>BSBN01001488.1:0-1397500 GCA_027924645.1 Cunninghamia lanceolata | reverse complement strand
TGATGTCATTGTAGTATATTAATTTTCCCTACCACTATTGATTGAACAAAACTATACCATATATATTAAGTACTCTAGCTCAATGATCTTAAGATTAATGAAATCAGGACTAACTATATCATCATTATGCTTAGGTACACCCAACATGCTAATCAAGAACTTAATTACCTTCACAACCCTATTAGCATTGTATCACTCCTAGTAGGGAGTGGACTTGAATGGGGCCAAAAGATTCTTTACCTCTTACGATTGTGACTTTGGGTTTGGCATGGTCAACTTGGAGAGGTTGTGTGGCATATCCCCATAAGAGGATGAAGGGTGATAGGAGGTTGTAGGATGGCTAAAAGCATTCACATGATGATAATGTTCAAGTTTAAATTTCAAGATATGCATCATGGTCTACAAGGTTCTCTTGTTCAAAAGGTTCATCATATTCTAGACAAGGAACTCACAATCATTGGTACCAAATTCAAGACCTCCTATTACAAGTCTCCATATAGCTTTAAACATAACACCTATAAACACAAGATTTATAGGGCTTGAATACAAGCCCGCCTCCCAGTTAGGAGACTTCCAAATAATTGGTGAACTCACATGCAATAAGGGAATAACACATGCATACAAAATATGTAGAAGAAAACCCTGTAGCATGACTCATGATTAATTAAAGTTAGGGTTAGGGTTTCAATTAGGATCAGGCTTAGGGTTAGAATTGAGGTTAGGGTTAGAATTAGAATTCAAGGGTTGCTAAACTACGGTAAGTATTAGAGCTACAATTATGGTTTGGGTTATGGCTAGAGTTAGGGTTACAATTACAATTACAAGTAGCTCCTTAGGGTTAGGGTTAGGGCTAGAGTTAGAGTTACAATTACAAGTAGAGTTAGGGTTAGGGTTAGGGCTAGAGTTAGAGTTACAATTACAAGTAGAGTTAGGGTTAGGGTTATAATAAGGGTTAGGGTTTGAATTGCATATAGAATTAGGGTTCAATCTAGCTAGAAATAGATAAATTAGTCAAGATGGTTCTAGCTCAATTTTGTTTCCTATTTCCTAGAAAATGTAAAACTATTGTTTTCTATTTAGTTGTTAGTCCCAACTCTTTCCTTTTAAGAAGTATATCAAATCTAATGTAGTAGTAGATACTTCTACATATACAAGTTTCTGTTAGGAGAAAATATCTTTTGCCAAATTTGTATAGAGTTTTCTATAGTGTGTTCCAAGGTAATCAAATGATGTAAGTCACAATTTAGAGGGTTGAGGGATAAGTTTGTGTTGAGTCTATAGGAGGTGTTTTCTTACATAGACCAAGCTCCATAATCTAGGTGTCTCCATGTCTAACTCAAATGTTTCAACTTGGTCCATATTATATCCAAATTAATGATAAAATTTTATATATATGGCTATGAGATCCACGATCATATCAATGTTTGGTAGAGAAAAGTTATCTAAGTTGGGGTAGATCCTTTTTTGATGTCTCAAAGGTTAGTGCAAACATGAATTCCCTTAGTTTTCTTGTTAACTAAGACCACATTAGAGACCTATTTAGGATAAGTAATAGTCTGAATGAACCCTGGACATCCAAGAGTTTATACAATTCTTCTATGACCACGAGGGCTACTTGGGGGTGCATTTTGCATAGCTTTTATTGAATAGGTTTGGCATTAAGGTGAACCACAAGATGATGCATGACTTTAAAGATGGAGTCTCAAGGCATATCACCGTAAGACCACATGAAGAAATCAACATAATCTTTAACATGGTGACATGGTTATATATGCCTTATTTGATGTCAAGGTCCAGTGGAGCTACTATCTTAGAGAGTTTAGGGTCTGAGCTTCTATTCACAGGTTGATGTCTATAGCATCCTCAACAAGGAGAGGAGAGTCATGTCTTGTATCTGAGTGGTATCTAATGGAAGGTGAAGTTTGTCAAATTGAGGAGCTCTTGGGAAGTGTCCATTTTTATTGTATCATTTTAATCGATCACAAGTTTCTTCTTATATCTTGTTGCTATTCTGCCTAGACTAGGGTGACTTAGGACTAAAGGGTTCTTTCTTTCTCTCCAAAATAAGCATATGTAGGTGTTAAGTATGGTGGAAAAGTCTTTCTTATGATTACAATGGGGATGTGGTCTTGACACTTCATAAGTTTCATGATGGCTTCATCATTTTGGAAAACATCAAATCATAAAGGGTTGTGTTGGTCCCAATCGATAAGCTCAAAGTATTATAGGTCTAAGGAGATGGTGAGGATAGTGACCTATCATGAAAGAGGTTAGTGGTGGTTCAAGATCTTCGTAAAGATCATGAGTGGAGCCTACATCAATGTCATTAAGATTAGGGGAAGCATTACCAATGAGGTTGAGCCCGTATCACAATTGACATCATGATGTTCATTCCAGGGGCATAACCTAGCTAGTGAGGACAGCTACTTGAGTATATCAAAAGTTACATAAATGTTGGATTCATTTCGTTCTTGATTAGTTGGCTATCACAAAAATTGTAAAATTTTCTCAATTCTTGATTAGTTGGTTGTCTCTAAAGGTTTTGTTGATGATTGCGATATACAGCCTTCTAGCCCTCCTTCTAGCGCCAGAAAACTGTTGATGATTGTTTTGATGCAATCATAACAATAAGTTAAAATTCACATATAATGAACTGAAACTATACTTGAAAGACAAGAAGGAATCATTTTGAGATTCAACTAATCCCAAGTCTACAATGGTTCGGTTGGTCAAGTTCAGTTGGTCAATGTGAAGCTGTAATGTTCAAGGGGCCTTACGTAGTTTAGGTTTGTTTTGTGGTTTACTGGCCTAAGAATATGCAAAGAGGTCATAGATTTCAACAAGTATTCTGTTCATTTGCATAAAAGTGATACCGGGCTGCAAGTTTTAGATGGTTTTCTTGGATCTTTGCAGCTTTCTTCTTTATCTGTTTATGAAAACTGTCTACTTATAGCTCTGTTATACATGCTTCTTCAAATTTGAGACAATTTCCTTTGGATTTCTACGTTTTCAGCTAAATATTTCAGATGGGTTGGGAAAAGTTAGAAAGATCTAATCTATACCTCATTTAATCTACCGAAGGATCTAATTGTTTCTGTTATGTACTATGTAAATACCACAGTAATTTGATCAAATCCACAGTAAAAACCCTAAATGTAAGTTCTGAGCATTTTCACAAACATACATTTAAAATTGCAAGCTCTCAAAGAAGATATTTCAAAACACAAAGAAGAGCAGGAGAACACTCAGAAGATAGATGCAGAACTCCAGATTCTATTGTATTAGAAACGAATAGTCATACATGATTTACAATGTAAGAATGACTCTTAGTTTCATTGATCATACTATAGAGAACTTACAAGCTTTACAGATACAGTAAGGCAGCCAGACATTCCACGCGCACCTTCTGCAGACAAATAGGCGACCTCCTTCTTCTACCTCTAAACTATGCTAAGCTAACTTGCTGTGTTTTCCTAGAATCCCTGTTGTAGGCCCTAAAAATCCCTGTTGTAGGCCCTAAAAATCCCTGTTGTAAAGTATTACAGTGTAGAGAGGCACAATATAAAGACATTCTGATTGTCCTCACTACAGCAAAAAACCTAACTAAACCCCTGGTTCAAACCCCTGGTTACAGCAATAAATGCAGGTGAACCAGTTCTTCAAAATATCTCTGAGCAGTTGTCTAATCTGGACGAAATATTGCCCCTTCTGAGAAGTTCCGGCAGCTGGGTAATAACTTCTATTTGTCTATTGTGATAATACTCCCAGCTGCAACCTTCTTCTTCACTTGAATGGCCTTGACTTTTCACATTTCATCCTTATCTTCTTGCTCCTGAGATCAGATCTTCTGCCTCCATGAGGTCACTGTGTTGACTTTCCAGCTGCTTCCTCAACTGCAAGCCTGCAAGACAAGACAAGCAATAAGTTTCACATTTATCACAAAAACAGCATGAAATTAAAATAAGCGTTTAAATCTAGGTGACTGCGCAAGATTGTGGAAATCGGATCAGAAATCCTCTCAAAACGCGTCAAAAATGCGTTCAGACTGCTCAAAGTTCACGGGTCAACCATCGCTGACCGAAAAATGCCAGAGGCGCCAAAAAAACACTTTAAAACTCCACCGCTTCATTTCCCGCCCATCGGCATGACTATCCCTGTCGGTGCGTCAAAAAAACATGTTGGTCGATATACTTCATCATCATGATATTTCGCCTCTGCATATTGGAGAAAAGAACAACATCATCATCATCATCATGTTGAAGAAGAAATAGGAGGATATGAATATGATCATGCTGCCGAGGAGAGGAAAATGATGGTGACGTCATCATGATATTCGGGCTTCATTGAAATGCTAAGGATGACGTCATCATCATGTTCAGTTAAGATCAGGGGATAATTGCAATATCGGGTCACCTAAGGAGCATGATCAGGATGATGAATGTAATATGACCCCTTTTGCGGCCAAGGCAACCCCCTCGAAAGATCAGGATGATGAGGATCATCATCATATTTGGGGCTTCTGTCGAACATAGAATAAGACGTCATCATCATATTCGGGAAACGGATCATGCTTGAAAAATATCCTGCCGAAGGGAAAAAATGTGATCATGATGATCACCAGGATATTAGCTTCTTCGTTTATCAGATCGGGATGACGTCATCATGATATCCGGGGCCTTCGTTAAACTTAGAACATGACGTCATCATGATATTTCGCTAACCGGATCATGTTTTGGAAAATATCCTGCCGAAGGGAAAATGTGATGATGATGATCATCAGGATATTTGCAAAAGGTCTTACTTCATCGGCAGGAGGACTTTACGAAATATCAGGTGAACAAACAAGATCATGATGATCTTGACGATATGACAGGCAAAAGGCTCAGCAAGATTGTTGAGAGTGCAAATGTGAAAGTAGATGAAGGCAAAGAAAGAATATCGGATCTAATTTTTTGTGAACCAAATGAACCGGTGACCATAGTAAATGAACAAAAGAATAAGCAAGAAGATAGCCAAGAATATAAGCAAGAAGATAGTCAAGATGAAGAAGATGATCCGAAAGATGTTCTCAAGACTCCCAGGTATGTAAGGATTAATCACTCTAAAAATTAGATTATAGGTGATAAAAGAAAAGGTGTATTGATAAGAAGAAGAGCTGCATAAGAACAAGTGAATTACTATTTGCTCTCAAAATTTGAACCAAAGATAGTGAATAATGATGAAAGTTGGGTAAAATCTATGGAGGAAGAGCTAAAGCAGATAGAAAAGAATAATACTTGGGAATTAGTCCCCAGACTTGCTGACAAAATTATTATTGTAACCAAATGGGTTTTAAGGAATAAGCTAAATAAGAATGGAGAAGTGGTAAGGAATAAAGCAAGGCTTGTATGCAAGGGATATGCTTAGATTGAAGGAATAGATTTTGAAGAAACTTTTTCTTCTGCAGCCCGGATTGAAGCAATCAAATTATTCTTGGCATTTGCAGCTCACAAAGATTTTTAAAGTGTATTAGATGGATGTAAAGTTTGCATTTCTGAATGGTGACTTGGAAGAGGAATTTTTCATTGAGCAACTGAAAGGATTTAAGTTGTCAGACCAAGGAGATGTTGTATGCAGGTTGAAGAAAGGTTTGTATGGACTCAAGTAAGCTCCTAGAGCCTGGTATGCAAGGTTGGATAAGTACCTATTGCAGTTAGGGTTCAAAAAAGGTACTACTGATAGTAATCTTTACTTCAAAATCAATGGTGATCAAATTTTGATTGGTGAAGTTTTTTGTTGATGATATCATCTTTAGAGGCAATGAAGGTATGTGTATGAAATTTGTTGATGAAATGCAAAAAGAGTTTGAAATATCCATGTTTGGTGAAATGAATTTCTTTTCAGGTCTACAAATAAATTAGTAAGATAAAAGAATATTCATATCTTAGTCTAAGTATGTGAGAGAGTTGATGAAGGGTAAAAGCACAAAGCTGTGTCACACTTTTATAAAGGAAACAACCAATGCTGATCCAACTTTTAAACTTGAATCACTAAAAGTGACATATATGTTTTGAATTTTGAAATGATGTAAACTAATAAAATATTTATTTTTTGGTATATTTTATGTTTGTATTTTTTAAAAAAATTAAAAAAATTATTTGAATATAGTTTTTAATAACTTGACACTATAATTTAGTTGATAATAAAATCTGAAAAATAAAATTACATGAGACGTCAATCTTTATATAGTAATTTTTTTTCTTCAATTTTATTTTGTCTATTTATAACTTGAAACTTTAGTGAATGGATATATATTTTTTCCAATTTTGATAAATATATAGTTTTAAATAAATAATAAAATGTGTGTGTATTAAAATGTAGTTGTTTCCATTCGACGTCAACTTTCATATTAACTATTTATCTAAATTAGAAAAAAAATTATACCATCTTGATATAAATTCTTTTATCTAGTGCATCATATTTTTTTCAAATTTTTTTAATAAGTTTTACTATTTTTCCTTGACATGGTAATCGACCTAATGTTTTGTGTTGATAACCTACTTTTAGTAAAAATAGAAACAAAAATATAAACAATAATTAAACTATTAAAAATATATATATTTTTGAAAACTAAACTTATAGATCTACGAAAGGGTATTTTTTATATTTTTAAAAAAATGTTATTTACATGAGTAGAAGTTGTTGAAATATCAAGTTTTTCAAATAATTTTATTTTTTTGGTAAATTAGCCTCATAGTGGTGCTACATATGCATTTAGCCAAAAAATTTAGTTGGAAAAGTTGTGGACATGTCTAACTTAGCTAGAATAAATATTACAAGATCATATGTTTGAACAAAATTGATATTTAGTTAAAAATATTTAAATTCACTTGTGCTGATAAGTTGGTTGAAAGTGTGACACAGCTTTATGCTTTTACCCTAAAAAAGTTTGGGATGGAAGACTCTAAACTGGTGAGTACTCTCATGGTGATTGGCTGCAAGTTGAGCAAATCTGATGAATCACCCAAGGCTAATCAAACAAAATATAGATCCATGATTGGAGGATTGCTTTATCTAACTCAAACCAGACCTGATATTATGCATGCAGTATGCCTTGTTGCAAGGTTTCAAGATGATCTAAGAGATTCACATGTGATGGTAGTTAAAAGAATCCTGAGGTATTTAAAAGGTACCCTGGATCATGGCTTATGGTATCCAAAGGACAATGACTTCACTCTCAGAGCTTATATAGATGTAGATTGGGTCAAAGATGTTGATGACAGAAAGAGTACAAGTGGAGGTGCTTTCTTCTTGGGTAACAGATTAGTTTCATGGCTAAGCAAGAAACAAGATTTGATATCTTTGTCAACTACAAAAGTAGAGTACATAGCAACAACATGTTGTTGCACTCAAGTGCTATGGACAAAGTAGACTTTAAAGGATATAAGAGTCATGTATGAAGATCCAATTGCAATCTTTTGTGACAATACAAGTACCATAAACATTTCAAAGAATCTAGTGACGCACTCAAGAACAAAACACATATCAATAAGGTATCACTTTTTGAGAGAGACGGTGATAGAGAATGAAGTAAAATTGGAATATGTGTCGACAAAGGATCAGATTACAGAGATTTTCACTAAGTCTCTACCAAAAGATACCTTTGAGTATCTCAGAGAAAAGTTAGGGGTAATTACCCCTCCTGCCCTAAACTAAGATGCATAGGAATGCATCAATCCAGTGGAGCTCAAAGTGTCATTTCTTGATCTGGATTGATGTTTTGAAGGCTAGAAGTGATTGACTTTCAGAGAAATAGCATGCAAGTATATGCCCTTTTCCATTGATGTCAAAGGGGGAGAAAGAATGAAGATGTGTAAAGAGAAAGGGGGAGAATCTTGTCTTAATGGTCTCTTTAGTTTTTCACATCATATGTTGCCATCAATGACAAAGGGGGAGATTGATGCAAGTATGTGCCTAATTGGTGTTGTCATTGATGTCAACATATCTATATTGCCATTGATGTCAATTGTGCCTTTACTTTGATTACTTTCTTGAAGATGTTGAGGATATTGAGAAAATTAGATCATCAAGTAAAAATAGTGAATTACAATTAAGACAGTGCAGAAGAACAATCGAGAAGAATGCTCCACATTTCATATAGAATGAAGATCCTTGCCTGCAGATTGGAAGTTATTTAGAGACTTGTCTAAAGATGTTATATTATGAGTTTGAGCCTTCAGCATGAAGATATAAGTGAGTTGTATTCACCAGAGTGAAAACAACTTTTTCTGTATGATTGGCAGTGACAAGAAGAAAGTGTTTTGCTCCACATTCCTCCACATTAAAGTATTTTAGTCTGCAGTTCTAGAATTGAGTCTGTGATGATGCTAAGAGCCTTCAACTATAATGGTTCGTGATTTGGTGGTCCACAAGCTATCTCTTGCTTATGATAGTGGCTAATAGTGGTGTTCTTGTGCTCCAGTTTGAAGAATCTACTTGACAAAGTTGTTAGAGATTGTGCTGTTGTTCTTGCTGATTTCAATGTGCTTGTGGATGTCTCCTAATCATGTTCCTACATTTGGATTGGTCTGCGAAGAGAAAATTGGATCGTGGATGAAGATTGTTCTTGCAGACCCACTGCTATCATTAGTCTTGGTGAACTTGGCTAAATTCATTGTTGGTGGAGAAGCATTGAAGTTTTTTGAAGAGTGTCATGGCATGGAAGATCATGTTTGAGTCCCAACCAAGGTGTGGCATGATCCCCATAAATTCTTACATCCTTTCCTCAGCTAAATTTGTATTAGGTTTAGACCTATTTTATGAATGTTTGTAATGCCAACGTTAGAGATTGATCTAATGGTTGATGAATGTAATACTGACCATGATGAATATTCCAAGGTTGATGAGTTGTATAAAAGTGTGTAATGAAGTTGTGAAAAGGCATGTATGTTGTGAACATGAAGAGATAAGTACAAAAGTTTAAAAGAGAAGAGTAGAGGAGTTATGTGTTCTTCAATGGAGCTAAACACTGGCATGGAGTAGATGCTATTCAATCAATTCACCTTCTTAGTAGTGAGCCACCCTTCGGCAGTGAGCCATCCTTAGGTAGTGAGCCATATTTGCAGTGAGCATTTTGGGCAGTGAGCCCTATAGGAAGTGAGCCTCTATTTTCGGTATTTCTATAACATATATATTTTGTGGGCTAACACCCACCGTGGTTTTTCCCTTGTAGGGTTTTCCACGTAAAAATATGGTGTCTCATGTCTTGTTTATGATTTTGTGTTGAGCTTCTCGTATGATGCTTTCATGGTTATATCTAAATATAAGTAATTAATAAGTTGATAATTATATTTGGTTAAAGTTTTAGGACAACTGATTCACCCCCCCTTTCAATTGATTGGTGTGGTTCAATAGGGTTTAGAGGAAACTACAATCTCAGATAGATTTCGAAGCCTTTGTGGAAAATAATGCACTAATTGAAGTTCCATTGAGGAATGGTCAATACACATGGTCTAATAGAAGAAGGGGTTTCTGCAACATTTTAAAAAAAATTAGATAGATTCTTAGTGAAAGGTAATTTGAAATAGTTCCCTTTCACTCTAGAATGTTCTTTATTTCGAACTTCTAGATCAGACCACGATCCTATTGATTTGAAAATAGTTGGTGATGTTGCACCTCATCAATGCCCTTTCAAGTTCGAGAAGATGTCGTTTCGAGATCCAAACTTTTTGGACCTATTCAAGGGTTGGTGGGGTGAGGTCAACTTCGATGGGTCAAAAATGTTTTGCCTAGTGGAAAAGTAGAAGTACATAAAAAGGAAGTTGAAGGAATGGAACAAACAACATTTCAAGAACATCTTAGAGCTAAAAGATGAAATAGAGGAGGAAATTCACATTCCAAATGAGGAATTCTTCAAAGCAGTGATTGACCAAGGGAGATACTTGAAAGAGAAAGAACTCATGAAAAAACATGCATCTTGGATAAAGAAGAGATTTATTAGAGGAAAAAGTCTAGAGAGGTCTGGTTGAAGGATGGGGATAGAAACACCAAATTCTTCCATAATTTGACCAAGATCAGAATGTAACAAAATCGCATACATCAGATCAAGTTAGGAGATGGCTCCCTCACTGAGGATTCAATGAAAATTAAGGAAGAGGTGACCTATCTTTCTTTAAAAATCTACTCAATAATTGGGGAGGTTCAATCCTGAGACAAGTTGAAGAGATGGTAAGAAACATACCGAAATTGGTAATAGAGGAGCAGAATAAGATGTTGGTTGAAGCCTTCACTACTGACGAGGTCAAGGAAGCTCTCTGGCAACTCCATCCAGAGAAAGCCCCAGGCTCGGATGGGTTCCTAGCTTCTTTCTTCAGACTTACTGGCACATTGTGGGTAAAGAGGTATGGGAAGTGGTGGAGGACCTTAGAAAAAAGAAGAAATTCCTAAGAGAGTGTAGTAATACACGCATAGTACTGATCCCCGAGAAGGAGAAAGCCATAGCATTAGAAGACTTCAGACCCATCTCTTTATGCAATAAAATATACAAAAATCTTGCCAAGGCAATTGGTAACAGACTGAAGAAGATTATGCCTGATATAATAGTAGAGGAGATAGGGTTCATCCCAACAAGATATATTCAAGTTGGAGTGATCATAGCCCATGAAGTGGTTCAATTAGCATAGAAAATTGGGAAGCAGATGATGTTGATCAAATTGGACATGAAAAAGGCCTACAATAAGGTAGATTGGAGATTCCTTTTAGAGTAATGAATGTTTTTGGATCTGATCAAAGTTGGCTTAATTGGCTTTTCAATTTAGTTGCTAGTCCAAGGTTTCCTATCCTTGTCAATGGCTCCCTAAAAGGATTCTTTGAATCCTCCAAAGGGCTTAGGTAGGGGACTTCTTGTCTCCCTTCCTCTTTATCCTAATGGAAGATGCATTAGGAAGACATATTCAATGAGCCAGAGACGTAGGTATGGTGGAAGGTTTCCAGGTCACAAGTAACCTCAGTCCAATCACTCATCAACAATTTACTGATGATACAATTCTATTTGGAGTAGCAAAGAAATGGGAAGTGATGGTCTTTAAAGAAATCCTAACTCTTTACTCAAAAGCTTTGGGCCAAGAGGTGAATGGACAAAAATATAAAGTCTTTTTCATAGCAACTCTCCCAAGGAAGTAGCAAGAAATCCTTGGAATTCTAAACTTCAAAAAAGGAAACTTTCCAAGCATTTATCTGGGTCTACCTCTGGCATCTGGGCAGAGGAAAAATAAACTCTGGGACCCCCTAATTGAATGGGTCTCAAACAAAGTAGCCTCATGGAAAGGCAAGTGGTTGTCATAGGCTAGTAGGATGACAATGATCAAACCCACTTTGGTGGCAATTCTAATATATCTAATGTCATGTTTAGCCCTTTCTTATAGACTAGATTAAAAAACCTTAGGAATCTATAGAAAATTCTTCTGGAAAGGATCCTTAGAAAAGAACAATTTGGCTCTCATTTCTTGGGTCAAGGTGTGTAAGTTGTAGAAGGATGGAGGTGCTAGGCTGAAACAACAAATGCTCCAAAATAAAGCTCTAGGTGCCAAGCTGGTCTGGCATTTATTATAATAGTCGCAATTCAAGTGGGAAAAAATTGATCAACAAAAGTATTTTGGGAGCTCTGATTCATTAGATATTATCACAGTCACCCATCTACCCAAAGGTTCAAGGGTCTTGAAATTCATGGTAAACTGTAGAGATCTCATTAGAGATCAAATTACATGGGACATACAAGATTACACAACTACCCTATTTTGGGAAGATTCCTAGAGTGGATTCTCTCCCCTAGCCAATTCAGAAGGCTGGCTTCTATTAGGAGAGAATTAGAGCAGATGTGGGGAAGTAAGGTGTGTAATTATGTGGAAAAAAGAGTGAAGGATGGGGTATGCTTTTGGACTTAGAAAAAAGTAGATCTCCCCAATTTGCCAGAAGCAAAAGTTCAACTCTTGGAAGCTTTGCTTAATAATCGAAGGATAACATTAACCAATGGGGAAGATGTTTTGGTTTGGAATGTGTCTCCAGATGGGCAATATAGTGTTAAAGAAGCCTACAGGTGGCTAAAGACCTCAACTAGAAACACAGAGATTCTAATACACCTGCATTGGAATCACCTTTTTCTTCCTAAGGTAGGGGCTTTCAATTGGGCGGCTCTCCAAAACAAAATTCTGACTATAGATATACTTCTCAAGCTAGGATTCAATGCTCCTTCTAGATGCCCACTATCTAAAAATGCAAAGGAAGATACCAACCATATTCTATTGCGTTGTGCCTTCACTAAAAAATGTTGGCAGTGGCTCTGCACAGAACTTGGATGGACTAGGGTTTTACCCAATGACATTGTAATCCTGTTCCAAAATTGACTGATCCTGAACAAAGGTGCTACTTTCTCATGCTTATAGATGATAAACCCTTCCATAATGAAGAGGGAAATTTAGAAGGAAAGGAACTAAAAAATATTCCAAAACAAATCAATGGCTCCCACCTCACTATGGAATAAGACTGAAGTTGCCATTGTGGAAGTAGGGAATTCTTGCCTTCAACACGGGGTGTCAAACAAAAAATCTTGGATAGATTGGGATAATGGCATCTCAAGAAGATGGTCGGGACTAAATCCACTTAAGGTAGTTGGCAAAGGTGACGAGGAGTCCAAAAATACCAGAGCAGAGGCACAATGGAAGAAACCTCTCTGGGGTTGGTTTACGCTTAACTTTTATGGGGCTGCAAGGGGGAACCCTAGAATCTCAGGGGCTGGTAGTGTCATTCATGATTGGGAAGGAAAAATGGTGCGGAGAGTAGTCATTCCCCTCCTTCTCACGGCCATCAATCATATTAAAAGCCATTCAATGTTTATTTTTTTCTGGGGGTCTTTCCTTCTTTGACTCAACTATCGCAAGATGACAGAAGGGTGAAGTCGATTGTAAGGCATGACTTTTCTTTCACACTAAGTTAAAAATGTCTGCAGGAATGCCTTTCATAGAAGGGATATGGAGTAATGGCGAGGAAAAAAAGGAAGGCAGCCTACCCTACACCATTATGAAGGCATGGCATCCATTTTCCACGGTAATAAAAATTTGTAGAATAGGACAATAGGAAAGATAGATAAGGAGGACGTGATTTAAGGCAGTGGCATGATCTTCTAGGGGGATTTTGGTAGCAGAAGTTGAGGGAGGTCATAGATGGGAATGAAGGAAAGGATCGCAAGAGAAGAGCATTGTACAGTAGGCAAGAGCAGAGCAGAGATAGGTAAAAACCCTGTTAATAGGTATGAAAATTTACCTCTCAGTTCCTTTGCTTAAAACGATTCTAAAACCTTTACAACAAATTCATTTTTGTGAATATCCCACGATCATTACAGTCCTTGAGACCATATTTCCTTTAGGCTTTTTGTTAAACAATTCACGTTCCTTGTCTATGATGCCATGTTTACATATGGATCTACCAGGGCATTTTCAACTACCGCATTTGACAAAACTCCCCTACCATTTGCTTGATGGGTGCTCATACCCTATATGAAGGCTCTCATTTCAGCACAGGCAGGAAGGACTCTGGCAAGGTTGTGGAATCTGATTTTACACCATCAATTTACATCTACTTAAAGGTTCTAAAGCCCTTCAACGAATCCATTTTTTGCATATCCTGCAATTATTGCATGCCATGAGACCACATTTCTTTGACGCACTCTCTCAAACAGTTCACATTTTGCAATCATGGCATGACTTGTATATGCCTCCTAAAACAAAGCCCTCATTCTCTTCTTTTCTTAATTTTTTTTTTTTATTAATTTATCTTTGAAATGTCGACGACTGTCTGGGTCTCCTCCTCATCGATCCAAGCAAGCTTTCTCCCTTCCACTATGCAGCCATTTTCTTTTTGCATGCAGATCTTTCGAAACCCCATTTTCCATATATGTCTACCAGAGTATTTCCAATTATAATAACTGACAAAAATCTGCCTTACATTATGCTTTGATGGATGTCCATACCCTGTTCGAAAGCTCCCATTTTGGCACTGGTTGGGAGTAAGCTGACAAATGTGAACTGACGAGGTTAGAGAACTGTTCATCTAGTTCAGTGAAAATGATTCACTTTATGCTTTTCGTCTAGAAACCTGCATTCTCAAGGATGCACTTTACAGAGGAATTAAGCCCCCTCTTTCATTGCTCACGGGAAAATTGCATTTGCTATACACACAAATCTTCAGAATAAGCTTATTAACCTGTATGTCAAGTGTGGATATTTGGTATATGTTCACAAAGTCTGACTGCACGAAAGAATAAGACGTCTCAACATACATACATACAAATAGTTGTGTGGGGAGAGAGACGTTCCATTCTGTATTCTTAAAAAGAAAAAAAAGGGGGTTGATTTATTTATTTAAAAGAAAAACATACACAGCCATATGATTATTAAGTCAAAACCCATCCATAGCTGATGCACTTTGCATGTTCAAACGCATATACATCCATGTTTGTTTGATAATTGATTTTGGGTAGATGTGCATATATTCAAGTCAAGAATTCTTGTGTATAGATAGGTGGGAGAAATTTGATGACTGTTGTATTTATGCATTCTTACCCTAATATACAACTACTTTCCAGTCTATTTTTGTGCCTTTCCTGCAATCATTGCATCCCTTGAGACGTTATGTCAAACAGTCTCTCCCCTCAATTTTTATTGTCATCCATTGTAACTGGTAGCAATATTAGGTGACAGCTAAAATAACAAAATAACAGTCTCCTCCTCGTGTATGAAAATGAACACACTTATAGCCAAACCTTTGGCCTTAACTAAAATTTAATTGGGTTTAGAGTTAGATCCTAATTCGTATTGGTGACTCGTACAAATTTGGGTTAGAAAATCACTAGTAACTTTTATAAGTTTCATTACGCGCATTATATGCCTTCGTATTTAAATTGGGTATTAATGTGACTTTAATAGATGAAAACAATGTATGTCGAAGGATATAGTGCACCTTACTTTATGCTCGATGTGAAACTTCGACATACATAATTATTATCCTACCTTTATGTGAAACTACCTTTATGTTATTATTATCCTCTCTTAAAGGAAATCATAGATAATTATGTCATTGTTCTCTATAAGGTATTATCCTAATTGGATGGATCTTGTATAGTTATTAGATTTCGGATTGCTCATGCTCATTGTATGATTAATTCTTGTGTAGACATAAGTTGATGAGTTGCATGTGTGACTCTTATAATCTCTTAGTGGCACTTGATCTTTCACATTACCTTATCCTATTAGGCTATTCATTAGATATCATCAACTAAGTTTTATCTATTTACTTGAACAATTCTATTAAAAAGTAAATTCTATGCAACTCATTGGTTCAATGTAAACATTTTTAAGGATAATCATATTATGAGCAGGTGAAACTTCTATTGAAAATATTAATTATTTTAATCCTAATCTTTAGTTTCAACGAGTATGCATTATAAGGTGTGGAAGTTCCCAATAGTTTCACTTTTACAATATTTTCATGACCAAAATTTGAATAATACTAGAGAGCCTTTCTTGAACCATTAGTGGTGGCTTCTTAAGTCAGTTACAAAGGGCTATGAGATTGAATCATATGATGAGTGACATATGAAACCTATGCCTTGTAAAATGAATGAAATGTTTTCTATTATTTTTTAGTATTGATACTAATTCTTCCTAATAGCGATGACTAAAGAGATTGATTCAAATTAGGCCCCTAGTACACACTCTCAACAACCACAAATGTTAACGAGAACCTTGACTAAGCTTTAATGTTATTGAATAGAATTTATGAAATCACGGCTTGCAGCATTCTTTTATCGGTTTTACTAGATTGATTATAATGGGAAAATCCATACAAAATTAAAATGATCTTTTAGTAACGAGCGAATTGTATAAGTTATTTTAAACATTGTCAATAGTCATAGTTACCTAATGTATTCTTTAGCAGTGTTAGTGTGCATTTTTCTAATTTAGTAAACCATGGATTCATCTTATGAAACTAATCATACTCTTTATCTCATGTGACTTTTATGATATCAGATTGTGTTAGACTTTGGATGTTAACCATCCAACCATTGTATTGCATACTTTCTCTGATACTAGTGGTTAGTAATCTATTGATGGATAACTTAGGGTTTGTGACTTCCTGTGTATTATGATATTCTACTATTTACTTGAATCCATATGACTAATTAATTTAGTGTAGGTTGTGGACTATTAAGGACCTAGACATGAACAACTACGTACTCAACTATGGTAAGAGCACCATGATAATAACTCATTTAAACAAGTAACTTTATATACAACAATTAAATAGTTTTATGAATAATGTATGTGTATTGTCTTAGCTCAGTGTCATCCTTAAGAAGATAGTGGAAATTGCCTTGATCATGTGAGTTAGCTAAATAGGTGAATGGATATGCCTCTTTTGATCATTATGAGGTCTTGTAACAATATAATGGAATTGGGTTATTTATTAAGTAGTAATGCATGTTATGAGTAGAATTAAGTTATACATCTTTTAGTGTATTAAAGTCGGTAAATATATATGATGATTTGAATAAAGAACTACTTTCAATAGTTTTCTTAGCAGCTAGAATAGATCATTGTGTTAGAACTAATACAACTTATGTTTTTTGCTTGAGGAAATATACATATATAACGTAGAGTCTAGTTAGGTGATAGTAGTAACCTTGGAGACCTTTATCTTTGCAGGTTGACTAAATGGAATTATAAGCATAGCTATGTTATAATCATTGAAAATTAAAGACAGTCAACTTTCTTCTCTTTGGTAATTGATATATTTCTTAAGCCTTGAGGTCAAAGCTCATAGAATTTTGAAATCATAGAGAATTCACTATATGCTTTTTTTTTTTTTTTTAAATGTGATGTTAGGGTATTGAATTTAAGTTTGATCTTGCAAGTATTATTCTAAAAATATTAGAGATATCATGAATAAATCTATTAGGAAACCTTGTGATGTAAAAAGTAGTACATGAATTTGGAGACAAACATGCCTTAGGTAATCTTAGTGCCTTGTGTGGACACCTAATAGGGATTCCTCAACACTAGGGTTGCATGACAAACACCCCTTTTGTGTGGTCATGATAGTGGATTTAATTTCATCCCTGTTTCACCTGACTGGGTGGCAGCTGACAAAGAACTATCTGGGGTAGGGGATCACCCTAGAAAGGGTTGCATACCCACTCACAATTGCATCAAACGTAGTGCAAAATAGAACTACATATTCACATTCCACATGTTAGTCACATTTGAAGGGGGCCTTGATCTTGTGGATATAGGGTATGTAGGCAGTCTGGATGGAAAAGGATACCCCAGTACTCAAGATCCCTAGATATAGGGTACTCTTCCATAATTAACATTGTGATCTTGACTTTTTGTGTAGTGATTTCTGAGTCATGTTAACCTGAAATTGTCTAATCAGTTTTGTGCAGATGATAAGGAGACCAGAAACTAGAGAAAAAGCAAGTTGTTGGAAATGAATGCAGGGTGTAGTGAAGAACTTAAGGTATGTGCTATTCAGTTGTTCTTATATGTTATCTTGTGAAATGTACTTTCTTTCTTCACTAGATTAAGAGTGATGAACTTTTTAGGACTTTCTTATTTTAGAAAACTAAACTCCAATTGTCTAAGGACTGTAACATTTATTGGATACTTCTTCAAATTAATAGTGAAATTTCATGATTCTGCGTTCCCTACATCTGTTATATTAAAATATTTCTATTCCCTGATATTTTTGTATTCATAGTTTAGTAGTATTTTGTTGTTAAGGAGTCAGATCCTTACATGTGGTATCAAAGCAGAGGCTCAGACACTAGGCCTAGAGGTCCGCTAACCTAAAGTATCGAAAGAGTTAAGATATAATGTGTTATAATATGATGTTAATCATATTCCCCCTCTTGTGATCTAATGGTTGTCTAGTTATTGATAAACATGGAGAGAAACATGCAAAGAAAAGGAGATGGTAAGGCAGTAGATAAACTCTCCCTAGAGGGTGAGATAAAGAGATTGATGCTAGTGATAGTATGTGTGTAATGAGACAACAATATTTTGGTACATGACAACCGTACAGACTTGTGGATTCTCTTTTGAAAGGTGGATATCATATTATGTGGCTGATTCCTTTTGTGACATATCTTAATGGATCTTTTGATGATGGATTGCCTTGGGTTGTGTGGGGCATGTGACTGTTCATGTGGATTTTCTATACCGATATACGATAAGGTTGTCCCAGGTTGTGTAGAGAATGCTGATTGTGACATGGTGATTTATTAGTGATCTTTATGTGGGTTGAGACCAGTGTATGATTTATCTCTATTAGTGGTAGTAAGTCCACTAGTTCCCCTACTCCCCTTAGGTGGTCTTGTTGTAAGGCTACTTGGTGATTGTAATGTGCAAATTTTATGAGATTGTTGCATTATTAAATTCTTGTGTTAAAGATTTTACTTAAGTGTTAAGACAACATTGTTTTGTTTCTGTGGGCTAATTAGTTGCTTTAATTTTGAGATGGTCCTTTTGCCTCAAGAACTTGTTCTTTGTTAAATTTGTGATGTTGCAATGGCTACTATCTTTGATCTTCACTTCTTCTTGGCTTGTTTTATTTTAATGTATTTTAATTGGGGATTTAACTTATGGATTTGTTTCACTTAATCCTTCTTGATTTGAGGCATTTTATTGTTGCAATTGTTGGCATGTGTGGATTAGTGCGACTTCTGTAAACTACCTTATCCAGGAGGGGCCCTGAGTAGGTTGTATGGGGGAGTAGGTGGCCTAGGGAATTCTATTGTGAGGATGGGGGTTGCAAATGGGATTGGTATGTGGTAGTCATAATCCATCCATCCCCCTAGAACTATGTGTATGTTTCTTGCATACCTTCATCTTGGAGGATAACACCTTAAATGAATGTGAGCAAAGTATTAGGAAAGGTGAGGAGGGGTCCCTGAGAGGGCCCTGAGACCATCTTTCTTTTTCAGTTACTTAGCACTAAGGTATTAATGATATTTGTTTCCTTCAATGTGAGATTATATGGTTTTATGGTAAATTGGATGAGTACTAAAGACAACTATTGACTTTTGGGAAAATTAATGTCATCATGGACTCCCATTTTGAGAAGCTATTATCAATTTTGATGTGAACACTACTTTTGGATAACAAGCCCTAAGGTGGCGCCAATTGATGCAACAGTTTTGAAGAGAGGGATGGATGGAAATTTTAGAAGAGTTGTTGATGTGGTAATCTCTACAAATAGGCATGCATGACGGCTAGAATTGTTACCTTTCACTTGAGTGTTGATGTGTGTGCTTGAGCACATATTCATTTTAAGTGTAATGTTTATATGATATCAAAATAATAGAAGCCACTGATACTTAGAAGGATCCTTAGGAGAATTGACCTTGCACCTAGCCGGTTGGTCAAAATTTGAGGGAGGGTACAAGGTCCTCAGAACATTCTTATCGAATGAACTTATGGAAATTCCTCGGTACAATATATGGGCCTATTGCATAATTTCTTGTAAGTGACTCAGGATTCAGATTGATCCTGATGAGTCTAAGTCTCTAGTAGAGCAATTTATTGATTCCCATCCTTGTTAGCCCGTATGGCTATTGTGTTTACCTGTCCCGTATTCGATAGAGTTTTGGTATGTTTGACCAGTTTAGGCCCGTTTAGCCATTATTTTGGAAGGAGAATTATGCGAAATCAAAAAGTGTAATTCAGAGTTGTTGGAAAAGATAAAGGAACTAGGAGAATACAAATATGATGCCCTTGAAGAAGAACTAAAAAATTTAAGGAGAAATGAAGAATTAGAAGCAGAGTTGACACTGTTTGAAGATATTAAAGAGAGATTTGAAGATTTGGAAGGTGAAACAGAGGAACAGAGATCTAGAAGAAGGTTTGGAAGAACTGAAAAAGGAGAATAGTTTACAGAAGAATGAAATAGTAGGATTCAAAGAACATCTTAATCAATTGGAGAAGTCACTTGTAGCATGCAGAGAAGAAAGTGAAAACGTGAGATCTCAGCCTAAACTTTGTGATGTTTCTTGTGATACCAATGATTTGAGTGATGTTGTAGAAGCTTCTTTAGAAAGTGAAAGTGAAGATAACAGTGTGACTGAACCACATTTATTGGGAAGTGATAGGGTCCATTAGACCTAGTTCTGTATGAACCAGTTTACCTAAAGGACAAAAGAACCTGGTTAACTTTATTTCATTATGTCCCATTTTGGACACTTTAGCCTGGATTGGCTATTTGAATTTCCTGAGTATTCAGATTGACTAAGAGAATATATTTCTTTTAATCTACAGTACTAGTGTATCATTTCTCTTGGATTCTAACACAGGTGGGAGTAAATTTCTAACATAACTAGAAATTTTAGATAATGAGTTTCAGTACTTAACATTTGGAGTCGATACGCAAGCGATAAGTTTGTATAATTAGATATGAAAATCTCACAATGCAAGACAAAGAAGGCGGCTATAATTTCTAATTGAGTATGATTTTGAGATTGAATATATCAAGGGCAAGGAGAATAGAGGTTTTGATGGATTAAGTAAAAGAAGCCACATTATCGTAACATCAACACTTCAAACTAACCTTAGGCAAGCAAGAGATGATCCATGGTGTAATTAAGTGGGAGCAGTTCTTGAAGTATCTCTGATAGATCAAAAATATATAGTCTATAACTTGATAATGATGGATTACCAAGGGAGAATCTATGAACGTAAAAGTTTTTCTTACCGAACTTAGAAAGTTGATTCCGAGGTGTTATTATCATTGGTAACTTATTATTACATGATTAATCTTAATGATATATTACTTTAATTTGCTTTTCATTAATAAATCAAAGTACTTTGTGATGAATTGTTGCATACCGACATGACAATCTTGGAAGCATTGTTGAACAACACCATGATTAACATCATAACATGACATGTCTGACAACCTATGCAAGTGTTTATCCTAGACACATGAAAATTTGAACAAATGAGTATGCTGGAGTAATCAACATTCCCAACTAGAGGACAAGTTGCAAGGATATGCTCAATCAGGTTTGAAAGGTTAAAGTAATTTCTTAAACTCGCATTGTTATGATAATACATATTTACATTATCATGATAGAAGTTTTGATATATGACACCTTAATTCATGAAACTAAAGTCGGTGATGTTTTGCATTGGGACAATGCAAAGTTTTATGGGGAAAGTATGTCACAACCATCAATCATATTAAATGCCATTCAATGTTTTTTTTTTTGGTGGGGGGGGGGTCTTTCCTTCTTTGACTCAACTTTTTCAAGATGACAGAAGGGTGAAGTCGATTGTCAAGCAAGACTTTTATTTCACGCTAAGTCAAAAATGTCGACAGGAATGCCTTTCACGGAAGGGATATGGATTAATGGCATGGAAAAAAAGAAGGCAACCTACCCACCATTATGAAGGCATGGCATCCCTTTTCTATTCTAATAAAAAATTGCAGAATAGGACAATAGGAAAGATAGATAAGGAGGACGTGATTTAAGGTAGTGGCGTGATCTTCTAGGGGGATTTTGGTAGCAAAAGTTGAGGCAGGTTGTAGCTCGGAAGGAAGGAAAGAATCGCAAGAGAAGGGCATTGTACAGTAGCCAGTAACAGACCAGAGATAGGTGAAAACCTTGTTAACATGTATGAAAATTTACCTCTCAGTTCCTTTGCTTAAAAAGATTCTAAAACCTTTACAACAAATTCATTTTGTCCATATCCCACAATCATTACAGTCCTTGAGAACATATTTCCTTTAGGCTTTTCGTCAAACAGTTCACGTGCCTTGTCTATGACTCCACGTTTGCATACGAATCTACCATGGCATTTTCAACTACTGCATTCGACAAAACTCCCCTACTGTTTGCTTGATTGGTGCTCATACCCTGTTTGAAGGATTCCATTTCAGCATAGGCAGGAAGGACTTTGGCAAGAATGTTGAATCTGACTTTACACCATCAATTTACATTTGCTTAAAAATTGTAAATCCCTTCAACGAATTCATTTTGTGCATATCTTGCAATTATGGATCCCATGAGACCACATTTCTTTGATGCACTCTGTCAAACAGTTCACATTTTGCAATCATGGCATGACTTGTCTATGCCTCCTGAAACGAAGCCCTCGTTCTCTTCATTTCTTAATTTTTTTTTATCAATTTATGTTTGAAATGTCAACTACCGTCTGGGTCTCCTCCTCGTCGATCCAAGAAAGCTTTCTCCCTTCCAATTATAATATCTAACAAAAATCTACCTTACATTCTGCTTTGATGGATGTCCATACCTTGTTTGAAAGCTCACATTTTTGTACTGGCAGGGAGTAAGCTGACAAATGTGAACTGATGAGGTTAGAGACTTGTTCATTTGGTTCGGTGAAAATGATTCACTTTATGCTTTTCATCTGGAAACCTGCATTTTCAAGGATGCACTTTACAAAGGAATTAAGCCCCCTCTTTCATTGCTAACGGGAAAATTGCATTTGCTATGCACACTACTCTTCAGAATAAGCTTATTAACCTGTATGTCAAGTGCGAATGGTTGGTCTAGGTTCACAAAGTGTGACTGTACGAAAGAATAAGACATCTCAACATACATACATACAAATAGTTGTGTGGGGAGAGAGACCTTCCATTCTATAGTCTTAAAAAGAAAAAAAAGGGTGTTGATTCTATTTATTTTTTTATTTTAAAAAAAAATCATACACATCCATATGATTATTAAGTCAAAACCCATCCATAGCTGATTCACTTTGCATGTTCAAACGGGTATACATCCATGTTGGTTTGATAATTGATTTTGGATAGATGGGCATATATTCAAGTCAAGAATTCTTGTGTATAGATAGGTGGGCTAAATTTGATGACTGTTGTATTTATCCATTTTTACCCTAAAATACAATTACTTGCGAGTCCATTTTTGTGCCTTTCGTGCAATCATTGCATCCCTTGAGACGTTCTGTCAAACAGTCTCTCCCCTCAATTTTTATTGTCATCCATTGTAACTAGTAGCAATATTAGGTGACAGATAAAATAACAAAATAACGGTCTCCTCCTCATGCATGAAAATGAATACACACTTATATCCCAAGCTTTGGACTTAACTAAGATTTAATTGGGTTTAGAATTAGATCCTAGTTCATATTGGTGACTTGTACAAATTTGGGTTGGAAAATCACTAGTGACTTTTATAAGTTTCATTACGCACATTATAAGCCTTCCTATTCAAATTGGGTATTAATATGACTTTAATAGATGAAAACCATGTATGTTGAAAGATATAGTGCACCTTACATTATGCTCGTTGTGAAGAACTACCTTTATGTTATTATAATCCTATCTTAAGGGAAATCATAGATAATTATGTCATTGTTCTCTATAAGGTATAATCTTAATTGGATGGATTTTGTATAGTTATTGGATGTCCGATTGCTCATGCTCATTGTATGATTAATTCTTGTATAGACATAAGTTGATGAGTTGCATGTGTGACTCTTATAATATCTTAGTGGCACTCAATATTTCACATAAGCTTGTCTTATTAGGCTCTTCATTAGATATCATAAACTGAATTTTATCTATTTACTTGAATAGTTATATTAAAAAGTAAATTCTATGCAACTTATTGGGTCAATGTAAATATTTTTAAGGATAATCATATTATGAGTAGGCAAAACTTCTATTGAAAATATTAACTATTTTTATCCTAATATTTAGTTCCAACAAGTATGCATTATAAGGTGTGGAAGTTCCCAATAGTTTCACTTTTACAATATTTGCATGACCAAAATTCGAATAAGTACTAAAGAGCCTTTCTTTAACCATTAGTGGTGGCTTCTTAAGTCAGTTACAAAAGGCTACGAGATCAAATCATATGATGAGTTACATATGAAACCTATGTCTTGAAAAATGAATGAAATGCTTTCTATTAGTTTTTAGTATTGATACTAATTCTTCCTAATAGCCATGATTGAAGAGATTGAGTCAAATTAGGCCCCTGGTACACACTCACAACAACCACAAATGTTAATGAGAACCTTGACTAAGCTTTCATGTTATTGAATGGAATTTACAAAATCACGGCTTGCAGCATTCTTTTATAGGTTTTACTAGATTGATTATAATGGGAAAATCCATACAAAATTAACATGATCTTCTAGTATCGAGTGAATTATATAAGTTATTTTAAACATTCTCAATAGCCATAGTTACCTAATGTATTCTTTAGCAGTGTTAGTGTGCGAGTTTCTAATTTGGTAAACCATGGATTCATCTTATCAAACTAGTCATACTCTAAATCTCATGTGACTTTTATGATATCGGATTGCATTAGACTTTGGATGTTAACCATCCAACCATTGTATTGCATACTCTCTCTGATACTAATGGTTAGTAATCTATTGATGGATAACTCAGGGTTTGTGACTTCCTATGTATTATGATATTCTACTATGTACTTGAATGCATGTGACTAATTAATTGAGTGTAGGTTGTGGAGTATTAAGGACCTAGACATGAACAACTACGTACTGAACTATGGTAAGAGCACCATGATAATAACTCATTTAAAGAAATAACTTTATATGCAATAATTAAATAGTTTTATGAATAATGTATGTGTATTATCTTAGCTCAGTGTCATCCGTAAGAAGATAGCAAAAATTACCTGGATCATTTGAGTTAGCTAAATAGGTGAATGGATATGCTTCTTTTGATCATTATGAGGTCTTGTAACAATATAATGGAATTAGGTTATTTATTAGGTAATAATGCATGTTATGAGTAGAATTAAGTTATACATCTTTTAGTGTATTAAAGCTGGTAAATATATATGATGATTTGAATAAAGAACTACTTTCAATAGTTTTCTTAGTGGCTGGAATAGATCATTGTGTTAGAACTAATACAACTTATGTTTTTTACTTGAGGAAATATACATATATAACCTAGAGTCTAGTTAGGTGATACTAGTAACCTTGGAGACCTTTATCTCCCTAGGTTGACCAAATGGAATTATAAACATATGCTATGTCATAATCATTGTAAATTAAAGATAGTCAATTTTCTTCTCTTCAGTAATTGATATATTTCTTAACCCTTGAGGTCAAAGCTCATAGAATTTCAAAAGCATAAAGAATTCACTATATGCTTAGATTTTTCTTAAATGTGACATTAGGGTATTGAATTTCTGTTTGTTCTTGCAAGTTTTATTCTAAAAGTATTAGGGATATCATGAATAAATCTATTAGGAAAGCTTGTGATGTAAAAAGTAGTACATGAATTTGGAGATAAACTTGCCTTAGGTAATCTTAATGCCTTGTGCAAACACCTGATAGGGAGTCCTCAACACTAGGGTTACATAACAAACACCCATTTTGGGTGGTCGTGATAGTGGATTTAAATTTGTCCCTGTTTCAATTGAGTGGGTGGTAGTCGACGAAGAACTGTCTGGAGTAGGGGATCACCCTAGAAAGCACTGCATACCCGCTCACAGTAGCATCAAACGTAGTGCAAAACAAAACTACATATTCACATTCCCCATGTCAATTGCATCCAAAGGGGGCCTTGATCTTATGGATACAGGGTATGTAGGTAGTCTGGATGGCAAAGGACGCCCCAGTACTTAGGGTCCCCAGATATAGGGTACTCTTCCATAATTAACATCGTGATCTTGACTTTTTGTGTAGTGATTTCTAAGTTGTGTTAACATGAGATTGTCCAATCAGTTTTGTGCAAATGATAAGGAGACTAGACATTGGAGAAAAAACAAGTTGTCAGAAATGAATGCAGGGTGTAGTGAAGAACTTAAGGTATGTGTTGCTTAGTTGTTCTTATATGTTATCTTGTGAAATGTACTTTCTTTCTTCACTAGATTAAGAGTGATAAACTTTTCAGGACATTATGATTTTAGAAAACTAAACTCCAGTTGTTTAACAACTGTAACATTTATTGGATACTTCTTCAAATTAATAGTGAAATTTCATGATTTTACATTCCCAACCTTTGTTAGATTAAAAATTTTATATTCCTTGGTATTTTTGAATTCAATATTTAGTAGTATTTTGTTGTTAAGCAATTAGGTCCTTACACTCCTAGTAGGGACAAATAATGTAGCAGAGTTCTATGCATTATTGTATAGCTTGGAGCTTTGCCATAGTGAGAAGATAAAGAATATATAAATTGAAGGTGACTTGGCCATTGTAATCAATGTTGTTAGAGCAAGGTCCATCTAGAATTGGCAGCTGAGGGGAATCCTTAGGCAAGTTTTGGAGAATTTAGCTTCCTTTGAAAATTTTGCTATGAATCATGTCTATCGAGAGGTAAACCAAGAGGTTGATAGGCTTGCCAACCTGGCAGCTGATAGGACCTATATCAATGAGGCTGACTGGATAACCAACGTGGCAGCTAACAACATTCTCCTAAATCCAACTGATGCATAAGCTGTACGTGGGGCTTTTACCAAGGTAACTCCAAGCTAGAACTTTTATTACCATGACTTTTGACAAGATGGAAAGTACAAGTTGGACACAAAGATGTTACAAACATTCCCTTTGGACATGAATAAACTTCTCTCCTAGATTGGAAATTGGTGGCAAAATAATTACAAAGCATTGGAGGTCAGGATGGGAGGCTGGCACGATAATTTTTACATACTTCACTTAACTCAAACAGGTGTCAACTGAGGCTATTAAAATACATCAAGGCAAGGAAACTCTTATTCATTTTTTTTCTACAAAACTCTAAGATCTTCAGAGAGATAGATGGACACCTCGATGAGCCTAGCCTGCAAGAAGAGCCAAATGTCCTTTCTAGGGATGGTCTTTGATCTTTAGATCACTAAGGTTTCCAAATCTAACCATCCTTTGGCAGTCACAACAATTAAATGGATGTTGGGGGAGAATTTTTTGCAGGGCATGGAATGTTATCGAGTCAACACTGACATCTCTTCCCATTTTATGGCCTCTCTGCTGGACTTACATGAGGATAAAGCAATGGTGATTCCTCTTGCAAAGGGAACCCTCAAGTCTAAATTCCTTGAGGGTCTAGAGGAGGTGGTCAAATTTGCAAGGCCAAGGGTGGAAATTCCACGGGTCAGAGATCTAAAGAAGTGCAGAGCAGGTGATGAAGATATTTTGTGGCTACCCCTCCTAGCCAACTTTGCAACCACTATGCTGACAGCACCATGAAATGACAGCGAAGGGGTCCGAGTTCCTGAAGAAGTTCTCCAACCTATAGCCGATGGCAGGAGTGGAGTGGCTCTTTGAGTTTGCCAACCTACTCAGAGTTGAGGAGGAGGTGGTGATTCTGGAGTATGTTGTTTATAATATGGATAGACTATAGACCTTTTTGTATCTTATGTATACAATATTGATTGATTGTAGTCTATAGTTTTCTAGATCCTTTTTGGATAGGGTTTAGGGTAGCCACAAAGATGACAGATATACCCCTAGACAGGGGATTTTGGCAAATGTAATTAGACCTTTATTTTAATATAAATATATATGCAACTCTGCAAGCTTGCTCATCAAAACAAAAAAAAATATTATATAATAATATTCTTATGTATTATATTGTAATAATATATTTAATCTATATTATAATATTATACTATATAATATGCTATGCATCCTATATTTAAATATTTAAAAAATATATCTAAAGTACATCCCAGATATCCTTCTCTAGGCACCTATTTTTAAATCAATTTACCACACATAGGTGGAATAGGGGCCTCAAGAGAGATATTTCTCTTGTACTTTAGATATATTTTTAGTTAACTATAGGCGAGGCATGTTCTTAACTAGAGTTATTAATAATTTTTTTGGCAACCAATGAGAACTAAAATAGTTTTTCTATTTAAAAAATATTTAGCTATTGCTAATGAGAATTAAAATAATTTTTATATCTAAAAAATATTTAGCTATTGCTATTGTATAGATGCAAATATTGTAACAAAACATATTTGAAAAATAATTTTTCTTTAATCTAATTGACAGAAAATAAAATTCCTGCAAGTTTATGCATAATGCATTCTCAGATCTGAATACTTTAATGGGTATTCACAAAATTCACACATTTTGAACGGAGAACAACGTACTAATATACAAGTGAGTTAAACAACGTCTTCCTCTGAGAAGCTTTGTGGCGCCCTATTTAATGCCAGGAATCTTGTGTATATATTCTAGGATTAAACATATAGAAACTCTTACAAACTTTAAAGGTTCCTTTTGATCCTTGGTGAGTTGAATTTCTTTCTCTTGCACTCAGTCTTCCTCCGGTTCTGATTGTCAAACTATCTTGCCTAGACATTTAATGTTATGCTTTAAAGTGGTTGTTCCTTCGCACAGGCTTACTTCTTCCATTTATAAAATTTGATTTTTGTAGCCTTCCCATCTCTTCTTGTTTCCTTCCAAAATTTCTTAATCATTTATCTGCTCTAACTGCAAATCATTTCTTGATGAAGCAGGATGCTACAACTTGCATCCTCTACAACTGATTACAACATTTGCATGTGGAGGTAGACTATCAAGAAATAACTGCTATCTGGGCATAAATTGATGAGGCAGGTATTTCAGGATAGTTCGCCTTCATTGTTGCATCATGGTTAATTGACCCTAAAATTTAAATGTTTGGATGATCTGAAAGTTGGTTCCACACAGGATTACTATAATGTAGAGTGATTTATTCCAATGCACCTTTGGACTTGATTCATTTAAACACAGACCTGGGCACAGGTTGAGAATTTTCTGTAAATCTATCTCATCAATGGGGTTAAATTTTAGTAAGGAGTTTCATATAAAGATCAGAGATTATTCTTCCCAGAAATCGACGTTAGGTGTCAGAATTTTAACCACATTGAGGTAGAAGTTGGAAGCTGGAACAAAGGGTGGTGGGATTGAAATAAAAAGATTGGAGGATAATGCATTTAACTAAGCTTCTTCTGATTCACCCTTCAAAGTATTCAGACAATGCCATGGCCGCTTTGAGGGGTGCGGAAAATATAACCCCCCTCCTTTTTTGTACTTTAAACAACATTTCTGATATTAATATAAGTCTGGGGTATACCCCTTTTCTTTTTTTAAAAAAAAAACAAAAAAAATATTCAGACAATGCGAATATTGGACATAATCTTTTGTTTTTTATTAGATGTAAAATTAATTTTTGCGAAATTTGATAACTGTATTTAGTATTAGATGCAAATCTTTTGTTTTCTTCCAAATTTGATAAGAGCCATTAATCAATATGCGCATCTGCTCTAATTTTGATATTATATGTTCAGAAACAAATAACTGAGTTTATCCTTGTTCTTTACCTAACTGCTTTCGCCTTTATTTTTTTTCCAAATAGATAAATTAGGTTCTTCCCTCTGAATGGGTAGGGGAAATATACCTTTGACTATCTGTTTTTTGGTTATGTTTCTAAAGAACTTAAGTTTTATTGTTGAAATGTCAGCAGAGGGATCAAAAGTTACACAAGGGAGAAACAATGCTGGCAACAGCTAGAAAGGAACAAGAAGTTGACCAAGCGACTGCAGCACAAATACCATGGCTTAAGAGTAAGATCGCTGCTAATGTTGCTGCAATGCCTGCCACTACAGAAAGGATGAAATTATGCATAGAGAAGATAGATAGACTCGATCAGTACAAAGTCAACATTGATTACGTTTTCACCAAAAAGCTGGATTTAGATAGATGATTGTATTTTTTCACTGCTTGCAATTCTTTTTATTTATCAAAATAGTTTTTGCAACAACCAAACATGGAATTTGCGTTTTACCATGCATCTTTCTTCTTCTGTTAATTACTCATGTATAGTAATTCGTACATTGTATTTATAAGTTATGCAAGTGGACTTGAGATACTTGACTTTTCCAATTAATTTGACACACAAAAGAAGTAGTTGAAATATATTAAAAGTTATTATATTATCAACATTGTTGTTTTAAATATAGGTATACTAGTTATATATTAATTAAATTAATGTCTTACATGTTGTGTTCCAACTCCTAGTAACTTAAATATATTAAATAATAATATATATAGGCAACTTTTAATCAATTTATGGAATAAAAAGCTTAATAAAAGTGTAATATAGGCACATATTATATATATATTATTCCACAAATATCTTCAATTTTTTAATGAATTTATCACACATACATAGGTAGAAGAAATATCTCTCAACCTATTTTAGATATATTTTTTAAATATAAATATACTAGTTTAAAAATTAAAGATAAGAATAAAATTACCACCACCCAAAAAACCAGATCACAGTGTGATCTCCGTATGTAGTTGTTAACGCTTAAAATCGTTTGGAATTGCCGTATTAATTTTGTTATATCTAAACTAGGTCTCCAAAAGAATCATTTTATCCATCGGACGTTTTGCTAAAGCTGCACACTAAGGAGGTTACCTTCAGATAATTTCCAGATTGCAATATAAAATTAATAATAACAATGAATAAATTGCGCGGTACACACGAAGCAGATTACCTGTTAAGAGCTGTATAAATGGTACTATCATTAAATCTTTTTTACTCACAGAATACATTACTCAGTTTGGACATCTGCATTTGCTTGCATGGCGAAGGGCATATATCTGTATTTGCTGCTTTTATTACTCACAACGCCTTCTGCTTTTGCTAATGGTAATTTGCCTTCTTCTTCTCCTTAATCAATATTTCCATTGAATTTGCAGTTTTTAAGAAAATTGTGTATAATTATCGAATGTGATCCAAAATGTCTGGAAAATACTGTCTTTAATGTTTTCATTTATTCATTATATGAATAAACATATATACTATGTCATTAAAAATTTTTAAAAAAATTCTGAACTACTGACGGATTTACAACATATTCGTAATAACAAGACTACGGTCACACTGGTTATTGGGGAACTTGGAGCGGTGCATTTAAAGGGATGTGCTTTTTTAATGGCGATTGCGACTATACGTGCACAACTAGTGCTCATCAGGCTGAATTTGGCAGGTGCAAGAATGTAAGTTTCATGAAAGATGTTTGTGTGTGTTTTAATCGCTGTTAGAATAGCAATCCTAATAATGAATGTTACTTCTGTGATGGGAGAATATACATTCAGTAAAACCAGTATTTTATATAATTGTGATATTTACCTAAAATAAGGTAATATCTTTTTAAGAAATATTTATATACTTTTCATTTTATTTTGTAATTTAATATAATAATTCCATAAAATAATCTACTTTTAAATAATTTCAATTTATATTAACGAATTACTATACATTTAAATTATAAATATTTACATTTAAATTATTAATATTAATACATATTTGATAAAAGAATTTAATAATAAAATTGATTTTTAGATTTAATAATTTTTATTGCATAGTATTTTATATATATGTAAATATAAACAGTTAAATTTTATTTTAAATTATTTTTTTATAAATTACTTATATTTTTAAAAATTTAAGTAAAAAATAATTATATGAAAAGGAATGTGTATATTAAGTAAATCTTTAAAATTTAAATAGTTTTATATCAAGATGATAGTAGAGTTTTATAGATTTATTTATTTATTTATTATTGATCAAACACTCTACATAATATAGATATCAATCACATGGTGGTGTGCAATGGGTATGCTGAGTAGTTGGGGAAGTTGAAAAGCCATGTCTTTAAGTGAATGATGATTGTCTTCTATCCCTATGGCCCATTCATTTTTTTTTTCTCAAGTGTTGTGAATTAATTTGCATAATCTTGTTTAGTGTGTAGGCTTTATTTGTATGCATCAGCTTTCTAGATCCTTGTTCATGCAATAGACCTAGGCTCACTTGGTAGCCATAAAGTGGAATAGAGAGAGACATGGGGGGGGGGGAGGGAGAGAGAGAGAGAGAGAAAGAGAGAGAGAGAGAGAGAAGGGGAGATATAGACAGAGGGAGATATATATATATATATATATATATATATATATAGAGAGAGAGAGAGAGAGAGAGAGAGAGAGAGAGAGATCACCTCAGTTCCTAACAACTTATTATCATGGAAGAAGAGAAAAATGAGAGAAATAGAGAGAGGAGGAGGACTATCTCTATAGGCTTTTTAATGTTTGCATAAGAGTAGTTCTAGACGTTCCTTTAAAATGATCATGAACCTATAATTTATCAATTATTGTATCCTATTTTAGTGATTTTTTTATCGAATGGGCAATCCCTCTTTTGTATGAAGTGTTGTGAATTGAAATCAAATTTTTAGTTTTGTGTCTTTCTTCTCATTTCCATTAAAAACAATTATTCTAGCATTTCAAGTTATTCATTTCATCTCATTTTTATTACAAACAGTTATTCTAACATTTCACTTAAAGTCTATGTTAAAATTGAACTTATTGTTGACACTTAATATCAAAGTGCACTCAATATAATCTTTTCAAAAAAGTACTAGTGATATTTTTTTGCTATGTTTATGCATCCTAGGGGGTTGCTCCCTTTGTATCATAAGAGTTGGCTAGATAGGAGCCATCCAAGATCTAAGACTTCATGAAAGCACAAGAGAGGCAATATGAAAGAATAATGATGTATTCTATCAATGAATGCTCTATGATACAATGTATATGAAGAGCCTTGCTTATAACGACAAGGATGAAAGCTAAGATGTTGTAGTCATGTGACAAGTGTCTTAATCCTATGACATGTGACAACTATAGCACATGTGGAGGATAAGACAACTATGAGACAACTATCAACAACTAGACACAACTAGGAACAATTAGAAACATATAAGACTCACTAAGTCAACTTAACATGTGGATTATGTTAGGGAATATTATTTATCTAATAAATAGTTAAACTATATTATGAATTATCCCCACACAAGGGAAACTAGATATCAAATATCCTTATTCACACTAATACCCACCTTAGGTGCAACTTAGGGAAAAGATGACTAATGAAAAGATAAATGGGTCCTGGCTACTAGGCCATGTTAGGTACCCATGTACAAACAAGTCTCAAGTGGAGAAAAGGAGAAAACCTCATGGGAAAAAATCCTTTCTAAAAGTGAGAATGCATATAAACATGTACAAGTGATGGAATGAAGGAAGAATCAACACCGCCCAAATACAACATCCATCATATATATACAATCAATAGACCCCCATAAGAGGGAAAGAATGAGACAAGATGTACCCCCCTTATTGAAAAAGCTCCTATGCCAATGGTGAATGCTAGAAGAAGAAGACCAAAGATGATCCAAAACCTGCAAACAACATGTCTTCCCTTGGGAAGAAACCAATCCACTAGTGTATGAAGAAAATCAAACTCCAATTTAAGAGATGTGGAAGATAGTCTCATGAAATATGATGTTTCTAAAATTTGATCATGTGTCTCCATGTGAATGCTGAATGATACCACAATCAAATCAAGAGTCTCATGCCTCACTAATGAAAGTGACAATCTAGGATCAAGTGTAAACTAAAAATTGTCAACCTCCAAAGACAAAGATGGGTTGACAACAGTTGTGCTATGACTGTCATCAAAGAGGAGAGTTAACCCTCAAATGTGTCCTCTAAATCTACAACACAGGACTCACAAGACAAATATGAAGCACTTGTCAAGTACTCATCCCACAAATTTGTATCTGAAAGACAAGAAATATCCTGCTGAACTAAAGTATTGATCTCTGAAGAAGCTAGAGGTGGAGAAGAAGGAAGTGTAGCACATGTCTTAAGAACTAATGAAGAGGCAAGAATACCAAGGTTCAAGTGACCAAACTTCTCCTTTGAAATGTGATTCACACAAGAAGTGGGAATGTCAGCCAATGGATCTAAATCATCATTAGGAGATACACCATAAAAGGTGTATAGCTAAGATGCATGATCAACTACCCTACTAGCAATAATCTCTATGCTCTCCAAGTCTCTAATAATAACCAAATCAGGTGTGAACTCCACTATCTTCCCTATACCACTATGAGTAATTTGATATATGGAAAGAAGATTATTAGTTAAAGAAGGCACACAAAGTACATCATTGAAAGTACCTTCACCAATATCAATGGTTCCCTTCCCAATTACATTCATATATGTATTATTACCCATCAGGATAGGTGGCATATCACATGGCTCAAATGAAGAAAACATATCCTTGGAAGAAGCCATATGATGAGAAGCACATGAATCAAAAAGTCATTTACCTGATGTAGAACTTGTACTTGCACAAAGTGCTTTACCTTTATGTTTAGGTTCCTTAGTTTTCCTTGCATGAGATTCAAAAAGTACTAGCTATGTAGATGTTGAAGGAGTAGAAGAAGAATCAAGAGATGAAAGATTGTTCTTTTGAACAAGTTGCATAAACATGTCAATCTATTTCTTAAAACAAATATGTTCGTCATACCCTGATTTCTTATAATAACCACATGTAGGCTTCTCCTTCTTAGGTGCATTTTGTGCTTGATCTTTTTGTGGATTTTTCTTAGCTTTCTTTTTTTTCTTGTCAGAAGAACCTGATGCTTTTTGTTCCTTAGGTTGTGCAACCACCAAAGCATGATTCTGTGATGGCTTAATGATACCCATAGATAGAATATTTTATTGCTTATGCATTAAAATCTCAGCTAAAAGTGAAAATGAAGGCATAGTGAAAGTAGATCCCATAGTTAACCTATGAATGTGAAAGCTAGAAACAAAAGTTGCATATTCAGGATTGAGTTTATTCAACACATTGTAGATCAACTGGATGTCTTTTTTTCTCAATACCACATGCTTTACATTGTGCTCTTAGATCATTAACCTTAGTTATGTAATCTTGGATGTTGCTAAAGTTCTTAGGATCAAGAATCATCAAGTCATTATCAATTTGATAGCCTTTAACTTCATCTTTTGTACCATACAATGTTTTCAATTTATCCCAAGCATCATGTGAATTTGTGCATGCCTCAATTTGAAACAGGAGAGCTAGGGAAATGAAACTACGAAGACATCCAAGAGCTTTAGTATGCATTATCATCCATTTTATCTTTTCTTTATCATATGTGGGTTCAAGTATCTTGTTTTCAACATATAATAAATGTCTAAGATCCATGAGAGCATTCCATGCATGTTGACTCCAAGTTGCATAGTTATATGGTGTTAACAATGGAACTCTTGATTTATCCATGATGTAGAGAAAAAGAAGAGCACAAGCAATTATATCAAAGGACAAACTAAATCAACATTGTAATTGAAGCCCCACAAACCAAAACAACCACAAACTTCAACTATTTTCCAATCAATGAGTGATATGTACCCAAAGTGCTTCAAAATGAAAATCTAATGTCTAAAGTAAAATCTATAAAAATGGCATGGACAGAATTGTAGAGAACAGAATTACCTTTCCAATGCCTATAAGAAGTCGAAATTTTGATGAAGTGGGAGAAAGTTGTGAGCTTGGGAGTGCCCCTAAAAAAAGATATAAATTCCAATTAAAGGTGCCCCTGCTCTCTGTGTACCACTTAGGTATGGGGCTTGATAGGTCATGCACCTGTCGGGTACTTTGTACCCTAAAATAATTCTGTAGATATTTCAAATCAAGCCTGCAAATAAAATTTTATGCCAACGAATAAAAAACATTACCTAGAGGATAATATTGTTGATGCCTACACAGTGCTCGATCCTTCTGATGTATTACAAAGATTTTGAAATTATGCTGAGAATATTCCTTGCAATAGATTCATAAGGTCAAGGTAGAGGCAAATTTTTTTTATAGTCAATCTATAGGTTTTGACGCCTTCTAGACGTAATGACAAGGTCAATTTTTGCCCAATCTGCTCTAAAATTGCAGCTACCTCTAGGATTAGGTACACACTCCCTAAATTGAAAACCTCATAGATTTGACATAGGTTATAGTTCAATGTTTGAATTAATTTTAATAATCACCCTGTTCCTAAACAGGATTAACTGTAGGTTAAACTTAGTTCTCTTAGCCCTATTCGGAGATGCCGCGCATTTTCTCCTCTTTGTTTTCCAAGGTTAGCTGTTCCTTCTCTTTCTCTTTTTTTTTTCAATTGGATGTTTATTCTCTAAATCTACAGTTGAGTTTAAAATGGCCACATATGGAATGCCTATGAGGGCTTGTTTGATTTATTTTTAGTGTCCTTTGTAAATGAAAGGATCATATTTTCCTCTTCATTTTCCTGTTAAGTAATTTGTGATAATTGTTGAAACTTCTGAGAAACTCTTACTTAAAATTAAAATATATTTTCCTATGCTCTTTTTATATTATAATTATATTTCTCCTTATAAATTAAATATATATATATATATATATATATACACCACCATTAACTCAGTTCACTTTAACTCACAATTTCATTAATAAGTTCCCTAACTGTAAAGAAAGTATAGAATATATATATATATATATATATATATATATATATATATATATATACATAATTTGTTAAAATAGATTACTATCCAATAGTTCATTAAAAACATAGCAATGAATTATTTTGTTTTTGCAAATATAAACATTGTATTTCCGAATTGCAACTCTGAGTTTAAGCATCTATTCAATTCGTATTATACAATATGCATAAATAAATCCCACTTTCCTTGATTTAAAATTTTCATTTCAAGTCATATGTTTTAAACTACATATAGTTTGCCTTCAAATGAATAGTGAAAAGTGTATAGTAAAAGTAAATAGTAAAAGTAAATAGTGAATAGTGAAAAGTGAATAGTAAAAGTGAAAAGGTCCCCATCCTAAGAAGAGACCTTCAAGGTGGCGGTAATTTCAAAAGCAATACTGCAACCCAAATTTTATTTCCTTCATGGTAGCAAAATTACAACTTCACTTATAACAAATGTAAAATTAATATTTCCACTAAGCTTAGATAGAAATAATACTTTTACAAACTTAATTAAAACGTCAACTAACTCACAACTTTGCAAGTAGAAGAAGAAGGAACTAGATAATTTTAATATCCTTTTAAAAACAATTTTTCTTTTTCTTTTCTTAGTTCTAAATGGTAAAACTTAATGAACAAGAAAATTACAACTATCAACCCAAGAACAGAGAGGATTTCCTCACAACTAAAAAAAAACAATTTATACAACAATAGGGAGATAATTTTCTCCTTTTGGAAAATCAACAAGGAAGGAGCTATTAAAAGATTAGGCTCTCCTTACGACTTAAGGAAAATAAAATATTTTCTAAGATCCAATAATCTTCTTCAAGCTTCACAGTAAGCTTCTAGAAAACCTATATATCACATAAGGGAAGAAACACCACACAAGCTGTTCTCCTCCCTACCGTAGACCCGCAAGAGGGTCGCCCCCGAGCTAGGGAGATCTTCCACACACCTAAGGTAGAATAGACCAAAAACACTTCACAACATTGATTCATAACAACAGAAGCAAACAACACACAAACACCCATGGTTATACTCACAACACGAAAAACTCAGCTAAGGTGAGTTTAAAGAGGGTAGGGAAGTAGACTCACTCAACTCCAAGGTGTCATTCTTCTCAACATTTTATCACAACTTATTTCATGGCCTCAACCCAACAAAATTAATCCTTCTCATGGCCTCAAGCCAACCAAATAACCAAAATTCTAAGGGTATCACAAATAGGCTCTCAAGCCTTATAGCCCTCTAGGATCAAAATTACCAACATGCCCTCAAGGCTTCCATATACCAAGAACAAGAATGCACCCGAGGAGGTTCACACCTTCCCTTCCCCATACATGATGAGCATTGTCTTCCAAGTGGAAGAAGCTCTTCCAAACACCCATCACAAACCCAAAATAACAGAAATACCACATAGACAACCTTTGCAAAACAAAATTCATCAAACAAGTAATAGAACATACAAGGGTGAGTAAACTTGCTCACTAACCTTTACAAGCCCTATTATAGATGTAGTTGAAGAAGAGCTCCACACCTAGCCTCCTCTTTCAAGTTCTCCTTCCTAAAAAAATAATCTCTCTATGATCACAAGAAAGGGACAATGAATGGAGGATATAGGATGGCTAGAATAATTTCGGCATTATGAGGCTATGAAGAGGAGAATAGAGAAGGAATTGGGCATAATGAGGATGCTAGAAGAAGATTTCCTAGAGGAAATTAGGCATGATAAAAATGTAAGAATAAAGTCCCCCTGCAAGAATGAAGTCCCCCTGCAAGAAATGAAGTCCCCTCCTGTAAGAATGAAGTTTTCTTCTCCCTAATTGCTTAGAGAAGGGTCTTATTTATAGATTTTCTGAAAAGGGAATGGAGGGTGAGGATCAAGACTTCAGATCAAGGGCTCTCATTATTTGTGAATTTTAAATTCGTAGTAGAGGACAATAATAAATTAAAGATTTATTTTTGGGAAGAGTGGATTATGACAAGTTGAATTAAAAATAACCCCACTCCTTTTTCCACTATCCCAAGTGGGATTAAAAAATATCCCCACTCATGAAGGACCACACCACTTCATGGGGACTCTCACCAAAAGTGAGGGAACAAGAAGATAAGCCCCTCCATTATTGGTGGACCATAGAGTCATTTCAAGCCTTGGTAATGGAGAAGGGATGGGCTTAAGTGTTGATCCCACTCATCCTATCATTCTCATGCTTCCAAATTCGTCACTTAACTTCACTATGAAGTTAAGGTGACCATATGGAGGTTAACCAAGGGTTACCCAAGTCAAAAGTGACCCTAGACCCATGGGGTATAACCTAAGGTCAATTTAAACTTAGTTAGGACACCCAGGGTCAAGTTAAGACACAAGAAAAGGGTCTCAAAAATTTAAATTAAAAAAATAAAATTCAAATACAATTTTTACAACACAAATCATAATTTAATTTTACAAAAGGGTAGACCTAACCCATTCAACCTCATACAAGACAATATTACAACATTACAATATTGCACCAAACATAGAGTTAATCTTAGTTCCTCATGGAACTAGATCAGCTTCACAAGGGATTACAACATAAGGTGCGGAATGATCTCCAGTATCTATGGTTTTGTTAGAAATACCTACACACTCAACCTCAAAGTTAATTTCACATATACATATCATAGCCGAAGCAAATTTAATACATGTATTTCTAAAGCATACCACAGTTCTTATAAACATAATGAAATCACATGACAATTTTCTTTCTAACATAACCCAATTAGTTTCCTTGTAATGTAAACATTAATCAAACATCACCCAATTAGTTTTTCCTATAAAAATAAACATCTATCTAACATCACCCGATTTGTTTTCTCTTAAAGAAAACATCTAACTAACATCACCCAATTAGTTTTCCTTTAACATAATAAGGTTTAATAGTTTGAAAATCTAGGATCAACAGTCCCACAAATGTAAAAGTATCAACAACAGTAAGGTAATTAGTCACATTTACGGAAATGAAAAAGTGTAGGCCTCACATACTCCCCCCTAAGACTGTACTTCCTCCTAGAAGTCATCAAAGAGGTGAGGATAAAAGGAACTCATAAGACTATAAAGTATGATAACTAAATGTTATGAAGGCATAATCCTATTCACAAAGCACACTATATTGATTGAAATTAACATAACAAATTTCATGTTCATCAATCATTATCACACATGCATAAGGAATTTACACATCATACAACCTATTTATATAGAACATCAACTCATATACAGATACATCAAATATAGATCTTACATCTAAACACATGTTTTATTCATCGACATTACAGGAATTAACTTCACAAGGCTCACATAAAGGTTTAGAGGGATGTCATAGTCTCATCATAGAACTAGGTAACCAATAACCAGTGCCAAGTAACCAAAGATCCAAGAACCAGGTAGAATGATGGTCTCAGGGCCACGCGCCTAGGGGCCTCGCCATACATTCCCACAATGACCTACCTCTTGTTTGTATAAAGGGTTTAGCCTCCAAGAGATAGCCAACATAAGAACAAGATCACTAGGAAGGTAAGTGGATAATGACCAGACCATACTAGTCCACACTTACCCCCATCCTCAAAAGTTTCCCACATCTGCTTTCTTATATACACTCCACCAGAGGTCGCTCCATCGACATGGTGAGAAGAACATCATGACACAAGACCAGCACGAGAAAAATAGAAAGAACCTAGCTTAGACAACACAAATATCCAGAAAAGTCAAGAGAAGTCTCCAAAACCCAAATTAGAATAAATAAATAAATGAATAAATGTGCGCAATTTCAACATTAAAATAACGTAACCATAGGAGTCACGTGAAAAAGGAAGAATCAAAGGTTGTGGCTAAGCTACTTTTAGACAAGATAAAATAACATGGCTGGTCCACACAACCGAGATAAAAAGATCACCAAACAACTGAAAGAAATCATCGCAATCCAAGAAAGTGCACATTACATCACTATGTGACTAACATTAAGTCACCAATAAGGAAGGAGCGAAACACAGTCACTACATGTGTTATGCAAACAGAACCAATGCAATAACATCATGTAGGTAAGTATTATCAATGTGCCTTCACATACTCTTACGTGGAATCATGCCCTTCTCAAAGGTAACACATCATCAATATAGTACATCGTTCCCTTCTCAAAGGTACATGTCATCAATATAGTACATCGTAGCATAGCCTTGAGTAAATCACATGCCCATACCAAGGTACGAATAAATCTGCACAAGTAGCATGGCCTTGAGCAAATCACATGCCCATACCAAAACATAACCAAGATCCCATGTCAAATGTCAATAGTGTCATCAAGGAAACAGAGCATGATAAGATAACACTATGGGCCTCTCAAAGGTCCATTCTCTAAGGAGAAGTAGGGGGTACTCTGGCATAGGAAGGTATGGTTGGTTGGGTAATCCTAAACCCATGCCACAACACATCGCCATAGCTTTCTAAGTTCTTCCTCTCCCACTACTTAACTCCACACATGGAAGGTCTCCAACTCCAAGATTGAACCTTACAGGGTGTACATACAAGTAGCCACACAAACATGAGTCCATCATACTTGTAGTTATACACTTAACCCATGGATGGATTCCTAGTATCGCAAGCTCATGAGTACACTAAGTATGTACAGGATAATCACAACACATAGCAAGCATGTTCATAATAGATATTTACATCCATAAGGTAACACATAACACAATTCCCCTTAAATGTTCATTACTTAGTGAAGAAGGACAACTTTCATACCCCAAAGTCACATAATAATTACCATAAAGGTTCTCTAAGAAATTTACTCAAACATAAACTCAAATTAACCTATCTAAGGCATAATTGGAATCCAACCATGACTTCACATTTAGAGATAAGGAAACACCCTCAAGTAAGTACACCAATTTACTAGCTATGCTTGATAGATCATAATTAAACCCAAACAAAATTATTTCAACTCACAAGATGGTGACTCACAACACTCACATATCATGGAGTTAACGATAACCCATATAACACTACATATGCACTACGAAACCACCACACATTTATCTAACACAAGGTTCATAAAGTAGAGGCATATCACAAGAAGAATCTAATAGCAAGATCACGTCTCTAATTTTACTATTCTACTATGAAGCCTAAACATCTTTTCCGCACAAGGTATGCATAACATGATATCAATTTCACACAAAAACAAAGTTATAAAATGCAAAATTTTAGTTTGTAGAAGTACTTTACGAAAAGGGTCGCCAAGCACACAAATTCCTCATTGAACAATTTAAGGACATATGTTAATTCTTAACAATTTGCCATGCATAAAACTAATTTTCACCTCTTTCTTTCTTAGTATTTTTACAAGGTAATCTAATGAAATCACACACGTAACAAATTACACTCTTAAAATTTAAAGCAAGATACACTTCATGCAATCTTTTCTAGTTATCAATCCAAGGAAACAATGCCAATTTCTAATGATAACAAGGGTTAGGGATTTAAGAGATTATGCTAGTCAACCTTATGATAAACACACGTCAAGTTCACAAGGCAAGAATAAATCAAATGGGCATTAAGATGTCTCCACAAAAATACACAAGGGCGAGGAAGGGTCCAATGCAACCCTCACCACCTAGACCAACTGACTCGAGAGGAAAATCAACCAAGAGGATCACAACCACCACAAAACACAAGCGGAAGACTTCGATAATCATGTGACAAGGCCATCACGATGACAAAACAAGAGGATGGGTATTCCTCCAAGGTGAAGGTTAGTTGACAAACCACAACCTCACTCTCTCACAGCTATATGTAGTAGGACAAAGGTCAAACCATGCTCAACCCACTCCATGTCGGCCCAAACAACACGCAAAGCCCAGAGCTCCCAATGTTGAAACATGTGCTCTAATACCAAATGTCATGCCCACATTTCCCATGTGATCACAAAATGTATTCACGCATGTCATGTCCACATGTGTCATGTGGTCATGATATGAACTATCAAAAAGTTTCCCTTACTACTCTAAAAACCCCCTCACACGCATAGATGTGCTCAGCATCATACGATTAAGGTGAAAGCAATATAGTTATCGACAGGGTACCAAGTACATGTGCGCACACCCTACTCAAGGAAACGCGTGGTTTCCTAACTTAGGTTAAACTCACGAATTACATTTGAACAATAGTTGTTTTAGGTGATAGATCATTTTTCAGCAAAGCACAATAATCTATTTCTTGTTTCCATTTTCTAGGCTTTAATATTAATTTCTCCTCCTTCAGACTTAGCATTTTCAACCAAGCCTATTCATTTGCCCTTTCTTCCTTTTCTTGGAATTTAATTTTGATTATATTTCTATCACATTCATTTTACCATTTCTCTGAAATTTAATTTTGATTATATTTCTATCTCATTCTCCTTCCTGTTGTGCAAGATTCTTCTTATGTTATCTTATTTTTTCTTCACATTCTTTATCAAACAACGTTAACACTGTATCCTTTACATTATTCCTAATTTCTTGGTAAACTAGATCACTTAAACAGGGTTGGCTAACTTCACTCGACTCAGTCCCCCTAGGGTTCCGCTCTAGGTTTTAGTTCAATGTTTGAATTAATTTTAATAATTACCCTGTTCCTAAACAGGATTAATGGTAGGTTAAACTTACTTAGTTCTCTTAGCCCTGTTTGGAGATGCTGTGCATTTTCTCCTCTTTATTTTCCAAGGTTAGTTGTTCTTTCTTTTTTTTTTTTTCAATTGGACTTTTATTCTCTAAATCTACACTTGAGTTTAAAATGGCCACTCATGGAATGCCTGTGAGGGCTTGTTTGCGTTTATTTTCAGTGTCCTTTGTAAATGAAAGGATCATATTTTCCTCTTCATTTTCCTGTTAAGTAATTTGTGATAATTGTTGAAACTTCCGAGAAAATCTTACTTAAAATTAAAATATATTTTCCTATGTTCTTTTTATATTATAATTATATTTCTCCTTATAAATATATATATATATATATATATATATATATATATATATATATGTATATATATACCGCCATTATCTTAGTTCACTTTAACTCACAATTTCATTAATAAGTTCCATAACTATAAAGAAAGTATAGAATATATATATATATAATATATATATATAGATATAGATTATATATATATATAATTTGTTAAAATAGATTACTATCCAATAATTCATTAAAAATAGAGCAATGAGTTATTTTGTTTTTGCAAAATATAAATATTGTATTTTTGAATTGCAACTCTGAGTTTAAGCATCTATTCAATTCGTATTATACAATGTGCATAAATAAATCCCACTTTCCTTGATTTAAAATTTTTATTTCAAGTCAAATGTTTTAAACTACATATAGTGTGCCTCCAAATGAATAGTGAAAAATGTATAGTAAAAGTAAATAGTGAATAGTAAAAAGTGAATAGTGAAAAGTGAATAATGAATAGTGAATAGTGAATAGTGAAAAGTGAATAGTAAAAGTGAAAAGGTCCCCATCCTAGGAAGAGACCCTCAAGGTGGCAATAATTTCAAAAGCAATACTGCAAACAAAATTTCATTTCTTTCATGGTAGAAAAATTACAACTTCGCTTATAACAAATGTAAAATTAATATTTCCACTAAGCTTACACAGAAATAATACTTTTACAAACTTAATTAAAACATCAACTAACTCACAACTTTGCAAGTAGAAGAAGAAGGAACTAGATAATTTTAATATCCTTTCAAAAATAAATTTTCTTTTCCTTTTCTTATTTATAAATGGTAAAACTTAATGAACAAGAAAATTACAACTATTAACCCAAGAACAGAGAGGATTTCCTCACAACTAAAAAAATAACAATTTATACAACAATAGGGAGATAATTTTTTCCTTTTGGAAAATTGACAAGGAAGGAGCTATTAAAAGATTAGGCTCTCCTTAAGACTCAAGGAAAATAAAATATTTTCTAAGATCCAATAATCTTCTCCAAGCTTCACAATAAGCTTCTAGAAAACCTGCATATCACACAAGGGAAGAAACACTACACAAGCTGCTCTCCTCCCTACTGTAGACCCGCAAGAGGGTCCCCTCCGAGCTAGGGAGATCATCCACACACCCAGGGTAGAATAGACCAAAAACACTTCACAACATTGATTCACAACAACAGAAGCAAACAACACACAAACACCCATGGTTATACTCACAACACGAAAACTTGGCTGAGGTGAGTTTAAAGATGGTAGGGAAATAGACTCACTCAACTCCAAGGTGTCATTCTTCTCAACATTTTATCACATCTTTTCTCATGGCCTCAAGCCAACAAAATTAATCTTTCTCATGGCCTCAAGCCAACCAAATAACCAAAATCCCAGGGATATCACAAATAGGCTCTCAAACCTTATAGCCCTCTAGGCTCAAAATTACCAACATGCCCTCAAAGCTTCCATATACCAAGAACAAGAATGCACCCGAGGAGGTTCACACCTTCCCTTCGCCATACATGATGAGCATTGTCTTCCAAGTGGAAGAAGCTCTTTCAAACACCCATCACAAACCCAAAATAACAGAAATACCACATAGACAACCTTTGCAAAACAACATTCATCAAACAAGTAATAGAACAAACAAGGGTGAGTAAACTTGCCCACTAACCATTACAAGCCCTATTATGGATGTAGTTGAAGAAGAGCTCCACACCTAGCCTCCTCTTCTAAGTTCTCCTTCCTAAAAAAAAATAATCTCTCTATGATCACAAGCAAGGGACAATGAATGGAGGATATAGGATGGCTAGAATAATTTTGGCATTATGAGGCTATGAAGAGGAGAATAGAGAAGGAATTGGGCATAATGAGGATGCCAGAAGAATATTTCCTAGAGGAAATTAGGTATGATAAGAATGAAAGAATGAAGTCCCCCTGTAAGAATGAAGTCCCCCTATAAGAAATGAAGTCCCCTCCTGTAAGAATGAAGTTTTCTTCTCCCTAATTGCTTAGAGAAGGGTCCTATTTATAGATTTTTTGAAAATGGAACGGAGGGTGAGGATCAAAAGTTGAGATCAAGGGCTCTCATTATTTGTGAATTTTAAATTCACAGTGGAGGACAAAAATAAATTAAAGATTCATTTTTGGGAAGAGTGGATTATGACAAGTTGAATTAAAAATAACCCCACTCCTTTTTCCACTATCCCAAATGGGATTAAAAAATATCCCCACTATCCTGAGTGGAATTAAAAAAATATCTCCACTATCCCGAGTGGAATTAAAAAAATATCCCCACTATCCCAAGTGCAATTAGAAAATATCTCCACTATCCCAAGTGGGATTAAAAAATATCCCCACTATCCCAAGTGGGATTAAAAAATATCCCCACTCATGAAGGACCACACCAATTCATGGGGACTCTAACCAAAAGTGAGGGAACAAGAAGATAAGCCCCTCCATTATTGGTGGACCATAGAGTCATTTCAAGCCTTGGTAATAGAGAAGGGATGGGCTTGAGTGTTGATCCCACTCATCCTATCCTTCCCATGCTTCCAAATTCGTCACTTAACTTCACTGTGAAGTTAAGGTGACCATATGGAGGTTAACCAAGGGTTACCCAAGTCAAAAGTGACCCTAGACCCATGGGGTATAACCTAGGGTCAATTTAAACTTAGTTAGGACATCCAGGGTCAAGTTAAGACACAAAAAAAGGGTCTCAAAAATTAAAATTAAAAAAATAAAATTTAAATACAATTCTTACAACGCAAATCATAATTCAATTTTACAAAAGGGTAGACCTAACCCATTCAACCTCATGCAAGACAATATTACAACATTGCACCAAACACAGAGTTGATCTTGGTTCCTCGTGGAACTAGATCAGCTTCACAAGGGATTACAACATAAGGTGCGGAATGATCTCCAGTATCTGTGGTTTTGTTAGAAATACCTGTACACTCAACCTCAAAGTTAATTCCACATATACATATCATAGCTGAAGCAAATTTAATACATACATTTCTAAAGCATACCACAGTTCTTATAAACATAATGAAATCACATGACAATTTTCTTTCTAACATAACCCAATTAGCTTCCCTGTAATGTAAACATTAATCGGACATCACCTAATTAGTTTTTCCTATAAAATAAACATCTATCTAACATCACCTGATTTTTTTTTCTCTTAAAGAAAACACCTAACATCACCTAATTAGTTTTCTTTTAACATAATAAGGTTTAATAGTTTGAAAATCTGGTATCAACAGTCTCACAAATGTAAAAGTAACAACAACAGTAAGGTAATTAGTCACATGTATGGAAATGAAAAAGTGTAGGCCTCACACTTCCCTACCATCTTGGATGACCAACCACTATCTCATCTCAAATTAAATTATTACACAATATGATCCTTATTGGCTATCTCGCTATATGAATAGAAAGGAGCTAGTCTTGTCTAAAAGGTCTTCCCAAATTTAGTGTAGCCATCTTTTGATTGAGGAAAGGTTAATCATGTCTATTGCTCCAACCTACCATCACGGATTTCCACCTACTAATCTCCTCACTCATCATTACATGTATGGCTCAGCCTTTGAAATATCATCTTTCAATTATTCCTTCAAGCTTAATGCCACATTAGCCATTTTATCCGCCTCTCCATTTGCCTCTCTAAAAATGTGATTTATTATATACTCTTCAAAATATTTTATTAAATCTAAAATTTGTTCAAGAAACACCTTACACTTCCATTTATGAATAAAGTTTCTTCTTACAGTGTTTATGACTATAAGAAAGTCCCCCTCTATTTTTACCTTCTTAATTCCAAGAGCCTGACTCAACTAAAGACCAATAAGAAGATCTTTAAATTATGCATGGTTATTTGTTGCAAATTCTAGCCATTTTACTACTTTCCTCACAACTTTTGACTCTCAATTACTAACAATGCCATCTGACCCTATTGGGCCTGGATTGCCTTTCGAGGCCCTGTCAAAATTTAGTTTAAACCATCCATTCTTTGGAGGAATCCATTTCACATTTTATATGGCTAAAAGGAATCATCTCCCTCATCCCCATTAACAAGGGGAAAAGTACTAGTGATATTGATAAACATGGTACAACTGATATTTTTAAACATGATGTTTTTTAAAATATCTTCTTGTACATTGAGATCTCATTTTTATTCATAAAAGTCTGACAACAAGTCAATAAAAATATTTAGATGAGTTGGGAAGTCATGTAAAAGATGGCGGGAATGTTTATATAGTCAACACAAAATGTGAGAATACTTGCCAATATTTATCTATTTATATTATAGATATTTTCATCAAAATAATAATTATTAATTTATTATATGTAATTTATTGTATACATTAAATTATTAAATTTTAATTAATATTTAGTTTGATTTTTAAAAATTATTTAGAATGTAAGATAAGCAAAGGTTATTGATTTAAAATATATTAATGTAAATAATATTATTCAATTTTCATTAATATTTAGTTTGATTATTTTTTAAAATTATTTAGAACGTAAGAGAAATAGACTAAATATTAATATAATTTTTGACACTAACAAACTAACTACCAAAAGAGAGAGGAAGATAGAGAAAAAGAGAGGTAGAAAAATAGAGAGAGGAAGAAAGAAAGATATATAGAAAAAGAGAGACCATGTAGAGAGAGAGAGAGAGAGAGAGAGAGATGATGATGATGATGATGATGAGGACAAGTACGAGGAGGGGAGAGAGAGAGAGAGAGAGAGAGAGAGAGAGAGAGAGAGAGAGAGAGAGAGAGAGAGAGAGAGAGAGAGAGAGAGAGATAAAAATATAAAGTGATAGATAGAGAGATCAGTGGGAGATATAAAGAAATAAAGAGCTAGATAGAGATAAAATTAGAAAGAGATAGGGATGAACAAAGAGAGGGAGGGAGAAAGAATTAGAGAGAAGAACAAAGAAGTGGAGAGAGAAAGGGGAAGAGAGATGACAAAGAGAGATAGGAAGAGAGAGAGAGAGAGAGAGAGAGAGAGAGAGAGAGAGAGAGAGAGAGAGAGAGAGAGAGAGAGAGATGAACGTAGAATGAGGAGAGAAAGGGGGAGAGAGAGAGTATTGCATTCGATATTGATTTCATGGGGTTGCTTTAGTGTTTCATCTATTCTAGTCCTTGTGGAGAATATTTCAAGAAGTAAAAGAATTAAAACATCTTATTACACCCTCTACATGTCCCTCTATCTCATCTTGGTTTCAAATCATATCTTATTAAAGACAAATATCCAAACTCGTTAATTCTTATTGTGTCGTTTAAGTGGTGAGCTTTGTTTTTTAGGTCCAAATTTTATTTTCTCCAGCCATGTAATTTTTAATTCATCCTTCAGTTATATATTATTTTATTTTCATCTATATCTATAATTGCTCCTATGCATTTTTTTTTTGTTCCGTAAGCATTGGAGGTCACAAGGGGGACCTCCTCCCCATCAACATATCCACTTAGCCAACTTAATCAACTTATAAACCACATAGAAACCACATGTTACTTGGGGGATTCGAACTTGGATCTCCATCATGAGAACCTTTGGCCTTTGCCATTCAAGCACAACCCCATTCATGATTGTTCCTATGCATATTAATAATATTCAATGCTTGATTTATTTTTCTAGCCTATGAATATTCTTCTTTAATATATTTTTCTATGACCTTTGAACTTGGACTTGGTTGGCTTATCATACTTTCACTATGCAAATGATTTTTCCCACATGTCCATTTTAATTTGCTTGCACTGAGGTTTATGTGTGGCTAAACAAATCCATGTCATTTCCCTCAAACATGAAAGTTGACTAAATTGTATTTACCTCATAGTCTTACTTTTAATTTCATCCATATTTTACATCCGAAAAATTCCAAAAGTCTAGTATTATTCTAGAATTTATTTTTTTGATGGGTCTATAAAGGATTTAGAATTGAATTATTCCATGCCAAGTATTTGAAGTCTATAGGTAGACATGATGCTTCATGACCAACACATAGATAAGGTCCATGACCTACAAGTGGGGTGTAAGAAATGAAATATACTAAGAATTGTAAAAATTTTCAAGTACCAATATAATGGATGTATTTATAGTTTATTGGCTATAATATTTTTATAAAAAAGTATTATAAATTGTTCAAATCTTATAATGACCATCTAATTCTTTCACTTTTGTATACTTCCCCTCCAAATAATTATGTATCATAATAAGCTCGTACAATTATATAACAATAAATATAATTATATTAAATATAATCAAATCTAATACATATAGAGATCTAAAACAACCATCATAATCCTAATATATATAAGGGAAAGGGGCTAGTTTCCACCCATGCCCCAGTAATTGCTATGTTATTGTGCACTTTACCCCCAAATTAATTTTTTAAAAAGAACCAGTACATGTAAAATACCAACCTGATAAACTAACACAAATGAACCAATACATGTTCACAACTCCATGTATGCAGCAACATGTTGAAATGACACTTTTTTGACCCATGTGCACATAATGTGTCCTAGAGTGAAATGTATAAGTGCCCACAAGATGAAAGAATATCTTTAAGCTCTTTGGTCACATACAGAGAAACCCAACAATATTCATTGAAATCCAATATGTCTAGCAATGAGCTTGACAAACGCTAGCAGTTACTGGCACATCGTTGTGCATGTATGGGGTAACATGCTGAAATGACACTTTTTTGACCCATGTGCACATAACACATTGTAGAGTGAAATGTATAAGTGCCAACAAGCTAAAAGAATAGATTTAAGCTCTTTAGTCGCATACGGAGAAACCCAAAAACATTCATCGAAATCTGATATGTCTAGTTATGAGCTTGACGTACGCGAAGTTATGGTGGGCGGCTACTAGCTCCTTTCCCCTAATATAAGTTAATATTCGAAGGGATAACCTCTCATAATAAACCTATATCTCTATCACTCTATTTATATCTTTTTATTATGCAATATAATACTAATCTAATTATAAATCCAATGTGAGACCTTATCCCCATGTTTTATTTTCTCATAGATGTATTTCATATAATACCCAATGGAGGCCTAGTGATGCAGTTTAATAAATTATAGTATTAATATATTATTATATATTTTATTATTATGTATATTAATATTATATATTGATATTAGTATATATAACTGTAATATATTATGTAAATTATAATAATGTTATAAATCATTATATATTAATTTATATGATATAAATTATAATTATACTATAATACATCAAAAAATAATTTAAAAAAACATTTTGTGTGTGTGTGTGTGCAAATTATAATAGTGGTATAAATTATTATATATTAATATATTATATAAATAAATTATAATAATAATATAAATATAATTTGGTATGCTCGTTTGAAAATAATATTAGTTTATTGTATAGCAATTATATTAATAAATTATAATAAATAATTTTTTGGGATGATTTTATTTTATATAAATTAATCTTTCTTAACATCTTTTTAACTTTTACCCACCTTCCACCCTACATAAAACAAAAAATTAAATAAAAATTAAAAATTAAAAAAATCTAGATATGCTTGTTGAGTTATTTGCTTTCAGCCATTTTAGTTTCCTTTTCCTTCAGAAAAAAATATAAATCCTAGGGTATCCCATGCAGGACATTTAAACGACATGAGAACAACCGATGAGTTTAGAAAATTTCCTATCATGAATGAAAAATGGAAAATGGGAAACCAACAAAAAAGTGACAACGTAGACCAGAAACATGACCAAAAGATGATGGAAAAAATGGCAAAATCTAACATTTGAAGACACTGAAATCATCTTGTATACCTCTACACCAATGGAGACCATTGATCTTCAAAGTCAACCCACTCTACTCACAAAGCGAATGCCTTCGACAAAATTAGTAAGAATAAGGATGTACTCAAACTAACATATAAATTAATATTTTTAATTAAATAATAAATTATTATGTAATAATTAGCATACAAATTGCAGCACATGTTGTGTATTTATTTAAAATATTTAATGGCATGTTAAATTATTATTATATTTTGGTATTGGATTTGAATGAAATAATAGAAAGGTATTATGGTTTCTTCTTTAGCTGATTTGGGTATATTTATTTTAGATTTTGATATATCCCTTTCATTTATTTCACATGACACTCATTTCCTTGATTCATTCATTCTACTCTATGCTCTGTAGGTTTTGTTTTATCATGTCTTACCTTTTTTCTCCTTGATATTGTTAGTGAATGCAAATCCTATGCTTTTGGAGATCCTAACTTCATTTGGTCATTCCATTCAAGACAATGTCTTACCTTGTCATATTCACAATCACTCTTTTAGCAAGGATCTATCATGTGCCCTACCTACCATTACACTAGCATGCTTTACAATGAACTATCTTTACAATGCCATGATACCAAATTTATGTAATTTTCATGTGTTGTCCAATATTTTTCATGATGATGATGAGTTTTCTTAAGAATCTATTTCTATTCATGTTCCTGCACATGTTCACTCATGGATTGATAATGATGATTTATTAGGGCATCATATTGATGATACTTCATTGCTTTTACATAATGGTAATATGGATATTTTGAATGATGATTATGATGATTGTAAAAATGCTTCATTGTCTTTGGAAACATTCTTCCTTGATAATTACAAACTTATAATGATGATTGTAATATCCCAACAATGTTTTTTAAATGTTTACTACTTTCTAATCACCAAGATCATGTGAGGGCAAGTTGAGAGCATACATTGATTAAATATTATTATTCACTACTTTGTATCACCCAAATATCATGAGGACACAATGAGAGCATATGATGGATGAATAATGATTATAAATATTATTTTCAATAATAGTAATACCTAAAAAGTTATAGCAATGGATTGAACAAATAATATAAATATATTGGTGGTTTAGAGAATAACACATAAATATGAATAAATTGTCCTCCACAACATAATGTTTCTTTAGATATTATAAAATACATGCTTATATAATATAAGTGCATGGAAATGGGAGATAAGAAAGTGGCTAAAAAAACATAGGGATCAAAATAAGTAATAATGTGACCATGTTACGAATAACACAAACATGTTACAAATAACATGAGTGCATTAAAAATAATGCAAGTGCATTATTTATTGATATTGACCAATGTAAGGCTCAATCACTACCATGCCGTAACATGCTCACATTATAACATGCTCATGTTATCAACTATTAAAAGGGAAAAAAAACTATTCTCTCATTCTACCATTTCCCCAATTCCCGATCCTACTATTCTACAAGCATATCTTTTTTCCTTTCAAAACTAATTCTAAAAATAAGTCATGTCACTATAATGTATAAGATATGAGTTTGGTATTTTTTTTGTAATTTCGATTAAAATGAATCATTTTTATTTTTTTATCTATGTTGTTTTTTTTTAATTTTTGGCAAACTAAAACCCATGCACCTACCCCTCAAGTGGATGAAGAGAAGTAGCAAATGATTGAGAAGAATAATTAGCTTGTAATAAGTGTTTATTTACTTATGTCATTGTATATTTAATGTTTTCTATATTAATGTGTATATTTTTAATTGTATTAATAAGTGGAGCTACAAAAAAGTTTTGAAAGGAGGTCCACTTGATAAAGGAGAGATGGAAGTTGTGATGTTATTTCTCCATCTTACTAACTGAGAAAAAGTCATCGAGTATTCCATGGCACTTTATAGTTTCTATTATTTTGGATATTTTGTTGTATGCCTTCATGGCATGTCTAGATGTAGATCTGTATTTTTACAATGCATATCATTGTATGCCTACATGTCTTTAATCTTAAGGAAGACAATAGATATCATGTTATTTAAATTGTTTGAATATTAAGGATTAAGATTAAACTTATTGTTCTAGAAGTGATCATAATTATTTTAAATAGTTTTAATGCTCCCTTACAACTTGAGGTTGTCTTAAATGGTTTTAACATTCACTTTAAACTTATGATTGTCATGTTCATCTAACAACACTAAAATGTAGTGCTAGCTAAGTAGACTTGCATGGAGATAGTTTTCTTATGATTTGTGATTTGGATGTATCATTATGTGTATGGTAAAAAAATTGTCATAACTACCTTAAAAGATAAATACCGTGTGGAAACTTAGTAATAAATTAACACAATTTGTTAGTTGGTTTTAAGCATTAACACAAACTAAGTCAATATACACAGTTGAGTTTTGGTTATAGATTTTGAGTTGGTCACTTATTTTGTTGAATGAAATTATGACATCAAGAACATGATGGACCTTATCAATTTCCTCTTTGGTAGGCTTATCATATTTATTAGCTTCCTTCATGATTATGTTTCTTTATATCATGAGATTTATTGGACAACCCTCTCCTTGAAAGTAATGCCATCAAGGTAGTGATAAGAGTCATGGAGCTCTTAGGTTAACAAATGATCAAATCTTCACTATATATCAGAAACATGATTAATAATAACCACCTAAACATTAGGGAAAATTAGGATGTTCCATTAGTCAAATAGTTGTGTAATCAAATCCCCAAAAGCATAAAATTCTTCAAGCAAACAATTTATTTCCATCCCTAACTTGGAAAAATGGAAAAACATTCAAAATCATAAGTGTTAATAATATCATTATGTTCTATGAAACCACTTAAACATGCTTGGGTTGCAATAGTATTCTTGTCACTAGGTTAATTGTAATTGTTTCTCATACTACATAACCTCTCCACCTTAGGACTTAGACCATGACTAATTTTCTATGCAAACTAGGGATGATCTTAATACAATGTAGGACCTAAAGCCTCTATCCTACTATTTTGTGATATTTACATATGAGGTTATTCTACAAGTATACAATTGGTGCAAAGACCACCATAGTTAATTTTGACTTGTATGCTCACTAGGAGCCTTAAATTTTGGGTTTTATGCTCATTGTGAACCTAGGTGGAGTCATGTATTAATTTATTATTGTAATAAAGTTTGAGTTAGATCACTCTCTCTATTTTAGAAACCACTCCCTCTATTCTAGAAGTCAACTAGTAGTGGAACTCCAAATAGTATGTGCTATGTTTGGAAAAAAATAGTCTTGAGGCTAAAATTAGTGAAATTACTGGGAAATTACTAAGCCTTTTTGCCTTTTCAGATAGGAGAAGAATCTTGCACGAAATATAGTGATTATTTGAATTGTATTTATCCCCTAGAGGTCATGGAAATCAGATCATTGAAGTTTGAAAAGAGAAAATACAGAAAAGAAGACTGTTTGCTGCTTTTTACTGTGAAAATTTGTTGTTCTTTGCTACAATACTCACCCATACAGCCATTTAAAGGACTCTCACATTTTGGATGATGTAAATACATGTTTTATATTTCATTTTAGTCTATTTGGGTGTCTTGAAATTTCACAAGAAAGAAGAACAAAACGATGTCGCAAAATTGTTGTTTCTAGGAAGGTTTGGGAGGGTTTTAAGAGTTTTATGGGGTTCTGACCCAAATCTTTGAGTTAGAGCCAAAAAATGGATTTTTCTGGTTTGTATAGGCATATAATACAATGGGTTTTGTGTGCAGGTGCAGGGGAGCAGTCTAAGACAAGATTTGAGGAAGATTTGGCTTGATATCTCTATGTATTAAGCCATTGGTGATAGCTAGAGAAAGATTTAGTTGGAAAACTTGTTTATAATGCCCATGGAGGTCTAAAACCTATTGAATCCATCCATTTTCAATCCATACTAGCTTCTAGAATTGGTTAGAAAGTTTTGGGTCACTCTGGTAGGGTACTTCCTTTGTAAACCTAGGGCTAATTGCCCCTTGGAACAACAGGAACATTAATTTTTAGAGGCTTGTGTTTGACAACAATGTACCCTTCATGTAAATTATGTTATAGAGGGTCATAATGGGTATATAAAAAGATAAATAGTTCTATGATTTGTTTGGAAATTGTTTGAGTTAAGCCCTCTAAACCGCATTTCTAGGGCTACAAGGAAAATAGGCCATTTGTGAAGGAACCTTGGGTAGGACAACTTGCTAGGCTAACTTATGAGTTTTATAAGATTCCATTGGTCCAAATAACATGTCTCATGCCCTCCTCAAGTGTTGACAATCATCTCATATATCCAAACCAAGTTAGACTCATGAATGGAGGTTGTAGGTGTCATGATGTGCAAGTTTGTTGTCCTTCCCTCCAAGATCAGTCACTCATGTTTGTGAGACTTGATAAGTGTTCCTCTACTTTGCATCAAGTGTTATGATATCACAAGTTATGATTGGGAAAGAGTGAAGAAGAAGGAGTACAAGATGCCTCCTAAGAACAGTCCAGTCCTCACTAAAGAAGTGAGATTGATGAAGGAATCTCAAGGAGTCCTAACAAGACTTGCAACCATTGAAGTAAACCTAAGAAGAAGTGGGGTCATTGAGGAAAATAGTGACCAAGAGTATGAAGGTGAAGAACCTCACGATGGATCCAATGAGATAGAGATGGATTGAGATGATAAAAGGTTTATGAAGATATTGCAGACTGTGAAAGGAGAAAACACTGATGTCAAGATGGAGTTGCCCATGTATGAGGGTAAGATGAATAGTGAGGAGGTACTAGACTAGATTGATTCTTTGGATAACTATTTTGAGTACAAAGAGATGCCTGAAGAGAAGAAAGTCAAGCTAGCAAAGACTAAGTTGAAGGGAGCAGCATTGACATGGTGGAACCATGTTCAGTCAGAAAGAATAAGACAAGGAAAAACCAAAATCAGTTCATGGGACTGGATGGCATCCAAGGTGAAGGGTCAATTCCTTCCAAAAGATTATGCCATTCAAACCTTTAGAAGGTTGTAGAACTTGAAACAGAAATAGATTGATGTAATGGCCTACATAGAGAAGTTTCATAAGCTTAGTATGAGAACTGGCCATAATGAGGATGAAGTTGAGAAGATTGCTAGATACATGAATGGGCTTAGGTTCAATATCCAAAATGAACTAAGTCTCACTACACCCAATAATGTGGAAGAATGCTTCCAATTGGCAGTAAGAGCTAAGGAGAAGATCAAGAGGAAACAAGAACAAAATGGAAGGGGTAGAGGAAAGAACTTCAGAGGAAGAGGAAACTTTGGTGGAAAAGGGCAAAAAAAGCAAGGAGAAACAAATGATAAGAACAAAGAGAACCATGAACCAAGAGGAGAGTCAAGTGAAAGAGATAGCTTTAGAGGAAGCAGATCAAGTAGTAGAGGTAGGTTTGGAGGCCATGGTAGAGGGTCAAGCACCTTCACAGGCAAGTGCTACAACTGCAATCGAGTTGGACATCCTACATTCAAATGTCCAGACAAATAAGCATCTAGTTCACATGGAAGTGATAGAAAAGTCCACATAGTGCAAGAGGAGGACCAAGAAAGTGTAAACTCACATTCTATGCATACAGGCCTAGAAGTAGGAGAGTCTTTGATGATAAGAAGGACTTTGTTGAAGGTACCATTAGCCAAGGAGCCTGCACAGAGAAAGGTCTTATTTAGAACACTCTGCAAAGCACAAGGAAAGGTATGTAAGGTGATTATTGATTCTGGTTCTACTGACAATCTTGGGTCTCTAGAAATGGTAGAAAAGTTGAAGATAAAGAAGATTCCTCACTCTACACCCTATAAGGTATCATGGCTCAACAAGGGTCAGCAAGTACTTGTAAATGAACAAGCTTGGGTAGAGTTCAACATTGGTGGCTACAAGGACAAGATTTTATGTGATATCATCCATATGGATGTATGCCATCTACTCTTAGGTAGACCATGGCAATTTGACCAAAAGGCCAAGCATGATGGAGAAGAGAATACATACATGATTGTGAAGGATGGGGTGACCTACAATCTTACACCCATAAAAGAAGATGGTACAGAAATCCATGAAGGCCCAAGTGTGATGATGGTGAAAGAGAACGAGTTTTTGAAGACACTAAAAGAAGAAGAGGTAGGATATGCCATCATTGGCAAGCCTATATCAGCCAAGATAGAAACAAAGGTAGAAAAGATACCAGAGGAGGTGCAGGTCCTATTGGACAAGTATGAAAACATAGTGGTGAAAGACCTACCAAGTTCACTACCTCCTGTTAGGGATGTAAGCCATCATATTGATCTCATGCTTGGTGCAAGTTTGCCAAACAAGGTAGCATACAAGATGACACCATAGCAAAATGAAGAAGTCAAAAATCAGATCCAAGAGCTATTAGACAAAGGACTGATCAAGGAGAGTTTGAGTCCTTGTGCTATTCCAACTGTCCTAGCACCTAAGAAGGGTGGAGAATGGAGACTTTGCACTAATTCTAGAGCTATCAACAGGATAACCATCAAGTATAGATTCGCAATACCTTAGATAGAAGACCTAATGGATAGTTTGGGTGATGCGTGTTACTTTTCAAAGATAGATTTAAAGAGTGGTTACCACCAAATAAGGATAAGAGAGGGTGATGAATGGAAAACAACATTCAAGACAAATGAAGGTCTTTATGAATGGCTAGTTATGCCTTTTGGGTTATCAAATGCCCCAAGTACATTTATGAGACTCATGAATGAAGTCCTAAAGCATTTCATAGGCAAATTTGTGGTGGTCTATCTAGATGACATTCTTGTGTACAGTAAAACCAAAGAAGAACACTTGCAGCACTTGGGCATGGTGTTGAAGAGATTGAATAAGGAGAAGTTAATGATCAACCTCAAGAAATGTGAATTCATGAAAGAGGAGATTATCTATCTTAGATTTGTGATCTCCAAGGGTACACTCAAGATGGATCCATCAAAGGTAGAAGCCATAATCAGCTGGCTAACTCCTAAAACAACAGCAGAGGTAAGAAGTTTCTATGGTTTGGCTACATTTTATAGAAAGTTTATCAAAAATTTAGTCATATTTGTTCTCCTATTCCTGATACTATCAAAGGAGATAAGAAGAAGAAGTTCCAATGGACCGAGGAAGCTAAGAAAAGCTTTAAGTATTTGAAGACAAGGGTGGCTCAACAACCCATTCTTGTACTCCCTAATTTCAGCAAGGTGTTCATAATTGAATGTGATGCAAGTGGATATGCCATAGGTGCAGCCTTGAGTCAAGATGGGAGACCGGTTGCATTCTTTAGTGAAAAACTCAATGAAGCCAAGAGGAAGTACTCTTCCTATGACCTTGAACTCTATGCTATGGTATAGTCACACAAGAAGTGGAGGCACTATTTATTGCCTAAGAGTTTATTGTCTTCACAGACAATCATGCTTTGAGTTTCTTGAACAGCCAAGATAAGCTAAGTCATAGACACGTGAAGTGGATGGAGTATATGCAGGCCTACACATTCACCATCAAACATAAGAAAGGACAATCAAACAAAGTTGCTGATGCTCTGAGTAGAAGGTCCATGATGGTGCAGGAGATCAAGTTGCAAAGTGTAGGTATTGGTGCACTTAAAGGTATGTATGAGAATGATGAAGATTTCCGTACTATTTTTGCTATTTGTAGTTAGTCCCAAGATGTTTTTCACAATGGATTTTCTAAGTTTGTGGTACAAGATGGTCTACTATTCAAGGGAGCTCAGTTGTGTGTGCCAAGATGCTCCATGAGAGAAAATTTGATCAAGGAAAAACACTATGGCATCCTAAGTGGTCACTTTGGTTATGACAAAACTTTAGAGTAGGTCAAGAGGTTTTATCATTGGCCTAGGTTGCATAATGATGTGAAGAAGTTTGTGGAGAGTTGTGTGATATGCCAGATGGCTAAAGGATCAAGTTCTAATGTAGGTTTATATCAGCCTTTACCAATACCCAATCAGCCATGGGAGTCTATTAGCATGGACTTTGATCTAGGTCTGCCCAAGATACAAAGAGGTTATTACAGCATTTTTGTTGTTGTAGATAGATTTAGTAAGATGGCACATTTCATTGCTTGTAAGTCCACTAATGATGCCTCTCATATTGTTGGTCTATTCTTCAAGGAAATTGTAAGAATCCATGGATTGCCTTTGACAATAGTGTCTGATAGAGATTCCAAGTTCATTGGTCACTTCTGGAGAACTTTGTGGAAGAAGGTGGGAACAAATCTAACTTTTAGTTCTTCCTACTATCCCCAAACAGATGGGCAAGCTGAGGTTGTAAATAAGTCTTTGGGAAACCTATTAAGATGCCTAACAAAGGATCATAATCAGCCATGGGATCTACTGCTGCCCCAAGCCGAATATGCCTACAATGACTTTGTTAACAAGAGCATTGGAAGAACACCCTTTGAAGTAGTGTATGGCATGAAGCCAAGAGGCATTTATGAGCTAAGAGACCTAAGGGGAGTAGACAATAGAAGTGCACAAGGAGAAGACTTTGCCACAGCCATGAAGGAGATACATCACCAAGTAAGAGAAACTCTTGAAAAGAGTGTTGCCAAGTACAAGGAGAAGGCTGATCTAAAAAGAAGAGATGTTCAATACAAAGTAGGTGACATGGTGTTGGCTCATTTGAGGAAGGAGATACTGCCCAAGGGAAGATATAGAAAGATGATGAAGAAGAAGATAGGACCTTGCAAGGTGGTCCACAAATTTGGTCAGAATGCCTATGAGATAGAACTCCCTCCAGGAGTTGTTATCTCCCCCATTTTCAATGTTGCAGACCTGTATGCTTTCAAAGGATCTAATGTTGCAAATGAAGAAGCTAAAGATGTTGCTAATGAAGATTGGCTAAGGGATCTTCCACCTAGTCAGCCAGTGAAACTGAAACTATTTTGGACACAAGAGAGATTAAGAGGACAAGAAACAAAGTCTATAATGAACATTTGGTGAAATGGCATGGTTTTCCAATTGAAGATGCTACATGGATGACAAAAGAAGATATCACATAGCGTGGAGCCTCTATCCAAGAGCTCATTTCATCAGGAGATCAAAATCTTTTTACCCCGGTTGTATGGTGCAAAGACCACCATAGTTAATTTTGACGTGTATGCTCACTACGAGCCTTAAATTTTGGGTTTTATGCTCATTATGAGCCTAGGTGGAGTCATGTATTAATTTATCATTGTAATAAGGTATGAGTCAGATCACTCTCTCTATTTTAGAAACCCCTCCCACTATTCTAGAAGTCAACTAGTAGTGGAACTCCAAATAGCATGTGCTATGTTCGGAAAAAAATAGTCTTGATTCTAAAATTAGTGAAATTACTGGGAAATTAGTAATCCATTTTTCCTTTTTGGATAGGAGAAGAATCTTGCATGAAATATAGTGATGATTTGGATTGTATTTATCCCCTGGAGGTCATGGAAATCAGGAAAAGAGAAAATACAGAAAAGAAGATTGTTTGCTGCTTTTTATTGTGAAAATTTATTGTTCTTTGCTACAATACTCACCCGTATAGCCATTTAAAGGGCTCTCACATTTTGGATGATGTAAATAAATGTTTTAAATTTCATTTGAGTCTATTTGGGTGTCTTGAAATTGCAGGAGAAAGAAGAACAAAATGATGTCCCAAAATTGTTGTTTCTAGGAAGGTTTGGGAGGGTTTTAAGAGTTTTATGGGGTTCTGACCCAAATCTTTGAGTTAGAGCCCCAAAATGGATTTTTTGGGTCTGTATAGGTATATTCTACAATGGGTTTCATGTACAGGTGTAGGGAATGTTAGAATTAGGGCAGACAACTGAGGGGGGGCGGGGGTGAATCAGTTGTCCAAACTTTCTTCTCTTCTCAAAACTTGCATTTCTTTAACATTGTAACAATAAATTAATCATGAAAACTTAATGCAATTAACCAAGAGTAGAAACACATAAACACATGAGACACCAATATTTTGACATGGAAAACTGGGTTAAGGGAAAAACCACGGGGTGACTAACCCAAGATATTATTCTCTGTTAGAAGAATAGAAAGAATAAGATGGCACATGCCAATTAGGGCTCACTGCCCGAGCACACTGCTCACAAGAGGCTCACTACCTACAAGAGACACAATGTCTACAATAAATAAGTTTCACATACTTGAACTAGTAAATAGCATCTTCACCATGCTTGAGTCAATTCCATTTAAGCCCAAACCTTCTGCTCTATCTTTCGCTCTTCTCCTTGCTACCACACACACATCTCCACAAGTCACACCTTGAAATGACTTTGCAATCCCTTATTTATACATGATATCAACTTAGGAACAAACATCTAAGTCGGCACACATCCACAAGAACATCCACAAGATGAATAACTCATCCGGTCAGCTAGCCTAAGTAAGAACACCTTCATCTAGAAGTATTTCTTCAATTCTGGGCTCGAACTCTAATGTGGACCGACAACACAACCTTAACATGTCCAAGAACCTTCACAAGCTTATCTGAATGACCAAGTACGTCTACACTTCTTCTACTTACTCAAATCTCTTCTCTCCTACATCCAGTGCCTCAAGAACACAGTCTGTCATTAATGTCACAAGGGAGTAGATTCTTTTGGATCTTCAAACCATGAACAAATCGAGATGACACATCACAAGGACTCCCTCAGCACTCCTTCCAATCCACAGAATAGGACAATGCACTTCCAGATCTCACCGGACCTTTCTGTAACACTCTATCACTCCTGAGCATCTCCCGGAACCAGTTCTACTTGATCGATCACAACGTCTTCATATCTTCATGTGGACCTCTGAAATCTTAACAGAAACCTCCTAAGACTTATGTCCTCAAACCCTTTAATCTGCATCGTCTGATCCTCAACCTGTCTTGAACTATTTCCTTACTGTCATCACTGTTCTTCATTGTTCCTAACTGAGATTGACTTTCTCAGTATCCTCAACAAATAACTCATCCAATCCTTATCACTGATGTAACAGAAGTATGTTGACATCAATGACAACACCGGTTAGGCTCATACTTGCAACAATCTCCCCCTTTGTCATTGATGGCAACGTACGATGTGAAAAACTATTTTTTAAAATTTTTTTTATCATTAAGACAAGAATTTCTTTTCTACTGTCACAACTCCCCCTATCAGCAATCACCATTCTTCACTTTTCTTGTCTCTCACTTCTACTCCCCCTTTGATTAGCAACCACTTATTTTTCACATGTCTTTTCTCCACCTTTGACATCAATGGCAAAGGACTCATACTTGCAACTTTACCATTTCAGAATCATATCTAGTGCTCCCCCTAAGTAGCAGCTCCCCATCATCAGTCCAAACCACAAGATGTGAGTATGATATGTACTAGACTGATGCACATTATTGCATCCTAGTTCATCATCGGAGGGGCAATAACTCCTAACTTCTCCCTGAGATACTCAAAAGAGTCCTTGGGAAGAGGTTTAGTAAAGATATATGCAATCTGATCCTTGGAGGGCACATACTCCAACCTGACTTCATTCTTGTTCACTTGCTCTCTTAGAATGTGAAACTTGATAGATATGTGCTTGGTCTTGGAATGCAACACCGGATTCTTAGAAATATTTATTGCACTTGAATTATCACAGAAAATTGTGATAGGCTCCTCATATTCTATTTTAATATCTTTTAGCATATGCTTCATCCATAAAATTTGAGTGTAACTACCTACTACTGCAATGTATTCTGCTTCAATTGTAGACAAAGATATAGCCTCTTATTTTTTGCTTAACCAAGAAACCAACATTTTTCCCAAAAAGAATGCTCCACCACTGGTACTCTTCCGGTCATCCACATCTCCTACCCAATCTGCATTTGTATATGCATGAAGAGAGAAATCATGATCTCTAGGATACCATAGACCATACTCAGCTATCCCCTTTAGATATCTAAAAATCCTCTTGATTGCCATAACATGAGATTCTCTAGGATCAGCTTGGAATCTAGCAACAAGACCAACATCCTACATAATGTCTGGTCTAGTTTGAGTGAGATACAACAATCCTCCAATCATTGACCTATACTTTGTCTGATCAACCTTGGTAGAGTCATCATCTTTGCACAACTTGCATCCGCTTGCCATTGGAGTGTTCATTGGTTTTGAGTCTTCCATCCCAAATTTCCTCAACAATTATTTCACATAGTTTGACTGAGAAATGAAGATTCCTTTCTTTGTTTGAGTAATTTGTAGGCCCAAAAAGAAATTCATTTCTCCACGCATGGACATCTCAAACTCACTTTTCATTTGACTTGCAAAAGTTTTACACATACTATCTCTTCCTCCAAAAATGATATCATCAATAAATACTTCAACAATCAAGATATTTTTATGATCAATTTTGAAATACAAGTTACTGTCAACAGTACCTTTATTGAAACCAATCTTTCATACTAGGCTCTTGGGGCTTGCTTTAGCCCATATAGTGCCTTTTTCAATTTGCAAACCATGTCACCATGATCAGACAATGAAAATCCATCCGGTTACTCAATGTACACTTCTTCTTCCAAATTACCATTTAGGAAGGCAGATTTGACATCCATCTGATATACCTTGAAATCCTTGAAGGTAGCAAATGCAAGAAATAATCTAACTGCTTCAATTCTTGCCACTGGAGCAAAAGTCTCTTCAAAATCAATTCCTTCAATCTGAAAGTAACCCTTGCAGACCAATCTAGCTTTATTTCTAATTACTTCACCAGCTTCATTCAGTTTGTTCCGGAAGACCCATTTGGTTCCAATCACATTCTTGTTTCTAGGTCTAGGAACAAGATCCCAAGTGTGATTTTTCTCAATTTGCATCATTTCTTCTTCCATTGCTTTTGACCAATTTTCATCATTGCAAGCTTCATTCACTGTCTTAGGTTTAATTTTAGAAATTAGACAATATTCATCTAAATTTTGAGCAATTCTCCTCCTTGTTTGCACTCCTTTGCTTTTGTCACCTATGATATGATCTTCAGAATGGTTCAAAGTTACACACCTTGGGACTTTGGGAGTCTCTTGCACCACTAACTCTTGATCAGTCTCATTGGGAATTATCTCTTCTTGATTTACCGGATCAACTTGACTTTGTTTCTCAGAAGAGGCTTGGATACTTTGAATCTAAACATCATTCTGATTGTCTTCATCATACTCATGAATTCTTGAGGGTCTTTCAACTTCTTCATCCACCTTCACATTTACACTTTCTACAATCTTTCTCAGTCTCTTGTTGTAACACCGGCATGCTTTACTTTGAGTAGAGTAACCCAAGAATATTCCTTCATCACTTCTAGCATCAAACTTTCCTAGATCTTCATCCCTTTTAATGTAACATCTGCTACCAAAAACTCTAAAATATCTCACAGTGGGAGTAATGCCAAACCAAAGTTCATAAGGAGTCTTATCGGTATTATTTCTGATTTGAACTCGATTGAGAGTGTAGGCTGTAGTGCTAACAGCTTCTCTCCAATATATCTGAGGAACATTTGCCTCCATCATCATGGTTCTGGATGCTTCCTGGATGGTCTAGTTCTTTCTCTCAACTACTCCATTCTGTTGTGGATCCTAGGAGCAGACAACTGTCTCTTTATTCTGTGTTTCTCACAAAAGTCTATGAACTTATCAGATGTGAATTCTCCACCTCTATCAGACTTCAGACATTTCAATTTTAATCCAGTTTCATTCTCTACCATGGCCTTGAATATTTTGAATTTCTCGAGAGCTTCTAATTTTTCTTTTAGAAAAGTTACCCACATCATCCGGGAATGGTCATCAATTAGCAACATGAAGTACCTATCACATTGGATACTCCTAACTCTTGCCGGACCACAAAGGTCAGTATGAACTAAGTCCAACAATCCGATAGAAGATAATTCCTTACTTTTGAATGTGACTCTGCTCAATTTCCCCAACTAACATTCTTTGCACAAGCTATTAGTAGGTTTCACTAATTTAGGAAGATCTCTTACAGCCTAAGTATTGCTTATCTTGATGATATTATCAAAATTCACATGACACATTCTTCTATGCCAAAACCAACTCCGATTAATTTGAGTAAACAAGCAACTTGTACCAATACCAACCAAGTGAAAGATATTACTTTTAGTTTGAGTACCAGATGCAATCTCTATTTTGAAACTTTCAAGGATCTTGCATTTTCCATTTTTGAATCTGAGATCATAGCCTTTGTCCACCAACTGACCAACACTGAGAAGATTGTGCTTTAAGCCTTCAACATACAGTACATTACTGATTTTGTTCTTTCCATAAAAAAAAATAGTTCCTCTACCTCTAATTCTACCTATAGAGTTATCACCAAACTTTACCACTCCTCCTTCATACCTTTCCAAATCTATAAACTTGTTTTTGTCACCTGTCATGTGGTGAGAGTAGCCACTGTCAATGACCCAATCATCCTTTTCTTCAACTTGGGCAGCCAGGGCTTTATGATTTGTGGATTCAGAGGGTATTGGATCTTCTTCCTTGATGGCAATGAACCCAGTCACCTTTGTCTCCTTTCTCTGATTCATCATCTGTTACTCCTTCATCATCTCCTTCATGAGCATAGTAACAATTCTTCTGGAATCTTGGTCTATTATTGTTTGGCCTAGAAAATCTTTCCAGACACCTTGATGCAAAATGACCAATCTTATTGTAGTTAAAACACTTAAAAGGCAATTTTCCTTCATACTTACCAGATCCTCTTGGTAGTCTTTTTGCAATAAGGACTTCAAGATGAGCAGTTTCAACTTCTTCTTCTTCCAAATCTTTTCTTGCATTTTCATACCATGATGGTTTCCTTGAAGAGTTTTCTCCCGAATCAAACCTTTGTTTTCCTTTTACCAAGGTACTTGCTTTGAATGCAGATTCAGTTTTGGGAGGATCATCTCCAAACTTGGCCATTTCAAAAGTAGCTAGCTTACCAACCAATTAATCCCTTGTGACTGTTGTGTGAGCTCTAAATTCTTCAATTGCAAAGGCCTTCATTTTATAAGAATTAGGAAGGGATTTGAGAACTTTTCCAACAATCTCTTCTTCACTCAGGGTTCCACCTGCATTTTTGATTCCACAAACTAGCTCATTTACTCTTGGCACGAAGGTGGTAATATTTTCATCATCTCTCATCTTCAATTTTTCAAATTTCCCTTTTAGACTTTGTAACCTTGCACATTTGACAAACTGATCTCCTTCATGCAAATGTTCCAGTTTATTCTAGATCTCAAAGGCAGTTGGTAGATCAATAACATTTGAGAGTTCTGAATCAGATAGCGTGATTAACAGAGCCTCTTTGGTTCGCAGATTGTTTTCAGCATCTGTGATTTCATTTACGGTTGTCGAACCACCCTATGGAGGTACATAGGCTTTTTTAACCATAGACCAGTATGCAAATCCCATACACTTCAAGTGACATTCCATGCCACCTTTCCAAAGAGCAAAGTTAGTTCCATCAAACTTTGAACTATCCTTCTTGTAGGACGACATCCCAGATCTCCTCAAGTAGTTAAGCTCCTTTTAGAGGAACTCGGCTCTAATACCAATTGTTAGAATTAGGGCAGACAACTGAGAGGGGGGGTGAATCAGTTGTCGAAACTTTCTTCTCTTTTCAACACTTGCATTTCTTTAACATTGTAACAATAAATTAATCATCAAAACTTAATGCAATTAACCAAGAGTAGAAACACATCAACACATGAGACACCAATATTTTGACATGGAAAACCTAGTTAAGGGAAAAACCATGGGGTGACTAACCCAAGATATTATTCTCTGTTAGAAGAATAGAAAGAATAAGGTGGCACATGCCAATTAGGGCTCACTGCCCGAGCACATTGCTCACAAGAGGCTCACTACCTACAAGAGACACACTGTCTACAATAAATAAGTATCACATACTTGAACTGGTAAATATCATCTTCACCGTGCTTGAGTCAGTTCCATTTAAGCCCAAACCTTCTACTATGTATTTCGCTCTTCTCCTTGCTACCACACACACATCTCCACAAGTCACACCTTGAAATGACTTTGCAATCCCTTATTTATACATGACATCAACTTAGGAACAAACATCTAAGTTGGCACACATCCACAAGAACATCCACAAGATGAATAACTCATCCGGTTGGCCAGCCTAAGTAAGAACACCTTCATCTGGAAGTATTTCTTCAATTCTGGGCTCCAACTCTAATGCGAACTAACAACACAACCTCAACATGATCCAAGAACCTTCACAAGCTTGTCCAAATGACCAAGTATGTCTGCACTTCTTCTACTTACTCAAATCTCTTATCTCCTGCATCTGGTGCCTCAAGAACACAGTCTGTCATGACTGTCACAAGGGAGTAGATTCTTCTGGATCTTCAAACCATGAACAAATCAAGATGACACATCACAAGGACTCCCCCAACACTCCTTCCAATCTACAGAATAGGAAAATGCACTTCCAGATATCACCGGACCTTTCTGTAACACTCTATCACTCCTGAGCATCTCCCGGAACTGGTTCTACTTGATCGATCACAACTTCTTCATATCTTCATGTGGACCTCTAAAATATTAACAGGAACCTCCTAAGACTTATGTCCTCAAACCCTTTAATCTGCATCATCTAATCCTCAACCTGTCTTGATCTATTTCCTTACTATCATCACTGTTCTTCACTATTCCTGACTGAGATTGACTTTCTCAGTATCCTCAACAAATAACTCATCCAATCCTTATCAATGATGTAACAGAAGTATGTTGACATCAGTGACAACACTGATTAGGCCCATACTTGCAATAGGGGAGTAGTCCAAGACAAGATTTGAGGAAGATTTGGCTTGATATCTCTATGTATTAAGCCATTGGTGATAGCTAGAGGAAGATTTAGTTGGAAAACTTGTTTCTAATGCCCACGGAGGTCCAAAACCTATTGAATCCATCTAGTTACAATCCACACTAACTTCTAGAATTGGTTAGAAAGTTTTGGGTCACTCTGGTAGGGTACTTTGTAAAGCTAGGGCGAATTGCCCCTTGGAACAACAGGAACAATCATTTTTAGAGGCTTGTGTTCCCAAACAATGTACCCTGTATGTCAAGTATGTTATAGAGGGCCATAATGGGTATCTAAAAAGATAAATATTTCTGGGAGTTTTTTGGAAAGTTTTAGAGTTAAGCCCTTTAAACCGCATTTCTAGGGCTATAAGGAAAATGGGCCATTTGTGAAGGAACCTTGGGTAGGACAACTTCCTACGCTAACTTATGAGTTTGGTAAGCTTCCATTGGTCAAAAGAACATGTCTCATGCCCTCCTCAAGTGTTGACAATCATCTCATACATCCAAACCAAGTTAGGCTCATGAATGGAGGTTGTAGGTGTCATGATGTGCAAGTTTGTTGTCCTTCCCTCCAAGATCAGTCACTCATGTTTGTGAGACATGATAAGTGTTCCCCTACTTTGCATCAACAACTCCACATATTCTCCATTTTCCTACATATTTATATCTTCAAACAAACTATATCCTTCTACACTTTACGCATACAAGCATTTTTTAAGATCAAATGACACTAATTTCATCTTTCTTGGTAGGCATAAAGATAATCGTATAAATTAAATCACAATCAAAGGCATTGAATTTGTTTGGTAGAGAAATTTGATCACATGAAGGGAGATCATTCCCAATAGAAGTGGGGTTCTATGAACAACATATCATTCACAATCCCAATAAACCTATATTGTCAAATAAATTAGCATGTCTAAGATGTATCTACTATCACAAGGTCCAAAAGAAGACCATCACATTCTTTAAATTAGAAAATGAAGGTTCTATGTTTTATATCAAAAAATTGGGTAATCTACGACTCTTTCAAAATATGTTTCTTCTTCATATTTAACCATGGATTTTAGTGACATCAATATAGTATGAAGATTTAATGAATTTACCATTAGCAATCAAATCTGCAATTCAACATGAAATATTCATCCTAGTGTATCCCCTTAGGGAGTGCCTATCATCTTCATAAAAAAAGGATGGATCTCTTTGCTTGTGCATTGATTATTGCCAGTTGAACAAAGTGATGGTGAAGAATCATTACTCGTTGCCTTGGATAGATGATTTGTTTGACCAGATGAGAGAAGACAAGGTATTCTCCAAGATAGATATGAAATTAGGATACCATCAGCTTCACATTCATGAGGTAGACATTCATCAGACGGCATTTTGTACACACCATGGACATTATGAGTTCACAATTGTTCCTTTTGGGTTGACCTTGATGCTCCATCAGTTTTCATGAGTTTGATGAATGGGGTGGTTCACACCTATCTCAATTGATTTGTTCTCATGTTCCTTGATGATATTTTGATTTACTCAAGGACTATGGAGGAACATGAAGGCTAATTGCGACAAGTGTTGCAGTTCTTATGAGATAATCAGTTGTTCGACAATTTGACTAAGTGTGAGTTCTTCTAGATTGAGGTGAGATATTTGGGCCATATCATATTAGGAGAGGGTATCTCAGTGGATCTTTCTAAGATTCAGACCATTATGGATTGGCCAGGGCCAACAAATGTGGCTAAGGTTCGCAGTTTTATGGGATCAGTGGTTACTCTCGCTGATTTGTGAGAGATTTCTCTCTAGTAGCCCATCCCATCACTTCTCTTTAGCGGAAAGGGAAGAAGTTTGTGTGGTCAAATTAGTGTGAGTTAGCTATTCAAGCTCTTAAGGAGTAGTTGAATAGTGCACCTATTCTGGTAGTCCCAGATCCTACAAGAGATTTTGTAGTGTGCACTGATGCTTCGTTGGAGGTTGTGGGGGTAGTTCTTATGTAGGAGGGATGAGTGCTTGCATGTAAGTCCCATAAGCTCAAGGATCATGAGCTGAACTACCCCACCCATGATTTGGAGTTAGTAGTTGTCATCCATGCACTTGCACATTGGAGACATTTCCTCTTGGGACATCAGTTTGAGTTGCATAGTGATCATCGTAATTTGCAGTATATCTTCACTCAGCCAAATTTGAATTCTCAATAGCACCATTGGATTGAGTTCCTTTGTGAGTATGACTTTGAGGTTCGCTATATCTAGGGTTAGGAGAATGTTGTTGCAGATGCCTTGAGCAGAAGTAGACATGAGATCTTAGTTTTGTCCCTTGGAGTGGATCTGAGGAGCCATATTTTGGAGTCACTTCCTAGTGATACTTGCTATCAGGAGGTTAGAGCGGAGATTGAGTCTGGGAGAGTCCTTGAGGGTAGATTTGTGGGTTTCTTTCTTGAGTTTGATGGACTTTTGCAACATCTTGGTAATATATTTGTTCTGGATTCTGGTGATCTTCATTCTTTAGTTTTGTCAGAGGCCCATTGTGCACCCTATTCAACTCATCCGGGTGTCATGAAGATGCATGCCGATCTTCGATAGTTGTATCATTGGGCAAGTTTGTGGTAAGATATTGCCAATTTTGTTGCTCGATGTCTTGAGTGTCAATGGGTGAAGGCAGCGCATCAACACCCAACAAGACTATTGTAGCCCCATTCCATCCCTAGATGGAAGTGGGATACAATATCTCTTGATTTCATAGTGGGTCTACCTATGTCTTCATGTCATCATGATGCTATTATGGTTATAGTGGACAAGTTATCCAAGGTGGCACACTTCTCACCCATGAGATCTTCATACGCTACAGTGTCTATGCCTCGAGTGTTTATGGAGGATATTATGCATCTACATGGTATTCCTCATAGGATCATTTCTGATCATGATCTAGTGTTCACTTCAGCTTTGTGGACTTCTCTTCAGCATGCTTTGGGAGCTCAGATTAATTTCAGTTTTGCATACCATCTTGAGATTGACAAATAGATGGAGTGAGTTAATCAACTTTTAGAGGATATACTTCAAATGTACATTATGGATTAGCAGTCTCATTGGGAAGACTACTTGTACCTGGTTGAGTTTGCTTATGTCTCCCTTTCAGGCCTTGTATGGTAGGCCATGTCACACTCCATTGAGTTGGGATCACTTAGAGGACCGAGTTCTTTTCGGTCCATAGATACTTCAGGATATGGAGCAGCTAGTACTGCAGATCAAAGAGTAGTTGGCTACAACTCAGGATCGGCAGAGGAAGTATGTCGATGCCCGTAGGATGGATCTCCACTTCTTGGTGGGTGGCTATGTGTTTCTGAGAGTTCATCTGTGGAAAATCCCCATCCGTTATGTGAAAGGCTCAATGTTGGCACCTCATTTTGTTGGACCTTTTGAGATCATTGAGAGGATTGGTCCTATTGCCTATCGTCTAGCATTGCCACTGAGTCTATCACGTATTCATGATGTTTTCCATGTTTTAGTTCTTAGGTAGTATATTTCTGATGTGACCCATGTTCTTGATTGGACTGCTTTGCAGTTCAAGGTAGATAGGCAACTTTCTTTGAAGCCCGTACACATCCTTTAGCATCAGAGGTTGACCCTCAAGGGTTGGGACATAGAATAGGTAAGGGTCCAGTGGGATCCTAATGGTGAGTCCTTAGCATCTTGGGAAGATGCGGTGAGGATGAGAGACCTTTATTCATATCTTTTTGTAGGCTTCTAGGAGTAAGCCTAGTCCTAGGAGGGTATGATGTACCAACCCCCATGTTCATATTTTGTTGTTACTTTTCTTTGATGGATTCCAATAAATATGTATTTTGTATTGGCACCCATGAGGTGCAATTTCGATACTATTATAATGTTGACATGATTAGTTATTATGCTGGTTTACATGCTTATATGTTTATATACTATTATCATTTCTTTTGTATGATTATGGATAGGAAAGGGATGATGTTGTAACACTCATATCTGAGAGGCTTACGATATAATGACCCTCTTCCTGATGATTGATGTTGCTTCAGCTATATGATATATGTTATATGCACATGTACTTTGACATGTGATTGGAGCGATGTAGGTATTGGCTATCAACTCCACCTAGATTCAAAGGCCTGAGCGTACTCTTATTCCCCAATAGTGGTTACTAGAGATAGTCATAGGCCAAATGTTCCCTAGCCTAGCCCACTGTACCCTATTAGTGTAGTGTTTCTGTGATGTGTGTTTACCCTCCGGTTACCTAGCGGTAATGTCCAGATTGCCTTCTGGTCTTATGTAATTTTCTAGTATTGCTTATTGAGGTATTTTCATTATGACGTTAATAACGGTTTTACGATGATTTAATGATTCCTCTTTTAGATTTCAATGTGGTTCATTATCGGTCCTATGGTGATTTAATGATTTAAATTATTATTTTTATGTGCAATAGAGAATGTTGTATAATTAGTGATTTTAATTAATTGATTTGGAGAGCTTTAATAGTTTATTTAATTAAATGTTTTATTTCATATATTGTAAAATGAGATTTTATAAAAATAGAAATAAGTTTTCATATTATATAGATTTAAAGTGTTATCCTAAAATGTGATTTATTTGAGAGAGAAAAACCTCACAATTGGGAATGGAAGCTTGGTAGTAAGATCTGGTTATATTAGAGGGATTCTTGTGGGCAGTGGATCCTAGTGTTTAGTGTAGCATTGTTGTCTTGTTGCTCTATTTTGGAATCTAGTCATACCTTGCAAACAAAACATATCTTCATTTCAAATTTGGGTAGAATTAAAGGTATTCTTTTGTGTATTCCTTGAATTTTTGAGTTAGAAATGTATGTGTGTGTTTAAATGTGTTGGGAGTCTTGGCTGCTCTTGGTGTTCTCATGGCATAATTATTTTTGAGATTTATTTTCAGTCTGGTCATTACATTTATATTGGGTAAAAACATAGACTTTTCTTAACCTATTCAAATCTCCTATTTTTAAACTAAAATCCAACTATCGAATTCAACTTGAAATAACATAATATAAACTGGGTCGATGGCAAATTTAGTTTAAAGTGGCTCTCACAACTTGCATTTTCCAATTGTTAATTTGGGAGAAAAAAATATTTTTTAACCCAGCCCTCAAACTTCTAACATAAACTTGAAACCAAATATGAAATTCAATTGGAAACACTGAAATCTCAACTGGGTTGGAGTCAAAAATGAATTTTGGACACTTTCATTTTTGGTCAAAATTTGTTGCAACGTCGTAAAACACATTTTTTAATCTAGCACCTTAACCACATATCACAAATGCATACTAAAGGTGGATTCCATGTAGAAATTCCCATATCTCAATTGGGTCAAGTTAGAATTTAATTCTAGGCACATTAATTTTTGGACAAAATCTGCCCAGTTGGTACCCTGTCGCCCCATATAATCTCATTTCATTTTTTTTATTTCTTGAATTTCTTGAGCAATCTATATTGTTAGTGTTTAAAATCAGTTTGGAAGTTGTTTAATTGCATAGTCTTTATCTCCAATTTGGTTTTGGTTTCCTCTTTTTATCGTGGTAAAATTTATTTGTAATAAAATAGAGCATTTCCTTACCAGCTTGAAAACCCGTGTCTTAAACTTCATTTTAAAAGTAGTATTCAACTACAAACACAAAAATAGGAGCTGTGTTGTGGTTAGATTTCAGATCTAGGCACTTTTCATTTTGAGCATGTTTATGCTGTCGGAACCCTGTCATCAGCTCTGTTATTTATTAAGTGTTGTCATTTATATGCTTGTGTTGTTTTAGGTAGCGAGAGGAAGATGAATCTTTTATTATAGTAGTGGATTAGTTTTAATGAACTTTAATGATAAATATGGATTGTTTTAATTATTATTAAAAGATGGAATTTGTTCTTGTTTGGTTGATTTTAATATTTAAATAGTGGTTTTTACTTGATAGATTTAATTGATGTTATCATGGATTGTGACTGGTTACTGAATTATTTTAATTTGGTTTTGTATACCTTGTTTGGTTAAATAAGACGAGCTTAGGTCTAGGTAATTAGAGTGGTCTTATGGAGTGCCTCTCTACAAGCCTGGGGCCTGCAAGTGGCTGCCAGGGGAACTAGTAGTAGAGTTACAGTAAACAAGTGATAACTAAATAAAAACAATGGGGTAAAACACTAATAAGATAATGAGTCCTCATGCATAGCCTTGAGCACTTGTAAAGGCTAAGGATGCACATGAGAAGGCCTATCCATCTACGGGGTGTCGAGTTATCCATCTCTAGGATGTTAATTCAAGCATGATTGAGTCTCCTCGTCCATATGAGCGGTGTACTTGATTTTGTGTGGTTCCATCCCTTCAAGCACACATGATGGCACTCCATCAAATCTACACTCTAGTATCTAGTACCATAGTAGTCATGAGTAGTACCCGACTTATGATTGGAGGAGTATCTCTATGTTGTGACATTAACATTGTATTCCATGTTTGCTCCATGTATGATGTGAGTGTTGGCCATCTTGTCTACCCTTGTTGTTATTACTTTTGCTTGTGCCTTGTGACTACCTCTGAGCATGGTGGCATGGTCTCTTATGAGTGCACATGGTTGGGAGGCATTGCCACTATCATTGGTGACTAGTACAGGTTATTGGAGAACTAGTTGGAGATGTTATCTCTTGTACTTATTTTATCAGTTATTGTCTCTTATCCATGGCTATGCCATTGTACTTATGTATATTTTTTATGTAAATTGTACTTTCTTAAGAGATATGATGTAAATTATATTAGTGAGAAGAAGTGAGATGTTTTATATTTGGCTTACAGTTTTCTAGTGTTGGTATCGTACCCACTTGTACTATGATGTTCATTATGGCTTTATGTTTATAAGTGGAAATGGGTATTAGAAACATTTGAATTTGGTGTTTAAAATGAATGTAGTTTAAATTATGTTTGCAAGGAGGGTGATTTAGTCCTCTCCTTTGGGTTGTACATTTTTCCATACTTGGCCATGAATGTTACCGATCTATCGAGACGGCAACCATATTATGCATATGTTATGACTTTAGTTTCAAAAAAATATTGTTTTCCTCTTTTGCCTCTTACCCTTCAGGGTTACATAGCAGGATGTTACACATGAAACTCAGATGAATCAAACTGATACATTAAAACATGCATATAACCTTTGTAGAAACCCAATAATATAATCTTTAGGGCAGATTGCCTAGGTTCATATCAACATTATGGTAACCAGACCTAACTAATATAGAAAATTGGCCTTCTATACTACCTTGATCCTTTTTATTGCTATATTTTTCTGGACTTTAGCTACATAAGTTTTTCTTCTAGTATATGCTAGTAGTCTTTGTACGATGTATGTGATCTTGAAATCATTGTCCAAAAGGATAAACCTCTGTATAAATATCAATGTATGTGATCTTGAATTTTCTATTGAAAAGGATAAAACTATCTATAAATATAAAAGTATATATATTTTATATATTTATACAGAGATTTATCTTTGCTATTTGTAATGTAAATTTAGGAAGTTAAGGTATATTTGCCATCTCCATTTATTAGATAAAAAATCTCTAAAAAAACATGAATGATCATACTCAATTTTATCTCAAAATTTATCATAACTATAGCATGAAATCATATCTTGCATAATGACATGAAAATAGTTTAATTTGATTTTTTACTTATCTCAGAATTTATCACAACTATAGCATGATATCAAATATAATGACATGAAATCAGTTTATTTCAATTTTTCCTTTGAGATAATTGCACATGTAATAGAGTTATATATGCCCATATATATACACACACACATGTATATATACACATATGTATATATTATCATGATCAATACTTGCATCTTTCATTATATGACTAAAATCTATTTATCTTGTTACAAAAACAACATGAATATGGTTAGGAAAACATGAATTTTAGATAGTATTTGCACATCAAATCAATATCTCACAAAGTTCATGTGTTAGAAGTATAGTATGCATAAAGAATCATCATAGATCTCGTATTTGCAAGAAAATTAATTTGTAATTCACATTCAATTTTGCATGAAAAGAAAAATGAATTATTTATTGGGCATATCCATGTTCTGCCATGGATTGTCTTTGTAAATAAAGTAGTTTACTTTTGTATACGTGTGATGGGTTTTCCTTCTAAGAAAGGGTACAAAATATGGAAAAACAAAGAAGGTTGATCCTCTTTTTAGGATCTCCCGGTATATTCATAAGGGCTTTGGCCAAAGCCATGTTCTCATTGAAATAGATGAATGTTTTGCTATCGAATTCTATTAATATGTTTCTTGACCATATCCTGATAGTAGGGCATTACATATTCATGTTAGAAATGCATGTAGATATATTAGGCTACATCGAGATTCCATCCTACCTATTGTTTCTAGGTTGCCAAGCATTTTGTGTAGGGTCGAGTATTCTTTGAAGTAGGAATAATTCTGGGGAAGCATAGGCTTCATGGTCTGGCAGAAAAGTCCTTGAGCCATGTTCTCATCTCTCAGCTTTGCGGATGACTGTGTGAGTTAGTGGTAGTTGGTGACAATGACTATATTCATATATCATTACTTGTATAATTCTTGTATTTGTACACCATTATTTGTATAGTTTTAACTATATGGAAAGAGAGCCAGATTTGTACCATTTTGTATATCAAATTTCATGTACTTGTAACTTAGATTAGACACTTTTACATGTGAAATGTAATATGAGAATTGTTTATATAGAAGATGTTCAATTCAGTTCCTTATTAATATGAAATTGAGTTATTTATTTGATTTACGATATAGCTTTTTGGTATCGTACCTTACACTAATAGAATTAACCTACACACCTTAATGTGTTGGCACTATTTATTTGGTTTGATGAGGTGCAAAATAAAAATATGGCTATTGGCACCTTTACACTAAACATACATATGAGTCATTTTGCAAGAATAAATTTATTATTGCCATATGACCAAACTGTTTGGAGTTAAAGGAAACTAACATATTTAATTCTAGAGGGACCCAACATCCAATTATAGGTCAAAATGAAACATTCCTAGGTATCCTAGATTTTGAAAATTGCTCTATCAAAGTTTGGTAGTTTTTTCCTCCTAGGTCCTCTTAAGAGACTCTCTTATTCCAATGTAGCCTAGATGTATCAAGAGACTTGGGAACAAATTAAGGCCTCCAATAGTATTCACCTACCCACTCTAACATGTTGGTATTTTTGGTGTGGTCCTAGATGAGGTGTAGAAGAAACAATATGGAGATATTGGCTCTTAAGAGACTCTCTTGGTCCAATGTAACCTACAAGGTTTAGGATGTTTGGAAATTGAAAAGACACCTCCATTAGCATTCAATATCCCACCCCGATGTGTTGGCACTGTCTATTCATTTCCATAAGGTGCAACAGAAAAAAATATGACTATTGGCTCTTAAGTGACTGTCTCGGTCCAATGTAGTTCAAAAGGATTAGGATGCTTGGTAATTGAAAATAGACCTCAAATAGAATTAAATTGACCACATTGATATGTTGGCATTTTTAGTTTGATCCCATGAGGTGTAGAAGAAATATATGACAATTAGATCTTAAGAGACTCTTTTGGTCTAATGTATTTTAAAGGATTACGATGCTTGGCCACCAAAAATAGATGTCCACTAGCATTCACCCACACACCCTAACATGTTGGAATTGTTGGTTTAGCTGCATGAGTTGCAAAATAAAAATATGATTATTGGCTCATAAGGTCCAATGTAGTTTAAAGGTATTGGGATGCTTGGCCACTAAAAATATACCTCCACTAGCATTCACCTACATAGATTGATGTGTTGATACCATTGGTTCATTCCCATGATGTGTTGAAGAAAAATAAGTTTATTGGATATTAACAGACAATCCATATCCTTTTTTTGTAGTGTTTTTGTGTCAAAAGGGGGGAAATGGGGTTTTAATGGTTTATGTAAAATCCTCCTTTCACTACAAACATTCCAAGGGCTTATCAACCAAGTTAAATCTCCACTAAGTGAGAGCAATCATGTATTAGGTTGGGGTGCCACTTGGGAAGATGTAGATTCTTGGATGTGTCAAACAATGTCTCTATCTAATGCTCAACTGTACTTAGAAACCCTAATTATGTAAATTAGTAAGGAAATTATCAAATTATGACAAATCTTTTCAAACTGAGGTAGAGGGCAGAGATGTTTAACTTACTAATTTTTGAAGTTCAGAAGGTGGAGAAGTTGGGGACACTAGGACTAGCACCCAAGTCCAAGGTACCTATTTCTTTATGGGATCCTGATCTCCTTCCAACACTGATCTGCACTACAACTTCCATTTCTAGGAATTCAAGTGTGGAGGACATGGGGACTAGTGCCCTAGTCCGAGAAAAGCACTAGTGTCCTACTTCTTTTCATATATTGAATCCTTAGATGTCTGCTACTCCTTCTATTGTTATATGGAGCCTAATTAGACTCAGAGATTAAATTTTCTCCACTTTTATCGGCACAGTTTCCCCCCAAATTATTTAACAAAGGTTTGGGGGCAACACTCCCAAGACGGGGTCTAGGGGTAGCACCCCTTGTTGGGTCTAGGGGCAAAAAATGACTTTTATTATTTTATAAAGCTGTTAGGAGTTATTTGTCTATTGGTCAACATAAAAAAACCCTAGTTTGTAACTGACATAAGCTTGATAAAAATGGCTAAGGTTAGGGTTTCCATGGATATTGTATTGTAGCATTTGCAGTAGTATTGAGTTGCAAGGATTGCTAGTTGTAATTGGTTTGATTTGCTAGATAATAATATTGGACTCTCTATTGGTGGATGTAGCCTGAGTTTGGGTGAACCATGTTAAAATTATCTCTTGCTCTTATTATTTCTATGTATTTTTCATTCCTCTGTTTAATCTTTATTTGCATTTAATTGATATCTTCTACATGCAATTCCTTACACCTTCCTCCAACTCCACTCCACAAAACTCAACACCTATAACCTACAATCACAAGGAGTGAGGGAAGGGGTTGTGGTGTTTAGAGGCTTACCTCAGTCAAGCCCTAAAGAGACATTTAAGTCTTCCGAACACCATTGTTAGATAACAGTGTGTATCCTGACGGTATAGAGACAAAAATCTAAATGATAAATGATTAAATTTACACAATAGATATCACCTTATAGTGAATATCTCATGGAAGGAAGATATTCTTCATGTGATGAGGAGATGGATGCCAAATCTACAAATACAAACACAATAACAATGCTCTGCTCTGTAACACAATAAATATTTTGAATGCTCTATAATCACTAGTATGCACAAAATCAATCTAGTTTGCAAATGAAACCTAATCATTTTTATATAAGCAACTATAAAGATTCCCACTAAGAATTTCATAATTCAAACTTTAGATGTCGGCACAGGAACCAAATGATAGTTACTAAACTGACATTTGAAATTATAGCAGACCCAAATTAGGGCTAGACTAGGGCAGTAACACCCAAGTCCACCTTGCCATTTTTTTTCAGAGATCATTAAAGTGCATGCCTGTAGGTCCTATTTGTCACAAGACCCAATGGTTTTCTCATCGAGAGTTAAGAATTAAGAGGTGAGATGCTCTAAATGCAATTACAGGTCCTGAGAGCTAAACCTTAAGAGGGAAAAGCCCCCAAGGGGACATTTTTTGACATAACATTTAGCCCCCATTTTAATGTATGTATAAACGCAAGGCCAATACATGCATTAATGTAAGGTCAACAAACATAGCAAACACACCAAGTATGGAGACAACACACCAAACACATTGAAGATAGTAATAGTGCAGTGCCCACTCAAAGAATATCAATAAATAATAATAAAAATTGTTAAAGTAGAAAGAAATACTAAAAATATAATACGTTGATAAAAGAAATTTTACTTAAAACCTAGATTTCAATTAAACATAAGTTTAACATCATTCATTGAAGATGAAAATTTAAGATACAATCTTTTCTTATACAATTACAATCAACTACATAAGATGTAATCTCCTTATACACTGGCAAAGATGAAAAAAAAACTCTTCCTTAACTCATGTAACTGCACCACTAAACACAAACAATAGTTCCTCAAAGTCCATTCATAAACATATCAGATAACTATATACTAACCTAAGGCCTTAAGGGCTGACCTATTGTCTTGAGGGCTCATCCATGATGGCCTTGCCTATGTACACATAGTGCAGAGACTTCGTAGTTTGAGAAATTGAACATGCAACCACATGAAGGTATCATACAAATCCCTTAATCTTAGATACATATTCGTAATTCAAGCCATACTCTTAGTTCTATAACCATTATCGATATTTCACTTTTCAATTATGGCTATAAGCATTTAATATGCTAAATACCCTAAGGAGTTAAACCGTTAATAATAATATGCCAATTACTAAAATCAATTTATCAATTCACTAAATTGATAATAACAATACACATACTAGTTACTAACCAATCACCTCATAACAAGGTCACAATCCACACTAAACTATAGCCATGATGTAATTCATATGTCATTATTTCTACCATTTGTTAAATGTATCAGCATAATTCAAAAACCAATTACTAAAAAAACATAAACACTATAATTTTGAAGGCACATTATACTAATTAATTCATTAAACTTGGAAAATAAATATCTTAGATACTACCAATTGAATATTATTTAATATTCTTGTATTTCAATTTTATAATTAAAATATTAATATCCACACTCAATAATTAAATCACATCTAATTTCAACTATTTAAAACAATATGTCATTTATTAAGGATTTCCTTCCTCAATATTAAAATACTTAAATTATAGTACACCCCTAAATAATAGGAATTTATAAAATAAAATAAATGTTTAATATAGCACATCCAAATAATAGGGAAAATAAAATAAAACTTCGATAACTATCACAATCTCTCAATAATAGGGAAATAAAATAAATCTCAATATATCAATGTAAATTATAGTACATCCCTAAATAATAGGAATTTATAAAAAAAAAAAATTAAATATAGCACATCCCTAATAATAGGGATTTAATTTCTAATAATTCTTAAAATAAATATATCCATTATATTTTATGATATTTATAAAAGCGAAGACAATAGAAATATCTAGAAATGTATTTATAAATTAATATGATTCCCATAATTGCAGACCTTTTTTTACAATTCCAAAACTCAAAGAAATATAATCCTATCATTATACAAAATAATTGAATCATCTTATTAATATGAAATTAATATGAACTATAAAAATAACAAAATTAAAGAAATAATTACAAATTTCCTAAAAATTAATTTCATTTCCCATATTTTTTCCCTTCCATTTGATTTTTGCTAATTTAACTGAAATTCACTAAAATATTTCTAAAACATGAACTAGATACAAAAAAAAAATAGAAGTTTGATTTTACCTTTCCTTATAGAGATTTTTATATGTTTTTTTTACCAAAAGAATATATATATATATATTTCTTAAATCTATTGCAGAACAACCAAAAGAATTAAGTTATGGTTTCTATGAGAGGAAACAAGTTGCATAAAAGGCATGGAAATGGCTATTATTTTATTTTTATTTTTCCATTATTTTCTATTATTTTTATTTAATAATCCTCTTGTAATATTTTCCAAATCTCCTATGCATTTTGTCTTCTATAGATTTAGTCTATTTCACATTATAGAGAGGGTTGACTTTAGATGATTAATGGCTAAGCAAGAAAAATAATTTTGATGCATATAGAAATTCAATACCAAGTAGGAAGAACAAATTTCTGTCATAATCTATTCAGAAATCTCCAAGCAGTGGAATTCCATTCCCCTCCAACTCTAGATTATTATGATCATAGGAGAGAATTTAACCCCCATTTGATCAGTGCCTTTCTCCAATCCATTTTCTTCAAGTTACCTGTCAATTACTAATCTAAATTTACAACAAAATGTTTTTGTATTTCCAGAGCATGAAGAACTGCCCTCTAGAACTCATCCCATGGGATTTTTTAAATAGCCTCTTCCTTCCTCTCTTCCCATTTAGAAGAATCAAGAAATAATAATAATGTTGGAAATAAAGTAGATAACTAAGAGGGGGGGTGAATCAGTTATCTTATAACTTTTCTTCTTTTTACTTTATTTTCTTATCTTATCATTTAGTGCTATATCACAAACAATGCAATCATAAAAACTGAAAAGGAATTAACACATAAAACAAGAATTTTTATGTGGAAACCCTGCTAAGGGAAAAACCACAGGGTGACTAACCCAAGATTGTATTCTCTGTTAAAAGAATAAAGAGTACAAATTTGGCACTTGCCAATTAGGGCTCATTGCCCGAGCACACTGCTCACAAGAGGCCCACTGCCTACAAGAGACTCACTATATACAAATGCTTATAGATGATACCAAGGTGTTTGAACTAAAGAACAACATCTATATATGCAAGAAGTCAGTTCCGGTTAGGTGCGGTATACTGATCTGGCACATTTCATTCTTCCTCTACTCAATATCACTCTTCAGTCATATTCTAGATTTAGATCTTTGTTTCAATACTTCTTCCAATCTCTTCTTCAGCATTCACACACACAATCACATTTTACAAGCTTGAGACCATCGAGTATATATATCCGCATTAAAGATTTCAACTGACTTCATAGTCGGCAATCTAGGAACAATTGAGGTATTTGCAAGTTTATGTTCTGTTGGCTAAATCCTTTCTTGGTTGATGATGCACATCAAAACTTAGACATAAAATTCATTAATCATGTCAACTAATAATGTATAATGCAATAAATTTCTTTAACAACACTTTTTATACATCTAGATTGAAGCCTGGTACTCTGTCAGTCAGTTCTTCCTCTGTCTGTTCTGTCTGACTAGAACCCAACACTCAGAAGCTCATATCTTTTTCATGCTTTATCACTGGAGGCCAAATCTCTGGAATATGATATTCATGATACCCTTCTTGACTTGTCCAAGTCCGTAACTTACTGAGTAACACCATCTGAGAGATCCAGACCTGATTGTCAAACCCTGTGCATACTCTGTTCTTGTCCACCGAACCAAAACAACTTTCATCCTAACTTTTGGTATAGGCATATTATGTATTGCGGATGTGTAGAATAGACTTTGTTGCCATCAATGACAACACTTATGAAGCCACACAGTGTCTCTTACTAACAAATAATTCCATTAACTTCCACTTCCCCACTCTCCTCTTTTCTAGAATTAACCTTTCTTGACTTGAAACTGAAAAGAAGTAATGATTCAAAATCCCACTTTGCGTAATATCTCCCACAAAAATATAATAATGAAAGAAATAATAAGACAACACATAATGGTAAATGTATGATTTAGTTTTGTAAACATTATAGAATTATCTAAATAATTATTTTTAAAAAATATAACTAATTAATTATTTTTAACAATGTCATTAATTCCATCATTACTTTTAATAAGTAGAATTTAGGTGTCTTTACAAACATGCATGCAAAACACAGAGAAGATAGTTATAGTCAAGCAAAACATGGAGAAGACAACATTGAAGAAACACAAAACACAATGAATATAGTGAATGTAGTGATTATTTTCACTTTCTTTTTCTCATATATGAAATGCAAAATGCAAGTACAAGGAAAGTAAACACAGAACCCATAGTGCAGGAGAGACTCATCACCACTAGTATTTAGACTACACATAGCGCAATAGACACACAATACAAATCTCAGAGTGTAGGAGGGACTCGTCACCACCAGTCTTTAGATTGTAGTTGAGAATAAACATGTCATACAAATCAAGCATGTCATACAAATCCCAAAGAATAGGAGGGACTCATCGCCACCAGTCTTTAGACTATGCTTGGGAACAAACACACCATACACACACACACACATGGAAGACATGGAGAAAACATGGCAAACAAGTGATGGAGTGTACCTATTTCTAGGTTCATCACCATCTTAAGCACATTGCAGGCACACACCGATGATTGCGCTTCACCACAAAAATCACCGAAGACACATTTAAGGGTTAGGATAGTCTCTGATCTGCTCCCTGCCTGCTCAGAGGACTTTTTGAAAATGACTTGATTGTGCACTCTCCTCAAGAAATGCACCATCCCCGCCTCACATGGAGGGCTTAAGATAAAATGGATATGCATGATATCCCACCTCCATAAAGGGCTTAAGATAAAAAGGATATGCATGATATCCCTCCTTTGTAGAGGGCTTAAGTGGTTGCAATAGATTCAAGATTAACAAACAACATTGCTAGCATCTAAAACAGACAACTTAGCTTATATATGCCCCCACCTTAAGGTGGTTGATGTCATGTACCTATATCAAGCATGTTAAGGTAGGAAGAAAACACACAAGGAAACATGAGTTCTCGTAAAACCCATGCCCCCCAGAGGTGACATGTCCTTTACGATCACTAAATGTTCCCACAAACACATTCCTGCAAGAAAAGTGTTAGTGTCCATATAATCATGATAAACAAAAATACATATGATCATTCACATAGAGAATCGAGGAATGCAAGATTCAAGATAGACACAGTGCATGGAACAACAATATTGTTATGTTTTGTAAGTGTGATAAGACAACATCAAGATCACATGGAGTGATTCTACGAGCCAAGCGTCGGATAATATATAACAACCCATCATCATGTATGGACTAGATCGATATTTTGATTACTCACTAAAGAGACAATAAGTCCACATCAGTATAAAATGTTTTTAGTCATCCACCCTCTAGATAGAACCACTAGAGGAAGGTAAAGAATGAATCAAGAGATGAGAAACAAGTGCCTTAGGGATAGTCACATAGGAGGGTAACCCCAAGTCACCAACGACAATGCTATATCTGTAAGACACAACACAAAACAATGAAAATAGAGGAGAAGCAATATAGAAGAATGATGATACAAATAGAAGAAGGGTCACAACAGAGGCAGTCTCCTATTATCCTTGACCTTATGAGAGTATCAAGGGTCATCCTAGGAGGCCTCAACAACATATAACACATCACAAAGGTAAAGGGTTAGAGATAATTACCTGCCAGTACAATCATGCTAAATTTTGGAACTTGAAAGCCTCTTGGAGAGATGCTCTATCAAGTTTTGTGCAAAGCTTGAGTGGTTCTTATGAGATTCTTGTTTACTATTAGGAAGTCCATGCAATGTTTATTTCTCATGCCCTTGTGTATATGATATCTTTTGTTGCTTATGAGGAGGAGAAACACTATTATTTCCAACTGATGACAATTGTCTTGCTCTTTTCTGATTTTTAGTTAAATTTCTTCATTGAATTTGTCTATCATAGTGACAAGGAATATCTTCTAATATCTCAATCTTTTAATTTGCCAGAGTCTCTTATACCATTTGTCTTTCTAATGTATGTTATGTATCTCCTGATCCCTGAAGGGACAACAGATGAGGAACTTCAGAATAAATACCATTCCTTCGTGGACGAGGTGATACTTTAGTATTTTCCTTATCCACTTCTATTGTAGCAATAATCTCATCATAGTTCAGGTAGTCATCTTATACTTCAAGTGTATTTTTGTTCCATCATCTTATTATCGGTATGCTTAGGGAAGGGATTAGTGAAGATCTATAAGTTTTGATTCAACAGAGAAACTAACTTATTCCCATTATTATTCACACCTGATACCTATATCACATTCGAGTCAATGAGGTCTTGCATTTCACATTTAAGATGCATACATTGTTAGGTGTCATGTCCTTGTGTCCGATGGTAATGAAAAAAAGCATTAGCATCGAAATAAGGTCCTTATGTTTTACTAGGATCTAAAGATTTAATCGGGGGAAGCTTCATAAGATTATTACTCAAAGCTTGATTCATGATAGAATGATAGGATTCAAATATCAGAGTAAACTTTCTTTTTGATATGGTGCCTTCTTTGGATTAGTGATAGCAGACACTTGTGAAAAGTTGTTTGAATTTGGTCCATTAACCTTGATGAAACTCCTATTATTCTTTTTTAATTTGTTTTGTGACAGTCCACCCATGGATTGACCAACTTTAGCTGATGAGTTTTGGTTTTCATACTAACTAGATGAAAGTTGGAAATAACGAAGGACAGTGCATAAATGTTGAAAGGAGTTATACTTCATCAACAGAATCTTATCATAGATGTTAGGTTGTAGATTTGTAATAAACACCTTCTGAACATCCTCATCCTTCATTTGATATTGAATTTGCACATAGAGAGATTGATATCAACTAATAAACACAGTTAATTTCTCCTTCAGACCTTGCTTGTAATGAACTAAATCGATCAAAGAAACTTGAGGTCCAATATTTGCTTGAAAATGTTGTAAAAATTGATCAACTAATTGTGAAAAGGAATGTATTGAATTTAGAGGTAAAGAACAAAACCATTCTAGAGTTGTATCTTTGAGAGATCGTGGGAAATGTTTGGCTAACAAATCCTCTTTAAAGTAGAAATTGTGACACATAGCCATGAATGCTGCCACATGAGTATTAGGATCACCTTTTCCACCATATTTTTCAAAGAAAGGAGTCTTAAACCTCTCAGGCATAGGGGTTCTCAAGATTGCACAAGATAAGGGATTACGGGCACGATAAGTTGGTATATTAGGTTGTGAACAATTTATCAAGTTTGCCACTTTTTGTTGTAAAGAGGTCATGCTTTGCAAGAGTTGGTTTAAGATGGCATCATTAGGAGATGTGGTTTTTGTGAAGAAATAGAACCAAGGTGTGGAGGTGATTGAGCCTGAGTAATGATAAGTGGAGGTTGTGAATAATTCAGTGGTGTTTGGACAGAGTGATAGGTGGAAGGTGGTTGTGAATAGTTGTATTTAATAGGTGACTGGGAATAAATGGAATGGAGAGGTGGTTGAGAGTAATTATTCATAGAAGAAGTCACATTAGATACCATGTTTTGATAGTTAAATCCTATAGATTTGTAATTTTGTGAATTTGTACCATTAAATACTCCAATACTAGTGGTAGCATTACTACAAGCATTTGCATTAGTAGTTAAAATCATTGATGTAAATGTAGATATTCTCATAGTTGGTATAGGTGTCAATACTTGCATATGAGATGGTGACGACATGTTCTTAATGCTATTCACACATTCAGTCACTATCATGACATTATTGTGTACTATATGTGTTAAACCTCGAACCACATTAATACCATCTTGTCCTTCTTTTATCAATTCTCTTATGTGGTGGATAATAGGGACAACTTCTTCCACTATCCTTTCATTTCCAACAAATGCTTGAAATTTAGCTAATTTTTTATCAAGTTTGTTTATTTGCTCATTAGGTACATGTGTGACCACCTCAATAGTGTTGTCAACGTCATGAGATATTTGATATTCCATTGTGGTTGTAGAAGGTATAATGTCTGGCAAAATCTATGTCTCACCTTTTGTAAAGAAGGTATTCAATGGATTTTTAGAGGTAAGAATATTATTTTCTTCAAAAGCTCTAGATCCCATAAGTCTTCTACTTCTCCTTAAAGGAATAGTAGACATCAAGGAGTAGCTTCTTGATGTCTGCTACTTCAAGAACATTGCCAAACTAGGGTTAATCTCATAAATGTTGGTGCATACATGAGAGCATTCTACCTAGTGTTGAAAAGCTATATTTATGGACTATGAATGAGGGACACCCCCTAGGTGTGGCAGAACCTAAAGTGAAGGGGAGATAAGAGACAATCTCCCACTCTATTGGCCAAGTCTTCCATTGAACTTGAGAATAAGAAGTGGCAAATCTTTAGAGTTTGATGTGTGCAGGTTTGGCAACCAACAATTTGTGACCCTATTAGGAAGAGTTGGATGCATATCAATTTGGAAAGAGCAAGTGATTTGAAGATTGGAAAACCTAGTTTTTAGTGAAATTATTGCAACATATTTGGATATTTCATGTGAATAATGGTCCTCTGTTGGAGGAATGAACTTAGAAAAGTATTTGATCTTTGAAGAGATTTAGTTACTTGAAGATTTTATCCTCTTTGAAGAGGTGGTGACTCTACAAAAGAACCTAATTAATTGCTAAGGAATTGTTCCTATTTATGCAAGTTGATTGCATAGATTTGCAAAGTGTCTAGTCATAAGAGGAAAATTATGAGGTCTACAATAATTTCTAGGTATTTGGTCCTTAACTCTAGTTTCATCTCCAAAGAAAAATAAATTAGATAGGTAGAAGTGATTTGTGACTGCTTTATGTAGAATGTTGTTCTCATGCTTAAATGAAGTTCTACTATGGTGAGTTAAGGATTTCATTGGAGATTTAGGGTCTTCTCAAGAGATAGAATTTGGGTAAAGTTTTTGTTAAGGAAATTGGTTATTGGTGAAAGCATAGTTGAATGTGGGTTGTTATTCTTTTTGTCTTTCTATACATTTGAATGTCAAAATGCATTGTGCTTCACAACAACAATCATACCCTCAAAAAAGGGTCTTCTCTGTTGAAAGATACAAAGATTTGGATTTCAATGGTATCCAAAATTATCCAAATTTTGTTCCTAATATAGTTAGGAATTATCTACCAAAGTATAGTGGTGGTAAATCTGAATCAACAAGTAAGCATCTATACAATAGTTTATTGATGTGATGGGAGACTATGAACTAGACTTTGAGGATGTTGTCATGAAACTATTTATTTAGTCTCTGAAAGCATATGAAAGAGATTGGTTCTCTTATTTACTAGCATGCTCTATCTGTTCTTAGGAGTTCAAAGGAGTGTTCATGGAGTAGTTTGGTGAGAGAATCAACCCAAGTTCAGTGATAAAAAAAATTATGAACATCTAGAAAGGAGAAGATGAATTAGTTCCTACATTCAACCTTAGATTTTCAAAACCAATGAAGGATATTCTGGAATGTCTAACACCAAATGATTCATTATCCATGTTTGTATACCTAGGTGCATTTGATGAAGAAGTGAGCTACCTCTTAAGGGATAAGCAGCCTACAACACTTCATCGGGCATATTAGATTGCCATGGACATTGAAAACAATTGGAAATATGGAATGTTCAAGAGCTACTTATCTACGAGTGTTTGCTACTCTGAGGCTCCCAATGTTGATGAAAGGTGTAATTCAAGTACTAAAAATGGATGTCAAAGCACTTACACTCCTATTGTCCCAGTTTATGCATCAACTCAATGTGATTATATGAGAGGTGTGGTGTCTCAAAATGAAGATAGTAGTAATCTTATTGAGAAGAATCAGAACATGATGCACATAACTGAAAAGAGTATATCAAAAAATGAAGATTTATCTTGTGTAAATGAGGATCGTGATTGTAATTAAACCACAAGCAACATATATGAGGATCAATATATCAGTGATGAAGATAAGGATACATAGCATGATGACAAAATAGATATACGTGAAATCTATCCTTGTGATATCTTGGATGATGAGGAAGTAAAAGAGATGCATGATGTCCTTTCATGTTATTTTTCAATTAGTGATGGTAGTGCAAGTGTTGCAAATATTTCATTGCAAATCAATGATCATCATTTTGAATGTGAAATTTTAAGCATTCCTTCTAAAGATTCTAAGCATAGCTTATCTAGTGATGAATTTCCCTATGATAGGAATCATGGTGGCAACAAGCCTAATTATTTTTCTATGGATTATGAATGCTTCTATGAGCATGTTGATGTGCATAACACTTGAAGATATATTGATTCAGATCTATATATGAAGCCACTAGCTCATGAAATTTGTGTTGAGATGGCATATGCATATTTCTTTGTAGATGTGAACATGTTTTCGTTCAATGAAGGGTGTAATACTATTGGTGAACAAGAAACATGCTATGACGAATCCATTGAATATCCATACTTTAATGATAAAAATAACAACCATGTGGATTTTGATTTACAACTAAGTGATGCTTGTAGCTCTTATGGAGATCAAGAGGAAGAAGCAATGGAAGATGTAAAGGAGGAAGCATGCTAACTCAACAGTGACCAAATTTCAAGTTTGTTGACCATGGAATATCAGAGGTATGTACATGAAGATGGTCATGAGTTTCTGCTCCTTACTCACATAAGCTTCAACAGTGATGATGCTCCTTTGGGTACCAGGTATGACACATGTCCATTTGTTTCCCCACCCACAAATGAACAAGATAATTTGTAGGATGATAATGCTTGTGAAAAATTGCTCACTCTTAAGCATTTGCCTATGTATGAACAATTTTTGTTTGTCACACAAAGTGAGTTCTTGTCTAGCATGGGACAAAAATCAAAAGGTGACTCTAAGGTTTTATATGAGCCTTCTATTCAGTCTAATTTTCTAGACTTGGAGCTGCAATTTGGCTTCAATGAGTGAGGGCATATACTTCTTGATGCGACTATTGAACTAATTCCTTATGAAGCCTTTATATTTGATGTGCAAACTAAATATGTTTTCAAGATTTATGATGCCAACTGTCAAAGGGACTATGAGTGTTTTCAATTTTCAGTTTAGTTGGTTGAGCATTTAGTGGAATGTGATAGTGAGATGGATATGGTAAAATGTCAAAATGATTATGGATTTTAGTTAGTATGTGGCTTTCAGATTGATAGAGTTAATGTTGATAGTGGCAAGCTCAGTGATATGGTTAAGCATGTTAGTGTCAGGGTTAGTTTGTGGGCAAATCATGTTAGTGTCTTCAGTTGTGGTATGGGGCATGGTGGTGTTCACCTAGGATTAGGGTTCTGAAATTGAGTTTACAAGCCCCTGTGTTTATCCTTTCAAATCCTTAGTGCCTTAGTTTGAATTTTCCTCAGCCTCCATATAATGTTTTACCGCCTTTTCCTGTCACACTTGAGGAAAATGTTAAGCTTTTGTATGTGCAATTGCAAATGTATATTGGCAGGCTTATGAAATCTCTATCGACTTCCAAAAAATGATGAAAAAATGAGTTATATGCATTATAAATGCATATCGGGCTTGCATATACAAGGGGGAATCTTTCACAGATTCCCAGGGATATTCACTACTTGTATATCGACTCTGCTTGTATATCAGGCTTGTATATCTGAACATACATTAGCTACATGCAAAGGTCTTTGTATCTCCAAGATACAAGCAAAATATACAAGGGTCTGCCTAACATGCAAAGTGAACAGTGCAACAGAGGTACATTCGGTGGGGCCCGCAAGTATATGCAAGTGGAGTTGTAGATGTTCAACATACAAGGGGAGTATGCATATCAAATATTCTAATAAGATTCCCTTTTTGTATGTTAAGGAGGTTTGTATGTTTGTGTTTGTATTTTTGACATACAAACAAAATATACATTCATGGGATGGAAGCCAGATTCTAGGAGGTTTCAAATTTGCCTTATGATGTGGCGAGATCCGCAGTTTGCATGAATGTTGGGTTTGTATATACAACATACAACCCAATATAGAAAGAGGTGGCATACAACCCAGACGCGATGGAGGAGTGAAATACAGTGAATAAGTATTTGAGGTCCAGCTTGTATACAAAGTGCTTGTATATGCTTTTGCATGTACAAAGCAATAAGTGCAAAATGATCATGCAAGCCAGACCCGATTAGAATTCCAATTTGCTCTATAATAGTTTGGGCTCTGCCTTGTATGATGAACAGTTGTATATGCATTTGCTCTTGCATATATAAAGGGTTTTTGAAAGGCAAAGGTAAGCGATTGTGTATGCATTTGAGCATGCATATACAAGGGCGAAAAGGGCAAAATTGAAGGGAGAAAAGCTAGCGATATTTTGGGTTTGTATATGCAACATACAACCCGATATACAAAGAGGTGGCATACAACCCAGACGTGATAGAGGAGTGAAATACAGTGAATAAGTATTTGAGGTCCGGCTTGTATACAAAGTGCTTCTATATGCTTTTGCATGTACAAAGCAATAAGTGCAAAATGGACATGCAAGCCAGACCTGATTAGAATTCCAATTTGCTCTATAACAGTTTGGGGTCTACCTTGTATGATGAACAGTTGTATATGCATTTGCTCTTGCATATACAAAGGGTTTTTGAAAGGCAAAGGTAAGCGATTGTCTATGCATTGGAGCATGCATATACAAGGGTGAAAAGGAAAAAATTGAAGGGAGGAAAGCTAGCAATAGAAACATGAGGTGCCTACATGGCATGATTTCACTGGCTGATGACTTTTCAACATTTTTTGGATGTCGTTGATCGCCACGACGGGAGGATGATCGACGATCTTGCTTTGAACCCACAGCAAAGGTTTTTTCCTGTGCATTTGTAACCATTTTTGAGAGGCAAAATAGTAGATGCATCCACTGCTGCATTTCAAAGAGGCCTGTGGGTAGGTGAGACAATAATGGTGGACTTGCAGAGGATGATTGATGGAGTTGACAGTTCAACCACCCGATTGATGAAGAAAATCCTTGTGCAGCGATGCAGATCTCAAGTTCACTTGCTCATTCCTCTTTGTCCCTCTGCTGCATTTACTATTTTCAGCACCATTTCTCATGCAATGTATCTGGCGGGATTTTTGACTTGTGATGTAATTAATTCGCTTGATGTATAGTTTGGCTATATGAGGGGCAAACCGTGTTATTCATTGTTGTTGAAAAATTGGACAATTTTTGGTGCTGTAATCAGATAGTCTCGTTGGTGGCTCTGTTCTAGGTATTTTGTGAGTTTATGAATTATATGATTGAATGTCTTATATATAGAATTCATCAGTTTCATGTTGATTTAAATGAGTAATGCTTTAAAGCATGTATTTTGTTATTTGTCTCCAAATTGAATGTGTTCTTCTTCTGAATCTAAACAGCTAAGGGGTGTGAGGGATTCTAGGATATGGGTTTCCTATGTTGAATGCTTAGTCTTTTACTTCTACTCAAGGAGTAGATTAAATGTTTTGGGTTAAGTATTAAGAAGAATACATTGCAGTAAGGATGTTTGTAAGTAGAAATAACTAAATAGTTTGTCTTGGGTATTGTCTTTAAGGCACACATTGCAAAATCCCCCTGAATCTAACTATTGTTTTAAGTCTTTGATAAACACTCACATATATATATATCAATTGACTCCGAGCCTTGGATAGGCACCAATCTAGTCTTGTATTTAGGTTGCAACCCAAAGTCTCAATTTTGCATCCAAACATAAAATAAAACTCAAGATTTAAATACAAACCTTTAGGATATTAGAAGTAGTTTTAAGACCCAAAATCCTCTGTCTACAACTGAGTATAGGCCCAAAGCTAGCCCCTTTGCACTTATTCCATAGTTTTGGTCTGCATATGAGAGGATTTATCTGCTTTGTATCAACATCCTAGCTAACACATAGATGCATTTTTATAGATGTTGAATAGGGAATACCCCCCTTGGTTCTATAGAGCCTAAAGAAGAAGAGGAGATATTTATAGAGTCTATCTCCTATACTGTTGGCCCTGGCCTGGGAATCCTGTTGATCAACAATGGCTACCTTGTAGGGATTACTGGGAATAAGCATCCAGTCTGGGAAAACACCAATAGATTTGGTGACTTTGCTGGGGAGGTTAAGTGAAAGTCTTATCTTTGCATCCCTAGTAAATTCTTACCCCTCTGAGTCCCAATAGATTTGGTGTCTCCGCTGGGGAATACTTTGTGAAAGAACCTTGATTTTAAAAAGAAACAGTTCCTAGTTATAGGTGGCGACTCCGAACCAATCTCCCAATCGGTAAAGTAAAAATTTGTATGCAAGGAAGAAGATCCCTGTGTAATTCTCTGGCTAAGGAATTACCCAAAAAAATGATGTATAGGAAAAAGGGGACTGCTCAATCTAGTCAAGACAGTTCTCCTAGAAGTAATAATAATACTCAGGACAATCCAAGATCTTTAGAGTGGACAATACCTTATTTTTCAAACATTGAGGCTGAAATCCAAAACGTATATGAAAGACAATAGGGTGGTGGATTGAGAATGAGATCAAAGGTGTTTCAAGAATGCCCTTTCCATGATTCCCCTGACAAAGTTGAAGAAGCTGAATCCTGAATGGATGATATTAATGATCACAATGTGATAAAACCATCCTCTTCTATGACTAGAGAGGAGGAATTAGTTGAAGAAATTTAAAACTTAAGGGCAGAATTAGAATATCTGCAGGTAGTGAAAATTAGAGATGACATGAGATAGAAGGTGCAGGCTCTGCGAGTTGCTCAGAATGCTTCAATTCCTACCCTTGAAAATGTAAATATGCAGAGAAATCAGTGTAGAAATGAAGTTCAAGATCAGCATAATGATCAAAGATAGAATTCAAATAATGCTAGAAATCAGAATGTAAATAGAAATTCCAATGTTAATCAGTTTGGTAGATAGTTGATGCAGCTGGACAGATTTAGATAGCTTGTTTTTGATGGCATTCTTGGTTACCTCAATCCTATTGACAAACTTGTGAGGCTACAAGTGCCTTAATTTTTAGGAAATAATACTGTGTCAGGGGAAGACCATTTAAAAGCTTTTCAAAATATCATGGACAATTTTGAGGTTGAGCATGAGGATGTTTTAATGAATTATTTATGCAATCCTTAGTTGATGAGGCCAGAGAATGGTACAAAGGTCTGCCTGACAGTAGTGTTTCATCATGGGAGGATTTCAGGAGAATGTTCAAAGAACAATATGGTGACAAAACTAATCCAAGTTTCTTTATTAATGAATTCACTGGAATTACCAAAGGATCAAATGAGCAGGTTACTGATTTCAATGCTAGATTCACAAAGGTATTGAACAAATTACCACATCACCTGAGGCCTAATGAACCAATGTGCATAGTGTTGTACATAAATGCTTTTGATACCAAAACTGCTTATGGATTAAGAGATAAGGGTCCTCACAGCCTCAGAGATGCTTTAAAAATTGCAACAAATATTGAAAATAATAGAAAAGCGTCTGGTAAGACAAACAGAAGAGATGATGTCAAAATTTTACAAAATTCAAACACTACATCTCAAAGTGTTCAAAGCAACACATCCACTTCTGAAGATAAATTAGATAAGTTGACAACTATTGTCAAGGACCTGAGCTATAGAATGGCTAAAAATAAAAAAGGGGTAGGCCCTGATAGGCAAGTTTACCAAAGGCAAGAAAAGAGACCATCATTACATGATATGCCATATAATACTAATTGGTGTGATGGTAAACCCATTCTCTCAAACAGCAACCCAAATCATAGGACTCAAAATGTTAGAGAAACACCTAACCCTTTGAAGAAAGCTATAAATATGGTCAATGACGCCCCATGGTGCATCATATGTCAAATGCCTCACTCACAGTCATAGTGCATGATTGCTCAATCCTTGTATGATAATGAAGTTGCCTGTGATGAATGCAATGAGCCACATTGCATGGAGGATGATAATGTCAACATGTTGTCTACAAACTGGGAATATCCTTTTCATGATGCTGATGCAAGTATAAATAATGAAGTTCAAGCCTGCCAGTAGTTTCCCTATGATGAAGATGATGAGGATAGTTATGTTTATGATCAAGATTCACATAACTTTTTGAATAACCTGAGGAGACCTTCTGATGAAGAAATTAGAGCCTTCACAACGGTAGTAGTAGCTCAAGTCAAAAGCAATTACAACTTAAGAGGTAGAGCTCAGGTAAGTAACTCACACCAACCAGAGAATAATTTTGTAAACTAGCCAGTGCATAGTCATAAAGGGGCTGAAACACAAAAGAAGCAATGAAGTAATAATAAGAAAAATTTTAAGCAGAAAATAGGTCATGATCCTCAAGGACCAGAAAATAGAATTCCCCAGGTTGAGGATCAAAATAAAAAATTTCAGATCAAGGATGACAGTCAGGGAGCCATAAAGGTTAAAGCTGGATCATCTCAGGATAATAACAAAACTGTGGATCAGGCCACAACTGTTATACAAAATTATACTCCATTTGACATAACTCAAGTCTTGTCCCAGGTAAAAGCCTCTGTTCCACTAATGGAACTCATGAAATTTTAAGAGTTCAGAGATAAAGCATTGTCCCTGATTTCAAGAGTGCCTTGCCAAACCAAGCCAAATGATGAACCTCAAAGTAAAAAACAAGCCCTATGTGTTGAAGAAGGATGAAGTTCCTGAAGTATACCTGGGGATGACCATGACAAAGTACCCTTCACAAGTTGAGCCATTTTATGTCTCCTTGGTTATCAATGGAAAAGTGATTAAGAATTGTATGCTTGATTCTGGAGCATCAACAAACATCATGCCTCTGGCTATTATGCAGCAAGCTGGGTTAAAGATAGATAAGGCATGTGGGAAATACTATGCCATGGATACCAAGGAAGTACCAGTCATTGGAATTATGAAAGATGTGGATTTCAGACTTGCAGCATATCCTAAAAAGACCTACAAAATGAATATAACAGTTGTTGATATCAAGCCACAATATGGCATGTTGTTGTCAAGAAGATGGGCAGCATTGATTGGTGGGAGTATGCAATTGGACCTGTCATATGCTATGATTCTGATGAATGGCAAGGATGTCAAATTGATCAAAGAAGAAAGGTCACTAGACACAGTTGAGGATCAGGAGTCAGAGGAGCATATATGTATTGTGGACACTAATTGTGAAAATTTTAAAGTTGTCTCAGATGAGAAAGGAAGTGAAGGGAGAGACATGTGCATTCAGGAGCTTGACCAACAGGGTCTCTGGACCATGTACTTTGATGGAGCTTGTTCAAAAGATGGCTCTAGTGCCAGAATTATATTTCTGTCTCCAATTGGTAAGCTTCTAGAATTCTCTTTCTCGCTGAGGTTTTCTTATACAAACAATATTTTAGAGTATAAAGCCTTATTGTTAGGATTGAATGTTGCTTTGAAGTATGGAATTAGGATGCTCAAAGTATTTGGGGATTTAGATTTAGTTGTTTCCCAAGTCAGAGATAAGTATGCATAAAAAAATAAGAGGTTGAAACAGTATAAGCATTTTGTTTGGGATACAATTGAATTGTTTGATGCTTTTTCCATAAACTAGATTGAGAGATCAAAAAATGTCAAGGCAGATTTTCTAGCTAATGTAGCCATAATGCCAAATGATATAACTCTGTCAAATGTTACAAATGTTGAAGTCAAACTTAGACTTGCAATACCAAATAACGTATGTAGCTGGCGGGTATTTGATGATGACAGAGATTTGCTGAGATTTCTGCATTGTATTGATGACTATGAGAACTAAGAAATGGATTTCCAGTACTTTGTAGAAGTTGTAGATGGGAAAGAGACTCTCTTAGGGAAAGAGGTTATTCAACTCAAGACAAATAAAATCCCTAGAGGGCTAGTTCCTTTAGAGAGAACTTTTGACCATAAGGACCAATTTGTTACAAAGACATCTTCAACAAACAAAGATGATTTGGAGGAGATAAACTTGGGAAAATCTCATGCTCCCAAAAGGGTATACATTGGCAAATAGCTTAAACCACACATCAGAACTATCTTGATTGCACTACTAAGAAAATATAAGCATGTCTTTGCTTGGTCATATGAGGACCTAAAAGCTTATAGAGAAGATTTATTCTAGCATGAGATCCGATTGAAGCTTGAAGCTAAGCCATTCAGACAAAAACAAAGACCTATTAATCCTACTTTAGTTCCAAAGATGCAGGAAGAACTCAAGAAGCTTAGGGAGGCTAGAATAATCATGCCTATCAGACATTCAACTTGGGTGTCCAACCTTGTCCTAGTGAGAAAAAAGAATGGTGACATAAGACTTTGTGTTGATTTTAGAAACCTGAATGTATCTTCTTTGAAGGACAATTATCCATTGCCAAACATGGAAGATATGTTGCAAAAGGTGATTGGCTGTGAACTTTTATCCATGATGGATGGATTTTTAGGATACAATCAAGTGAAAGTAAAAGAATCAGAACAATTCAAGACTACTTTCACCACTCCATGGGGAACCTATGTGTATGTGAGAATGCCATTTGGGCTGACAAATGCAGGTGCCACATTTCAGAGGGCTGTGGATGTTGCTTTCGTAGGATTAATTCACTCAATCTTGGCTGTGTATCAAGATAATCTGACAGCCTATTCAAAAAAGGAAGAGCAGCATTGCATGCACTTGGAACAAATTTTTATTAAAGCATTGGAATATGGCATCTCACTCAACCCAAATAAATGTTCTTTTGGGGTAGTGGAAGGAAAGTTGCTTGGTCACATTATTTCCAAGGATGGAGTTAGGATTGATCCTGGAAGGGTGGCTGTAATTGACAAGATTCAAATTCCTAGAACAGTGAAAGGTGTTCAATCCTTTGGACAAATTAATTTTGTTAGGAGATTTGTTCCTAATTTTGCAGAGACCACGAAAGATATCTCTAAAATGTTGAAGAAAGGTGTAACTATCAAATGGGAAGATGAGGCAACTAAATCATTTCAGAATATTAAAGAATCCATAAAGATGGATCCTGTGCTAAAATCTCCTAATTTTTCTAAGCCATTTCAGTTATTCTCATTCGCTTCTTTCCATACTATTGCTACATGTTTGTTGCAGAAGAATGAAGAAGGTTTTGAACAACCTATAGCTTTCTTTAGCAGGTCATTGCAGGCTGCTGAGTTGAAATATGACATCATGGAGAAACAAGCATATGCACTGGTTAGAGCAGTCAAGAGCTTCAGGCCATATTTAGTGGGCTCTTAGATAATTGCATGTGTGCCTCATGCAACAGTCAAAGATGTCTTTACTCAGCATGAGGTAACTGGAAGAAGATGCAGGTGGGTAAACAAGTTGCAAGAATTCAACATTGAAATATAGATCACAAAATTGGTAAGAGGCCAAGGCTTGGCAAAATTGATGACATAGTCAAATCTAGAGGCATGCCAAGTGAATGCAGTGCATAATTAAGTTATAAATGTGTCAAAATCTGAATGGTATAAGGACATAGTACATTATTTGCAAAATTTGAATTGTCCTTCCCACCTTAGTGATACTCAGAAGAGGACCTTGAAGCTACAGGCTATTAAATACATCATTGTTCAAGGAGAGTTGTACTAGAAAAATCCTAATGGTGTGCTACTCAAATGTATAGATGAAAATCAGGCTAAGGATATTTTAAGTGACATGCACAATGGAGTGTGTGGTGGACACTATACAACCTAGACTACAGCCCATAAAATTCTTAGAGCAAGCTACTGGTGGTCAACTCTCTTTTCAGATGCACAAAGAATGATAAGAAAATGTGATCCTTGTCAAAGGTTCTCAGGAAAGCTAAAGTATGAAGGTGCATTGCCCCTTAGGACTATAACTGTAGAAGCTCCATTTCAGTAATGGGGAATTGATTTTATAGGAGAGATCTCAAAGAAATCGAGTGGAGGACATGTTTGGGTTCTTGTTGCCATTGATTACTTCACTAAATGGATTAAAGCCATTCCAACTAAAAAAGCTACAAACAAAGTGGTGATGGATTTTATTCTAGAAAATATTATTATCAGAGTTGGAGTACCAGCCAAATTGGTTACAGATAATGCTATCTTCTTCAGGTTTGGTGAGTTTATTAATTTTTGCAATACTTATGGAATTAATTTATTACATGCATCACCATATCATCCACATGGAAATGGTCAAGCAGAGTCAAGCAACAAAAGCCTCATGAAAATTGTCAAAAGGATGGTAGGTAAAAAAAAGGGAGTGGGATTCAAAGCTGAAAATGGCATTATGGGCTGACATAGTGACAGTCAAGAAAGCAACTGGAAGGTCACCTTTTGAATTAGTATATGGTGCAGCAGCTAGATTGCCTCTGAACAATCTCTTGCCAGTGTACTGATTCATACAAGAGAATGATGAGGAGATCAAAGACCCAATGACTGAAAGAAAAAATCAGCTAGTTGCATTAGATGAAATCAGAAGGGAGGCACAGAAAACAAACATCGAAAAACAATAGAAAGTGAAATATCTATTTGATAAAAGGGCTACAGAAAGAAAGTTTCACATAGGTGATTTAGTCTTTGTATGGAATGCAAGGAACCAGGATAAGGGCAAGCACAGAAAATTTGAGCCCTTATGGATGGGCCCATACCAAATTTGCAACACTCATGGAGAGGACTCCTATTTTCTCCAGGCCCTAAGTAGTGAGCTACTGGAATTGCCCATGCACGGTCAGTTCCTTAAAACCTTTTTCTCATAGATGAGTACCTTTTGTGCACATTGTAAACTAGATGTAAATGTTTTGTACATGCATTGTATAGTCAGTCGTGTTTTGAGTTTTGTGTTTTGTCTAGTCTGCCCCAGACAAGTTTGGTTCTCGCTACAGTCTTGCATCTGGACGTCCCTGATCGAAGCCACTGGTGGTGTTCACCTAGGATTAGGGTTCTGAATTTGAGTTTGCAAGCTCCTATGTTTATCCTTTCAAACCCTTAGTGCCTTAGTTTGAATTTTCCTCAGCCTCCATATAATGTTTTACCACCTTTTCCTGTCGCACTTGAGGAAAATTTTAAGTTTTTTTATGTGCAATTGCAAATGTATATTGGCAGGCTTGTGAAATCTCTATCAGCTTCCAAAAAATGATGAAAAAAAATGAGTTATATGCATTATAAATGCATATCGGGCTTGCATATACAAGGGGGAATCTTTCGCAGATTCCCAGGGATATTCGTTGCTTGTATATCGACTCTGCTTGTATATCGGGCTTGTATATCTGATCATATATCAGCTACATGCAAAGGTCTTTGTATCTCCAAGATACAAGCAAAATATACAAGGGTCCACCTCACATGCAAAGTGAACAGTGCAGCAGACGTGCATTTGGTGGGGCCCGCAGGTATATGCAAGTGGAGTTGTAGATGTTCAACATACAAGGGGAGTATGCATATTGAATATTCCAATAAGATTCCCTATTTGTATGTTAAGGAGGTTTGTATGTTTGCCTTTGTATTTTTGACATACAAACAAAATATACATTCGCGGTATGCAAGCCAGATTCTAGGATGTTTCAAATTTGCCTTATGATGTGGTGAGATCCATAGTTTGCATGAATGTTGGGTTTGTATATGCAACTTACAACCCGATATACAAAGAGGTGGCATACAACCCAGACGCGATGGAGGAGTGAAATACAGTGAATAAGTATTTGAGGTCCGGCTTGTATACAAAGTGCTTCTATATGCTTTTGCATGTACAAAGCGATAAGTGCAAAATGGGCATGCAAGCTGGACCTGATTAGAATTCCAATTTGCTCTATAATAGTTTGGGGTCTGCCTTGTATGATGAATAGTTGTATATGCATTTGCTCTTGCATATACAAAGGGTTTTTGAAAGGCAAAGTTAAGCAATTGTGTATGCATTTGAGCATGCATATACAAGGGCGAAAAGGGCAAAATTGAAGGGAGAAAAGCCAGCGATAGAAATATGAGGTGCCTATGTGGTACAATTTCATTGGCTGATGACTTGTCAACATTTTTTGGGTGTCGTTGATTGCAATGATGGGAGGATGATCACGTTCTTGTTTTGAACCCACAGTGAAGGTTTTTTCCTATGCATTTGCAATCGTTTTTGAGTGGGAAAACAACAAATGCATCCGTTGTTGCATTTCAAAGAGGATTGTGGGTAGGTGAGACAATAATGGTGGACTTGCAAAGGATGATCGATGGAGTTGACAGGTCAACCACCCAATTGATGAAGAAAATCCCTGGGCAGCGGTGTAGATCCCAAGTTCACCTACTCATTCCTCTTCATCCCTCTGCCACTTTTACTATTTTCAACGCCATTTCTCATGCAATGTATCTGGCAGGATTTTTGACTTGTGATGTAATTAATTCACTGGATGTATAGTTTGGCTATATGAGGGGCAAACTATGTCATTCATTGTTGTTGAAAAACTAGACAATTTTTGGTGCTGGAATCAGATACAGTCTCGTTGGTGGCTCTATTCTAGGTATTTTGTGAGTTTATGAATTGTATGATTGAATGTCTTATATATAGAATTCATTAGTTTCATGTTGATTTAAATTAGTAATGCTTTAAAGTATGTATTTTGTTATTTGTCTCCAAATTGAATGTATTCTTCTTCTGAATCTAAAGAGCTAAGGGGTGTGAGGATTCTAGGATATGGGTTTCCTATGTTGAATGCTTAGTCTTTTACTTCTGCTCAAGGAGTAGATTAAATGTTTTGGGTTAAGTATTAAGAAGAATATATTGCAGTAAGGATGTTTGTAAGTAGAAATAACTAAATACTCTGTCTTGGGTATTGTCTATAAGACAAACATTGCAAAATCCCCTTGAATCTAACTATTGTTTTAAGTCTATAATAAACACTCACATATATATATCAATTGACTCCAACCCTTGGATAGGTACCAATCTAGTCTTGTATTTAGGTTGCAACCCAAAGTCTCAGTTTTGCATCAAACATAAAATCAAACTCAAACTTTAAATACAAACCTTTAGGATATTAGAAGTAGTTTTAGGACCCAAAATCCTTTGTCTACAACTAAGTATAGGCCCAAAGCGAGCCCTTTTGTACTTATTCCATAGTTTTGGTCTACATATGAGAGGATTTATCTGCTTTGTATCAACATCCCAGCTAACACATAGATGCATTTTTATAGATGTTGAATAGGGAATACTCCCCTTGATTCTGCAGAGCCTAAAGAAGAAGAGGAGATATTTATAGAGTCTATCTCCTGTACTGTTGGCCTCTAGCCCGGGAATCCTATTGATCAATGATAGCTACCTTGTAGGAATTACTAGGAATAAGCATCCAGTCTGGGAAAACACCAATAGGGAAAACATTTGAAAAAAAGATATTTGATTGAGGTAAATATTGGTTTTTCATTTTTGGGGGCTTGGGGCCACCAAATAAAATTGAAGGTATGATTTTTAATGCAAGAGGGAGCATTCACTCAGCATCCCAATGGATTTGGCACATGGTCTTCGTCCCAGTGATAATTGGAATCTCACCATGTTTGCAAGAGGCATGCATCCCTAAGAAAGATCTAGTATTGTCACCATCAAATTTTGCAAATTTGAAGTGCCTATCTCCTGTCAATGTGTTGAAGGAGGGTCAGGTCAGTATGCTGCTCAATCTACCCCGCAGCCCGCCTTCGTCAATTATAATCTTGTAACCTAGAAGTCACCTTGCAAATACATTTGGTAGGAAGTTTTTTGGTGCATATAGTAACTTGCTTGCTCAGTTTTGTGCTTCCAAGATGAGTTTTGGTGGGGTAATTAATTTTTTTCTGACTGCGACTGGGCTAGATTTGGTGTTCCAAGAGTTTCAAATATCACAATTCTGAGGGAAACCCATTTCTTGTTTTGATCCAAAACTTATTTAATTCTAGTTTCATCAAATTCAAAGATAATATGATGCATTATTTTAATGTGTTTCAGCTGCGACAGAGGCATCTAGTAGGCCAGTTTACAAAGGAGGTCCCAAAAATCATTCGACAATGTGAATTTTGAGGAAATGGTTTTGCTCTAAATAATTAATAATGGCCCTATGTAAATTTTCATGACCCTCTGACATCTCGTGTGCCCACAGTGAACAACCGTCATTTGCCCGGGAAGAGAAATTGACCAAGTGTCATTTTTCCTAAAGTTGCCAAGTGCATTTTAAAAAGGAAAAATATTTACAATTTTTAATTGGCAAAATAAGGTGAAAATGTTTTAATATAAACATTATTTTAAATTTTTATACATTATAAAGAAAAGGGCAAAGGAAATAAAAGAAATCATATGCATTTCATAGCATCACACAAGTCTTTTGGCTAGCTCCTCTGCTACTATACAATGGTGCAAAATCACCATCTCTAAGCCATTTTTAGCCTCAAGTATCATTTTCTAGGAGAAATGGAGTATTTCCTTCACCATGGAGGTGTCTCTTAGGTGTTTTGACACTAATTCAGGTTGGTAGTGTAGCAGGGTGAATACTATTCATGTTTTTTGGTATTCTAAGAAGATTTTTGGGGTGTTTTGGGGCTTTAAAATGCTAATTCATGGTTTAAATTCATCCCTTGGCCATTCCTATTACTTGGACAAAGGTTTTAGACATGTTTGTGATGCTTTTTGGTTGCCAAAATGGTTGAGAATGATCCTGCATTGTGAAAATAACCTAGAAATGAATGAATTGGGCATATATGGTTTGAGGAGCTGCTTAAGTTTTCTCTCCATGTTCTTAAAATGTTGAGTTTGATCAGAGAAGCTTGAAGGGAGGCTACATAGGATTCATTTCATGGAATTGTAGGGGCATGCGAGAACCTTTAGACAAGTCGTGCGATGGTGGGAAATGGAGATGCCCATTAGTTGCATTGTTAAATGTGGACAAAGTAAAAGGGAAAAATAAATATTAAAACATTTAGCTCCACATTTTATATCATATTTTATCCTCCTCTTTTTTTGTATTTTGTATTTCCCCAGGCTCATTGTTATTAGCTTTCAATGTGGAAACTCACCTAACTGCTAGGATGTAATTAATTTTTAGGGCACCATGCTCTTGTTTCTATAAGAGAGCATGTTGTTCCACTTTGTAGGAGATTCTTCTAGGCTTTGGATGCAAGGTATCCACACTTTGGGGAGTAATTTATATTGCAAACTTGGTTCACTTTGTCTGGGTGTAGAGGTATTTTCTATTTTGTAGATGAATAAATTTTTTAATGATAATATTCTTTTTCCAAATTGAGTTATATGAAAATCACTTTATGTGTGTGTTATCTGTGATTTTCTCCTTGGGTATGAATGTTTTTCTTTTAAATAAAGTTGTTAATGGTTTCTGAACTCATTCATATATATTTGCTATTTGGTGTATCTGATTGTTGCATCTATTCAAGGAATGGATTAAATTGCTTTAAGTCATGTATAAGGGGAAATGTGTCATATCAAGGGATTATTGAAGCATAGAGTCATAGATAATACTTTTTCCTAGACAGATTACAATAAGGTAGTAATATTTTATTTTGGGTCATCTAGATATGAAGTTTTGTTGTCATGAGGGAACATCTGTAGTGATGGGTTTGACTCTATTGCCCTAATAAAGCACTAGTCCAGGATTTGCTTGCCCAAAGGGTCTAGGAAATCAAAGAATTTAAAGATAAATCATTTGAATCAAACCATTTTATGTTTTATTTTGTTTTAGGTTTGGGTCTTGCATGTTCTCTGATGAGAATAAGTTAGATAATCTAGGAACATTGCCAATCTGGGGTTAATCTCATAAATCTTGGTGCATACATGAGAACATTTTGCCTGATGCTGAAAATCTATATTTATGGATTCTAAATGAGGGATAGCCCCCTAGGTGTGGCAGAATCTGAAGTGAAGGGGAGATAAGAGACAATCTCCCACTCTATTTGCCAATTCTTCCATTGAACTTGAGCATAAGAAGTGGCAAATCTTTAGAGTTTGGTGTGTGCAGGTATGGGAAACATGTTTTAAGTATGGGCCTAACCAATGTTGTCATTGATGTCCACATACTCCTGTTGTATTGATGATAAGGATTGGATGAGTTGTGTGCTGAGGATATTGAGAAAATTAGTCATATCAGGAACAAAGAAGAACAGTGAAGACAATAAGGTAAATACCCAAGATAAGATGACTATCAGAGGATGTAGTTCAAAGGGTTGGTAGATATGAGTCTTAAGATTATCCAATAAAGATTTCAGAGGTCCATTTGAAGATCTAAAGAAGTTATGGCTGCTCAAGTAAAACCAGTTTCAGCAGGTGTTTAGAGGTGACAGAGTGACTCAGATAGGTCCTGTGGGATCTAGAAATGTAATATCCTATTTTGTGGATTTGGTGGGGTGTTTAGGAAGTCCATGTGAAGTGATAACTCAATTGGTTGGTGGTCTGGAGGTCCACAAGCATCTATTCCATTGTGACAGTGATGACAGACTGTGTTCTTGAGGTTCTGGATGAAGGAGATAAGGATTTCAGTAAGCAGATGAAGTGTGGATGTTCTTGGTGACTCAAGAAAGCTTGTGGTGGTGTTTGGATTGTGTCTAGTTAGTGTTGGTGGTCCGCATTAGAGTTTGAGCTTGCAATTGAAGAATAACTTCAGGATGATGGTGATCTTCCTAAGTTTAGCTAACCGGATGAATTACACATCTTACGGATGTTCTTGTAGATGTTTGTCGACTTAGATGGTTATTCCTAAGTTGATGTCTTGTATAAATAAGGAGTTGTAAAGTCATTTCAAAAGGAGAAGTGTGGGGATGAGAGTGTGGTAGCGAAGAGGAGAGCAAAAAGTAGAGTAGAAGTATTGGGCTTAAATAGAACTGACTCAACCATGGTGAAGATGCTATTCTCCAGTTCAAGTATGTGTTACTTAACATTTTGTAGACAATATGACTCTTGTATGCAGTGAACCTCTTGTGAGCAATGTGCTCGGGCAGTGAGCCCTAATTGACATGTGCCATTTTGTTCCTTCTATTCTTCTAATGGAGAATACATTCTTGGGTTAATGACCCTGTGGTTTTTTCCTTAACCATATTTTCCACGTCAAAATCTTGGTGTCTTATGTGTTGATTTGTTTCTGCTTTTCATATAATGCTTTATGTTTCTATGATTGATTTATTAATATGCTGGTAAATCACAAAGTGGATTTAAGTGTTTAAGTGGAAGAAAGTGTTTGACAACTGATTCACCCCTCTCTTAGTTGTCTATCCTGAATCTAACAATTGGTATCAGAGCCAAGTTCATCTAATAGGAGCTTAACTGCTTGAGGAGATCCAGGATGTCGTCCTATAAGAAGGATAGTCTGAAGTTTGATGGAACCAATTTTAACCTTTGGAAAAGTCACATGCAACATCACTTGCAATGTATGGGAATGCAGTACTAGACCATGGCTACAACAAGGTATACGCCTCCACAGAATGGTCTGAAATCCACACGTGAAATTATAGATGCTGAAAATAATCTACGAACTAAAGAAGCTCTACTAAGTGCCTTTTCTGACTCAGAGCTTACAAATGTTGTTGATCTATAAAGGGCTTTTGAGGTTTGGGAAAAATTGGAACTTCTACATGAAGGAGACAAGTATGTTAAATGTGCAAGGCTACAGAGTTTGTAAGGGAAATTTGAAAATTTGAAGATTAGAGGAGATGAAAATATCACTACCTTTATGCCAAGAGTTAATGAGCTTGTTTGTGGCATTAGATGTGTTGGTGGAGTCTTGGATGAAGATGAGATTATTGGCAAAGTTCTCAGATCCTTTCCTGCTTCTTATAAAATCAAGGTTGCTGCCATTGAAGAATTCAGATCTCATTCAAGTGTCACAAGAGATCAATTGGTTGGTAAATTGGCTACATTTGAAATGACTAAGTTTGGAGATATCCCCCCCAGACTGAATCTGCATTCAAAGCTAGTGCTTTTGTAAAAGGAAAACAAAGGTTTGATCCGGGAGAAAACTCTTCAAGGAAACTATCATGGTATGAAAAAGCAAGAAAAAGACCTGGAAGAAGAAGAAACTGAAACTACTTAGCTTGAAGCCCTTATTGCAAAAAGACTACCAAGAGGATCTGGTAAGTATGAAGGGAAATTGCCTTTTAAGTGTTTTAACTGCAATAAGATTGGTCATTTTTCCTCCAAGTGTCCGGAAAGATTTTCAAGGCCAAATCGTAACAGATCAAGGTTCCAAAAGAATTGTTACTATGTTCATGAAGAGGATGATAATGAAGGAGTAACAGATGATGAATCAGAAATAGGAAATAAATCCAGAAGTGATTGGGTGTTTATTGACATCAAGGAAGAAGATCCAATTCCCTCTAATTCTGTGAATCATAAAGTTGTAGAAAGAGCTATGGCTGCCCAAGTTGAAGAAAAGGATGATTGGGTCATTAATAGTGGATTCTCTCACCATATGACAGGTGATAAAAATAAGTTCTTAGATTTGGAAAGGTATGAAGGAGGAGTGGTAAAGTTTGGAGATAATTTTGCTGGTAGAATCAGATGTAGAGGAACTATTTCTTTTGGTGGAAAGAACAAAACCGGTAATGTACTGTATGTTGAAGGATTGAAACACAATCTTCTCGGTGTTGGACAGTTGGTGGACAAAAGCTATGATCTCCAATTCAAGAATGGAAAATGCAAGATCTTTGAAAGTTCTAGAACAGAGATTGCATCTAGTACTCAGACAAAAGGTAATATCTTCCATTTAGTTGGTACTAGTAAAAGTTATCTATTTGTGCAAATTGATCAAAGTTGGCTATGGCATAGGAGGATGTGTCTTGTGAATTTTGATAATATCATCAAGATAAGCAACACTTAGGTTGTAAGAGATCTTCCAAAACTGGTGAAACCTACAAATACTTTGTGCAAAGAATGTCAGTTGGGGAAACAAAGCAAAGTCTCATTCAAAACCAAGGAATAATCTTCTACAGGATTATTGGACTTAGTTCACACTGATCTATGTGGTTTGGCAAGAATAAGGAGTGTGCAAGGTGATAGATACTTCATGTTATTAATTGATGACCATTCCCGGATGATGTGGGTTACTTTTCTGAAATAAAAATCAGAAGCTCTTGAGAAATTCAAAATATTCAAGGCTATGGTAGAGAATGAAACTAGATTAAAATTAAAATGTCTAAGGCCTGATAGAGGTGGAGAATTCACATCTGGTGAGTTCATAGAATTCTATGAGAAACATGGAATAAAGAGGTAGTTGTCTGCTCCTAGGACTCCACAAAAGAATGGAGTAGTGGACAGAAAAATCCGTACCATCCAGGAAGCATCTAGGACCATGATGATGGAAGCAAATGTTCCTCAGATCTATTGGAGAGAAGCTCTCAGCACTGTAGTCTATACTCTCAATTGAGTTCAAATCAGAAGCAATACTGGTAAGACTCCTTATGAACTTTGGTTTGGCATCACTCCTACTATAAGGTATTTCAGAGTATTTGGTAGCAAATGTTACATTAAAAGAGATGAATATCTAGGCAAGTTTGATGCTAGAAGTGATGAAGGAATATTCTTGGGTTACTCCACTCAAAGAAAAGCATACTAGTGCTATAACAAGAGACTGAGAAATATTATAGAAAGTACAAATGTGAAGGTTGATGAAAGAATTGAAAAACCTTCAAGGTTTTATGAATATGATGAAGATGATCAGAATGTTCTAATTCAAGGAGCCCAAGCCCCTTCTCAAATTCAAATTCAAACTGATTCAGTAAATCAGGAAGAAGAGATGAGTTATAATGAGCCTGATCAAGAATCAAAAGTGCAAGAAACTCTCAAAGTTCCCAGGTATGTAAGACTAAACCACTCTGAAGATCAGATCATAGGTGATAAAAGCAAAGGTGTATAAACAAGAAGAAGGATAGCTCAAGATTCAAATGAATATTGTCTGATTTCAAAGATTGAACCTAAGATAGTGAATAAAGCTTGCAATGATGAAAACTGGACTAAAGCAATGGAGGAAGAGCTGATGCAAATTGAAAAAAATCACACTTGGGATCTTGTTCCCAGACCTAGAAACAAGAATGTGATTGGAACCAAATGGGTCTTCCAGAACAAACTGAATGAAGTTGGTGATGTAATCAGAAATAAAGCCAAATTGGTCTACAAGGGTTACTCTCAAATAGGAGTTGATTTTGAAGAAACTTTGCTCCAGTGGCAAGAATTGAAGCAGTCAGACTATTTCTTGCCTTTGTTGCCTTCAAGGATTTTAAAGTTTATAAGATGGATGTCAAGTCTACCTTTCTGAATGGTGACTTGGAAGAAGTATACATTGAGCAACCAGATGGATTTTAATTGTTTGATCATGGTGATATGGTTTGCAAGTTGAAGAAAGTACTGTATGGACTAAAGCAAGCCCCAAGAGCCTGGTATGAAAGATTGGATAAGCATCTTCTAAAGATTGGTTTCAACAAAGGTATTGTTGACAACAATTTGTACTTCAAAATTGATCATGAAAATATCTTGATTGTTGAAGTGTTTGTTGATGATATCATTTTTGGAGGAAAAGATAATATGTGTAAAACCTTTGCCAATCAAATGAAAAGTGAATTTGAGATGTCCATGCTTGGGGAAATGAATTTCTTCTTGGGCCTACAAATCACTCAAACAAAGAAATGAATCTTCATCTCTCAGACCAAATATGTGAAAGAATTGTTGACGAAATTTGGGATGGAAGAGTCAAAACCAATGAGTACTCCCATTGAAACTAGATGTAAATTGAGAAAAGATGATGACTCTATTACAAGTATGAGGTTAACCAGTGTTGTCATTGATGTCAACATACTCATATTACATTGGCAAGAAGGATTGGATGAATTGTGTACTAAGGTTATTGAGGAAATCAGGAACAGTGAAGAATAGTGATGAGAAGAAGGCCAAAGTACTCAATAGGTTGAGGATCAGGGGATGCGGATTAAAGGGTTTGTAGATATGAGTCTTTAGATGTTTCAGTTAAGATTTCAGAGGTCCGCATGAAGATATGAAGAAGTTGTGATTGATCAAGTAGAACCGGTTCCAGAAGATGCTCCAGAGTGACAGAGTGCTACAAAAAGGTCTGGTGAGATCTGGAAGTGCATTGTCCCATTCTGCAGATTAGAAGGAGTGTTTGGGATGTCCTTGTGATGTGTCATCTCGATTTGTACATAGTTTGGAGGTCTGAAGGTACCTTTTACATTATGATAGTGGTGGTAGACTGTGTTCTTGAAGTTCCGAATGAAGAAGAGAAGAGATTCTGATAAGTAGAGGAAGTGCGGATGTACTTGGTCATTTAGGCAAGCCTGTGAAGGTTCTTGGATCATGTTGAGGTTGTGTTGTCGGTCCGCATTAGTGTTAGAGCTTGAAATTGGAGATATTCTTCCGAATGAAGATGTTCTTATTTAAATTGGCCGATCGGATGAGTTATTCATCTTGCTAATGTTCTTATGGATGATTGCTGACTTGCGAATGTTAATGTGGTTGATTGCCGACTTCAAGGATTGTTCCTAAGTCGATGCCTTGTATAAATAAAGGTTTGTGAATTCATTTTGAAGTGTGTGGTGAAGCAGATGAGTATGGCATAGCGAGAGAGTGAAAGGCAGAGTAGGTGTGTCTTGGGCTTAAATGGAACTGATCCAGACATGGTGAAGATGTCAATTTCTAGTTCATGTTTGTGATTCTTATCACTTTGTAGACAGTGTGTCTCTTTGTAGGTAGTGTGCCTCCTTGTGAGTAGTGTGCTCGGGTAGTGAGCCCTGATTGGCATGTGCCATCCATTTTTCTTATTCTTCTAACAGAGAATAATCCTTGGGTCAATCACCCCATGGTTTTTCCCTTAACTGAGTTTTCCACGTCAAAATCTTGGTGTCTAATGTGTTGATTTGCTCTGATGTTTATGCTTTATGCTTTATGTTTTCATGAATGGTTTATTGATATGTTGTTAACTAATAAAGAAGAATCAAGTGTTTGAATTGGAAGAAAGCTTTTGCACAACTAATTCACCCCCCCTCTCAGTTGTGTGCCCTAGATCTAATAATTGGTATCAGAGCCAAGTTCCTCTAAAAGGAGCTTAACCACTTGAGGAGATCCAGGATGTCGTCATATAAGAAGGACAGTCCAAAGTTTGATGGAACCAACTTCACTCTTTGGAAAGGTCGAATGAAATGTCACTTAGAGTGTATGGGAAAAGCATATTTGTCCATGGTCACAAAACCATATGTACCTCCACAGGGTGGTTTGACAACTCTAAATGAAATCACAGATGCTGAAAACAATCTGCAGACCAAAGAAGCTCTTCTAAGCACATTGACTGACTCAGAACTCTCAAATTTTATTGACCTACCAACTGCCTATGAGATCTAGGTTAAACTGAACTTCTGCATGAAGAAGATGAGTTTGTTAAGAGTGCAAGGCTGCAAAGTCTCAAAGGGAAATTTGAAAGATTGAAGATGAGAGATGATGAAAATATCACTACCTTTATGCCAGGAGTAAATGAGCTGGTGTGTGGAATTAGGAATGTTGGTGGAACCCTAGATGAAAATGAGATTGTTTGCAAAATTCTCAGATCCCTTCTTGCTACCTACAAAATCAAGGTTGCTGCCATTGATGAATTCAGAGCCCATACAACTATCACAATAGTGCAATTGGTTGGCAAACTGGCTACATTTGAAATGACCGAGTTTGGAGATGTTCACCCCAAGACTGAATCTACATTCAAAGCTAGTGCCTATGTGAAAGGCAAACAGAGATTTGATCCAGGAGAGAACTCTTCAAGGAAGCTGTCATGGTATGATCAAGCAAGGAAAGACATGGAAGAGGAAGAAGTAGAAATGGCTCAACTTGAAGCCCTCATTGCAAAAAGACTGCCAAGAGGATCTAGTAAGTATGAAGGAAAGTTACCTTTCAAATGCTTCAACTGTAATAAAATTGGTCATTTTGCTTCAAGATGTCCAGAAAGATCTGCAAGGTCAAATTCCAACAGACAAAGGTTCCAAAAGAATCGTTATTATGTTCATGAAGAAGCTGATAATGAAGGAGTAATAGATGATGAATCAGAGATAGGAGACAAATTCAAAAATGAATGGGTGTTTATTGCCATCAAGGAAGAAGATCCAATACCCTCTGAATCTATCAATCATAAGGTTGTAGAAAGAGCTTTGGTTGCCCAAGTTGAAGAAAAGGATGATTGGGTTATTGACAGTGGATGCTCTCACCATATGATAGGTGACAAGAACAAGTTCTTAGATTTGGAAAGGTATGAAGGAGGAATGGTAAAGTTTGGTGATAATTCTGCTAGTAGAATCATAGGTAGGGGAACTATTTCTTTTGATGGAAAGAGCAAAACTGGTAATGTATTGTATGTTGAAGGATTGAAGCACAATCTTCTTAGTGTTGGACAGTTGGTAGACAAAGGTTATGATCTCCAATTCAAAAATGGAAGATGCAGGATCTTTGAAAGTTCTGGAACTAAGATTGCATCCGGTACTCAAACAAAAGGTAATATCTTCCATCTAGTTGGTTCTAATAAAATTTGTTTGTTTGTTCAAGTTGATCAGGGTTGGTTATGGCATAGAAGGATGTGTCATGTAAATTTTGATAACATCATCAAGATAAGCAATACTCAGGCTGTAAGAGATCTTCCAAAATTGGTGAAACCTACAAATAGTTTGTGCAAAGAATGTTAGCTAGGTAAATAGAGCAGAGTCTTTTTCAAATGCAAGGATCAATCCTCTACCGAATTATTGGAATTAGTTCATACTGATCTATGTGGTCTGACAAGAATCAAGAGTATGCAAGGTGACAGATATTTCATGTTACTAATTGATGACCATTCCCGGATGATGTGGGTTACCTTTCTAAAGGAGAAATCAGAAGCCCTTGAGAAGTTCAAAATCTTCAAAGCTATGGTAGAGAATCAAACTAGATTGAAACTGAAATGTCTAAGGTCTGATAGAGGTGGTGAATTCACATCCAGTGAATTCATAGACTTTTGTGAGAAGCATGGTATAAAAAGACAGTTGTCTGCTCCTAGGACTCCACAGCAGAATGGAGTAGTTGAGAGAAAGAACTGGACCATCCAGGAAGCTGCCAGGACAATGATGATGGAAGCAAATGTTCCTCAGATGTTTTGGAGAGAAGCTATCAGCACTACAGTCTACACTCTTAATTGAGTTCAAATCAGAAGCAATACCGGTAAAAATCCCTATGAACTTTGGTTTGGCATCACTCCTACTATGAGATATTTCAGAGTATTTGGTACAAATGTTACATTAAAAGAGATGAAGATCTAGGAAAGTTTGATGCTAGAAGTGATGAAGGAATCTTCTTGGGTTACTCCACTTAAAGCAAAGCATACTGGTGTTACAATAAGAGACTGAGAAAGATGATAGAAAGTACTAATGTGAAAGTTGATGAAGGAATTGAGAAGCCCTCAATATTTTATGAGTATGATGAATATGATCAAGATGGTGTTCAGGTTCAAGGAGCTCAATCCTCTCTAGAAAATTAGATTCAGACTGATCCGGTAAATCAGGAAGAAGAGATAGGTCTAAATGAGCCTAATCAAGAAGCAGAAGTACAAGAAACTCCCAAAGTTCCAAGGTATGTAAGATTGAACCATTCTAAAGATTAGATCATAGGTGACAAAAGCAAAGGTGTGCAAACTAGAAAGAATATTGCTCAAAATCTAGATGAATGTTTTCTGATCTCAAAGATTGAACCTAAGACAATAAATGAGGCCTGCAATGATGAAAATTGGACCAAGGCAATGGAGGAAGAGTTGATGCAAATTGAGAGAAATCACACTTGGGATCTTGTTCCTAGACCTAGAGACAAGAATGTGATTGGAACCAAATGGGTCTTCTGGAACAAACTAAATGAAGTTGGTGAAGTAATCAGAAATAAAGCCAGATTAGTCTACAAAGGCTACTCTCAAATAGAAGGAGTTGATTTTGAGGAAACCTTTGCTCCGGTGGCAAGAATTGAAGCAGTCAGACTATTTCTTGTATTTGTTGCCTTCAAAGATTTCAAAGTGTATTAGATGGATGTCAAATCTGCCTTCCTGAATGGTGATTTAGAAGAAGAGGTGTACATTGAACAACCAGATGGATTTCAGTTATCAGAGCATGGTGATATGGTCTAAAATTAAAGAAGGCACTGTATGGTCTAAAGCAAGCCCCAAGAGCATGGTATGAGAGGCTGGACAAACATCTTTTGAAGATTAGTTTTAACAAAGGTACTGCTGATAGTAATCTATATTTCCAAATAGATAACAAAAACATTTTTATTGTTGAAGTGTTTGTGGATGATATCATTTTTGGAGGAAGAGATAGTTTGTGTAAAACCTTTGTAAATCAAATGAAAAGTGAGTTTGAAATGTCAATGCTTGGTGAAATGAATTTCTTCTTGGGTCTGCAAATTACTTAGACAAAGAAAGGCATCTTTATCTCTCAAACTAAATATGTGAAACAACTTTTGAGAAAATTTGGAATGGAAGATTCAAAGCCTATGAACACTCCTATGGCTACCAAATGTAAGTTGAGCAAAGATGATGACTCTCCTAAGATAGATCAAATAAAGTACAGATCAATGATTGGTGGATTACTGTATCTCACTCAGACTAGACCAGATATAATGCAGGCTGTTGGTCTTGTGGCAAGATTCTAGGTTGATCCCAGAGAATCTCATGTCATGGCAATCAAAAGAATTTTTAGGTACTTGAAAGGAATGGTTGAGTATGGCCTATGGTATCCCAGAGATCATGACTTTTCTCTTCATGCATATACAGATGCAAATTGGGCAGAAGATGTGGATGATAGGAAGAGTACAAGTGGAGGAGCATTCTTTTTAGGAAAAAGGTTGGTTTCTTGGCTAAGCAAGAAACAAGAAGCAATATCACTATCTACAACTGAAGCAAAATACATTACAGTAGCAGGTAGTTGCACTCAAATCTTATGGATGAAGCAGATGTTAAGAGACATTAATGTAGAATATGAGGAGCCTATCACAATTTTCTGTGATAATTCAAGTGCAATAAATATTTCTAAGAATCCAGTGTTGCATTCTAAGACCAAGCACATATCTATCAAGTTTCATTTTTTGAGAGAGCAAGTGAACAAGGATGAAGTCAGATTGGAGTATGTACCCTCCAATGATCAGATTGCAGATATTTTTACTAAACCTCTTCCCAATGACTCTTTTGAGTATCTCCGGGAGAAGTTAGGGGTCATGGCCCCTCCGGTGATGAACTAGGATGCACTGATGTGCATCAGTCTGGTGGGTATCACAGTCATATCTTGTGATCCGGTTTGATGATGGGGAGCTGCGACTAAGGGGGAGCAGTTGGTATGATTCTGATGTGTTAAAAGTGCAAGTATGAGCCCTTTTCCATTGATGTCAAAGGGGGAGAGAAGACATGTGAAAAACAAGTGGTTGATGATCAAAGGGGGAGTAGTAAAGGAAGAGAAGACATTTGAAGAGTTGTTGTAGATAGGGGGAGCTGTGGCAGATAGGAGAAGTTTTGGTCTTGATGGTTTTTCACATTATATGTTGCCATCAATGACAAAGGGGGAGATTGTTGCAAGGATGAGGTTAACCAGTGTTGTCATTGATGTCAACATACTCATATTGCATTGGCAAGAAGGATTGGATGAGTTGTGTGCAGAGGTTATTGAGGAAATCAGTCTCAATCAGGAATAGTGAAGAACAATGATGAGAAGAAGACGAAAGTACTCAATAGGTTGAGGATCAGAGGATGCAGATTAAAGGGTTTGTAGATATGAGTCTTTAGATGTTTCAGTTAAATTTTAGAGGTCCGCATGAAGATATGAAGAAGTTGTGATTGATCAAGTAGAACTAGTTTCGGAAGATGCTCTGGAGTGACAGAGTGCTACAAAAAGGTTCGGTGAGATCCGGAAGTGCATTGTCCCATTCTGCAGATTGGAAGGAGTGTTTGGGATGTCCTTGTGATGTGTCATCTTGATTTGTACATAGTTTGGAGGTCCAGAAGTACCTTTTGCATTATGACAGTGGTGATAGACTATGTTCTTGAAGTTCTGGATGAAGAAGAGAAGAGATTCCGATAAGTAGAGGAAGTGCGGATGTACTTGGTCATTTAGGCAAGCCTGTGAAGGTTCTTGGATCATGTTGAGGTTGTGTTGTTAGTTTGCATTAGTGTTAAAGCTTGGAATTGGAGATATTCTTCTGGATGAAGATGTTCTTGTTTAGACTGGCCGACCAAATGAGTTATTCATCTTGTGAAAGTTCTTGTGGATGATTGCTAACTTGCGAATGTTATTGTGGTTGATTGCCAACTTAGATGATTGTTCCTAAGTCAATGCCTTGTATAAATAAAGGTTTGTGAATTCATTTTGAAGTGTGTGGTGAAGTGGATGAGTGTGGAATAGCGAGAGAGTGAAAGGCAGAGTAGGTGTGTCTTGGGCTTAAATGGAACTGATCCAGACATGGTGAAGATGTCAATCTCTAGTTCAAGTTTGTGATTCTTATCACTTTGTAGACAATGTGTCTCTTTGTAGGTAGTGTGCCTCCTTGTGAGCAGTGTGCTCAGGCAGTGAGCCCTGATTGGCATGTGCCATCCATTTTTCTTATTCTTCTAATAGAGAATAATCCTTGGGTTAATCACCCTGTGGTTTTTCCCTTAACTAGGTTTTCCACATCAAAATCTTGGTGTCTAATGTGTTGATTTTCTCTAGTGTTTATGCTTTATGCTTTATGCTTTATGCTTTCATGAATGGTTAATTGATATGTTGTTAACTAATAAAGAAGAATCAAGTGTTTGAATTGGAAGAAAGTTTTTACACAACTAATTCACCCCCCCTCTCAGTTGTGTGCCCTAGATCTAACAGACTCTTGTAAGACTGATAAAAAAAGTATAGGTCAATGATTGGAGGATTGTTGTATCTCACTCAAACCAGACCTGATATTATGAATGTTGTTGGTCTTGTTGCTAGATTCCAAACTAATCCTAGAGAATCTCATGTCATTGCCATTAAGAGGATTTTTAGGTATCTAAAAGGGATAGTTGAGTATGGTTTGTGGTATCCTAGAGATCATAATTTCTCTCTTCTTACATATACAGATGCGGATTGGGTAGGAGATATGGATGACCGGAAGAGTACGAGTGGTGGAGCATTCTTTTTGGGGAAGAGATTGGTTTCTTGGCTATGTAAGAAACAAGAGGCAATATCTCTGTCCACTGTAGAAGCAAAATATATTTCAGCAGTAGGCAGTTGTACTCAAGTTTTGTGGATGAAGCAAATGTTAAGAGACATAAGAGTGGAATATGAGGAGCCTATCACAATCTTCTGTGATAATTCAAGTGCAATAAATATTTCTAAGAATCTGGTGTTGCATTCAAAAACTAAACATATATCCATCAAGTTTCACTTTTTGAGGGAGCAAGTGAACAAGAATGAAGTCAAATTGGAGTTTGTACCTTCCAAGGATCAGATTGTGGACATCTTTGCTAAACCTCTACCTAAGGACTATTTTGAGTATCTCAGGGAGAAGTTAGGGGTTATTGCCCCTCTAGTGATGAACTAAGGTGCACTGGTGTGCATCAGTTCAATGGATATCATAGTCATATCTTGTGGTCTGGATTGATGATGGGGAGTAGCTGGTATGATTCTGAAGTGGTGAAATTGCAAGTATGTGCCCTTGGCCATTGATTTCAAAGGGGGAGAGAAGACATGTGAAAAACAAGTGGTTTCTAATCAAAGGGGGAGCAAGAAAGGAAGAGAAGACATGTGAATGGTTGTTGCTAATAGGGGAGTTGTGACAGTAAGGAGAAATTCTTGTCTTGATGGTTAAAACAGTTTTTCACATCATATGTTGCCATCAATGACAAAGGGGGAGATTGTTGCAAGTATGGGCCTAACCGGTGTTGTCATTGATGTCAACATACTCCTATTTCATTGATGATAACGATTGGATGAGTTGTGTGCTGAGCATATTGAGAAAATTAGTCATATCAACAATAGAGAAGAACAGTGAAGATAGTAAGGTAAAGATCCAAGATAAGATGACTATCAGAGGATGCGGTTCAAAGGGTTGGTAGATATCAATCTTAAGATTATCTAGTAAAGATTTCAGAGGTCTACATGAAGATCTGAAGAAGTTATGGCCACTCAAGTAAAACTAATTTCAACAGGTGTTCAGAGGTGGCAGAGTGACTTAGATAGGTCCTGTGGGATCCGAAAATGTAATATCCTATTTTGCGGATTTGGTAGGCTGTTTAGGAAGTCCATGTGAAGTGATAACTCAATTGGTTAGTGGTCTGGAGGTCTGCAAGCATCTATTCCATTGTGAAAGTGATGACAGACTATGTTCTTGAGGTTCTAGATGAAGGAGATAAGAATTTCAGTAAGCAGATGAAGTGTGGATGTTCTTGGTGACTAAGGAAAGCTTGTGGTGGTCCTTGGATCGTGTCTAATTAGTGTTGGTTGTCTGCATTGGAGTTTGAGCTCGCAATTGAAGAATAACTTTAGGATGATGGTGTTCTTCCTAAGTTTGGGCGACCAGATGAATTACACATCTTGTGGATGTTCTTGTAGATGTTTACTGACTTAGATGGTTATTCCTAAGTCAATGTCTTGTATAAATAAGGAGTTGTAAAGTCATTTCAAAAGGAGAAGTGTGAGGATGAGAGTGTGGTAGCAAAGAGGAGAGAGAAAAGCAGAGAAGAAGTATTGGGCTTAAATGGAACTGACTCAAGCATGGTGAAGATGCTATTCTCTAGTTCAAGTATGTGTTACTTAACATTTTATAGACAGTATGTCTCTTCTAGGCAGTGAGCCCTAATTGGCATGTGCCATTTTGTACCTTCTATTCTTCTAATAGAGAATACATTCTTGGGTTAATCACCCCGTGGTTTTTCCCTTAACCAAGTTTTCAATGTCAAAATCTTGGTGTCTTATGTGTTGATATCTTTCTACTTTTGATATAATGCTTTATGTTTCTATGATTGATTTATTAAAATGCTAGTAAATCACAAAGTGAATTTAAGTTTTTAAGTGGAAGAAAGTGTTTGACAACTGATTCACCACCCCTCTCAGTTGTCTGTCCTAAATCTAACACAACATGCCACTCCTTTCCTGCAACTCCACTCCACGGAACTCAACACCTGTAACTTGAAATCACAAGGAGTGTGGAAGGGGGTTGTTGTGTTTAGAGGCTTGCCTCAGTCAAACTTTGGAGAGACATTCAAGTCTTTTGAACACCACTGTCAAATAAGAGTGTGTATCCTAATAGAATAGAGGAAAAAATTTATATGATAAATGATTGAAAACACAATAGATATCACCTTTTAGTGAAGAACTCATGGAATGAATATGCTCTTCATGCCATGAGGAGATGGATGTCAAATATGTAGATATAAACACAATAACAATGCTCTGGTCTACAACACAATGAATATTTTGTTGGTAGGTGGCAACTGATCAGGAAAGTACTATACACTAGCCATGTATCCTTGCTGGGGTTCGGGGCCGGGCCAGGCCCCGAGTGGGGGTTTGGGGGCGGTGGCCCCCAAGAAAATTTTTTTTAGGGCCGACTTAAAAAATCCTATTTTTTATGACCGACATAAGAAAACCCTAATTTTTGTAACCGACAAAAAGGCTTGATAAAAAGTGGCCAAGGGTTAGGGGTTTGGGTATTGTATTGTAGCATTTGCAGCAGTATTGAGTTGCAGGGATTGCTGATTATAATTGTTTTGATTTATTGGATAATAATATTAGACTCTCTGTTTGGTGGATGTAGCCTGAGTTTGGGTGAACCATGTTAAATCTTGTCTCTCACTATTATTAATTCTGTGTATTTCTATTTCTCTGTTTAATCTTTATTTGCATTTAATTGATATCTTCTGCCGACTAACCCTAACAAGTGGTATCAGAGCGGGTTGTGTTTGATTATCATCTGCAAGAAAGTCTCACGGTTGAGTGGGAGCAATGGCAGATGAGGGAAGATTGAAGGTTGATAATTTCAACGGGCAGAACTATCAGTTATGGAAGATGCAAATGGAGGATTACCTCTATCAAAAGGATTTATGGATGCCGTTGGAAGGAGTAGCCAAGAAACTGGCAACAATGTCTGATGAGGATTGGAATCTTCTTGACAGAAAGGCACTGGGAACCATTCGGTTGTGCCTGGCACTGTCGGTGGCATTCAATATAATGGAAGCGAAGACAACAGATGGTCTGATGAAAGCTTTGGCTAAATTGTATGAAAAACCTTCAGCCTCAAATAAGGTATTTCTTATGAAGCGTTTGTTTAATTTGAAAATAGTTGAAGGTGGATCTATGACAAATCATTTAAATGAATTTAATACGATTGTCAGTCAATTGACTTCTGTAAATGTAAAATTTGATGAAGAAGTTAGAGCTCTCTTGATATTATGTTCATTGCCTGAAAGCTGGGATAGTTTGGTAATGGCAGGGGCAGATCAAAGGAGATAGGAAAAGGTTCTGGAGGTCATGGGAAGTCACGAAGAAAATCAAAGGACAAAATATCTTAAACTAGAGGATAGAAGGATTGTTGGTATTATGGAAAACTAGGTCATCTAAAGAAAGATTGTTGGTCTCAGAAAAATAAAGAAGGAGACAAACAAGAAGGCAATAAGGAAGCAAATGTGGTAAGTAATAAATCTGAAGATGACGCTTTGATTCTTTCCCTAGATAATGCTGATGATTCATGGGTTTTAGATTCAGGGGCCTCATTTCATGCTACACCCCATAGAAGTTATTTTCTTGATTATGTCCAAGGGGATTTTGGGCTGGTTTATTTGGGAGATAATGAACCCTGTTAGATTGTTGGAAAGGGAAGAATCAAGATTAAGTTGCAGAATGGGAATCATTAGCTACTACAAGAGGTGAGGCATGTTTCAAGGCTCAGTAAGAATTTAATTTCAGTAGGGCAGCTAACTAAACAAGGTTACACTGTTACATTTACTGATAAAAATTGGAAGGTTTCAAAAGGTGCCTTAGTAGTAGCAAAAGGTGTGAAAGTAGGCACCTTATATCTTTGTACAGGTCATACTGTTCCTTCTGCTTTAGATGTTATAGAGGAAAAACAAATAGGTTCAGGAACAGTTGTTGTAGGTTTGCAGGAAGAGACTGGAAAAGTTGCTACAGGTTTTGAAACAACACTATGGCATAACAGACTTGGGCATATGAGTGAAAAAGGTATGAAGGTACTTCATTCTAAGAAAGTTTTACTAGGTCTGAAATGTATTAATATAGATTTCTGTGAAAGTTGTGTGTATGGAAAACAAAAGAGAGTCAGTTTTCACAAAGATGGGAAGCAAAAGAAAAATAAAAAGTTGGAGCTTGTGCATACAGATGTATGGGGACCAGCTCAGGTATCTTCTTTCGGTGGCTCTCGGTATTATGTTACATTCATAGATGATGCAACTAGGAAGGTCTGGATTTATTTCCTTAGACAGAAATTTGATGTATTTGAAACATTTAAGAAATGGAGAAGCTTGGTTGAAAATGAGACAGGCAAAAGATTAAAATATCTCAGATCAAATAATGGCGGTGAGTATTGCAGCAAAGAATTTGAAGATTATTGTTCCTTTAATGGAATTCGTAGGCAGAAAATAGTTCCAGGGACTCCACAGGAAAATGGAGTGGCTGAACACATGAATAGGACAATAATGGAGCATGTAAGGACCATGAGATTGCATGTTGGACTGCCTTTAAACATGTGGGCAGAGGCTATCAACACTGCTGTATATTTAATTAACAGAGGTCCTTCAGTTCCTTTGGGCTGTGGTATTCCAGAGGAAGCATGGACTAGCAAGAAGGTGAGTTATTCTTTTCTGAAAACCTTCGGCTATGAAGCATTTGCACATATAGATTCTGAAAATAAAACCAAGTTGGATGCGAAATTAAAAAAATGTACTTTTGTTGGATATGGCATTGATGAATTTGGTTATAGGCTTTGGGATTTTGAAAATCAAAAAATTATGAGAAGCGGGGATGTTATATTCAATGAGAAGGTGTTGTACAAAGATCAGTTGCAGTAGCATGAGAAGAAAGAAAAGGATTATGTGGTGCTGGATGATACTCCAAATAGTGATGTTCTAGTGGCTCCTCATGCTCCGTAACAGCAACCAGAAATACCACAAACTCTAGTGAATGTTAGACGGTCAACAAGGATAAGTAGACCTCCTGAAACATTTTCTCCCTCTTTGTATTCTATTTTGTTAACAGATGCTAGTGAACCAGAAGGGTATGATGAAGCTATGCAGGTGAATACACAAGTTCAGTGGGAGCTTGCCATGAAAGAAGAAATGGACTCCTTGCTGAAAAATCAGACTTGGGAATTATGTAATTTACCTGTAGGTAAAAAGGCTTTACCAAACAAATGGGTTTACAGGTTGAAAGAGGAAGATGGAGGTAAGAAAAGATTTAAGGCCAGGTTAGTTGTAGAAGGATTTGCACAGAAATAGGGCATTGATTTTAATGAGATATTTTCTTCGGTTGTCAAGATGACTTCTATTTGTACTATTTTAAGTATTGTGGCTGATGAAGATTTGCATTTGGAACAGCTAGATGTGAAAACTACCTTTCTCCATGGTGATTTGGAGGAGGAGATATACATGGCACAACCACAGGGATTTGAGGTCAAAGGTAAGGAGAAACAAGTGTGCAGATTGAAGAAGAGTTTGTATGGCCTGAAACAAGCACCTCGGCAATGGTATTTGAAATTTGATAGTTTTATGGCTAAGCAAGGCTACAATAGGTATAATTCTGACCATTGTTTTTATTTTAAGAGGTTGGATAATGACAGCTACATTATTTTATGTTTATATGTTGATGACATGCTTGTAGCTAGGTCTAACATGGATCACATCAGAGAGTTAAAACATCAGTTAGCACAATCATTTGATATGAAGGATTTGGGGGTAGCAAAACAAATCCTTGGTATGAAAATTTGCAGAGATAGGAAGAACAGAAAATTGACTCTATCTCAGGCTGCTTATGTTGAAAAGGTGTTGCAGAGATTCCATATGGAGAATGCCAAAGTTGTCAGCACACCTTTGCCTAGTCATTTGAAATTGACTAAGGAGATGTGTCCAAAGACACAAGAGGAGGAAGAAAAAATGTCCAAGGTACCATATGCCATGGTATGCATGAGACCAGATATTACACATGCTGTAGGAGTCATTAGCAGGTATATGAGTCATCCCGGATTTGACCATTAGAATGCGGTAAAATGGATTCTCAGATATTTGAGAGGTACATCTAATAAACACTTATGTTTTGGGGTCTCTAATACTGATTTAGCAGGTTATGTAGACTCAGATTTGGCAGGGGATATTGATACCAGGCGGAGTACTACAGGTTATGTCTTTACTGTAGGAGGAACATCGGTGACTTGGATTTCCAGGTTGCAAAAGGTGGTTGCTTTATCCACCACAGAGGCAAAATATGTAGCTACAACAGAGGCAAGCAAGGAGATGATATGGCTGCAATCTTTCATGGAAGAATTGGGTAAACAACAGGATAATAGTTCTTTGTATACAGACAGTTAGAGTGCCATACATCTTGCAAAGAATTCTACTTTGTATTCAAAGACCAAACACATATAGTTGAGGTATCACTTCACTCGGTCAGTGTTGGATAATGGACAGTTAAGGCTAGAAAAGATATATGCAGATGAAAATCTAGCGGATATGTTTACAAAGGCAGTGACAAGGGAGAAGCTGAGCTCCTCTTCAGCTTCAGTTGGTCTTCTAGACTGACAACCACAAAAATAGAATAGTAGAGTCCAGGGTGCTTATTTCTAGTGGGAGCTACATGCGCAGCGGTGTCGTCCAGGCTCCGTCTCTAAGTGGGAGATTGTTTTGGTGTGGAGCCTGATCAGTCTCCAAGTGGGAGATTGTTGGTAGGTGGAGACTGATTAGGAAAGTACTGTACACTAGCCATGTATCCTTGCTAGGGTTCGGGGCCAAGCCGGGCCCCAAGCGGGGGTTTGGGGGCGGCAGCCCCCGAGAAATTTTTTTTTAGGGCCAACTTAAAAAATCCTATTTTTTATGACTGACATAAGAAAACCCTAATTTTTGTAACTGACAAAAAGGCTTGATAAAAAGTGGCCAAGGGTTAGGGGTTTGGGTATTGTATTGTAGCATTTGCAGTGGTATTGAGTTGCAGGGATTGCTGATTGTAATCGTTTTGATTTACTGGATAATAATATTGGACTCTCTGTTTGGTGGATGTAGCCCAAGTTTGGGTGAACCACGTTAAATCTTGTCTCTTGCTGTTATTAATTCTATGTATTTCCATTTCTCTATTTAATCTTTATTTGCATTTAATTGATATCTTCTGCCGACTAACCCTAACATATTTTGAATGCTCTATAATCACTAGTACACATAAAATCTATCTAGTTTGCAAATGAAAAATAATCATGCTTATATATGCAACTACAAAGATTCCCTCTAAGAATTTTATAATTCAAACTTTAGATGTCAACATAGGACTCAAATAATAGTTACTAAACTGACACTTGAAATTAGGGTAGACCCAAAATAGAGCTTGACTAAGGCGCTAGCGCCCAAGTCCACCCTACCTTTTTTGTTTAGAGATCATTAAAGTGCAGCCCCCTAGGTCCAATTTGTTACAAGACCCAAGGGTTTTCTCATCAGGAATTAGAAATAACATGCAGGATGCTCTAAATGCAATTATAGGACCTATGAACTAAACCTTAAAAGAGAAAATCCCCCAAGGGGAAATTTTATGACATAACAATCCTATATAAGTTAGAGGGATTGTGATGTCTGGCCACTGAAAAGAGACATCCACTAGCATTCACCCACCTATCATAATGAGTTGGCACCATCAATTTGTTCTCATAAGTTGTAGAAGAAGAATAAACTATTAGATCTTAGGAGACTCTCTCGTCCAATGTATCCCAAATGGATCTATATGTTTAACCATGAAAAGGAGACCTTCACTAGTACTAAATTACCAACCATGAATTGTGGCACCATCAGTTTGGTCCCATGAGGTGCACAGAAGGTAATAATGATTATGAGCTCTTAAGAGACTATCTTAGTCCAATGTAGCCTAAAAAAACTAGAATTCTTGGCCACAAAAAAGAGACTTCCACTAGCATTCGCTCACCCACCATAATGTGTTTGCACCATCAGTTTGGCCCCATGAGGTGAGAAATAAAAAATATGACTATTGGACCTTAATAGACTCTCTCGATCCAATGTAATCTAAGGATTTATATTATTAGTAATTGAGAATAAACCCTCACTACTATTCACTCACACATCTTGACATGTTAAAACCATCAGTTTGGTCCCATGAGGTGTGGTAGAAAAATATGACTATTGGCTCTTAAGAGACCCTCTTGGTTGAATGTATCCTAGAAGGATCAAGTTGATTTCCCATCGAAAAGAGAACTCAATTAGTATTCAACCACCCACATTGGCATGTTGGCACCATTGGTTTGGTCCCAAAAGGCATGAAAGAAAAGATATGACTATTGGCTCTTAAGATATGTTTATTGTTGGTAGAGTCAAATGGTTTCAAATTGATGAAAACTAAGAGAGGTTTTTGTTTAGGTAACTAACATCCAATTATATGTGTAAATAGAAGATTCCTAGGTGCCGTAGATTTTAAGAACCACTTTGTGAAAGTTTGGTATTTTTTTCACATAGGTCTCTTAGGAAACGTTTTGATGCAGAGGCAACAACACAAAGACCACTAAGGGATCACAACCAACAACATAGGAGGAAGAGGATATAGGGGTTATTAGGGAAAAATAACTCTTCTAGGCCTTAGTCGACCAAACTACAACACTCGACATCAAACAAGACAAGACTGTCCACTTACTCTCCATGACTTCAACACAACACAATATCACCATTTATAGGTTCAAACATATGGGGACCTTCCCAAACCTTATAGGGACTATAGACTAACTAGGTTTGACTATCCCAAGCTCACAAAACTCACAAAATGGACTAAGGGTACATCCTTGTACCACTTCCTTCACAAACCCACTCACTCCCTTATAGCCCTCTTTTTAGGACTGTCATGTAATAACTTTAGTTTCAGACCTCTTCTCCAAACTTTCATGGACTTTTTGACTACCCATTACCTTGTTCTTGAACATATTAAACATGCAACATCGATTGCTTTGGAACACTATACCCAAAACTTGATTGTACCCTGCTGTCCTAAGGGCTAATTAGGCCTCCTAGACATGACAAATGGCTATAAAACTTGTTTCACAATACCCAAACCCACTCCAAGGCATCAAATAGATCATATAAGGTCTAAGTACACTGATTTCAAGGTTCTTGGGTTGTCTCAACTCTCCCATGCATCAATTCACTCCTCTATGCAAGTCACCAATCCTAGTACATGAAAACATTAGGTGCCATAGCTGCAACAGTCACTCTTACTCTTATCCTCTACTCTTGTATGCAAAATACATTATAAAACATACCATTCTAAACTCTCTCCACCCATTTTGGGGTTCTAACACAGCAATATGGAGTGGGAAAACAAAAAAACTCTCTAAAACCCCCAAATCAATGGTTTGTTGGAATGACACAAGTAGTTTTACAAAAAAAGCAACATCTCCTTCTAGAAATTGAATCAAGACCTCAGACTAGAACCATTGGAAATTTATCTCAACCCTATTTCTATAAATATATGTGTCCCCTATATCTGTTTGTACAGAGTCATGACATGGCCGGGAACAGGGTTGTTGCTATCAAAAAGATAGGGTTTTGGATAGTTTTTAGCAAAAATGTGATAACTTTCACAAAAATTAATGAAATGACATCAAACCAATGGAATTGGATATTTATATCACCCCTCTATCACATCCAATAGGTTTCATGGCATAACTATGTCGTACAAATTCGTGGTACAGTCTATAACAGCAAAATTAGAGGAAAAAAGAAAAACATAGATAAGGGACAGCATACTATATTTTCTTCATTTCCTTCTCTTGAACTTCATCCAAATTACAATGAATTATGATGAGAGAGGTCTCTCCTATATGATCACTATTAATTCCTTCTTTTATTTCCTTCCCAAACATGGGAAAAGGCTAAAAATAGCCTCACACTGACTGCTTTTTTAGAAAAGACTATTTTTTTCTAATTTTAGACTGTCATAACTTAGTAAACAACAGACCACTAAAGAGAAAGACTATTTTCAATCTCCACTACTTGAATTATGCCTTTTGAAGGCTTTATTACATTTAAAAAAAAACTCCATTTTACCCTTAACAAACAAATTTTCAAAAATTAGACTTAATGATTACTCTAGGTGCACTGCACCATACACCCTAACTTGAAACTTTTCCAAGTCCCTTGGAAATATTCATCCAAATTGTCCTTCATTGCTCCATGCTTGTCTTCATCAATTCCATCTTCACTATCCATGGCATGCTTGCCAACATTTATTTCTATTTGACCATATGCACTCTTTGTGGACTGTCCCACTCTTGGTCCTCTAACCTTGTTATCATCAGCAACTATGCGTCTCTCAACTTCTTGTTTACACCACTGTCTCTTACTGTTCTTTCTGCTATCATTATATTTCTCAACTTCTGTCAGGCCTGCAACTTGTTTGTTCACTATCTTTGTTATCTTGTCAACTGCTGCACCATCTTCTCTTGGCTGTCTTTTCTTCACTATAGGGCACACGATTGTCCCTACTAAGACTCCTTCACTCAATTTTTGCCTTACCATAGGCTCTACACTCTTACACTTCATATTTTCAGTCACCTCCTTCTTCCACATGAAGATATTTCTCTTCTCAATAGGTTGCAAATCAGCTCCACACTTCCTATTTGTTGTTTCAACAACTCCATGCCTTGAAAAGGCTACACACTCCTTGTTTTTACTCTTCCCAAACATCATTGTCTCCTTCTTGCCAAACATAATCATTTTTTCTGCTCTTGACTGCTCCTCTAATGGAAGTAGTACAAAAGTCTTCTCATCCTTCTTGATATTAAAGGTATTAGCTCTTCCATCATAGACTACAAACCTATCAAATTGCTAGGGTCTTTCAATTATCACATGACAACAATCCATTGGTAGGATGTCACAAAGTACCCTATCATCATATGCTCCAATCTTGAACTCAATTAATGCTTGCTCAATCACTAAAATGGACTGATGATCACTCACCCAAGAAATTTTGTAGGGAACTTCCCTAGGAACTTTCTTTAACTTTAGTTTGTCCACCATCTCACTTGACACCATATTGTCAGTAAAACCAGAATCCACTATAACTTTACATACCTTGTCCTTTCTTTTGCAATTTGTCCTAAACAATGCTCTCCTTTGAATCAGTTCCTTCTCCCTAGAGGTCTTCAGTAGTGATCTTTCTCTTAGCATCAATGCTTCTCCTACTTCAGCATCACACCTTGTGTAACTAAAACTACCACAGTCTTCTTCTTGGACTAATTGAGTCCTTCTCTCACTCTTCCTCTCACCATCACCAGAAAAATTTTGCTTCTCAGGACACTTATATGTTGGGTGTCCAAACTCTTGACAATTATAACACTAACCTACAAAGGTATTTGCACTTCTTCCACCACCAAATCTGCCTCTACCTCTACCTCTAAAATTAGCACTCTATCCTTGTTTGAAATCAACAACTTGTCTTTGTGCCTTGTTCATGTCTTCTTGACTTTCACTAACTTGCTTTGTGTTGAAATATTCTCTACCTCTAGAGGTATTGCCTCTGCCTCTGGCTAACTTATCTTGTCTCCTTTTCAGCTTCTCTTCCACTCTAACTGCCATCTGGTAACAATCTTCAACACTCCTTGGATTTGCCAACACTAACTCATACTGCATGTTAAATCTCAAACCACCAATATACCTAGAAAATTTTTGCACTTCAGTTTCATTTTGACTAGACCTTATACTCAGCTTATAAAACTCTTCAGTGTATGTCTTAACATCCATTTTTTTTGCCTTAAACCTTGAAGCTTCTTAAACATTTGAACTTCATAATCTTTAGGCAAGAACTTACCTTTGATCTTAGCCACCATCTTGACCCATGAGACAATCTTTTCCTTTGCTTTCTTTCTTCTCTCTATCTATTGATAATCCCACCATAAAAAAGCATGACCTGGTATCTTGGCCTTTGCAATCTTCACTTTTTGATCCTCAGGAACTTCTTCACACTCAAAGTGGTTGTCCAATGCTGCAACCCAATCTAACAACTCTTCATCATCCAGGCTTCCTCCATACTTTGGCACATCTATCTTCATCTTGTGCTTGTCTTCTTTTACTTCCCTTAGCAACTTTACCATCCTCTGATCCTCAGGGTCTAACTCTTCTTCCACATATTCATACTCAGCTTCTTCTTCTTTCACAGACTCAATCTCTTTACCTAGAGCCACTCCTCTTCTCTGATTTTGTTCTAGGGTAGCCATTCTTTCCTTCAACTCCCTCAACTCTCTAGCATGTTTCTCTTTCAACTCACTCATCTCCTGAGCCATGTTTCTCACTCTTGGAGGCATCTTGACAAATGGCCTCTTCAACACAACACTTCACATACCTACTAACTGTGCTCTGATACCATTTTGATGCAGAGTCAACAATACAAAGACCACTAAGGGATCACAACCAACAACATAGGAGGAAGAGGATATAGGGGATGGTAGGGAAAAAAAACTCTTCTAGGTCTCAATGGACCAAACTACAACACTTGACATCAAACAAGACAAGACTGTCCACTTACTCTCCATGATTTCAACACAACACAATATCACCATTTATAGGTTCAAACATATGGGGACCTTCCCAAACCTTCTAGTGACTGTAAAATAACTAGGTTTGACTGTCCTAAGCTCACAATACTGACAAAATGCATTGAGGGTACTTTCTTGTACCACTTCCTTCACAAACCCACTCACTTCCTTATAGCCCTCTTTTTAGGACTGTCATGCAATAACTTTATTTTCAGACCTCTACTCCAAACTTTCATGGACTTTTTGACTACCCATTACCTTGTTCTTGAAGATATTAAACATGCAACATAGGTTGCTTTGGAACACTATACCCAAAACTTGACTATATCTTGCTGTCCCAAGGGCTAATTAGGCCTCCTAGACATGACAAATGGCTATAAAACTTGTTTCACAACACCCAAACACACTCCAAGGCATCAATAAGATTATATAAGGTCTAAGTACACTGATTTCAAGGTTCTTGGGTTGTCTTAACTCTCCCATGCATCAATTCACTCCTCTATGCAAGTCACCAATCCTAGTACATGAAAACATTAGGTGCCATAGCTGCAATAGTCACTCTTACTCTTATCCTCTGCTCCTGCATGCAAAATCTCAGACTAGAAAACAAGCAATATCTCCTTCTAGAAATTGAATCAAGACCTCAGACTAGAACCATTGGAAAGGTATCTCAACCCTCATTCCATAAATCTATGGCTTTCCCCTATATCTTTCCATACAAAGTCGTGACATGGCCAAGAAAAGCACTGTTGCAATCAAAAAGACAAGGTTTTGGACAGTTTTTAGAAAAAATGTGATAACTTTCACAAAAATAAATGAAATGACCTAAAACAAATGGAATTAGATAGTTATATCACCCCTCTATCACAAAAAATATGTTTCATGGCATAACTATTCCGTACAAATTCATGGTACGGTCTGTAATAGCAAAATTGCAGGAAAAAAGAAAAACAGAGATAAGGGACATCAAACTATATTTTCTTCAATTCCTTCTCTTGAACTTCATCCAAATTACAATGTATTATCATGAGAGAGGTCTATCCTATATTATCACCATGAATTCCTTCTTTTCTTTCCTTCCCAAACATGGGAAAAGTCTAAAAATAGCCTCACACTGACTGCTTTTTCAGAAAAGACTATTTTTTTCTAATTTTAGACTATCATAACTTAGTAAATAGAAGACCACTAAAGAGAAAGACTATTTTCAATTTCCACTACTTGAATTATGCCTTTTTAAGGCTTTATTACATTTTTAAAAAACTCCATTTTACCCTTAACAAACAAATTTTCAAAAATTAGACTTAATGTTTACTCTAGGTGCACTGCACCACATTTCTAGAACCATGTAGCTTGAAAGGATGATACACTTGGGGGATGAAATGAGGCCTCCACTAACATTTAACTAGAAACCTTAATGTTTTCACATGATTGGTTCAATCCCACAAGGTGAAGAACAAAAATATGACACTAGGAAACATTACACTAAACATAAATGATGCATTTTGAAGAATGCATTTGTTGTTAGCTCAATGAAATACTTTTGAGTTGATGAAAATTGATATAGGTTGTTATAGAAGGACCCAAAATCCATCTGTATGTCTAAGTGTCATATTCTTATGTGCCATGAATATTGAAAATTACTCTGTCAAAGTTTGGTATTTTTTGTTGCTAGATGTTTTAAGAGACTTTACCAAAACCATTTAGCATTGAAGCATTAAGACACTTTTGGAATGAAATGAAGCCTCCCCTAGCATTCACCTACCCACCTGTTGGTCATGATGTTAGTCATTCACAAACATAGAATAAAAGTTACACAACAACCTTTACTCATCTTGAAAGATACGATGAATTCAAAGAATTCATGATCCCAAGTCTCCGTTGATTAGGTCTTAATCTACTGACGTTACTCAGTGGTTGATGTGTGTTGCTGTTTTCCATTCAGGGGCCTTACGTGTTTCTGCACTGTTCATCATCATCATCTTCAAATATCCTGCTCTGGATGTTCGCTCTGCATAAGTCTGCAACAATTCTACCTCTGCACTGTAAATTTAGTCAAATAATGTGCATACAGGCTGATATTTGCATGATTTCTACCATTATTTATGATTCTTTGCATGATATTTTCAATACTACATGCATTTAACTCAAATATGCTAAGGATCTTCAGTTACCTACGGGATTTCAGCATATTTCACTGTTTCTGCTTGTTATTTATCATGATTTGCAGTTATGGTGATGAATTAATGAAATTGAAAAAAGGAAAAGGGTTAGAGAGTGAGATTCCTAAAATTACTGGACTTAGATCACTGATTCACATACAAGCTCCCATACTTGCAATGAAAAGAAGGAAAACTAGAAATCATACTTCACCAGGACAATCCACAAATCCGCATGATCTAGTGCAAAGCTTCAAAGGAAAGTTGACAACAACATGTAATGAAATGAAAGCGCTTCCAGTTGAACACAGCATTCACCAGTACATATCCAGAAATCAACAGAAGATTACGTAAAATTTACAATTAAGATGTAATCTGGAACTTCATCTTCATTCAGTATGCTCAAGAACAGGTACATTTACAGTGATATGAAGAAAGAACCTTGACATTTCAACAATTCTATCCTCATTAGTCTCAGTAATCCGATCTCCTAACTTATTCTACAGTAATTGACTCTTTGCGCCAGATGCGTCTGTGTATTCTAGTGTATTTCCCCCTCTTTTTAAAATGACAAGCTCTGGATGTTATATAGAGCGACCGCCAGAAAACGGTTACAATCATCCAAGGATCAGGATCCTCTCATTAACAAACAACGGTCCAGATGAAAAGCACATGCTTCGTCAGTTGGCAAATGCACAGCTGGCACAGAATATTCCAGCATCTTCAACTTGATTCAGTCTCCAGCTGGCGAACAGCATATTTGACAATATCCTCCTCATGTCTGGCCCATGTTGACTCCATGCGTAACTTTGTAATTATCAGCTTCAGCAGCATCATCATGATTTCCACGCTCAGCTTCAGCAGCATCATGACCTCAATGTTGAGCTTCAGCAGCATCATGATGACTTCCTGCAAATAAACAGACAAACATTAAGTTTGTCATCATGTGGATAAACAACAGGAAGTAAACATTTTATTAAACATACCTCCCAATGTGCAGCTACAGGCAATCAGGCTCTACCTGTGAAAAATATGCACTAAATGCACAAACAGCATAAAAAACAACCAGGTCAACCCTCGTTGACCAAAATTCAGGCAGTCGGGCTTTCAAATTACTATCGCTTCATGTTTTGCTCATTCTCTTGTATATCGGGTTCAAATATGATCAGGTATGTCAAAATATACAAGGAAATAACTACCCCTAACAAATTACTTCATACCTGGCTTTGCATGCCCTGTTTGAATGTTTCAGGTCATCATCATCATGTTCGCATCAGTGCGACCACACATGATCAGGTTGACAATATTGGACTTGGCCGACGGCAACAGTTATACCTACGCCGAAAATCATGATGATGCCCAACTCCATGTCTTGTATCTAGCCGCAGGATATTGTGAAATATGATGCTCCTCGCCTCCGAATGCTCTGAGGAAAAGCACATCAGGATGTTTTGTTTTTGCATATTCGGGAAAGAAAGACATCGTCATCATCATCATGATGAAGACAAACAGGAGGACTTGGAAAATGATCCTGCCGCTGAGGAAAATCATGATGACGTCATCGTCATCATCAGGCCTGGTTAAACTGCAAAGGGATGACGTCATCGTCATGCTTCGCTAAGATCAGGAGATAACTGGAATATCGGGTTCCCCCCAAGGAAGATGATCGGGTGGACGAATGCAGTATGACCCACTTGCGAAGAAGGTGATCCTCTCAAAAGATCAGGATGATGAACATCATCATCATCATATCCGCATTGGGTGATTTAGAATATGATCCTGCCGAAAGTCCTGATGACGTCATCAGGATATCCGGGGCTTGTGTTAATCCTAAAACATGAAGACATCGTCATCATCATATTGGCGAAATGGATCACACCTTGGAAAATATCCAGCCGAAGGAGAAGGTGATGATGACGTCATCGTCATCATCATATTTGCAAAATGTTATACTTGTCGGCAGGATAATATTACTAACTGTCGGGAAAGACTAACAAGATCATGATGATCTTGCTCAACAAGGTTTGGGAAAGGAAAATCATCCTCCGTTTCGAAAGATAAGGTGATCATCATGATCACGCAAAAGGAGGTCAGGAGGATATTAGGAAATGTCGGGTCTCGAAATATCATGATGATGTTGATCACCAAGACTGTCGTGCGCGCGCAAATTATGCAGATGGCAGATTTCTCTAAGTAAGGTGATATTACAATATCAGCATGATATTATAATATCGGGTGATGTTGGAATATCATGATGCTCGCAATGTTTCCAAGGTTACTCGACGGGTAAAACACACTAGCACTTAAGATTGACGTCCGGATGTTTCGGGACTGCATGATATTCACCAGGTGATAGAGTAAGATCATGATGATGACCTTTGGCGATACAAAAGACCGCCTGACGGGAAAGGATTATTACGACTTAAACTTGACGTCCGGATGTTTCGACCTCAGGATATTATCGGGGGGCTTTTCAAATATCATGATGATGATGTTCATACAACAATTACCAGGTTTGACCAAAACTTTGACTGCTTACAACTCCTTCATATGGACGGATTTTCAAGTGATGCAAAAGGCAAACCTGCATGGAATTTCAAGCTCTTTCTAACCATGAAGTGATAGAAACAAAATATGAACTTTGACAAACTAACCTCATGATGATGACCTACCTCATCCTGACCTTCACGATGATGATGCACCTGACTTATTTTTACCAAACCGCCAGAAACAGACAACACAAGCCAAAACAAAAGTTGGGTCCCTGTTTTGCCAAGTCAAAATGGGGCGTGTTGTGTAACCACACAACAACTTGCCACCAAAGAAAACAACAAAATTCAAATAATTCAAGTGATGTGATCACATTTATCTATAGTGTTCTAATTCTGTCTAAGTAAAATCATCATGATCCTTGAATGATAAAATTTCATTATGGTGATAAAGCTAACAAAGGATCAGGTGTGTGCAGATGATTAATTATCCTCATCTTGAAAGCAAGTTGAAAACATAAGTAACTGGTGTTAAACTACATAGTTGGAGATCATCCCTCATAGCCAACCTGGATAGAGCCTTGCTGCCAGCAGGTGTCTATAACCCCGGCAAGGTTATCTATACAATCTCCCTAAGTAGAGCCCCACTGCCAGCAGGCGTCCATAGCCCCGGTAGAGTTACTTAGATGGCCTAATTTTATTTCGTTTCTGATTTTCCTTTAAAAATTTAAATTTGATATCATCATGTCTGCTCATTTGTACAAGGTGTAGTCACTTGCAGCTTTAGGTTGGAGATTGTATTGGTAGCAAGGGAGTCCCTTTAGATTTTTCACTTAACACCTATACTCATATCTTCAACAAACCCAAGGCTGTTAGGTGTTTCATTGTGTTTGATTCACTTTGGACAAGAAAAAGTACCCTGATGAAAAGACATCATAAACCTGATCATGAGTATTTATCAGAATGAATTACAATCTATATCTAAATCTGATCTCATCACTTGAATCCTAACAATTTAGTTATTTTCTTAGGTGATGAAGTGCATCATCCTGACTTACCAGAACAAGGTCCCAACCAACAAACAACAACAACAACAAGCAAACTGCACAAACAACTATACAAATATACAATATGATACACAAGACTGTCATGAAGTCACTCAGGCCTGGAAATAATGTTTGAGGAATTGTCCATTGACTGGCACCGGGACATCCTCACCTGTCAGGTTCTTAAGCCTATAAGTGTTGTCTCCTAAAATTTCAGAAATCTGAAAGGGACCTATCCATAGTCTATCGAACTTACCATGATCACCTTTCCTTTCATGGGCTTTATCCCACATCAGGACTAAATCTGATATCCTGAAAGCTTTAATTCTGGCTCTCTTGTCAAACCAGCGTTTGACAACAGCCTGATGTTTTGCAAATTGGTCAATCGCTTGGCTTCGTTTTTCTTCCAGATGCATCAACTGAAGCAACCTGACTTCCTGTTTATTATCTATGCCTAGATAGTCTTGGGCAAACTGCAGAGTAGGAATTTTCAAGTTTACAGGGAGGATAGGATCTACCCCATATACTAGCTGGAAGGGTGAGTTTCCTAATGCAATTTTCATTCTAGTTCTGTCTACCCATAAGGCATATTTCAGAAATGAGTTCCATTCCCTGGGATTTTTCTCTATCAATTTTCTTATGATACTCAGTAAATTCTTATTGGTGGATTCTGCTAATCCATTTCCCTGGGGATAGTAATTAGATGAGAACTTAAGTATAATCCCATGATCAAAAGCCCAACTTGACAATTTAGTGGAAATGAAGGCAGAACCATTATCACTTACCAATGCATAAGGAGTTCCATACCTGGTGACAATGTTGCTTTCCAGAAATTTAATGACATCATCAGTAGTACAAGTTTTGCTGCTGATAGCCTCAGTCCATCTGGTACAATAATCAGTAATTGTTAGGACATACCTCTGGCCTGAAGAAGATGGAGGATTGATTGGTCCTATGAAATCCATGCCCCATTGTGCAAATGGGCGCTCTTCCATCACTGGCTGTAATGGTTGTGCAGCATATTTTTCTCTGTTGGCAGCAACCTGGCAAACATGACAACATTTAACATGATCAGCTGTGTCTTTAAAAATTGTAGGCCAGTAATATCCTGCTCTGAGGATTGCATGTGTTGTGGCCAACGCTGATCCGTGGGCAGTTCCAAACTTGTCATGTAACTCTGTCAAGACTTTATTAGCTTCTGGTTTCTCTAAGCATCTCAGGTATATCCCTTCATAATTCTTTTTAAACAGGGCTCCTCCCTTCATCATATATTTCTGGGATCTCATCTTTAAGGCTCTTCTCTGTGAAGCCTGCATCCTCAAAGGACATCTTCCAGTGATCAGGATGTGCCTGATGTCTGAATACCATTCTTTATTGTCTTTCTCATCTATCACATACTGTTGACTGATGATGTTTGGATTAGTTTCAGATATCATCTGGCTCAGAGCCTGTCCTCTTACTAGCTTCATGGGTGTGATCTCCATGTCATATTCTTGTAGTACCGTAATCCATTTGGCCCTTTTTTCACCAGGTTCACTCTGCATCAGCAGCATCTTTACTGCTGCATCTGGTACCACAGCAATCACTTTGCTTCTCAGTATATAATGTCTGAACTTTTTTACTGCTCTGACTAATGCAAGTGCCTGGCTTTCAACATCTACATATCTCAACTCAGCATCCCTGAAAGGACAGCTCATGAAGGCAATTGGTTTCTCTTCTTTATCTTCATTTCTTTGAGTTAACACTGCTGCAGAAGTATGTTCTGAAGCAAATGAGTAGATGTAGAAATCTTTTGTATAATCTGGACTAATGAGGACAGGAGCATCTGAAATGGCCTTCTTTATATCTTCAAAAGCAGCTCTGGCTTCTGGTGTCCAGTCAATTTGTGCATCTTTTTTCAACATGGCATTCAGTGGTCTGACAATCTCAGGAAAGCCAGTGATGAACTTCCTCACAAAATTTATCTTACCAAAATAAGATTTAAGCTCCTTTTTGCTTCCTGGAAGTGGTAATTTCATAATAGATTCCACCCTGTCAGGATCAATGATAATCCCATCCTCTGTGATTAGGTGGCCTAGTAACTTTCCTGTTGTGACCCCGAATATGCACTTCTTGGGATTCAAAGATATTCCATATTCTTCACATTTCTTCAGTACATTTCTGAGATCAGCAACATGATTTCCCCTTTCCTTGGAGAATACTGTCAGGTCATCCATGTAGATGACTATACATTTTCCTATTAAGCCTCTGAAGGCTATGTCCATTGCTCGCTGGAACGTAGCTCCAGCATTTATCAGTCCAAACGGCATACGTCTATATGCAAATATCCCCCATTTTGTGGTGAAGGCAGTTTTTAATCTGTCAATTTTATCCACCATCACTTGGTTGTACCCTGAAAAACCGTCCAAGAAGGACATCATCTTGGCTCCATTTACCATCTGCAGAACTTCATCCAAAGAGGGCAAAGGATAATTATCCTTTTCTGATGCTCTGTTCAGGTTCCTGAAATCCACACACAATCTGATGTCTCCATTCTTCTTCCTGACTGGTACCAGATTTGCCACCCAAGTGGAGTGCCTTACAGGAAAAATTATCCGGGCATTCAACAACTTCTTGACCTCTTCAAGGATGATGGGCTCAAGCAGAGCATTGACTGGCCTCTGCCTCTGTCTGAAAGGTTTTGCATCTGGCTTGAGGGGTATAGTATGAGTTATGACAGAAGTGTCATACGTCTTCAACTCGTCATAAGTCCATGCAATTACATGTATATAATCCTTAAGGGCCTGAGTTATTCCTTCTAACTCTTCAGGTGTACAAACCTTACCCAACAAGACGTTTCTCTTGTCATCAGCTTGTCCAATATTCACCTGTGAATATTGACCTCCATCTACCTTAGGCAGATCCTTATGTTTGAGCATATTATCCAGATCAAAGGCTCTTTCTAATTCAATCATACCTTTGGGAATTGTGTTGCTAGGCAACTCTAATATCTCATCTTCTTCCCAGACATGATCTTCCATACCATTTTCATCTATGATCTGAGCTTCAAATACATCTCTGTTTGATATGAAGTCCAGGATGTGCTGATCATCATCAAACACTTGGAGATTGGTCACATTGTCAGGTACCGAAGGTACTGACTCCAATTCTACTGCAAATCTCTTCAGACCAGATATAGACAGTGGTTCCAGCGTACTGGCGGCCTGAGCAAGTGCATCTGCCCTTTGGTTCTGTTCTCTTGGCACGTGAACGATGTTGAAGGCATCAAAGTCTTCAATCAGGTCCCACACACGATGCCTGTAATTTGACAGCTTTCTGTAGTTACAAGAGTAAATTCCTCTTACTTGTCTCACAACTAGTTCTGAATCTCCAAAGACATGCAGGATCTTCACCTTCTTCTTATGTGCAAACAACAGTCCATGAATCAGAGCTTCATACTCTGTGACATTATTAGTGCAGGGGAACTGTAGTCTGTAAGCTGCTAAATAAGATTTCCCTGATGGATCAGTAAGGTCAATCCCTACTCCAGAACCTTGCTTGGATTTGGATCCATCAAACCTCAGGATCCAAGGCTTATCTTCAGCAGGACATTTATTTGAACTTTCCTTTTTCTTTGCAGCTCTGGCTGCTGCTCCGCCTGATATCCACCTTAACTTAGGTGTGTCATCTTCAAGCTTCCTCTTTCCTTTATCTGATGAGCCTGATGGCTTTTCTGTTTTCTCTTCAATCCTAGCAGGAGGATGATGTTCAGCACATACAACTGCATGCTTCTTCAAAATGTGTAAGCACAGTGAGCAAGTGGTTTCTGAGTGAGGCGCCTCATGCAGCCTACACCAACCTTTGATTAAAACCTCCTGGGGAGATCTACACTGTTGTGTCATTTTTTCTATTTCTTTAACCAGAAATTCTTCGTACTTCGTCAGGTCACTGCCTTTATCCTCATCAGACAACTCGTAATCCGGTTCCATGAAGCAATCACTACCAGGAGTGATCTTTTCCTTTCTCGCATCATTCGTCTCATTGGACACCAGGATCTCTTCTGTTTTTTGGATATGATCCTCATCAGGATCCGTCGACTCTTCTGTTCCTGCAAAAGACAAATAAAAATTAGTATCATCATCAGATGTAGCACTCACCTCAGAATATGATGATGATGCTTCACTATACGTCTGCTCCAGCATGATCATGTCCAAGCATGGTTCGCAAGTCTTTTCCGAGTGTGCTTCGCCATGCAATCTGCACCATCTGTCAATCAAGATATCATTAGCAGGTATCTTTAATAATTGACAACGTTTTATCTGAGTAGATAAATGCATCTGAAAATCCTTGAAGTGATCTATTTCGTTGTCATTATCAGGATCATTATTAAGTTCTACAACTGGCATATCCTCATGATAATCATCATCATGATGATGATGAGCATCAAGCATCAGGATCTCTTCTATTTGGACAGTTTGCGGCCTGATGTGATAAAATCCAGGTTCTACGTTTACATACATGATCTCATTTGTTCTGTTATATTCGGTGATCATATGTTTCATCCTAGGCTCAGCATCAATCCTGATCTGATTAGGTATACCTTTCCATGGCAACCACATGTGACTGAAGTCTGTGGACATGTATCCGTTAAGCGTTTTAGACCAGTCCCAGCTAAGCAACATCCCATATGTATCAGGTATGTCAACTACCTGAATGTCAATGTAATACTGGATCCTAGGATCAGACGCTAGCTGCATGTGAATGTGAGTGAGTTCTCCTACGACACTTACTTCTGTCTTGTCCAGTTGAGTGACCTTCTTTAAGGATTTAGCAGGATGCAGTCCTAATGCGTTGCATATTGACAAAGGCATAACATTAGTTGAGGCTCCTGAATCAACTAAACAGTTGTGCAAATTCTTACTGAACATTCTTATGGTGAGGAGAAACGGAGGTGATTCAGTTTTATCTCTGTACAAGGTCATGTGAGAGGTTTCAGCAGCTTGGACTGTGGCTGACACTTTGGGCTTGACAGTGTTATCTTTAGCAGTATGGTCTCTGCTATTGGATTGACTCGAAAGGTGATTATCCTCTTTAGAAGCAGGATCATCCAGCGACTTCATGAATGCCCTTTTGATGGCAGAAGTTTTCAGTAACTCAGATAGGGACAGGCTGATCTTGATTTTCTTCATTTCATCAGCCAAATAGCTGACTAACTTGTCAGACTCATGAGGTGCATTTGCAACTTTTGTTACTGTGTTTTGAGGAGACAAGTACTGAGCATTCACCTTAGGGAACCCAGGGTTATTGCTAGCCTTAGGATCAGGAGGTGTGTTGAAGTTGTTTGGAGGTAGAGATGATGTCAATGGACCGGCAGGTCTGTTGGCATTACTCCTCAGGTTATAATTATGCTTACCAGGGTATTGCTGCTGGTATGCATGTACTTCCTCATGCTCTCTTGTAGGTTCATTTTCATCCTCAAAAGGGAAGACATAGTTTGCTTCAAAGGTTAAGGCAGATTCTTCACAGGTCTGATTATATTCCTGATGAGGCTGATTAGTGTATGTTTCCAGCACAAAAGCTGAGTCATATCCACAAGGAACTATTTCATTTCCTTCTGCCTGAGGTGGATTTCCAGAAGTATTAGACATTTCAGTCTGAAAGATGCTGGCAGCAATCCTAAATTGTGGACAATCTAATTCTGCATGTGCATTGGTGTTGTGAATCCTGCACCAATTGGTAAGGGCTGCCTCAGCAAGATTGACTCTAGTAGTCTGTTTGGCTTCACCAGGAGGCTGATTGTCTAGGGGTGATGGTAATGAACCATTATTTGGCCTGGAGTTCCACACTTTGGGCTGCCTAGGAGGATTATTGTTATTTGCAGCATTACTGTTGAAGTTATTGTTGTATCCTCTGTCAGGGTAATTTGGTCTGTCATTGGAATAACTCCTATTCTGACCTGACTGTGAATAAAACCCTTGATTTCTCAAGTGTGTTACTTCTGTGGTGAGTTTTCTCAACTGAGCAGCAATTTCTTTGATTTCCTCTTTCTCCTCTTGAGCTTTGGCCACTACATTTTCAGTCTGAGGCTGGAAAAAGGAAGATCCATGGTTATTGTGGGATAGGTCTGTACCCTGAGGTGTCTGAGTATGTGCAGGATGTTGTGGCAATTGGCCATTTCCATTAGGAGGAGGCATGATACTCAATGGAGGTACTTGCAAGGGTGCAGGCATGATTGCTGGGGGCATCATTGCTCCATTTGGATATTGTGCAGGATATTGCGAAGGATAAGCTGCAGGATACTGTGCTGGATATTGTGACTGCATGCCGGGCAAAGCAGGGAATGCTATATTTGGAGTAGGAGCAGGTATCAGCTGTTGATTTACCTTGATAGCTTCTTGAAAAGCTCCTGTCAATGTGGTGATCGCAGGATGTGTTCTCCTGATGAACATGGCGGTTAATGGATCTAGGGCTGAATAATAAATACTTCTAGCAGCATCATCAGCCACCACATATGGGGTAACTAGCTTGGACAACATTTTCTGGAACCTAGCATTGAAATTTGCAATAGGTTCATGCTCAAATCTCTTGATTGTGGCAAACAGGTGGTAATTCATGGATGGATCAATAGGGACCTTGAATCTGTCAAGAAAGGCCTTCTCTAAGACAGCCCACGAACCTACAGAAGATTGACCAAGACTGATGAACCAATTATAAGCCTCTTCCCCTAAGGAAAAAGGGAATAATCTGCACACCACATCCTGATGCTCAATTCTGGCTCTGCAGCAAGCTTCTTTAAACGTCCTGATATGATCATCCGCATCCTGATAAGGATGGTATTTTGGACAAAGCTTGTCCGGATACTTTGGTAACTCATGATACGCAGTAAAGGTCAATGGTGATTCTGCTGCAAAGAACGACATTGCAACCTGAAGGGGCTGAACTGGTGGTGCAGTTGGCTGAGGTTGGACTAAAGATATACCCTGAGGTTGAACAGGAGGTGTCACGGGTATACCGGAAGGTATTTGCAAACCAACAGGAGTTACAGGAGGAGGTCCTGATGAAGCTCTGGACGTACTAGACTCTGGAGTATGGTGAACGTCTACAGTCTTAGGTCTAAAACCTCTAACAGGCAATTCTTCGAAAATTTCACTATGTCTAGACCTGGTATTTATCCTGTGAGCCAGGATTTCTCGATTTGGAGGCCAATTAGCTGAAACTTTGCAAATATTGGCTGGATTCCACCGGACGAGGTGATATTTGCGGTCAACTTGCAAATCAGACTGAATATTTACGCGATATTTGCGAAGATACTGCAAATATGACAGGATATTGGGATATTTCGACCGGTAGCACTAGATCTCGCGTGTCTAAGGCTCAAGTTCTCAAAGCTTGAACAAATTTATGCATCTTTGGCCAATATTTAGTGAATTTAAAGAAATCTACTGTAAAGCTTGCAATATTTATGTGAAATTTGGAAATCTTTACACAGAATGTGCAATTACAAACTTGTCGCAGCAAATATTTACGCAATATGATGAAATTCACAAATGATCTGAAGTTACCTTACTCTGAGCGTCATCAAACCTGAAAGTACTGATGATGAACGTGATCTTCTGGACTCAAGGCCCTCCTTCTAGCGCCAATTTATGTTGGTCATGATGTTAGTCATTCACAAACATAGAATAAAAGTTACACAACAACCTTTACTCATCTTGAAAGATACGATGAATTCAAAGAATTCATGATCCCAAGTCTCCGTTGATTAGGTCTTAATCTACTGACGTTACTCAGTGGTTGATGTGTGTTGCTATTTTCCATTCAGGGGCCTTACGTGTTTCTGCACTGTTCATCATCATCATCTTCAAATATCCTGCTCTGGATGTTCGCTCTGCATAAGTCTCCAACAATTCTACCTCTGCACTGTAAATTTAGTCAAATAATGTGCATACAGGCTGATATTTGCATGATTTCTACCATTATTTATGATTCTTTGCATGATATTTTCAATACTACATGCATTTAACTCAAATATGCTAAGGATCTTCAGTTACCTACGGGATTTCAGCATATTTCACTGTTTCTGCTTGTTATTTATCATGATTTGCAGTTATGGTGATGAATTAATGAAATTGAAAAAAGGAAAAGGGTTAGAGAGTGAGATTCCTAAAATTACTGGACTTAGATCACTGATTCACATACAAGCTCCCATACTTGCAATGAAAAGAAGGAAAACTAGAAATCATACTTCACCAGGACAATCCACAAATCCACATGATCTAGTGCAAAGCTTCAAAGGAAAGTTGACAACAACATGTAATGAAATGAAAGCGCTTCCAGTTGAACACAGCATTCACCAGTACATATCCAGAAATCAACAGAAGATTACGTAAAATTTACAATTAAGATGTAATCTGGAACTTCATCTTCATTCAGTATGCTCAAGAACAGGTACATTTACAGTGATCTGAAGAAAGAACCTTGACATTTCAACAATTCTATCCTCATTAGTCTCAGTAATCCGATCTCCTAACTTATTCTACAGTAATTGACTCTTTGCGCCAGATGCGTCTGTGTATTCTAGTGTATTTCCCCCTCTTTTTAAAATGACAAGCTCTGGATGTTATATAGAGCGACCGCCAGAAAATGGTTACAATCATCCAAGGATCAGGATCCTCTCATTAACAAACAACGGTCCAGATGAAAAGCACATGCTTCGTCAGTTGGCAAATGCACAGCTGGCACAGAATATTCCAGCATCTTCAACTTGATTCAGTCTCCAGCTGGCGAACATCATATTTGACAATATCCTCCTCATGTCTGGCCCATGTTGACTCCATGCGTAACTTTGTAATTATCAGCTTCAGCAGCATCATCATGATTTCCACGCTCAGCTTCAGCAGCATCATGACCTCAATGTTGAGCTTCAGCAGCATCATGATGACTTCCTGCAAATAAACAAACATTAAGTTTGTCATCATGTGGATAAACAACAGGAAGTAAACATTTTATTAAACATACCTCCCAATGTGCAGCTACAGGCAATCAGGCTCTACCTGTGAAAAATATGCACTAAATGCACAAACAGCATAAAAAACAACCAGGTCAACCCTCGTTGACCAAAATTCAGGCAGTCGGGCTTTCAAATTACTATCGCTTCATGTTTTGCTCATTCTCTTGTATATCGGGTTCAAATATGATCAGGTATGTCAAAATATACAAGGAAATAACTACCCCTAACAAATTACTTCATACCTGGCTTTGCATGCCCTGTTTGAATGTTTCGGGTCATCATCATCATGTTCGCATCAGTGCGACCACACATGATCAGGTTGACAATATTGGACTTGGCCAACGGCAACAGTTATACCTACGCCGAAAATCATGATGATGCCCAACTCCATGTCTTGTATCTAGCCGCAGGATATTGTGAAATATGATGCTCCTCGCCTCCGAATGCTCTGAGGAAAAGCACATCAGGATGTTTTGTTTTTGCATATTCGGGAAAGAAAGACATCGTCATCATCATCATGATGAAGACAAACAAAAGGACTTGGAAAATGATCCTGCCGCTGAGGAAAATCATGATGACGTCATCGTCATCATCAGGCCTGGTTAAACTGCAAAGGGATGACGTCATCGTCATGCTTCGCTAAGATTAGGAGATAACTGGAATATCGGGTTCCCCCCAAGGAAGATGATCGGGTGGACGAATGCAGTATGACCCACTTGCGAAGAAGGTGATCCTCTCAAAAGATCAGGATGATGAACATCATCATCATCATATCCGCATTGGGTGATTTAGAATATGATCCTGCCGAAAGTCCTGATGACGTCATCAGGATATCCGGGGCTTGTGTTAATCCTAAAACATGAAGACATCGTCATCATCATATTGGCGAAATGGATCACGCCTTGGAAAATATCCAGCCGAAGGAGAAGGTGATGATGACGTCATCGTCATCATCATATTTGCAAAATGTTATACTTGTCGGCAGGATAATATTACTAACTGTCGGGAAAGACTAACAAGATCATGATGATCTTGCTCAACAAGGTTTGGGAAAGGAAAATCATCCTCCGTTTCGAAAGATAAGGTGATCATCATGATCACGCAAAAGAAGGTCAGGAGGATATTAGGAAATGTCGGGTCTCGAAATATCATGATGATGTTGATCACCAAGACTGTCGTGCGCGCGCAAATTATGCAGATGGCAGATTTCTCTAAGTAAGGTGATATTACAATATCAGCATGATATTATAATATCGGGTGATGTTGGAATATCATGATGCTCGCAATGTTTCCAAGGTTACTCGACGGGTAAAACACACTAGCACTTAAGATTGACGTCCAGATGTTTCGGGACTGCATGATATTCACCAGGTGATAGAGTAAGATCATGATGATGACCTTTGGCGATACAAAAGACCGCCTGACGGGAAAGGATTATTACGACTTAAACTTGACGTCCGGATGTTTCGACCTCAGGATATTATCGGGGGGCTTTTCAAATATCATGATGATGATGTTCATACAGCAATTACCAGGTTTGACCAAAACTTTGACTGCTTACAACTCCTTCATATGGATGGATTTTCAAGTGATGCAAAAGGCAAACCTGCATGGAATTTCAAGCTCTTTCTAACCATGAAGTCATAGAAACAAAATATGAACTTTGACAAACTAACCTCATGATGATGACCTACCTCATCCTGACCTTCACGATGATGATGCACCTGACTTATTTTTACCAAACCGCCAGAAACAGACAACACAAGCCAAAACAAAAGTTGGGTCCCTGTTTTGCCAAGTCAAAATGGGGCGTGTTGTGTAACCACACAACACCACCCTGATGTGTTAGTACCATCATTTTTATTTTGATGCAATCATAGTAGGGGGGTCCACTTAAGGACTATCCAACCATGTAAGGTCCACAATAAAGTTTCTACAACAAATCACCATGCAATACACAAGATCTCATAGGAAAATACCACATAATATTTAATAGATAGCTTGTATGGTTATTACTAAATCAAAACTAGAATTTACCATAATGGGCCTTCTTACATACTAGTCTATATTCAATTTCTTACATAAGATTACCAAGATTACATAGATGATACTAGCTATGGAACACCACTTTTGTACTAGTTATAGGAGGCCACATAAATATCTCCAACCTAAATCAAACTCAAGACTTTATCATAGACTTGCTGCATGGGCTATGACATGACCTAACAAAAGTATTCCAATCCACACCTCAAATAAACACCCCTACATGCCATAGTGGATAACTTCATATGTATCCGACAGAATATTACTATTGCCGTACTCTATCAGTCAGATCTCACTCCCTCATTGATGAACATACTTTATACACCTCTACTCAATATTATTATTCTTTACTTTCTTTATACTATTTCAAAAGCTCTTATTTATATCATCAACAGACTTCTCACATGATCCACATTCACCTCAAGTTGGCCAAACACTAATACCACATGAAACATGTTGCTAATTAAATATAATAAACTAACAAATTATAATTGTCCAACATGGAGAATCTCCACATGGAACACCAAATAACTTTACAATATCTACTAAACATGTCACTAATATTCCTTTTTGGCACATACCCAAATAAACCTTCCACAAAATAAGAACATTTCCAAAAACTCACATTGTCAACCTATCATAACTTTGTGAACTAGGCCACAAACATCCACTTGTGAGATCAACCTCAATGTTTAACTAAAGATACAAAAACCACATACAAGACTACCACCATAAACAAAAAAGCCAATTCTTGAATGTGGTGAAATGTTCTGACGTTTACCAGTATAAACTATCAATCACAAATTTTAAACACTTATAAAATAATAAATTTGCCCACAAATTTCATTTATTTAGACATTATACCACAACCTTAGGATTCCCAAGGATGTGCTTGCATTAAACTTCTAGAGTAAATAAAAAATGACTCCCTCATTTTCTAGGGTGGTTAATCATGCCTACTTGGGGTTTCAACTTTGTTTCTTCTTCAACAACTCTTTCCAACTCCTTACATATGCCTAAAGTGATCCACCCTAAGTGCTACTTTCTCCCATGTTTTTTTCACTTTGGTCCATAAATCATCATTTGCATTGTTTTTTCTTGGTTTTTATTTAGTCATTACTCACCTGCTTTTATCAACAACTAGTCCCTCACACATGTCAACCTCTTTTTTTCTACCAAATACCCTTCTATTATGTTTTCCCCTATATCATATTCATTAGTACAACTCATCATCCTATTATTCATCTATCCTATCCTCGAGATGGTCCCCTTTTAGCAATCCTCATTCTCACAGCCTCTCCTCTATGCTACCTCTTTACATTTATGGTAGTAATACATATTATAGCAATGATGTACACCTTGATTATCAATGCATACCATTCCTCCCTAATGCACACAATAGCACTATTGTAAGACTATTCTTTACCTACCCTCAACAAAATTAATTTATGTTTTCCCATCCTTCTAGATCACACGTGTTATCTCTCACATCATAAAATGGCTCCCTATCTAATTTCCATGATCTTCTAAATAGAAGATGGCACACATCCATTGGTCCAATGTGAAACAAGACCTCATATTGGTCCACCCCTATGTTGAACCTCACCCAACACTATTCCTTCACAAAAAGCCAATCTCCGTTTTGTAACTAGCCTATCCAATATGTGCATGGATGTTTTTGATAGGAAATTATAGGATGATCAAACCATTTCCTACATAACCCTATGAGAGATAATGATGCATAAAAGTTTATAGAATTACCATAATGTAAAGATAAAAATAAAACCACAAGATAACACAAGATATACTCTAGGAAAACCCTCAAAAGGGAAAAACTTAGCCTACAAAAAAATCCACACTCAATGTATTATTCAGTAATGAAACAATACAATACATAAGACAATGTCTCCATGAACACTTATAAATCACCAAGATCCTCCAATGCATCCTCCATGTGTCCAAGCATGTATCCACACATCCCATGACATGATTCACAAAATGCACTCACAAGTGAAAATCAATACAATGGCATTCCACTCAAACAACCAACAAATTAACAACCAACAACCAACCCAAACCACTAACCATGTTCTTTCATTTATAGACTCAATCTCACAAAAATACAACTTGTGGTATAAGATAAACAATGTGTCTCAAAATCATGAGTACACAAAGCCATTGACCCCTCATTTAATTATTGGTACTAATTTTTCCTGTTATGCTACTAAGTTTTTTGAATATTAAATAATTTCCCAATGTGCAACCAACATTAAATATTTTCCCAATGTTACATACAACTTTTACAAGTGGCCCCAAATAAATATTTAATGTTGATAAGTACACCACTTTAGATGCACCACAAATAAATATTTTTTTTACATAATTTAAATAATTCATTTTTATGGAAGGTGTACAACACACCTTTTCCAACATTTTACCACTTGTTGTATACATTGCATAAGGATCAATCAATGCAATAAATCATCATAGCCATACATGAAAGCATATGAATCTCTAGCATGCTCTCATGCTCCATCAAGATACCTGCAACTAAACCAAGATGACCACCAACTCAAGCAAGAACTTCTCCCATCCTCCAACATGCCACCTATTCAAGAATAGGATTAAACTAGGGTGAAGATAGACCAATCCAAAGAACATAAGCATCATATCCAACTGACAACAAAGTCTCCAAGCTACTGAAAAATGTAAAAAACTAACATAACAATAAATAACACCCACATCAAATGACAATACATCCAACCATCCATACCTCCTTGGTATCAAGAAAAGTAGTAAAATCATGCCAACAACATATCTGACCCATATACCGTAAACACAATCTCCATGGATAAAATCTGTCAATGAAGACCATACATATCCAAGAGCTCCCACTAAATGGGTAATGTCAAATCTATAAATAGATCAAAGCATATCAAAGACTACCAATCAACACTCAAACCAAGGTGTGGATAATGAAAACCATGAAGTACCAAGAAAAATCACAATGATCCACACATGCAACACAAAATACTGCATACTTCCTCACAACATGTCACCATAACTCTCCCAAGTCCAACCATATGAACATGAAACTCCAAGAAGTAGCCATAGAACAAAGAGAGAAAACCTATAAATCATATCATAACATGTCCTTCTACCAACACCTCGAAGTGCTAAATTGTGTCATGTGTAATCTTCTTTACATCCCAAAATGAAAATTCTAAACAAACCCAACCATTCAATCTCATAGATCAATCAAAAATATGTATCATGTAACCAACATGCATGTAATCCTCTCTAACAAAGGAATATCAAAATCATAACCATTCTAAAACTAGGAACAAGCCTAATCACATATCCTAAATTCCTTGTAAAGGACATCTTGAACCAAACTCATATGTACATGGAGATAAACATGCCAACATGATGCAGAGTGGGACGCAACGGAGGCAACCTAACAGGAAGGAAGAGCCAATTAAACAAACAACCTGATAAAAATGTCTATCGGCTGAACATCATCATCATATTTCCTAGAGACACCAACAGCTTCATCACATTTCAACAGCATCATCATATTTCAGATGATCGCAAATATCCTCCTGTCGACTACTATTTACCTCCTCCCTTTGTCGCCTATCATCATCATCATGATAATCAACGGCGCGAACATCCTCCGGTTGCACTGTTCATCGGGTGCCAAATACAAGCGGCATCATCATGATATTCAATATCACCTTCGTCAGCAGGATATCCAAATATCCGGTAGCTTCTAAAATATCCTGATGACGTTGCACTTCAACAACTTGCCTTCGATGCTCCACTGCCCGACGATACAAGCAACAGCATCATGATATTGTTCATTCGGTTCCTCGAGACCTCCTGATGATGCTTAACAACTTTCTACCTACGCCGATACTCAACCACTTAGCGACAATAGGATAAACTCGCATTGAGGGATTTCTTAATATCCTGATGTCGATGACGTCATATCCTGATGACGATGACGTCACACATCATCCTGATGAACTCTTCAACACTTAGCCAAAAAAACTTAACTTTCACACCCGCATCCGTTAGCGATATGTGGATGATGAACTTCCCCGAGAGATGATCCTGACTGCGATATATACACTGAGTATATATCCAACTCAAAACATCATGATGCACCTGCAACATGCAAACTTCAACAACTTCATGACCCGATCCTGACGGCGATGGATTCGCAGATGATGACACGGCTCGTTCTGACTGGAAACGCGCATGCAGACTCCTGTGTATCCTTCCACTGCATGTAAACACTCCGAACCGCTCTATTTCACAAAGATCATGTGACGACCGGGCCGGATCACCTTCAAACCAAAATCTAACAACTTATCTTCTAGACCTAGCACATGAGGATGCTAGGCTGATTCACAGCATGCTCCTAACTGATCTCCTGAACAATGCAATGCATAAACAGAAAACACAAATGCAAACTAAACTATGATACAGGACCATTCCACCGATTTGCAGGATCAACCGGTGGAAGGGTTGAAAATACCCATCTACTTGCAAACGGAAAGGAAATCAACACAGAAACAACTAATCAACTCAAATGCTTTTGTTATTCACTTGAGATCTTATTCACTTGAAATTCAAAAGTCCTGCTTTTACAATTCTACTTCACAATATCTGGACTGATCACCAGTACAGCATATCACCAGTACTACTCTCCTGAACATAACACCTATCAAACTCAATATCAGCTATCAATATGAACTAAATCGTGTCTTAACCCTAACAGATCAAAGGTATATATAACAAATCCTTCGAGTACTACCAACTTCACTTCCCAGTGGCTGGGAGCTTCCAAGCGGCTGGGAGAGAGGACAACTCAGACTGTCTTAACCCGATCTCTAACTGCCTACACATACTCCTATGCTGAACTATTACATAGCATCAGTCCAATGGACCTTATTACATGCGAAAGTCAAACATACTAAAAATAGCCTACTGCCCTGTCATCATGCTGATAACTATCCTATATCCTGATCATGTATGTCATCATGCGGACCTATATCCTGATCATGTCCGGGTGCTCCTGCACCATACTCCCCAAAAGAAGAAATCTCAAGTCCACTTGAGATGAGAGTATCAAGGTCGGCACCATGTTGCTGTATTTGTTCTGCAGTCATCCATACTACTTCAGAAGTCGGCTGTCCCTTCCGAGAGACGAGGTACTCCAAGTACTTCTTGTTCCTGGTCTGTTTGACCACTCTAGTGTCCAAAATCTGCTGTATCTGTGGAGGATCATGTGGAGGAATGTCTTCAGCAACTGTATCCTGGAGGATATCCTGATCTGCATCTGGATTAGCCTTGTATGGAGTTAAATCACATACATTGAAGATAGGAGATAAACCGAGATCAGGTGGGAGTTGGATCTCATAAGCATTTTGTCCATGCTTTTGCAAAATCTGACATGGTCCAACTTTCTTTGGCATGAGCTTAGTATACTTCCCCTTAGGGAGCCTGTCCTTCTTCAAGTGAACCCAAACCAAATCTCCAACAGCAAATTGAACATCCTTCTTCTTCTTGTCAGCATACTCCTTATATTTCAAAGTGGTTTGCTGGAGTTGGGTCTTAACCTGATCATGAACTTCTTTGATTGCTTCAGCAAAAGCTTCTCCATCTGCACTAACAGGATCTGCTGTAGGTAACTCTCGCAACTCTAAAATACCTCTGGGATGCATTCCATACACTACCTGAAAAGGTGATTTCCCGGTGCTCCTGTTGACCGTATCATTATATGAAAACTCCGCTTGAGACAGAATATTGTCCCACTTCTCTCCATGCTGTTTTGTCAAGCATCTAAGTAGATTCCCCAAGGAACGGTTCACAACCTCAGTTTGTCCATCCGTTTGAGGATGATGTGCAGAGGAAAAAGATAAATTTGTTCCCAATTTCCTCCATAGGGTTCTCCAGAAGTGACCCACAAACTTCACATCTCTGTCTGAAACTATGCTCAAAGGTAACCCATGAATTCTGACAATCTCCCTGAAGAATAAATCTGCAATATATGAGGCATCTGCAGTGGTTTTGCATGGCAAGAAATGTGCCATCTTACTGAACCTATCCACTACAACAAAGACACTGTCAAATCCTCTCCTGGTCCTTGGCAAACCTAAGACAAAATCCATACTGATACTTTCCCATGGTCTGGAAGGAATGGGTAAGGGCTGGTATAACCCTGCATTAGTTGACCTGCCTTTAGCCTTCTGACATATTACACAGGTTTCTACAAATTTCCTGACATCTGACTGCAACTTAGGCCAGAAATAATGCCTCCTGACCAGATCAAGAGTCTTGTCTAGACCAAAATGACCTGCCATTGCTCCACAATGTTTCTCCTTGATTATATTCAACCTCATAGAACACCTTGGGATACACAACTGTCCACCCTTGAACAGCAATCCATCCTGGATCAGAAATTCAGAGAACTCAGCATGGTATTTCTCCCCAAAAGAAGTACAGACCTGATATATTTCTCCAAAATCAGCATCAGACTCATACATGGTCTTGAGTGAATCAATACCAACACTCTCTAACTGAATCTGATTTACTGTGAGAACTCTCCTGCTCAAAGCATCTGCAACTTTGTTCTTAACCCCTTTCTTATGCTTCAAGGTAAAAGTGAAAGCCTGTAAGGTCTCTACCCACTTCATATGTCTGTGGTTCAGCTTCTCCTGACTGTTGATGAAACTCAAAGCTTGATTATCTATGAAGACTATGAACTCCTTTGGCATCAGGTAATGCCTCCATTTCTTTAGGGACTGAACTAAAGCATACATTTCCAGATCATATGATGAATACCTTTTCTTAGCATCATTGAGCTTTTCACTGAAAAATGCAATTGGTCTACCCTCTTGACTGAGGACTGCTCCAATGGCCATGTGACTGGCATCACACTCTACCTGAAAGATCTTGTTGAAATCTGGAAGTGCAAGGACTGGCTGCTGTGCCACCTTCCTCTTCAATGCCTCAAAGGAATCATCTGCTCCTTGAGTCCAAACAAACCTGCACTTCTGTCCTCCTTTTATGGTATCCAACATGGGTGCACAAATATGACTGAACCCTCTGATGAACTTTCTGTAGAAGGTTGCTAACCCATGGAAACTTCTGACTTCATTCATGGTCTGTGGAGTTGGCCAATTCAATATGGCACTCACCTTCTCCTTATCCATCTGCAGCTTTCCTTGTGAGATGACAAAACCTAAATAGGTGATCTCCTGTTTCATGAACAAACACTTGTCCAAGTTTATCATCAGCTTCTCTTCATGTAGCCTCTTGAGAACCAGCTCTATATGCCTGAGATGTTCTTCTCTGGTGTTACTGAAAATCAGAATGTCATCTAAATACACTATGACAAACTTACCAATGAATTCCTTCAGAACCTCATTCATCAGCCTCATGAAAGTACTAGGGGCATTAGACAAACCAAATGGCATAACCTTCCATTCATACAACCCTTCATTTGTTTTGAATGCTGTCTTCCACTCATCACCTGGTCTAATCCTTATCTGATGGTATCCACTCTTCAAGTCTATTTTGGTAAAGTACTTAGCATTTCCCAAACAATCAAGTAAATCCTCAATTCTGGGGATTGGAAACCTATACCTGATTGTGATCTTGTTGATGGCTCTGGAATCTGTGCAAAGTCTCCAAGTGCCTTCCTTCTTAGGTGCTAGTACAGCTGGTACTGCACATGGACTCAGACTCTTCCCAATCAGACCTGAATTCATCAATTCTTCAATCTGCCTGGCTACTTCTGCATTCTGTTCTGGGGTAAGCTTATAAGCTGCTTTATTTGGAAGTGTAGACCCTGGTATCAAGTCTATGCAATGACTGATATCTCTGACAGGTGGTAGGGATCTTGGCATTCCCTCTGAGATAACACCTTTATACTTATCCAATAACTCTTGGACAGCTGGGTCTATCAACCTTGGCTTCTTCTCCTTCTTGGCTTCTTGCTGTTGTTTCTTATTCACACTCATACAGGGGATCAGGGCATATGCAACTGCACCTTCTGCTGCTACTTCTTTCATGAACTGTTTGCCTTCCATCAGCATGACCTTCACTTCTTTGCCTTTAGACTTCTCCTCTTTCTCCTTCAATGGGAACAACGTTACTTCTTTACCATCTTTAGTGATCTTATAGGTGTTTTTAACACCATCATGCTGTGCCTTCAGATCATATTGCCATGGTCTACCAAACAAAAGGTTGCAAGCATCCATCTTGGTGATATCAAAGAGCAACTTATCCTTATATCCACCAATCTGAAACTCTACCCAAGCCTGCTCTTCCACAGTTGTCTGCTGACCTTGAGTAAGCCATGAGACTTTATATGGAGATGGATGAGGCAATCTCCTAAGCTTCAGCTTCACCACCATTTCTTCAGACACAAAGTTCTCAGTAGAACCAGAATCAATCAAAACTTTACAAGCCTTACCTCCTGCTTTGCAAGTGGTTCTGAAAAGGGACTTTCTCTGAGGGGCTTCTTTATCAGGTACCTTCATGGTAGTTACTGTTCTTCTCATCATCAGGGACTCTCCACTTTCTGGATATCCATAATTCTCAGGACCATTCACACTCTGAAAATCATTAGAGCTTGTCCTACTTTGATTATCAGGTTCATTGACCAGATTTGTCCTCCTTTCTCCTGCTGAGCTTGTGGCCTTGTCTGGACATCTGCTGGCTATATGGCCTTCCTTGTTATAGTTATAGCATATGATGGATCCTCTGCCCTGGGATCTTCCTCTGTAAGGTCTTCTGCCTCTGAAGTTTCCTTGCTGACTAAAATTCTCTCTCTGATTCTGACCATTGTTGCCCTTGCTATTGTCTTGACTGGACTCTCCTTGATATCCCTGTCCATGTCCTCTGCCTCTGAAAGGACTTCTTCCACCTCTTTGTTGTCTTCCTCTTCCTCTGTTGTTCTGATCTTGTTTTCTCTTCAGCTTTTCTTCCACTTTTAGTGCCAACTGAAAACTTTTCTGCACTGTATCTGGGTTATGCAGACTCAGATCTTCCTGAATATTAAACCTCAGTCCATTAAGGTATCTGGCTACCTTTTCTTCTTCACTTTCTTTCACCTTTGTCTTCATACAGAGTTTCATGAACTCTTCTGTATATGAGCTGACATCTAGCTCCTTCTGCTTCAGGTTCTGCTTCCTCTTGTGTAACTGGATACTGTAATCCAAAGGAATATAAGCCTCCTTTACCAATTCCATCATCTTCTTCCATGTGGCAACTCTACGTTTTCCCTCCTGCACTCTATCATCCTGAACAAAGTTCCACCATGTCAAGGCAGCTTCTTTCATCTTTGACTGTGCTATCTTCACTCTCTGCTGTTCTGGTATCTCCTCTGTCACAAAGAAATTGTTCAGACAGTCTATCCATTCCATTACTGAATCAGGGTCCATCTTACCTGTAAACACTGGCAAATCCAGCTTCACATCCATGGTTCTCCTTTCCATGGCCTTGAGGGCGTTCAACAGCGGTCTCTGGTCTGCAGGAACGACCTCCTCGCTCCAATTAGGGATATCTTCTTCTTCCCTATCATCTTCTCTACCAGAACCTACTCTGCTCCTCAACTTTGCTAACTCATCTTTCAACTCCTGATTCTGAGCCTTCACGGCCCTACTTTCTGCGATCTGTTTCTTCACCAGAACTGCCAACTCAGCGTTGGTCATCTTTGTTGGAAACTCAGATGTTCCTTCTTCGTCTGACATCCTGCTTATTTTTTCCAAAAGATCCTAACCTTTGCTCTAATACCACTATGATGCAGAGTGGGACGCAACGGAGGCAACCTAACAAGAAGGAAGAGCCAATTAAACAAACAGCCTGATAAAAATGTCTATCGGCTGAACATCATCATCATATTTCCTAGAGACACCAACAGCTTCATCACATTTCAACAGCATCATCATATTTCAGATGATCACAAATATCCTCCTGTCGACTACTATTTACCTCCTCCCTTTGTCGCCTATCATCATCATCATGATAATCAACGGCGCGAACATCCTCCGGTTGCACTGTTCATCGGGTGCCAAATACAAGCGGCATCATCATGATATTCAATATCACCTTCGTCAGCAGGATATCCAAATATCCGGTAGCTTCTAAAATATCCTGATGACGTTGCACTTCAACAACTTGCCTTCGATGCTCCACTGCCCGACGATACAAGCAACAGCATCATGATATTGTTCATTCGGTTCCTCGAGACCTCCTGATGATGCTTAACAACTTTCTACCTACGCCGATACTCAACCACTTAGCGACAACAGGATAAACTCACATTGAGGGATTTCTTAATATCCTGATGTCGATGACGTCATATCCTGATGACGATGACGTCACACATCATCCTGATGAACTCTTCAACACTTAGCCAAAAAAACTTAACTTTCACACCCGCATCCGTTAGCGATATGTGGATGATGAACTTCCCCGAGAGATGATCCTGACTGCGATATATACACTGAGTATATATCCAACTCAAAACATCATGATGCACCTGCAACATGCAAACTTCAACAACTTCATGACCCGATCCTGACGGCGATGGATTCGCAGACGATGACGCGGCTCGTTCCGACTGGAAACGCGCATGCAGACTCCTGTGTATCCTTCCACTGCATGTAAACACTCTGAACCGCTCTATTTCACAAAGATCATGTGACGACCGGGCCGGATCACCTTCAAACCAAAATCTAACAACTTATCTTCTAGACCTAGCACATGAGGATGCTAGGCTGATTCACAGCATGCTCCTAACTGATCTCCTGAACAATGCAATGCATAAACAGAAAACACAAATGCAAACTAAACTATGATACATGACCATTCCACCGATTTGCAGGATCAACCGGTGGAAGGGTTGAAAATACCCATCTACTTGCAAACGGAAAGGAAATCAACACAGAAACAACTAATCAACTCAAATGCTTTTGTTATTCACTTGAGATCTTATTCACTTGAAATTCAAAAGTCCTGCTTTTACAATTCTACTTCACAATATCTGGACTGATCACCAATACAGCATATCACCAGTACTACTCTCCTGAACATAACACCTATCAAACTCAATATCAGCTATCAATATGAACTAAATCGTGTCTTAACCCTAACAGATCGAAGGTATATATAACAAATCCTTCGAGTACTACCAACTTCACTTCCCAGCGGCTGGGAGCTTCCAAGCGGCTGGGAGAGAGGACAACTCAGACTGTCTTAACCCGATCTCTAACTGCCTACACATACTCCTATGCTGAACTATTACATAGCATCGGTCCAATGGACCTTATTACATGTGAAAGTCAAACTTACTAAAAATAGCCTACTGCCCTGTCATCATGCTGATAACTATCCTATATCCTGATCATGTATGTCATCATGCGGACCTATATCCTGATCATGTCCGGGTGCTCCTGCACCACAACATCACTCAAATGAACCCTCTTGAACCAATAACAATATCTCAAGATCCATATTCTTAAGAAGATTAAGCATAAACAAAAATGCATCTAAAAGATATGATGGACAATAGTTATTTGAATATAATATGCTGAGTAGACCAAGAGTGGAGGATGAGAATGCTCCTCTAGGATACACCAAGACACAATGACTCTCTCCAAGAACAATCTCCTCTATGTCCATAATGAAGTCACATTCATATCTAGGTGTAGGCTCCTCGGTCTTCCTACTGAAACCTCTAAAGAGTAACCATCTCAACAAATGTCTCTAATCTTAAGAGAAATCCAACCTCACCCAAGTCTCTAATTATCCATGAGCACCTCCATGATTAATCCATACTATTTTCCAAATACAACACTACACTATCATGAAGTTGTCCAATCAAATGAGGAATGAACTCAATACCAAGAGAACCAACAAGACCACTGTCAAAATTCCAAATATAGAATCAAGAACCCAATCATGACATCATGATCTAATATCTCCTCCTAGGAGATCACATGCTTTAATGAGAACTTGTATCATGAAACCACTCTAATCTAGAATCACGAGTCCACCAACACATAATAAGAAACATCTTGTAAACAAAGATCAATTGTCAAGACTGACAAATCCTAAACCAACACCTCAACCAAAGACTCAAAGAATCCTCCATGGTACCAATATGTCAACATCTCCAAATCACATGAAGATAACCATCTCATATGAATAGAACTCAAGATGTCAAAGAAATCTCACTACATACAAGAACAAGATCCAAGAGCTCCTCCATGACACCAACATCCATTGTAGAAGATCATCCATCATTGAGTGAGAAATCTACATCACTACCAAAGATCCCACTGAACCATGATATGAAGCTATCCATGGTATCATTATAAATGTCTCCTAAATGAATATAATCCATGGCCTCAACACAATCAAGGAATCCCACTGTAACATCAACAACTCTCAAAAGGTAGAACCAATATCTTCAAGCAAAGAAGATAAAACATCAATCTTAAAATCTTACATAAACTACGTAACTAAGCTATCCATGACCTCATGATGAACATGCTACAAGTCCCAATAATTGACTATATAGACACTGTAATCATCAATCCTTTCATTTGAATGCAACATACCAATGTTCAAATGACCAAATACAAGGCCAAATAATAAAGTCTGCATCAACACTAAATCAATCTCATGGATATAGATAATCCACATCCAAGTCATCTTACCCCAACCAATGGGTGCACACACCATAAAATACATAAATTGAAGATTCCAACCAATGAAATATTCTAACTCATCATCACATCAATAACTTCCAAGAAGAGATATAAAAGAATATAACTTGTAGACTTCAAGACTCAAACACCAAATCAACCTATACCTGATTTTCCAAACAAGTCCAAAAATGAGTAACTATAGAGTGAAGTAACCAATTAATAATCTAGGAGATAAGAACAAGCTCCTAAAACTAAAGCACACCACTACCTATAAGCATGAAACAAAAATCATCACCCATACATGTCAACTACATACATGATAAAGCATACCAATGCACAAAAGTACCTACATATCCATGATACCATAATCATCACCATCTCTGTACCTTTACTCAAATCCCACTGAAACGAGACTGCTATTATCACACGTGTCAACCATGTCCTCAAACCAAAATGTAACCTATGTAGTTATCTCCATCAGAGCCCAAACTTTGAAAACACTTGTAAACCTATACTTGGAAGAAAAAAATCCAAAAACTTGCTATACCAAGAAGATGATCATAATAACATGGACTACCACAAGTTTGTGCCAAAAAAATTGTCCAAATGCTCTCAAAATCATATCTTGAATCTTAGGTTCCCACAAGTGATAAAATGAGTACAAAAATCTCTCTATACATCAAACTAGGAATCTACATAATGTAAAGTGTAGTACACTACAAGATCTCAACAATGCCTACCCAAAATCAAAATCGTAATTTTATATGCAAAATTTATGACCAAATAATTGTCCTAGAGCAATGCCTAGCTTTAGGCACCAAATTTTGACACACAAAAAAAATATTATGACCAAACTTGTACCATTATGTATTTCATGGAAAGATCTTTATGACGCCTATAAGAAGTCAAAAATATGATACCATGGATGAAAGTTACGCCTCTCAAAATAAAAGTAACTTTTAGGGATAAAAAGAGGCCCCTTGAGGTGCTATCCATATGACCTATGGTCACTGACATCATCATTGCATTAATAGATGATGTGGCAGTAACGTGGTATGGCACAAGGGCTACTGACATGGTTGTGTAGATCCAAGGTGGTGAACTTCAAACATTTATAAATTTTGGTTAAATTTATTATTATTAAAAATTCCCATCCCCATTTCTATAGACTCGATAGGGATTTCAACACTAGTTTTCTTTTTCTTTAAGTCTTTTTTTATTGTATGGTCATTGGGGCTAGTGCTAGCTCTTCTAGACAAGTGCTGAGACTAGAGTCCAATGATATACCATCCATGGAAACCACCAGACGGCCAAGGACGAGGCTGACAAGCCACTACCTCTGCTACCACTATGGTACAGGGCAGTATAGGGTCTATGCACGTATACCTGCCCCTCACATAATTTCTTTTTAAATCTTTAAAACTTTTCTTCTATAGTTTTTACTCCAACCAAATCTTTTAATAAATATTTTTCCAAAACTATAGAACATGTTGTGTAAGAATTATTTTTCAACTTTGATTTTAAAATGGCATAATCAATGTAACAAGTTGTACAATTGAATGGGGGGGTACTTTTTGTCCTTCTAGGCCCTATGGCCAAAATAGGTCATGCTATAAGTTTTTCTTCATGTCTCGAGCCTCCTAGATCTAATGGTGAGGTTTGTTTTGTCCCAAGAGATCATATGTGAAACTTCCTCCATAAAACCCTCATTTAAAACACATCCAAGAAAACTCTTTATACCAAACATTTTCCAACTCTAGATCTACAATAAACACAGAAAATATACAAATCCTAAAACACAAAATCTACAAAAAATAACCTACACAAAACCCCCATATCCTGAAATTTCTCAAATCTTTTGCAACATTGCCACAGTATCAACTTTGACCTAGATCTACACAAATAAGGTATATACAAAATTATGAAACTCACACCTCCATCAACCATGAACATGGATTTGATACCACTTGATAGGAAATCACAACTTGATCAAACCATTTCCTACATAAGCCTATGAGATATAATGATGCATAGAAGGTTACATAATTACCATAATGCAAAGATCAAAGACAACCACAAGATAACACAAGATATACCTTGGGAAAACACTCAACAGGGAAAAAACCAACCTCCAAAACCATCCAGATGCAATGTATTATTTAGTAATGAAACATTACAATACAGTTACAGAGTCTCTATGAACACTTTTGAAATGTATCAAACTCCTCTAAAGCATCCTCCATGTGTCCAAGCATGTATCCATAGATCTCATGCCATGCTTCAAAAATGCAGTCACAAGAAAAAATCAATACAATGACACCCCACTCAAATAACCTACAACTAAACAACCAACAACCAACCCAAACCATTAACCATGTGCTTTCTTTTATAGACTCAGTCTCACACAAGTACAACTTGTGGTATTGGGTAAACCATGTGTCTCAAAACCATGAGTGCACAAAACTATTGACCCTTCATATAATTATTGGTACTAAGTTATCCTTTTATGGTAGTAAGTTCTTCCAATATTAAATAATTTCCCAATGTACAGCTCCACATTAAATATTTTCCCAATGTTACATACAACATTTACAACTGACCCCAAATAAATATTTAATATGGCTAAACACATCACTTAAGATGCACAACAAATAAATGTATATTTTAAATAATTCAAATAATTAGTTTTTATGTAATGTGTAGAACACACATTTTCTAATATTTTCATACTTGTCAACCATTTCTATAGAAACCAAGTTGTTTGTGCCACCACTATCTACCACTACCTAATTCCATTTACCACCTTCCTTGCATCTAGTCTTACACAAACTCTTTCTTTGTGTCAGCTCATACATCTTATAGTACCTCAAACCTCTCTATAGAACTAATGAATCCCTACATTTAGGATCTATCTATGAAGTCGGTGACCTCTCATCACTAAATCTAACTCTTGTACTGTCCTCTACCCTCTCACCTTGACATTTGAACAATGTGTATCATTCAGCAAACATGAAGTTGGTTCCCCTAAAGGATTTATATCTTTTTCTCTCATATCCTCCTCTATATTCTTGAGTATTCCCTCCACACTCCCCTTGAGCTTCTCTATAGTGAGTATCTTCTAATCTTTCATCTTTTTATATATCCCATCAACTTATCTACCTTTGTAGTATATCCCACATTAATCTTCCCTATTGTCATGACAACCACTATCATCTTCTTTCTCTTTGTGGTGGGAACTTTAGCCTTCTCTTTTTCTATGGTACTAGTTACCTCTCCCTTCACCTCTTGGGGTTTCTCCCCTATCACTACATCTCATTATACTTCTATGGTCCCTCTCTTCTCTTCCTCTCTAGTAGTTCCATATTTCAGCTTTCTTTTAGTTCTATTTCCTGTCTACAATGAGAGCCAACTTCAAGGCCTACACAACTGTTTGGATATTCTAGATATCCAACTCCCCTTAGATGTATTCCCTCCATCCATTGACATACTTGACCACTTTCTTCACCACTTCCTCATGATGTCTTGACCTAATTATCAACCTATAGTATTCTTCAATGTACTCCTTCACAATGATATCTCCCTATCATAAATGACGTAGCTCCTTCAACAACTCCAATTGGTAATTGTTGATGATTGTTTTGATGCAATCATAACAATAAGTTAAAATTCACATATAATGAACTGAAACTATACTTGAAAGATAAGAAAGAATCATTTAAGATTCAACTAATCCCAAGTCTACAATGGTTCGGTTGGTCAAGTTCAGTTGGTCAATGTGAAGCTGTAATGTTCAAGGGGCCTTACGTAGTTTAGGTTTGTTTGGTGGTTTACTGGACTAAGATTATGTAAAAGATCACAAGATATGTTAATACTTTTCATTCCTTTACATAAAAGTGTTACTGTACTGCAAGTTCTAGATGATTTTCTTGAAATTTTGCAGCTTTCTTCTTTATACATTTATGAAAACTGTCTACCTTTAACTCTGTTATGCATGCTTCTTCAAATTTGAGACAATTTCCTTTAGATTTTTATGTTTTAGCTAAATATTTCAGATGGGTTGGGAAAAGTTAGAAAGATCTAATCTATACCTCATTTAATCTACCAAAGGATCTAATTGTTTCTGTTATGCACTATGTAAATACCACAGTAATTTGATCAAATCCACAGTAAAAAACCTTAAATGCAAGTTCTGAGCATTTTCACAAACATACATTTAAAATTGCAAGCTCTCAAAGAAAATATTTCAAAACACAAAGAAGAGCAAGAGAACACTCAGAAGATAGATGCAGAACTCCAGATTCTATTGTATTAGAAACGAATAGTCATACATGATTTACAATGTAGGAATGACTCTTAGTTTCATTGATCATACTACAGAGAACTTACAAGCTTTACAGATACAGTAAGGTAGCCAGACATTCCACGCGCACCTTACTGCAGACAAACAGGCGACCTCCTTCTTCTACTTCTAGACTAAACTAAGCTAACTTGCTGTATGTTCCTAAAATCCCTATTGTAGCCCCTGTTGTAAAGTATTACAGTGTAGAGAGGCACAATATAAAGGCTTTCTGATTGTTCTCACTATAACAAAAACCTAACTGAACCCCTGGTTCAAACCCCTGGTTACAGCAATAAATACAGGTGAACCAGCTCTTCTAAAATATCTCTGAGCAGTGTCAAATCTGGGTGAAATATTGCCCCTTCTGAGAAGTTCCGGCAGCTTGGCAATAACTTCTGTTTGTCTGTTGTAGTAATACCTTCAGCTGCAACTCTGTCCTCCATTGGGTTGGCCTTGACTTCTTCGCACTTCATCTTTATCTTCCTACTCCTGAGATTGGATTTCCTTCCTCCATGATGTCACTATGTTGAAGTTCCAGCTACTTCCTCAACTGCAAGCCTGCAAGACAAGACAAGCAATAAGTATCAAGTTTATCGAATGAATAGCAAGAAACTTAAAATAATCGTTTAGATCATGGTGACTATGCAAAATTGTGGAAATCAGGTCCAAAATTAGCAGAAACTGCATTCAAAATGTACACAGACTGTTCAAAACCCATCGGGTCAACTATCGCTGACCAACAAACAAAAAATGTTTAAAAATTCCACCGCTATGTACATTCCTGCCCATCGGCATGACTATTGCCATCGGCGGGCCCCAAAATTCCTTCGCCGATGTTCTCCATTGGGCCGATGCCCTTTTCCTTTGCTTTCTGCCATCGGCATGAGAAATCGCCATCGGCACGTCCGAAAATTGCCTGGGCGATCATCGCTATTTGGCCGATGGCCTTACTTGTTATTTCCTCCTCCATCGGTGTGTCTCACACTATCGGCGCGTTAAAAAACAATTCTGCCGATCATTATGGTTTGGCCGATGGCCCTTTTCTCGTTAGCCTTTTCCTTATGTTCATCGGGCTAATATTGCCCATCGGCGAAGGTCCTAAACCTTACTCTGACTACCGCTATCTGGCCGAAATGGCCCCTAAACCTAAGCTCTCCCTCAATGCTATCGGCGTGAGTTTTACCGATTGCCCCCTTCATTGATGTTCATCGGCGAGAGATCGCCCATCGGCGCCTCAAAATTTCCCTTCACCGATGCCTTTACCTTGGTCGATACCTTTATCGGCGAGAGTTTCGCCATCGGCGTACTCTAGATCTTCTGCTCCGACGATAATGATTTCATCGATGTCTTTCCGTCGGTGAGATCCCTCCGATGATCCTTTTGTTGATTGCCATCGGCATGAGACCATACTATCGGCGAGGGCAAAATTATCCCTCCGATCACCCTCGTCTCACCGATGCCTTCCGTTGGTGTGACCCACAATATCAGTGAATCTACTTAAAACTTCACCGATCGCCATTCTCCTGCCGATGGCCCTTCCTCGTCCATCGCTTATCGGTGAGAGCTCCTTATATCGGCGAAGGCTAAAAAAACTTGGCCAATACTAAATGTTATGCCGATGACATTACCCTGGTTTTGAATCTGAACCCTTGAACTATTGAATAACATATGGCAATCAAAGTGTTCGATGCATCCTCTGCAAAACAATCAAACGTAACATACAGAGTGAAACCCAGACAAAATTGCCCATGACTCGGAACCACTAAGTATGAATTTTTTTTTTTTTTGAAATTTAAAACGAATGCCAACAAAAAGGGCAAACAACTGACTGTATTTTATGCAAAACCTGATAGTACATTTTACCTAAATGATCATAACTTGCAAAATATGATGAATTTTAAGATGGTTCAAAAAGCAACCCTGGCTCATTTTTCACAAGGAATCCAACCATATTATGCAATGGTACTGAAAAATGCAATTTTCTATATTTTTAACAAGGTTTGCAAATCTGACTCTCTTTTCCCTTTACCACCAGACAAAACAAACACAAGCAGAAGCAAAAAGCAAAGCGACAGCAGGGGTCCCCATTTTGCTAAGGAGCAATAATGGGGCGTGTTGTGATCATCACAACAACTAGAAACCAAAACAAAACAATTAAATTCAGAGTGTTCAAGGAAACTAGATGAAATGAACTCATAACTTCTGACTATCCCTTCTACAAATTACTATTCAGCTTGAGACTCAAAGTATTCAATAAAGATGCATGAATTTCTATTTTCAGTTTAGTTGTGTGCACGTGATTAATTATCCTCATCTTGAAGATCGGTTGAACAAACCAGTGACTGACATTAGCCTACGTAGGTGAGGATATTCCCTCATAGCCGACCGGATAGAGCCTTGCTACCAGCGAGCATCCATAGCCCCGGCAAGGTTATCGTTACAATTCTCCTAAGTAAAGCCCCACTGCCAGTGAGCGTCCATAGCCCCGGTAGAGTTACTTAGATGGCTTAATCTAGATTTTTAGTATAATCCGCTTTATTTATTTATTTTATTTTCTAATTTTGAAAGACTTCATAAGATATAACAATTTGTAACTTCATGATGCAAGGAGTGGACACTTGCTGAAATTAAGCTGAGAATTGTAATGGTAGCAAGGGTGACCTCTGATTTTTCACCTAATATCTACACTGGTAAGTTCAACAAACCCAAGGATTTTAGGTGTGTCATCGTGAGAAACTTGCTTCGAATTCTCAATCACATTTATTGAATACAAAACTTCAGAAGATGAACAACTCTCTACATTCATGACAGTAACAAGTTATGTGTAAATTGTAAATGATTAACTTGAATACCCTAAATTTTATACTGTTTTGAATGGTTGCTAGTTTTGCTCCTTAATACTCTAAAGTAAAATAAAGATCCCTGCTGAAGAGACAACAAACAAACTAAACAAACAGGTTGTACAAATAACACAACAAAAGAAAAAACTGTACAAACAGAAAGAAACAAAAGGCAAAAACAAACAGAAGACAAACTATACAAATAGCCAACCCAAAAGAAAACACAAAAGAAGAACTGTACATTACCCTCAGCACTTTACATTAAGAAAAAAAAGGACTGCCCCCCTTTTACCTCAAGCCTGGAAGTAGTGTTTCAAATGCTGGCCATTAACTGGTAATGGCATATCTTCTCCAGTCAAGGTCTTAAGTCTAAAGGTGTTATCTCCTATTATTTCTGAGACTTGTAATGGACCCAGCCATAGTTTATCGAATTTTCCATGGCTTCCTTTCTTTTCATGTGCTTTGTCCCAGCACAACACTAAGTCTGATATCCTAAATGTTTTGACTCTTGCCCTTTTGTCAAACCACCTCTTAACAACCACTTGGTGTTTGGCAAACTTCTCGAGGGCTTGACCTCTTTTCTCCTCTAGTTGTAACATTTGCACTATTCTGGCTTCCCTATGGTTATCAAAGCCTAGATATTCATTGGCAAACTTCCAGGTTGGTATTCTTAGATTAACCGGAAGTATGGGATCAGTCCCATAAACTAAGTGATAAGGTGTGCTACCTAAAGCTATTTTAAACTTGGTCCTGTCTACCCATAATGCATATCTGAACAGGGTATTCCACTCTCTAGGACTTTTGGCAATTAACCTCTTGATTATGTCTAATAAAATTTTGTTTGTTGATTCAGCCAGTCCATTACCTTGAGGGTAATAGTTTGAAGAAAACCTTAGAATAATCCCATATTCAAATGCCCATTTAGAAAATTTTAAAGAAGAGAAAGCAGGGCCGTTATCACATACCAATGAATAGGGCGTTCCAAACCTGGTGATAATGTTTTCTTCAAGGAACTTGATAACTACCTCAGTTGTGGAAAATTTGCAGCAGGTGGCCTCAGTCCACCTTGTACAATAGTCTGTTACCGTCAATATAAATTTATGTCCTGCAGAAGATGGGGGATTGATGACTCCGATAAAATCCAAGCCCCACTGTGCAAACAGTCTGGATTCGATCACAGGTTGCAGTGGATTGGCCAGATTTCTCCCTTTGTCTGCTGCAGTCTGACAGGTGTGGCAACTTCTAATGTGACTCTTAGTATCTTTGAACATAGTGGGCCAGTAATAGCCCGCCCTCAGTATTTTGTGTGTTGTAGCTAAATGGGAACCATGGCCGGTTCCGTACTTGTCATGTAGTTCTGTCAACACTCTATCAGCTTCAGTTCTGTTTATGTATCTCAGATAAATTCCATCATGGTTCTTCCTGAATAGAAGACCTCCTTGCACCATATAATTTTGTGCCTTAATCTTCAAAGCTCTCCTCTGAGAAGCCTTCATCTTGCTTGGGTACTTTCCAGCTATCAGGAAGGTGCTTAAATCATCATACCAGCCTGATGCGTCTTGGGAATTCAATACATATTGTTGTTTTATCAGATTTGGATCCATGTTTGCTATTGTCTGCACCAACGCCTGTCCTCTGACCAGCTTTGCGGGAATGATCTCCAGGTCGAATTCTTGCAGTGTGGTGATCCATTTGGCTCTTTTTTCTCCAGGCTCGTTTTGCATCAGCAACATTTTTACTGCTGCGTTTGGTACTATGGCTTTGATCTAGCTGCACAGAATGTAGTGTCTAAATTTTTTCATAGCCTTCACTAATGCGAATGCCTGTCTTTCGATATCTAGATATCTTAGCTGTGCATCCTTAAGAGGCACACTCATAAATGCTATGGGCCTCTCTTCATTATTTTCACCTTTCTGTGTCAAGGCAGCCGCGACAGAATGAGAAGATGCAAAGGAGTAGATGTAAAACGGGCTTGTGTAGTCTAGACTTGCCAATACAGGGCATCAGAAATTGCCTTCTTGATATCTTCAAATGCAGCTTTGGCCACTGGCGTCCATTCCATCTGTGCATCTTTCTTCAACATTGCATTCAACGGCTGCACGATCTCTGCAAAACCTATTATAAACTTCCGAACAAAGTTAATTTTACCAAAAAATGATTTCAACTCTTTCCTACTGTTTGGTATTTGCAAATTTTTTATGGATTCTATTCTATCCGGATCAATTGAAATTCTATTTTCAGAAAGGACATGGCCTAATAATTCACCTTTAGTTACGCCAAATATACATTTCTTAGGATTAAGGGAAATCCCATACCTTTCACATCGCTTGAGTACGTTTCTGAGGTCTTCAGCGTGGGTGGATGCATCCTTGGAATACACAGTTAAATTGTCCATATACACAACTATGCATTTACCTAATAATCCACAGAATGCAACGTTCATGGCCCTCTGAAAAGTGGCACCTGCATTGATCAGACCAAAAGGCATTCTTCTATACGCATAATTTCCCCATTTGCAAGTGAAGGTGGTTTTTAGTCTATCTTCCCTATCAATTAAGACTTGATTATAACCTGAAAAACCATCTAAAAAAGACACCATCTTTGCGCCATTTACTGCCTGCAGTACTTCGTCTATTAGGGGCAAAGGATAATTATCCTTTTCAGATGCCTTGTTTAAATTTCTAAAGTCTACGCACAACCTGATGTCTCCGTTTTTCTTCCTCACTGGTACTAGGTTAGCTACCCAGACAGAATGTCTGACTGGGAAAATTATTCCAGCGGACAGTAATTTTTTAACTTCCTCAAAGATTAAAGGCTCTAGAATGGCATTTACAGGCCTCTGTTTCTACCTAAATGGTTTGACTTCTTTTCTTAAAGGTATTACGTGAGTTATGATGGACTCATCAAATGTTTTCAAGTCTTCATAAGTCCATGCTATGACATGTTTATATTCTTTCAGAACATCCAGAACCTCTTTTCTAATTTTCTCAGAGCAAGCTTTCCCAATTAGTACACTTTGTGGATTTAGCTCAGTCCCTAAGTTATGTAAATCACACCTACCCCCTTCTGTTTTGGGTAAGTCTTTCTGTCTTATTACCCTGTCGAAGTCAAAGATGTGTTCTAATTCAATTACTCCTTTTGGTAAGAAGTTGCTCTTTAAGTTGATCATATCTTCTTTGTCCCATGTTACTTCAGGCCTTTCTTGTTCATCAATGATTTGGGCCTCAAATGCCTCATTACAAGTCAGAAAATTAATAATTTGCTGATCCCCTCCAAATACCTGAAAGTGTGTAACGTTGTCTGGTATACTGGGCACGTTAACTAGCTCAACAGCAAATCGTCTTAATCCTGACAGTGTCAATGGTTCTAATGTACTAGCAGCAACTGCTAACACATCTGGCCTGTGGTTCAGCTCTCTAGGAATGTGCTCTATGTTAAAAGCATCAAACGAATCCATTAAACCCCATACTCTATCTCTGTAACTAATCATTTTTTTATAATTGCAGGCATATAGTTTCCTCACTTGTCTGACTACCAATTCAGAGTCTGAAAATACTCTGATGGTTTTTACCCCTTTCTTGATGGCCATGACAAGTCCTAAAATTAGGGCCTCATATTCAGCAATATTGTTAGTGCAGGAAAATTGTAATCTATATGCTGCCAAATGTGATTTACCTTGAGGATCTATGAGTTCAATACTTGCACCTGCACCCTGTTTTGATTTGGACCCATCACATTTTAACGTCCACATGCCATCTTTACTTTTCTGATCTTTTACCTTGGCACACTTTGTCCCTTTTATTGCCTGTGGGGTGTTGTCTTGTTTATTCATGGGTTTTTCCGTTTGGTTATCTTGCATATGTGTGTTTTTAGCTTGCAACTCAGAAAGATAACTACCCTTGTCCTCTATTTCTTTTCCTAAATCTGGAATCAAGGCATCTATATTATCCTAAACATATCTCTGTGTTGGATCAGGATTCTCATTTTCCTCTTGTGACTCTACCCTCCCTATGCACTTTTTGTATTCATATTCAATGATGTCTTTGCATATTTCACAATTTTCCTCAGAATGTTGCCTATCATGGACTCTACACCTATTTTTATATAACTTGCATTGGACTGGGAGATTGTGTGTAACGCACTCTTCCACCTCTCGTCTAATGGCATGACCAAATTTGTCTATTGCATTGTTTTCTTCATCTGAAGAATTTCTGTCAGACTCAATGAATAGTGCCGTTCTATTGCTGACACACTTTTTTCTAATGTTTAACATCATAATCTCTTCAATCTGCATCCCATTGTTGGTAATTCTATAGACACCTGGTTCAACAGCAGCATATAATATTTCATTAGTTCGATTATACTCTGTTATCATATGTTTCATTCTGGGCTCTGCCTCTATTCTGATCTGGTTTGGGATGCCTCTCCAAGGTAACCACATGTGTGAAAAGTCAGTAGCCATATATCCGTTTAATGTCTTGGACCAATCCCTACTTAGCAACATTCCATAATTTACGGGTATATCCACTACTTGAATGTCAATGATTTGGCTTACCCTAGGGTCTGAAGCTAATTGCACTTGAATGTTCATGAGTTCTCCTATCATGCTAACCTCGATCTTATCTAATTGCGTGACAACTTTGGTAGATTTGGTGGGAGTCAGCCCGAGAGTTTTACATATTCCTAAGGGCATTACGTTGGCTGAAGCACCAGAATCTACCATGCAATTGTGTATATTCTTCCCACACAACCTAAGAGTTAACAAGAAAGGGTGAGTATCCCTCTTATCTGCATGTATTACCACATTTGTATTGGAAGGCTGCTCAACTTTCTTACCTTTCTCCTTATGTGGTGAATCACTATTAGGAACAGTTATATCAGCAGACACCTTGTTTGTTATGGATGTATCCAGGGATTTTAAAAAAGCATTTCTGATCCCTGGGGTCTTCAATAATTCATTTAGAGGTATACTGACCTTAATTTTCTTTATTTCCTCTGATAAGTAATTCATTAATCTTGTTGTCTCTATTGCTTCTGTCTTACTTATTTGATCCTTTTGCACTGTTGTTCCATTATTTGTGTGCTGACTAGCTTTAAGTATGGCAGGATTGTTGCTAGCATTCTGATCTGGGGGTGTATTGATGTTATTCAGAGGAGTGGAAGTGGTGAAAGGTCCTCCCGGCCTAGGGTTGTTCCTCAAATTGTAGGTGTGGCTTTTATTTGTCTGTTGAAAGGCCTGCACCTCTTCTGTTTCATTTAATATCTCATTTTCAGATTCAAAAGGAAACTGAAAAGCATTTAACACAAAGGCTGATTCAGGATAAAGACTTTCACAACAGCATGGTTCATCCTCTAGCAATTCATCCTCTTTCTCTTCTGCAGTTGCAAAGGTAAACGTTTCTAAGACTAATGCTGTGTCATATTCTGAGGGTACTACCTCATCACCCTTAGGAATGAGAAATTCAGAGGTAGGAGGCTGTACATCTATGTTGAAAATACTAGCTGCCAAGTGGAACTGTGGACAGTCGTGCTCAGCATGGGCATTGGTATTGTGAAATCTGCACCAATTTTTGGGTGCTGTACTGGCCATTTGTATGCTAGTCGTTTGTTTCGCACCATGATTATCTGTATTCTCAAAAGGAGAAGCCAGAGTACCATTGTTGGGCCTAGTGTTCCATGTCTTGGGTGGCCTAGGTTGATTCTGATTTTTGTTATTATTGCCCCAGGTCCTATTATCTATCACTGGCCCCCTATTTTGCATTGGTTGCCCCTGACTGGGGCCTTGATGCTGATTGTAGTTTTGGTTCTGATTGTACTGCTGATTTTGATTGAGACTATAATTCTGATTTTGGCCTTGGTTGTGATTTTGATGTGGATTGTAGTTTTCGTTGCTTCTTCCATAGAGGTTCTCATTTCTTAGCTGTGTCACTTCGGTTGTTAATCTTTTCAAATGTGTCATAATTTCTTTAATTTCTTCCCTATCCTCTTGTTCTTTTGCCATAGTTACATCCCTAGGAAGTTGGAAGAAAGGCAGACCATTATTTTGACTGTTATTGGAAGTACTAGCCATGTAAGGAGTTATAGCTTGGATTGGAGTAGGATTATACACAGGTGTGTAAGAAGGAACCGGATTTACTAGTGGGGCGTGCTGCACAGGGACTCCATTCCATGGGTGTGCCTGATTCTGCACCCCAAAATTTCCTCCATTGACAAATGGACTATAAGTTGTATGCCTCATTTCTTGGTTCACTAAGGCTGCCTCTTTATAGGCTTTGGATATTGAATCTATGTCAGGTTTTCTTTTGACAAACATGGCAGTTAAAGGATCCAAGGCAGCATAGTACATAGCCAACAAGGGAGCATCATCTATGGTATAAGGGGCTACCAGCCTAGAATAGGCCTTTTGAAATCTGTCATTGAAATTATCAATTAGCTCTCCCTCACCTCATTTTATAGCAGCCAATTTATGATACAAAGTGCAAGGGTCATGGGTCCTCTAAATCTTGATAGAAATGCTTCTTCCATAAGTGCCCAGGAAGAAATGTAGCCATTGGGTAAGTTTACGTACCAGCTAGAGGCCTGCTCATTAAAGGTGTAAGGAAACAATCTACACACAACATCCTCGTGCTCTAACATAGCCCTAAAACATGCTTCCTTAAATATTCTAATATGATCTTCTGGGTCCTGATGCAACTGGTATTTGGGACATATCTTTTCCAGATTTTTTGGCATCTCATGATAATCATTAAAGAATATGGGAGAATTGACATCGAAATAAGCCATTGCAGGTGTTTGAGCTTGACTTGAACTTGCAGGAATACCTGGATTGATTGGTGGATTAGGATTTACAGGAGGGTTGAGACCTCCGGGAGTGCCTGAACCAAGATTTAAAGATCTGAACAGTGATCTGTCAGGACTCACAATACTACGGATGTTAAAAGGTGACCCAGGAGGTGTTCCAGATGAACTTCCTGTTTGCGATATCTTTGGATTCCAAATTAAAGGGTTTTTACTTCACCTTGTATCAAGTAGTTGCACAAATATATCTCCTGAACTAGATCTAGACCTAGTCACTCTATTACTATCGTTAACTAGTTTGAAATGAAACCTAACTCAGGAAGGCCCTCCTTCTAGCGCCAGAAAACTGTTGATGATTGTTTTGATGCAATCATAACAATAAGTTAAAATTCACATATAATGAACTGAAACTATACTTGAAAGATAAGAAAGAATCATTTAAGATTCAACTAATCCCAAGTCTACAATGGTTCGGTTAGTCAAGTTCAGTTGGTCAATGTGAAGCTATAATGTTCAAGGGGCCTTACGTAGTTTAGGTTTGTTTGGTGGTTTACTGGACTAAGATTATGCAAAAGATCACAAGATATGTTAATACTTTTCATTCCTTTACATAAAAGTGTTACTGTACTGCAAGTTCTAGATGATTTTCTTGAATTATTGCAGCTTTCTTCTTTATACATTTATGAAAACTGTCTACCTTTAACTCTGTTATGCATGCTTCTTCAAATTTGAGACAATTTCCTTTAGATTTTTACGTTTTAGCTAAATATTTCAGATGGGTTGGGAAAAGTTAGAAAGATCTAATCTATACCTCATTTAATCTACCGAAGGATCTAATTATTTCTGTTATGCACTATGTAAATACCACAGTAATTTGATCAAATCCACAGTAAAAAACCTTAAATGCAAGTTCTAAGCATTTTCACAAACATACATTTAAAATTGCAAGCTCTCAAAGAAAATATTTCAAAACACAAAGAAGAGCAGGAGAACACTCAGAAGATAGATGCAGAACTCCAGATTCTATTGTATTAGAAACGAATAGTCATACATGATTTACAATGTAGGAATGACTCTTAGTTTCATTGATCATACTACAGAGAACTTACAAGCTTTACAGATACAGTAAGGCAGCCAGACATTCCACGCGCACCTTACTGCAGACAAACAGGCGACCTCCTTCTTCTACTTCTAGACTAAACTAAGCTAACTTGATGTATGTTCCTAAAATCCCTGTTGTAGCCCCTGTTGTAAAGTATTACAGTGTAGAGAGGCACAATATAAAGGCTTTCTGATTGTTCTCACTACAGCAAAAACCTAACTGAACCCCTGGTTCAAACCCCTGGTTCAAACCCCTGGTTACAGCAATAAATACAGGTGAACCAGCTCTTCTAAAATATCTCTGAGCAGTGTCAAATCTGGGCGAAATATTGCCCCTTCTGAGAAGTTCCGGCAGCTTGGCAATAACTTTTGTTTGTCTGTTGTAGTAATACCTTCAGCTGCAACTCTGTCCTCCATTGGGTTGGCCTTGACTTCTTTGCACTTCATCTTTATCTTCCTGCTCCTGAGATTGGATTTCCTTCCTCCATGATGTCACTATGTTGAAGTTCCAGCTGCTTCCTCAACTGCAAGCCTACAAGACAAGACAAGCAATAAGTATCAAGTTTATCGAATGAATAGCAAGAAACTTAAAATAATCGTTTAGATCATGGTGACTATGCAAAATTGTGGAAATCGGGTCCAAAATTAGCAGAAACTGCGTTCAAAATGTACACAGACTGTTTAAAACCCATCGGGTCAACTATCGCTGACCAACAAATGCTACTGGCAGCCAAAAAATGTTTAAAAATTCCACCGCTATGTACATTCCTGCCCATCGGCATGACTATCGCCATCGGCGGGCCCCAAAATTCCTTCGCCGATGTTCTCCATTGGGCCGATGCCCTTTTCCTTTGCTTTCTGCCATCGGCGTGAGAAATCGCCATCGGCACATCCGAAAATCGCCTGGCCGATCATCGCTATTTGGCCGATGGCCTTACTCGTTATTTCCTCCTCCATCGGCGTGTCTCACACTATCGGCGCATCAAAAAACAATTCTGCCGATCATTATGGTTTGGCCAATGGCCCTTTTCTCCTTAGCCTTTTCCTTATGTTCATCGGGCTAATATTGCCCATCGGCGAAGGTCCTAAACCTTACTCCAACTACCGCTGTCTGGCCAAAATGGCCCCTAAACCTAAGCTCTCCCTCAATGCTATCGGCGTGAGTTTTATCGATTGCCCCCTTCGTTGATGTTCATCGGCGAGAGATCGCCCATCGGCGCCTCAAAATTTCCCTCCGCCGATGCCTTTACCTTGGCCGATACCTTTATCGGCGAGAGTTTCGCCATCGGCGTACTCTAGATCTTCTGCTCCGATGATAATGATTTCACCGATGTCTTTCCATTGGTGAGATCCCTCCGATGATCCTTTTGTTGATTGCCATCGGCGTGAGACCATACTATCGGCGAGGGAAAAATTATCCCCGTCGATCACCCTCGTCTCACCGATGCCTTCCGTCGGTGTGACCCACAATATCGGTGAAGCTACTTAAAACTTCACCGATCGCCATTCTCCTGCCGATGGCCCTTCCTCGTCCATCGCTTATCGGCGAGAGCTCCTTATATCGGCGAAGGCTAAAAAAACTTGGCCGATACTAAATGTTATGGCGATGACATTACCCTGGTTTTGAATCCGAACCCCTAAACTATTGAATAAAATATGGCAATCAAAGTGTTCGATGCATCCTCTGCAAAACAATCAAATGTAACATACAAAGTGAAACCCAGACAAAATTGCCCGCGACCCGGAACCACTAAGTATGAATTTTTTTATTTTTTTTAAATTTAAAATGAATGCCAACAAAAAGGGCAAACAACTGACTGTATTTTATGCAAAACCTGATAGTACATTTTACCTAAATGATCATAACTTGCAAAATATGATGAATTTTAAGATGGTTCAAAAAGCAACCCTGGCTCATTTTTCACAAGGAATCCAACCATATTATGCAATGGTACTGAAAAATGCAATTTTCTATATTTTTAACAAGGTTTGCAAATCTGACTCTCTTTTCCCTTTACCACCAGACAGAACAAACACAAGCAGAAGCAAAAAGCAAAGCCACAGCAGGGGTCCCCATTTTGCTAAGGAGCAATAATGGGGCGTGTTGTGATCATCACAACAGTAATTTACCAAACTAAACATGGATTTGAACTTTTCCACTATCTACTCCCACTTTACAATTCAAGGCTTCCCTTTTCTATTCCACACTATTTATACTTCATTCAACCATATCACTACATGACCCTTCAGCTTGGTCTTTGAAGATATCACACTATCTAGGTTTGCAATATACTCATACTCAAAATGCTCCTCCAAATTAGTGATCTAGTCAATCAACTCCTTTAGATCCAAGTTCCCAAAATAGTTTAGGATATCCACCTAGGTTCTATTAGAAATGTTCGTTATGGCCTACAACATCCTTTCCTCCTTGTCCTCTTCACTTCCACTTGATTTCATAAGATCTTCTTCCCATTCTTCATCACTTTCCTTGACCCTAGGGTTAGGGTTCCTCATGTAGTCCTACTCAAGTGCACCCATCCAGATCTACATGGCCTTTACCATCTCATATGAGTCTCCTACATTCTACCTACAATATTTATAATCTCTTTCCTTGTCCTCAATGGCAAATTTAGGTTGGTGATTTGTGCACAATTACCTCCTTTAAAAATATCTCACAATTGATGCTCTATCTATAAACCTTGTGGACTGCTACAAATCTAAAATTTATTTATTTATTTCTAAGTATGCCTTACACCTTCCTTTACCTATCACCACCATATCCTATGTTTTATCAAACCCACATGCTCAATTTACATGACTAGGTGTGCTCATGTTCACACTAGAAATACCCTCTTTCTCCAACCTCACTCTAATACCAAATGATATAGTCATGATAGGAGGGTACAAATAAGGACTATCTAACTATGTATCGTATAAAGAGGATTTGACCATAAATCATTTCAACACACATGAATTCATGGGAAAACACCACATAATAAATAGATATGTTGTATGATTATTACTGCATTACAACCACAATTTGTGACAATAGACCTTTTACGTGCTATTACATATCCATTTCTTTACATTAGAATACCAAGTTTACACAAATTCTAATAACTATGGAACACCACTTCTAAACTAGCTATAAGCATCCACATAATAATTTCTAGCTTAAATCAATCCTAGGACTTTATCACAAAATTGTTGCATGAGTTACAACATGACCTAACATAAGTGCTATAATCCACACTTAAAAACAACATCCCTACATGACACATTGGATACCTTAAAATTTTATCCCACATCATATTTCTATTACCATAATCTATCACTTACATGTCCCTCCTCCACTGTAGAACTTACCTACTATGTTTCTACTCCATCCTTGTCTTCTTTGCTTGCTTTCTGCCAATTCAAAATCTAATATTTTTATCATCCAAATGTTCCTCACATGATTCACATTGGCATCAAGTTGGCACAAAGGTTGATACCACATGGAATGTGTCACTAGTTCTACATATGACAAAATTATAAATTACAAAGGTCTAAAAGTGGACACTCGCTATACAACACACCAGAGACCTTCACAAAACTACTAAACATATAAACATATTCATCTTTGGAACCCAAAATAAACATTTTGTAAAACAAGAATATTTCTAACAACTCACACTATCATCTTATAGTCACTTTCTAAACCAAATCACCAATGTCCACTTATCCAATCAACATCAAACTTTAAATGAAGATACAAAAACCACATAGAATACTACCACCATAACTATAGAAGTTATTTCCTCAATGTGGTAAACTGCACTAACTCATACCATTACAGATTATCAACCACAAATGTTATAGACTTACAAACTACTTAAATTAGACAAAAAACTTCATTGCTTTATATATGATACCACAAACCTTAGGATGACCAAGGATGTGCCTGCATTAGGTCCCATGAGATGAAGAACAAAAAATATGACACCAGGAAACATTACATGTGAATATAATGAGACATTTTGTAAGATTACATTTGTTGTTGGCATAGTAAAATTATTTTGACTTGATAAAAACTAAGATATATTATTATATAGGTGTTGGTGTGAATAAGGTTATTACTTATCCAATTCAGCCCTTGTAGTGTGAACTAGGCACATTATCTAAATAGTCATTATTTAATGTTATTCACATATGTTCACATGTTAAGTTGACTTAGGAAAAAATATAGTTGTTCCTAGTTATTTCTAGATGTTGATAGTTGCCTATAGTTGGCATCTTCTCCTATAGTTGTCTCATGTCATAGGATTAAGACACTTGTCACATGACTACAACATCCTACATCTCATCCTTGTCTTTATAAGCAAGGAATATCATGTACATTGTAACAATAATCTTTTTGCATTCATTGACATAATAGAAGTATTCTCTCATTTGATCTCTCTTCTGCTTTCATGAAGTCCTAGATCTTGGGTGGCTACCATCATAACCAATACTTACATGGTATCAAAGGTAGGGGGAATCACTTCTTGTAAGTGATTTTTTGGAGAGATATTGAATGCATATTATGGTGGATCTTGATATTTGAGTATGCTCTTCTCTTGCATCAAATGATGACCTAGAGAATCAAAGAAACTTGATAGAAAAACTAGATTTCAAGGGTTTTCCTCTTTGTGGCCTTGTATTGTAGATTCATTTTGCAGCATGCTACTACAAATCTAAGGAAACCATTATGTTTAGGAGGTTCAATATAGTCACGATCACCTTTCGATTTGTCTAAATTAGACATTGAAGGCTAGGTCTACAAGGTTTTCAAGTTAGGAGGTGCATGCCAGATCTAGCAGGTACCTAATCTTTTGGAGCACTTTAGGTCAAATATGACCCTACAATCATGGTTAGGAGGCCCAAAAACCTTATGATTGACTGTCAAATCATTAAAATCAGAGCAGTTGTAGGAAAATGCAAAAATAATTGCCCCCTCAGTCTATGAAATCATTGTAGAGGATATTCTCTGCATAGTGAGAATATTCTTTGGAATCTTCATTACAGGGATTGCTAGTATTATCTTTTGTGTAAACACAAAATTCAAATCTTTGATTTTTAAGACATAACTTATGCTTGCAAGTTTTTATTCTATGGGTCAAATTGTAGGGTACTACTGTACCTTGCACAGACCAACATAATCTTTAGGGTACTCGAGGGCTACCCAAAATATTCCATGTGGCATTGGATGCCATCTATGTAGGTGCAGGCCATCATGGGTCCCAAAACCCCTAACACTGAGATTACTATAGTGTTAGGCCAGTGGGATATAAAAACATATCAGCAGCCATATAAACATCAGCATAAACAGGATCCTAGGATAGTATATTCCAATAGAATATTTCATGAAACTAACCATTCTACCCCAAAACCACTATTCTCTGCCAATAAATAGTTTTGTGAAAACCATTAGTGGTTTCTAATAGAACAAACAATGGTTTTGTAATTTCCAAGCAGTTTCGTGCAAAACTATCAACAGTTTAGGAATCTATGATGGAATCAAAGAATATTTTGATAAATTTATTTTATGCATTTTTTAAGTCATGTTGACGTCAGTATGATGCCATTTTATAATGACTGTGCAAGAATATTTTGGCAGCATCAAAATGATTTTGATTGTTGACATCATCAACATAGCTGCTCATGTCATCTCAATGGATCCCTTGCTGACATTTAAGCTTTGAATATTCTAGTTGAAGATTCTACTGACATCAACACTATGTTAGTAGACTTGGCCAAATTTGGTCCCCTCTCATTGAGGTTTTTGTTTTATAGTCCAACTTCAAAGGCTCATATCTTTCTTAAATTTTCTTATTTTTTGAGAATTTTTTTATTTGGGCTAGAATGTTGTAGGATTTGTAGTGGTGTAATGAGAATTTGGTTTTTCATCTTAGTGTTTCCAAAAATTATAGTTTTTCATCATTGTACATCAACAATTCCCATTTTTAGAACTTCAAAGGCTTCATTCGGACTCATACGGTAATATTTTTGGTGAAATTATTTTGAAAATGAATAATGTTTTGAGTAATTTCTAGATCTACAATCAGTTTGATCTAATTTTTCCTAGAAATTATACTTTCAGTTTTAGCCTAATTTTGGTTTTTGCATTATACCCTAATCAAAGACCACTTTTTTTGTTTTTCCTTGTGTCAATCATAATTGGACTGAATATAAATTCCCACTATCATTTTCTTCTAGGGAGTGATCTCATTGATTGAGTAAAAGTGTGGTTGTACTTGTGTTGTTTCTTTTTTGTACTCTTGTATCATGGATCAAACCAAACTTCCTCTGTTCACACCATATACCTATCATGAGTGGCAAAAAAAATGGAAATTCATTTAAGAAAGTTAAAAATTCATAGAGTAACAATGGGTATAGAAATTGAACCAATAGAAGCTGCAGAAAAGAGAAAGTGGTACAATAGATGTGATCAAGCCTATGCAACACTATGCTTGTCTATATCTCCTGATCTCTTTTCTTCATATTAAATCTTGGAATACACCTAATTAAGGGTGGAATACCTTAGAGAATCTCTTTGGTAAGAAAGATACTATGAGAGGTTTTAAACTTGAGAATGAACTAATTGGTTTGAATCCAACTGACTTTGCAAGAATCCAAGACTTCTTCACAAAGATAAAATCAATTAGATAGTAGCTCAAACAATGCTAAATTGAGAAACCAGAAACTCAATTGATTCTTTAAATCCTTTCTAAGATTGGTCTTGCCTATTTAATTTTTGTTTCTACCTTCTATGTTACTATGGATGCTCTTGGGAAAGCTTTCATAATGCCTTCACTTGATGAGTTTGCCACATCACTGACAAGGGAGCAAGCTAAGTTAATACACATGGGCACATTGAAGTCTCCTAAACCTCAATCTCTTCTTGCTAATCAAGGTACAAAGTTGTTATGTCGTAAAATGTGCAAACTAGCATTTTACACTTAGTTTAGCACCTGGTTGGACCTATTTTGTCGCCTTTATTAATTTGGATCTATTTTAACACCTTTTTGAGCTTAAAATGATGAAAATATTGATCCTGATAAATATGCTCCATGGAATCAACTTAGGATTGGACTAAGCCTGCTATATTAGATACTTTTTAGAGTTTTTGGGTTAAACATCCAAGAAACCCAAGTGCCCTGGTCCCACTTGGGAATTTTAGCCCCACTTTGTTATGCCAGCTTAGGACACCTTTTTGGTTTGTATTTGTTAGCCTAATGAAGTTTTACTTGACGTAAGTTAGTAGTATGCATATTTCAATGAGTGTTGTAGTTTATTTTACACCTAAATGACAACTAGCTTATGAGAAGGATTTATCTTGTGATATTATGTTCTATGCTAAAGTGTTCTTCATGCTTGGAGTGTTATCTACTTGTGGATGACATTGAAGTTTGTTTGTGGTCTTTGAAGGAAGTTTGAAGACCTCATCATCACTCTCCCTTGTTGTTGTAGGATCTTGAGTCATATTCATCAACTAAGGTAATATCTCTTGTGGTTATTATCATCAATATCATTCATTATTTATGATATTATTTCATATCTTGCCTCTGCCCTCCTAGGGCACACACTCTTCAATCTAATAATCACTTTAGTGGAGGTGGGAACACTAACATGGGGTTTGACTGAGACAAGCCTTTCTATACAACACAATCTTTTCCTCTTTCCTTGTGTGAAGGTCAAAGAAATAGGTTTCAGGAGATGATTTCTAGGAAGAAGGCAACAAAGATAGTTACAAATCTGGTGACTCCTAAGTTTTTTCTAAATCCTAAAAAAGGCCTAGGGTGCCCAAGAGCCCTAGTATTAGGCATTTATGTTACAAGATCCAAGTTCTAAATCTTTCTCTGACTTCTGTTGTACTTTATGTTTTCTTTGATCTGTCTCTAACAGGTAGTTATAGTATTTTCTTCATCTTCTAGGGTTTGATCACTAGTCTTAGCTTACTTGATTGACTTTGATTGATCCATCTATATAACAAAAAAGAGTAGAAGCCCTATAGTTTGTCTCTCCTTTTTGGGTAGAAGCCAAGCTTGGTTTGTGTCATAATGTTTGTAGAAGAGTGTTTGACCTAGTTTAACTCCTTAGGCTAGATTACTCTTTTCCACTTAACATTTTTGCGAACTCATCATTTCTTGCACTTTTGCATCCTTCTTCTTTCTGATATGAGTTCTTTATCACCCTAGATCTTATTGGTATTGAGTTCATTAATCTTTTTGCATTCATATATAGTTAAATTTTGCATAGTTTAAAAAACTAGGGTTTATCAAAACCTTGCATTTGTTGAACACAATAGGATACTGAGAGGGGGTGATTAAGTAACTAATCAAACATCAAGTCCTCTAGAGTAGATTTAAACTTAAGCATAATAGCATCAACATAAACATGAAATATTAACACAATTTACATCAACACATAATACCAGATATACGTGGAAAACCCAAGAAGAAAAATACCATGGTGAGGAATAACTCACAAAATATGAAGCTCAAAATTACAACTTTGTTTTAGGGATACAATCCAAGTAAGCTACTACTCCTTGAAAACTTTGATTTAGGGTCACTCCCAAGGAAGCTACAACTCCTTGATTAATTTGTTTTAGGATCACTCCCAAGGAAGGTACTACTCCCTAAACTAAGAACAAACTAACAAAATATTACAGTATGAGAGTCTTTCTACTGCCTAAAAACTGACATTGAAAATCACACCTTTGATGATTGCAAGTCTACCTCTTCACACTTCCTTCTAATGATTGGATCAATTAGGCACACTCTATACTTGATCACTATCACATAGATGTCCTCAAGATGAATTAGGATAGCATCTACAACTTCCTCTCTTTCTCCTTTAGTCACACATCATAATGCATTAATTTTGCTCCTTATCTTCTTGTGAGCCCTATCAATCACTTTGCAATCACACTTCACCTAACTCAATTTGATTGACAATTTATACATGATATTACCCTTGTTACATTGCTTGTCAGCCAGAGACAACATGAAACATATATTTACAAGTCATCTAGACTACACACAACATGAAACATGTATAGGACAAGTCCTAAACAAGCCTACCCGCTACACCAAAAGAAGACCCATGCCTTGTGGACATCAACAATTGCTTAACAAGGTCCAAAACATTCTTCATAGCATAAAAAAACAAGGACTTACATCTGCACACCCTACTCATTTTAAAATAGGATAGTCTTAAGAAAAGACATATGAAACTTGAAGCATAATGGCCACAACAAATTGAAAATGTTGTACCGTCCTGGAAAAAGGAAAGATCTTCATGACACTCTTCCAGATGAGTATACAAGACTCATACAACATCTCCAAACACTCTTTTACCTTTGTACATAAAATATTTTGTGCCACACATCTTCAACCATGAACTTTGAGAACAACTAGTCATCTAGAACACACTACAACATATTGTCATTGAAAATCTAAGCTTACAGATCACCAAGAACCTTGAAAATGCAATAAAGCATGTACAACACATCCATAAACATGTCCACAAAACTACAAACAAAAACATTCACATTTGGAGGAATGCAGAGCATTGTACCTAGCCTTCAACGCCACCTTATTCTACCAAAACACATGTTGGTACTCTATCATGTATAACTTTCACAGTAGGACAAATGATCTAAAACTTTATAATTATTACCTTCATTGCACCCAAAACATAGTTCCAAAACCACATTGCCATATCTACTAATGTGGAGGAATATAGAGTAATCTCCTAAATAGTCTTCAAAAGTAGTCATTATGCAGCAGAAACTGTCACCAACTTCCAAAGGCCTAACCTTCTTTGTATCAACACATGCATTCTTAGGAATAGTAGGAGAGATCATACTATTAGAAATAGTATGGACAACTGAGAGGAGGGATGAATCAATTGTCCCACAATATTAAACTTTTCTTCTTTTAATCTTCTTTAACAAATTTCAATCAGATAAACATTAAAGCATGAATCAATAACACAAGAGCAGAAATAAATTGAGCACACATTACACCAGAATTTTTACATGGAAACCTAGTTAAGGGAAAACCATGGTAGGGGTTAACCCACAAGACTTGTACCCTAGTAAAAGTACTTAGAAAAGGGGAAGGCACATGCCTTCAAGCTCACTACCCAGAGCTCACTTCTCAAGATAGGCTCATTGCCTATAGAATTTATGTTTAATATAGAAAGAATGAATTGTGAAATACCATCTTCTTTATGCCTAGTTCAGTTCCTTTGAAAGCTTACAAAACTTCTTCTCTACTCCAAACACATAGCTCTTCATCTGAACATTTCTTGTTCTTTTGCTTCTACTCTTCTCTTCTCTGCCTTTGATTCTTTCTTTAGATTTTATTATTTTCGCACAAGGATATTTTTCCACAACTCATCAACAAGTATTTATATGCTTCATCAACCTTGAAATGAACATCAAGGTTGACACTACAAACATCTAAATTATTGCGTACCACTAAGCTATCAGCAAAACACAACTAGGACTCAAATCTTCCTTAATCAACACACCACGTTTCAAAGAATTTCTCTTAGATCATCTGCAACACGCTTGAATCATCCGATCGGCTAAGACTAGGAAGAACAATAACACCAAGAAGGAAATCTTCTTTGATAAGATCAAACTTCAATGCAAACCTCCACCATAATAGTCACACAGTCCAAAGACGTCCACAAGTACATTGAATTCAACAAAAACATCCGCACTCATCCAACTCATCAGAATCACTTGCATCTTCCTCTGGAACCTGAAGAACACTATTTGCCATTACTGTCACATTAGAAAGATTACTTGCAGACCTCCAAACCATAAACAACTTGAATGGAGGATACACACTGACTTCTCAAACATGCCTTTAGATCCGTAAATCATCATTTGATATGGGATTCTTTAGGGTTAGCTTGGAATCTAGCAACAAGCCCAACTACATTTATAATATTAGGTCTGGTTTGAGTCAAATAGACCAATCCTCCAATCATTGATCTATACCTTTTTTGACTTGCCTTAGGAGAGTCATCATCTTTACTCAACTTACATCTAGTTACCATAAGAGTGCCTACTGGCTTTGAGTCTTCCATTCTAAACTTTTTCAACAATTCTTTCACATACTTAGACTGAGATATAATGATACCTTTATTTGACTGAGTGATTTGCAGACCTAAGAAGAAATTCATCTCACCAAACATGGACATCTCAAACTTAGTTTGCATTTGATCAACAAATGTTTTTTACATGCTCTCATTTCCACCAAAAATGATATCATCAACAAATACCTCAACAATCATAATATTTTCATGTTCAATCTTGAAGTAAAGATTACTGTCAGCAATGCCTTTGTTATATCCTAGCTTTAGCAGATACTTATCTAATCTTGCATACCAAGCTCTTGGGGCTTGTTTATGTCCATATGATGCTTTCCTCAATCTACAAACCATGTCTTTCTAATCAGACAACTGAAATCCTTCAAGTTGCTCAATGTAGACTTCTTCTAACTCTCCATTTAGAAATGCTGACTTGACATCCATTTGATAGACTTTGAAATCTTTATAAGCAGCAAAAGAAGAAACAATCTGACTGCCTCTATTATTGCCACCAGATCAAAGGTTTCTTCAAAATCAATTCCTTCCACTTGAGAATATCTTTTGCATACCAACCTTGCTTTATTTCTTACAACTTCACCATCTTCATTTAGTTTATTCTGGAAGACCCATTTAGTTCCAATCACATTTTTGTCCTTAGGTCTAGAGACAAGATCCCAAGTGTGATTCTTTTCAATTTGCATTAGTTCTTCCTCCATTGCATTTACCCAATTTTCATCATTACAGGCTTCACTTAATGATTTTGGTTCAATCTTTGAAATCAAACAAATCTCTTCTTGATCTTCATCAACTTTTCTCCTTGTTCGAACACCTTTATTTCTATATCCTATGATTTGATCTTCAAGATGATTCATCCTTACATACCTGAGAGTTTTTGGAATTGCTTGAGCTTCTATTTCTTGAGCTTGTTCCTCAACTTCTGCACTATCTTCTTGAGTTACTAGAATTTCTGGATCAATCTGGATCTGAATCTGAGTTTGCACTTGCCTTTCTTGACATGGATTTTCATCTTGATCATATGAATCATATCTACAAGACTTGGAATGTCCTTCTTTGCTCTCATCAACCCTAACATTGGCACTTTCAATAATATTTTTCAACCTATGCTTTGCTTTGAGTATAGTAGCCCAGAAAGATTCCTTCATCACTTCTTGCTTTAAACTTTCCTAGATCCTCATCTCTTTTGATATAACATTTACTACCAAAAAATCTAAAATATCTTATAGTAGGAGGATGACCAAACTAGAGTTCATAAGGAGTCTTACGAGAATTGCCTTTGATCTGCACTCGGTTAAGAGTGTAGACAACAGTAATCACAGGTTCTCTCCAATAGACTTGTGGAACATTTTCTTCCATCATCATGGTCCTAGCAGCTTCTTGAATGGTTTGGTTCTTTCTTTCCACAACACCATTTTGTTGAGGAGTCCTAGGAGTAGATAACTGTCTTTTTATTCCATGCTTTTCACAGAATGTATCAAACTCACCAGAGGTAAACTCTCCACCTCTATCAGATCTCAGACACTTTATCTTGACACCAATCTCATTTTTCACCATAAGTTTGAATGCCTTGAATTTTTCAAGAGTTTCTAATTTTTTTAAAGGAAAGTTACCCACATCATCTGGGAGTAATCATCAATCAGCAATTTAAAATATGTCTCCTTGCACACTCCTAATTCTAGCAAGACCACAGAGATTAGTATGCACAAGTTCCAATTGCCCACTTAAAAATTGTTCTTTACTTTTGAATGATGTTTTGTTCTATTTACCCAATTGACATTCTCTACACATTCTATCAGGTTTCACAAGTCTTGGAAGATCTCTCACAGCTTGAGTAGAACTTATCTTGACAATGTTGTGAAAATTCACATGACACATTCTTCTATGCTATAACCAACTCTAATCAATTTGTACAATCAAACAACATTTACCAGAACTACTTAATTGAAAGATGTTACCTCTAGTTTGTGTACCAAATGCAATTTCAATTTTAGAGCTTTCCAAGATTCTAAATTTACCATCCTTGAATCGAAGATCATAACCCTTGTCAACCAACTATCTAACACTGAGAAGATTATGCTTCAGCCCTTCCACATATAGAACATCATTTGTGTTAGTCTTACCATCAAAAGAGATGGATCCTCTGCCACAAATTCTACCAACCGAGTTGTCTCCAAATTTCACAATTTCACTTTCATATTTCTCAAAGTTTATAAACTTACTTTTATCACCAGTCATATGATGAGAACATCCACTATCAATCACCCATTCATCCTTTTCAACAACCTAAGTAGCCAAGGTACATTCCACATTTTCATAGCTAGCAGATTCAGTAGACATTGGATCTTCTTCTTTGATAGCAATGAATACCCAATCATCTTCAGTGGCAACTCCATGATCAAATTCATCATATGTGACTCCTTCTCCATCCTTTTGGACATAGTAACAATTCTTCTAACCTTTATATCTATTAGGGTTTGGCTTTGAAAATTTCTCTGGACATCTTGAGGCAAAACGACCAATCTTATTACAAGCAAAACATTTGAATGGCAACTTTCATTCATACTTACCAGATTCTCTTGGCATTCCTTTGGCAATAAGAGATTCTAGTTATGTAGAATCAATTTCATCATCTTCAAGATCCTTCCTTGCCTTAGTAAATCTATTTGATCTTGTAGAAGATCTTTCACCTGGATCATATCTTTGTTTTCCATATATACTGGCCTTAAAAGTAGATTATGACTTAGGAAGAGAATCACCAAACTCACTTAATTCAAAAGCTGAAATTTTGCCAACTAACTGATCTCTTGTAACTTCTAAGACAGTCCTGATCTCTTCTATAGAAGCAACCTTATGTTTGTATGAATCAGGTAAAGATTTGAGCACTTTTTCCACAATATCTGATTCTTCCAAAGTTCCACTAGCACACCTGATACCAACACAAGTTCATTTATCTTTTGCATGTAGATTGTGATGTTTTCATCTCCACTCATCCTTAGATTTTCAAATTTTCCTCTTAGAATTTGTGGCTTGGCACATTTGACATGTTCATTGCCTTCATAAAGATTCTCCATCTTCGTCCAGATTTCATGAGTAGTTTTTAGTCCAAAGACATTTGTCATTTCTGAATCAGTCAGGGCACTCAACAAGGCTTCTTTGGCTCGAAGGTTATTTTCAGCATCTTTGATTTGTTCTAGAGTTGAAGGACCTTTCCTCTAGAGGTTTATACTCATCATGGGTAATCATCCAATAAGCATCACCCATGCATTGCAAATGACACTCCATGGGACTCTTCCAAAAAGAGTAATTTGTTCCACCAAATCTTGAACTATCCTTCTTGTAGGTCAACATCTTGGATCTCCTTGGGCGGTTAAGCTTCTTTTAGAGGAACTTGGCTCTGATACCAATTGTTGGAAATAGTCTAGACAACTGATGCAAGAGCATCCCTGGTTTAAGAGCAATCTTGCATAAACCAAAAACATTTGCATTTTAGTTGTTTGCATTTCAGTTCTCTCATTTTGCAGTTCAGTTCAGGCAGTTTAGTTAGAAGTAGTTCAACTTGTGGTCTAGTTTTAGCATTTCACATCTTGTGGATCTGGACTTACCATCTACATTCATTCATCTTCATCATATCAAGAATTTAGAATGTTTTGATAAGTTACTGGAAAGCTATCGCTATCAAAAGTTGACTATTTTCTCAGAGCAAAGCATCCTAACAGTTCCTGATAATCAACTGAAAGAGAAGGCTTGCAGATCATTCCTTGACTTGTGGATCCTAATGACACATCATTCAATGATCCTTGGTTCATGGCTAACCTTCCCCGGAGGTCTGTACATTGTTCCATTCATTTGAGGAAGCATTTTATGCATTTAGGTTTGACCTATTTGTGAACACGTTACATCTCCTCATTGGAGTTTGTGACCTTCCTTGGCCGATGCGATGGAATCTATTGGTCTAGAAATGATATATATAGATGTAATAGATCCTTAGGAAAGTAGCTATTGATATAAGAAAGATTTGATAGTTTAGATTTGTGCGAAGGAGCTTCAAATATTTATCTTGTGTATGTATGTACTTAGGCATGTGAGCCCTAATTGTAAGCCTGCATGTTGCCGGCTGATTTGTATTTGAATTCTTTGATATATTAAATAACTGAATCTGCATTTGTTCCATTTCTCAAGTTATTTCTATTGTGTTTACTTTTGCTACACAGTTCTGATAGTTCATTCTATGAACCCTCCTATCGTGATTGCACCAAGTGGTATCAGAGCAAAGTTTAATTATTTTGAGTGAATTGGGGAAGGGGATTCTCTAAGATCCTGTTGTGAGTAGATCACTGATCTGAGGCAGGTTACTGGTGCACAATCGATCACCGATTGAGAGGCAGTTGTCACTTGTAGCCTGATCACCGAACCTGAGGTAGTTTGCACTTGATCCTAGGAAGATGCCACCATAGAGAGTACCTCCTGGTGGTACAATGGCTAATAGAATGGATGAGATGATGTAATTGATGGGAACAATGCGAATCCGATTGGATGCTATTGAAGAAGATAGGCGAAGAGGATTGACACCAAGACCTGATGTTGAAAGTGATGATGAAGAAGAATTTCAATCTACTGAACAAACTAGCAAAACCTTAGAAGGTAATAAAGAAGAATAATCATATCAGGTAAAGATGTTGCAATCTATTTCAAAGATTGAGTTGGTGTACCAAATTATACTGGTAATTTGAACCCTAAAGAGTTGATTGATTGGATAAATGATATGGTAGAATACTTTGAATATGAAGAAATGGAAGATCCAGAGAGAGTGAAATTTGCAAAGACAAGATTGAAAGGGCATGCTCCTATATGGTGGAAACAAATAGAAGAGGAAAAGAAAAGATTACAAAGTGGGACCAGATGGTGACAAAGTTGAAGAATCAGTTTATACCTGCTGACTATGACTTGGACCTGTTGAAGAGATTGCAAAACCTAAGACAAAAGGAAAAATCTGTGAAGGAGTACTCCAAAGAATTTCATAAGATGATCATAAGGAAAGGACATAGTGAAGCAAGCAAGGAGAAAGTGGCTAGATATATCAATGGACTGAGATTGAACATTTAAGAGGAACTAAGTTTGGTAAGGATGACATCTTTGGAGGAAGCATACCAGTTTGCACTAAAAGTTGAAGAGAAGCTAAACAAAAGACATGACCAGAGATAAAGAGGTAGAGGAGGTAAATTTTAGAGAAGTACAACATTTTCTAGAGGAGACAGATCATCTGTGGAGCTGAACAAGTTGGACAGCCCATTGAAAAAGGATGACAGAGATAACAATCCTTGCTGGAGAGATGACCAAAATTTTTACCAGAGAGGAAACCCTAGTGCTTACAGGAATGAAGGATAGATAAGGGAAGGAAGAGGATTTGATAGGAGAACATTTAGAGGTACTTGTTTCAAGTGTGGAGGTGGACATAGAGCATTTGAATGTAATCAGGGTAGTACAAGCAAGAAGACAGAGAATAGTGGAAGGGCCACTTATGTTGAGGAAGAACCTATTGAATCACCTAGTTTAGTTGGCAATCTGGAGAAAGGAGAATCATTGGTGATGAGGAGAGTACTATTTCAAGTAGAGACACATGACGAACCATCACAGAGGAAAAGTTTGTTCAAAACCATATGCAAATCCAGAGGTAAGTGTTGTAAAGTTGTGGTTAATAGTGGTAGTTTAGATAACCTAGTTTCAGAGGAGATGGTGACTAAGCTGAAGTTGGAAAGATTGAAACACCCTACGCCTTATTAGATAGAATGGTTTCAGGATGATCATAAGGTACTAGTGAGCGAACAATGTTTGGTGAAATTTCATATCGGATCTTATCATGATGAAATCTTTTGTGATATTATGCCTATGGATGTTTGTCATATCTTGTTGGGTAGACCTTGGCAGTATGATAGAAAATCTATGCATGATGGGAGAAAGAATACATATAATATAACAACAAATGGAAAGAGAATTACCTTGATTCTTTTGGAGGATGATCCTAAGAGTGAAGTATGTGGGAATGCCAGAATCTATTTGGTAGATGGAAGGAAATTTTAGGATGGTTTGAGACATGAGAACATGTGTAATGCCTTGATTCCTAAGAAACCTAAAACATTAAAGAAGGAGCCTAGAGAATCACAACCGAAAGAGGTAAGAGAGTTACTGACAGAGTATGAAGACATCATATCAGATAATGTGCCTGAAGGATTACCACCTATAAGGAGTATCAGTCATCACATGGATCTTATAGCAGGAGCAATTTTGCCTAAGAAAGCAGCACATAGAATGACATCGGTAGAGAATGAGGAATTGAATAGACAGATACAAGAATTGTTGAGGAAAGGTTTGATCAGAGAAAGTTTGAGTCCTTGTGTAGTACCTGCAGTTTTGGCACCTAAGAAAGATGGAGAATGGAGAATGTGTATTGACTCTAGGGCAATAAACAAGATCACAGTTAAGGATAGATTTCCTTTACCTAGGATGGATGATATCATGGATTGTTTGAGTGAAGCAAGATATTTCACAAAGATAGATTTGAAGAGTGGATACCATCTAATCAAAATTAGAGAAGGTGATGAATGGAAGACTACTTTTAAAAAAAATGAAAGATTGTATGAGTGGTTAGTGATGCCTTTTGGATTGACAAATGCACTGAGCACTTTCATGAGATTGATGAATGAAGTCCTGAAGAGATTCTTGGTTAAGTTTGTGATTGTATACCTAGATGATATTCTAATTTTCAGTAAGACAAAAGAAGAACATTTGTGGCATATTAGACAAGTTTTGCAAAGACTGAGAGAAAATAAATTGTTGATAAACATCAAGAAGTGTAGTTTCATGAAGGAAGAGCTGGTATGTTTGGGATTTGTGATTTCTGTGGATGGATTGAAGATGGACCTTGAGAAAGTGATAGCAATTGTTGAGTGGCCTATACTGGAGAGCATTGGAGAAGTTAGATCATTTCATGGATTGGCTAGTTTCTACCGAAAGTTCATCAGGAATTTTAGTTCAGTTTGTAACCCTATGACATAGACAATGAGAGGTGACAGAAAAGATTTCAAGTGGACATCAGGAGAAGATAAAAGTTTTAAGTTGTTGAAGCACAAAGTGACAGAGAAACCTATTTTGGCATTACCAGATTTTAATAAGGTATTTCAAGTTGATTGTGATGCAAGTGGAAATGCAATTGGTGAAAGGAAGCTAGGTGTACAGAAATTGCTTCCTACACTAATCTAATGAGGGGAGATCTATACAAATTCAATTTAATCCTTGCAACTATAGCAACATGAAACATATAAATGAGATATTGCAGCAATATGCATGAACCAGAAAGAAGATAGAAGAAGAGAGACAAAGATATATGGTGGGGAAAACCCTTATCGAGTGAAAAACCCCACTTAGAAACCTGCACAATATATTAACAAATCTAAATATTATTTACAATACACTTGCAATGCAAGCTTCAATAGTCTTCGACACTCATGTCTAGAGTCAATCTGGTAGCATAATAGTACTTGTAAATCTTGTAATACTTCTACTCCTTCAAGCACCTATTTATATAGAAAATACAAGGCAAAATTGGTCCTATCCTGAGATGGGCATCCAACTTGACCTCATGGCCCAAAACCCACACCTAAGGATACTTGGTCAACATTGTAGAATGTTCCTGACACTTGTCCATAGCTCCGATCCCAAAGAGGTAGCCTATTTCCAAAATGGGCTATGATAAATGCTCTTAGGACTCTTACAACCATCATAGAATTTGTCATAGCAGTTACAACTTACATCTGTAAGAGAATCTATTATACACAGGCTATAAATATCATATTCTCATACAACATGTCATATTCCACCTTGGGGCACCCAAATATGTCTTTTTCAAAGATGCTTCATGATGCATGTCTTTGTCTATCTTACAAGCTTCTATTTCCAACTCTTACATGTCATATGTTTGTCATAGGAATCAGTCATAACTATTTCAGTCAACATTCCCTTACACAACATCCAAGATGTTGACCCATGGCAAAATTCTCCTACCACTAAGTGGGATGCCTATCTCCTCATGTGAGGAAAAAATTACAATCACCGTGCCACATCCCACAAAATGACAATATGGAATTTACAATTAATTTACAACATAGGTGTTGATCTATTTTTTCCTCTGGTCAGAGTCAAATATTTCACCTTGTGTTTTCTTGAAAATCCTTGTTTAGGAAGCATTACTCAGGGTGCATATCCCCCATGTAAGCTATGTTTGTGATCTTCAAGTCTGAACCCAAATCTCAAGGTCTGAAACTTGCATGCAGAAGCTTACCATGTGAAAGAGCTTGAAAAAATAAGCAAGTTTACTTTTTACATCACCTTGAAATTCAGCCAAAAAGGGAAGTTATGTATGGTCAATGTTCTAGTCAAACCTGATCATATTCCAAGTATCAGGTGATATTTATAGCATCGGGTCATATTCCAAGTATCGGGTGATATTTCTAGCATCGGGTCATATTCCAAGTATCAGATGATATTCTGAACATCAGGTGATAGTTGAAATATCACCCCGATATGTAAAATATCACCTTATCCTTTCCATATCACCCCAATATGCGAAATATCACCCTATCCTTTCCATATCACCCCGATATGTGAAATATCACCCTATCCTTTCCATATCACCCTGATATGCAAAATATCATCTTATCCTTTCCATATCACCCCAATATGTGAAATATCACCCTATCCTTTCAATATCACCCCGATATGTGAAATATCACCCTATCCTTTCCATATCACCCTGGTATACAAAATATCACCCTATCCTTTCCATATCACCCTAATATGCGAAATATCACCCTATCCTTTCAATATCACCCTGATATGATGATAACGCCATCTAGTCACATTTCAATAAGGCCCGTCCATGATGGTGATGTCACCATCATATCCTTCATGAGAAGTGTACAAGGACTGATTTTAAAAAGGTAGGGGCCCACGTTGTATGCAGATCTAGGTGCATATTCGGGGGGCAATTTCAAAAAAGAGTTTAAGCACCAAAAGCGGAGGTACATGATCTGGATTTGTGAAGGGACGTCCCAGCGACCATTTTGGGGTGGATGTAGATATTTCTTGCATTCATTGTTGCACAAAGAGGAAGTATCTCACATTGATGATCCAAAGTATCTCTCCACCGCTTTGTTTCAGATGCTGCATACAGTCATGGTTGAGGATAGACACGTGAGCTACTCCCATTTAATACCAAAATATCTTCCACCATTTCAGGGAGCAGATTGATGATGTGGCTGCTTGCATTGAAGACTAAAGATATTTTCCATCTGCATCAATTCCAGATATTTGACACCATTACTTCTGTAGCTGGGATGTCCCTTCCAGATATTTTTTTTGGTGGCAGCTCTCTAAGCGAATTTTGTAATCGACTTAGGTTAGACTCAAATGCTCTATAAGTTGAGGCTTATGATGTAAATAAGGTTGGAAATTTTTTGGCATTCTGGTCTTTTTGTTTCCAAACAGAGCTTACATATACTATAACCTTGCATTTTCATTGGATATATGCAAGTTATTTTACCTCCTTTGCTGATTTTCTAGTTTTGTGTGAATCTGCATAAGGTTGTCTGTGAACAATTATGTCCCTCTCAACCCTATTGCTCCTTACCTCTACTAGAATAATCTAATCTATGTATGTTTACTATTGTATCTGATTATATTGTACATTTCCTTAGTGTTGTGGAAGTCTCTTTTGATCTGTTTGGTGCATCACCTCTTGTTTTCTTTAAGTTTTATGTTTCATCTTTCATTTTACAGCATTCCTTCTCCCTTTTCTCCTAAAAATTTAGTAGTTTTAGGTGATATCCAGTCAAGGAAGATGGCCTTCTCTGGAGGTCTGATCTCGTTTAGCAAAGTCCCACACTTAGAGATCATTCCCATTGTATCATTGGAATGCTTGCAATCCTTCCAAGCAGGGTGCAATTTCACGTGACAAGAGTTTCTAGCATGCCCGGTGGGACAATACAACTTTTATTACTAGTTTTGATGTGCAGCCAGTGATTTTTAGACCTGTAAGAGGTTAAACTTACATATCTGGCAACTCACACTGAGGAAGAACAAGCAGACCAATTCTACTGATACATTTTTATGAGAAAGATTCAAACCAGGAGTTCAAGTTCATTTGACTATTTGCAGTTGTCTCCACCTAGAAGGTAGAGTAGAGCTATAGTAAGGACTCCAGTTTCTAAAAGGATACAGTCAACTCCACCAAATTTTAGACCAGTTATCTTTGTAGTTCCTATAGCAACTCAAGCAAATCTACCCCCAGCTTTTCAAATGGCAATAAATTTGCCATTTGTGACTTTTGATGGGGGCAGCCCCTTAAAACCTAACAATACATGATGTTATACCCATGGCAGCTTTGAAGAGTCTGCCCTATTTCACAGGTGAAAATTAGACTACCCCTATTGAGCACATTAGAGACATAGCATCTCTATGTGGTGTACATCATGTCACTCAAGAGAATGTAGCCATTAGGCTACTGGCTACCTCTTTTAAGGGAAAGGCATTACAATGGTTCAGAGGTTTACCAGTGCAGACTATAGGACCTAGGATGATCTAGGTGACAAATTAAACAAGTAGTTTCAAGATAAATCAGATAACTTGTCATTGGTTAAACAAATGACTACCATAAAGAGAGCTCCTCAAGAGCAAATGATGGATTTTAACTTCAGATTCCAAAAGACATGGGACAGAATCCCTGCCATGGTAAGACCTCCAGCTGAATATGCATTCTTATATTTTTTGAAAGCTTTAAATAGTGACATTTTAGTGATGATTCAATCATTAGGAGGTACAAGCCTACCCGATGCTTATGAAATAGCTATTAGAGCTAAGAACAATCTGATTCAGGCCAAAAATATAGCACCTAGACCACCAGTACCTATTTTTCCTAAGATTCAAGCTTCAATGCCTTTGCCAATCCCATATTTTGCCCCTTTACCTACTACTGTTGCATTACCAAGTACTGCCAATTCTGAGCTTGCTGCCTCTAGCTCATCCCAAGAGTTGAAAGAGAAAAAATAGTCAACAAAAGATAGAGAGCATCCTTCAAACTTTTGGCAATGAGCTGGTGAATATAAAGAAGCAGCAATCCTGGGGCAGGTAGCCTTATCAGCAGCCATATCAAGGGCAAAATCAACCTTATCAAGGCTAAAATCAACCCCAAGGGCAAAATTAGCCTTATCAAGCTAATAGGCCACCTTATCAAGGCAATTACCAAGGTGCCAGGCAAAATGTGAATCAAAGTCCTTTTCAACCTTATAATCTAGCACCCATTAATGCAGTAAGGGACCTTCTCCCTATTCAGAATAACCTTGTAGCTGAATATGAATGGTGTTTTCCATGCAATCAGCCACACAATCAGGTAGCTTGCTCAAATGGGGTCATAAATCAAGCTCTGATAGTGCAAAATGTGGCAATCTCACAGCCAAATACACCAAATGATGGAGCTGCACAATAGCAGGAGCAATCTCAGAGTGATTCTGCCTTCATGAATTGGCAAGAAGGTGAATTATGTGGTGTAAACAGTGATAATACTCCAGTTGCAGCCTATACAAGAGCCAAGAAGAGGGGTTATGAGGTTGAACAAGTTGCAAATAAAGGAAAGGGACATGCTGATGCTTCTACATCCCAAATTTCCCATATTTTACAAAGAAATACTTTAGCAACAACAAAGGAGATGCCTCATTTACAAGCTGGTATTGTTGCTACAAAATCACAACAAAAGGTAAGTTTCACTCCACCTTTCAATATAATTGAAAATATGAAAATGATGAATGTGACAATGTCCATGTGGGATTCCCTAACCATCCCTGGCCAAAAGAAGATGTTGTAGTCTGCCTTATCTGATTTGAAAGTATCCAATGATACAACTATTGACCCAAATAGGGTTGTCATTACCAATTCATCTCAGGATAATAGCAAAAAACCTAACAAAAGTTCTAAACCACTCCCATTTTATGTATCATTGATAATTAGAGACAAATTAGTACATAATTTCATGGTGGATAGTGGAGCAAGCAGTTCTGTGATGCCTAAGCAAATTGTAGATCAATTAGGGCTCAAGTACCAGCTTCTTGAGAAGGGTGTACTCTAATTAAATGGCACAGCTGTTAATACCGTGGGTGTAATAAAAGACCTAGGTCTGACTCTGCACACTTGTCCAAATGCTTCCATCTGCCAAGAGGTCTTCATCATTGATTTACCTCCCTATTTTTCCATGTGCTTATCAAGGGAATTTACAGCCAAGATAGGAGGATATTTATCCTCAGATTGGTCCCATATGTTTTTCAGGACCATATATGGCACCAAAGTGACCCTAAAATCTGAGTTGCTTTCAAATTATCACATAGAGCCCTACACCCCAAGTACTGTTAATGCAAATTACATTATTTCTGATGATCCTGAATTAGTTGCTGCTCAAGAACTACAAGCTAAAAGCATACCAGAGGTACTCTTAAGGGAGTGGGCCTTAGAAAATAATGTGGATGATCCTGAAGGACACATCCAAGAAAATGTTATGGGGGTTTACATACTGCATGAGCATTAAACAACAATACCAAATCTGGTAAAGAATGTAGAACAACAGACAGAACAGCTAAATGAGGTGTGGAAAATGTATTTTGATGGCTCAAGGAGCAGAAATGGATCTGGAGGTGGTGTAATGTAGGTGTCACCATAAGGTGAAAAATATTATTCTTCTTTCTGTTTTGTCTTTGTATGTACAAACAACATTGTTGAATATGAAGGATTAATTCAGGGTTTGCAGTGGGCAAGAAAGAGGAAAATAGGCTGTTTGCAAGTCTATGGTGATAGTGAGCTCATTATGAATTAGGTGGGAGGATGGCATCTTACAAAAAGTGATGTTCTGAAGTGCTATAAGCATAGGGTATGGGTCATGATTGAAGAGTTTGATGCTTTCAATCTGATCTCTATTCCAAGAAATTAGATCTCCCATGCTGATAGGTTAGCTTCAATTGGGGCTCAGTTTGACATCCCCAGTGATATTCAAAGGGAGAAGGTACAACCTCATGCAAAAATAGTTGATAGGCTCTCTATCCCTGATAATAATATTCATTGGCAAGTTTTTGAAAGTGATGAGTAGATCCTACATTTCTTGTTAGAGGAAGATGAGTTTTCCATGATGAATCAAGATAAACTCAAACAATAGTATGGCAATGATCAAATTGTTCAGTTGAGAACAAACAACCTGTCCAAGGGATTGGTAACCTTGGAATCTATTTTTAGTACAGATGATCAGTTTAAGAAAAGAAAGACTAGCATGTAGGTTAAAGAAGAGCATTATGAGGAGCTAGAAATTTTCAAAGGTAGGCTTCTTAAAATTGGCAAAATCTACTCACCTGAGGACATGAGAGCTTTTATTGATCTGTGTCAAGAGTTTGAAGATGTGTTTGCTTGGGATTATTCAGACCTGAAGGGGTTTGACCCTCATATTGCCCAGCATACCATAGAATTAGAACCAGATACTAAACCTATGAGGCAGAAGCAAAGACCTCTAAATCCAAAGCTAAAGCCCCTGATGATTAAAGAGCTGACCAAACTGATTGAGGGGAAAATCATTTTTCCAATCAAGTACACTTCTTGGGTCTCCAACCTTGTTCCTGTGAGGAAGAAGAATGGAGAGATTAGGCTGTGTGTTGACTTCAGAGACCTTAATAGGGCCTCCCTAAAAGATCACTACCCATTGCCTTCAAAGGAGCAAATTCTGCAAGTAGTGGCTGGCTCAGAAAGATTTTCTTTGCTTGATGGATTTTCTGGTTACAATCAGGTGTTAGTCAAGGAGGAGGATCAATTCAAGACTGCTTTCACCACCAAATGGGGAACCATGGCCTACAAAAGGATGCATTTCGGTCTCTCAAATGCTGGCTCTACTTTTCAGAGAGCCATGGATATGGCCTTTAAGGGTTTGCTATATAAATTGGTGCTGGTATACCTTGATGAAATCACAGTCTTTTCCAAGAATGCAGCTAAACATCTATCCCATCTGAGGCTAGTATTTGAAAGATGTAAGGAATTCAGGATATCTCTTAATCCCAAGAAGTGCATATTCGTCGTGCATGAAGGCAAGCTACTAGGGCACGTTGTGCCAAAGGAAGGCATTACCATTGATGCTGAAAGAGTAAGGGCCATTTTGGAACTGCCCTTACCCAGCCATAAGAAGGGACTTCAAATCTTTATTGGCAAAATTAATTTTCTGCAAAGATTCATCCCTGATATTGCAAATCTTTTGAAGCCTTTGACGTCCATGTTGAAGAAGAATACAGCTTTCAGTTGGACAACAGAAGCCAAACTCAGCTTCGAGTCCATAAAAGAGGCATTAGCAGCTGCACCAACTCTGGTGAATCCTGACTTCTCCAAAGACTTTATCTTATATGCTTATGGCAGCCTAGATACCATCTCTGTGATTTTGGTACAACAGTAGATTGAGGGTTTTAAGCAACCAATTGCTTTCTTCAGTTAGGGGCTGGAGGAGTACGAGTAGAGGTATAGCTTTGTTGAGAAGAATGTCCTTGTAGTGATAAGGAGCCTTAGGAAATTTTGGCATCTTGTTTCTAATAACAAGATACATTTGATGGTGGCTCACCCTAGCATGAAGGAGTTCCTGTTAAGTAAAGATGTTAATGAGAAAAGAGCTAGTTGGATCACCAAAGTCATGGAATATGATGTGGAGATCAAGGTAACCAAGCTAGTTAGAGGTAGAGGACTCAGTGAACAACTTGCTACCAGTTCTAAGAATGAGGTAGAAAAGGAAGATGAGGTGCTCCTGACCATTAAAGATGCACCTCAAGATAATATAGCAGTAGTAGACACCAGTTGGTTTAATGACATGACTCAATTTTTACAAACTGGTAAATGTCCAGCAGGTCTTGATAGAACTAAAAGAAGATATTTTAGGCTACAATCTATTCCATATGTTTTGATAAATGGCACCCTTTTCAAAAAAGACTTTAATGGGGTGTTGTTAAGGTGCATTGATAAAGATCAGACTAACAAGGTACTTCATGAATTTCATGATGGAATAGTAGGGGGTCATTTTACCCCAAGGACTACTACTTGGAAAGTAATGAGAGCTGGCTATTACTGGCCCAACTTATTTAAGGATGCCCATGCATGGGCTAGAAAATGTATAAAGTGTGCCATTTTACAGGCAAAGAGAGGCTGTCGGCTTTACCTCTGCAGCCAATTCAGGTAGAGCAGCCCTTTATGAGATGGGGCATTGATTTTATAGGTCCCATTAAGCCACCATCAGGTGTAGGCCATAGGTGGATACTCACAACTATAGACTATTGCACAAGGTGGACTGAAGTAGTAGCTCTGAGGGAATCCAATGAGAATGTTGTTTTAAATTTTTATTGTGATTTGGTTTCCAAATTTGGAGTGCCTGAATCAATCATCTCTAATAATGCTCTAGCCTTTGTTGGCCTAAAGATAACTGACTGGGTTGTTAAGAATGGGATCTATCTAAATACTTCATCAAATTATTATCCACAGGGTAATGGTTTGGCTGAATCTACAAACAAAAATCTCATAAGGATCATTAAAAGATCAATGGAGGATAACCAAAGGACCTGGCACACTGATCTGAAGTATGCATTGTGGGTAGATAGGATAACTCCTAAAAGGTCAATTGGGAACTCCCCATATCTGCTAGTGTATGGAAAAGAGGCAAGGTTGGCCATGTCTATGGAACTGCTAGCACTAGACCTCATGAATCAGTTGGAAATGTTTGAAGCAGAGGGCCCCATGGCTATTAGATATGCTCAGCTTATGGAGCTTGAAGAGAGCAAAGATAAAGCCATGAAAGCTATGGAGTATCATTAGCTTCAAACAAAAAGAAATTTTGACAAGAAGGCCACCCCCAGAAATTTTAGAATGGGTGATATGGTGCTCAAATGGGATGAATTGAAAAGCAGACCAGGAAAGCATTCCAAATTTGATACCATGTGGAGTGGCCCATTTCTCATTACTGAATGCAAGGAGCATAATGCATTGCAATTATCAAATATGGATGGACAAAATTTGCCTATCCCAGTTAATGGGATACACCTGAAGAGGTGTTTTGAGGTATGAGTGCTTTGTAAATCAGTAGATTAGGTATCTATATTTTCAATAAGTACTGCTGCACCTTAGTTTAGATCCCTTTTGCTTTCCCTAAGTGTTGTCTAGCACAGGTAGAGGGGGTTGATTTTAATATTTCTGTCTTGGGTTGGTTTTGCAATGTTTTTCACTGCTGTGCTTAGTTGCTAAAGTCAGAAAAATCTGTATATTTCTAGTCTCTATATGACTCCATGCCCAATGGATGCTTAAGGCCAATGATCTAATGTTTAGCAGGCAAACATCCCATAGAAGTCACCAAACTGTTGACCTATTTTTTCCTCTGGTCAGAGTCAAATATTTCACCTTGTGTTTTCTTGAAAATCCTTGTTCAGGCAGCATCAGTCAGGGTGCATATCCCCCATGTAAGCTATGTTTGTGATCTTTAAGTCTGAACCCAAATCTCAAGGTCTGAAACTTGCATGAAGAAGCTTACCATGTGAAAGAGCTTGAAAAAATAAGCAAGTTTGCTTTTTACATCCCCCTAAAATTTAGCCAAAAAGGGAAGTTATGTATGGTCAATGTTCTGGTCAAACTTGATCATATTCCAAGTATCGGGTTATATTAATAGCATCGAGTCATATTCCAAGTATCAGGTGATATTTCTAGCATTGGGTCATATTCCAAGTATCAGGTGATATTCCGAACATCGAGTGATATTTGAAATATCACCCCGATATGTGAAATATCACCCTATCTTTTCCATATCACCCTGATATACGAAATATCACCCTATCCCTTCCATATCACCCCGATATGTGAAATATCACCCTATCCTTTCCATATCACCCCGATATGCGAAATATCACCCTATCCTTTCCATATCACCTCGATATGCGAAATATCACCCTATCCTTTCAATATCATACCGATATGCGAAATATCACCCTATCCTTTCCATATCACCCGATATGTGAAATATCACCCTATCCTTCCATATCACCCCGATATGTGAAATATCACCCTATCCTTTCAATATCACCCTGATATGATGATGATGCCATCCAGTCACATTTCAATAAGGCTTGTCCATGATGGTGACATCACCATCATATCCCTCATGAGGAGAAGTGTACAAGGACCGATTTCAAAAAGGTAGGGGCCCGTGTTGTATGCAGATCTAGGTGCATATTCGGGGGGCAATTTCAAAAAGGAGTTTAAGTGCCAAAAGTGGAGGTACATGATCTAGATTTACATATTTGGCTGAAGGGACGTCCCAGTGACCATTTTGGGGCGGATGCAGATATTTCTTACATTCATTGCTGCACAAAGAGGAAGCAACTCGCATTGATGATCCAAAGTATCTCTCCACCGCTTTGTTTCAGATGCTGCATACAGTCATGGTTGATGATAGACACACGAGCTAGTCGTATTTAATACCAAAATATATTCCACCGTTTCAGGGGAGCAGATTGATGATGCAGCAACTTGCATTGAAGACTGAAGATATCTTTCATCTGCATCAATTCCAGATATTTGACACCATTACTTCTGTAGTTGGGATGTCCCTTCCAGATATTTTTTTTGGTGGCAGCTCTTTGAGCGAATTTTGTAACTAACTTAGGTTAGATTGAAATACTATATAAGTTCAGGCTTATGATGTAAATAAGGTTGGAAATTTTTTGGCATTCTGGTCTTTCTATTTCCAAATAGAGCTTACATATACTGTAACCTTTCCTTTTCATTGGATATATGCATGTTATTTTACCTCCTTTGCTAATTTTCCAGTTCTATATGGATCTGCATGAGGTTGTCTATGAACAATTCTGTTCCTCTCAACCCTATTGCTCCTTATCTCTGCTAGAATCATCTAATCTGTGTATGTTTACTTGTTGTATCTGATTATATTGTGCATTTCCTTAGTGTTGTGGAAGTCTCTTTTGATCTGTCTGGTGCATCACCTCTTGTTTTCTTTAAGTTTTCGGTTTCATCTTTCATTTTACAGCTTTCCTTCTCCCTTTTCCCCTCAAAATTTAGTAGTTTTAGGTGATATCCAGTCAAGGAAGTTGGCCTCTCCATAGGTCTGATCTCGTTTATTAAAGTCCCACACTTAGAGATTATTCCCATTGTGTCATTGGAATGCTTAGAATCCTTCCAAGCAGGGTACAATTTCATGTGACAACAATAGGCAATGATTTAATAAATACAACATAAATAATGCAAGGAATTATCAACGTTGAGACACCTTAATTCCCAATAATTGGAGCAGTGTTAAGTCAAGAAGGTAGGCATGTAGCTTATTTCAGTGAGAAGTTGAATGATGCAAGAAGATATTCAGTTTATGACCAGGAGTTCTATGCCATAATTCAAGCCTTGAAGAAGTGGAGACATTACTTGTTGCCTAAGGAGTTTGTGTTGTATACAGATCATCAAGCTTTGCAATTTTTGAACTATCAAGGTAAGTTGAATCAGAGACATATGAGATGGGTATAGTTCATGCAGAGTTATGCTTTTGTGTTGAAGCATAGGAGTGGTAAATCAAACAAAGTTGCTGATGCCTTAGGTAGAAGAAGAAACTTGTTGACAGAAATGAGAGTTGAAGTGTTGGGATTCGACAAATTGAAGAACATGTATGAGTGAGGCACTGATTTTGTAGAACCTTGGATAGCATGTAAAAAACTTGTTGTAGAAGATAGAAGTAAGTGGTTGGATTATTTCATTCAAGAGGATATTGTTGTGTGGTTTCACAACACACCCTCTTTTACCTTAGCAAAATAAGGAGCCATCTTTTCTTGCCTCTTTTGCTTGCTTGGTTTCTTGCTTTGGGCAGTCTGGTAAAATTAGTCATACATGTCACGTTTGAGAGGGTGGATCTACTACTAGGTGAGGTCAGTTGTCAGGGTCAGCGGTTGCTGTTATTAACCTCTTGGTTGGAAAGTACTCAAAATTCTAAGCAGGTTTATTACCTTTTGGATCACCCAAAAAATTGTCTAAGGGAAGAAAGTTATGTTAAGTCAAACTTTGGTCAAACCTGATATTACCCGAGTGATGGGGGGTCATATTTTTAATAGTAGTCATATTTGATAAGATCATTGTGACTTAGAATCATCACCTGATAACTAATAAAGTGCATGATACATGGACATCAAAATTAAACAAGAACAAGTGTCTACTCGTCAACGAACCTCACATACTATCCTGGAAGGGGGGGTCATGTTTTCTAATATCAGTTATCTTACAAATATCACCCCTTCGTGGATATCACCCTATGCCAATATGATGATGATGTCATTTAATTCAAATGAATAAAATAAATTACCCCGACGATGACATCACCATCTCATCTAACTCGAAAGGGGGGTCATATATTCAATATCCGCCATATTTCTTAATATAATGATGATGTCACTCAAACATGATAACTACATTGATGACATGATGATGTCATCATGATCTTTTTCCAAAGAGGACGGGGGCCATATTTTAAATACTCTTGATCTTAATTCCATGACCTGATATGTTCGATAGTCAAAAGTTGAACATATCACCTGATCTTTTGTACATGATTATCCCACACGAGATGAAGGGAGGGGGGCCATATTATAAAAAGGGCATCACATTACTATGGGGGGTCATATTTTTGAATATCCCTGATCTTTCAAATATAACCGCCAACATTAAATGCAATTAAAGCGATAGATGAAATCCTGTCAATTACAAATATGAATCCAACACTTGGCAACATCTATGAATTCCATGCAAATGATCGACGAATTCAATCAAGACAACACACTTTAACCTTATTTGTCTTATCAATCTATTTAAAGGTAAAATTCAAACGTCATTTTCATTTTCCTGATGATAAATAGAAAGTTACAGAGCTCTAAAGTCAAACCCTCATTAGCTACCGGCCAGTGGATTGGATCCTTCAACGTAACGGAATGAAACGGGTGATCTTGCATGTTTATGGTCTTTTCCTGTAATCACTCATCTAATCCAAAGGAAAATGTTATCAGATAAGTAACTACAAAACCTCCTCATTGTTGTTTCCGCAACTCCAGATAGAATGTTTGTCTTTACTAAGTTAAACTTATATGATGATGCATAGAGAAATAAGATGAAAGGTAATAAACAAAAGTACATGATGTGATAGGTGAAAAGTTAGGTTTAGCAGATCAGACATAGTCATGAAACCCTAACCCTACCATCATCAAGGAATCTAATCTAAATGAAATCAAAGAACAATGCAATTCAAGCATAACATCACCTAGACCGTGCGATTCCTTGCTTAAGGGATGTGGACTGCTTCTTCAACAATGAACAATTGCAATGTTGAAAGCTACCATGATGGATGATAAAAGCTCAATTGGATGCTCAAATGCTTAAGATGCTCAAGATGATAATGTAGGTGCTATATGATTGTTGGATGTCTCATATGTAGTGAGAGGGTGTTTATATAGGACTTAACCAAGATCAATCAACGGTGGAGATTCAGAGGCTATGTGAATGGCTAGGATTGAAAGTTACTAAATTTAGGTTCCATTAGTTGTGCATGTGAAGGATTTTAAATGAAAGTTGCATGACAACACATGATTAAGGGGAGATGGACAAGTGTTGGAATGTGATGAAAGGGAAGGAATTAACTCCAATAAAATATTTGAATTAGTTGGGATATGAGTTGGATATTAATTAAATAAATAAAATTTATTTAATTAATAGGATAAATGAATAAAATGGGATAAGATATGATGTGGAAATTAATTAAATAAATAAAATTTATTTAATTAATTGGCTAAGTAGAATGAGAATAGGATTTTAATTAAATAAATAAAATTTATTTAATTAATTGGTTTAATGATTAATGATTTAACAAGGTGTTGCTAGACATGGACAAAGTTGGGACAAATTTGGGTGTCTACATTTTGCCCCTCTTTGATACAATGTTCGATAGAGCGTTGTGTCAAAGAAGATACGATATGCGTTCGATAAACAAGTTATGCCCTAGTGTAACTAGCAGGTGATGCCCCCTCGAGAGGTAAGCTAGGCTAACCAGGAAGGGCTGGGTTGGCTCTCAATAGAAGAAAAGGCTAAAAAGAAGGCAGACGCGAAGGAAATGGGGGTTGCATGGAAGAAAATAGGCTGTGGCATAGAAGAATTAGGGTTTTGAGAAGGGCTATAAGTAGGTTCTTCAATGGCAAATGGGCTCATTTGTGCTCAGAAACTAGAGAAACCCAGAGCTCCTGAGAGTGAGAGTTGCAGAGCTAGTAGGATGGTTATTCCATGCAGGGATCATCATGCGGAGCGAGTCAGGAGACATGGGCGACCAGAGGGAGCAGGCGCACCGGTATGTTTCAAAACTTTTCCCAAAAGCGTGTAATTAATAGCCTAAAAGCGTAATTAATTCACACACGTCACCAAAAGTGACTAGGTTAGGGAATAGTCATTGTAGGTCGCTTATGTAGGAGGATAGAATGCTTATGATAGTCGCAGTCGCTTATGGGCGCAGGTAGGTCGCATAGGGAAAAAGAGGTCGCATCCTGTCGGTGGGAAAAACACAGGCAAAATGCACCTATGGAGGAGAAACGCTCGCTTATAAGCAAATAGCTGTCACTTGAAGTAGTTTGGCTCGCTTATGGATAGAAATGGCTCACATATAGTGGAAAGTGCGCGTCTAGAGCTATATTGGTTGCAGACGGGCATTAGGCTCGCTTACGGTATAAAACGAGGCGCATGTAGAATAAGGCTCGCGTTTAGGCCAAATAGGCTCGCATATAGTATATGACGCGCATATGAAGCAATGAGAAGTGCATAAGGTAGTTTAGCTCGCTTTTAGGGAAACAGTAAGCGCATAAGGTGAAATAGCTTGCATATAGACAAAACAGATGCGCATATGGTAAGGCTAGTCGCTAGGGAGTAGAAAAAGAGCGCATGTGGTAAAGTGGGATGCTTATGGGAGATGTAAGATAGAATAGCAAATAGAGAAGAAAATTTTGATATGTATGACTAACGGAATGGACTGACAAGGGTAAATGGATGATGTAGGATGTACTACCGCCATTGTTATCACGAGAGCCACATCCGAGAGATTTACGGCTGGTGAGATGGTTAGATGCAGAGGAGCTACTGGTGTTAGAGATCCTGGGCTTGGAGCATGTATCCCAATTAGAGCCAGTTCAAGCACATCGAGGGCTGATGACAGCGATGGTGGAGCGATGGATGAGCGAACACAGTTCATTCTTGTTACCGACAGGGGAGGCGACCATCACCTTAGAGGATGTATTCCAGATTTTGAGGATTCTGATAGATGGGGATCATGTGGATTGTGATCCGGAGATGGGTCCAGCTGCATTTAGGAGATTGTTTGGGACACCAGACATTGAAGAAGAGGGTTCAGAGATTCTGATGGGGAGGATGGAGGAGCTATGTGACAGGTTACAGTGGGTGGTAGTGGCTATCATTAGATGGCTAGTGGGTGATAGGAGAGCCAGAGGTTTTCTTGTAGGATGGGGGACAGTGATGGAGGGCATGTTTTCATATGGCACGAGATATGCATGGGCAGAGTGCGTGTTGGGACAGCTCTATCATTATCTGCATGATTGCACGTATATGTTTGGAGCCAGTATGTCAGCAGGAGTGACAGTGTTGCATGTATGGGTGTATGAGCACATTCCGGTGATGAGACCAGAGGGATGGGTGGCTAGAGCAGCAGGAGAGCCATTTGCACAGATGTATAGAGGGGCTTTGACATATCGACAGCGCCGAGGTGTGGTATACTGGCGGCGGAGATTAGATGAGGTGGATAGATTTGTATGGAGGCCATGGCTAGGATGTGAGCAGTTGGAGGAGGAGGATGCGGAGCTTGTCTATGCTAGACAGGTGAGATACATTTTTGGACGCGGTGTGTATATTATAGAGTGCTATTTGCCAGAGAGAGCTTTGAGACAGTTCGGAGAGGCACAGGCAGTACCAGTAGGTGATGCTGTTTTTGGGAGGATGAGGCAGGAGGTGTTTGATTGGGGTCCAGAGGTTGTGGTTGACACAGCTTTGGCAGAGAGAGATGGATTGCAGCCAGTAGCATGGCAGTGGGGACAGGGTCCTGCAAATCCAGGCACATTGCCAGAGTATGATGTATACTGGGCGAGAGCGAGGCCGACTCGGTTGACACGAGATGGGGAGATTGGAGAGATTGGGATGGAGAGGCCAGTTTGGAGGAGACGACGATGGGCTCCACCAGCACAGGCGGTTGTGCCAGCTGCACCAGGGATACAGATGCCAGAGCAGGTGCCAGGTTAGCCTGCTATATTAGCATAGCCTCAGGCACAAATTATAGCAGGTGATGATGTTGGTATTCAGCAGCTGCGAAGACAGATTAGAGAGGAGAGATGGAGGCAGCGAGCGCAGATGAGGCTAAGGAGGGTGGAGATGGATAGGCATTAGGCGGTGATTAGTCTGCGGCATGCGAGAGCACAGGCACAGACCTATCAGGCTTAGCTACAGTTGAGAGCACAGGGGGGAGATGGACAAGATGACAGTGCTCTAGCTAGAGTGACAGGAGAGAGAGAGATGCAGCTAGACAGCATGAGCAAATGTTGAGACTAGAGCGAGACACTGCGATACAGCAGGAGTAGGCTATGAGAGCAGAGAGAGATGGTCTGCGAGCTAAGAGAGATAGGGCAGTGCAGCAGCTGCAGGGGATGACCAGTGAGCGAGACAGAGCAGTGGCTGCCTTGGGGACTGATGGAGCTACGATGTACTTGGCCACACAGTTGACAGGGGTACAGGCAGAGCTTCGGAGAGTGTAGGGTGAGGCTAAGTATTACAGAGGCTTGTACTATGGAGCTGTGCCAGCAGAGCAGAGGCAGCCTAGTTTCAGGAGCAGATCAGGGGCTTCGAGTTCACGGAGGTCAGGTGGATCTCGATCAGTAGCCTCAGTGATGGGGCCACCGAGAGATGGAGGGCCAGGTACCGGACCTAGTGGTGGTGGTGGTCAGGGCGAGGGAGCTGCCAGTAGTCACTAGGGCTACTTTGTGTATTTTGTATCATGATGAGGCCTAGAGCCGATTTTGTACATTTAGTCCTTCAGGGCTCAGCTTGTATTGTAGACACTTGTATTTTGACACACATGTATATATATATGGCGGTTTTGGAGATCTATATGATGTTGTAATGGTTATGATGTTGATATTATGATGGCTATGCATGTTATGTGGATTATGTATGGATTATGGATGGATGTTTATGCAAATGGTAATGAATAGAAAATGTATGAATATGTAAATGGTAAGGATATGGATAGATGTATGCATATAGGTAGATGGTAATGAAAGATATATATGATGGACTTATGTATGGCTAACACACTTGTTTTTGCAGGAGCGGGAACATGGACAAAGGATGATGGAAATGATTGATCTTGGCTGAGTATGATGGAATGGATAGATAGAATGAATAGGTAGGATGATGATGGGCAGCTTTCAAGTAATTGCTCAAAATGAAAAGAAATGCAGTCCTTATGTTTGATATAGCATATGGATGGTATGCACTAGGGTATAAGAAGACCAAGGTGTCGAGGTATCCAATGTGCAACTAGCGTGTTACAATCTTGTCTGAACACATGAGGTCAAGATGTTGAGCCAACATACACAAAATATGAATAACAGCTAGTGTTGGACTTTGACGCTACAAGCAATGGTTTGAGCTTATCTCCACTACACATAATAGTAGCTTGTTGGTTATATGTATGGAGTTAGTCTTAACATAGAATAGTCTCAAATGCATAAGAGACTGTTTAGCTTCTCAGATGCTAGAGATATTGATATGTAAGATGCTAATCCCAACACGGACAAGATACCAATATGCATAGGAAGAGAATAAGATCATCCCCCAAACATGGCATACGAAAGCTATATGACCATGCCCCAATCCTTATGTCATCGCAACATACCAAGATATAAATAGATAAGGCAGTCTTGATTAGGCATAGAAAAGGGACAAAAGATAAATCAAAAGATAAAACAAAAGATACTGTCATCACGTTCTCTTGCCAAATTTTGGGTGCTCTTGGATAGATCAAGCTGGTGCCTTGTTAAGAGGAAAGCTACATCCTGTTGAAGGCTAAAGTTGTTGATAAACTGTTATAGCAAATGTTGTCCTAAGGCATGCAGACAGATAGCTTCTGGCATACTTTTGATCGGTTAAAGTGCTTGAGCTTTCAATATACACATGGTTTGCTTCTTGTTTGAGCTAATCAAAGAGAAGAAGATGGATGAGGAAAGAAGATGAAGAAGATGGGGTGGATCATCTGTGCTTGAGTACTGGAAACTTCCTTCGTATTCCAGACTGCCTACATACCCTATATCCATGGGATCAAAGCACATTTACGATGAAGATGAGACATGATGAATATGTAGTTCTAGGCTTTATTGATGATGTAAGTGATGAAAGATAGAAGAATATGTGTGGAAAGATTGAAGGATGTTTAGAAGAAAGATGAAAGATGAATGATGAAAGGGGCTATTGTCTTAGCCTGAATCAGAGTGCTTCCTTCGCACCTCAGATTGCCTACATACCCTGTATCCATGGGATCAAGGTGTCAACGATAGAGCTGTATGTAGTTCTTATTGATGTCACTAATTGGTTGGATGTTTGATCAAGTGACGTTTGTTGCGATTGTTGGATGAATGTGGATAGATTGCGAAGATATGGGTCCTGGTTGCAAGTCGTTAAGTCACATTTGTTGTTGGATATATGCCATGGCTGAAGTTGATAAGGTTTATTGTGTTGTAAGCTGAGTTGTTTGATGTGTTATGAGCTAGAGATAATAGGATCCACTTCCAAATAAGACTCGACAAATGCCCCCAGTGCAGGATGAGGTTTATTATGTAGAAGCGACAATGCAGAAAAGATGTGGCCAAGATGCTAAGGTGCCAAAAGATATAGGTATCACGACAATGTCTCAAATATGATAGCGAGCATTGGCAAAGATGAAGATGAAGACGAAAGGCTATGTGTGGCATTGCGATGTGGATTATGATTATGGCTTATACAAGATGAAATGGGGAAATATGATCAAACAAACCAAACAGATGAGGGAAGCTGGTCACTACACATAGCACCTGTTTGCCAGGTTTTCACTATGGTACTTATCCAAGGTGTCTGTTTACCAGGTTTTCACCAGAGGATGGATTATTTATCGTATATATATATATATTGGGATAGTTGAGATTTATGGATAAAACCTCTTGAGGTGAACGCTGTTGACTGGTTCATCCAAGGGAATGCCTTCAGGTGTTGACAAAGTGTATGCACCTGATCCATAGACTGCTGTGATAATGAAAGGACCAAGCCAATTGGGTTCAAACTTGCCCTGTTTCTCTCGATGTTGTTGATTCCTTTGGTTTTCTTTAAGGACAAGGTCACCAACTTGAAATCTGTGTTCTTTGATCTTTTTGTTGTAGCTGCGGCATAGCTAGTTTTGATAGACTTGAAGATGGTTCAATGCTGTAAGGCGGCGTTCATCTAATAGCTCAAGATCATGGAGTCTGGATACTCGATACTCTTCATCTGAGATAGTATGTTGCAAGGATATGCGCAAAGAGGGGATCTCAACCTCGATAGGCAAAATAGCTTCAGTGCCATAGATGAGAGCATAGGGTGTGGCTCCAGTGGGAGTTCTGATGCTTGTTCTATATGCCCATAATGCAGGATGTAGTTGTAGATGCCAATCTCGACCAGCTTCATTAACAGTCTTTTTAAGGATCTTGATGATTGTCTTATTAGAGGCTTCAGCTTGACCATTACTCTGAGGATAATAAGGCATAGAGAATCTATGTTGAATATGGAACTTGTTGCAAAGATCTCTAACCTCTTGGTTCTTGAAAGGCCGACCATTGTCTGTGACAATAGCTTGAGGAACTCCATAATGGCAGATAATGTAATGTAGGATGAATTTGGCTATTTGTTTACCTGTGATATAGGTCATTGATATGGCTTCTACCCACTTCGTGAAATACTCAGTGGCAGTAATAATAAACTTATGACCGTTGGATGAAGTAGGATGGATTTTACCTATGAGATCAAGTCCCCATTGTGAAAAAGGCCATGGAGTGACAATAGGCTGAAGCTCATGTGCTGGTGCATGTATTAGATCTCCATGTTTCTGACATTGTAGGCATCACTTTGCAAAGTGTTGGGCATCTTTTTCCATAGTTGGCCAATAGTATCCTGCTCGTAGAATTTTCTTAACAAGGCTAGGGCCAGCAGAATGCGAACCGCAGACACCTTCATGTACTTCACGTAAGGCTGTTTTTGCTTCCTCAGAATCAAGACATCTAAGAAGGATACCATCAAGACTAGCGATAAAGGGTGTCTCCTAAGATAGTGTAACAAGAGGCTCGACGGATAAAGGTTTTGCGTTGGGTGTTGGATAGTGGGAGTGGAAAGGTTTGATTACGGAGATACTCGTATATATCCTTGTACCACGACGAGTTGGGACCAACAATTTCACATATAAGCTCAGACTGTGGAACTTCAAATGCTGGGATCAAAAGCTGTTCAACCAAGAATTCACATTTACAGGTGTTAGATGGCACGTCTAAAAGAGATCCAATCATAGCCATGGCATCTGCTACTCTGTTTTATAGTCTGGGAATTTGCTCAAATGTAATATCCTCAAAATATTTCTTGAAATCATCCACCATTAGCTTGTATGGAAGAAGCTTCTCATCTTTTGTTTGATATTCATCTAAGACCTGTTTGATAACTAGCTGAGAATCACCAAAGACTTGTAACTGTTTGATAGCCCATTGTACTACCATGTGCAAGCCTGTGATTAAAGCTTCATACTCTGTTATGTTGTTGGTACATGGGAATGCTATTCTGTATGATTTAGGTATACAATCTCCTTGAGGGGTGACAAACAAGATACCTGCTCCAGAACCATGTTGTGTGTATGATCCATCAAAGTATAGTTGCCATTGTGCTGGAGAATTCAAATTAAACAATCCTTCATCAGGGAATTCTGGATATATTGGCTGAATATCTGTGATGGGTGCTGCAGCTAATTGATCAGCAATAACTTGTCCTTTGATAGCTTTGCGGTTCACATATTGTATGTCAAATTCACTTAAGATCATAACCCATTTGGCTAATCTCCCTGTGAGAAGGGCTTTTGAAAGGAGATACTTGAGGGGATCCACATTAGAGATGAGCTTTGTTGTTTGGTTCAGCATATAGTGTCGCAACTTTTGGGAAGCAAACACTAATGCTAAACAAGCTTTTTCCATGAATGAGTAATTGAGTTCATATCCCACAAGGGTTTTGCTGATGTAGTAAATGGCTTGTTCTTTTCCTAAGTCATCATGTTGAGCTAGAAGGGCACCCAATGCTGCGGTTGTTGATGATATATAGAGCAGTAATGGACGATTAGGTATCGGAGGTACTAACACAGGAGGTGTTGCCAAGTATTCCTTTATCTTATCAAAAGCCTGTTGACACTTTTCATCCCACTTAAAAGGTTCACTCTTACGAAGAAGATGTTGAAAAGGATGACATTTATCTGCTAGTTGTGAGATAAATCTGCAGATAGATTGTAGCCTACCTTGTAAACTGCGGAGCTATTTGAGATTCGTTGGTGGAGGCATTTCTATGATAGCTTTTACCTTAGCTGGGTCCACTTCTATCCCTCATCGAGACATAATATATCCCAACAGTTTTCTTGATGTTACACCAAATACACACTTCTTTGGGTTTAGTCTGACTTGGTATTTTTCTAATCGATCAAAGATTTGTGCCAATACTTGTAGATGTCCTTCTCTTGTCTTGGATTTTCCTAGGATGTCATCAACATAGTCTTCCATGATAGTATGAAAAAGGTCATGAAAAATAACTGTCATGGCTCGTTGATAGGTAGCTCCAGTGTTTTTAAGACCAAAAGGCATTACAACCTAGCAATATGTGCCCCATGGACAAATAAAAGATGTTTTATCTTGGTCTTCCTCTGTAATTTGGATTTGATTATAACCTGAAAATCCATCCATCAAAGATAGCATTTCATGTCCTGCTGTAAGATCTACAATGTTGTCTATGCTTGGTAGTGGGAAATCATCCTTAGGACAAGCTTTGTTAAGATCTCTAAAGTCTGTGCAGCAACGAACACGTCCATTTGGTTTTGCTACAGGTACCAAATTTGAAACCCATTCTAGATAATCAATAGGCTTTATAAATTTTGCTTCTAACAGTTTCTAAATTTTTGCTTTGACCAATAAGGCAACTTGTGGATGCATTTTGCGCAATTTTTGTTTGACAGGCTTTGCATCAGGAGATACTGCTAAATGATGTACCACAAGTGAAGGATCTAGACCTGGCATGTCTGCATAAGTCCATGCAAAATTTATAGGTCTTCTCATTAAAAATGCTATGAAGTTTCTTCGTTCTTGCTCTGATAGTGATGCTGCCAAAAAAGTGATTTTCAGATTCTGCTCTGTTCCCAAGTTCATGTCTTGTGATTTTTCAACTAGCACAGTTGATTTTTCATGGTAATCAGTGGCAACAGGAAGATCAAATCCCTCATCCTCAGGCACCTCAGAGAGGTTTTCACCTTTGGATATGTCCTTTATTTTTACTTTTTCACGGTCAAGAGGTGCTTTTCGATTTTCACCTAGTGACCTATTTTGTTGAATTTTGTTTATTTCACTTTTGCGACTGAAGGATTTGATACTTCCACCAAAATATGCTAGTTTAGGTAAATCCATCATGAAACTTGCTTTATGATCACCCAGTGGAATACCTTGTCTCAAACCCATGAATTCTGCAATGGCTTCGTCATTTTCAAATGTATCTAATATCGGTGCCCCCTGTTGGTCCCAATCGATGAGGTCAAGATATACGAGTGAAAGGCTAATGGAGGAATTGTGATGGCTAGAAGAGGCTATGGAAAACATGAAGATGGAATGTTCTTAAAAGAGGTCGGTGATATGAAGGGAGGAGTCATCGATAGTATCTGAATTAGAAGTCTCTCCGACCAAAGAAGGTCCAACGTCAATATCAGAAATACACTTAATGTCTTTGGGTCACGGTACCTCCGGTTGGTAACCAAGGCCTTGCTTATTAAACTTCTTAGACACAATAATGGGCTTAGTAGGTCCTTGTTCCTGTGATCCCAAGCCACCATGTCCTTTATAGCCCATGTTCTTTATGATACGAAACCCATCGTTGTATCGCTCTACTTCAAGTTGGACGTGGTCATTTTCATCAAAGAATATCCAAGAGTTTATGTCCTCAATGTCTTCATCATCCAAGAATCCACCTTTAATGAATACTGTAGGGGGAGCTTTGATAACAGCGGAGGATGAAGTTCGCTTGGATGTAGAGGGCTTACCGTGGGATTTAGGAGATAATGGAAGGGTACCAACGCAATACGACTCTTGTAATTTGTATTCACCAGGGCCATGTTCGGTATATTTGATATGGAGGTTGGAAGTGGCTTTACTAGATGAGGGCTTGAGAAGGTCAGATGGGTTTATATAGGATGAAGACGGATATGCCTCAGTGTTGATAGGAATGTGATTCAGACTCTAATATTTAGCTTGAAAGGCACAGTAGAACTCAGATGGATTGGGATCAGCTTGAATGGTAACCTCAACACCCTTATGTGGAAATTTAAGGCATTGGTGGTATGTAGAGGGAACTGCTTTAAAGGTATGGATCCAAGGGCATCCAAGGATGATGTTGTAAGGAAGATCAATATCAAGGACTTGACAACGAGTTTCTGTAATGACCGGCCCAACTTGAATAGGCAATAAGATAATCCCTTCGGTATCTCTTTCAGCGTCATCATATGCTCTGATGGTAATAACCTTGGAGGTGTCAACATCTTTCTCAGAATATCCCAATTGCTTGATAAGTTTCAAAGAACATATATTAAGACCAACTCCCCCATCTATCAAGACTCATTTGATACAGCATTGTTTAACAAATACTTCAATATGGAGGGCTTCGTTGTGTGACAGATGAATGGAGGGCTGAAGATCTTTGTCAGAAAAGGTCAAATGACAAGGGGCTGCAATGCTAGTGACCATAGATTGGAATTGTGTGATATTAATATTATTAGGCACTGAAGACTCTTGTAAGGCTTTATCAAGGATAGCTTTATGTGCGGGGGATATGCAGAGTAACTCAAGAATAGATATGTGTGCGGATGTTTTGCCAAGGTGATCCAAGAGGTTATAGTCAGAGAGAGATCGAGGAGAATGAGGAGGTGCTCCTTGAATAGTAACTTGACCTCTTCACATGGTTACAGCACAATCAGGTGCTCTCCCTTGGATAGTAATGGTAGAAATGCGAGCATGGTCAATGCGGCCAATGGTAGATGATGCATAGTTATATGGAATAGCATTTCCAACTTGAAGGTTATTTGTCTGATCATGAGATGGAAGTGGATTCTTGAAAGTCTCTAGATCATAGTTTGATGTTGATTGTTGAGTAGGTTGAGTTGTTGAAGGTGTGACGTTGATTAAACCTTGATCAATGCAGTCTTGGATAACATGTTTTAAGCGCATACAACCATTTGTTTTGTGCCCTTTAACTTGATGGTAATCACAATACTCATTTTCTTTGTACCAAGGAGCTCGAAAGAGTGGTTCTCCATTTGGTGGTGCATCGGGTAGAATAATATCTCCTGCTTGAAGTAGCTTTTGAAGAACAACTTCCATGGGTTCCACTAATGGTGTAAATTGTCAGCATGGATTGGAAGTTTGGCATTGGTTTCTTCGTTGTGGAAAAGGTTGTCTTGGTGTAGAGGTTGCTTGAATGTTGATGGGAGCTCTCATAGTTTGAATATTCTTCACGTCTACAATACCGTCATTTACAACATTCTTGTTCTTGTTCCAAAAGCGAGACTTATCATTGGAATTTTGGGGAGAATCTTTGTTGTCGCGAAAGATCTTAATAGTGCCCTTGGCAATTAAGGCTTGTTCAATAATAACTCCTTTGGAAACTAGTTCGTCAAAGGTGCTAGCACTCTGCAATTGTAGTTGGAATGACAACTCAGGATGAAGATTTTGAACAAAGATGTCAAGCTGTTGTTTCTCAGGTATTTCCCATGATAATTTGCTTAGCCCTATTACGCCATCATTGGGTAAAAGAAGAAAAGGGTTCACCGTTGCGCTGTTTGGTATTAACAAGGTCATTCATGTTTACCTTATGTTCAATGTTGAAGGCAAAGTGTGATCAAAATTTGTTTGCTAATTCTGCAAAAGATTTGATGCCCAGGGGTAAATGGGAAAACCATTCAAGAGCTTGTCCTGCTAAGCTTCGAGGAAATAGTCTCAAAAGATATGTATCATCATAAGAGACATCAAGACATGCTACAAAAAAGGCTCGAAGATGGTCTTTCAGATTCCCTTTCCCTTTGTATTTATCAAATTGTGGGATTTCAAAATGTGGTGGAAAAGGTATCATATTAAGAGACTTGTCAAATGGACAGGTGCATATGTTTTCGAGAGAAAAAGGATTCTTGCCTTGTCCTACCCTTTCATCGATCATCTGTTGAACATCTGCTGAAGATAATTGTTGTTGTTGCGAAGGGGGTGGAGTATGGTAGGAGTTATATTGTGGTTGCGGTTGTGGGATATATGGAGTTGTGACTGTTTGTTGTGGTTGTGTACCCACAATGTATGTCAAAGGATTGGTATGTGACACGTATGTGTTGGAGGATTGCTGTCCTTGAGACACAAGCGGCAATTAGGTGTGCATCACATGGGAAGTGGATAGTGGATTGATAGTAGCGAATGGTTGGGAAGTTGGTATTGAATTCACGACACGGTAAGTGATAGAGGGATTGGTAGATATGATAGAAACATTTGGATTTGTATTGTGGACAACATGAGGATTAGTAGGTGTCATGTGTTGGGTGATAATAGGGAAGCTTTGGGTAGCATATGATGGATTGATGGTGTGTGAAGGATTGGAAGAATATGACGACATGGATGTAAATTGATCAACATAAGCGATCTTATTATTCAGATTGGCTTGAGAAACAGGGGGATCACTCATGTCAATGAGACTAACGTTGGGATTATATGATAGCATGGAGGTATTAGCAGTTGGTATGTGGGATATGGTATTCGTGTGAGATGTAGTAGATTGCAATGGGTGTGAAGCATGGACAACATGTGTTGTTGGAGTGGTTTGAGAGGTTTGCACGCTATAAGACATGGGAACAGCTTGTGATGCTCGAAGTATTTGCGCTTGTGTTACATGGATAGCTTGTGTTACTTGAGGCATGGAAACAGTCATGGTAGAAGGAGAGATATGTTGAGGAACATGGAAAGGTGGAATGTTGAGATTTTGTGACATGAGAGGGAGCACATTGATGGGCACTATCAATGGTTCTAAAGTATGCTCTGATCGTGGTGGCTCAAATGAAGCAACAATAGGCAATGAGTACGATGTTTGCGATGTAATAGGAGATGATGTGACTATAGTAGATGGTCCATTCGCAACAATAGTAATAGTGTTGGGATCTTGCTCTCTAATAGCAGATATGTCAAAGTCCTTTGGTAGTTTAGCACCCATGTGAGCAAGTTGGAGAAAGCAACGATCAGGCTCAGATATCATGAGTTTCTCAACTTGGTCCCATAGATAGGTATCTTGGAATTCTGATGAGTCGTCTTGAGATTGTTCTTCGAAAGTTTCCAAGGATGGTGTAGGTTGCATTCGTTGTGAAGATGACTCGCCAATAGTGTATCCTTGAGGTATGAACATATGAGGAGGCATACCAGTTGTGAATTGAGTTGCGTCCTTAAGAGGTGTTGTGAATTGTTTCATCTCATCTTGCAATTTGGCTTCCATTTCAGCTTTCAATTTGGCTTCTATTTCAGCTCGATATTGAATCCTAGTTTGAGGCATGATGTTGATGATGAAGTTGAGCTTGTCAAAGTTTTGAGACCCCAAAAGATGATAGTTGGCTGGTTGGTTGATTGGTTGTTGTTTTGGTTTGCTGGTTTGGCTAATTCGCTTGGTTGATTTGTTTTGGCTGAGTTGTTGTTGTTGGGTTGTTGTTTGTTCTCCCTAGAGGATAGCTCAAACACTCAAGGGAAAGATTGTTTGCTGTTGATGTTTGTTGGAGCTAAAGCTAAAGGATGTTGTTTGCTGAAGCTAAAGCTGAAGGATGACGTTGGTTGAAGCTAAAACTGAAGGATGTTTACTGATTGAAATGATTGGGTTGATGTCTGATTTGCTGGTTGGGGTCTCAAAAGGATGGAGAGCTCATGAGTTGTGATTGATGGATAAGCTCAAAAATAGGAGACAAAGTCCAGGTATTTGCTGTTGATCAAAGAGAAGTTTGAAAATTGATGTTGAAGACTTAAGCAAGCTGGACCTATGGCTAATTCATTTGAGACACTAGGATTTGCAGGTATTTTGACTAAAGGCGACTGATGATATCTCAAATGTGACTCAAAGGATGCTAAAGGCAATCAATGATAGCTCAGATGTGATCTGGTTTAGGCTCAATAGAGAATGACAATGTTAACCAGAAGCGAATGCTATGCCAGAGGCGACGACTGTTGGTTCAAAGGTGATTTCCTGCTAATCAAAGGTGACTCAGATATCCCTAAAGGTGACAGTCTGTTGTTCAGAGGCGAGCTCGTTCAGACAGAAGGCGACTAACTGTAGCTTAAAGGCGACCTGGTTCAGACAAGATGCGATCAACTGTTGTTCAAATGTGATTTTGTTTAGGCAATAGGCGATCAACTGTGGTTTAAAAGCAACTCTGTTCAGGTAATATGTGGGTAGCTGTTGTTTAAAAGTGACACAGTTCGGCCTATATGCGGGTAGCTATTGTTTAAAAGTGACATAGTTCAGGCAAAAAGTGAATTACTACAGTTCAGAAGCGATGTCTGTGATCTGTGTGAGCAGTTTAGGTTCAAAAGCGACTGTGTTTGTCCAAAAGTTGTCTGATTTTGGAGTTTTTCAGCAAGAAAATAGTGATAGTAGTCACTCACACTCACAACAAGCACAAACTGATACAACCTAGGCTAGGATAGGATAGTATCCGTTGAATCCCCTAGCTGTGCTTATTCAAAGCGGATAGCTTCAGGATCTTGGTAGCACTGACTCCCCTCCACGGCACTCACTTCTCACGCATACCAAGTTCCAAGCTTCCTATAAAGCTTGTCCCCACACCAAACTTTAGGATTGTCCCTACTATCTCTACTAAGAACCACGTGAATCAGGGCCGCTTCAAAGGTCCCACCTTTTGCATCAACAGATAGAAGGTTTTTGGCTACTACACAAAGTTGCTAATAAGCGCATCCGTTCGGGTGGCTATACATGCGGCAGCGCTACTCTCCATTATGGAGTCTCCTAGCCTCCAAGGGTTGCACCTTGGAGGGTTTTGGGGGAGGTTGGCTGTCGGTATAACGCAACAGTACCCATTGTTTGTGGCTTTCGGCACAAATACTTTTCTTATATAGCGGTTCGGAAGGACTTGGCTTTAGCCCGTTACTGCTTGGGTCGTATCCCTTCTCACACCGGGAAGGCAGGCCCTCTAAAGATAATGACAAGTTCTCATACACCCAAGATCCATTTGATAGGCAAGGGAAGAGGATACTTTTGCCATTAAATTTGGGTTACAATCAAGCACATGCAAGCAATCAAAAATATAAATCAAGCACGGAGGAAACAATGATTCATTTTAAGCACCAAGCCCAAATATGCCTAATTTAGTGAAAAACCACAAATCTTGGACTGATCAAACCTGCAACAGATATGTCAATAGTTTGATAACCTCCTTTCTTGGACAAATCGATAAGATGCTACGCAAATACCCAATTAATAGCCAAAAATCAAACTGGAACTGAAACAGATTTGAAAACAACAAAACTTACCAGATGCGATTCACTGCTAATTAAAAGCAATCTTCATTTTCCCATAGGCGAGATAATGTAGATCATATGCGACACAGCAAATATAGTATGTGACACCTATCAGCTCATAAGTGATGCGTATTAGCCTGACGTGATCAATTGAGGGCTAAATGCGAACAGTATCTGCAAAAAAATAGTCAACAAACAAAACCCTAGTCTAACAGGGGAGCACTGTCAGTTCATAAGCGATTCCAATTAATTCAAATGCGGCCTCTGTAGACTCCTACGCGATATAGCTATACCCCGAAGCGACCGGTTGTGAAACAAAAGTGACCTGTATCTGCAAAAACATAGTCTAAACCCTAACCTGCACAGGCGATCACTCTCAGTTCATAAGTGATTTAGATCAGTGTGAAAGCGATACTATTAGATCAAAAGTGATTCAAACATGTACAAAAGCAGCCCGAAGATGTTCAAAAGCGGCCACTGTTAGGTCAAAAGTGATAAATACAGTCTAAAAGCAACCACAATCAGTGCTAAATCACAGGCGAGCCCTGTTAAAACAAAAGCGATACAAATTATACCATAGGCGATGACTGTCTATTTAAAGGCGATCTAGAGAGGTAAATGCAGCTCAAAAATCTGGAAGCGGTGGATTTTCATTCAAAAGCGACCGGAATTTACTGCAAGCACTTGCAAAATCTGATCTTCAAAGAAAACAAGTCCAAAAAATGAAGTCAATCAAGGACATGAGTCCCACTGGGCATGCCAAAATGTGATAGGTGAAAAGTCAGGTTTAGCAGATCAGACATAGTCATGAAACCCTAACCCTACCATCATCAAGGAATCTAATCTAAATGAAATCAAAGAACAATGCAATTCAAGCATAACATCACCTAGACCGTGCGATTCCTTGCTTAAGGGATGTGGACTGCTTCTTCAACAATGAACAATTGCAATGCTAAAAGCTGCCATGATGGATGATAAAAGCTCAATTGGATGCTCAGATGCTCAAGATGCTCAAGATAATAATGTAGGTGCTATATGATTGCTGGATGTCTCATATGGAGTGAGAGGGTGTTTATATAGGACTTAACCAAGATCAATCAACGGTGGAGATTTAGAGGCTATGTGAATGGCTAGGATTGAAAGTTACTAAATTTAGGTTCCATTAGTTGTGCATGTGAAGGATTTTAAATGAAAGTTGCATGACAACACATGATTAAGGGGAGATGGACAAGTGTTGGAATGTGATGAAAGGGGAGGAATTAACTCAAATAAAATATTTGAATTAGTTGGGATATGAGTTGGATATTAATTAAATAAATAAAATTTATTTAATTAATAGGATAAATGAATAAAATGGGATAAGATATGATGTGGAAATTAATTAAATAAATAAAATTTATTTAATTAATTGGCTAAGTAGAATGAGAATAGGATTTTAATTAAATAAATAAAATTTATTTAATTAATTGGCTTAATGATTAATGATTTAACAAGGTGTTGCTAGACATGGACAAAGTTGGGACAAATTTGGGTGTCTACACATGATATTGTTTAGGAAAACACATATGTGTACTACAAGGTAAAATATACCATGTTTATTGTAGGAATTAATGGCTGACTTAAGGAGAAATAGGTCCAAGGCTGAGTTTCTGAAGCCCATGTTTGTGCAAGCAGAAGGGGTGCAATTCAAGTATGGGGTGATTGGTTATACACATCAAGGGGATACAAATCTGGATGTTTGGTCGACAAGGTTGGACAATGATATGGATAATCCTATTTTAGACAGGGTGTTTACCTTTGGTATGTGGCATGCAACTAGTTTTCCCTATGCCATGGATGCCTTCGAATTGGTAGTAGAGTGTGCAAGAAATTATAATACAAAAACCAGACGAGTGGAAAAGCATGGAAGGATATATGCCAACTTTTTAGTCAAGGGCATCACTGCCACTTTCAACTTATGAGTAGGAAATAAGGTAGTCAATGTGGACCTTCATAAACTGGAGGCAGAATATAACAATAAATAGAAAAATACCAGGAAGAAGATGTATCAATGGAGGTCAAAGAGTAGTACTTATACAGCCTCATCCAAACTCCCAATAAACCTATACAAGTTTTATTTTGACGATGAATACTAGTAGATAATTGCTCTGCTATGCGGGATGACTGGAAAACCTTATGCTAGGAATTTTGGGAATTATATGTTTGGGATCGTCCAGATGGTCTTATACTTAGATAATAAACCCCTGTTGGCCAAAATTGTCAGTGACTCACTAGATGAGGGGATGTGGAGCCTAGGAGGACAAGTGTGTTTCTTCCACATGACTTCATATGTGGTGTACTCTTGTGTATATAGAGGAACATTTGATACTCTAAAAATAGTAGGCAAGGTTGGTGGTGATGTAGATGATGTGCATATATGGGATCATTATCCCCAGTTATAGGGAAAAGTATACCTCCAGGACTATAAATTGGTAAATGATGCATTCTCGATGCACCTGGTAAGAACCATGGAGGAAGACAGGACTAAAAGGCTGAGCATGGAAGCTCAAGAGGTCATTTATAAACATGCAGCAAGGCTTATCCAATTTGCTACCTTCTCATATATCAAGATTAAGGGATTTGAAGGACAATCTTTTATGCTGCCAAGATACCCTACTAATAGGGTTGTTTTGATGGAGTTTGTTAGGCATATATCTACAGTGGTGGAGGCTTATAAGGCACATAAGAAGATTCCTCTAGTTTTATTCCCAGTATCTATGGGATGGTACCTATGCCCAAATTCAGATAGCATAAAGCATGCTATTGCGGTGTAGAAACTCATGTATCTGCAGCCCTTTCCTCTCGCCATGACATATGATCCTTATGGTAGGATGTAGAAACTAATGGGAAAGTAGATGCACCAAAGGCATCTAGAAGATTTTTGGACAGATTGTGATGATGAGGCTGACGTGAGGAGAAGGAAGTATCAAAGGATCAAACTGAACCAAATCAAAACTTTTGACTGCATCCCAATGCCAGCACAACTGCATAAAGATAATGGGAAGATAATGTCAGATGAGTATGAAAGTAAGAGGGTGTACAATGACACCATATTAACTCGTGATCTCACATAGCAAGAAGATATATCCTTAGATTAGATGATGCAAGGGGTGATCTAGCTAACACAAGCTTGGGTAGATGCAGAAATAGCTAAATTGAAGAAAAGAGGCATGGCCCTTACTGTTGATAACAAGAAAAAGAGACAAGAATTGTTTGATGAGGAATATGATGATTTCCTTACGGAGAAGAGAAAATCCAATGGGGAGTGATTACCCACTAAGAAGCAAAAGAAAATATCCCCCAAAGATAAGAAGGGTGAAAATGAACCCAAGGGAGTAATCATAGAAAGAGTTGTTACTAAGGATGGGGGGCATGCACATCAGTTCTGCATCCACATCGCCTCATGTATCCACATCACAGCCTCCACTAGGGAACCCAAAGACCAAGAGAACTTTTGAGGCCTACTACTGAGAGCACGGAAATACAAGTGGAAGGGCAGACCCTACATAATGACTTAGAAGAAGATAATCCCTTGGGAGAAGAACAATTGAGAAAAGAACCCAAATATGATGACTTGCTGATAGCAGGCAAGAAGAGGAAGGGGATGCCAATGATGTCACCACCCAAGAAATAGAGAACAACCATGAGGGGAGATGTCTACACTGACCCAATCATGTTGAGAGGAATGGGTGGTGAGGATTTTAGGAAAGAACTACAGCATGACATTCCCATTCCTACAATAATCAAATTTAAAATTGAAAAGGATGAAGAGAAAATGAGAGAAACACTCATGACAAGTAAGGAGCTCGTTTTCTCCTTAGATGATACTGTAGATTTATCAGATGATGAGGTCGTCCAATATGTGGCTACTCAACATATGGAAACTTGGTTGCTATCAGTAGGATGACTCCTCATGGGACTCCATTAGCCCAGATGAGGGTGTTGGAAGAAGAAAAATAGATGGGAGAAACAAAACATGATAGTCTTGAAAAGGTAGCTCAACAGATAGAGCTAGACAAGTTGGTTGATCAGGTTACAAGTCCTGCAGCCATAGACTTAGCATATAGGGGTACTATAAGCCTAACCAAAGACAACAATCCACCCATGGAGCCGAAAAGGACTAAGGAGGCAGAGCATACAAAGAAGGATAGTGCTACTCTTGAGCAAGATCAACAAGAAAATAAGACACCCATGGAGAAAAAAACATTAGGAATGCAACAAAAAAGTGGGGGTGATCAAGGCATGTATTATAGTAGTGCTTCTTAGGCCCAAAGTAGTTCAACACTGCCTCAAGATAAATCTAATCAGGAGACACCTCAAAAAGATCCTTAGAAGGAGAAAAGCATGTCTCCACCACACACTAAATAGGAGGGTCTAAAGAATTCAGGGACTAAAGAAAAATTAGGTTAGGAAGGGCCCAAGTTACAAAGTGTCAATACACCAACAAGTGGAGAATAGGAAATGGCCCATGACCAGGGTATTAATCAAGAAATAGAGGATATGACCAAGGGGGATCAGGGTGACCTCCAAAGTCAAAATGCACAAGCTTCTCAAGAGGCTAATGTATCAAAGGATGAACAAATTAAGAAAGGGGATGAAATTCCAAAGGAAAATCTACCTAAGGAGGCACATGATCAAAATGTGAATAACCCACAAGGTCCTCCTTTACAAATGGAAGCTCCTCAATAAGAGGAACCCTAGAAAGATCCCCCTCATGATGAATTGCATGAGGAAGAAATCAAGAAGGTGCCTTGTCCACCAAGGATAGAAACTAATATAGAAGAGGACACCGATGATGTAACTAGGGGTTATCAGAAATCTAGAGGTGATATACCTCATTGGCTGCGATGGGAGATATATGTGCAGTAGGTGGAGGAGGTCCCAAATTTTGCAATGTCTGCCTTATTTTCCAAGAGCATGATGAAGCCAAGGAGAAAAGCCAGGCTGACATACATGATAAAAAGAGATCCTATGACAGGTAGGAGAACCACAGAAGTTTCCCTCCCTATAGTTGAAAAGGAGAAAGGAAAAATAATCCTAGAAGAATTTCATATCACAAATGTTGATCTAGGTTTCGCTAATGAGGACCAAGAAGGTCAAGAGGGGAAATATATTATTGACTCCCTAACCCAAAGGGTAAAGAGAGAGAAGGATAATAATAAGGTACATAAAGAGTACATTCCTCAATTGCATTCTTTTATAAAAGGGTTAATTAACCTTGATCATGCACCTGCTAATCTAACAGTCCCACTAGCTATTATATCACAAGATGAGGTCACCAAATCAGACTTCATGAAGCATGAGGTGATGGTGATGGAGAAGTGGATATTATCAACATTTGAAGGACCTGAGGATGTGGTAAGGACCTCTCTACAGAGATGGAACTATTTGAGCACCTTAAAAAGAAAGGTGGAAAAGACGCAGAACAAAACAGGTAGAAGGTCATTCAAATTAGAAAAGGACCTGGGTGCTCAAAGTGAGATCAAAAGAATTGATTCACAAATTCTAATAAGTAACAAGGTATTCAATAATAGCACTATCCTGCTAATATGGATCTGGTATGAAGATATTAGGTTCAAATGTGATGTATTGAAGAAATATAATGTAAGATTGAAGACATTAGTGTCAAATTGCATAGCATGATGGCATATGAGGTAGAGACTCTGGAAGCCTTAGAGGGGAAAATAGAGGGTAAGATTGAGAATCAAGATGCAGATTTTGCTATTAAGGCTCTGCATGATAATTTCAAGCCTATAGCTGATGACCCCCTGAACCACTTCACAAGGGAAGTGATGAATAGAATCATGAGGATAAAGGTCAAGGTGGAAACATATAATAAGACATTAAGCAGCAAGAAAGGGAAGATGGAAGCCCTCAAGGCTAATTTCCACTCTCATTAACATGCAATAATAAAGGCTAAAGTAAAAGATGGGGGAGAACTGGATAGAATAGTGCAAACATATGAATCTATCAAGATAGTAGTAAAGGTCCATATGAGAGAAGATGTTTACCAAGATGATAGTGATAGTGAGAGTGAAGTTAGTGGAGAGAATGATGAGTAGGAAGAAAGTGAAGAAGAAAGACATGAAGAATAAGTATAGATGCATCACCAAGTGAACATATGCATGGGGCACTTATAAGTGGCAATCCATACAAATGGTTGCTAGCTGGCAATCTGTGCCACGAATGAGGATGTTGACTAAGTCATAAGAAAATTGTTAGCCGTTGATCTAAATTGATATATCCTACCCGTTAGTTAGTTGTAACTGCCTCCTCTCCTTAATCTATAAAAGGTGAAGGAGTGCAATCTTTTAATGATTTGAAACTTATTTGAAATTTGATTGCTGAAGAATTCAGGACTTATTTCAAAGTTATTGTGAATGTACATGTTTTGCATACTTAATGAAAGAGAAGCTATTTTGATTACAAATCATTATAAATCCTGAGTAATCTGTGAGTGGAATCTTGATATATGTGTTGATTAGCTATGTCCCTTGCAATGCTATTCTATCTACATATATTATTTTCATTCTTTGTTCCTTTGAAGTTAGCATCAACCATACCTAGCTGTGGAACAACCCAGTGAATTATGGTTTGATTTCTTCTCTTCATGAATGTATCTTGTGTGTATGTGATTCAATAACTAGAGGTTCACCAAAATTAGAAGTATTTCTTTAAATTTATTTGAATTTCATTACAAATAACCTCCATAATTGCAAATAACACACAATCAAAAGCAAATAAACATGAATATGTAGATATCTCATAGATAATTGAAAATACAGAGCATATTTTGAGTAAAAGCATGTCAAATTGATAAATATCATGCCAATACAGATAAATATCCATAATAAGCACAGAAATATCTACTTACAGACACATCATTTGAATAAATATGTAGTATAGGAGAATATATAAATTCATGATGATCAATGATCAGAAGAATTGATCAAACTTACAAATATCATAGTGATCTTTGGAATAGGATAGAATTAACCTCTCTATGAAGTGAATTTACAGGATACAATTGCACTATATATCTTCTAGACAAATGTAAGACCCCTTGAAATAGAAAACATGTCACATCAACCTCTGAGAAACTTCAGAAGATCATGACCTAATCAACAAAGCCTTGGAGTCATCAATTTATCTTAAATTGATCATACTTTTCAAGATAATAAAGGTTTGTTGTGCAAACTTTTATACATGTTGTTATGACTAATAATCATCATCAACATAAATTAGCGCTAGAAGGAGGGCATCTTCACTACCTAGTAGGTGATTCAGTAATGCATGGATATTTTCTTATGTTAGAGGAGAGGTAATGTTCTTGTAGGTCATAACTTTAAATATTTTGTCAAAGATTTATTGTTTTCAAGTCTTTTCATGCTTGTTCACTGCAAATATTTCAAAATCAAGCATAAATACCTTAAGCTTTGTAGTCAATTCTTGTGGTTCTTGAAAGATAAGCTGTTACTCAGGTCTTCTTATTGAATTGTTGAAGTAATTTACTTACGATACTCAATATTTTGATATCTACGTGTGGAAGCTTAACATCACCTCATATTTGCATCATTCCTGCAAATATTGCATAAATATCTAGTTAGTTTTGGATTATGGTCATAAATACATCCTTTACACCAGTGTTTCAGCTGATCTTTATAGTAAAATAAGCCAAATTTCCATAAATTGTAGAAATCCTGGCTCTCAGACCAAATACCAAGTCCAGATCCAGTGAACTCTTTGAGGAATTGCCTATCTGTGGATTTAGACCTAGAACAGTAGATATTCATCACACTTCTAGTTCTAGTACATCAGAGGCTTCACCAGAACATACTCCAGTAACCCCTGTCATATTGCAGACACCTACAAGACCACCTATAGCATGTCCAGTCTAACCTCTATCAGTCATAATGTCATTCTTTGCTGTACAATCACCTTTAACTTTCACTGCATATCATCCTTTACCCAAAAATCCTGACAAGATTTGTCCTAAATATCATCCATATCAAGATGTTGATGATCACATTAGAACATTCAAGGAAGCTTGTTGTAGAGAGAGAATTGAACATCAGGATGTGGTATGTAGATTATTTCCATTTTCTTTAGGGGAGGAGGCATATAATTGGTATATCAGTCTTGGTCAAGGTTCAGTTGGTTCATGGACTACCTTGGAGAAAGCTTTTAAGGATAGATTCAAGATACCTATAGATCCTTCAATGAATTATCACTTGTTTGCCACAATCAAGAGATTTGAAAGGGAACCTATTGCTAACTTCAATGCAAGATTCCAAAAGATTCTCTCAAAGCTAGTCACTCCTTATACTATAGCAGATGAAGCTACTAGGAGTATATACTACTCATCTTTCGATCTCCTGACTTCTATGTTTATCGGGAGAACACATCCTGGTGTCACAACCTTGGCAGGAGATTTTGAAGAAGTAATAAAATTCAGTCAGTAGTTGATTCCTACTCCAACACCTAATATTACATTTCCTACACTTCCTACATATCCCGCATATCCTGCTCAACAACAGACCAATGGAGCTATGATGCCTCTATCTATAATGCCAAGCCCTTTAGGAGTACCTCCACTTAACATCATGCCACCTCCAAATGGAAATGGCCAGATGGTGCAATATCCAGAACATATAGAAATACTTCAGGATGTAGGACAAAATAGTAATGACAATGGTTCTTCCTTTTTCAAACCCCAAACAGAGAATGTGGTTGCCAAAATTTAGGAAGAAAAGCTATAAATTAAAGAGATGTTAGCACAATTGAGGAAACTGACAACTAAAATCACTCATATGAGAAGTTAGAATTTCTATTCCCAACCAAGTCAGAATAGAGGGTATAATAATGATAGATCTAGATATCCCGATAGGGGATATAACAACAATAACAATAACAATAGAGGTAACAACAATGCCCCTAGATAGCCTAGAGTGTGGGACACTAGGCCAAACAATGGTTCTTTGCCATCACCCTTAGATAATCAGCCTCCTATTGAACCTAAGCAGACCACTAGGGTGAACTTGGCAGAAGTAGCCCTTACAAACTGGTGTAGGATACACAACACCAATGCCCATACGGACTAGATTTTCCTCAATTTAAGATAGCAACTAGTATATTTCAAGCTAAAGTATCCAATACTATAGGTAATCCACCATTTTTTGAAGGAAATGAAATTTTCCTTTGTGGATATGACTTTGCCCTTGTATTGGAAAGCTTCACCAATCATCCTCGTTAGTAGATAAACTCATCTCATGAGAATTACACCTTAGCATGTGAAGAGTTAGCTATGGCTTTTGAAACAAATTATATTTTTGCTTTTGAAGATGAGAATGAGCCATCAGCTGAACATAAAGAAGTACATTCTTATCCGTAGCAGTATCAGGGTAGACACAATTATAACTTGAGGAATAACTCCAACAGGCCTACTGGTCCCTTGACTACATCCTTGCCTCCAAATAATTTTAACACTCCTCCTGATCCTAAGGCAAGTAATAACCCTAGTTTATCTAAAGTTAATGCTCAATACTTAGCACCACAAAATGTAGTGCCAAGAACTAATAATCAGTCTCCCAAATCTTGGTCACATACTTGGCAGATGAAATGAAAAAGATCAAAATCAGTCTATGATTGTTAGAACTACTCAAAACCCTAGCCATCAAAAGGGCATTCATGAAATCTTTAGATGAACCTACTCCAAAAGAAGACAGTCATCCCTCAAATCAGATTTTGAACAAAGATCATGTAACTAAAGACACTAATGTCAAATCCAAAATTTTGGCCACTGTTCAAGCTGTTGAAACTTTAAACATGACTCTTTATAGAGATAAGATTGAGTCACCTCCTTTTCTCCTTACCATAAGGAATTTTAGTAAGAATTTGCATAATTGCTTAGTAGATTTAGGTGCATCTCCTAATGTCATGCCATTTTCCATATGCAATGTCTTAGGGTTACACCCTGCCAAGTCACTGAAGAAGGTAACACAATTAGATAAAACAAAGGTGAGTGCTGTAGGAGAATTAACTCACATCCATATGTAGTCAACATCAGATCCAAGAATCCAATATTACATTGATATTCAAGTAGTAGATATTCAAGACACATATGGAATGTTGCTCAGTAGAGATTGGTCAAAAACCCTTAATGGATACATGTCTACTAATTTCAGTCACATGTGGTTACCTTGGAAATGGATTCCTAACCAGAGAAGGATAGATGCTAAACCCCATATGAAACATATGATCACTAAGTACAACAAAACTAATGAGATCACATATGTAGATGTTGAACCCAGAGTTTACACCATCAAGCCCCAAATTGTCAAGATAGAGGAGATCCTCATGTATGATATTCATGTTCATAATGATAATCTTTAGGATGATAGAATAATTATAGAATCTAATTGCAGTTCAGATGATGATAAAGAAATAGATCATTTTAGGAGTTTTGAAATGTACTTATCTAGAGAAATACAATGTTTCCAATTGCTAAATAAGTCTAATAAAGATGTTTTGATTGAAGGATGGTGCAAGTTACATGATGAAACACATTCTGAGAGAACCTGTGATGCTTTCTTAGACATGATGGAGCTGGAACAAGAATGTAGTGAGAGGGGATCATCATCATCCATGGTAAGTCATACAGATAGTTATGGTGATACTAATTCCTATTTGTCATCTGTAAGAATAGAAGAAAACATATATCACAATGAAAGTCACATTCATAAGATAGAAGAGATCTTGGTGTGCACTGAGAATAGTCATAAGAATAATAAGAATATCACCCCAGGGACTGATTGTTTGATTGAATCAGATTATGGAGTATCTGATGAAGATAGTGACAATAATCTGAATAAGTTTGAAGAGTTTTTGTCAAAACAAATTTAGAAGATGTTACTACAACACACCTCTCCACATGATATTTTGATTGAAGGATGGTGCAAGTTACACGAGACACCACATTGAGAGACTACTTGCTCATTATGTTTGCATATTTTGAAGAAGAAAATGATGCTTTGTTCAAAAGATCACTCTTTGGATAATAAAGAAGAAAAAGAAATGTCAGCTTCACATCAGTCAGATAAGGTGAAGTTTGAGAAGAGTGAGTCACCAAAATTGAAATGGACATCAAGTGGTACAGCTGCCAAAGCTAAAAAGAAAAGAGAAGGTCTAGATAATCCTTTAACTGAAGATAAGCCATGGATCCTTAGATTTGATGGATCTAAGTCAAAACAAGGGGCTGGAGTAGGAATAAATCTCATTGATCTAGCTGGTAAATCCTACTTAGCAGCATATAGATTACAATTCCCATGTACAGATAATGTGATAGAATACGAAGCTCTAATCCATGGGATATTATTTGCACTCAAAAGGAAAGTAAAGATTCACCATGTTTATGGAAATTCATAATTAGTAGTAAGACAAGTAGGAGGCATATACTCTTGTAACTATAAGAGGCTGTCTAATTACAAACACAGGGTATGGGATTTGATAGAATACTTTGATGCATTTAACATCACCCATGTGCCTAGAGAACAAAATAACAAAGCAGATGCCTTGGCTCAAGCCACAAGTACTTTGGAGCGATTATCCATATCTAGTTTAAAGAGGTTTTTAGTTTATTTAATAGTAGTGCCCTCTGTACCAGATAATCTCATCAATCTTCAAGTGTTTGATGATGACCACCACATTTTGGACTTCATATCAAATAGAGATGTGTTTGATGCACAAATCATAGATGAAAGAAATGTAGAAGATCATACCTCAAAAGAAGAAGAGATCATGGATCTGCCCACTGACAAGATTCCCAAAGGGATGCTAGAATTAGAAAGAGCATTTGATTAGATAACATGCTAAAAAAGAAAGATCTCCCTAAAGTAGATGGAGGAGAATATTCACCAGTCAACATAGGACAAAATGAAGAAAAAAGGAATGTCTTGATTGGTAAAGTGTGTGTAGAAGAAGAAATGACAGGGATAACCCAAGCACTTAAAGATTATATCCATGTTATTGCTTGGACTTATGATGAGTTGAAATCTTATGATACCTCAATCATCACTCATACTATGCCATTGAAACTAGATGTCAAGCCCTTTAGACAAAAATAGAGACCTGTCAATGCCTTGTTGGAGCCCATTATCTTTGAAGAAGTAAAGAAATTGCTTAATGCCAGAATCATATTCCCTGTGAGCAATTCTACATGGGTGGCTAACTTGGTCCCTATGAGGAAGAAGAATGGTGACATCAGGTTATGTGTAGACTTCAAAAATTTAAATAGATCTTCTGAAAAGGATAATTATCCTTTACCTTCGTTGGATGAGATCTTAAAGATAGTAAATGGTGCAAAGATGATGTCATTTTTGGACAATTTTTTAGGTTACAACCAAGTGATGGTAGATAAAATAGACATATTGAAAACTGTATTCACCACCAAGTGGGGTATATTCGCCTATAGGTGCATGCCCTTTGGCTTGATAAATGTTGGGGCTACTTTTCAGTGAGCAATGGATATCGCCTTTAGGGGGTTAATTGGTAAGTGCATAGTCATATACATGGATGACTTGACAGTCTTTTCCAAAGAGAGAGGAAATCATGTAGGAGACCTCAGGAAGATACTTAAGAAATGTGAACATTATGGAATATCCCTAAACCCTAAGAAATGCATATTTGGGGTAACCACATGGAAGTTATTAGGTCATCTAATAACAGAAAATGGGATCATTATTGACCTTGCGAGAGTAGAATCAATCATGAAGATACAACTTCCTAGAAGTAAGAATGATCTCAAATCTTATTTTGGTAAGATCAATTTCATTAGAAAGTTCATTACCGGTTTTGGAAAGATTGTTAGACCATTGAATGTAATGCTCAAGAAAGATGCTAAGATTGAGTGGACACCTGAAGTTAGAGTAGCATTTGAGGACATCAAGAAGGCTATATCTAATGTCCCTATTCTAATTAGTCTAGACTATACAAAAGATTTTGACATATATTCATTTGCTTCAAAACATACTTTTGCAGCAGTATTAACACAAAGAAATGAGAATAAAGAAGAAAATCCTATAGCTTTCATGAGTTGTCCTTTCAAAGATGATGAACTCAGATACATGGATGTTGAAAGAGAAGGCCTTTCTTTAGTCCATGCAGTCAAGAAGTTTAGACATTACATTTTGAGAAGTAAGGTAGTTGCTATTGTACTAGACGCAACAGAAAAGATGCTCCTCATCCAAAGTGAACCAGGGGAGAAGAGAGCTAAATGGATAATAGTTCTCCAAGAATATGATATGGACATCACACCCATGAAGTTAGTGAGAGGATAGACTTTGAGTCAAATGATATCAGAAATTGATCCTAACATCATGAGCCAACAATATGTCATAAATATAAAGGAAACTAGAGAATGGTATTTAGATATCTGGTACATCCTAATTATGGTAAGATGTCCATCAAAATTGCAGGCCTCATAGAGGAGAGCCTTGAAAATAAGATCACAAAAATATATGATAAAAGGAGGAATCCAGAGCATGATACTACTGGCCTACTATATTTAAGTATACTATTGAACACATCAAACATTGTCATATGTGTCAGGTTACTGCTCAACCCTTATAGCCAATAATGGAGATGCACCCATTTGCTCAATGGGGCATGGATTTCATAGGGCCCATCAATCCTCCATCATCCTTAGGTCGCATGCATGTATTGACTATCACAGATTATTACACCAGGTGGACTAAAGCTATTAGCAGTAAGACATGCATTGTAGAAGATGTGATCAATTTTTTGGAGAGTAACATAGTAACTAGGTATGGAGTTCCTTAAGCTTTAGTATGTGACAATGGACCTGCCATTGCATCATTAAAGTTATCAAGTTGAGATTTTGATCATGGAATCATTTTGAAGTTTTCTTCAAATTATTACCCTCAAGGGAATGGATTACCAGAGTGTACAAATAAGAACTTTTTGGGTATCATAAAGAAATTGATAGAGAAAAACCCTAGGGAGTGGAACACCCTATTAAAATATGCCTTGTGGGTAGATAGAACTAGGATGAAAGCTGCATTGGGAAACTCTCCTTATCAATTAGTATATGGGATGGATCCTATCCTCCCTATCAATCTAAAGATCCCCACATTGCAATTTGTGCATGAATATCTAGGTATAGATAACAAACAAGAAGTCAGGCTACTTCAGCTGATGCACCTAGAAGAAAAAAGAAATAGAGCAATTGATCAGTTTGCTAATCATTAGGTTGTTGTTAAATGCTAGTTTGATAAAAGAGCTAAAATTAAGGCTTTTAGGATCTCATACTTATTTTTAATGTGGGATAAAGCACATGAAAAAAAAGGTGACCATGGTAAATTTGATAAACTTTAGATAGGTCCTTTTCAGATTTCAGAAATCCTAGGAGACAGTACCTACAGACTTAAGATTTTAACTGGTGAGGATGTCCCATTACCAGTTAATAGACAGTTCCTCAAGCATTATTTACAAGCCTGAGATAGAGTCATGTATGTCGAATGTATCATAATGTGCATATTGTATAGTTGTTTGTATAGTTTTGTTGTGTTTGTTTGCTTGTTTGTTGAGTTTTTGTTTTGGCTAGTCAAGATGATGCAACTTATCACCCTAAGAAACTAACCAAATTGTTAGGATTCAAGTGATGAGAACAAATTCCTATATAGGTTATGACTTATTCTGAGGAGTATCGGTGATCAGGTATGTGATATCCTTTTCATCATGGTATCTTTTCTTAATTAAGGTGATCTTCACAATGACTCACCTAATAGCCTTGGGTTTGTGGAACACATAAGTATAGGTGTTAAGTGAAAAATCTAAAGGGACTCGCTTTCTACTGATACAATCTCCAACCTAAATCAACAAGTGACCACACCTTGCATATTGAACTTACATGATGATATCAAATAAACAAAAGATAAATATTAGAAACAAAAAGGAATAAATAGGCCATCTAATTAACTCTACTAGGGCTATAGACACCTGCTGGTAGTGGGGCTCTACTTAGGGGGATTGTATAGATAACATTGTCAAGGCTATGGATGTCTGCTACCAGCAAGGCTCTATCTTGGTTGGCTATGAGGGATGATCCCAAAATATGTAGGTTAACATCAGTTACTCATGTTTTCAACTTACTTTCAAGATGAGGATAATTAATCATCTGCACACACTTGGTCCCTTGCTAGCATTGTTGCAATGATGAACGTCATATCATTTAGGAAGGTTATAATACTTACATTTAAAAAGAGTTAAAATGCTATGTTAGAATGTGATCACATCACTTGAATCATTGGAATTTGGTTATTTTCTTTGGTGGCAAGTTGTTATGTGGTTTCACAACATGCCCCATTTTGCCTTAGCAAAATAAGGACCCAACTTCTCTTGCCGCTTGTCCTTCCTTGTTTTCTTGTTTTGGGCAGTCTGGTAAAATCAGTCATACATGTCACCTTTGAGAGGGTAGATCTACTACTAGATGGGGTTAGTTGTCAGTGTCAGCGGTTACTATTATTAACCTCTTTGTTGGAAAGTACTCAAAATTCTAAGTAGGTTTGCCTTTTGGATCACCCCAAAATTGTCTAAGGGAAGAAAGTTATGTTAAGTCAAAGTTTGGTCAAACCTAATATTACTTGAGCGATGGGGGGACAATATTTCTAACAATAGTCATATTTGATAAGATCACCCCGATGTAGAATCATCACCCAATAACTACTAAGGTGCATGATACATGGACATCAAAATTAAACAAGAACAGGTGTCTACCCGTCAACGAACCTCATGTACTATCCTAGGAGGGGGGTTCATGTTATGAATACACCCCTTCGTGGATATCACCCTTCACCAATATGATGATGACATCATTTGATTCAAATGAATAAAAGGAATTACCCCTGTGATGACATCATCATCTCATTTGACTCGAAATGGGGGTCATATATCCAATATCCGTCATATTTCTTAATATGATGATGACGTCACTCAAACATGATAACTAAATAACATGAATGACATGATGATGTCATCATGATCTTTTTCCAAAGAGGAAGGGGGGTCATATTTTAAATACCCTTGATCTAAATTCCATGACCTGATATGTTCCATACTCAAAAGTTGACCATATCACCTGATCTTTTGTACATGATTATCCCACACGAGATGAAGGGAGGGGGGTCACCTTACTATGGGGGGGTCATATTTCTGAATATCCCTGATCTTTTGAAGATCACCTCCAACATTAAATGCAATTAAAGCAGTAGATGAAATCCTGTTGATTACAAATAGGAATCCAACACTTGGTAACATCTATGAATTCCATGCAAACGATTGATGAATTTAATCAAGACAACACACTTTAACCTAATTTGTCTTATCGATCTATTTAAAGGTAAAATTCAAAGGTCATTTTCATTTACGTTGCAATAAATCAAAAGTTATAGAGCTCCAAAGTCAAACCCTCATAAACTACCGGCCAGTGGATCGAATCCTTCAACGTAACAGAATGGAATAGGTGATCTTGCACGTTTACGGTCTTTTTCTGTAATCACTCATCTAATCCAAAGGAAAGCATTATCAGGTAAGTAATTGTAAAACCCCCCGTTGTCATTTTGTGCAACTCCTGGTAGAATGTTTGTCTTTACTAGGGTAAACTTATATTATGATGCATAGTGAAATAAGATGAAGGGTAATAGACAAAAGTACTTGATATTGTTTAGGAAAACACATATGTGTACCACAGGGTAAAATATACCATATTTATTGTAGGAATTAATGGCTGACTTAAAGAGAAACATATTTGAGGCTGAGTTTCTAAAGCCCATGTTTGTGCAACCAGAAGGGGTGCAATTCAAGTATGGGGTGATTGGTGATACACATCAAGGGGATACAGATCTGGATGTTTGGTCAACAAGGTTGGACAATGATATGGATAATCCTATTCTAGACAGGGTGTTTACCTTTGGTATGTGGCACGTAGCTGGTTTTCCCTATGCCATGGATGCCTTAGAATTGGTAGTGGAGTGTTCAAGAAATTATAATATAGAAACCAAATGAGTGGAAAAGCATGGAAGGATATATGCCAACTTTTTAGTCAAGGGCATCACTGCCACTTTCAACTTACTAGTAGGAAATAAGGTGGTCAATGTGGACCTTCATAAACAAGAGGCATAATTTAACAATAACAAGAAAAATGCCATGAAGAACATGTATCAATGGAGGTCGAAGAGCAGTACTTATACAGCCTCGGCCAAACTCCCAGTAAACCTATACAAGTTTGATTTTGATGATGAATACCAGTACATAATTTGCTCTACTAAGCCGGATGACCAGAAAACCTCATAATGGGAATTTTAGGAATTGGATTTTTGGGATCATCCAGATGGTCTTATACTCAGATAATAAACCCCTATGGGTCAAAATTACCAGTGACTCACTGGATGAGGGGATGAGGAGCCTAGGAGGACAAGTGTGTTTCTTCCACATGACTTCATATGTGGTGTACTCATGTGGCTATAGAGGAACATTTGATGCTCTAAAAATACTAGGCAAGGTTGGTGGTGATGTAGATGATGTGCATATATGGGATCATTATCCCCAGTTACAAGGAAAAGTATACCTCCAGGACTATAAATTGGGAAATGATGCATTCTTGATGCACCTGGTAAGAACCATGGAGGAAGATAGGACTAAAAGGATGAGCATGGAAGCTCAAGAGGTCATTTATAAACATGGAGCATGGTTTATCCAATTTGCTACCTTCTCATATATTGGGATTAAGGGATTTGGAGGACAACCTTTTATGCTGCCAAGATACCCTACTGATAGGGTCATTTTGATGGAGTTTGTTAGGAAGATATCTACAACTATGGAGGCTTATAAGGCACATAAGAAGATTCCTTTGGTTTTATTCCCAGTATCTATGGCATGGTACTTATGCCCAGATTTAGAAAGCATAAAGCATGCTATTGGGGGGTTGAAACTCTTGTATTTGTAGCCCTTTCCTCTCACCATGACATATGATCCTTATGGTAGGATGTAGAAACTAATGGGAAAATAGATGCACCAAAGGCATCTGGAAGATTTTTGTACGGATTATGATGATGAGGCTGACATGAGGAGAAGGAAGTATCAAAGGCTCAAACTGAACCAAATCAGAACTTTTAACTACATCCCAATGCCAGCATAGCTGAATAAAGATAATGGGAAGATAATGTCAGACGAGTATGAAAGTAAGAGGGTGTACAATGACACCATATCATCTCTTGATCTCACACAACAAGAAGATATATCCTTAGATCAGATGATGTAGGGGGTGATCCAGCTAGCCCAAGCTTGGGTAGATGTAGAAATAGCCAAATTGAAGAAAAGAGGCATGGCCCTTACTATTGATAACAAGAAAAAGAGATAAGAATTGTTTGATTAGGAATATTATGATTTCCTTATGGAGAAGGGAAAATCCAATTGGGAGAGATTACCCACTAAGAAGCAAAATAAAATATCCCCCAAAGATAAGAAGGGTGAAAATGAACCCAAGGGGTAATCATAGAAAGAGTTGTTACTAAGGATGGGGGGGTATCCACATCAGTTCATACATCCAAATCAGCTCTTGTATCCACATCACAGCCTCCACTAGGGAAACCAAAGAACAAGAGAATTTTAAGGCCTATTGCTGAGAGCATGGAAATGCAAGTGGAAGGGCAGAACCTACAGCATGACTTAGAAGAAGATAACCCCTTGGGAGAAGAATAATTGAGCAAAGAACCCAAAGATGATTACTTGCTGTTAGTAGGAAAGAAGAGGACGGGGATGCCAATGATGTCACCACCCAAGAAATATAGAACAACCATGAGGGGAGATGTCCACACTGACCCCATCATGTTGAGAGGAATGGGTGGTGAGGTTTTCAAGAAAGAATTGCAGCGTGACATTCCCATTCCTACAATAATCAAATTTAAAACTGAAAAGGTTGAAGAGCAAATGAGAGAAACGCTCATGACAAGTAAGAAGCTCCTTTTCTCCTTAGATGATACTGTAGATTTATTAGATGATGCGGTAGTCCAAGATGTGGCTACTCAACATATGGAAACCCTGGTTCCTAACACTAGGATGACTCCTCATGGGACTCCATTAGCCCAGCTAAGGGTGTTGGAAGAAGAAAATAGATGGGAGAAAGGAAATATGATAGTCTTGAAAAGGTAGCTCAATAGATAGGGCTAGACAAGTTGGTTGATCAGGTTACAAGCCTTGCAGCCATAGACTTATCATATAGGGGTGATGTAAGCCCAAGCAAAGACAACAATCCACCCATTGAGCCTAAAAAGACCAAGGAGATAGAGCATACAAAGAAGGATAGTGCTACTCTTGATCAACATCAACAACAAAATAAGACACCAACAGAGTCAAAAACATCAAGAATACAACAACAAATGGGGGTGATCAAGGCATTAATGACAGTAGTCCTACTCAGGCCCAAAGTAGTTCAATGCTACCTCAAGATAAAGTTGATCAGGAGACACCTCACAAAGATCCTCAGAAGGAGCAGAGCACATCTCCACCACACACTAAATAGGAGGGTCCAAATAATTTAGGGATTGAAGAAAAATCACGTCAGGAAGGGCCCAAGTCACAAAATGTCAATACACCAACAGGTGAAGAATGGGAAATGGCCCATGACTAGGGTATTAATAAAGAAATAGAGGATATGACCAAGGGGGATCAGGGTGACCTCCAAAGTCAAAATGCATAATCTTCTCAAGAGGCTAACGTATCATAGGATGAACAAAATAAGAAAGGGGATGAAATTCCAAAGGAAAGTCTACCTAAGGAGGCACATGATTAAAATGTGAATAACCCAAAAGGTCCTCCTTTACAAATGGAAGCTCCTTAACAGGATGAACCCCAGTAAGATCCCCCTCATGATGAACTGTAGGAGGAAGAAATCAAGAAGGTGCATTTTCCACCAAGGATGGAAACTAATATAGGAGAGCAGGACACTGATGATGTAAGCATGAGTCATCAGGAATCTGGAGGTGATATACCTTATTGGCTGGGATGGGAGATACATGTGCAGTAGTGGAGGATGTCCCATATTTTGATGTGTCTGCATTATTTACCGAGAGCATGATGAAGCCAAGGAGAAAATCTAGTCTGACATATGTGATAAAAAGAGATCCTACCACAGGTAGGAGGACCATACAAGTTGACCTCCCTATAGTTGAAAAGGAGAAAGGCAAAATAAGCCTAGAAGAATTTTAGATCACAAATGTTGATCAAGGTTTTTCTAATGAGGACCAAGAAGGTCAAGATGGGAAAGATATTATTGACTCCCTAACCCAAAGGGTAAAGAGAGAGAAGGAGAAGAATAAGGTACATAAAGAGCACATTTCTCAATTGCATTCTTTTATAAAAGGGTTAATTAACCCTGATCATGCACCCACTGATCCGACAGTCCCACTGGCTATTATATCACAAAATGAGGTCACCAAATTGGACCTAATGAAGCATGAGGTGATGGTGATGGAGAAGTGGATGTTATCCTCATTTGAAGGAGCTTAGGATGTGGTAAGGACTTCTCTGTAGAGATGGAACTCTTTGAGCACCTTAAAGAGAAAGGTTGACAAGATGCAAAATGAAACAAGCAAAAGGTCATTCAAATTAGAAAAGGACCTGGGTGCTCTATGTGAGATGAGAAGAATTGATTCACAAATTCTAATAAGTAACAACGTATTAGATAATAACATTGTCCTGCTAACAGGAATCTGTTATGAAGATATTAGGTTCGAATGTGATGTATTGAAGAAATGCAGTGGCAAGCTTAGAGACATCAATGTCAAACTACATAGCATGATGGCATAAGATGTAGACACTTGAAGCCTTAGAGGGGAAAATAGAGGGTAAGATTGAGAATCAAGATGCAGATTTTGCCGTCAAGGCTCTGCATGATAATTTCAAGCCTATAACGAATGACCCCCCAAACCACTTGACAGGGGAAGTGATGAATAGAATCATGAGGATAAAGGTCAAAGGGGAAACCTATAATATGATATTAAGCAGCAAGAAAAGGAAGATGGAGGCCCTCAAGGATAAGCTCCACTCTCATACAAATGCAGTAATAAAGGCTAAAGTACAAGATGGGGGATAACTGGATAGAATAGTGCAAACATATGAATCTATTAGGACAATAACAAAGGTCCATATGAGAGAAGATGTTTACTAGGATGATAGTGATAGTGAGAGTGAAAAAAGTGGAGAGAATGATGAGTAGGAAGAAAGTGAAGAAGAAAGACATGAAGAATAAGTATAGATGCATCACCAAGTGAACATATGCATGGGGCACTTATAAGTGGCAAGCCATACAGATGGTTGCCAGCTAGCAATCTATGCCACAAATGAGGATGTTGACTAAGTCATAAGAAAATTGTTAGACATTGATATAAATTGATAAATCCTAACCGTTAGTCAGTTGTAACCGCCTCCTCTCCTTATTCTATAAAAGGTGAAGGAGTGCAATCTTTTAATGATTCAAAACTTAATTGAAATTTGATTACTGAAGAATTTAGGACTTATTTCAAAGTTATTGTGAATGTACATGTTTTGCATACTTAATGAAAGAAAAGCAATTTTGATTACAAATCATTGTAAATCCTGAGTAATCTGTGAGTGGAATCTAGATATATGTGTTGATTACCTATGTCCCTTGGAGTGCTATTCTATCTGCATATATTATTTTCATTCTTTGTTCCTTTCAAGTTAGCATCAACCATACCTAGCTGTGGAACAACCTGGTTAATTATGGTTTGATTTCTTCTCTTCATGAATGTATCTTGTGTGTACGTGATTCAATAACTAAAGGTTCACCAAAATTAGAAGTATTTCTTTAAATTTCTTTGAATTTCATTACAAATCACCTCCATAATTGCAAATAACACACAATCAAAAGCAAATAAACATGAATATGCAGATATCTTGTAGATAATTGAAAATACAGAGCATATTTCAAGTAAAAGCATGTCAAATTGATAAATATCATGCCAATACAGATAAATATCCATAATAAGCACATGAATATCTACTTGCAAACACATCATTTGAATAAATATGTAGTATAGGAGAATATGTAAATTCATGATGATCAATGATCAGAAGAATTGGTCAAACTTACAAATATCACAGTGATCTTTGGAATAGGATAGAATTAACCTCTCTGTGAAGTGAATTTACAAGATATGGTTGCACTATATATCTTCTAGACAAACGTAAGACCCCTTGAAATGGAAAACAACATGTCACATCAATAAGTAACTTCAAAAGATAATGACTTGATCAATGAAACCTTGGAGTCATCAATTTATCTTAAATTGATTGTACTTCTCAAGATAATAAAGGTTTGTTGTGCAAACTTTTATACATGTTATGACTAATAATCATCATCAACATAAATTGGTGCTAGAAGGATGACATCTTCACTACTTAGTAGGTGATTCAGTAATGCATGCATATTTTCCTGTGTCAGAGGAGAGGTAATGTTCTCGCAGCTCATACTTCAAATATTTTGCAAAGATTTGCTGTTTTTGAGTCTTTTCATGCTTGTGCAACACAAATATTTCAAAATCAATCATAAATACTTTGAGGAATTGCCAGTGGACTCTTTGAGGAATTGCCTATCGATGCATTCAGACCTAGAATAGTAGATATTCATCACACTCCTGGTTCTAGTACATCAGAGGCTTCACCAGAACATACTCTAGTAACCCTTGTCATATTTGATGTAGAGGTGCACAAGGGAAGCAACAAGGTTAGTTTGTCTTCCTAACGCTCACCCACTTCACTTCTCCAATCCAACACAATTCACATTCAAGGGCATATGGAGGATTTGTTACTTAGGCTCTTATCCACTTCTCAAGACTATGTCTACACCTTCATGCAGGTCTGTAAACACCTTTTTGATAGTTGGTTTGGTTCCCAACTTCACACAACTCTCTAAGCTTGACTAGGCCTAGTGAGGCTACTAGCCCTCCTAAACTAGTTTTTTCAACACAACTTGACAAAACCCCAAATGACCAGGCAAGTAAATGATGGTTTTAGATACCCTTTAAGGGACCCTATCAAACTCCCAAATCTCCTGTTCCAACTCTACTCCAGCAGTTCAAAACACCCACTAGGTCTCTAGGCCTAATTAATCACTTTAGGTCTAGGTTACAAAGCAAAGGGTTCAAATTGGGGTCCTAGATCAGGGATAGGAATTTGGAATACCTCCTCAACCTTCAAACAACTCAAACCATCATTCATTCACTCATCCTCTCAGGGTTTTGTCAAATACACTAGTAAATTGCATAATTTTAGTCAAATACATTGAGATATTTGACCTAGGGCATCACTTTAAAAATAGAAGATGGTCTTTCCCAGCAAAAAGATTTTCAAATCATAGAATACACCTCCCTAGCATGCATTTCACCAATTTTTATGAGGTTTCACTGGTTGGAATGCATTCTAGGGCAAAATTTATATGCCAAACCCTAGAAAACAGGGTTTTAGACCAGTTTGCACTAAAACTACAATATCTCCCTACTGGAATTACTTCAAAACCTCAAACTAGATGCATTGGAACCCTGACTCAACTTAATTTTAGAAAAAGTACATTAATCTACTCTACCAATCTGTACCATCCATACAACAGCAAAAATGCAGGGAAAAACTAAATATTTTCTATTATTTTGATGCCAAACTCTGTACCAGACCTCCTCTGCCATACAGGAGTGAAAATCACCATCATATCAACCCCTCCAGGTTAGTACATAACTTCTACAAATAGTTGCATCGACCAAATTGGAGTTGTAACCGATCAATGTGTCATTGACACTATTGACAACCCTTGAAACTATGGCATTTTGACCTAGTACAAAGACACCGATTGATTTCACTTGTCCAATGGAGTCTTAATCACTATCCTACTCTCCTAACCATGAAAAAACATCAAAACAATCCAATAGACTTGAAAAACATCAATAGACCTTCTAGGCCTAAATGACACAACAAGGGTCCAAGTGGACTAAGAATGAGTGAGGTTTATATGGTCACCTCAATCATCTTGACCACACAAATAGACCTTCCATCCATGGCTAAAGCCTTATTACAACACATACAGAACAAAACAAAACATAGCTTATCAAAATGCATCAAAATGCTTAAGGAAATCAAAATGCTACTCTTAGGTGCCCTGCACCATACACCCACTATCAAATAGAACTCAAGTCTCTTGAGTTAGGAATGCTGTCAAATGTGAAACTTGCCTTCTGAATGTCTGCTTTGCTCATCCAAGTGGCATCCTCTTGAGGTTTATTGAGCCACTTCACCAAATATTCATAGTATGTGTGCCTCCTAGTTTGTTTTGCAATCTTGTGATCCAAAATGCACTCAATCTGATCAGGAGATGAAGGAATCAGTTCTTGGAGTGTCTGATCAGTTTGGTCTTCTACATCAGTAGTCTGAGGATCAGATCCTTTATAGGGGTAAAGGTCTAAAACATTAAAAATTGGTGACAAAGCAATGCCATCCGAAAGTCTGATTTTATATGCATTTTCTCCACATTTCTTGAGCACTTCACAATGCCCAATCTTCTTCATGATTATCTTGGTATGTTTACCTACAGGGAGTCTCTCCTTCTTCAGATGGACCATGACCAAATCCCCTTCTTTGAACTGCAGATCCCTTCTCTTTCTGTTAGCAAACTATTTATATTTTTGAGAAGTGGACTACAATTTTTGTTGTACTTGTTCATGGACATCTTTCATCACTTGGACAAAGTCTTCAGACAATTCACTGCTCTTCTCTAGTCCTCCAACCTCTCTAAGTTCCAAAATACCCCTTGGGTGAGTGCCATAAACAATTTGGAAAGGAGACATGCTAGTGCTTCTATTGATAGTGTCATTGTAAGAGAACTCTGCTTGTGCCAAAACTGAATCCCAACTAGCACCCTGCTCCTTTGTTAGGCATCTTAGGAGGTTTCCAAGTGACCTATTAATCACATCTGTTTGTCCATTAGACTGAGGGTGATAGGCAGATGATAAGGATAAATTTGTACCTAGTCTTTTCCAAAGTGTCCTCCAGAAGTGTCCTATGAACTTGGGGTCTCTATCTGAGATGACTGACAAAGGTAAACCATGTAATCTAACTATTTCCTTGAAGAAGAGACCCGCTATATGTGAGGCATCATGTGTGGTTTTACATGGAATGAAGTGACCCATTTTTGAGAACCTATCTACAACCACAAATATGCTATCATGTCCATTCTTGGTCCTAGGCAAACCAAGTACAAAGCCCATGCTAATGGAATCCCAAGGCTTTGAAGGAATAGGTACTGGAGTGTATAAACCTACATTTGATGTATGCCCCTTGGCTCTTTAGGAAATTTGACAAGTTTCAACAGACTTCCTTACATCGGTTGGCAACTTTGGCAAAAAATAGTATCTCCTAACCAATTCTAGGGTCTTATCAATGCCAAAGTGGCTTGACATGCTGCCATAGTGCTTTTCCTTGATAATATTCTCCCTAACAGACCCTCTTGGGATACACAACATGCTATCCTTGAAAAGATATCCATCTTGTAACAAAAAAATTAGAAAAATCAGTGTTATACCTTCCTGTCATGGCCTTGCAAGATTGGTATGGTTCTTTGAAGTCTTCATCTGCTGCATATTGATCTTTGATGGCATGAATACCTATACTTTCCAACTGAATAGTTTGCACAACAAGATTTCTCCTACTTAAGGCATCGGCTACCTTATTGGCCACTCCATTCTTGTGTTTTATTGAGAAGGTGCATGCTTGGATGTACTCCAGCCACTTGACATGTCTGTGGTTTAACTTCTGCTGCCTGTTCAAGAAGCTCAAAGCATGGTTATCAGTGAAAACTATAAATTCCTTAGGCAATAAATAGTGTCTCCACTTCCTCAATGATTGAACCATGGCATATAATTTTAGATCATAGGTAGAGTAGTTTTGTTTTTCCTCATTTAACTTCTCACTAAAGAAGGCTATAGGCCTCCCATCTTGACTTAGGACTCCCCCAATAGCCTTCTTACTTGCATCACACTCTACCACAAAGACCTTGTCAAAATCAAGAAGAACAAGGACCGGTTGTTCTGATATTTTTTTCTTTATCAGTTCAAAGGCTTGGTTGGCCTCATTTGTCCATACAAATACACATTTCTTGCCCCCTTTTATGGTGTCAACAAGTGGAGCACAAATGCCACTAAACCCTCTAATGAATTTTCTATAAAAGCTACACAAACCATGGAAGCTCCTTACCTTAGAGGCTGTTGTAGGTGTGGGCCAATTAAGAATGGCTTCCACCTTGCTTGGATCCATTATTAGGCTGCCCTTAGAGATGACAAACCCCAAGACTATCAACTCTTCTTGTAGGAAGACACATTTGTCAAGGTTGATTCTCAACTTCTCCTCTTGAAGCCTCCTGAGCACTTGATGGCTATGCCTTATGTGGTCTTCCTTGCTATCACTAAAAACCAATATATCATCCAAATACACAACAATAAACTGGTTAAGGAAAGGTTTTAACACCTCATTCATCAATCTCATGAAGGTGCTTGGTGCATTTGATAAGCCAAAAGGCATGACAACCCATTCAAATAGTCCTTCATTAGTTTTGAAGGCAGTTTTCCACTCATCCCCCTCCCTTATCCTGATAGTGATCTTGTTGATGGCCCTGGAATCAGTGCATAGTCTACATGTTCCTTCCTTCTTGGGTGCAAGTACTACAGGTACTGCACATGGACTAATACTCCTCCTAATAAGTCCTCTATCCAACAAGTCTTGGATTTCTCTTGCCACTTCTGCATTTTTCTCTAGAGTCAACTTGTAGGCTGCTTGGTTTGGTAGGGTGGATCCAGGGATGAGATCAATGCAAGGACTAATCTCCCTCTTTGGTGGAAGGGCATCCTTACTCTCATTGGCTATCACATCATGAAACCTTTCCAACAGTTCTTCCACTTCTTTTGGTCCAATCCTCCTAAGAGGTTGCTGCACTTTGGCCTTCTTAGGATTCACATCCTTGGGCTTGATGACTATTGCAAAACATGACACTTTATCTTCCTTGAGGTTAGCCAAAAATTCTTTCTCACCTACCAACATAATTGAACTAGAAATGATCTTCTCTTTGCAATCATCAATCAAAGGAGTCATTGTGAACTTTTCACCATTCTTGGACAAATGAATCACATTTCTCTTACCATCATGTTGGGCACTTGTGTCATGTTGCCAAGGCCTTCCAAGAAGAAGGTGGCATGCATCCATATCCACTATCTCACAAAGAATCCTATCATGATATTCACCTATGTTGAATTCAACCCAACATTGCTCTTTCACCACAATTTGTTGTTCCTTGGTTAGCCAAAAGACTCTATAGGGGTTAGGATGAGGTATCCTTTCCAATCCTAACTTAGTCACCATTTCATTAGAAGCCAAATTTTCAGAAGAACCTGAATCAACTATTACCTTGCAAACTTTTCCTTTCATCTTGTAAGTGGTTCTGAACAAGTTATTCCTTTGGAGCTGCTCCTTGGTGGCTGGCATGATGGGGGATCTGTTAAACATGATGCACTCTCCACTCTCAAGTGCTGCAGACTTGGAAGAGGCTGTTTGATAACTTGTGGTGCTTTGACAGTCCTCTTCTTGAAGGAGTTGCACCCTTCTATCTTTCTGATTTACAGTAGTGTTTCCCATCTTCTCTAGGCACCTAAAGGATTGATGTCTAATCTAATTGCAAGAGAAACACCTTCCAATAAACACATTGGGACCCCTACCCCCACTTCTTCCTCTGCCATTACCTCTCCCTCTAAACGGACCTTGATTAGTACTATTTTTATCAGCTTGCCCTTGGCTGCCTTCTTGTGATCTGCTGTCTTGGGGTCTAGAGAAATTATCTCTATTTTGAAATCTACCTCTGCCCCTAAAGTTCAGATTTCCTCTACCTCTGTTGCTGCTATTTGAATAACCTTTTCTCCTCTACTTATCCTCAATCCTCAATGCCATTTGAAAGCACTTATGGACTGTCTCCGGGTTAAAGAGGGTTAATTCATCTTGAATGGAGAACTTGAGGCCATTGAGATACCTTTCAAGCTTTTGTTTTTCATTCTCGGGCATCTTGGCTTTCAATGTCATCTTGTGAAACTCCTCTGTGTATGTGTTCACATCCATGTCCTTCTATCTCTAGTTGTGCAACTTCTTGTTTAAGTTGACCTCATAATCTTTAGGGGCAAATTGCTTCTTGATTTCAAGTACCATCTTCCTCCATGTAGAGATAGGGTTCCTATCTTCTTGTATCCTCTCATTTTGAATAAAGTTCCACCAACTCAAGGCTGGCCCTTTCATTCTTGATTTGGCAATCCTCACTTTCTAATTTTCTACCACTTCTTCACATTCAAAATAGTTCTCCATTGCCTCAATCCAATCAAGGCACTCCTCTAGGTTCATCTTACTAGGAAACATAGGCAAGTCTGCCTTAGTTTCCTTCCTACTCAACTTTCCAAGTGCATCTAGGAATTATCTCTCTGATATGCCTCGTTGTGGCTCTTTAATAGGCACATCTTCTTCCTCATCTTGATCCTCTTCCTCTAAATCTAAGATGACTTCTGGCTTCTTCTTCTTGTCCTTGTCTTTCTTCAACTTTTCTATCTCAGCCTCCATCCTTATGTTCTTGGCTGCTTGCTCTCTTACTATCTTAACCAATTCGGCATTAGTCACCCTTGTAGGAACTTCCTCCTCTTCTTCTCTATCTCCCATCTCTTTGATGGCTTTGATATCACCTGATGCAGAGGTGTACATGGAAAGCAACAAGGTTAGTTTGTCTTCCCAACTCTCACCCACTTCACTTCTCCAATCCAACACAAGTCACATTCAAGGGCATATGCAGGATTTGTTACTTAGGCTCTTATCCACTTCTCAAGACTATTTCTACACCTTCATGCAGTCTATAAACACCTTTTTGATAGTTGGTTTGGTTCCCAACTTCACACAACTCTCTAACCTTGACTAGGCCTAGTGAGGCTACTAGCCCTCCTAAACTAGTTTTCTCAACACAACTTGACAAAACCCCAAATGACTAGGCAAGTAAATTATGGCTTTAGATACCCTTTAAGGGACCCTATCAAACTCCCAAATCTCATATTCCAACTCTACTCCAGTAGTTCAAAACACCCACTAGGTCTTTAGGCCTAATTGATCACTATAGGTCTAGGTTACAAAGCAAAGGGTTCAAATTGGGGTCCTAAATTAGGGACAAGAAATTGGAATACCTCCTCAACCTTTAAACAACTCAAAACCATCATTCATTCACTCATCCTCTTAGGGTTTTGTCAAATACACTAGTAAATTGCATAATTTCAGTCAAATACATAGAGATATTTGACCTAGGGCATCACTTTAAAAATAGAAGACGGTCTTTCCCAGCAAAAAGATTTTGGAATCATAGAATACACCTCACTAGCATGCATTTCACCAATTTTTATGAGGTTTCACTGATTGGAATGCATTCTAGGGTGAAATTTATATGCCAAACCCTAGAAAATAGGGTTTTAGACTAGTCTGCACTAAAACTACAATATCTCCCTACTGGAATTACTTCAAAACCTCAAACTAGATGCATTGGAACCCTGACTCAACCTACTTTAAAAAAAAGTACATTAATCTACTCTACCAATCCGTACCATCCATACAATAGCAAAAATGTAGGGAAAAATTGACTGTTTTCCATTATTTTGATGCCAAACTCCGTACCAGACCTCCTCTACTGTACAGGAGTGAAAATCACCATCATATCAACCCCTCTAGGTCGGTACATAACTTCTACAAATAGTTTCATCAACCAAATTGGAGTTGTAACTGGTCAATGTGTCATTGACACTATTGACAACCCTTAAAACTATGGCATTTTGCCCTAGTACAAAGACACCGATTGATTTCACTTGTCCAATGGAGTCTTAACCACTATCCTACTCTCCTAAACATGACAAAACATCAAAACAATCCAATAGACTTGAAAAACATCAATAGACCTTCTAGGTCTAAATGACATAACAAGGGTCCAAGTGGACTAAGAATGAGTGAGGTTTATATGGTCATCTCAATCATCTTGACCACACAAATAGACATTCCATCCATGGCTAAAGCCTTATTACAACACATACAGAACAAAATGAAACATAGCTTATCAAAATGCATCAAAATGCTTGAGGAAATCAAAATGCTACTCGTAGGTGCCCTGCACCAATATTGCAGACACCTATAGGACTACCTATAGCACCTCCAGTCCAACCTCTGTTAGTCATAGTGTCATTCTTTGCTATAGAGTCACCTTTAAATTTCACTGCATTTCATCCTTTACCCAAAAATCCTGATAAGATTTGTCCTAAATATCATCCATATCAAGATGTTGATGATCACATTAGAACATTCAAGGAAGCTTGTTGTAGAGAGAGAATTGAACATCAGGATGTGGTATGTAGATTATTTCCATTTTCTTTAGGGGAGGAGGCATATAATTGGTATATCAATCTTGGTCAAGGTTTAATTGGTTCATGGGTTGCCTTGGAGAAAGCTTTTAAGGATAGATTCAAGATACCTATAGATCCTTTAATGAATTATCACTTGTTTTCCACAATCAAGAGATTTGAAAGAGAACCTATTGCTATCTTCAATGCAAGATTCCAAAAGATGCTCTCAAAGCTAGTCACTCCTTATACTGTAGCAGATGAAGCTACTAGGAGTATATACTACTCAGATTTAGATCTCCTGACTTCTATGTTTATCAGGAGAACACATCTTGGTGTCATAACCTTGGCAGGAGATTTTGAAGAAGCCATAGAAGTTAGTCAGTAGTTGATTGCTGCTCCAACACCTAATATTGCATTTCCTACACTTCTTACATATCCTGCTCAACAACAGACCAATGGAGCTATGATGTCTCCAGCTGTAATGCCAAGCCCTTTACAAGTACCTTTACTTAGCATCTGCATATATTATTTTCATTCTTTGTTCCTTTGAGGTTAGCATCAACCATACCTAGCTGTGGAACAACCTAGTTAATTATGGTTTGATTTCTTCTCTTCATGAATGTATCTTGTGTGTATGTGATTCAATAAGTAAAGGTTCACCAAAATTAGAAGTATTTCTTTAAATTTCTTTGAATTTCATTGCAAATCAGCTCCATAATTATAAATAACACACAATCAAAAGAAAATAAACATGAATATGTATATATCTCATAGATAATTGAATATACAAAGCATATTTCGAGTAAAAGCATGTCAAATTAATAAATATCATGCCAATACATATAAATATCCATAATAAGCACATGAATATCTACTTATAGACACATCATTTGAATAAATATGTAGTATAGGAGAATATGTAAATTCATGATGATCAATGATCAGAAGAATTGATCAAACTTACAAATATCATAGTGATCTTTGGAATAGGATAGAAGTAACCTATCTATGAAGTGAATTTATAGGATACGGTTACACTATACATATTCTATACAAACATAAGACCCCTTGAAATGGAAAACAGCATATCACATCAACCTTTGAGTAATGTCAGAAGATCATGACCTGATCAACAGAGCCTTGGAGTCATCAATTTATCTTAAATTGATTGTACTTTTCAAGATAATTAAGGTTTGTTGTGCAAATTTTTATTCATGTTGTTATGACTAATAATCATCAACAGATATGTTGTTCAAAAGAAGTTAGTTGTGCATACCTAGAAGTTCCATGAGGGATAATTTAATCAAAGAGAAACATAGTGGAGGATTGGCAGGACATTTTGGCATTGATAAGATAGTGGCTTTGGTGAGTGAAAACTACTTTTGGCCTCAGATACATAAGGATGTTCAGAGATTTGTGCAGAATTGTAGAGTTTGTCAAGTTGCAAAAGGGAGTAGTCAGAACACTAGATTGTATAAACCCGTTATAGTACCAGAGAGACCTTGGGAAGACATAAGTATGGATTTTGTAATGGGATTACTGAAAACACAGAGGGGGTATGATTCAATATTTATAGTGGTTGATAGATTTTCAAAGATGGCTCATTTCATATCTTGCAAGAAGACAACTAATGCAGTGCATGTAGCTGACCTATTTTTCAAGGAGATTATGAGATTGCATGGATTATCTAAGAGTATAGTTTCAAGCAGAGATACAAAGTTTGTTGGATACTTTTGGAAGACACTTTGGAAGAAGATGAAGATAGATTTGAAGTTCAGTTCTACTTTTCATCCATAGATAGATGGACAAATAGAGGTAGTGAATAGGAGTTTGGGAAACTTGTTGAGATGTTTGGTTGGAGAGAAAACCAGAAATTGGGACTTGATTCTTTCACAAGAAGAGTTTGCATACAATAATTCAGTAAATAGGAGTACCAGAAGAACACCTTTTGAGATTGTTACCAGAGTGAATCTTAGAGGAGTTACAAAATTGAGAGATATCAACATGAAAGATAAGAGACGTGCAGAAGCAGAAGAATTTGCAAATCACATGAAGATAGTGCATAATTAGATGAAGAAGCATTTGGAAGATTTAAACAAGTATAAAGATAAGACAGATGAGAAGAGAAGACATAAGGAATTTGAAGTTGGAGATGAAGTGATGGTGTACTTGAGAAAATAAAGATTTTCAATTGGGACATATAACAAGTTAAAGATGGAGTTTGGACCTTGTAAGATACTCACGAAATGCATATGAAACGGAGTTACCAGAGACATTGGGTATTTCATTGATTTTCAACATTGCAGATCTTTATCAGTATCATGAAGTAGAGTTCAGTGACAACATGGAAGGAGACCTAAAGTAGTAGTTACCACAACAAGCACTGGAGCAGATGGAAGACATTTTGGATAGAATAATTGGATGCAACACTAGAAGAAGACAATACAAAGAATATCTTGTGAAGTGGAAAGGCAGACCAGAGCAAGACTCATCTTGGATTTCTCAGGCTGAGGTGGACTGTCTTTGTTCTCCCCTAGCCCTAGCAAAGTGAGGGACTCACTTTTTCAATAACCCTGGATGTCTGATGTAGGAGCATCCTTGGTTCAAGAGCAATCTTGCATGAACCAAAAATATTTGCATTTCAACTATTTCATTTTCTAGTTTAGTTCAGGAAGTTCAACCACAAGCAGTTCAACTTGTGGTCTAGTTTTGGAATTTCACATCTTACGGATCTAGACTTAGCATCTACATTAATTCATCTTCATCATATCAAGAATTCAAAACATTTGGATAAGTTACCAGAGAGCTATCGCTATCAGAAGTTGACTATTTTCTCAGAGAAGAGCATTCTAACAGTTCTTGATAATTAGTTGAAGGAGAAGGATTACGAATCATTCCTTGACTTGCGGATTCTAATGACACATCATTCAATGATCCTTGGTTTGTGGTTGACCTTCCTCAGAGGTCCACACATTGTTCCATTCATTTGAGGAAGTGTTCTATGCATTTAGGTCTAACCTATCTATGAACATGTTACATCTCTTCATTAGAGTTTGTGACCTTCCTCGATCGATGCAGAGGAATCTATTGGTCTGGAAATGATATATATAGATGTAATAGATCCTTAGGAAAGTAGTTATTGATATAAGAAAGATCTTCTAGTTTAGATTTGTGCAGAGGAGATTCAAAGATTTATCTTGTGTATGTATGTACTCAGGCCTATGATCCCTAATTGTAAGCCTGCATGTTGCCGACTGATTTGTATTTAAATTCTTTGATATACTGAATGACTAAATCTACATTTGTTCCATTTCTTGAGTTGTTTCTATTGTGTTTACTCTTGCTGCATGGTCTGGATAGTTCATTCTGTGAACCATCCTACCATGACTACACCAACAACTGAGAGGGGGGGTGAATTAGTTTTCCCACAATATTAAACTTTTCTGCTTTTAATCATGTTTAACAAATATCAATCAGATAAACATTAAAGCATGAATCAATAACACAAGAGTAGAAATAATTTTAGCACACATTAAACTAGAATTTTTATGTGGAAACCCGGTTAAGGGAAAACCACAGTGGGGCTTAACCCACAATATTCATAACCTATTAAAATTACTTAGAAAAGGGCAAGGCACATGCCTCTGGCTCACTGCCTAGAGCTCACTATTCAAGAGAGGCTAACTACCTATAGAATTTATGTTTAATAGAAAAAGAATGAATTGTGAAATAGTATCTTCTATATGCCTGGTTTAGTTCCTTTGGAAGCTTACAAAACTTCTACTCTGCTCAAAACACTTAGCTCTTCACTTAACATTTCTTATTCTTTTGCTTCTCCTCTACTCTGCTCTACCTTTGATCCTTTCTTTAGATTTTATTATTTTCGTACAAGGATATTTTTCCACAACTCATCAACAAGTATTTATATGCTTCATCAACCTTGGAATGAACATAAAGGTTGGCACTACAAACATCTGACTTAATGCAAATCACTAAGTTGTTAGCCAAACATAACTAGGACTCAAATCTTCTTTGATCAACACACCATGCTTCATAGAATTGCTCTTAGATCATCCACAACATGCTTGAATCATTTGGTCAACTAAGACTGGGAAGAACAACACTAAGAAGGAAATCTTCTTGGACAAGCTCAAACTTCAATACGAACCTTGACCATAATAGTCACATAGTCCAGAGACCTCCACAAGTACATTGAATTCAAAAAAAACATCTGCCCTCCTCCAAATCATCAGAATCACTTGCATGTTCCTTCGGAACCTCAAGAACACTGTCTATCATTATTGTCATATTAGAAAGATTACTTGCGGACCTAAAAACCACAAACCACTTGAATGGATGATACACACTGACTTCCCAAACATGCCTCTAGATCCATAGATCATCATTTGACATATCTAGAATAGTCCGGACCTCTTTTTTGTCACTCTGTCTCTTCTAAACACTGCAAAACTAGTTTAACTTAGATGGTCATAGCTTCTTCAAATCTTCATGCGAACCTTTCAAAACTTAACTGGAGCTTCTTCAGATAATACTCTACTCATCCATATGGTCTGCATACATTGATCCTTATTAATTTTCTCAATATCCTCAACAATCCAGTCTTCTACATAGGTAGCAAAATAGGATACAGTTGACACCAATGGCAACAAGGATATGTTGACATCAATGACAACACTGATCAGGCACATATTTGCAACACATACAATAAAATTTAGGCCACCAGTAACATCTTCTCAACATCGACAACACATCTAATCATCTTAGTGCTTATAATTCCCATATTAATGTGACTTCATACTTAACACTACATTGGTCAAGGCATGCCATTCAACCATGAACTTTAGTAACCACATTAGATTCAACATGACATCCAACGATGAACTATATATTCTCTACTAGATAGGACATGACATACAACAATGAACACCATCACAAATCAAGATAGTGCTGACATCAATGACAACCTTATGGCAATGTTGACATTAATGGAAACCTTAACAATCATATGTGTATCAACAATTATAGAAAATATTGCTACTTTTGAACCTAAGGTTTATAGGTTTGAAGATTGTTTAGATCTTGTTGTATTGATTAGTTTTATTAGAGCATTTGTATTTTTTGTACCTTATCATTATTGCTGTTCAAAATATTCTTGCATCATTGCATGAGAAAATTGAAAAAGAAAAACTTCATTCTAGATTTGAAAATTGCATATTTATCACTTTGTTTACATTTTTAAAGGATAGATAATCATAGCATAATATTATTTTCTGATTTTTTCACCAGATCTGATTGGAATTACAATAGTTTATCATTTCATATTGCTCTATTATGCATTTGAATCATTGATATTACTAAAAATTGTTTAAAAAGTGCACTTTTTTGAAACCTAGTTAGTGTTGAATTCTAGGGTTTATGAAAGATAACTTAATTTCAGGTTTTTATGCTATAATTTGCATTCCAAATCTAATTTTACTTTTTTCTAAAATATTACATTTATCATCTTGCATTGAAAATTGAAGATAGGACCAATTTTGAATTGTTGCATTGTGGAAAAAGTACTGAAATTTGTGTTTGAATTTAGTATTATCATTGTTGATATTCAAGTGGATTTGAGTAGATTTGGATATGATAAAGGGATATTATTTATTCACTTAAACAAAAACTCAACTCTTACTTTTTCTTCATCATTCATTTCTTTTATTGGTACATCTTGTTTGTTACTAAAGCTTGTAGACGCTTTATGAGGTTTGTGGCCTAGTGCCCTGGTTCTAACATTCTTGTGTGATGAAGTTGATGAATTATGGATTCGGATGATATTCATAATGATGATACCAATATATCAGAACCCTAAATTCCTAGTCTTATCACACAAGAAGGTCAATGAATTTTTCCTAGCATCCCTACGTCGCACATTTCTGAAGCATCAAACTTACATGAATCCATCAATATTGATGACCTTCTAGCTCATGTTCTTGAACCTCAAATTTAGAGATTAGATAAGGAGTTTGATAATTTCTAGCAAATTGTGAGAATGAAACACATAGTTGAGGAGGCCATCCCTATTGTTGAGAGTCTACAAAGTCCTCTATTCAAAGGTCAAGAAGGATTGGAAGTCTTGCATGGAGTTGTAGATATAGTGCATAACAACATTCTATCTGCATCTACTTGTGTTGAAATCATCACCAATGTCTCTTCTAATCAAATAGGGACTCAAGTGTTCGCACCCATATCTACACTCCCTATTCCTACTTATTCTTCTACTATTCTCACCACTACCAAACAACTGAGTACTAATGCTACCACATGTTTTGGGTTATGCGCTGGGAATCTTATTCACCATTATAGTAATGTTCCATATAGCTTCATAAATTCTACTCCTAATGTCACTCCACCTACATATAAACCACCTATCACATTTCAAAAGGATACTCATACACCATCACTTATTCCTTCATTCCAATCTTTACCTTATTTCACTTCCGACCTATCATAAACCAATTGTTGCAAAATATGACATCCATCTAACAACAATTGGCTAACATGAGTAATATTCCACCTAAGCCTAGTATGAAAACATATTATATCTACAGCCCTTTGTCCTATTGCATTCTAAGAGCTCCTATTCTTAAGAAGTTTGAGACTCCTTGCTTCGAGAAATATAATGGGAAGGGAGACCCTAGCAACCATGTGGTGGCTTTTACTAGTATGTGTAGTGATTCCTTCTTTGAGGATGTGATCTTGGCAAAACTCTTTCCTAGGTCACTTAAGGATATAGCCTTGGATTGGTTTTGCTTGCTACCTCCTAATTCTATAACTTCTTTTACACAATTAGTTAACAAGTTCCTAAAGTATTTTTAAGTGAACATTGGACCTCAAGTCTCTTTGATGGACGTGGTTCATTGCAAACAAGGAACACAAGAGAAAATAAAAGATTTCATGGGTTGTTATCAAGTCCTTTTCTCACAAATCTAATATTCTATTTTAGATGCTAATGTGCAAAGAATCTGTATAGGAAACATACAACCTCACATCCATGATGTTGGTGCCCAAAATTAGTAGTTCCTAAAATGCCATTATTTTGCCCCAAAAAACCTAGAAAATCCATAAGATTTCCCACTTTCCTCAAAAATGAGTCAAAACCCATCAATTATACCCAATCTGAGATATCTTACATGGGTTCACTTCTAAAAAATTTCTAAGTAAAATTCCCCTTTTTTCTTTGTGTTTCCTTTTATTTCTTTCCCTTAGAAAAATCTCTTCATTTTTGCCATTTCTCAGCAAACTGATGAAATTTCAAACTAGCGAACTTGTTAGTAAGTTTGAAGTTCTGCAGGTTCATTGAAAATAAGGTTGGGCAATAACTATAAAGCAAATAAAGACCCAGGGATCAAGGAAAAATGTTCTAAGTATAGGAAGAAGGAAGGACATTTAATAATGCAACATGGAGTCTCAGTCAGTGAATTTTTGAGTTCGCGAACTCAAAAGTTCATCAACGGTAGACTTCACTAATGAAACGAAACAAAAGATGCTGAGGCATGATAAATTTTATAAGGGATGCTACTAAGGAAAAAAAGGAATAACGAGTCATTATTGGTGAAAGTATTGGATTGTAAACCAACAATTTCGCTGATATAGGATTTCACCGATAGAAAGGGGAGAGATCCTCCAGACAAAAGGGTGAGGCTCACAGAAAATGTTGGCAAATCACAGATGTAGGGAAAGTCAAAGGTTTGCAATAAGGAGTATTTGTTGACAAGGCAGATCAAAAGGCAAACACAAGTGCAAAATTGACTAAGGTAAAATTAAAATAGAAGGTCATTGTCGGGAAACTGGTAAACACCCAAACCTCTGGGCAAAGTTTGATTTTCTCATAGATTGTTGATAGGTAATTTTTTTTGACAAAGATAAAGATGGAAAAGAAATCAACCATCTAGTTCAGTAAAATGTGAATTCACCAACAAAGGGACCAAGTATGTAGAAAAGTCAAAGTTTGTAAAAGGTCATATTCGCTGATAAGGTAAATAAATAAAAGAAAAATATTGCTAAGGTAAACAATGAAAAGAGGAACATGGGGATCAGTCGAGGAATTAGCTAAGGGCTGAACTAGTCAAAGAGTTTGGCAAATGAATGATTTTATGATAAAGGTAAAAGCCAACAAAATTTGATAAAATTGACATTTGTTGATAAGGCAAATAAAGAAGATGAAAAGATAGACATTAGGTAAAACTCAAATTTTTTGATAAGGGTGAAAATAACCAAGGCCAAATGGTTCATAAAAGTCATGTTTTGTTAGCCATGGAGAGAGAAAGGTAAGGTTCGACAAATTAATTATTTGTCGATAAATGAGAAAAAAGACAAATAGAAGAGAGGTTCACCAAAATGATGATTTACCGATAAGGGCAAATGATAAAAATAGTTTTCCATGGGGTGATTTTGTGGACATAGTAGAAAACGACGATAAAGACAAAGTTCAAAAAAATGAAAGATTGTCATAAAGGGCAAAGTAATCTAGATCAGAAGTACCCAATTTCTCTAACTAAAGGAGGAGAAAAGGAGAAAAGGAAAGTGGCAAGCAGAGGGAAAAATTTCCTGATAGAAGTTCCAGAAATGCAAAGGGGTTAGTTCATGCTAGGATAATTTTGCTAATAAGGTATAATCATATTGAAAGTCAGATACAAGGTGTGAATTTGTTCTAGTATCCATGCTTTGTCTAGGTCCTCTCAAGGATGCAAGATCAATTTACAGGGCAAGGGCACCGAAAAATCTATTCATTCTTCTAATAGAGGCCATGTGTCACATTCAATACAACACAAAATACTTGTTGACTAGTTCTCCACCACCTAGAAGCTACATAGTAGGAGCTAAATTGCTATATATATGTTTGAAAGACATTCTCAGGGTTGGTCACTAAGCCAATTATCTGGTATGGGAAAGCCTACGGAGTATTTTTTGGCACCAAAACACATTTTATCTAGTCTATTAGTGAATGGATGTATTCAACATAGTGTAGGAAGGATGTGTAAATGCAAATATGAATGTAATTTTATGTCTCCATAGGAGTTTGTAGTGATTTTAGTAAACAAATAATTGTAGTTGTATGTTTTCCCTTGACACATTTGCTTGTATGATTGTAACAGATGTTTGGAGATGTGTGACAACATCCAAGTTAATACAAGGCATTATATTTTTCATTCTTCTATTGCATATGAATTATTACAATTCTCTTTTGAATTACTAAGTATGTTTATTATATGAGGATCTATTAGTGTCATGTATCTGAATATATGTCTAGTTCTGTTGATCCTATGTTGTGTATTTTCTTTCCTCCTATCATTCTATGACTCTGTTGCCAAATGGAGTAGGCATCAATCCTTATTTCAAAAGGATCAATCACTCTTTAAAATCAAATAAATCATTGACCTATGGTTTAGAGGAAAAATCATATTTCCTGTGCATGTACATTCACACAATTGAGTCAACTTAATATAGAGGAATCTGTAACCAATTTATCTTGACCTAGTGACTTCTTTGGGGGTCAAGTCTACATTTGCTATTGTTGTGTTTGTTAATCTTGTTCTATTTAATGCCTCTAGGAATGTCCCTCATAGATTTAGCTAAGCTTGAAGTGTAGAGGAGTATACCCACTCATATCTATTAGCCAATGTCCTCCCTAACTTGGTGATATACATCTTCTTATCAACCTGATGACAATCCTTGGCGTAGGTGATTTAGGAATGTTTCAGAGTTTTATTTTGCTATTATTCTAGGAACCAACATTTTGGCATCGTTGCTGGGGATAGTGATCCTTTGGTTTAGACTGTAAGACCCCTATTGCAGTCATTTTTTGGGATAGTGATCCTTTGGTTTAGATTGTAAGACCCCTATTTGCATTCATTGTCAGGTGCAGTTTGTTGCTATGTGTATGTTTGGTAGCCTGCCAACTCACACCAAAAGAATGGTGTCATTGCCAGGGAAATATTATTGTTGGATTTAGAAAGATTTTAAGACTCTACTAGTGTGAGCAACCCCAAATCAATTTTGAAGCCTTGAAAATTAGTCACGCTTCAAGGGATTTCCTCATTCATCGAAGTGGCAAATTTGTTGTCAAAGAAAACAAAGTGTTCATGTTGTGTGTATATTTCAAGGAGACTATAATTGGTTAAGATACATGTTTTTCTTCCTTTCTTGACCATGGTTTCTTTCTTAGTAAAGGAACATGTTTTTTGTTTTCCTTTGTCCTATACATGTGGTTTGTAGTTGATCATGGCCAACTAGTATGAACATGGATACCCTAGGGAGGATCCTCCCTATCCACCTTCTTATGTTGTAGACTGTAGGAATTATATTGCTTTTGACCATTCAGACAATGCATTTTATAATCATATCCCTAGCAATTTTACAAACCCAAACTTTTTTGAATACTTGCATAATAGAAATTAGTCCACTAGACTGCAATATGAAATTGAAAAAGAAAAGCAACTGTTAGAAGCTCTATTGTAGTGGGAAGAAGAATTAGAAAGCCAAATCAGGTTGTGTTAGTCTAATCCCCATCCTGCTATTCTTAGTTACTCTTTTCCTTGGCCTCCCCTATTGCAAATGAAAATAGATATAGATAACTAGACCTCTCCTAGGTCATTTATGAGCAGTAATCCATGCCTAAGAAGATTTACAATTAGATGCCTTTATTTGATGGGTGTGAAGTGTATGATGGGAAGGTGCACATTGAGAAATTTTCAGATTTCATGGATAGATTTCAGTTTGGAGATGAAGATATGTGGATGAGATTTTTTGTTAGATCTCTATGTGGAATATCATGGAAGTGGTTGGTTAGTTTCCCTGACCAACATTTTGCTTCCTGGGATCAATTGGTGGCTACATTTGAAGACTTTCCAAGTAGTCTAGACCCTGTTTTTCTTGTCCATGAACTAGAAGATATCAAAAGCCAAGAAGAAGAGTCTAGCATGGAGCTCAACCACTGATTTGTGGTGGCCCTGTCTCACATCCTAGAAAATTTTGGACTTCATCTTATTGTCTGTATTGGCATGTGTCTGTAGGCTTATGATGCTACTTTAAGCCTAGTTTCTATACGAGAGGAATTCAATCTAGTGGATATGCAATAAGAAAAAATATTTATTGATTATGTTGACAGAGTTAAAAGGGATATGATTACAAAATCTCTATCCCCAAATATAGAGGTAGCTAATAATGAACAGGTTGTTGTAGAAAATAGGAATGTGGGTGTTTCATGTGATCCAGACATAATGTCAAGAGATGATTGTGTGTGCAGAAGGGTAGAAGAAGATGATAGTGCAGTGTATGACAACAATTTAGATGAAAATAGTAATGACTACACCTACCTTTGATTGGATTAGTCATCGGTAGATGATGAAGATGAGAAAATCAATGATGATTTCCAATCTAGTGAAGAGAGTTATGACCCTGCTACTTGTTTTAGTATTGTAGACCACCTCAAAGGTATGTATGCAAGTGAAAATTTAAATGACTCAGTTTATATAGTTGATTATGCGAAGCATACATATATTGATGAAGAAAATAATGATGGAGAGATGAGCATAAGGTATTATGCCCTTTATGAAGAACACGCAAGTTTGTTACATAGCACAATATATGATTATCATTGGTGCATGGATCTAATCCTCTTTTTGAAGATAACTTTAAGTTTAATGAATTCAATCTGTCAACTTTGGAGGTGGAGATTTTTATGTTATATGACACAGCTACCCATGGAAACCACATCAATAGGGAGGGATGTATACAAAATGATCTTTAGGGTGAATAAGAGAATAGTCCCTTGTTTAGTGTGTTACCCTTAGTTATCCATGATGATGACAATGAGGCCATTGACACTTGTTTGCATAAAGATGATATAGATTATACTTTAACTGGACATCATGAAGGCATTTCTAGAGCTACAAGCGATTTTGAGGTAACTATTTCCCACTATGAATACTATGTCAAAGATGATTTTATAGAGCTTCATTTAGGGTAGTTATCTCTTATTGGTGTGGATCATGTTGAAGGCACTTTTTTGAACTCATTGGTTGGGCCTGATAATATTGAGGTTGATGTTCTAGTGTGGGTCAAGTTTTTGATTTGCATGGTGAAGAGGAGAAAATCATTAGTGATTTTCTTAGCAGCAAATTTTACACAACATTGTGTGTCAAGGAATTCAAAACAAAGAGGAAACTAGAAGATTTTGAGTCTTCACTTGAAGTAACCCAAATTTCTGATTTGTGTGCTGATGGTGTGGATATAAACATGAATCATACCTTTGATTCAATCATGGAGGAGTGCATTAGCATCTATAGTGCAGCTAGGCCACAAGAATTAGAACATTCATATGACAACCTAGCATGAGACCCCACGTTGGCTAGGTATATTTCAACTCGATATTTTTCTTCATGTTGATATATATGTAGACCTAAAAATGTATCAGGCTAACATGAAATTTGAAGGTGAGTACTTCTATGTGATTCAACATGATGATGAGTCATATTATCTATGGCTTCCTTGTCCTGGTGAAGATTTTTCCCATCTTTGGCATGATGATATGAATGTCTGTATTTTGTATGTGCATGCATGCAAAATGTTTTTATTGCTAGTGTTGGTTATCAATGTAGCAGAGGATTGAGGAAGATTAGCTCATTCAATAGGCTTGTCTTTGATAGAGGCAGGTAGCTTCATCATGTTTTTTGCACCTGGTTGGGTTGTAGTGTCCCAAAGTTTTGACATAGTCATTTTGACTGTATGTTGTTTTGTAAATATGTTTTGTGTTGTGTCCCTTCATGTTTTTTGTGTTTTTGGTCTTGTTACCAATTTTTCACCTATAGCTCAAATTGTCAGAGTTGAAATAGTTTCATTATCTTTAAGGTGAAATCTTGTTTCTGATGGCATATCATAGCATGTGGAGTTAAATGGGCTCCCATAAGGGTTGAGCTTAGCATCCTGACCCCAAGTTTTAAAAGGATTGTGGAAAGAATCTGAAAGAGAAGTAGTGTCAAATAAAGACTTCACAAAATAAAGACAATTGTCAGGTGTTTTAATCATATCTCAAAACATATGATCTGGGTTTTTGAGATTTTTGGATAAAAATTAGACAACAATAGGATGAAAAAATACTTTAAATTTATCACCAACCCAGTTTCTATTTTTTGAGGAACAGTCAGAGGCACAATACACATCAAAATGAAGATATCAGTCGCGTGTTTTAATCATATCTCAAAAAATATGATCTGGGTTTTTGAGATTTTTGGACATAGATGATAAGATTATAAAATGCAACACCCCTTTAAATTGTTCACTTATGTAGTTTGTAATTTATGAGGAATATTCGCAATGGTGGGCCCTCTTTCTATTTTGCAAATTTGAAGCTGCAAAAACTTATTGTAAAATGATATTTAAAGCAATATCCTATAAATTACTTATAAATATTCATTATTTATACAGTTAAAACAAAGTAAAGAAAATAATATCTTTCTTTTTTTAGTTTGCTTTCTTTTGGGAGATATGGACAAAAATAAGCCTTGTATTATTGTTTTGCAAAAGAAAATCAAAAGAGGTAAGATTAGGCAAATCAAAAGGAAAAGCTGCATGACCTATTGTAAAACAAATATTAAACCAATGTTATTTATAAATTGCTTTTAATATTTTGTCATTTCATGCAGTTAAAACTATTAAAGTAAATCAAAGATTTTTTTTGGATTTGCTTTATTTTGAGGCAGATGAGGACAATAAAAAAAACTGAGCTTTTATTGAGCAAATAAAGCTTGTTTTAAAAAAGATTTTTGGTGAGGTCTACCTTGAGTAAGATTTTCGCAGCTTTCATATACAAATTGGAGGTGATTTGAAAGCTTTATTTTTGGCTTTTCAGTGGAGCTAAAAAATGGATCAAATTTGCTATTCTAGGAAGATTTCTTAGCCTTTTCCTTGGGAGATTTTTGGAGTTATAAATAGGGGAGAAAGACTTAGTTTTTCTTAGTTGATATATTTGTTTCTTCTCTCTTTAGCACAAGTAGAGAGTTTGTAAACTGATCTTGGCTCATATTTTTTGGAGTTAGATGTACCCCTTTTATTTCAATATAGCAAAGCATTCCTATTTCACATTTTTTGCCTCTTTTATAACTTTGATTTGATGTTTTCACTGTGATTATAATGTCTAATCCTCTAATTATGTCTCGATGTTATTGAAATCTGTGTAGCTATTGCCCATCTAATTCAGGTTGTGTGTTGTGTTTTAATTAAACCTTCATACAAAGTACTTTTGGATTGTTGGACTTAGGTGAAACTGAGGAGGTTACATGCTTGAGAGTTGTTTTTGGGTAAAATTTTAGATTTTTAGATCATCTTTAGATAAAATAGAATTTCATTCCAATTATTCCTCATCCCTTTTCTCAGACAAGTGATTAGTTTAGAAAGATCTTAAGGAGAACCAACTCACTCTGAAGATTCACTCTTGCTATAGGAAACCCACATCCTGAGAGTGTTTCCACGTGTCAATAGGTAGATAAGTCTTCTGTGAGCTTAGCAAGGTGCATATCTGATTAGTAACAATTTTTGGCACGCCCGGTGGGATTGATTGGACTGTTTCAGTCCAATTACATGTTCATTTATCACTGGTATTTGGTGTGTGTACCAGTGATCTCATCCTTTAGAGGTAGGAAATTAGCATACTTGGCGACTCTGAATGTTAATCTTTTGGTTTCAAGATGATCAGTTTGTATCATCCATCATATCATGAAAGTGTTGATGTTCCACCATCTTTTCAGCTATACTAGAGCAATTAGGTAATTGGTTTTATTTCAAATAGCCATGCAACAACCATATATCAGCATGCAAAACATGCTTACCACCACCCACCCCTATTTAGCTTCCTTACCAGTCGTATACAAGTAATCATAATACTATTTTTTATACTCAAGATGCTTACTGCATGCCCATTCTTGCCCAAACTCCTAGTCAGCCTTCTTACCCAATATAACAGTCTAAAATGACAAAGCTTAAAGGCATAATGAGGGATATTGTGTCAAATCTCAACAAGTAGGTGGAGGAGATTAAGAGGGAGCTTGAGTATAAATAGCACCAGAAGGAACTAGCTTATCAAGCCTATCTTAATGAGCAGGAGTTGGAGGCACAAAGAGCACAGTATGAGCAAGAGATTGCAAGTGTAAAGAGTTATCAATACCAAACAAAAGGCAAATTTTAAGCAACGCAGTATGAAGAATCTGATTTGTAGCTGCAAGAGTTGAATCATCAAGTTTACCTTCAATAGCTAGAGCATCCACCCTATGATATCTTTGTTTCTGATCAGGAGTGGGAGACACAAAAGAGATAGTTTGAAGAGAATCTTGAGAGAGAGACATCTACACAAACAAAGCTTTTGCTTGATCAAGCCCAAGTAGCCCTTTCTATTCCAAAGTAGCCGACTCATGAAGAGGTATGTAGGTATAAATTTCCAAGTTTTAGACAAAATGAGCCTCTTAATGCCCCTAAGGTCAAAATCCCAAGTTTTAAAAGTTCTAATTTTGGTTTAAGGAGCCTGTCAGTATTCGAGACCAGTCCATTAACAGACAGAAGGAAGCTAAGTAGGTAAATTTATTGCATATAGATATGGAGTAATATCAGTTAGAGCAGCATAAGATCAAATCAAAAAAGACTCCTCCTGATGAACCTTCTGATGTTTGCATTAATGATCCTCCTTGTTTTGTAAATGATGATGAATTTTTTTAGAAAGTCATGTAGTGCAAGAGGTTGATTCACATGAAAACATTGCTACTGTTTGTGTAGGGCAAGTGGATTCAAATTTGATACTGAACCCTTTAAATTTTGATACATTTGAAAAATTTTCTGATGTTGTTCATAAGATGCATGAAAGTAGGGTGCAGAAGTCACAAGGTGAAGGCCTTCAACTGCAAAGACTAAAAGCCAAAGCCTCATCTGAGGAGACACCAGATAATTAGCAAGAATTTGTAACCTTGTTCAATTAGTTACCTAGTTTTGTAGAATCAGATGAGGAGAACATGCTCATACCAAAGGTAGAAGTTTCAGAGTAGCATGAGGATTCTCAACCATCTGGTGAGCTGCTGATTGAAGTTGAGCAATCTGACGAAGAGGTGTTGGATCAAATGGAAAAGTGTGAAGATAAGTCTACCATGGAGGTTACACAGCTAATTGAAGACTATCATAAAATACAGTCCTCTTTTATTAGAAAATCAAGAGGATTGTGATGAAATTGTATTTTGGGATGACCTTTATGATTTTGTTGTAAATTTAGACAATGTGGAAAAGGTTTTAGTTAGTCTGCATGATTTTCTTCCTAGATTTGATGTTAGAGATGAAAATAGTATGTCCATGCTGAGTTTTGACCATCAAAGTATTGTGAAATATTCGGATAACATACTGATTCATGGACAGGTATGTGAAAGTAATCATGTTTCAAGTAAGGAGGATGACCCATTAACCGAAGAGGATGAAGCCACATGGTGGGCTATCATGTAAAGTACAGATCAATTAATCATTTCCAGTCCAAAATCTTTGAGGGGATGTCTTATAAAATATCTGGCTGGTTTAGAAATCAATAGACAGGGATAGTCTCTTAGTGACACTGATTTGGATCATCAAGGAGTGTATCAGGTGGATCAGTTAGGAAAGGAAGTCATGTGGGTAAGTGACTATACTTTCTTTCTTCAAAAGGTGTCACAACAATTTGCTAAAGTTTTGATTGTTCTCCACCTTTTTGGGTTGATGAACAACCTTATCGAGTATTGCAGATTGTAGAGGAAAGGTAGTTATTTTATTGAGCCAATGAATGAGTTTGTTTGATCAATGTCTTTGGTTGGTTAAAGTAGGTTAGGGTAGTTTTTATAGTTAAGAAGTGCTTCTTGCACATTTGTTTTCAATATTTTGTTTCCCTAAGTGCTACTGCACAGGATTTTTCTGGCCACGAGGGCCTTCTAGTTTGTTTTTCAGTTTGGTTTGTTTTGTTTTCTGTTGTTGTTTGGAGTAGTTTGCAGTGCTGAGTTTCAATGTTTGTTTGAGTTTGAGATGAGAAGAGTATGACTTCATGCCCAATGGATATTATGAGGCAACTAGTCTGTATGCTTAGGAAGCAAGCATTTAACAGAATTCACCATAAATGTTACCAATTTTTCACCTATAGCTCAAATTGGTAGAGTTGAAATAGTTTCATTATATTTAAGATGAAATCTTGTTTCTGATGGCATATCATAGCATGTGGAGTAAAATGGGCTCCCACAAGGGTTGAGCTCAGCATGTTGCCCCCAAGTTTTAAAAGGATTGTGGATAGAGTCTAAAAGAGAAGAAGTGTCACATAAAGACCCTACAAAATAAAGACAATTGTCACATGTTTTACTCATATCTTAAACAATATGATCTGGGTTTTCTAAATTTTTGGATAAAAATTAGACAGCAATAGGGGGAAAAAACCCTTTAAATTTTTCACCAACTTAGTTTCTCATTTTCGAGGAATAGTCAGAGGCACAATACATAGCAAAATGAAGATAACATTCGCGTGTTTTAATCACATCTCAAAAAATATGATCTGGGTTTTTGATATTTTTTGGTAGAGATGATAAGATTGTAAAATACAAAACCCCTTTGAATTTGTCACTTACCCAGTTTGTAAGTTTAGAGGAATATTCACAATGGCAGGCCCTCTTTCTATTTTGTAAATTTGAAGCTACAAAAAATTATTGTAAAATGATATTTAAAGCAATATCCTATAAATTGCTTAAAACTATTTATTATTTATGCAGTTAAAACAAAGTAAAGCAAACAATATTTTTATTTTTTTAGTTTTCTTTCTTTTGGGAGATATGGACAAAAATAAGCCTTGTATTATTGTTTTGCAAAAGAAAATCAAAAGATGTAAGATTAGGCAAATCAGAAGGAAAAGCTATAGGACCTATTATAAGACAAATATTAAAGCAATGTTATTTATAAATTGCTTTTAATATTTTGTCATTTTATACAGTTAAAACTATTAAAGAAAATCAAATATCTTTTTCTGGATTTGCTTTATTTTGAGGCAGATGAGGACAATAAAAAAAACTGAGCTTTTATTGAGCATATAAAACTTGTTTTAAAGCAGATTTTTGGTGAGGTCTACCTTGAGGAAGATTTTGGCAGCTTTCATATACAGATTGGAGATGATTTGAAAGCTTTATTTTTGGCTTTTTAGTGGAGCTCAAAAATGGATCAAATTTGTTATTCTAGGAAGGTTTCTCATCTTTTTCCTTGGGAGATTTTTGGAGTTATAAATAGGGGAGAAAGACTTAGTTTTTCTTAGTTGATATCTTTGTTTCTTCTCTCTTGAGCACAAGTAGAGAGTTTGTAAACTAATCTTGGCTCATATTTTTTAGAGTTAGATGTACCCCTTTCAGTTCAATAGAGCAAAGCATTCCTGTTTCACATTTGTTACCTCAGTTATAACTTTGATTTGATGTTTTCACTGTGATTATGATGTCTAATCCTTTGATTATGTCTCTATGTTATTGAAATTTGTGTAGCTATTGGCCATCTAATCCAGGTTGTGTGTTGTGTTTTAATTCAAAATTCATACAAAGTACTTTTGGATTGTTGGACTTAGGTGAAACTAAGGAGGTTACATGCTTGAGAGTTGTTTGTGGGCAAAATTTTAGATTTTTAGATCATTTTATATAAAATAGAATTTCATTCCAATTATTTTTCATCCCTTTTATCAAACAAGTGATTAGTTTAGAAAGATCTTAAGGAGAACTAGTTCACTCTGGAGATTCACTCTCACTATAGGAAACCCACATCATAAGAGTGTTTCCATGTGTCAACAGGTAGCTAAGTCTTCTGTGAGCTTAGCATGGTGCATATCTGATTGATAATAGGTCTACTTGGAGATATTTTGTGGTTCTTACTATTCCATACAAGTTTTCCACACATCTCGAACTAGAGTCAGTACTAGTGCACAAAATTACCAGTTCCCAAAATGACATTATTCAACCTGAAAAAACCCAAAAAATCTATAAGATTTCCCACTTTAACCAAAATTTAGTCAAAACCCATCAATTATACCTAATCTAAGATATCTTACATGGGTTCCCTTCTAAAATTTTTCTAAGTAAAATTCTCCTTTTTATATATGTTTCCTTATGTTTCTTTCCCTTAGAAAAGTCTCTTCATTTTTGCCATTTGTTTGCAAACTGACAAAATTTCAAACTAGCGAACTTGTTAGAAAGTTTGAAGTTTTGCTAGTTTGCTAAAAATAAGGTTCATTGACAACTATAAAGAAAAGGAAGACCTGTGGAGCAAGGAAAATAGTTCTAAGTATAGGAAGAAGGAAGGAAGTGAAATGATGTAGCGTAGAGTCTCTTTTGGCAAATTTTCAAGTTTGCAAAATTGAAAGTTCGCCAATGGTAGACTTTACCAATGGAAGGAAACAAAAGATGTCGGTATGATAAATTTTCTAAGGTAGGGATGCTTCTAAGGAAACAAAGGAATTGTGAGTCTTTATTGATGAAAGTGTTGGTTTGTGAACCAACAAATTGACTGATATAGGATTTCACCAATAGAAAGGGGAGAGATCCTCTAGACAAAAGGGTGAGGGGTAAAAGTATAAACTTGTGTCACACTTTGGGCTAACCAAATAATTTTGGCTGAGTGGAATTCAGTCAAATTTGTTTCAGCCGAGTAGTATTCTGTTGAATCGACATGGTACCTTTTTAGCGTCGATGTGGCACCTATGTGGCCCCTAAATTTTGGTCGAGTATGAATTGGACAAGTTTGTTTCAGCTAAATCTATCTAACATAAATGCAAAAAAAAGATAATAGATAGGTATTTTCTATTTTCGGTTGAATTTCTTGTCTCTGGACATTCCTCGATCGACAACCCACCTTACAAATTCATTCAACATGGGAAAGAATTCATTGGACCCATTCTTGTTACTTTTATTTTGCATCAAGTTTATCATTTTGATAAGATTTGTTTTTTGTTATGTCTAGAGGTTATGTTGTTTTTTTTGCTTTTGTTCTTCATTTCTACATGTTACTGATAAGGTTGTTTATATGATACACTGTGGATCATGCTTGAATGCTTAAGTTCTATTGGGTGAAATAGTTAAATTTTTATTAAATTTTTAAAACCCTAGCAATGGCAAAAGAAATGGAACTAAAACCCTAGCCGCCATGATTAGGGTAAAAGAAATCAAACTAAGAAACCCTAGCTACCATTATTATTTTTAGATTTTCTCTTTTTTAACTAATATAAATGGCATCTAAACTCTAATATCTACTTTTACATCTCACATGTACAAACCCAAATTTATACTTACCCCTTGATTTGTTTATCATGTCTCAACTCATTAATATCCATATGTTTGAATCTTTAGATATCTACTTTTAAAGTCTAGACATCATCTATATTTAATCAACTTTCAAACCATATTCAAACCATGATCAAATATTTATGTTGATTAACACCATTGCAACCACCGTGCAAAACATGGAATCTCATGTGAACCAAAATGAAATAGAGATGAACAAAGTTGCATGTTTCAAATCTTTGGAATGGTTGTTGTTGTCAATTAGGATTACACCCTTATGTAAAGATGTGAAACTCTGCAATCCTTCGAAACATGGGATCAAACTCAGGCTGTGGGTGGCCTATGGTGAGTTTGAACCTCCAGATGGGCTGGTTCCCTTGATAAAAATGATAAAATTTGTAGGAAAAGGGTAAAAAAAGATCTAATGGAATCACTAAAACTGAAACTGTAAATGTAGTGATGCACCTAATTTTGATGGAAAACTTATAAATCTAACTCACAATAGATCTTAGAAATCTATCCACACAATCCTCTTTTGGCAATGTAATCACAAAAGTGTTTCTAAGGAAGGCTAGAAATTATCTTTTTTATGAAGGAAAAATGGTTTTTCACAACATGAAGGAAAAAAGACTTCAGTAGCACAACCTAAGACCTATGATATCACTATGCTTTAACACTTGCAAGTAAGAATGAGATAATAATTTTAAAGGTTTTGATAATTAAAGACAATAAAATTTCATGAAATCATTCATACAAGTAGCATTAATGGAAAGGAAAACACTTGATTCCAATGAAAATAAAGGAAGATATTTCATAAAAGGCAAGAAAATGGAACCTATAACCTATTGTAATCTCTATAAAATCTATAATCAATGAGTTACAAAACCTTTCTTCTCTTCCAAAGTATAAGGAGCCAAAAAGGTAAGAACTAGCAAAACCTAAGTTTTTCTTTACAATATATAGTTTGATCTCTCCAAGAGGCATGAAAAAATAACTATAGCTAATGCCTCTAAAAATAAGCTCTCCAATTTGATCCACGAGAAAATAATGAAATCCCTAAAAATAAGGGTAAAAACTTCCTCAAAATGAGCAAAAATAGCTCCAAACTACTAGTCTACATGTGTTTGACCTAAGAGTTTGACTAATTTTATCTATTTTGGCCCCCAAGTCATTTAAAAGACCTCAAAAGACCTTAGATAACATAACTCCTCCATTTTGCATGATTTTGTATGATGATCATGTGGAAAATTAATAAAGTAATCATTTGCATGACTTACTTTATTAGAAATGTTACTAAATTATATTCACACCTAATTTAGTTAGACCTGATTTGTAGATTGTTTCAAAAGGAGTAAAAGAAAACTTTTAAGTTAATTGCAATCAGTGAATGTATGTTTTCTTGACGAGAAAATAAAAATTGGTTGTAGAATCTTGTTTTGTAACACCACTAGTTGCATTTTCTTCAAAGTTTCTGCTACAACTTTCGAGTGCTTTAAATTCTTCTATTATGATGTACATTCATTCTCAGACATTTGTGCATTCTTCTTCAAACCGGGCCCATGTTTTTTAAGAATAAAGTGGACAATCAGAGTCCCATCAAGATGCCTTTACCACCAAATAGTCACAGTCACTTGGATGGATAGGTAGAAAGTTTCAGGGTGCAAAATTGGTGGAATTGTGAATTTGGTAAAATTTCTACATGATTGCTGAAAACTGGGAAGTTTTACCCCTCAAAATGGAGTCCTAAAAGATTATCCATTTCTCCAAAAAATAGTTTCATTTTTTCTGCAATTAATTCAATTAATTCTAAAGAAAGAAGTAGGCCTATTCATATTACGTATATAATCTTGCAATGTGGAAGTGAAGGTTAAGGCCAGTGGACGTTACTATATAATTTGGCAATGTAGAAGTGAAGGTTAAGCGCAGTGGAGGTTACTATATAATCTAGCAATATAATTAATTCAATTAATTAAAGACCAATATCCATTTTGAAATCTTTTCACTTTATAGGGCTGATACTGCAGACATGATAAGACTGCTACTTCAAATTGGACATGCTAAGACTGCTACTGAATTTGCTGCTACTACTGCTACACTACATTACTTATTATATAATTATCCATAATAAATGCTGATGTGTAAAAGTAGTAACACAGGCTGTTGTTCATACAGATTGCATTTATAGTCAATAAATATAAATAGGAATATGTTTATTATGAATGTATTTATATTATGTAGAGAATAGCAACTTCCCACCAAATTGAAGTGCATATTAATATTACTGGTAATAAAATGAGAAAATTATGGGGTGCCCATTTCATCACTAGATAGTAGCTACTAGATACTAGCATTTATGTATTTGTATTTTCTTATTCCAATATAAAAAAAGAAATTTCTTTAATCTAGATCAAATATTATAACATCCATCTATGCATTCCAAATGCAATTATAGGTATGATTCTATCTTTTAGACATAATTGTGTATGTACTTTGTGTCCTCCCAATTTAAATGAATTTCTAGCTATCTTTCCAAGCTAAAATACAGCCTAGACAAATTAATCAATCATTATAAATTTATAAACCCTCAAGGGGTCCTTTCATTTCAAGAGTACAAAAATTCTTTAAAGAGAAGCTGAATAATTTTTAGAACTTGAAACATTTGAATTCTAACTACTCCAGCATCTCTTGATCCCATGGACTCTCAGTTTTGTCAAATATTGGATAATTTCAGCTATAGATAAAACTGTCCTGAGAATTGTTAATATTCAACACATGGTATGCAGATTGTTCACTCTAGGGTTTGACATAAATTGTCTCACTTAAACATTGATCAAATCTGCAATTCAGAGTGCTATAACTTACATGCACAAACTTTTAAAAGTACAAGAAAAAATAATTAAAAACTGAACTTAGAATACATAACACTTGTTGTCCAAATATTTTATTATTTTGAGTTTTGGTTCTATAGTTTGATGACCTCTCAATTACCATCTTGATAGAGCTTATTGTATGTTCATTTTTCTTAACAACTAAGATAGCATTATGGCAGCTCTTAAGAGGTGACTGTGATTGTACTTTATGATTGACATGATTGTGCTTTGATGATCACATGGTTGCTCACTTTCAACATGACTATTTCTTCAATGAATATGCCTTCCTTTCTTCACATTTTGCCTTTACCGTAATGTCACAGATGATTGACATAGGTTTGTGCAAGATCAGTTAGGGCTCATGTGGATTTCAAGAGCATCTATTAGATTTGATTCAAGTCATTAATATGGATCACTCCCTTGTGTCTACAGGTGACAAACCTCTTCTATACTATCTCCTCTCACAATAGACTGCATTGTTCCTTATGATAATGTCTACAGTCCTCATCCTCAACTAATGATTGTTACTTTGATAGTCATAGCTCTGTATTGCATGTTGACTATGCTTCATTTTGTTTTTTATTGACTTCCATGCTTAAAATTTTGATTTGAACACCTATGATTATAAAGTTAAAGAAATCCCTAGGACATTACAAGGGGGATTATTCAAGGGAGACTAAGTATAAAGATCAAACATTATCAAAATGATAGCAAATTAGAGCATATGGGATCATGTCAAAAATGCTACATTTATGCATTCTTCATCATCTCTCTGTATGGGAGACTAAGTAAAAAGATCAAATATAATCAAAGTGATTTTAAATCAAATTAGAGCATATTGGATTGTATTAGGCTAAAAATTGCCACACTTATGTATTCTTCTTCATCTCTCTTTGTGTCTTCAATTGTATGGAACTAAAAAGGTGTTTGACATGGATCTAAGAAGGTTTCATGCTTCAATCCTTTCACAACAAAGCCCTTAAAGTACCTCGCTAGACTACATTTTTCTTACAATTTATAAGAACTACTTAAGGTGACTAATTATTAAACTAGACATAGATAGGAGACAACATCATATGGTTCACAAGTATCCACAAACTAAATTGTAGGTGCAATTTACTTTTGAGTTGTCCCCAAGTCACAAGGCTGAAGCCTTACAATTTGACAAGTGTAAGTATAATTCCAAATTTCAGTCTATGAAATGTCAATGAACATAATTGTTGGTAACTTCAATTCTCTTTATTTGATAATACATTAATTAGATTTCTTCCACTATAACTATGAAAACCATTATATACTTATGAAAATTTGAATCTTGTAAGTTGTCCAAGCTTATCTTTGAATCCTTTTCCTTTGCATGCAAATCTAAACTTTGTGTTTATTTAGATGATCTACATGTTGCATTTTTATATTTTTGTATGCTTAAAAGAAAAATGCTTGTACATATTTAATTTTTTTGTTTTAATTAAATGCAGATCTCTTTACATAGTTTTATCTAGATATGGCTGATGATCAGGGATCTCATCATTCCACGCACTCTCAGCGTGAAGTTGAGGCTAGGAATAATTTTTATAATGATATCATTTCTCAATTAGATAATGCTTTGAAATGTTTGGACCAAACTATATAGAACCCCAAAAATTTGGCTAATAGAGATAGATTAGTTAATATTCGATGCAAGATTAGACATATGATTGAGACAATAAAATCATACAATCCATATGATGATATTAGCACTGAGGAGTTTTATAGGTCCCTTGCTAGGACTATTACTGGCACTGAGAATATCAAAACTATTTCTGATAGAGTTTCATTACGTAATGTGCATACTATGTTCCCTTTTTATACTAGGAAAGACAAAGTTAGAGGTTATACTGTTACCAGGTGTACAGATCCGCTAGTTGGTCCATTTATATATCCCAGATTTTTGGTAGCCAATCATAGATGGCCTCATAATGACGAGTTGCCACTATATTTTTGCAAACACTATATGCTAAGTTCCATTTAGGATTATATGTGGATTACACATCTATGCCCACACATGTTGGATAGGGCAAGGGGAGGTTTACTGATAAACCTGAATTTAGATGTCCAAATTTGCCACTACCCAAAAACATGAGGGCATTAGTTGGTCCAAACCTTTTGGTTCTTCTAAAATGTTTGGAATTAGTAGCAGTAGGAGATGCAGCAATCGCACCAACTATATCCATGCTTTTTGATAGGATGACCACCATTGCTACTCAAGTTGATCAGATGTCATCTGATTGTGTAGGGAGATACTTACTACGTCCATGGATTGGCCTTCCTCCCACTGAGGCTACATCCGTGAATTATGACCCCTACATTCATGCAGATCTGTCATCCCCATCAGATGTGACCCATATGAGTGACACCATTGTACATAATGTTGCTTCAACTTTCATTCTTGATTTACTATCAGCATCCTAGTTTATCAGTGATGAGTATGGTATTCCTTTGGATGCTGTATTGACTCATATTAGATGATATACTGGTAGACAGTCAGGTCAGGGTGAGGCAGCTTTAGAGGACCAGAATATTCTAGATCACCCTACAGCCCCCACACAGCATCAGGTTGCACCTAATGTACATGGCACATATAGCACACTTCTCTTTGGCACTGGTCCTTTACATTCAGATATAGGTGTTCCTAATGTTACCATTCATTCATCTGAGATTGGTAGAGTGCTCCAGGATGTGCAAGTACTTGAATAATTTCTATATTTTGTGTTCTACAAATTCACGTGTATATATTAAATAAACTTACTTAAAAGTAGTTCTCACTATTCATTGAAAAGTTGTATTTGGAAATTTATAGCAATAAGGGGATAATTTCTTGTGCTTCGGAGATCTAGAGCATGCAGAGGATCCCATGCATGATACATTTGAGGTACATTTATAATATATATAAAATACTTGATAAATTCACACATTTTGAAAGTACAAAACTTTAAGATAATTTTACATATATATACACATGTACATTAAATAAAATTATGTACGTTCTTGTGCAGGGAGGTGCATCAGGACATGGATCGGGTTCCAGAGAGAGATCGAGACATGGATCCACACATGGATCAGGATCCAGAGAGAGATCGAGATATAGATCCACACATGGATCGGGAGATTGATCTATCTTATTATGTTTGACATTTGACATTATGGTTTGACATTTTATATTATGGTTTGACATTTGACTTTATGGTTTGACATTTGACCTTAGGTTTGACATTATGGTTTGACATTTGACATTATGGTTTGACATTTTATATTATGGTTTGACATTATAGTTTGACATTTTATAATATGGTTGAACATTATATACATTGAACATTTTGGCAATGTGGTAACATTTAATTCTATAGGTACTTAGTCCCTCAAGGATTTTCATTTCAAATTGGTTGCATACAACTCCTCTTTAAACAACCTTTTTTTAATTTTTTCTCATATCAAGACATTCTCCTTGAATTGTATTATATTTAAAAATATAAAGGATAGTTTGAATGAAAGTATGCAATAATAGTCTCTACTACAACAAGATCTAATTGGTGCAATTTGGAAGCAAATAGGGAATCACTACTCTAATTAGACATCACTACATTAGGATTTGAATAAATAATAAATGATTCATGAGCAAATCATAAATGATTCTTGTTTAATCCTTGCATGCCAAGAAATACATTAAATTTAAATAAATAATTGGAAAAGATAAAATTATTGTTCTAAAAGTAGTTAACAAATCTCTTTCTCAATAATTGTTATGTGCTTTGTGATTCCAATTAATGTCTTTTGCAAATTTGGCTCATGTTTGTGGCTCATAGATAGCCTTGTAAGACATTCATTGTATTCTTGATCATAGGGATTCAAATATCACTAGAAATAGGAATTTGTAATATCTAAAATGATAAAAAATGAAAAATGGATGATATATGCTTCCAAATTAGAGTAGACATTCATTTACTTATTTGTAATATAATAGAGGCCAATGTTTTATAATAGATATTACAAATAGGAATTTGTAATATGGTAAATGCACTATATTTTTAAAGTTTTATAAACAAATTTTGGATAGATTAAACCCTAAAATGTTAATATGAAACCATAAAACATTAAATTGAAACCCTAAAATGTGAAATTAAAACCCTAAGATGTCAAATTGAAACCCTAAAACATCAATTTGAAACCCTAATACATGAATTTTGAAACCCTAAAATATCAATTTGAAACTCTAATACATGAATTTTAAAACCCTAAAAAATCTATTTGAAACACTAAACATCTATTTTGAAACCCTAAAATGTTGATGTCAAACCACGATAATATTTTAATTGTGTATTCTTAAGTATGAGAATAGATTTATGATTATCTTTAACTAGGGCTTGAAATTATGGTTTTGGGAGCTTTCTAGAAAGAGATTTTATAAAAGATAAGAAATTAATAGAACACATATTCCTTATGATATTCAAACACTCACAAAGGATTAGATTAGAGATTGAGAATATTTTCAATGCTTGTTGAAGGATTCAAGGGTTTATTATCTATAAATAAGGTTATCAAATTGGGTGTTGAAGAGCTTGGCATCTTAACATGGAATTATTTAGATCAAGTGCTTCATTTTAAAATTAAAAATAATTAGATATTTATGAATCCATGAATGTGTTTGTGAATGATTTTGTACCAAAATTGTGTTTGAATTGATTAAGTGAACGAGGATTTTAGAGAATGCAAACCTTGAAAAATCTAGTGAATTCAATATAGGGAAAATTGAAATTCTTGTAAAATTGAAATTGAATGAATTCAAATCTACATAATTCAATTTTTGTGACTTAAATTCGAATGTGTTAATTTGAAACCAAAACCATAGGATTCATATTGTGGGAGATTAATACAAAACCCTAATATTCTATCTATGACCTTAGGAAAGAGAATAGGATAAAATTATAACTTGGAATGGAGTCCTTAATGTTTCTATGGTTTTATAAAATGTATACTATTGATTTTTGGAATTGGTTTTATGTTTTTTTACAAGACTGAATGAAATAGGTGCTTCTAGGAACCTCCTAAAAGTGTCAAACTAGTTTCATTAGGAAAATAAAATCAAGATTTTCCTTTCACCAGTTATCAAAATCAATGTTGCTAAGTCTACTTGAGGTTAGTAAGAAGGTTTGGTATAATTTTGGGACTAAGATCTACACCAAGATTCTTTTTCTTTTGAAGCATGTGAAACCTTCTTTTTGTTATTTTGCATTTCTACGTCTTCATCTTCAAATGCTAAGTTTATAAGGGGAATTAGGTAGCATTAACACCTACATATAGGAACTTTTTAAAAATTTCCTAGGGACATAAATGCACCTCAAGTAAATCTACATCCCTTGGATAACTAAATGAGGAAAGCTTAACTAACATAAATACTTGACTAGCTATGCCACTTGGTGCATTCCCTTACAATATTTGTTCCACCTTATAGACTATATGTCTAGTATTCTTGTTTTCTTGGATTTTTTATAGTATATTTTCATAGTTGGGTTGGGAATGGAAATTTTAGGGTCTATTTTACTTTTTAACTTTCTAGAACATGAGATATTTTTGTATGATGAGTTTATCTCTTGTTTGAAAGTTGTGACTAGTTTGGTATACTAGTTTTCTAGTGAGATATAAACTGGAACTTAATCTCATGCTACTGATTAGAGTAGATATGCATTTACTTAGCCTTGTAATGTACTTATTTGTAATATCTATTATAGTGCATTTACAATATTACAAATTCCTACTTTTCTTTTTTTACATGTCTATTATATCTAAAATGATAATAAGTACATGATAACAATTGGATCATGCAATGTACTACTCCAAAAGAAAGAAAATGTGAAGAAAAGGCCAACTCCATTTCATCCATAACAAACTAAATAAAATTTCATTCACTTGTATGGACACAATTACATTGAATTTGGATATTTAGATAAAAGAAATATCTAGAAGTATAACAATATATATATCACTAACATTAAGCTATTAAAGCCTAAATTAAAGGTTAGATGATTTCCTTGCTTGAGTTATGTATGAATTAAATAATAAATAAATTAGAAAAGCTAATATTTTATTAATAGATGTTTTCTAAGTAAAATGCATGAATAAAAAAAGAGAAAATTTAATTTATTATCACTCAAAAATTAATACTTAAATATTATTAACTAAGATTTATTTCTACTTGATTAGATTTGTGAAGTAAAAGTGAAATTATACTTGGATTAAAAAGAAAGAGAATTTTAGTAAGATGCTAAATTGCATTTTCATTCTAGAAAGGAAATTATACAAGTTTGAAGATTGAAGCGATTGGATTGCATTTATTTTAGAAATAACAGATTGTGTTTGGATATTGAATTTTTGTCATGTACATAGTTCTTTTCAATTTTCCTAAGAATATTTAGGTAGGATCACATCATGAGAATATTATACAAAACATTTCATTTGGATTTTATAATAAATGTAGATTCTTATTTGTGAAAGAGGTGATATGCACTATTTTGAATTTGATCTTTCCTACTCAATAAGAAACCATTGAACAAACTAGTTATTTATAAAGTCCATGTAACAATTAGAAATTTAAATTGATATTATATGATCATAGAAAAATAATTAGACGAACTTGAAATCTTCATTGAAACTTTTCTTTTTTCATATAGATTGGAATCTAGAAAAATATATAGGGATTTCTTGAGAAATAAGAAATATAGAAGAAACTAAATTGGCCTTATCTATCCTAAAGAGAAGAGTTTTAACCTTGCCTTAAGCATTGGCCTTGAACTATCCTTTACCTAATTGTAATCAATTTAACTAAATTGGTCTTGAGATTGGCATTCCCTACCCTCAAGAACTAAGCTTACACCATAGAATCATTAGAAAATAGCTTAGATCACCAACATGTTGATTTAACAAATAACTTGGTGAACACATAAATGACTACACACATGTATCATACTCAATCATGTAGAATATTTGAACCTATTATGACATCCAAAAATAACTCAATTCAATTAAGCTACATTAAGATAAAAAAAGATAGCCAATAACTTTATCATGACATCCATGACATCTAGAATTTACGAGCCATAGAGGATAGCCTAGATAATTTCATCGAATCACAATATCTTAGGATGACCTAAATATCAGGGAAGATTTGAACACCAAAATGTAGGAAAAAGAAGCATGTGGGCTACAATTAATTGATGACCTATCTATTTCGATGATTAAGAAAAAAGTAATGTATCACCACATTGAATAAAATTATTTGAATTCAACATAAAATAAATTGTCATAGAAAATATATACATGTACAAAAATAGCTTAAAGTTCTTAGTACATATAATCTGGATCCTCTCTATCTTTTATTATCTCTAAAATCTTTTCATGATCTTCAATAGGCAACCTCCACCTTTGTTTGGCACGTCCTCTGTTTGGTAAAGTTTCAAGATTTATTCGTGTTGCTATAACTAATTGACTATAATGTAGAACCTTTTGACTTGGCATATAATCAATAAATATAATACAATTTGTATCTATCTTTGTTTGTTTATAGTATGTGCCTTCAACAACCACTGATCCAGTTGGATACTCTTGTCCATCACCATCTGTCATTAATTCTGACAATTTACATTTTGGATGCGTACATATTAGTAGATAGTAATCTACACCTTCTGTATTATCAGGATCTGCAAGAACAACAAAAATATCTCCTGTACACACCATGTAGTAAACCATGCTCAACTTAAATAGAATATATTATAAATTAAATGTACAAGTTAAAATTCAATTTAAAAATTTAAAATTTACCTGTAACAACTAAATCTGATACACGTTCATAATCAGATGAATACAAAGGATTATAGACATCTACAATGTAATTACCTTCAAAAGGGTCTGATGTGGCCACTAATTATTTTATTTCCCATTCTGAAACATACACATCTCTAATATTCTCACATTGTAGAGTATTTGCATTGTTCTCAATGCAATCAGCACAAAAACATGATTTTTCTCTCACTTGAATTACAGGAGGCCTGCTATGTCCTATTGTCATGATTTGATGTAAAAATTCTAATACCACTAATTGTTTGACAATTAGTAAGAGTTGATCGATCAATATCTATTTAAATTTCAATCATCTGATTAAAAAGTGTATAAAATTGAAAATCCAATTCATGTACACACATTGAAATTCAAAACAAAATATTTATGTACCTTTAACTTCCCAAAAATAGCATGTGTTGTATATTGAGTCACGGACGACAAAATGACTTTTGCACCATTCAACAATATCATTTGCATTCCTTATGGCATTACCTGCAAGTTCATGTTGGTGAAATGTCAGGTTAAGAGATTTTCTAGTTGAAAGGAAAAGACAATCTCAAAAAACATAATTAGATTCTTTTAAAAAATCCAATAGGAGAAATATTGAAAATCTGCAACATTGGATATATATCAAAACCATTAAATTGTATAATGGCTTAAGCTTCCACTTCTCAACACATGCAATATATTGAGATCTACACTTTTTTCCTAACAGGTTTAAATTTATTTAAAATATATTTAAGAATTTAAATTTGTATTCCATATTGTATTACCTACAAGTTCATGTTGACTAAGTGTACGCTTCACACATGCTCTAGCTCCATCATGCTCTCCTTTTCCATGTCCAGTCTCATAGAAATTCCACAAAAATTGTATGTTCTGTTTAATATGTTGTTGGCTTAACCAATTAAAAGCTTTTATAGAGTTAAATTGTCCTACGAAGTTACAAACAATTTCAAATTTAAAACCAAAATTTAAAAAAAAAACTATATACATATGGGTACAACATATTTAAGTAACTAAACAATTCAAGTCTACAAGTTAATTACACAAATAAATATAATATAATTTTAAAAAATAATTAAATCAACACTTACCAGCACATCCATCAGACCATATCCAATGTTGTGAAGCATCTATTTGACGTCGTCTTAGGTCTTCAAAAAAATTACAAAATAATGGGCTACATAGCTTCTATCATGACCTGTATCGTACACCATCCACATGTTCTTCAGCATGCCTATAACAAACTTGTACAAATATTGCAACTTGCTCTGAAGGATAATATTGACTTTGAATCTCACTTTGAGGACTAAATGTATAGTTCTTAGAGAAATCAACAATAGACAAAATACAACCTAGTGGAAAGAAATTCTTTGAGTCACGAAATTGCTTAGCTTGCCATCTAGCACCATGACAATGTTATATATGTGGATATATAATATTGCAAATTTTTTTCATAAACTCATTGCTTGACAATTCACTCTCTTTGAGAACAATTTTTCTGCTCTCAACTCCTAACTTTGTTGAGTACTTCTCATATTCAAATCTCTTCCACATAACTTGCATCAAATAATCAATATTGTCAACCTATACAAGATTCTTCAAATTTCTACAATCATTACATATGTTTTTTATACACTGCACTTTGAATTCATCTGAATCTTCAAATTTTTCACATAGAAGAGTTTTCACAAATTGTGTTGTACTTCCAGGGATGACTATATTTGGATTAATTACTGCCATAGATTTTTTATATGACTGTAGGTGTACATGAAATTCAACATGATTTTGACAACAACAAGTCTCACGTACCTTATATATACGTACAAAACTTGGTTGTTGTAACGCCCCGCATGAACACCTTAGAGAACAATACATCTACGCTACGTAAAAATGGAATATTTTTTTTTTAAAATGAATAAAGTGACAAAGTAATGTTTAACACATCTAGATACATCATTTGACCTAACAACTAGTCCTCTAAGGTATCATGGAGGCATTACTTGACCAACGAACAATATAATCTGACCTACATCATTAACTAACATCAATAGAACATTCTAAACCTAATGCATAAATCAATAACATTTACATCAAGTAAATAATCATTAGGATCTAGTACATAGTTACAATTTCTTCTCACATACGAGTATATCATTACATTGTTACTTAACACCTTCTGAATACAAACATTATAAATCAACTGATACACAGACAAGAACATGAATACTATCACTTACTTCATACCTGGTACAAGACCTGACGGTTGATATACAAGTTACAACTTCCTCGCACATGAACAGTAGCAAGGAGAAAAAACCAATGGATAAAAGCTCTTCCACCCAACCATGTGGAACCCTGAGGTCCACCCCCCGAGCTAGAAGTTAACATAAGGTTCCCACTACAACATACAGTCAGGTAGACAATAAACTATAAGACAAGACAACACATAACTCCAACAACACAAGTCAAAATCACAAACAACTTAACAACACTTCCAGAGGCAAGCACATAATGAATGGGAAGAGTACAACTAGGGAATGCTAGGCTGCAGTAGGAAGAGTGTCATCGCATGGTCCTGACATGGGTTATCCTTACAGCGTCTCACTAGGCACCGGCCCCCATCTATGGTTATCCTGACAGCCTCTCACTAGGCGCCAGCCCCATAGGGTGACACATGCGGAATCAACCTTCCTTTCATGAGGACAAGGAAGTTGATCATGCCAACCAGGCCTTCTCTACCCATCCTTAGTCTAAACAAGCACTACAGGCATGGGAGAGGAAATCCAATTATCTTGTTAATGTGTAATTAACCCTTTCCCCCCAGTTCATTTTAGGTTTTCACTTAATTAACAACTTTCAATGGGTTATCCTGACAGCCACTTTGGGCACCGGCCCCACATTGAAAGCCACTCCCCTACCTGCATCTAGAAACCCTTACCATCAAGCAAAAAAACATCATCAGAACAACAAGGATTCATAAACCATGCAAGGCATTAACCATCTTGCAAAACAATTATCCTCATATCCACATGTATATGTAATACTGCAAGGCATTCACCATCTTGCATAACAACCTAATTACAAGAACATACTCTCAAAATATTATCCATAACAGTGCATCAACATCACAACTGTTACAGTACTCAATGTCTCCCCATTCACAAAATCCAATCAAAAATCCATTACAAATAAATACAATTAAAATGGTCAACAAGCCATCCACAAGGGAATTACTACCACCCCAAGGTACATTCACAAATCAGAACATGCATCCTTCACGTTACCCTTTGCCTCATACATGAATAGAGACGACATAACATCGTATAATCAATACACATAAAACACTACACTTGAAAACCAATCACGTTAAACTATGCCTTTGGACTAACAACCTAACAATTTGCACAGTAGACCCCATTACATCCAACAATTTCACTACAATGCTAATAAACCCAATATCGGGTCTATTTAATCACACTTCAATTAATTAATAAAACCTTCATAAAGATATTATAATAAAATCATTACCGAGATTAAATTAATCAACAACAATCGTAACAATTTAAATTAAACTTTGTAACTAATATCACCTACTTTTCTTTATAGTTCAATGAATATTAATCTACATTTGATTTTGCACTTTTAAAACCAACAATCATATAAATACTGCAATTTCTCATTAGACTTCACCCATACATTTTCAGGACCGCTTGGAGTTGACACAACATCATCTAACTAATAATAACAATAATATTATTTAACAATAATAATAATAATAGTAACAATAATAATAATGCAGCCTTAAATCATTCAATAGCAAATATTTTCACCCAAAGAGAAGGAAATTATTATTTTTTATTGAGTTAGGGCTTTTATTTGATAGTCCCCTTGGCTATCAAATAGTCTTATTTTTATGACAGTTATCTATTCAGTAATGCCTTTTAAAATACCAAAAATAAGAAGGAACTATATATCCTCATAACCCTATACATATTTTGATTAGATCTCTCCTTTCATCTACTACAGTTATTTTAAATACCTTAGTTGTACTTTACAGCTAAACAACCAAAATAGATTTCTGTCAAAAGTATATCAATAGGTGTATCTAGGTTACGATTTAAAAGGCAATGTAGTGTTATTTGATTCTTCCAGTGAGACTGCGACCTGTCATTGCCTGACCGTTGGCTAAAGAAATATAATAAAATGTCTCGAAAAATAAATTAATACTTTTGAATTGAAGTGATCGGCCACGAATAGTCCATATAATAATCATTGCACCCATTTCCTGAAGGCATCTACTAGCCAGCATTTCAAACAAAATAATAAAGTATATTTCCTCTTTTAAAGTTATTCAGAAATAGGTAAATTATAATGAAGGGCAGTTTGACAAGTCTTCAAATAAAATTATTAAATCAGTTTATAATACTAAGTATAACCTTAGCCATTGAAGTCTGGTAATGATGATAGCAATAAACAGTTACAGGAAGAAAGCACGAGGAAAGCAAACTTGACAACTTTTTAATAAAACAATTGGCAGGTTAAAACGATGCGCGGCCCTAGGAGGTTAGAGGATAAGGTCTGAATATACTTCAATCATATTAGCAACCTAGTGTGCATGATCGTCAGTTTTCAAAAAGCCTATTTGTGTCTATGAAAATAATCATAATGTCAATATTACTCCTGATAAATGAAATGAATGTTAAGTTTTAGAGCTTACAAAGCAATATGTCAATTGGTTCTATTAAAACTTAAAATCCGATTTGACTAAAATGGGAATGGGAATGGGAATGTCAATGGCCCTGTGGAAGGGTGCTACCGTAATTTTTACACTGAATGCCCCTCAAATAATCTCAAAGGAATTGCAGTAAAAATGTCCGAAAGTAGTACTTCCTACTGCTTGTTACAAAGTTGAGAAACTCTGCACCAGAAACCATCAACCATATCAAGGTCACCAAGTGGTAAAGGATGTCAACTTAAAAATCTGAGCAGGTGTTGCACTCTAGTAGTCACTAAAAAGTACCCTGCTAAAAGTGGTAAAAGATACGTCATTAAAAATCTATTTTTAAAGGAAAGCTTCCATCTGCTTGACTATTTAGTATGTTTCACATGATAATCCACACATGAAATACAGGAGCAGAAGCCCCTCCATGGGACAACATCCTATGTGAGGGGATGTACTAGCACTAAGATGGGTGTCAAAAGCAAGGCTATCATGGTCTCCATGTTAATTAAGATGAGTGTCAAAGACTTGGGGTATCATGAGCAAGGCTAGCATTGTCTCCATGTTAATTAAGCATTTGAGCTTAACAAATTGGCTTTCAATGAATCTCGGTAGGTATGGCATGGGTGTGCCTGAGGAGTTAGATTTCGATAAATGTTGGTGGCCACGGTAGAAGCGATGCCTTTCAATGGATCTTATCAAAAGGATGATATGAATTCTATATTGTGACAAAGATTATAAATTTAAAATTGTAGTGGTAGAGAAACAGCTCCAGCACACTCTCAAATAACTAAGGGCCTATTTGACCTTGACAGGTCCAGAGTTATTAAGCCCACGGGAAACATGCAGTCTAGCATCTGAGCCGCTGGTGCTCAGTCTGCAACCAGTAATCAACCCACTGGAAGAGTTAAAAATTCCATTTGTCTTGCCAACAGCAATCAGACCTTACATATCAAGGAAAGAATCTGAATACTTTCCCCCATTAATCAAAAATGAAAAGAGTGCCGCAACAGATGCAACTCAGCACATAGCCATATGAGGAGGAGAAAATTGGACGGCAAAGGCAATCAAACAGTTTTATTCAGCATAGGGTTAATATATATATTCTATTACGCAGTCAAGTCATAGTCTAATTTGCTAGAAAGCAACATTTGCTGCAGAAGCTCATAGCGCATAACTATCCTCTACTAAATTTAGATTTACTCCTCTGAAAACAAGAGTGCACAAGTTAATTATGATGTTACCAAAAGAAAGTAATAGTTTTGTTAAATATACTTATAACGTCTATTAAAACTGGCGTCGTGCTCCCTTAATCCTTGTTGAGATATGCTTCTGCCATAAAATGACGTCTCTGCCACTAAATAACAATATTAATTTATAATATCAATAGCTATAATATTCTATTCTTAAACATGTCGTCCTCTTCTTTTAATCACTTCAAAAATATTGAAACATCTAATAAAGGAAATTTGCACTGAATAGGATGCCTTCAAGAGGAACAAGAGTTGTTATCTCATAAAATGCAATGGTTGCAGGATATGACAAAAAATGGATTTGTTGAGAAGGCTTTAGATACATTCAAGTAAAAGCAATTTTGGTCGGCATAAAGCTTACTTGATGACCTCTTCCAGCATACTCAATGCCAAAACTAAGATGGAAACAATGCAAGATTAAAGCATATGGAAGGATGTATTAACAGTTATTAAAATAGGATACGATGTGGCAGACATGTGAATTGTGCACAGTCAAGGCATATGAACTGTTTTAACAAATGAATTATTCGAGCCAAGGACACAACAAATTATACCCTTTTGTAGTGCAAGTGGCCAGCGGGAAGTAGAATAATGATTAGTCATACATCTCTAGTTTCAAATCGCCCCTAGTTAGACGGTCCAAGGTGATTGGAGATTCACCAGAAGGGCTTACAAGTCAGCATGCAAATCTAGTCACAGTGCTAAGGATCATTCAAATACCATGAATTCTCTAGGATTCACCATCATGTAGCATAATGGAAGGAAAAATATTAATTAGAAGTAGTGGATGCAAGTGCCAAGCGAATGTAGTTAACAGTCATAAGCCAATTTCTACATCTTATCCTAGCATTCTTCTAGAGCTAATAGACATGATAACAACAACCCTTGATCCTTAAAACGAATAGATCAATAATAAAACATGCAAGCCGTTATATACATAACCATATGCCTTATAATACACATAAGTTGTTAGAATCAAAATATAGGTTATTGACAGATTACGTGTAGGACGATATAGAGGTACCTGCTTCAACAAAATCACGCACATTCAACTCAGAAATGTAATACAAGAATTCGCATACCTGGAGTTTTCCAGCGTATTTTCCTTAAAAAAACCTGTGAAGGCACTGAAGATGACCATGAAAATCTATGAGGAATTTGGAGCCATGGTCTGCAGCTTGTTTAAATCCCCAAACTAAGGGTTTGATACCTCCTTCCCCAAAATCCCTTGCTTAACCCTTGTCAAGCCCCCTCCGGTTCCACCTTCTGCGTTCATTTCTTAAACTCTTGCTCTTCTATGTCGCCATGACCTATTTTTTTTTTTAAATTGGGAGCTTAAGCTCACCCACCTGTTACACTGCGATGAAATTTCTAATACCCCGCTCTGCTCCCTTTCTCCTCTCCTGATCCATTTCTGTTTTCCTTCCCAGATCTCCAATCCCCCTCTTTTTCCTCCTTCTCTCTGCTTGTTATATAGTATTCCCCTACCCTCATTGTTTGTACTCCCCCTCTAGGGCATAAACACACGATCCAATGCCAGCCGCCAATGAAAATATAGCCTACATACTTTTAATTTTTTTTTTAATAACATCACAATGTAACCTCCTATATTTTTATTTACTCCAGGGTAACTTTCATTTAATAAAATACAACTTATAATTTTTATTTTATTTAATTTAGTATTTTATACAAATATTTAATATACAACAACTCATAAATACATTTTATTTAATCATTTATTTACTTGACCCCATATATTTACTTTCATATTTATTTTATTAATTATAAAACAATTCCACAACTTATAATGCCACTTTATAACTAATTTAACTCCTTTAATATTTATTTTTATTTATTAATTATTTAATATATATTTGTTATATAACAACCAATGATTATTTATAAATCTATTTAATAATCATAATCAAATTTATCTGTTTATATACCACAACTAACCAATCATAATCATGCAATTACTTGACCATCAAGCATGCAGAGAAAGAAAGACGACAACCCATGGAGACAAACGAAACTGAGAACAATGACTAGCTGTAAAACTAAAGACTTATCCTCTACAAGGACGACGGATGACTGGGGAACCTTATGCTAACTCCGATCAACAATTCCATTGGCTAGGGCACGCTCAGACCTGCTAGTTCAGGTGGAGTCGATGCCCGGTACCTGCATCCTGCAGCAAACCTCCAGGTTAAACATATATATGCAAACATGAAGTCATGCACACAATAAACAAAAATCGCAGCGTGGTAGGGTACTCAGACACGAGTAATGCGACACTGTTCTGTTCACATACATTCACAATTAAATATAGAATAATCAATAACAATACGATCAAATATAATAATTATTGTTAAAGCATCATAACCCTGATTCTATATCACATTAAACTCAGAAATAACATTAATCCATTATATCAAACATGTCCATCAAACTATGAAACATAACATATTAGTAATTCAATATCACCGATCATCATCATCGCAATAGGTCCATAAACAACTCAGCAAAATATAGAGAGTCCAATGTCATTGATATCTAATCCTACTAGAAATACCATCAGTCCAATAGAAGGCAAGGTGAGGGGCACTATAGTTGTAGTCTCTCAGACATCCTTTGACAAATCTTCACATCTAAAAATTCTTACTTGAATGCTTCAAAAAGTTCACTTTGTGTTGTATCTATAAAATGTTTTGGATGTGAAATTTTTGTACCATCTTCACCTTTTATCTGTATAGTGTCCCTTCTATTGGAAGAAACACAAGAGCGGCTGGTCCAATATTCAATCACCTGTTCCTTTACATCTTCTAAGATTCTATCTTTTTGGGGAACCCTATAAATATTTACACAGTTATTCTCAACATTTCCATCCAATCTATTTCTCCTTGCAATATATCTTTGAATAGTTCTCCTAGAAACATTGAGTAATGGGGAAATTTCTTGAACTTGTCTTCTATGTGATAATTTCTTACTAGAAATTACAGTCATTAATGCTCTACGTGCATCACTTAAATCAATAGCTCAACTCTTGCTTTCAATAGAATTCAATGCTTCTTGTAGGTTTTCAACTATTGTTTGCTTTAATGAACCTGATGACTTTTTCTTATTATCAACCCCTAACAACTCCAAAACAGGGGTCATTTCTTTCTTCCTAAATAACTTTGCAAATAACTGTGCTCTTCCAATTATAGACTTATTTTCAAAAAATTCATCCTATATTTTTTTAGAGCGTAATTTTACTATGCTTTCAGGTATCATATCTTCAGATGAAATTTTTTTGAAAAGAGAATCCTCATCCATCTCCATCAGATTTTCCATACCAAGGAAAAAAATTCTATCACCACCTTCAATTTGTTCTAGTACTTGTACTCCTTGGTCATCAACAATTTCCATGGGTTGTTCTTGAGTAGATGTTCCTTCATCGACATTTGTAGTATCTCTTCTTAGATCATACAACCTTTTTCTTGTATTTTTATTGCCCATCACAAATTGATCAAATTTGAATTCATCTGCATGCAAAAATAACACATGTACAAATACTTAACCTCTATTTTTTGAAGATCTAGATCTACATTCAATAAATCAATGATTTTAATCAATTACACATTTTAGAGCATGGTACCTAAGAATACAACTCTGCCCCTATTGAAATCAGTGGTTCTTTTTTCTCCAAATTTCTATAATTTAATAATTTTAAAAAACCCAAAAAAGTTAAAAAAGCAAAAAAAGGCACTAAAAAAACACTTTCAGATCATTGTGTTTTTGAATATGACTTTGCCTTTGTTGAATCAGTGGTTCTTTTTTCTCCAAATTTCTATAATTTATTAATTTAAAAAAGATTAAAAAAAAAAAGATTAAAAAAAAGCAAAAAAATGCATTAAACAAACACTTTCACATCATTGTGTTTTGCAATATGACTCTTCCCTTCGAAATCTTTTTTTTTAATTTATTGTAATTTAGTAATTAAAAATAAATAAAAAAGCCACAAACTCTTTCAAAAAAAAAAAACAAAGGAGTAGATTCAACCGAATGGGATTCGACTGAATACTATTAGATAGAATCCCATTCGATCGAATCTATCTATGTGGCATCCTATTAGATAGCCAAGTTACCATTTTCTCAAACTTTCTCAAACTTCCAACTTCTGCTCAATATTTTTGCAATCAAATTTTTTTTTAAAAAAAGAAAGATACCCTTTTGTAGAGCTCAGAGTGCTAAATGTGGAAATATATATATTTTTATATTTTTAGTAATTTTAGGATATAAATATTTGAAAATAATGCAAGTAGATTATTTAAGTTCAAAAAGAGGCTAATTTGAAACTAAAAAAAAATAGTAAAACATCATTTTAAAATTTGGCAAATATATGATACCCTAGAGGAGATAATCCTCTTCAAAAGGGTATAATTTGTTTTTTGAAAATGAAAAAAAATTAAACAATAGTTGACGTCGACTGAAAACTATCAAAATCAGGTAAGTTTAACTTTAAAATGTTATTATGAGAAAAATATAGATCAAAAATTTTTTTTTTCCATGCCCTAGATAATGAAGTCATCTATTTGGGGAAAAAAAATTAGGGGAAAATGCATTATTTTTCTATTTGTTTATTGACGTCAACTGAACATCACTTTTTCTTCAAATTTTCAGCATTTCAAAATCTGCTCTTAAATTGATTAAAAAAATCAAAACAATTTTTTTAAAAATCTAAAAAATTAGACTAATAAACTTCAACAAGAGATCTACATTTTCTTAGTTTACATCATTTTGAAATTCAAAACATAAAGACCACTTTTATGTGGTCAAAGTTGAGATTTTTTTTTATGTTGGCCGATTCCTTTATAAAGTGTGACATAGGTTTGTGCTTTTACTATGTATATCCTCACTAGTTATCTACTCACAACTATCACAATCCATATGATCATAATTATGTTCATGCATGAATTACATAAGTGTATCTGACATGTATGGATGAGCACTAATCAAGTCCATGATGGAAGGAAAAGATAAGAAATGATAAAGTAAAACCTCCATAGTTACATATATGTAGCTTTAACATAACAAGTCATAAGAATATCCATTATTAAGTGCCTTAAAATAACTAAACTATCAAGTAGGGAATTTAGAGAGACATTTTTTTCCACTCCAATATCTAGCATTTGCTTTGTAGATTTAATTCAATTTGTGTTGTGTAATATTCATAGTAATATAATATTGATATTGTTTATTTTGTCCTTCATTGTATATATTAATATTATAATTACAATAAAATAAATAAATATGAATATTATACAATATAATATATTAATATTTAGATTAATTATATATATATATATATATATATATATATATATATATATATATATATATATATATAACATAAATATAATGATAATTCCATTTATTTCTATAATCAATAATTTAATATAAATATTTTTTTTAGCTAGGAGTACCTAGATTTTTAGCCATGTCCAGGCCTAAAGAGATCCTTATGGGAGATCTCTTCCCAACGACTTTATGCCTGAGACAACAAATTGATATTTAAAATAAGAATTTTATAATTAATATATACAATTTATAAAAATTAAATAATCATATTAATACAAAATTTAAATATTAATATGAATATTATATAATATAATATATTAATATTTAGATGAGTATAATATTTCAATATTTAATATTATATTAATAATAAAATGTATACTAATTTAGATTCAATATATTTTTATATTATTATGTGCATTTAAAGGGTTTTACAATCCCTTCAAAACCTATATTAGGCCTTTTTAATAATAAACAATAAAACAATATCTCACATTTCTTTTGTATATATATGTTAATAATAAAATTTATATTAATTGATATTTAATATATTTTTTGTTATTAAAGTGCAAAAAAAAACTATAATATAATTTAAATATAAATACATTATAAATTTGTATAATAAACTATTTAATATAAATTTTATTAGTAATAATATATAATGAATAAATTTTTAAATAATTTTTAGAATATTATATTAATATGAATATTGCACAATAGAATAAATTAATATTTAGATCACTCTAATATTAATATTTAATATATATATATATATATATATATATATAAGTTATTAGAATATAGTAAATGAAATATTTATCTATATTTGTTTATAAAAACTAAATATTAATATATTATAGTGATGGAAATATGAATTCAACGTAAATATTTATCAAATCATAATGTTTATGCATATTGTATATTAACTTCAACATAAGGGAGTTTTCTTGCACTAAGGGCATGCATGCTTATTATTATACTAGAAAATTACTTTTTTCTAATAAAAACTTTAAATATTGAACCCTATGGAATATTTATGTTGCTATGAATCTAATCTTCATACCATGTTTGATTTTTAGTAGATATATTCTTTACTTTATCACTAAATAAACAAATTACATAGTCTTCATTTTTAAAACATGTAAATAATTAATCATGAAGTTAAAAAGTACTCTGGTGCTTCTACACTATTCTTAGCACTCTGTTCATAACAATTTGTTTTAAATAATAACTAACTTTAAACCATTTTAATTTTACTATGATATAACATAAATATAAATACATTGTAATGATAATTCCATTTATTTGTATAATTATACTTTAATATAAGTATTATTAATTATATTATTCTATTGATATTTAAAATAACATTTTTGTAATTAATATATATAATCAATCAAACTTAAATATTAATACGAATATTACCAAATATAATATATTAATATTTAAATTAGTATAATATTTCAATATTTAATGTTTATACATATAAATATATATTAATGTCTCATTTTACTATAATATTAAATACAAATACATTATAATGATAATTCTACTAATTTGTATAATTAATAATTTAATTTACATTCTATTATTAATATATAATTAATTATACTATTTGATATATATATATATATATATATATATATATATATATATATATATATATATATATATATATATATATATATATATATATATATATATATATATATATATATATATATATATATATATATATATATATATATATATATATATATATATATATAACAAATATTCATATTAAAAAAATTGCTCCTAAAATGTCTCCAAATATTGGGAAGAATGCCTATGGTGGACTAGATGGTGGGGGTAATATTTCCCCTTCTACTACAACCAATTTACATTCTATGTTGGTTGGTGCCTCCATGAATGGAATTTCTACAAAGAGTGGAGGGAAGGAGGGTGAAAGGGTTCCTCTAGAACAAGGAATAGAGAATGAATCCATACATGGATCTTTACAGGGGCAAAGCCCACAGCATTAGGGATATAAGCAGAGTTTCAAGGATGCAGTGGGGCATGGTAATCTACGTTCGGGACGTGAAGATTGGCAAGCCCAAAGAAATTTTAAGCAGGGAACAAACAAATTTTAGGGTAGATCTTTGCCCTTTCAACATTTTGATAAGACACGAGACATTTGTTTGGATGGAATAATAGATGATTGGGAAGCTTATCTACTTAGTAATGCCCTAATTTATAGATTCCCTAATGTTTTCTAAAATTTATGCAAACTACATGTTTGGATCTTAGAGAAATGGAGGACAGAGGAATGGAAGGTTTGTTTGGAGGGTGAAGTCTACATTTTCCCTTGTGCTAGGGGTTTTTTTCATTTTGGAGTTTGATTCTTTAGAAGATAAGGAGAAGGTGCTGAAATATGATCCATGGTTTTTAAAGGAAAACATTCTATGCATGAAACCTTGGTATCCGTCATTCAATCCTAGATTAGAGTCCTTTGATTTGGCCTTTCTCTAGGTGCGTCTACCCTACCTCCCTTTGTAATTCTAGGAAATAGATAGTTTGCGGGCTATTGCGAATGGTTTGGGAAGGTGTCATTTTATTTCACCTCAAATTATTCAATATTATATTTTTTGTTATAATATTTGCATAGACATTAAAAAAAATAGTTTTTTAATAACTAAATTTATAGCAAGAATTTAGCCATTCAGAATTTAATTAAACAATAATCTATTCCACCATATTTTAGACTTACAAAAAATTAAAATTTGTTCAACATAAAAAAAATACTCTATTTTGATTGGTTTACTATAGATAGATTAATCAGGAATTCACCATCTTGCTATTCTACAAGCATATTTTTTTCCCTTTCAAAGCTAATTAAAAAAGAAGTCATGCCACTATAATGTGCAAGAGATGAGTTTGGTAATATTTATTAATTTCGATTAAAATGAATCATATTTATTTTTTATGTATGTTGATTTTATTTTTATTTTTAGCAAACTAAAACCCATGCACCTACCTCTCAAGTGGATGAAGAGAAGTGCAGATGATTGAGAAGAATCATTAGCTTGCAATAAGTGATTATTTTCTTATATCATTGAATATTTAATGTTTTATATATTAATGTGTATATTTTTTAATTGTATTAATAGGTGGAGATACAAAAATGTTTTGAAAGGAGGTCCACTTGATAAAGGATAGATGGAAGCTATGATATTAGTTCTCCATCTTCCTAACTAAGCAAGAGTCATCGATTGTTCCATGGGACTGCATGGTTTCTATATGTTTGGATATTTTGTTGTATACCTTCATGGCATGTCCAGATGTAGTTCTGTATTTTTACAATGTATATGATTATATGGCTACATGTCTTTAAACTTAATGAAGACAATAGATATCATTTTATTTAAATTTTTTAAATAATAAGGCTTAAGATTAAACTTATTGTTCTAGAAGTGATTATAACTATTTCAAATGGTTTTAATGCTCACTTACAACTTGAGGTTGTTTTAAATAGTTTTAACATTCACTTTAAACTAATTATTGTCATGTTCATCTAACAACACTAAAATGTAGTGGTAGCTAAGTAGACTTGCATGGAGATAGTTTTCTTGTGATTGATGAGTTGGATGTATCATTATGTGTATGGTCAAAAAATTGTCATAACTACCTTAAAAGATAAATAGCATGTGGAAACTAAATGATAAATTAACACAAGTTATTACTTGGTTTTAAGCATTAACACAAACTAAGTCAATTTGCATAGGTTAGTTTTGGTTATAGATTTTGAGTTGAGCACTTATTGCGTTGAATGAAATTTCTGACATAAAGAACATGATGGACCTTATTAATTTCCTCTTCAGTAGGCTCGTCATCTTCATTATCTTCCTTCATGATTATGTCTTTATATATCATGAGATTTATTGGATAGTCCTCCCCTTTGAAGTAATGCCATCAAGGTAGTGATCAGAGTCATGGAGCTCTTAGGATAATGAATGATAAAATCTTCACTTCATATCAGAAACACACCTTAATAATAACCACCAAAACATTAAGGAAAATTATAATGTTCCATTAGTCAAATAGTTGTAAAATTAAAGCCCCAAAATCATTAAAATTCTTCAAGAAAAAAATTCATTTCCATCCCTAACTTGGAACAATGAAAACTCATTCATAATCCTAAGTTTTGTTAATAATATCATTATGTTCCATGAGAGCATTTAGACATGCTTGGATTGCAATAGTATTCTTGTCACTAGACTATTGGTCATGGTTTCTAAGACTACATAACCTCTCAACCTTAGGACTTAGACCATGACCAAATTACTATGCAAACTAGGGATAATCTTAATACAATGTAGGACCTATAGCCTCTATCCTACTATTTTTTCATATTTACATATGAGGTTCTTCTACAAGTGCGAAACTCCACATATTCTGCATTTTCCTACATATTTATATCTTAAAACAAACTATATCCTTCTACACGTTAGACATATAAGCATTTTTTAAGATCAAATGACACTAATTTCATCTTTCATGGTAGGGATAAAGATAATCCTATAAATTGAATCACAGTCCCAATAAACCTGTCTTATCAAATAAATTAGCATGTCTAAGATGTATCTACTATCACAAGGTCCAAAAGAAGAGCATCACATGCTTTAAATTAGAAAATGAATGTTTTATGTTTTATATCAAAAAATTGGGTAATCTATGACATTTAAAATATGTTTCTTCATATTTAACCATGGATTTTAGTGATGTCACTGTAGTGATCTCATGAAGATTTAATGAATTTACCATTATCAATAAAATCTCCAATTCAACATGAAATCCTCACTTTTAGGGCATTACTTCTTGTAACGTCAGAAAATGTCCCCTTGGGGCTTTTCCCTCATAAGGTTTAGCTCCTAGGTCTTTAGAGTTCATTTAGGATATTTTAGTTCATATTTTAGCATCTCAATGGAATGAGACCTAAGTCCCATGGGAAATAGGACCTAGGAGGACCCCTTGAACTGTACCCTTCCCAAAATAGGGGGGAGGACTTTTGCACCCGCGCCCTAGTCCTACCCTATTTTAGGTCAGCCCCAATTTCTAGGTGTCAGTTTATGACCATTAGGAGGTTCTTTTGCCGACATGGTAAAGTTTGATTTTTAAAATCTTGGTGGGAATGCTTGTAGGTGCATATATAAACATAAGTATGCATTCATTTGAAAACTAGATTTCAAATAGATGATCAATGTGAACTTTTGGTATCCTAAGGTGATTCAAGGCTTTATATTCTGTTGCAAGAGTAGATTTAAGCATTAATTCCTTCATGCAATCAAGAGCATCTTCATCCATGAAAGCTTCACTACAAGGTGACATATCATTATGTTTTTATCATTTATTCCTTTGGTTTTTAGGCTCTGCCTCAAAAGGGCATGCCCTCTCTATCTAACAATGGTGTTCAGAGACTTAAGTGTCCTCCAGGGTTTGACTGAGGCAAACCTCTAAACACCACAACCCCCAAACCAATTCTTGTGATTGCATGTTATAAGTGTCACATTTGAGAAAAGTGGAGTTGCAGGAAAGCTAGGAAGACATCGGGGATTCAGGATATGAAGGAAAGATGGACAAAGGAGTACATCCAGGACTAGGGTGATTGCTCTAGTGTCCTCTATAGACTAATTCTAGAAAACAAAAGTTACAGGGTTGATCAGTGTCCGAAGGAGGTTCAAATTCCCTAAAAAAGAAGATACCTTGGACTTGGGTGCCTGTTCTAGTGTCCCCAACTATTCTTCTTTGTAACCCCAAAAATATATATTCTATAATTTGGCATTTCACTCCTGTCTGCAAGAGCTTTTTCTATAATTCATTAATTTGTTGTTGTATTTGCATAATTAGGGTTTTAATGGTCAATTAAGCATAGGAGAAGGAAAATTTGATAATTAATTCCCTAATACAAGTTTTCCTACATCTGAATGTGACTCTAGGGTATGATAGTTCTTGTCATTTGACCCTAGATCCTTCAATGTATAGTGGAGAGGTGGATTTAAACATGTAAACATTAAAACATTGACAAATCCAATTTTCCACTAAACATTTTGGTGAACCCATGTCTTTGAACTTAAATCACAACTTTTTGAGTGTTTTTCTTTAGATTTGGTGTGATTTTATTCATTCATTTGGTCATTTACTTTATTGCATTGAGAAAATTTTTTTAAAAATGAAAATTTGGAAAAATACAAAAAACTTGCATTGTTGGGCTTACTAAATTGTGTCCATTCTTCCTAAATTTTCCTAATTCATGATTTTTGCATCAGATCTGATATAAACTACAGAAAAATACAAAAAATCAAAATCTTTCTTTGCGTTTTCATCATTTAAATTGCTAGGGTTTTGTGGAAATTTTGTCAATTTTATAACCTAGTAATTCCAAAATCTAGGGTTTATAGGAAAAATATTTTATGAGATTTTTATACTAATTTTATAGGCTCATTCAAAGTTTTATTTGGCTGTATTCTTGCATTTAAGTGTGAATTTGCATTTAAATTTAAATTATTTGCATTTTTGCTTAAAAATTTCAACAAAAACTAGCAATTTTGATGCAATTTCATTAAATTTGCATGGGCATTTTGCATAATTAACTTGAAAATAATTTTCAGATCTTAGAGTATTTAATTTCCATCATAAATTATACATTAAATCATTCAAATAGCATTTGTTCCAAAATTTCAAACCTAGGGCTTCAAAAATGACAATTTTCACTAAAATTGGCCTTATCGACTCTCCAAACTTGCACCACAAGAGTGTTGTGAAAGATATTTATGCATTAATTTTATTTGATCAGGGTAATAATTTTCTGCCCCTCATAAAAATCTTCACAACACCCTTTTAATGGGCTCTTGTAGTGAAAATTTTACAAAAACTACACATTTTGGCTATTTTTGCCCTAGGGTTTGACCTAGTTTGCACTCCAAGCATGTTGTGATCAATTATATGGATTGATATGACTGATGTTATTGATATTATTTTATTTCCCTCCTAAAATTTCTTACAACACCTCTTTTGCTAGGTCTTGGAGTTAAAAAACAGTGAAAAATAACCTATTTTTACTATATTTTCACTACGATTTGACCTTAAATTGCAATAAAATCATGTTGTTTTGGGTATTTTGGCACCAAGTGGCTGTTCTTACTGATTTTATTTTCTTTCTATCATCATTTTTCCTCACAAAACCCTTTGTTATGCTCTTTTGCATTAAATTTTGGTGAAAAAGTGCCTATTTTGACATATTTTCGCTACATTTTGACTTGGCATTATCTTGGATTTACACCAAGAGTATGTTGAGAGTGATTATATTGTTGTTTTGGACTGATATCATTAATATAACCTACTTCCCTTGACTGAAATCCTCATAGCATAGTTTGTTTCATTCATTTGCATTTGAAAAGCATAAAAAAATCAAGCATTTTTGGCTACTTTTGCACCAATTTTGAAAAGCTTTCAAAATATGATTTGGCATTAGTTTGAGAATAAAAGCATGGCCTCTAATCATAAAAAAAAAAAATAGGTTCCCTCCTAGACCTTACATGAAAAGAAAGGCTACTACACCTGAAATTGTCTTTACTCCTCATGATAGAACAATTGGAGAAAAAGAAGGACCTCTTTACATTGCTATGAAAATAATGGGAAACCCTATGAATGGAACTCTTATCGATTCTAATTTCATGAGTAATATTTCCACTGAGGAGTTCCTCTTTTCAAATCAACTAATGCAATTTTCTTATGATCTCTTGAGCATGATGTTTAAGACACATAAGGGAACCTTTATCAAGACTTTGGGTAAGATATCTTTGTTACTAACATTATCTGGAAAACATGTCAAACAATGGTTTGATGTTGTCCCTATTTTTGACCTCTTTCACATTAAATTGGGACATTTGTGGCTAAAAGAAATGAAAGATATCCCTTCAATAATACACCATTGTATGGAATTCCCTCTAGATGGCCATATAATCATCGTCCCTCAGAACAAGTATAAACCTTTGGTTTAGAAAAAACATTACAAATTGAATTACTTTTGGGATAAAACTGAAGTACCTAGTCCTCCTACACAAGAAATGACAAAAGAAAAACAACTCGCATGTGAAGAGAACTTTAGACCAAAAGGACAAAGTGTTGGAAACAAGGCAGATAATTGAGAGGGGGGGTGAATCAGTTATCTCTATTATCTTAAATTTCTTTTCTTCTTTTATAATTTGTGCAGTATCAAAACATATAAGCATATGTAATCATGAGAATAGAAATAAAGTCAACACACATGACACAAGGATTTTTACGTGGAAAACCCTGTTAAGGGAAAAACCACAAGGTGACTAACCCAAGATTGTATTCTCTATTTAAAGAATAAGAAATACAAAATGGCACTTGCCAATTAGGGCTCACTACCCGAGCACACTGCTCACAAGAGGCACACTGTCTACAAGAGACTCACTATCTATAGAACTTACAAAAGGTAACTAGGTGTTTGAATTGATGAGAGGCATCTACAAATGCTAGAGTTTAGTTCTAGTTAGGCACAATATACTGATCTGATGCATTTCATTCTTCCTCTGCTCTAGTGTTGCTGTTCTGTCACATACCAGACTTGTATTGCTGCTTCCACACTTATCTATGTCTTTCTTTGCACTTTATTCTTCCATATCTATACACACACACCCCTTCATACAAGAATCCATCTGGTATATATATCTACACCAAGGATTTCAACAACTTTCTAGTTGGCAACCAGAATACTCAAGATATTTACAAATTACTGATCTATCAGCTGAAACCATGCTTGATTTGTGATGCATATCAAAAAAATAGGCATTGAAGTCATCAATCATGTTAGCCAACAATGTATGATCCCTCAAATAGCTTTATCAATAGCAATTGCTCATCCGGATTGATGTTTGATACTCTGCCGGTTAATTCTTCCTCAGTCTGCTCTGCCTGTCCGGAACCCAACACTCAAAACCTCATATATTTTCCATGTTTTATCATTGGAGGCTTAATATCTTGAATATAGTAGTCATGATACTCCTTTTGACTTGTCCAAGTCCACAACCTGCTGGGTTACACCATCTAAGAGATCTTGCCCTGATTGTCAGACCTTGTTGCATGCTCTGTTCTTATTCACTGGACCAAAACAATCTTCAATCTGACTTCCGGTATATGCATACTGTGTGCTGCAGATGTGTGGGATAGACTTTGTTGCCATCAATTACAACACTCATGAAGCCACACAGTGTCTCTTACCAACAATCTCCCCCCTTGGTACTAATGACAACACTTAGTGAAAAATGACTAAGTGTCGCAGCAAACTCCCCCTTAGCTGATGTTCTGTCTTGTGCACTGTTTTACCGGAGCTCCCCCTTAGTTGGATTCCACATTTATCACTACTCCTCACTCCCCCTTTGACATCAATGGCAAAGAACAGAATCCACAGACCAAAATTTGCAAAAATTAACCTATACATAGCCGCATAAGTATCTATACATGTTATACTTACATATACTTAAGTATATCCACAAAAGTGGCCTTCAATTGTATAAACTCTGTGGCCCAGCTCTGCTTCATCCTATCCAAAATGGAGATGTGACCACTCAACAAAAATCCATATGCTTATATCCTTCTTAGATCTATCGGATCACTAGCCTGGGATGTGGTCTGAGCATCTATTAAGGCCTCATGCATTGCCTCTAACTTAGGGATAATTATCCGTCTAAGTTCACTCATCCTGTTTATTATATTCTTATTTTCTTTGTCTAATGTCTTTATTTCATTTATAATGACAATGGCCTGGCATTCTTGATTCATTAAGGATATAGTGAGGGGATCAAAATTTTGAGATAAACTTGATAGTTTACCTTCTTTCTCTTTCACCTACTTTTCAATATCCTCTGTCACTTTGGGCCAAGATAGACAAAATTTGTACATGTCCCCACCATCTTTAAGAGCATTTTCAAGGATCTTTATCCCAATATCTAGGGTCCTCCTATCATTAGTAATGAGTCCCTATACTTCAATGAATCTTTTTCCCAAAAAATCCTTCCAGACCTTTGCTTCTATCAATTTCTCTAAAGAATCAAAATGAGTACTAATAGAATTTACAAGAGATTTCAAGTTACTAGATGGAGAGGCCAAAGGATCCTTTTGAAAAGATGGCATGATCTTCTCTAGCATCCCAGATGCAATCTCTAACAGGTCACAGTCTTCCATGTGAGACTTCATAAGTTTTTCTTATGTCTTGGCTTGAGCAAAAGATGTTATTTTCATTGTCTAGACCGGAGAGAGAGAGTCAAAATTTAGTAGTCCTTGAAATAGCTTAGGTTCATCTATCTCCATCATCTCTTTATTCAAGAAATTCTTCATTGCCTCTGTAGTGTCTCTTGCTAGAGACTGAGTCTTCTTTTCTTTTGGGATCTCAGAACTGTCATCAAAGGTCTTCTCTATTTGTTCTTCTTCTTTTCCATTTACATCCTCTTCTTGACTGACTTTTTCTTCTTTTCTTCCTTCTCCTTCAATTTCAAAATCCATAATGTCTGTAGTGGGATCCGGAGGAGAGATGTTACTTGTATTTAGTGCTTCATGAACTTCCTCTTCTAGAATAGAGGAATCCAAGTCCTTAGTCTTCTCTTCACCTATCTCTTTTGACCCTTCTACATTTTTATCAGAAGATTCTTCATTAGCTGCATTTAATCCTTCAACATCCATTGTGGAAGGTTCTTCATCTATTTCCTCTACAATAGGAAGATTGAATCTTTTGAAGGCATTCCAGAGGATGTCTTTTGTTTCTCTTGCTAATTGGTCAGTTTCTCCAAGCATAAGTTTATTCATCCTTTCTTTGCTCTGGAATTCATCTTTGCAGTCCTTAAAGATCATGTCCATTTGCTTTGGAGTAATAGAAGGATATAGTTGAATTACTATCTGTTCCCTAATTTCTAGGTCTTTTTCTTTTACATTCTCTTTTCTTAGTTCAAGTACCTTCTCTAGACTTTTGGAAATCAATGAAATAATTTCAATGAATGCTTTATTGTAAATATTCCAGAATCCTTTTGTCAGTATCACTGTACTCATCATAGAATTATGTTATTGGTTGTAGATTCCCATCCACAGTAACTGCCTTAATGGTATCATCAATGGAAAGAGTGGGCCTTTCAACAAATTCTTCTTCTTTTTCTTCTTTGTTTTTGCTAGCAAAGAATTCCCCAGATGTTTTCTTCTTATTATTCATTTTCTTAATTTCCTCATCAGACTCTGTTTCTTCATCATCCTTGTGACTTGTGTATGAATTTGTGGCTTTTGTTTTCAATCTCTTTTCTCCCTTTCCAGATGTCTTGACTACCGGTTTGGTAGCTCTTGAGCTCTTAGGAGTGGTAGGTGTAGAGATCTTAGAGGATCTAGTCCGGGAGGAGGCTTGTACCAAAACACTTCCTTTCTCTACTTCTTGTTTCTCTTTCTTAGCTCTTTCAATTTTCTCTCTATTTGCATCTACTGTCTCTTTTGATATGCCATATCTTTTGGCAATTTCCTTGACTTACCTTCTGACTTTCCTCTTTATCTCTGGTTGTCTTAGCTCAACATGTATTTTTACACTTAGTTCTTGAAAGGTTCCAAGCCTTTCTACCTCAGGGTCCTTAGGCTGGCTCAACAGGTGTTGAATATGTAGCTCCAAGATTTTCTCATTGATCTCGTATCCCATTGGCATTATACAAACTATTATGGGCTCAACTGCCTCCATTAGGCATTAATAAATATCTACCGTAAAATACATTGTATCCTTGTATTTCTCAACAATGGATTGAGGTATCCTCTCTCTCCTTGCATCATGCTTTGGAAGTTCTTAAAGTAACCCCAGAGTGTTGTGCTTTGAGCTTTACCATTACCAAGTCCATACATATAGTCTCTAATCTGTATTGCAACTGGTTTGTTATTTTGCCAAACCCAACCACTTGATCCAAGCATTTCATTCATGTAGTAGAAGAATACACACAGTATTAAACAACCATACTTGAAGGAATTCTTCTTGTCCTTCTTGATCTTTTGTAGGTTTTCTAACAGTTGGTTTAAAAGAAGATCACATAAGTCATAATCTGCATTTTCCCTCAACATTTGATATGCTGCATATATTGCAATCCCAGACACAAAATTCTCCCTGCTAGAATGATAGATCTTATACCCAATTATCATTGAGGCAAATTTGACATCCAGATCTATGATGTCATCTATGGTCATTGATCTCTTATCAAACTTGGATCTGGTAGCTTCAGTTACTATCTGGTTCCTAACAGATTTGAGTGAAGGTAACCCACCTAATGAGTGCAGTCTAGTTACTACCCTAATGGCATCTTTTCTTATCTTTAAGGGTTTCATTAACCACATGAAATTATCATGCATTCTGCTAAGGACATACTGGACCCAATCATCTTTTGCAAAATAGGGAAAGTGGATGCAATGTCCAACGTGCTTATCCCAGAGGACCTTGTATTGAGGTTTGAGTTCAAAACTTTCATCTATTAACTGTTTATGATAGATGTCCATCAACTTAGATTCTCCAAATTCCTCAATGTTGGCGTGGATGTAGACCCTAACATCTTCTAAGTGCAATACCCAATGTGGAATGCTAGAAAAAGTGCCTAAAGGATCAACTTCTAGGGATTTGTAGGGGTGTTTCTTGAATTTTAGGCACAGCCTATCAGTGATCTTAACAACCATTGGAGTAGCCATTTTGCATTTTTAGAATGGAAGTACCTTTTTACGCTTTAGGGTTTGAAATAAGATTCAGAACAAATCGCTGGTTGAATTAGATTTTGTAGTTGATCTTTGAGAGAGTTGTAGAAACTTGATGCAAAGCTCTTCTTTTCTTCTTCTCGAATGCAAATGTGTAAATGATGAGTGAAAGAACCCTTTTATTCTTGCACAAACCCTAAATTCCTTTCAAAATAAATGCACAACTTAAGTTATCTAGTTGCCCTATACTGAGAGAGATCTTTTTCAAATCACTGTGTTGCACTTAGAATCATTTTCAGTGAGGATTAACAATGTATCTTCTTCTCTCCAATCATGCCATGGATCCACAGATCAAAGTATTTCAATTTTGAATCATACCAAACCTGTCTATGAAAATCCTACTTTACCGGATGGCTATCAAACAGGATCAATCTTGGATGATTAAACTCTTGCAAAACTCCATGCGAATCTTTCATATTTTTACCAGGGGTTATTTAGATATTTTTCTAAGAACGCTTTAATCCACAACATTGCATGTGCCAAATTTAGGCACCAATTGACTGGCTGGGGGAATTTATTTTTCTTTGTGACTCCCCTTGAGCCAGAGATCATATGTTTAGTTTCTAGAAGGAATATCAGCACCAGATTCCAGTGTGGATCCATCCCCAACATTTTTTGTTCTCTTCTTCACCTAAATATTGCTCATCTCCCTTTGAAATTCATTCACATTGACTTTGCCTTTTCCCTTATCTTGTTTCTGATTATGATGCACCAGACCCTTTTTATCCTAATTTTTATTTCAGTAGAATTTTGCAATATGACCGGATCTATTGCAATTGTAACAAACAACATTTCTTTGCATATTTGACTAATATCCTCTTGATCTGCATTGATTAGCCATATGTCCCATTCTATTGCATGCAAAGCATCTACCATTGAATGAATTGTTTATTTGCATATTTCTACATTCATGAGATTTGTGACCATACCTTTTACAGTTGAAACATTGTCCGGAGAAGGATGGATTAGTCTAATTCATTCTCCTTCTACACTAAGTTGATATATGACCAAAGTTGTTGCAATTGAAGTAGTATCCATTGAAGGATGGATATCTCTAAGCAGTTGGTTGCCTTACTAGAGGTCTTCTATGCTTGTTTCTTTGATTTCTTGTTCCAAAGTTCTTCTGACCAGATTTAGAGCTGTCACCTTTCTCATATCCCAAGCCACGCTTGTCATCTACCCTCTTTTGGCTTTCAAGAAGAACTTCAAGTTGAGCTGAGATTATCTTGAATTTCTCTTTGTATTCATTTACTGTTTGAAGATCTTGCTTAAGAGTGTCTATCTGATTCTCAAGTTGTTCTTCATTATCTCTAGCTTCTTCAAGATCAAATTCAAGATGGCTGATTATTCTATCCATTTTGTGGCAGTCCTCTGTCTTCTCCTTAAGGGATTGTTTTAGATTATCTTTAATTTTCCTTTTCTCTTCATTTTCTTGGGTGAATCTCATAACCCCTGATTCCATCTTATGCCTTACCATAATGACTTCTTTTGATAGCTTCTCACATATCTTGTTTTTCTCATTCAGATCTTCATTAGTATCATTGGCTTCACTCTAACTTGCTAATTTTTTAAGTAGTTACTTTCTCTTTTTTATAGAGATAGTCAATTTTTCTTTTAGCTCATTTATGAAATCATCAGCTTGTTTGAGTCTTTCTATCAAGTTATTGACTTTAGAGTGAGATTGTTCAAGATCATCTAGGGCAGACTAAAGTTGTTCCTTCATACCATACATATCCATTGAGATTCCCAAATCTTCCTCAAGCTATTAAGCTCTGTTTAGAGGAACTTAGCTCTGATACCAATTGTTGGAAACAAGGCAGATAACTGAGAGGGGGGGTGAATAAGTTATCTCTATTATCTTAACTTTATTTTCTTCTTTTATAATTTGTGCAGCATCAAAACATATAAGCATATGTAATCATGAGAACAGAAATAAAGTCAACACATATAACACAAGGATTTTTACGTGTAAAACCCTATTAAGGGAAAAACCACGAGGTGAATAACCCAAGATTGTATTCTCTATTGAAAGAATAAGAAGTACAAAATGGCACTTTGCAATTAGGGCTCACTACCCGAGCACATTGCTCACAAGATGCACGCTGCCTAGAAGAGACTCACTATCTACAGAATTTACAGAAGGTAACCAGGTGTTTGAACTGATGAGAGGCATCTACAAATGTTAGAGTTTAGTTCTAGTTAGGCACAATATACTGATCTGATGCACTTCATTCTTCCTCTACTCTAGTGCTACTGCTCTATCACATACCATACTTGTATTACTACTTCCACACTTATCTATGTCTTTCTTCACTTTATTCTTCCATACCTGTACACACACGCCCCTTCATACTAGAATCCATCTTGTATATATATCCACACCAAGGATTTCAACAACTTTCTAATCAACAACCAGAATACTCAAGATATTTACAAATTACTGATATGTCAGTTGAAACCATGCTTGATTTGTGATGCGTATCAAAAATATAGGCATTGAAGTCATCAATCATGTTGGCCAACAATGTATGATCCCTCAAATAGCTTGATCAACATCAATTGCTCATCCAGATTGAAGTCTAATACTCTGTCAGTCAGTGCTTCCTCAATCTGCTCTACCTGTCTGGAACCCAACACTTAGATGCTCATATCTTTTCCATGTTTTATCACTGGAGGCTCAATCTCTAGAATATAGTATTCATGATACTCCTCTTGACTTTTCCAAGTCCATAAATTACTGAGTTACACCATCTGAGAGATCTGGACCTGATTGTCAGACCTTATTGCATGCTCTATTCTTGTTCACCGGAACAAAACAATCTTCAATCTGACTTCTAGTATAGGCATGCTATGTGCTACGGATGTGTGGGATAGACTTTGTTTCCATCAATGACAACACTCATGAAGCCAAACAGTGTCTCTTGCCAACACAAAGTCCCTATGCTAAGGTTCCCCCCCAAAAAACCTTACAAGTTTTGGGAGACCATTATCAACAACAAAATGTTCCACCGTGACAAATGAGGTTTCATCCCAGTGCTTCATCTTCTAATTTGCACAAGCCTATGAAAGAGAATAGCCTTATCTTACAAAATATAAGTGGTAAAACAAAATGAAATAGAAAAGAAAGAGAAAGAAGGAGAAGAAGACAAGAATATGCTATAAACCTTGCCTCTCAAGAAGAAAACATCGATCCTAACATTCAACCAAACATAGACAATCCTAATGATGAACAACATGATGAATAAGATATGAATTTGTCTATGGTACCATATGTCCCACTATCCTCCATCATTAGGGAATGGGATGATGATGGCAATGATTTTCTTATAGACAATTTCTAGCCCAGAAGGGGCCCTACAAGTAAGTATCTCTAACACTTTATCTCTTTCATGATGTGCTTCCCCTGTGATGTGTTATATGTTGTTAAGGCCTCCTGGGATGACCTCAAATTCTCCCATAAGGTTTAAGATACCAGGAGGCTGCCTATGTTGTGACCTTCTATTTGTATCATCATTCTTCTATATTGTGTCTCTCTCTGATTTCATTGTTGTGTGTTGTGTCTAACAAACATAGCGTCGTGGTTGGTGACTTGGGGGCACCTTCCTACATGACTGTCCCTAAGACACTTGTTTCTCCTCTCTTATTTATTGGTTCCCTTCCTCTAGTGTTTCCATCTAGTGGGCGGATGATGGAAAACATTTATACTGATGCAAACCTAGTGTCCCTTTCGAGAGTAATAAAAAATTGGACTTAGTTCCTAATATGATGATGGGGTTGTATATTTTATCTGACACTTGGTTGGTGGAAGCACTCATGCTTTCCACGTAGTGAATTTTATGATGTTTCTATCGCATTTACAAACCTTAACAATACTGCTGCTCTATGCACCTTTGTTTGCCTTTGAATCTAGCCTTGGTGGTACTCGATTCAGAGAGCTTTGTGATATAGCCCCTGGTTATCCTCAAACTCCAAATTCATTGTATAACCTTGGCTCTTTGTATGGTTAATCATATGTGTTGATGTTGTTTATCATGATGTTGTAGACACTAACATGTTTCTTGTAGGGATGTTTTTGTGGGAACATTTAGCAACCGTAAAGTAGATGTCACCTCTAGGGGGCATGGGCTTTGTGAAAGTCAGTGTTCCCTTGTGTATTTTCTTCCTACCTTAACGTGCTTGATATTGAAAATTGATATCAACCACCTTCAGGTGGGGGCATATAAGGTAACCTATCTGTTATAGATGTTAGCAATGTGTTTGAGCTCAGATGTAGTGACCTGCGGTCTTGAGTAGTGCATCGTGCATCTTGAGTTTGTTTGCAATCAATCCATCAATCATGTAAGCCCTCTACAGAGGCAAGATATCAAACATATCCTTTTTCTTAAGCCCTTTGTGGAGCCAGGATGGTGTATTTCTCAGTACAGATTACATCATCCTATCATTTTCAAAAGTCCTCTGTGAAGGCGGGGAGTAGTTCTGTGACTAACTCAACCCTTAAGCGTGTCTTTGATGATTGTTGTGGTGAAGCACAATAGTTGATGTGTGCTTGTAATGTGCCTGAGATGGTGATGAGCCTATAAATAGGGAACACACCATCACTTGTCTACCGTGTTTTCTCCATGTCTTCAAGTGTGTGTGTTTTGGTGTGCTTGTTTTGTATGGCATGTTTGTTGCCCCATATGTAGTGACCAGCACTCGTGGGGAGTGATTCATGCATTTTGGGAGATTTTGCATGTCTAGCATGTGTGTTGCCCCATATATAGAGACTTGCATCCTTAAGTGGTACATCATGTATTATGGGATGTTTGTTTACTTTTCAATACTTGCATTTGCATTTCATATATATGAGAAAAAGAAAAGAAAAGATATCATTTCTGTCTTCCATGCATTAATGTGTCTTCTATGCATTAACTGTCTGCTCTATGTTATGCGTGACTATAACTATCTTATCTGTGTTTTACGTGTCTGTTACTATTTTCTATGTGATTGGTGTGTCTTCTCCATGCTTGGTGTGTTTGTTATGTTTGTGACCTTATTTTAATGCATGTATGGGCCTCATGTCCATACATACATTAAAGTGGGTGCTAAATGTAATGTTAGAAAATGTCCCCTTGGGGGCTTTTCCCTCATAAGGTTTAGCTCCCGAGTCTTTAGAGTGCATTTAGGACATTTTAGTTCATATGTTAACATCCCAATTGAATGAGACCTAAGTCCCATGGCAAATAGGACCTAGGAGGACCCCTTGAGCTATACCCTATCCAAAATAGGGGCGAGGACTTGGGCGCATGTGCCCTAGTCTTGACCTATTTTGGGGTAGCCCTAATTTCTAGGTGTCAGTTTATGACTGTTAGGAGGTTCTTTTGCTGACATAGTAAAGTTTGATTTTTAAAATCTTGGTGGGAATGCTTGTAGGTGCATTTATAAACATATGTAGGCATTGATTTGAAAACTAGATTTCAACTAGATGATCACTATGAACTTTTGGCATCCTAAGGTGATTCAAGGCATTCTATTGTGTTGCAAGAGTAGACTTGTGTGATTTATGTGTTGATAATTGCAGATTTGAGCATCAATTCCCTCATGGCATGAAGAGCATCTTCCTCCATGAAAGATTCACTACAAGGTGACATATCGTTGTGTTTTTATCATTGATTCCTTTGGTTTTTGGCCTTGGCCTCACAAGGGCATGCCCTCTCTATCTGACAATGGTGTTCAGAGACTTAAGTGTCATCCCGGGTTTGACTGAAGCAAACCTCTAAACACCACAACCTCCAAACCAAGTCTTGTGATTGTAGGTTATAGGTGTCACATCTAGGAAAAGTGGAGTTGCAGGAAGGTTAGGAAGACATTAGGGATTCAAGATCTGAAGGAAAGATGGACAAAGGAGCACTTCCAGGACTAGGGTGCTCACTCTAGTGTCCTCTACAGACTGATTCTAGAAAATAGAAGTTATAGGGCTGATCAATGTCTGAAGGAGGTCCAGCTTCCTTGGAAATGCAAGTATCTTGGACTTGGGTGCCTGCTCCAGTGTCCCTGACTATTCTTCTTCAGAACCCCCAAAATAGGTATTCTATAATTTGGCATTTTACTCTCGTCTGCAAGAGTTTTTTTTGTAATTCATTTATTCGATGTCGTATTTGTATAATTAGGGTTTTAATGGTCAATTAAGCATAGGAGAAGGAAAAGTTGATAATTAATTCACTAATCCAAGTTTTCCTACATTTGAAAGTGACTCTAGGGTATGATAGTGCTTACCATTTGACCCTAGATCCTTCAATGTATAGTGGAGAGACGGATTTAAACACTTAAACATTAAAACATTAACAAATCCAATTTTCCACTAAACACTTATATAATAACAAGTTGAGTCTATTAAACCTATAGTAATTCCCCTTATTATTGTCCTCTCTCTACATTATAAAGAAAAAGAAAAAAGTACTAAATCCATAAATATATACATGTATGAATAATAATATAGCTCTTACAATCTCCAATGCTTACCTATTAAACTAATAAAGATTTAAACCCTTGCATACATCAATGTTATTATACATAGGTCTTCAACATGCCCTAATTTATTAAATCTCTTTGTAAATTTATCAAATCCCTTTTCAAATTAAATATGAATATGTTTTTATCCTATGGAAACTATGAACATTAAATCTAGCATTAATGAGACTCTCTTGGTACAATGTAGCCTAAAATGATCAGAAGCACTAGGATGAATGGAGGCCTCCACTAGCATTCACTCACCCACCTTGATGTATTTGAATTATCATTTTGGTCCCACAATGTACGAAAGAAAAAATATAGTTGTTGGCACGTCTACACTTAAGATAATTGATGAATTTTTCTCAAATGCATTCATTGTCAGCATGGTCAAATGGTCCATATTTGATGTAAATTGACATGAGATACTATAGATAAATTTGACATCCATCCATAGGTGCAAATGAAACATTCCTATGTGTCACGAGTTCTGAGAATGGCTACATCAAATTTTGACACTTTTTGGTCTTAGGGCTCTTAAGAGACTCTCTAGATCCAATGTATCCTAGAAGGATTAAGTTACCTAGGAAATGAAACAAGGCCTCTAATAGAATTCACCTACCCACCCTCATGTGTTGGCACTATCAGTTTGGTCTCACATGTTGCAGAAGAAAAATATAACTATTGGCACCTTTACATTGAAGGCAACTAAGGCATTTCGTAAGAATGAATACATTGTCATCATGATGAAATGGTTTGGATTTGATGGAAACTAAGACAGGTTATTGTAGAAGGACCCAACATCCACCTATAGGTGCAAATAAGACATTCCTAAGTGCCATAGAATGTAAGAATCATTGCGTCAAATTTTGACACCATCTTTCTCGTAGGGCTCTTAGGAGGAGCTCTATTAGTCTAATGCAACTTAGAAGGATTGGAAGACCTAGGAATGAAATGAGGCCTCCACTATAATTCACCTATCTAACATGACATATTGGTGCTATGGATTTGGTCCCATGAGATGCAAAAGAGAAAATATGGCTATTGGCTCCTTTACACTTAATGTAATTGAGGCATATTTCAAAAATATATTCATTTTTGACATGATCAAATTGTTTGAATTTGATACAAATTGAGAGAGGTGATTAGAGAGGGACCCAACATCTAACTATGGCTCTAAAGAAACATTTCTAAGTGCCATTAGTTTTGAGAACCACTCTATCAAAGTTTGGTAGTTATTAACACTTATGTCCCTTTATGAGACTCTCTTGGTCCAGTGTATCCTAGAAGGATTGAAGAAACTTGGGGAATGAAATGAGGCCTCCAATAGAATTCACCTACCCATCATGGTGTTTTAGTATTGTTGGCTTGGGCCTATGAGGTGTGAAAGAAAAAATATTTGGCCCTATGAGGTGTGAAAGAAAAAATATGGCTATTGAAACCTGTACACTAAGCATAATCGAGGCATTTTCAAAAATGCATTTATTGTTGGCATGATCAAATGGTTCAAAATTGATAGAAATGGAGATAGGCTATTTTAGATGGACTTGTATCCACTCATAGGTGTAAACAAAAAATTCCTAAGTAACATGAATTATGAAATTCACTACATCAAACATTGACACCTTTTTTCTCTTAGGGCTCTTAATATACTCTCTTGGTCTAATGTTGTTCAAAAGGATTGGGAGAACTAGCAAATGAAAGGAAGTATCCAATAGAATTAAACTACACAACTTAATGTGCTGGTACTATTTATTTGGTCTGATGAGGTGCAAAACAAAAAATATGGCTATTGGCACCTTTACACTAAATATATATGACTCATTTTACAAGAATAAATTTATTATTTTCATGACCAAATGGTTTGGCATTGAAGGAAACTAAGATAGTTTATTCTAGAGGGACCCAACATCCGATTATAGGTCCAAATGAAACATTTCTAGGTGTCATGGATTATGACAATTGTTCTATAAAAGTTTGGTAGTTTTTTCCTCTTTGGTCCTCTTAAAAGACTCTCTTATTCCAATGTAGCCTAGATGGATCAAAAGGACTTGGGAACAAATTGGGGCCTCTAATACTATTCACCTACCCACACTAACATGTTGGTATTGTTAATGTGGTCCTAGATGAAGTGTAGAAAAAAAATATGGCTATTGGCTCTTAGGAGACTCTCTTGGTCCAATGTAACCTAGAAGGGTTAGGATGCTTGGAAATTAAAAATACACATCCATTAGCATTCAATCTCCCACTCCAATGTGTTGGCATTGTCTATTCATTCCCATAAGGTGCAATAGAAAAAATATGACTATTGGCTCTTAAGTGACTCTCTTGGTCCAATGTACCTCATAAGGATTAGGATGTTAGGCCATTGAAAATAGACCTCTAATATAATTCACTTGGCCACCTTGATGTGTTGGCATTTTTAGTTTGATCCCATGAGTTGTAGAAGAGAAATGTGACTATTAGATCTTAAGAGACTCTCTTAGTCCAATATAACCCAAAAGAATTAGGATGCTTGGCCATAAAAATTAGATGTCCACTAGCATTCACGCACCCACCCTAACATGTTGGCATTGTTGGTTTAGTCGCATGAGTGGCAAAAGAAAAATATGACTATTGGCTCATAAGAGACTCTCTTGGTCTAATGTAGCTTAAAGGTATTGGGATATTCGACCACTAAAAAGAGACCTTCACTAGCATTCACCGACATAGCTTGATGTGTTGGCACCATTGGTTTAGTCCCACGAGGTGTAGAAGAAAAAATGTCTATTGGATATTAATCTAGATAATATATTCCTATATATCCTAGAGGGATTATGATTCTTGGCCACTAAAAAAAGAAATCGACTAGCATTCACCCATCCATTGCAATGAGTTGGCACCATCAATTTGTCTCAAACTTTGTAGAAGAAAAAATACAACTATTGGCTTTTAAGAGACTCTCTTGTTCCAATGTAGCCCAAATGGTTTGAGATGTTTAACCACCAAAAAGAGGCCTCCACTAGTACTCGATTAGTAACCATGAATTGTGGTGCCATCAGTTTGATCCCATGAGGTGTGGAAGAAAATAATGATTTTGGGCTCTTAAGAGACTCTCTTAGTCCAATGTAGCTTAAAGAGACTAGGATGCTTGGCCACCAAAAAGAGACCTCCACTAGCATTCACTCACCCACCCTAATGCGTTGGTACCATCGGTTTGGTCCCAAAATAAAAAAATATGACTATTGGCTCTTAATATACTCTCTCAACCAATGTAGACCAAAAGGATTGAGATTATTAGCCATTGAAAAGAAACCTTCACTACCATTCACCCACCCACCTTTACATGTTAAAACCATTGGTTTGGTCCCATGAGGCATGGAAGAAAAAATATGACTATTGGCTCTTAAGAGACCCTCTTGGTTAAATGTATCTTAGAAGGATCAAGTTGATTTACCATTCCAAAAAGACCTCAATTAGCATTCACTCACCCACATTGGCATGTTGGCACCATTGGTTTGGTCCCAAAAGGCATGTAAGAAAAGATATGACTATTGGCTCTTAAGAGACTTTCTTAGTCCAATATAGATCAGAAGGATTGGGATGCTTTTACAACAAAAAGAGACCTCCACTAGTATTCTCCCACCCATCCCAAAGTGTTGGCACCATCAGTTTAACCCCATGAGGTGTAGAATGGATAATTTCACTCTTAGTGTCCTTTCACTGAACCAAACTAAAGCAATTTGCAACATTTATTTTGTTGGGCCACCACATACAAGTGAATTTGAGTTAGAAAAAAAAGAGATAGGTACATTTGTAGTTGAACTTGAACTTTGCCTATATTTGTAAATGATACATCCCTAGGTGTAGTAATTTGAGAGAACAACATGGCCAAAGTTTGGCTCCTTTTTCATATTAGAACTCCTACAAGACTCTCTTTGTCCAATGTAGGCTGGAAGGATTAGGATGCTTGGCCACTAAAATAAAGCCTCTCTAGCATTCAACTACCAACCTCAACATGTTTTCATTATTAGTTCAATTCCACAAGGTGAAGAACAAAAATATCACATTAGCAACATTACACTAATAAAAAATGAGGCATTTTCAAGAATATGTTTATTTTTGGTGGACTCAAATGGTTCCAAATTGATGAAATCTAAGAGAGGATATTATAGAGGTACCTAACATCTAATTATAGGTGCAAATAGAAGATTCCTAGGTTTCATAGATTTCAAGAATCACTCTGTTAAAATTTGGTATTTTTTCTTTGTAGGTCTCTTAGGAAACTTTTCTAGAATCATGTAGCTCAAAAGGATTGAGACACTTGGGGGATGAAATGAGGCCTCCACTAGAATTTAACCACATGCCTCAATGTGTTTGCATCATTGGTTTGGTCCCATAAGGTGAAGAATGAAAAATATGACACTAGGAAACATTACACTAAACATAAATGAGGCATTTTTAAGAATGCATTTGTCTTCAGCATAATGAAATGATTTTGAGTTGATGAAAATTGAGAGAAGTTATTATAGAAGGACCCAAACTCCAACTATATGTTTAAATGACATATTCTTATGCCATGAATTTTGAGAATTACTATGTCAAAGTTTGGCATTTTTTGTTCCTATGTGTCTTAAGATATTTTACCAAAACCATGTAGCATTGAAGCATTAAGAAACTTTTGGAATGAAACAAAGCATCACCTAGCATTCACCTACCCACTCTGATGTTCTAGAACCATTAGTTTTATCCTGATGAAATCATGGTAGAAGGGTCCAATTAAGGACTATCCAATCATGAAACCCACAACAAAGGTTCAACAAGTAATCAATATGTAACACACAAGATTTCATAGGAAAATACCACATAATATTTAATAGATAGCTTGTATGGTTATCAATAAATTAAAACCACAATTTACCATAATAGACCTTCTTACATACTATGCTATAGCCATTTTTTTTACATAAGATTACCAAGATTATATATATGCTACCAGTTATGGAACACCACTTTTGGACTAGTTATAAGTGGCCACATAAACATTTCCAGCCTAAATCAAGCCAAAGACTTTATCATAGACTTGATACATGGGCTATGACATAACCTAACAAAAGTACTCTAATCCACACCTCAAAGAAACACTCCTACATGCCACAATGGATATTGTCAGATGTATCCCACATCATATTACTATTACCATACTCTATCACTCAGATCTCACTCCCTCACTGATGAAATTATGTTATACACCCCTACTCAATATTATTATTCTTTACTTTCATTCTACTATTTCAAAAGCTCTTATTTAAATATCATCCACAAGCTCCTCACATTATCCACATTCTTGTTGAGTTGGCCAAATCCTAATACCACATGAAACATGTTGCTAATTAAATATGATAAACTAACAAATTACAATTGTCCAATAGTGGAGAATATCCACATTGAACACCAAAGAACTTTACAACAGCTACTAAACATCTCACAAATATTCCACTTTGGCAAAGACACAAAATAAACCTTCCACAAAATAAGAACATTTCGAAGGACTCACATTGTCAACCTATAGTCACTTTGTGAACCAAGCCACAAACATCCACTTGTGAGATCAACCTCAACCTTTAACTAAAGATACAAAAACCACATACAAGACTACCACCATAACCACAAAAGCTAATTTTTCAATGTAGTGAAATGTGATAACTTTTACCATTGTAAACTATCAATCACAAACTTTACACACTTATAAACTAATTAAATTAGACCACAAATTCCATTTCTTTAGACATGATACCACAACCTTCTACGATTCCCAAAGATGTGCTTGGACCAAACTCCTAGGGTAAATAAAAATGACTCCCTCATTTTCTAGTGTGGTTGGCCATGCCTACCTAGGGTTTGCTCTTTGTTTTCTCTTCAACCACTCTTTCCAACTCCTTAGGTATGCCTCAAGTGATCTAGTCTAAGTACTAATTTCTCCCATGTTGTTTGTCACTTTGTTCCACCAATCATCCTTTGCATTATTGTTCTTGGTTTGTATTTAGTCATTACCCACTTACCTTTATCAACAACTAGTCCCTCACACCTATCAACCTCTTTTCTGTCTATCACATACCCTTCTATTATGTTTTCCTTATATCATTTTCCTTAGTACAACTCCTCATCCTCTTATTCATCTATCCTATCCTCTAGATGGTCCCATTTTAGTAATCTTCATTCTCACAACCTCTCCTCTATGCTACCTCTTTAGATTTATTGTCTTGCTACCTATTCTAGAAATGATGTACACATTGAGAATAAATGCATACCATCTCTCCCCAATGCACACAATAGTGCTATGGGAAAACTATTCATTACCTACCCTTAGCAGCATCAACTTATGTTTTTCCCATCCTTCCAAATCACACATGTGTTAACTCTCCCACCATAAACCACCTCCCTATCAAATTTCTAGGATCTTCTCAATAGAAGATGGCACACATGTTGAACACACAAAATTACTAAGAGGTGGGTGAATTAATACTTATTAAAGTTCTTTTCATCCAACAATATTCAATCTAACATAAGCATTTAAAACATGAAAAGCATAAGTACATAGAACCACACATCCATAACACCAATTTTTTCTGGAAAACCCTAGAAGGGAAAAACTATTGTGAGAAAACTTCTTGGATCTAATGTCCAAATCTAGCTCATAAAAAAATCATTACAATATTATTCATGGGCTACAACACAAAGAAGTTGCAACTCCCTAAACAAATACAACACTTACAATCCTTACACAACTATTCTTCAATATATAACACAAAAGATAGACTCAATGTTCTCACAAAACTGAATGTTAATCACTTCACCCGCTACACATCTATCTAACCTTTGCACAAAAACAATGTCAACCACCACCACAGTAAAACAACTTCAAAAACTCTTCTCCATTATTATATTACCAATAATTGTCTCCACAGAAATATCACATTTTGTAAACTAGTCTTCTCCACATTTCATCATGGAATTGCTTATGCGGTAATTATATTCAAGAAATATCAATTGTATCACATAAATCATAAATCCTCCATCCCTCAACAACTTTGATTCTTCATATATATCCTCTGCAAGCAACAAAAACTTTCTCCTTGCTCAGCCAAGATGAAACATGTAGCATGAAATGTGTAATGGCCATAACAATCGACTCCCAAACATATGCGGTAAGTAAAATTCCAATGTGGTTCAAGAGAAATACATAATCAGGTCCTACCTTACCTTGGTAAACTCTTCCATGCTAGAAAACACTTCAAAGCATATGGCATAATCATCAACATATATAAGGTCATCACAACAAGCACTTACCCTTCATTGCATTCAGCTCTAGACCAAAAATGATACCAAGGGGAAAAATTATATCATGCAGACCACATAATTAATATTATATGTCTTGTAATACATTTCTATATAATTCTTTTGTCATCTCAGGATATATCATGTTGGCACTTGAACAGTTGATCTTTGATGTTGGTATCATTGACAAACTGTACTTACACAACCTTAAGATAAAACACTAAAAAGCATATTTATGGTGATCATAAAGATTTGAGATTTCAACTATACATTCCAACCAACCATATGAGCTTAGATTTCAATCAACAAGGCCAAAAACCATTGTACGATGATCTGTGGTGGCCTCAACAATTTCACTTTACTTACTTCAATAAGCACTAAGGCATGTCAGATGCACACTGTTGATTCTAAAGAAGCAACTCCGGTCCATATTAACTTGAATCTTTAAATATGCATACTTGATACCGATATCTACCTATCCTTCAAACTACAAGATCATATCTTCATCTACAAAGAGATCTTGAGCATTCTCTTGTCTCTCTATGACTACGTTTATCTTGTCTCAACACTGTCTTCACACTGAACTGTCTCCAAAACATCTTGTAGTATGCTTCATGAACTCAAACTATAAACAAAGGTACCTAAATGCAACATCTATCCATTAGCCAATCTATAGGCCCTTACCTTCAATTGTGGTAGAATGTGGTACCCTCTTGTGAGCTTGTAACACCTTCCCTGACTTGTACTACACTTAGACAAATCCTTTCTTTCTTCATCATGCGACAAGCATCATGAGCTGATAGAAAGAACCCAACTCTACTCATCACAAAATTCAAACATGAACATATCAAAGATGTAGTCTTACACATGAACTTTAGAAGATATGGTATGATTGTGTATATATGATATTGATCCATCTCCTTTACTTTGAACAACTCTTCTATTTAGCTTTCTTTATCTACTCCTTTGATCACCTCAACATATATTCCTCACTTTACCTCTCTATCTCACAATACTTCTGATCACTTATTCTACTGTCTTCATTGATTGCGATACTGTTGCAATCTTCCTTTGACACATCTAGTGACACCACTCACAATGCATCACTTCATACCACTGTTGACATCATTGACAACAAATATGCAAAAATCTCCCCCTTTTCCATTGATGGAAACACTTGACATAATTTGTGCATATTTCTCCCCCTTTGACATCAACGGCAAAGGGCTAGTGGTCTTCCACTATTCTAGCAAAAACAAATAGGGTCCCCCTATCTAAATATTTATTATCATCTTTTATCAATCAAATCCCCCTAAGGAATAGCCTTAGATTCCTTGAAAATGATGTAGGAAAATTGTTCTTCAAGATACTATGTACAATGTGCCTTATTTATATCAAAATATCACTACTTATTCTTATTTTGTTCACCACATATTTATACAATCATCAAAATTTGTCTTTCCTTCATAAAATTTTCTTGTTCACTTAGAAGATAGAAAATTTTTATGAATCACCTTCAACTAGGCAAGAGTTGAGTCCTAGTTCTTCTTTATAGAAGACAAAATATGTGATTCGATTTCAAATTGAATATATAATTCTTCTACCTCTTCCACAGTGCCTAGCACTTTTACTTTTTGAGCCACATTCTCTGCTTTAGTTAGTATACTAGTCAAGACTGCTAACCTCATACTCACCACTTCCCTTAATTGACTTGTTTCTCCTTTGATTTTCTCCCTTTGATCTGTGAGCTGCTTCAACTGAGTCTGAAGATTTTTAGTTTGGACCATAATAGTTCCATCTTTATCCTTTAGAGGATCATATAATTTGGCCACTAGACTTAATTGTGACTCAATAGAGTCATGTTGATCCCTTATGCTTTTTAAAGTTGCTGGCCAGTTTAAACAAAATTGATACAAAATCCTGGCATCCTCAAATACATTTCTAAACATTTTTTACATTTTCTTACAAATTATTATGTGTCTTTGCACATCTAGTAGATGCATTAGTCAACCTTTTATTATTTACCTGCTCTATTATCTTCTTCTCAGCTTTTTTCTCTAAGTAAAATATGAATGATCCTTGAAAGACTCCACCATGAGTTTCATCAGCTAAGTAGGAGGAAAGGTGGGATCTCTCTTTGCCTTAGGCAATTCCTCATGTATTAACTTGATTGCTTATTCTAATAGCTCAACTCCTTTAATTTGTTGTTGCATAATTTCTTGTATGGCTGAGGACTGAAGTATATCTCCTAGATGCAACTTGTGAAGTGGAGATATATTGAACAAGTTAATTTGTCCATCAAACACTAGCAACTGTAATAGTTGTCGAGTGATCACCAGTTGAATTTGCATTTGCTAGGCTAGGAACTCTTTAATAGAGTCAACTAGAGAGGAGGAGGAAGATGTATCTTATTCCTTTTCTAAGATCTCCCCTACATCAATATTAGTTTGCTCCTCTTATTGTTCATGGTTACCCTATTCATTAGTATTTTCTGGAGGAGGATTATTATGCACAACATTATGATCAAATAAAGCATTTACTTCACCATGTGCAACTTGTTCTTGATCATGTGCTAAGTTTTCTCTTCTTTCTCCTCTTAGGGTGCTTGATATTCAGTGTTATGTGGAGGAGAAGTAGTGTCATGTGGTTGAGAAACTTGTGGTTGCTCCACATTCTCAATTACATTAACCTCATCCAAGATTTTCTTTGTCACATCCTTGGTCTTCTTTTGAATTTCTCTTTGTAACCTTCCTTCATGCTCATAAGAGTGTCAACTCTTTGCTTTGTCCTTAACTCTTGAGCTTGCATCTGAGCTATTTTATCCTTTTATTCTTGGGACATAGAGGACCTAGCCTTTTCAAGAGCTTGTTACCTCAACTCATTATTCATTTTAATGGATTTTTCTCTTTTCTACATTAGAGTCTGAGCTGGGATTTCTGGTACCTCTTCAATGACATCAATCATGGGCAAGTTGTATTAAAGAGTATAAATAACTATAGCATTTTCAATGGTATTTTGATCCTAGGGAGGAACATGCAAATTCAAATCAGTTGTTTTCTTTAATAACCCATGTTGTTCAATTCCATTGAAGACAGCTTCTAATTGAAGAGGCCCCTCTGTAGGAGTCACCATAGGATTTTTCTTAAATTTCTTCCCTTTTCTTTTGAATTTAGAAGTTTCCTCTTCTCTTCTTCTTCCTCTTCAATCTCTTCTACCTTGATCTTTTTTCCTTTGGCTTGTGTTTTAGGTCTTGCATGCTTCTTTGCTCAAGTCTTATTCTGTGCTAGTGTTTCAAAAGATACCCTTCTTCTAGTAGACTCTATTTGTACTAATTTGGAGGGTAGTGGCACACTTACAGTGGTAGAAGTAGATCTTCTAGTCCTCAAACTTTGTGCACATGGTAGAATAGCAGAACCATGATGTGTCTCCTCCATAGGGGATTCTGAAGTGGTTTTAGATGAAATGCCCCATATCTTATGTAACTCATCCCTATTCTTTTCAAGTTGTTCCTCTACATTTTTCTTTTTCACCTTGTTCGTAATCTCATCATAGGTTCCAAACCTCTCAACATTGGTGCCTTTGGTTTTGCTGAGAAACATATCACCATAGACCTTTATTTCTTCTCTAGAGACTTCGTATGGTAGTTTAGGGATCCACGTAGTTCTAGTCTCAATAACCTCCATATAAGTATAGTCCCTGTCAACTAAGAATGGGATCTTCTCCCTATATTTCTATACATAATTGTAAGGAAATCTTTCTCTGGCATGCATATTGGTTTGAAGGGTTTTGAAGAAACCCTAAAACATTGTCTTATAGTGATTTGGATCACTAAACCTCCTTATGTGACTATTAATTTGAGCAACAACAGAGATATATTATTGCCAAACCTTTCCACTAAAACCAGGTAGTTCATAAATAGAAAATAAAATGCAAGATAGATAATTAGGGTGCCACACCTAAAAATGTATCTAGTTTCTTTCATCCTTCTTAGGTCCTTCAAGAGTTGTTCTCTCATGACCTCATAGAGGTCAAAATCTTTACCTTCCTTGACCATCTGGTAGACAGTATGAATGGCAGTACTAGTGGTGGATCCCTCTCTATTTGTGAACTAAACATTATATGCAATTCCCATTGCAGTATAATGGACACCCAGATTAGTTATGTCATTCACAATAAGTATTCTCTTGTCAAATTTTGTTCTGATCAGCTTAGTAATCCTCTCATTCTTGATTAATTTCATCACTAGTACATGTCTGATGGAACACTGCCCAATAATTGCCTTAATTGCATCTTTAGTAATATGGTAGGGTTTATCCAGATACATGAACTCATCATGAATTCTTCTCATTATATATCTCACCCATTCATGCTCATTACAAAAATTAGGGTAATCCTTCCATATGTCTAGTTGCATGACCCCACATTGGCAAACTAAGGTTTATAGACAGTATCATCTTCCAAAAGTTGACTTCTAAGCTCTTCAAACTTCATGTGATCAATTTCATCTCTCTTAGAGTGAATGTAAAACCTAACATCCTTTGTATAAATGACATGCCAGTATATTTGAAAAATCTCCTTTCCTATCGACCTTCATTGCTTTGAAAGGGTATTTTTTATACTTCAGTCTAGGTTTCTTAGAAATATCAACTAGTTGTGGAGTTGCCATTATAACTCTCATTTGAATTTAGCAACTAGGGTTTTAAGAACTATCAAATTGATAAATACCCCTTTGTTAAATCACTAGGGTTTCACCTTCAACTTACTTCTCCTCAAATTTGCCAAGAGCTTTGAAAGACTTCTTCTCTTCTCAGCTATGGTTACAAATTTTTGGTTTCGAATGAGATTTGATCATGCAAGTGAAGCATAAATATCTTGCAATTTTTCCTAACCTTCCATAACTAATCCATCTTTATTGGGTAGGTAAACTACTGTTAGATTGCTTTGTTAACTCACATATACTCAAGACCTCCCCACAATCCTCCACATCATGGTATTTTTCTCCATAAATTTGGGAAAAAGAAACTATCTTGCCAAATCAACATCTTCTCCAGCAACAAAACAATTAACAAGACTATCCATTGAGATGAATTTTTTGGCTCTCTGACAACACCCTACTTCTACATGTATTTTTAGGGTTTTGTTTAGATTTGATCATTTTGACACATGGGGATGGAGGGTACTACCTTGGGAAGTACTTGATGTAGGAGCATCTAGTGGTGTAAGGGCCATCTTACATCACCCAAAAAAAGATGTTTTAAAATTTTTTTGATGTTCTTTCCATTTCTTTTCAAAATTTGTGGTTCTGGTTCCATAATCGCTTGAATAATGATGTAGACCTTTCAATTTTTCCAAACTGCTAAAAATAACAACCTACTATTTCTAGAAAGTTCGCATTTGGGTACGGATTGAAGTGAAATTTTACAATAAGTTTCATAACTAAAAAATAAGACCTTTGGCGAAGGAATAACACAAAGATCATTTGCGAGCTGAAAGATATTAAAGTTTTTATTTCTCAAAAAATGCCTGAAAATTATTCAAACTCAGGTTTGAGGCACTAAATGGCCCCGTACAAGCCTGAAAATGGCCAGAACTGGTAGAGTGGGTTCTTAGCATGTAGAGCACTATGCGAGATTTTTGACACATAAAACACTTTGTCAATCGAACACCCAGATCAAAAGTTATGGCTCCTAGAAGTTGACCTATTTTTGGAGGGAGAAGTAAATTTTAAAATTAGGTTGTTGGCTACCAAAAAGGCTATTAATAACCATTTTTGGGAACCCTGGGTAGTAGTAGAGTTAAGGGGGGAAGTGTAGAGTCAAGAATAGGCAGGAAAATAGAAATCCTAGATGATTTGGGGTTACAAAAGGCAAATGATTCTATAGCCTGGGAATAGGAAGTTGTAATGTGTTGCAGCCTATGGAGGGTTCATTCCTCTTATTGTATTTGAGCTTCTGTAATGTAATAAGTTGTCTAACTCAAAAAAGAAGGTTCTATTTTCTATGTGCAATTTCTGTTGTTGTGTGTTTTATGGTTTACCCCCTTCATCAAGTGGTATCAGAGCAAGGGTTCCTAAGTGTGTAGACAGATCACCGACCATGAGACAATATGCACTAGGACCTAAGGTTGTGGGTTTGCTACAGAGATCAAGATGCCTCCATGAAAAAATCATATTGGGAGGAATGCTTTGACGGAAGAGGATTTTAGAGCCCTACAAAGGCAAATTGACGCATTGCAAGAGGAGCTACGAAGAGGATTTGATATGAGAATAAGAGAAGAAAGTGAAGATGAAGATGAAGAAGAGCTATCTAAGGGAGAACAAGAAGCTGCAGGAGATCCTGCAGAAGTTAGGTTGTTGAGGACCATTTCTAAGATTGGAAAGAGGCCTAGAATCAAAGTTTCTACATATTCTGGAGATTTGAATCTAGAACAGCTTATTGATTGGATCAATGACATGGAGGAGTATTTTGAGTATGAAGATGTGGAAGACCCAGATCAGGTCATGTTTGCAAAAACAAAATTGAAGGACAATGCCAATATTTGATGGAAGGAGGTCCAGTCAGAGAGGAATAGAAAAGGAAAAGGAAAGATCACCAGATGGGATCAAATGGTGGAGAAACTAAAGAAGTAGTTCATTCCTATGGACTATGAGATGGAGTTGTTGAAGCTGCAAGGATTGAAGCAAGGCAACAAGTCTGTTAAGGAGTATACAGAGCAAGTTTATAAAATTACTATCAGGAAAGTTCATTCAAAGCTAAACAAGGAGAAGGTAGCCTATTACATTAATGGGTTGAGGCCAAGTATTTAAGAGGAGCTGAGCCTAGTTAGAGTGACCACCATAGAAGATGCATACCAGTTTTCCCTGAAGGTGGAAGAGAAGCTAAATAAAAGATTTGACAGCAAGCAAAGGGGAAAAGGTCAAGGAGAAAGGACTAGTGGAAGACCCTATGGGGGATAAAATGAAGATTCAAAGAAAAGTGAAGAAGTCAGCACCAGTCGAATTCAAAGAGGAGATAATGCCTACCGCCCTCGTGACCAAAACAATGGTGAGCAAAGAGGAAGAGGCAGACCTGGGCAAGGACCTAGAAGAGGAGGTTTTAGAGGAACTTGTTTCCAATGTGGAGAAGAAGGGCATCAAGCATATGAGTGTCTATAACATCAAGGAAGGACAAATAGAAGACTTGAAGGTAATGGATGAGTTGTACATGTAGATGAAGATGTGCAGTCAGAGCATTCTGAAGATGCTGAAAGGGGAGAAACCCTAGTGGTTAGAAGAACCTTGTTGAATGAGGGGAAAGAACCAAATTAGAGGAAGAGTTTATTTCACACAAGGTGCAAATGTGAAGGTAAGTGTTGTGATATTATTATTGACAGTGGAAGCACTGATAATCTTGTTTCAGAGAAGATGGTTGACAAGTTGAAGTTGAGAAGAAGAAAGCATCCACATCCATATGGGAGTGCATGGTTGTAGAAGGACCATTGGTCAATGAGTAGTGTTTAGTGAAGTTCAAGATTGGAGACTACCATGGTGAGGTGTTGTGTGATATCATACCAATGGATGCATGTCATATGTTGTTGGGGAGGCTATGGTAGTATGATAGGAGTGTTGTCCATGATGGCCGTGCAAACACATATTCCCTAACAAAAGATGGATTTCGTCATAAATTGAAGCCCTGGAAAGAGGTGGAAGAAAAGGTATGTATTACTGCCAAAATTTTCTTGGTAGATGGTAGCAAATTTTTGGAGGGTATGAAGCATGAGCATCATTATTTTGCATTGATTCCTAAGATTAGTAAGAGAAATGTGAAGTTGTACCAGTAAAACTTTCAGATATGTTGTAAGAATTTTAGGACATTATCTCTGATAATGTACCAGAGCGTTTAACACCAGTGAGGAAGATAAGTCATCAAATGGATTTGGTACTAGTAGCCAGTTTGCCGAATAAGGCCGCCCATACAATGACTCTAGCAGAGAGTGAAGAGTTGAATAGACAAGTTTAGGAGTTGTTGAGGAAGGGATTGATAAGAGAGAGCCTAAGTCCATCTACGGTACCTACAGTACTAGCACCAAAGAAAGATGGAGAGTGGAGAATGTGTACAGACTCTCGAGCCATCAATAAGATCACAATCAAGTATAGATTTCCATTGCCCAGAATGGATAACATAATGGACTGTTTGAGTGGAGCCAAATACTTAACGAAGATTGACCTATAGAGTGGGTATCACCAGATCTATATTAGAGAAGGAGATGAGTGGAAGATAGCATTCAAGATAAAGGAAGGTTTGTATGAGTGGTTAGTCATGCCATTTGGGCTAACCAATGCACCGTGCACATTCATGCGGCTCATGAACAAGGTACTGAAAGAATTTTTTGGGAAGTTTTGTTATTGTTTATTTAGATGATATTTTGATTTTCAATAAGACTTGGGATGAGCATATGATGCATATCAAAAGAGTTTTGGAGAAGCTGAGGGAGAAGAAGTTGTTGATCAATCTAAAGAAATGTAGTTTTGTAAAGATGGAGTTGGTATACCAGGGATTTGTTATCTCAGAGGAAGGTCTTAAGATGGACCTAGAAAAAGTAAGAGCTATCATTGAATGGCCTATACCAAGGAGTGCTATGGAGGTATGATCTTTTCATGGTTTGGCAAGTTTTTACAGAAAGTTTATCAGGAATTTTAGTAGCATTTGTGCACCCCTAACTGAGACAATGAGAGCAGATAGAAAAGAGTTTAGATAGACTAAAGGAGTAGACAAGAGATTTGATACATTGAAGCAAAAAGTCGTAGAACAACCTGTTTTGGCACTTCCAGATTTCAATAAGGTATTTCAGGTAGATTGTGATGCGAGTGGTTGTGGTATATGAGCTATTTTGAGCCAAGAAGGTAATCCCATTGCCTATTTTAGTGAGAAGCTTAATGATGCCAAGAAAAAGTATTATGTTAATGATCAAGATTTTTATGCAATAGTTCAGGCTTTAAAGAAATGGAGACAGTACGTGTTGTCAAAAGAGTTTGTTTTATATACTGATCATCAACCTTTGCAATATCTTAATAGTCAAGGAAAGTTAAACCAAAGGCATTTAAAATGGGTTGAGTTTTTGCAGAGCTATACTTTTATTTTGAAGCATAGGAGTGGGAAGTCCAACAAAGTTGCAGATACCTTGAGCAAAAGGCAAAATTTGTTGACAGAAATGAAGATAGAGGTTGTTGGGTTCGATGAGCTCAAAAGTTTGTATCCTAAGGATCTAGATTTTGTAGAGGCCTAGAAAGCTTGTTTGGAACATGTTACTTTAGACAGGACAAAATGGTTGGATTTCATAATCCAAAATGTCATGTTGTTTAGAGGAAGCTAGTTGTGCATTCCGATGAATTCCATGAGAGAGAACCTGATTAAGGAGAAGCATAGTGGAGGATTAGCTGGACACTTTGGTCAAGATAAGACCATTACTATTGTTGGTAAAAATTATTATTGGCCACAGTTGTAGCAAGATATGAGGAAATTTGTGCAGAGTTGTAGAGTATGTCAGATGGTGACAGGAGCAAGTCAAAATATAGGTCTATATCATCCACTACCTGTACTAGAGAAGCCGTGGGATGATATTAGTATGTATATTGTTCTTGGTTTACCAAGGACATAGGGAGGACATGATTCCATTTTTGTGGTGGTTGATAGATTTTTGAAGATGGCACATTTCATTCCTTGTAAGAAGACTAATGATGCTATCCATATTGCTAAATTATTTTTCAAGGAGGTGGTGAGATTACATGGTCTACCAAAGAGCATAGTTTCAGATCAAGATACCAATTTTATTGGTTATTTTTGGAGGACATTGTGGAAGAAGTTGAAGACAGATTTGAAGTTCTATTCTGCACACCATCGACAGACTGATGGACATATGGAAGTGGTGAATAGGAGTTTGGGTAACCTGCTACGATGCTTAGTAGGAGATAAGCCCAAGGGATGGGATTTGATTTTACCACAGGCATAATTTGCTTACAATAATTTAGTTAATAGGATACTGGTAAATCACCTTTCTAGATTATATATGGAAATAGTCCAAGAAATTCTTTAGAGTTAAGGAATCTGGACAAAGGAGAAAACACAAGTGTCGAGGCTAAAGACTTTGTAGAACACATGAAGAATTTGCATGAAGAGGTGAAAAAGCACATTAATAAGGTGAATATTCAGTACAAGGCTAAGGCAGATTAGAAGAGGAGATATAAGGAATTCCAGGTAGGAGATGAAGTCATGGTTCACTTGAGAAAAGAAAGGTTTCTGATTGGAACATACAATAAGCTAAAAATGAAGAAATTTGGAACATGCAAATTTTTGAAGAAACATGATTCAGGAAATGCATATGAGGTGGACCTGTCGAGTGAGATCAACATTTCCCCTATTTTCAACATTGCTAATTTATCAGAATATCATGAAGGTGGAACAGAGGATGGACCGACAGAAGAACAATGGAGTATTCCAGTATCTACTTCAACAGAGGAGATAGAAGAGATCTTGGATAGCCGTGTGGGAAGAAGTACTCAGAATAGGCAATATGAAGAATATCTAGTGAAATGGAAAGGAAGGCCTATTGAATATTTTTCTTGGTTGTCTAAGGCAGAGGTTGACCATTTGGGTTTTCCTCACACAAACACCTAAGACGTGATAGGTTCACTTCTCAAATTATCCTGGGTGTTTGATGCAGGAGCATCCAGTGGTGAAGGCAATCTTGCATCACCCAAAAAAAGATGTGTTTCAGAATTGTTGATGTTCTTTCCATTTCTTTTCAAAATTTGTGGTTTTGGTTCCATAATCACTTGAATAATGATGTAGAACTTTCAGTTTTTCCAAACTACTAAAAATAGCAACCTACTATTTTTAGAAAGTTTGCATTTGGGCATCGAATGAAGTGAAATTTTACAGGAAGTTTCATAACTAAAAAATGAGACTGTTGGTGAAGGAATCACGCAAAGATCATTTGTGAGATGAAAGATATTAAAGTTTTTGTTTCCCAAAAAAAGCCTAAAAATTATTCAAACTCAGGTTTGAGGCACTAAACAGCCCCGTACAGGCCCGAAAATGGCCAAAACCGGTAGAGTAGGTTCTTAGCGCATAGAGCACTTAGCGAGATTTCTAACGCATAAAATGGATCATTAATCAGACACTTAGATCAAAAGTTATGGCTCCCAGAAGTTGACCTATTTTTGGAGGGAGAAGCAAATTTCAAAATTAGGTTGTTGGCCGCCAAAAAGGCTATTAATAACCATTTTTGGGAACACTAGGTAGTAGTATAGTTAAGGGGGGAAGTGTAGAGTCAAGAATAGGTAGGAAAATAGAAACCCTATCTGATTTGGGGTTACAGAAGGTAGATGATTCTAGAGTTTGGGAATAGGAAGTTGTAATGTGTTGCAGCCTGTTAAGGGTTGATTCCTCCTATTGTATTTGAGCTTCTGTAATGTAATAAGTTGTCCAAATCAATAAATAAGGTTCTATTTTCTATGTGCAATTCTTTTTGTTGTGTATTTTATGATTCACCCCCTTCATCAGTACCTATCCTAGATGGGTGATGACTGTTCCAAGATTTGGAAAAATGCTTTGATGGGATAGGAGAACTCTTCTCCTAAAAAAACTTTTGTAGCCCTAGTTTAGAAGGAAATGGCTGTAGGTACCACTCTAGATATACTAGATGATTTGGTTGAGGAAATTGCTACCTCCGTGGATCTTTCTTTGGTGGGTAAGTTCTTCTCTATTTGGCCTAGTATTGAGATGGTTCAGAAATGGGTTTCCAACCATTGGCGCATTAAGGGTAGTGTGTCTGTTATTGCTATGGTGCGGGGGCTCTTTCTTTTTTTCTTTACTAGCAGCAAGGATATGATAACTATTTTATCTAGGGGGCATGGCTCTATGGTACTCATTCACTTGCTCTTTGTAGTTGGCATCCAAAGTTTGATCCCAGCTTTGATTTGAATCATACTACCCCAGTCTGGGTGAGACTTCTAGGTTTCCCCTTGGAATACTAGGATGAAATTTTTTTTTTGCTATTCCTAATACCTTTGGTCAGTTTGTCACACTAGACAATACCACTTGGACTAAATCCCAATGTGTTTATTCTAGATTTTGTGTTAATGTGGAAGTACACAAAAATCTTCCTATGTCCATCGACCTAAACTCAAAGTTTGGGGTTTAGACGTAGCTGATTCTTTATGAAAATGCAACCACCTTTTGTCAACTCTACAAAAAGAATGGGGATTTGATGTCACATTGCAAGCTTAAGAAAGTTGAGGAAACCTCTACTCAGGAAAATGAGGAGGCTAACCCTAGTTCCTCTGCCCTGGATAAGGGTTTGGAAGATAATTAGGATCTGAAGGGAATGGGTGGTAATGGGGAACAACTTGTTGATGATGAATAGATCCATGATGATGGAGACCAAGCTCTTCAGTATTCTTCACAGGAATCTCTAGTATTGGCAAATGGTGAGACCCACAATGATGGGGGTCAAGTTCTCCAACACACAATAGATCCATTGGTTTTGGAGGATGGAGAGATCCAAAATGAAACCCATTTGGAAGGACAACAGGGGCCTGGTGAAAATATGGAGGTTTAAGATATGAGTTTTGACCCTCCACCCCTCTGGAGGTTACTATTAATATTGGGGGGGTGAGCCCTCAACCCTCTCCAATACAGAGTCTAACTCCTATCTACCGCAGAGTTAATAGCTAGCATGAAGACCCTATTATGGAAAGGTTAACCCCGAGACAAAATATTGACCCAAATCCACCCCTTGGAGTAGGGACTAGTGGTAAAAGTAATGACCAAGATGAATGGATTACTACAAAGAAGAAGGGTCATAAGTCCAAGAAGTCAACTGATGATGGTATTAATCCTAAGATAGGTCATCCAACCCTAAGGGAAACTAGACAAAGGGAGGCAACAAGGGAGATTACCAATGGTAAATAGAAGACACTGGAGGTTCATTCCCAAAAACTATTTAAATGAGGATCTTATCATGGAATATGAGGGGTCTTAACAACCCTTCTAAGTAATTTCAAGTAAAGAATTGTATCATAGGTCATAACATTGATATTCTCTTACTTCAGGAGGTTAAAATGTCAGAGGATAATTTCAAAATGACTGCTGATAGGATATGGCCTAATACTGATTTCTAAATTAGTTATGTTGTTGGTGCTTCTGGGGGAGATTGCAACGATGTGGAATAAAGCAAGGTTTAGAGCTAGGCTTACCTTCTTTAATAAGTATTGTCTTATGATTAATTTTTCTTTTCCCTCTTTCCATTAGACCTTGGTCAATATTTATGCCCTGAACACCAGGGTGTTGTGGAAAACTCTATGGGAGGAATTTTATGTTCACCTCTCTTCTTCTCCTAACTCTCACTGGATGCTAGTAGGTGAATTTAATACTCCTTTATATCCCTCTAAGAAATCTAGAGGTATACTTGACTACTCTGATAGTATACTTGATTTAGCTGAATTTACCAATACTTTTGGGCTCCTGGATATTGAGCTACAGAATCAAAATTTTACTTGGTCTAACAGAAGGTGAGGTGATCAAATGATTCAAGTTAAATTGGATAGATTCCTCATTTCCAATAATTGGGATAATAATCTTAATCTCATTCTTACCACCATTCCTAGGACTCTCTTGGATCATAATCCTATTCTTCTCAGTTGTGTTGATCAAAGAAGGAGAGGTCCTTTCCCTTTTGGATTTGGAGTGATGTGGATTAAACACCAAGATTTTAGAAGTCTTCTATCTAGATGGTGGCAACTCCCAGTCCAAGGTACCCCTATGTTTAGATTGGTTATGAAGCTTTTGCACATTAAACAAGAGGTTCATGGATGGAGTAAGTATAGTTTTGGAAATGTTTTTGCTCATAAAAAGATCATTTCTGATAATTTGGATGACATTCAAACAAGGATAGCCCACGGGGATTCTACCAAGGATACTACCCAATCTGAAAACAATTTAATTACTGAATGGAAGAATCTTATGAATAAAGAGTACCTCTTCTAGAAATAGAAATCTACAGTTTAGTGGCTTAGAGAAGGGGATCGTAATACTGCTTTTTTCCACCTTTCAACTATGAAACACAAGAAATCTAATACTATTTCTAAATTATGTGTGGAAGATGGTACTGAAATTACTGATGATAATGAGATTGATAATCATGCTACTAGCTTCTTTCAGAACTTATTGTCAGAACAAGCTGTCAATGATGATAATAGGGGGATAATGGATTAGCTTCTTAATAATATTCCTTCCCTGATTAGTGAGGAAGATAATGTTGAAATTCTGAAACCTATTTCTAAGGAAGAGGTTCGGGGAGTTCTATTCTTTATGGGACCCTTTAAAGCCCTTCGCTCTGATGGTTTTCCTCCTATTTTCTTTTAGGAGTTCTGTGACATTGTAGGCTATGATGTTACTATTGTTGTTCGTAACTTTTTTAGAACTAGAAAACTCTTAAAACATATTAACAATACCTTTATTGTGCTTGTCACAAAGAAGCCCAATCCTGATATGCTTGCTGATTTAAGACCTATAAGTTTGTGCAATACCATTTATAAGTTATGTACCAAACTACTTGTTTTTAGAATCCAACCCCTTCTTGATAAAACCATTTCTCCTTCTCAGAAAGGTTTTGTTCCTAGAAGACAGAGATTGGATGCTATTTTAGCCACTCATGAAACTATTCACTCAATAGCTAAAAGTAGGATCCCAGGTATGGTACTGAAGCTTGATATCTCTAAAGCTTATGATAGTGTTTCCTAACAGTTTCTTTTTAAAGTCATTCAAAAGTTTGGTTTCAGTGACAAAGTGTCCCTCCTCATTTGGGAAGCTGTTACCATTGGTAAGTTCTTGGTTCTTGTCAATGGGATTCCTAGTGGTTTTTTCTCTCCCATTAGAGGTATTAGATAGGGAGATCCTCTTTCCCCCTCTCTTTATCATGTTAGCTAAGGCTCTAGGGAGATATGTTCATTCTAAGGTGCTTACTAAGGAAATTGTGGGGATCAAACTAGCTTCTTCTCTCCCACCTATGTCTGTTAAAACATTTTTGTGGATGATACCATCCTTTTTGGTACATCCTCAGTCTTGGAAGCTCGGTCTTGGAAAATTATTCTTAATGATTGTGCTAAGGCTTCTGGGCAACACATCAACTTCCATAAGAGCAATGTGTATTTCTTCAACACTCTTAGGGACCTTTAGAGGAAAATTATTAACATCTTGGGTTCTGCAGCTGCTGATCTTCCTTTAGTGTATCTTGGCCTCCCCTTAATAGTCAAGAAAGTTACTCCAGGCTTCTGGAATGGTATTTTGGAAAGAACTCAAAAGAGGTTGGTTGGTTAGAAAGTTAAACTCCTGAGTAGTGCTAGTAAACTGCAACTTCTTTGGGCCTCCCTACAAGGTATTCCCACTTACTTTCTCTCTCTTTTTAAAATGCCCAAATACTTATCTAACAAGATGGAACATATCCAAAGAACTTTCTTATGGACAGGTGTGGAAGAGAAGAAGAGAATGTCTCTGGTTAAATTGGAGAGGGTCTGTCTTCCCAAAATTCATGGTGGCCTCAATATCAGAACTATATAAAAATTGAATAAATCTCTTTTATCCAAAGTCAACTGGAACTTTATCAGCAACAATAAGGAACGGGGAGTAATTATGCAAGCTAAGTATTTACAAGGTGCTGATAATTATAACTTCCTTCATCAAGTGGGTCTTCCTCATGGGTCTATGATTTGGAACAAAATGATCAAATCTAGAAGCCTTATTAAAAAGGGGCTAAAATGGAAACTGGGGGATGGTAACATCATAAACTTTTGGGAGGATTCTTGGGTGGTTGACTAAGCTCTTTTTGTCCAAGAAGGTAATGAGGGTATTGCTAAGATTGCCATACAATATTTTGGTACTAAAGTCCATCACTATTTCCAATAGGGGAATGGTGTTAGACATTAGAAAAATCTTCTTGAGAGTTGCACCAATCATCCTAAGCTTCACCCTTGAATGAATTATATTCAACAGATATTGTTGAGAACCAAAATTCCTCTCTTTCCTAGATTTGATGAGCTACTTTGGATTGCAGATAAAAGAGGGCTCTTCTCTATCAAATCTACTTACCATCTGCTGATTTTTTATGATTTTAGGGATGAGCTTTGGAAAAAAGTTAACCACAAAATTATTCCTAACGTTAATATGTTTTGGTGGACTGTGGCCCATAATAAGATTTTGACTCAAGATAATCTTCAAAGAAGGGGTTTTTCTCTGGTTAACAAATGTGTGTTATGCCTTAAGGAAGAGGAAGTTGTTCCCCATTTGATTTTGCATTGTGACTTTTCTAGGGAAATATGGAGTATAGTGCTTCTGAACTTTGGATTGCAGTGGATCTGTAATAAAGATATTAAGGAAGTCATTAAAAATTGGGTTCCTCCTTTCTCTCAACCTTGACTAGTGGAGCTATGGAACCAAACCCTTCCTTTCATGGTATGGACTATGTGGAAGGAAAGGAATAATAGAATTTTTAGAGACTCTGTCAAAGATTATTCTCAAGTCTTCTAGTCTTTCTCTAAGAGCCTCATTGAAAGTGTTTCTAATTCTCATATCAAAACTGCTAATAAACCTCTAACTCAATAAGAGGAAAGTATGGCTTCTAATTGGGGAATTCTAAATCAAATTCCTACTTTTGACAATTCTAAGCAACTCCAGAGAATAAATACTAGGTGGATGCTCCTGAATTCTGGTTGGCTCAAATTAAATTTTGATGGAGCTTTGAAATCTGATGGTAGGGATAGTGGTGGTGAGGTTATCAAGAATGACATTGGGGAGTTTGTTGCTGCCTATGCTGGAGGCTTAGGTATTCAAAGTAATAACTTTGTTGAGGCTTCTACACTTTTATGGGGTATCAAGCAGCTAATCACGTTGGATATAAGGAAGTTGCATATTGAGGGAGACTCTAAAATAGTTATTGAGGCTATTACTAAGGGTTTAATCTGTAGGTGGCAGCTTAAGGACATAATTGTTGATATTCAAATGCTCATCTAGAGTATTAACCAAGTTGATTTCTCTAACATTTACAAAGAAGGAAATGGAGTTCCTGATGCACTTGCTAATCATGGTTAGCAGTTTGAAAACTGGTGATGTTGGCACCAATTCCATAATATCCCCCATACTATAGCGTCTTTAATTTAAAAAGAGATAACTTTTCAATGATGCCACATTACAATGTGAAAGCCATCTTGGCACAATCGGTTCCTTGTGGAATGATGAGCTGGCTACCTAAGGATGTTGTCATTATGTTGAAAAGTACTTTTCTAACAGATGCCAATTTGGCACTTATGATCGCCCGTGCGATGTTGAGCTGGCTGTTTGATGTTGATAGGAAGGCTAAATTTATGATTTTGGAGCATGGGAAGGACTCATAGAGATTGGAGAATGAGGCGGCATATCTAAGTAATGATGACCTTAGGATGCTCAATAGTTTCCTTATTTATTTCACTTTCTTGCTTCTTTATGCCTGTAGAGTTAATACTTGAGGGTTTTTAGAAGTTAGACAGAGACACAGTGAGCCTACTTGCTATTTTCCTCTACTCTGGGAGTTTGAAGGAAAGGTGATAATAGGGGGGATAGAATTCACACTGAGCCCATCTTTTGTAGTGAATTTAAGGATAATACAGTGGTATGGCATTACTACAAAGAAGGAGGCATCATTCCTTTCCTTGAATTTCTCAATGGCTATGATGAAAACCTTTCAGTGTAGTGTGCCCTATGTTGGGATAACCGCATCATTAAAATTGGTAGGATAGGGTTTGAAATTTTTGAGCAAGTTGTTGTGATGGCTACTAGCCTTTATGTGAAGGGCACAAAGCTAACGAAGAAGGCTAAGGTTGTTGACCTTCACAATTAGAAGATTTTTCTAGGTGAGGGGGAGGCACTTGTCACTTATCAAGGAGGGTTTGATCATGCAAAGCTTCTAGAGCCATGGCATGAGATGCGTTACCTTCTGATGAAATACTTCACTCTTGAAGGGTGTTTTACTAGGTTTTATAATTATCACCTTCCCCTCCTTAACCATTACAGGAGAAATGCTCTTATTAGCTTTCCTTTTTATTTGATGTCTTCTTTGGAACATTCAGTTCACCGAGTGAAAGCTAAAATCAATAAGAAACCCTCTAACCATCCTGTTCCCCTCCACCAAGGCCTTATTCATCATCTGTATAAGTTTCATCTTGTCTTGGACCATTTGAAACCAATTCTCTGCAGTGTTGTTGAAGTCCCTATGGATGCTCCTCTTGATGTTGCTTTTCCTGTTGAGGAGCCATGTTCTACCCCTAATAACTAAAATCTTAAAGGTGGTTCTTTTTCTGAAACCCTGGAAGAGAACACTGAGAAAGATATCCATACTTCTCCTACTAAGGGAAGTGCGAAGGGGATAAAAAGGAAATTTAAGGTTTCTACTATGGAGATTTCTGAAGTTAAGCATATGGGGGCCCATACAAATTGAAACAATGGCACTACGAGACCTTCAAAAAAAGCTAAAGATAAAACTGTAGTCAAAGATAAAAATGAATGTTACTCTTTGGGAGTTAGAAGGTCTGGTAGAATTGCTAGCAAACCAGCACCTCTGGCTAAGCTCATTGGTTATCCTAAATGTGAATTTGGTTCATCTACTCAAGGAGATGACAAGGCTAAAGGGGATGACATTAAGGTTCATGAGATTTTAGAGGAGACTGCAGGGGTTGAGGATAAGGAGGATTCTAACAGAGGAGAATTTGAAGCTGATGATAATGTTCAGGAAGAGGAGAGGGTGACTGTTGAGGAAGTTGAAGAGGCTGCTAAGGAAGATGGTGACAGTTAGGAGGATGAAATTGATGTTCTCAGAGGCTGTGTGGAATCCATGGAACAAAGTATTGGATCTATGAGATGCTTTTTCAACAGTATGCTATGTCAATCGGCTATGCTCAATTTGTCCCTACTGCAGGAACATGACACCCTTTCCCATGGAGGTGATGAAGAAAAAGTTAAAGAGTTTGACAAGATTTATGAATTTCTGGCTAAAGGCTAGGAGGATGTTTCTCCTTAGCTTTGTTTATTCAATTTCCATTTATCTACTATTAGACTGCTACATTTACTATCTGTTGTTTATCAACTATTAATGTTGTTTTTGTACCCAGGGTTGGTGGCTCTTTTTGTTTTTGAGCCTTTGGTATTCTTTTTTGGGTTTATGTTGTAAGGGTTTAGCCCCTAGTTTTTTCTACCTTATATAATCAAAAACATCTTCTCCAACAGTTTTCATTCCAACTCATCTGTATGATAAGCTTCCACTTGTAGTTCAACCACAAATGTTTAGGGGGGAAAGAATAGATATGCCCTGATTAGCTCCCCTAACTTTATGCCTTACCTCAATCAGCAACAAAGTCCTATATATAAAGTAGAGACACAAGTTCCTCCGTTTCATCACCTTTTTCTATCTTTCTTCTCCATATCTTTGCCATTTCCATCTTTTGTTAAATCACAATTTTCTCTATTTTCTTGTGCTGAACAGGTGGTTCCATAGAACCACTTTTGTAGAATCTTTCTCTATGCCCCAATTTGTTCCATTTTTAGAAACCAACATTATATTCTAGAGTCACACAATTTCCCCTCATTTTAGTTCTACATTCAATAGCCATGTGACCAAACTTATTGCATGTAAAGCAATAATGATAAAAAGATAAGAGATTCTAGCATCATGCTTTGGAAGTACAAATTAATTCTTCCTCATATTATCATTTCTTCTAGCCTTGGTTTGACAATCAATAGTATTATTTCCAAATTTATTGCAAGAATAAAATTAACCATAGAAGGATTGAAAGAACCTGGGATTAGCAGTTGATCTAGGAGGAGATCTCTTGAGATCTTTATTCTGATTGTTGACTTGTATGAAGTTATCATCATCCAACTCTTGCCCCTCATCTTCATTTTCCTCAGAGTCTTCAGTGATAGGTGTATATGCCTAAAAAAGACACGATTCATCCTAAATAAATATTCTAAATATTTATTCCCTTCTTCTATCAATTAAATAAATATTCCAAATTTATTTAATCGATTCATTGTTCCATAATTAAATAAATTCAATTTATTTAATTAAAATTCTTCTAAATGTCTCACACAATTAAATAGTCATAAATTATTTAATTAAGCCAAATTCCTCTATCCTAAGTTCTAAATTCCAAAAATCCACATCACCTTTACACCTCACCTTGTCCACCTCATCAGGTTGCACATGTAATTAAATATATTTAATATTTAATTACCTTATTTTCCCTCACCCACATGGCCTATTTCTTCAAAAAATCAGAGGTTAGTTAACTAATCAATCAAAAGTGTTAACTAACCTATCAATTGAGTCAAATCCTCAATCAATTCAGTCAGTTCCACAATTTATTCTTCTAACTAATCAATCAAGTCTGTTAACAGACCAGTCAATGGAGTTAACTCTCCAATCAATTTTGTCACATCCCCTCTTTCATGATGGAGCTGGGACACTTGTCACATTTCTACTAGTTGCACATTCCTCAACCATCCTCAGCCGTTGATCTTCATATCTCCTCTCAACCGTTGATTCCCATTCTTCCAAGTCTATAAATGGAACCTCATTCTTCCATTCTAATCATCCAGGCTTTTGACATCGTTACTCTGCAGAAATATCACCAGCGCGCCTTTGGCACCCTTTTGTCATCCACAAGCTTGAGATCACATACTTGCATTGGAGCTCACCTTCATTGCATATCACAATAGCCATTCACCATCGACTTCCTACGAACAGCTAAAAAGAGTGTACTCTCTGAGGGCTCACTTCATCTGCAAAAGGACGATTGTGATAGGCGAACAACAGAAGCATCGAAACGGGAGAGGTTTGCACTGTGTTCGGTCATTGCTTCGTTTATTGAATCCTTCTTGTTTCACTATTCTGTTGATGTTTGGGTCTTGTTTAATTCATTTGATTGATCACTATTTTACCCTTACAATAGGCTCTTCCCTTCCATTTCCAAAATCCTTTTAGGTACATCTATTTTAGGATTTTGACATTTCTCAAATCCAATACCACCTTTATTCTTTGGAGGTCTTTGACTACTGATTACCTCATCACGAATATTGGTGCTTTTCTTTAGTTTTAGACCTTTGTCTATCAAATCCTTTGCTTTTTCCAATTCTTTCTTAAGAGAGACAATTTTTTCTTCAAATTTGGAGCATTCAACTAATTTATCATTCAAGTTAACAATTAGGCAATCTGCAACATTCTTACCTTCTTCAACTTGAGATTTCAACTTATAAATTTCTTCCTTTGATTTTATGAGCTTGATCTTAGATTCTTCATTTTCAATTCTTACCGCATCTAGTTCTTCTAGGGTGTAAATGAGTTCTCCTTTGTAATCAACTATGCAGTCTTCTAGATTATAGGCTTTCATGTCTATATCATCTTCTAGAGGATTCCTACCTTTAAACAATACTTCATCTCTCATGTGTTCCTTTTCAAGATCTACATTAGTTGTTTATAGGTTGCATTCAAGGATTTTGGCTCCATGATACCAATTATTGAACACACAAAAGTACTGAGAGGGGGCTGAATTAGTACTTATTCAAGTTCTTTTCATACAACAATATTCAACCTAACATAAGCCTTCAAAATGTGAAAAGCACAAGTACATAGAAGCACACATCCATAACATCATATTTATGTGGAAAACTCTAGAAGTGAAAAACCATGATGAGCAAGTTGCTTGGATCTACTATCCAAATCCAATCTCACAAATAAAACTAGATTACAATATTATTTATGGGCTGCAACCCAAAGGAAGCTGAAACTCCTTGAATAGATACAACACTTACAATATATACATAGCTATTCTTTAATATGTAATAGAAAACTTAGTTGACTCAATGTTCTCCTCACAAAATTGAATGTTGATCAATTTAGCATGTGCACATCTATCTCACTGGTGCAGGAGCACCTTGACAAATTAATGTTTCCATAGGAGTTTGATTGAAATTTGATGATTTAACAATGTAATGAGATAATTTAAATCATTTTCCTTTTATTAAAGTCACTAAGAGAGGTCTAAGTTCAAATTTGTGTAAATGATGCAAAATTGTAAAGTTGCAAATGATGCAACATATGGAAGATGAAAGGTCATAGAGTAGTTTCATTCATTTGGAGGTAGTTAGAAACTGAAAGGTCATGATTTAATTCATTTAAAAGGTCTTGTATCCATTTGTGAAGGTGGGTGGTTGAAGATTTGAGCATGGAATGAGAAAAAATAATGTTTTCCTGTATTTTCCTTTAGAAATTTGCTGTCTTTTGCTATTGTACGGCCCTATATGGAATTGAATGGATACCTAATGGATTGAAAATGTTATATCCTTCAACCATCTTCCATTTTCTTCTTGTCCCATGCATTTTTATTTATTTTTGTGAAAGATATTAGTGTTTTATAGATTGTAATTTTCTGATTTTCCCTGCAACAGTCCTGTTGCAGCATTTGGTACGGTTTTGTATGGACATATACAGGAGCAAGCCATATATGGTTGGAAATAGTATTGAGTCTACTTTCCATTTCTTTTTGTTTCATCAAATTTCATTAAGATTTCAATAAGTTATGGCATTTTTATTGAGGGTAGGTCTGCGGAGTTTAATTTTCTGAAAATACAGTCTGAAAATATGCATGGTATGACTTGGTACGGCCTCACATTGATGAACATAATAGATGGATGGAATGATATGTGTTTCTAGTTTACAATTCTTTTAGTTTGGTATAATTTCATTAAGTTTTGTGAGAGATATTGCAATTTTGGTGAGGGCAGGTCTGAACACTGCCTAGGGTTTGTAGTTTTGGGAAAAGAGTCATAACTTTCTCTCCTGCCATTGGATCTTCATGAAAATTGGAGGAAAAGTATGTATTAATGTTCTCTTAAACCTGACAAAAGAAATTGGATTGGTTCTTTTATTTGTTAATGTTATTGAGGATAGTTTTGGTCCTCCTACCTCTGCATCACTCACCCCTACACAACAACAATATCAACTACAGCCACAACAAAACAACTTCAGAAACTCTTCTCCATCATTATATTATAAACAATTGCCTCTGCAGAAATATCACATTATATAAACTAGTCTTCTCCACATTTCATCATGAAATATGCTTCTGTGGTAAGTATATTCACACAATATCAATTCTATCACATAATTCACAACTCCTGTATCCTTTAATAACTTTGATTCTTCATATATATCCTTTGGAAGCATCAAAAACTTTCTCTTTAATCAACCAAGATGAAACATGCAACATGAAACATGTAATGGCCATAACAGTCAGCTCCCAAACATATGTGATAAGTAAAAATCTAAAGTGGTTCAAGACCAAGACATAATCAGGTCCTATCTTACCTTGGCATACTCTTCCATGCTAGTGTACAATTCAAAACATATGGCATAATCACCAATACATATCAGGTTGCCACAACAAGCACTTACCCTTCATTACATTTAGCTCCAGACCAAAAATCATACTGGAGGGGACAAACTATATCATGCAGACTACACAATGAACAATATATGTCATGTATGACATTCCTGTATACTTCTTTTTTCATCTCAAGATATATCATGCTGGTGCAAACTCTTGAAGTTTGATACCAGTGTCATTGACAAACTCTGCTTACTCAGTCTTAAGATAAAACATTGAAAAAACTATTTGTGGTGATCATAAACATTTGAGATTTGAAATGTACATACCAACTGTTGTGACTGATGTTGATGTTAGGCACCCACACAAGTACAACATGAAACAAAAGTTACACATCAACCCTTGTTTATCCTAAAAGATACAATGAATTCATAGAATTCATGATCCCAAGTCCCCGGTGATTAGGTCATAATCTGCTAAGATCTCTCAGTGGTTGATGTGTGTTGCTGTTTTCCATTTTGGGGTCTTACATGAATCAGTAGGTTCTGGTTTTGCAACAAAGCTTTTAGGGAAATTACTCTACACAGCATATACCTCCAAATGATGTGCCTAAGGTGATATTTGCATGAGTTCTACCCTTATCAGTGATTTCCTGCATGAAATTTTCAATGGTACATGCATCTAGTTCAAGAATATACTAATGATGTTCAGTTATCTATGGGATGTTAGCATATTCCTCTGTTCTACTTAATGTTTATCATGATGTGTAGTTATGAAAGTGACTTCTATAAAATTAAAATGAGAAAGAGGGTTAGAGAGAGAGATTCCTAAGATTTACTTGACTGAGATCACTGACCCACATACATATTCCCATACAGTAATGAAGAGAAGAAAATTGAAATCATACTTCACCAGGATATTCCACAAATCAGCATGATCCAATGCAAATCTTCAGAGGTAGAGTTGACAACAACATGCAATGAAATGAAAGCGCTTCTAAAGAACACAACATCCACTAGTACATATCCAAATATCAACTTGAAGATTACTTAAGGTTTATAATCATGATGTAATCTAAAGCTTCCTCTCCATATAGTATGTTCATAAAACATGCATGTTTACAGTGATCATGAGGAAAGAACCTTGAATGTTTCAACAATTCAGTCCCCACTAGTCTTAGCAATCTGGTCTCCTTCATGAAATTTCTACCGGTCCTCCTTCTATGATTCAACCTTCCCCCCTTTAATGGGATGCCCACCTTAATAAAATATTCTTCATAATGGGATGTCAACATTAATAAAATACTCCACCTCCATAATGGGATGGCAGCATATATAAAATACTCCACCTCCATAATGGGATGTCAGCATATATAAAATATATCCTCCATATAACTCTGCATCTTTAATGCTGCCAGGTCAAATCTGCATATTGACCCTCCATAGGCCTTGCGTGTACTTCTTGTTTGACCAAAGTTATACATCAAGCTCCAAAATAATTTCAGATTCCTCCTGCTCTACTTTCCCGCCATTTTCTATTTGAATATCAGGCTGCACTTTGAAATTCCTCGCTGATTAGGATATGATGATGACATCATAGGATGGACTAGCATTGCTGCAGTGTGAAAGGATGACATGATCAGGTTCTGGGATGGCTCAAAATCCACCTACCTTGCTTGTTTTCTGCCTTTTGCATCCTGAGTGTGCATCATCATGATCATCGGCAAGACATTGTTGATCGGGCCGAGCCCATAATGTCCTACCGATCTCATTCTCTGGCCGATGCACCTGCGGTCATCATATAAAGTTAGGCATTATCATTTAAATAACTAGCAGGAGGATCAACATCATATTAAATCATGCTCCTAAAGTGCAAACATGTATATATCAGGTTAGGATAGATCAAAAGCAAAAATCTGACCTTACCTTACCATTTACCTTTAAATATCATGTCGTGCACACATCATGATCATGCAAACAACAAGGCATATAGAGAATTAGCTATTTTGAATACCATTTCAAATCTGGCTTTGCATATTGGGTAGTGCATTTCCTCTTTATATTGGGTCATGTATCAGCCAGACTTACCTCATCGGGGTGACACCATCAAGCTTTGTTGATTGCACAAGTTATACTAATGCCCTTTACATGCGAATATATCGGGTCATGTTTGAAGATCAGGTGATATTCGGAACATGACCCATGTGAAATATGATCCCCCCTGGTAAAGGTCCAGATGATGTTATCAGGAGGTGATTTCCTTTGTTCATCACGATTGGATGATGTCATCATCATATTAGCCATGGGGTGATATTCAGAAGATCGTGATATTCAAAAGATCGACTGATCTTCAAAAAATCAGGTGATGCATGAAAGGTTGGGGTGATGCATCTTCATCAGGGTGATATTTGGCAAGGAGGGTGATCTTTGAAATATGATGATCCCCTTAGACTAAAATGACCTCCTGTCAGAATATCAGGATGACATCATCCGGATGATGACTTGGTTTTTGGCGTTGCGGCACTATGATGTCATCGTCATGTTATGCAGGAAAGGTCATGTTCGAAAATATACCTCCATGAGGTAAAAAGGATGATGATGTCATCTTCATGTGACATTCCTTTTTTATCAGGTTTTAATGACGTCATCAAGATATTGGTTCAGGGTGATATTTTGCGATAGGAGGATATTGAGAAATATCAGGTTACATTCAGAATATCGGGTCATGTTTAAAATATCCTCCTCTTTGTGAAGATTGGGATGACATCATCTGGATGATGACTTGGTTTTTGGCGCTGCGGCACTATGACGTCATCGTCATGTTATGCAAGAAAGGTCATGTTCAAAAATATACATCCACGAGGTAAAAAGGATGATGATGTCATCTTCATGTGACGTTCCTTGTTTATCGGGTTCTAATGATGTCATCAGGATATTGGTTTGGGGTGATATTTTGCGATAGGAGGATATTGAGAAATATCAGGTTACATTCATAATATCAGGTCATGTTTAAAATATCCTCCTCCTTGTGAAGATCGGGATGACGTCAGCAAATGGAAGACCTCATTTATCGCTATGTCATTATGACATCATCATCATGTTTATTTTTTCATCTAGTGGATTTGGATGACGTCACCAAGATATCGACTCAGGGTGATATTTGGATATCAAGGTGATATGAAAATATCGGGGTGATATGAAAATATCATCCGAGTGCAATGTGATCATCCTCCTTGAGAGGAAAAACTATCTTGACAATATCAGGTGATAAACGCACCCTTAAGTCATGCTTTATATGTCAGGAGGATATTTCAATGTATCGGGTCATGTCGCAAAAATGATGATGACCAGATAAACTATAATGTCCCTCTCTCAGAATATCAGGATGATGTCATCTAGATATTCACTCACTATATTGCTAAGGCATCATGACGTCATCGTCATGATCTGCGAGAAGGATCATGTTTAGGAAATATGCCCCCAAGAGGTTAATATGATGATTAGGTCATCATCATGATTGTTTCTTTGTTTATCGGACTTGAATGACATCATTAGGATAATGGCTTAGGGTGATATTTTGTGGCAGGAGGATATTGAGAAATATTGGGTTACATTGAGAAATATGATCCTCGCGAAATACATGATGTTGCTGATGGGCAAATATGGTCATCACCTAAATTTGACGTTCGGATGCTTGCGGGCAAGGTGAATATCGGGTGATAAACTAATATCTAGGTAATCTAAAAGATTGAGTGATGTTTGAAATATGATCCTCCCCCCAAATATTAGGTTGGACCAAAACTTTGACTGGACATAACTTTCTTACTTGGCCGAATTTCAGGGGGGTGTAAAAGGCAAACTTGCTTAGAATTTTACAATCTTTCACATGGCAAGCTTCCTGAGGCAAGATTTAGACCTTGAATTTTGGGCTCAGGGGGATCATCATGCACCTAATATGATGATGTTTTTAACCATTACCGCCCAGAGCACAAAAACAAAGGGGACAAGCCACAGCAGGGGTCCTCATTTTGCTAAGGGGCAAAAAGGGGCATGTTGTGAACATCACAACAACTAGCAACCAAACAAAACAATCCAAAATGAGACCATTAAAGGAAACTGAAAGAAATACATGCATAACTTCCAACTATCTCTCCTATAGGTCATCATCTAACTTGAGACTCAATGTATTCAATAAGGTGCATGAATTTTCCTTTCAGTTTAAGTGGGTGCATGTGATTAATTATCCTCATCTTGAAGATCAGTTGAACAAACCAGTGACTAACATTAGCCTATGTAGGTGAAGATGTTCCCTCATAGCCAAACAGATAGAGCCTTGCTGCCAGCAGGTGTCCATAGTCCCGACAAGGATATCATTACAATTCTCCTAAGTAAAGCCCCACTGCCAGCAAGCATCTATAGCCCCAGTAGAGTTACTTAGATGGCTTAACCTAGATTTTCAGTAAAATCCATTTTATTGCTTTATATTTTATATTTTTGGTAGAATTTCATAAGATGCTACATTTTTAACTTGATCATCATGATACAAGGAGTGGTCACTTGTTGAAATTAAGCTGAGAATTGTAATGGTAGCAAGGGTGACCTCTGATTTTTCACCTAATATCTACACTGGTAGGTTCAACCAACCTGAGGATTTTAGGTGTGTCATTGTGAGAAACATTCCTTGAATACTCAACCCATTCTTATTGAATACAAAATTTCACAAGTCAAACAACTCTCTACATTCATGACAGTCACAATAAGTTATGCATAAATTTCAAATAATTAACCTCAATGATCAGAATTTTCCATTATTTTATGTGGTTGTTAGTTTGCTCCTGCATGCTCTAAATCAAAAGAAAGATCCCTACTAAGGACAAAAAAGCAATCACACAAAATGAACAAAAGCAAGGAGACTGTACAAACAACTAACCTACAAATATACATTATGATACACATGACTGTCATGACGCTACTTCAGGCCTGAAAATAGTGCTTGAGGAACTGTCCATTGACTGGCAATGGGACATCCTCACCTGTTAAGGACTTGAGCTTGAAGGTGCTATCTCCTAGTATCTCAGAAATTTGAAAGGGGCTTATCTAGAGTTTATCAAACTTACCATGGTCACCCTTCCTTTCATGTGCTTTGTCCCATACCAAGACTAGATCTGAGATCCAGAAAGCCTTAATTTTAGCCCTTTTGTCAAACCAATGCTTGACAATAGCCTGATGTTTAGCAAACAAGTTAATGGCTTCACTTCTTTTTTCATCTGGGTGCATCAGCTGTAGCAACCTAACCTCCTGTTTGTTATTTATGCCTAGGTATTCTTGTGCAAACTACAGTGTAGGAATCTTTAGGTTAATAGGGAGGAGGGGATCTACCCCATATACTAGGTGAAAAGGTGAGTTTCCTAATGCAGCCTTATTTCTGGTTCTATCTACCCACAAGGCATATTTCAACAGAGTGTCCCATTCCCTTGGGTTCTTATCTATCAACTTCTTTATGATGTTAAGCAAGTTCTTGTTTGTGGATTTTGCTAATCCATTCCCTTGGGGATAGTAATTGGAGTAGAATTTCAAGATGACCCCAAGGTCAAAAGCCCAACCTGATAGTTTTATTAAAGCAAAGGCAGGTCCATTATCACACACTAAAGCATATGGAACTCCATACCTAGTCACTATGTTGCTTTCAACAAACTTAATGACATCTTTAGAAATACATGTTTTACTGCTGACAGCTTCAATTCACCTGGTACAGTAGTCTTGTGGCCTGAGGATGATGGAGGATTGATGGGTCCTATGAAGTCCATACCCCATTGAGCAAATGGGTGCATCTCCATCACTGGTTGCAGAGTTGAGCATCATATTTATCTCTATTTGCAGCAACTTGACACACATGACAATATTTGGTGTGTTCAACAGTGTCCTTGAAAATCATGGGCCAATAATACCTTGCCCTGAGGATGGCATGAGTGGTGCCTAAGGATGATCCATGTGCAATCCCAAATTTATCATGCAGTTCTGCTAGTACTTTGTCTGCTTCTGGTTTTTCCAAGCACTCGTCCTTTCATCATATATTTTTGTGCTTTTATCTTTAGGGCTCTCCTCTATGAGGCTTGCAATCTTGGGGGACATCTCCCAGTGATCAGGATATGCCTAATGTCTGAGTACCATGTTCTATCATCTTTTGCATCTAGAACATACTGTTGGCTCAGGATGTTAGGGTCTATCTCTGATATCATTTGACTCAAAGCTTGTCCTCTTACCAACCTCATGGGTGTGATATCCATGTCATAATCCTAGAGGATGGTGATCCATTTGGCTCTCTTCTCTCCTGCCGCACTTTGCTTTAGCAGCATCTTTATTGCTGCATCAGGTACCACAGCAATCACTTTACTCCTCAGGATGTAGTGCTTGAACTTCTTGACTGCTCGAACCAGAGCAAGTGCTTGTCTTTCAACATCCATGTACCTGAGCTCTACATCTCTGAAAGGGCAGCTCATGAAGGCTATAGGCTTCTCCTGCTTTTCTTCATTTCTCTGGGTTAGCACTATTGCAGAGGTATGTTTTGAGGCAAATGAGTAGATGTAAAAGTCCCTGGTGTAATCTAGACTGATTAGGACTGGAGCGTCTGAAATAGCTTTCTTAATGTCTTTAAAAGCTACTCTAGCTTCAGGTGTCCACTCAATCTTGGCGTCCCTTTTGAGCATGGCATTTAGGGGCCTAACTATCTCTACAAAGCCGGTGATGAACTTCCTAACAAAATTGATCTTACCAAAGTAAGATTTGAGCTCTGTCTTGCTTCCAGGCAGTTGTATTTTCATGATGGACTCTACTTTGTCAGGATCAATGATGATCCCATTCTCAGTTATTAGGTGACCCAACAACTTCCCGGTGGTCATCCCAAACATGCACTTCTTGGGATTTAAGGATATCCCATACTGCTCGCACTTCTTCAACACCTTTCTTAGGTCCTCTACATGGTTTTTTCTATCTTTGGAAAACACATCAGGTCATCCATGTAGATCACTATGCATTTATTGATTAAGTCTCTGAAGGCTATGTCCATTACCTGCTAGAAGGTGGCTCTAGCGTTTATCAGCCCAAATGGCATGCGTCTGTAGGTGAAGATCCCCCATTTAGTGGTGATTGCGGTTCTCAATCTATCATTTCTGTCCACCATCACCTGATTGTAACCAAAGAAGCCATCCAAGAAGGACATCATCTTGGCTCCATTCACAACCTGTAGGACTTCATCCAGGGAAGGCAAAGGATAGTTATCCTTTTCAAAAGCTCTATTCAAATTCCTGAAATCCATGCATAGCCTGATGTTGCCACTCTTCTTCCTCATGGGTACCAGGTTCGCCACCCACGTGGAGTGTCTCACGGGAAATATGATCCTGGCATCAAGCAGTCTTTTAACTTCTTCAAAGATGATAGGCTCCAGCAGGGCATTGATAAGTCTTTGTTTCTGCCTAAAAGGCTTGGCATCTGGCTTCAAAGGAATAGTATGGGTGATGACATAAGTGTCATAAGTCTTCAGCTCATCATATGTCTAGGCAATGACATGGATGTAGTCATGGAGAGCCTGGGTTATCCCTTTGAACTCTTCATACATGCAGACCTTTCCAATCAGGACATTTCTTTCTTTACCACCTTACCCAATGTCAACTGGAGAGTACTACCCCTCATCGGCTTTTGGGAGGTCCTTCTGTTTTAGCATGTTGTCTAGGTCAAATGCCCTATCTAGCTCTATCATCCCCTTAGGGATCCTGATGCCAGGCAACTCCAGGATTTCTCCTTCTTGCCAGACACGATCTTCCATGTTAACTTCATCTATGATCTGTGCCCCAGAAACATCTCTATTGGAAATAAAATCCGATATATGCTGATCATCATCAAATACTTGAAGATTGGTTACATTATCAGGTACTGAAGGCACTGATATTAATTCAACTGAGAACCTTTTGAGACTTGATATGGACAGAGGTTCCAAAGCACTGGCATCCTGGGCCAAAGCATCTGCTCTATGGTTTTTCTCCCTAGGCACATGGGTGATATTAAAGGCATCAAAACCTTCTATCAGGTTCCACACCTTGTGCCTATAGTTAGACAGCCTTTTGTATTTGCAGGAGTATATACCTCTTACCTGCCTGACAATTAATTTTGAGTCTCCATAGACATGCAGAATTCTCACCTTCTTGCTAAGTGCAAATAGCATCCCATGAATTAGAGCTTCATACTCTGCTACATTATTTGTACACGGGAACTGCAACCTGTATGCTGCTAGGTAGGATTTTCCTATTGGATTGATGAGGTCCACTCCTACTCCAGCTCCTTGCTTTGACTTAGATCCATCAAACCTGAGGATCCATGGCTTGTCTTCATCTAAAGGCTTGTCTAGGGCTTCTTTCTTCCTTTTGGCTCTGGCAGTTGCACCACCAGATGTCCACTTCAACTTTGGTATTTCTGTTTTCTTAGGCACCACTTCATCGACCTCATGGGAAGCCGATGTCTCTTCTTTTCTTTTATCATCAGGAGGAATATCCCCTGGACTAAGCTATGTCAATCTTCTTAAAATGTGCAAGCACAATGAATAAGATGCTTCTGAATGAGGTGCCTCATGTACCCTACGCCATCCTCCAACCAAGACATCCTAAGGAGGTCTTTGCTGCTGCATCATCTTTTGCATTTCTTTTGACAGGAACTCTTTGAATTTGGATAGACTGCTGCCCCTATCTTTGTCAGCCAACTCATAGTCTGACTCCATCAAACAATCACTCCCAGGGGTGATTTTCTCATTATTCTTAGCATTACTCCCGTTGCCAACCAGTATCCCTTCTGTTACCTTAACAGGATCCTCATCATGATGTGTGCTTCGTCTCACTCCTGCAAAAAACAAACAAGGATCAGCATCATTACCATTATATTCAGCACTTACCGTAGATGATGATGACAATGCCTCATGGTATGCCTGTTCCAACTCTAGCATGTCTAGGCAGGCCTCAAATGTTTTTTCAGAATGAGCCTGATTATGCAACCTACACCATCCACTAATTAAAATATCATGAATAGGTACATTTAACAATTGGCAGTGTTTCACCTCTTTAAGCAGATGCATCTCAAAATTCTTGAAGTGATCTATCTCTATCTCATTTCCAAAATTACAACTAGGTTCTAGATATGCATCATCATCCTGAGGGTTATCATCATGATCATGTATGTCAAGCATCAGGATCTCCTCTACCCTAGCAGTCTGAGGTCTGATGGAGTAAACTCCAGGTTCCACATTCACATACATGACTTTGTTGGTATTGTTATATTCGGTAATCATGTGTTTCATGTGAGGTTCAACTTCAATCCTGATCTGGTTAGGTATTCCCCTCCAGGGCAACCACATGTGATTGAAGTCAGTAGACATATATCCATTGAGGATCTTTGACCAATCCCTACTTTGTAACATTCCGTATGCATCAGGTATATCGACTACCTGGATATTAATATAATGTTGGATTCTGGGATCCGAGGCTAGTTGCATATGGATGTGGGTCAGTTCCCCTACCATGTTTACTTATGTTTTATCCAGCTGGGTTACTTTCTTCAATGATTTGGCAAGATGTAACCCCAAGGCATTGCATATGGATAAGGGCATCACATTGGTAGATGCTCCTCAGTCCACTAGACAGTTGTGTAGATTCTTACCGAACATCCTTATGGTCAGGAGGAAGGGAGGTGACTCACTTTTATCTTTATATAAGGTCATGTGGGAGGTCTCTGTAGCTTGGACAGTGGCTGAGGTTTTTAATTTTGTATTAGCATCCCTGGCAGCATGATCTTTATTTCCAAACTAGCCTAGGGTATGGCTGTCTTCCTTTTGGGTAGGACTGTCTAAAGACTTTAAAAAAGCACTCTTGATAGCAGGGGTCCTAAGCAATCTGACAATGGCAGGATGATCTTAACCTTCTTCATCTCATCAGTCAGGTAAGAAACCAATATGTCAGGTCCAGGAGGTTGATTCATGGCTTTTGGTGTTGCATTCTGTGGTGTCAAGTGATGCACACTGACTTTGGGAAGTCCAGGGTTATTATTTGCCTAGGGATTAGGTGGAGTATTGAAGTTGTTTGGAGGTAATGAGGTGGTCAAAGGGCCAGTAGACCGATTTGAGTTATTCCTCATGTTGTAGTTATGTCTACCTTGAGGTTGCTATTGATAAGCATTGACTTCCTCATGTTCCACTGATGGCTCATTCTCATCTTCAAATGGGAAAACATAGTTGAATTCAAAAGCCATGGATGATTCCTCACATGTTGAGGTGTAATCCTGATGTGATGAGGTTGCATGCTGGTAGGGATGATGCATGAAGCTTTCCAGCACTAAGGCGGTATCATACTCACAGGAGATAATCTCATTTCCCTCTACATAAGGTGGGTTTCTTGAAGTACTGGATACTTCAACTTGGAAAATGTTGGTTGCAACCCTAAATTGGGGGCAATCTAACTCTGCATGAGCATTGGTATTATGAATCTTGCACTAGTTTGCAAGTGTTGCCTTAGCAAGGTTTACTTTGGTGGTCTATTTAGATTCACCAGGAGGCTGATTATCTAGGGGTGATGGCAAGGAACCATTGTTTGGCCTAGTGTTCCACACTCTAGGCTATCTAGGAAGATTGTTGTTGCCATTATTGTTATTGTAATTATTGTTGTTATATCCTCTGTCAGGATAATTTGGCTTGTCATTGGCATAATTCCTATTCTGATTGGACTGGGAATAGAAATTTTGGTTTCTCAAATGAGTCACTTCTATTGTGAGTTTTCTTAGCTAAGCAAAGATTTCCTTGATCTCTACCTTCTCCTCTTGAGCTTTAGCCACTACACTTTCAGTCTGAGGCTCGAAGAATGAGGATCCAGTGTTATTGTTATTAGGATCTATACCCTAAGGTGTCTGAGTTTGTATAGGATATTGTGGTAGTTGGCCATTCCCATTAGGAGGTGGCATAATACTCAGTGGAGGTACTTGTAAGGGTGTAGGCATGACTACTGGGGGTACCATTGCTCCATTAGGATACTGTGCAGGATATGATGCAGGATATGTTAGATACATACCAGACAGTGTAGGAAAGGCAATATTTGGAGTAGGAGTAGGTATTAACTGCTGACTAACCTTTATAGCTTCCCCAAAGGCTCCTGCTAAAGTTACGCCAGGATGTGCCCTCCTGATAAACATGGAGGTCAAGGGATCTAAGGCTGAGTAGTAAATGCTCCTGGCAGCTTCATCTATTACATTATAAGGAGCTACTAACTTAGACAGCATCTTTTGGAATCTAGCATTGAAGTTTGCTATAGGCTCTCCCTTAGACCTCTTGATAATGGCAAATAAATGGTAGTTCGTTGAAGGGTCTATAGGCACTTTGAACCTATCCTTGAAAGCTTTCTCCAAGGCATCCCATGAGTTGACTAAACCTTGACCCAAACTAATGTACTAGTTGTAGGCCTCCTCTCCTAAGGAGAAAGGAAACAACTTGCAGACCACATCTTCATACTCAATCCTAGCCCTACAACAGGCTTCTTTGAAGGTTCTGACATGATCATCAGCATCCTGATATGGGTGGTATTTAGGACAAATTTTATCTGGGTTTTTGGGCAGAGCATGATATGCAATGAAGGTCAAAGGTGACTCTGCTGTGAAGAATGACATTGCAACCAGAGGGAGTTGGATCTAGGGTGTGACCAACTGAGGTTGAACCTGAGGTGTGATAGAGAGCCCTGGCAAGGATATGTGTAGGCCAATAGGAGTTGCAAGAGTAGGCCCTGGTGAAGCTCCAGATGTACTAGGATCAGGGGATTGATGAAGGTCCACAATCCTAGGTCTAAATCCCTTGGTATGTAGTTCTTCAAAGGGTCCACTAGATCTAGACCTAGTGTTTGGCTTAGAAGCCAAGATTCTTCAATTTCTAAGAAAGATAGGTTGGTTTATGGTCAGATTTGGAAACTGACAGGGTAATTAAGCAATGTTTGTAGGAATCTATAGTTTTCTTGTTCTGGCCCTCCTTCTAGCGCCAGTTCTATTGTGGCTGATGTTGATGTTAGGCACCCACAAAAGTACAACATGAAACAAAAGTTACACATCAACCCTTGTTTATCCTAAAAGATACAATGAATTCATAGAATTCATGTTCCCAAGTCCCCGGTGACTAGGTCATAATCTACTAAGATCTCTCAGTGGTTGATGTGTGTTGCTGTTTTCCATTTTGGGGTCTTACATGAATCAGTAGGTTCTAGTTTTGCAACAAAGCTTTTAGGGAAATTACTCTACATAGCACATACCTCCAAATGATGTGCCTAAGGTGATATTTGCATGAGTTCTACCCTTATCAGTGATTTCCTGCATGAAATTTTCAATGGTACATGCATCTAGTTCAAGAATATACTAATGATGTTCAGTTATCTACGGGATGTCAGCGTATTCCTCTATTCTACTTAATATTTTTCATGATGTGTAGTTATGAAAGTGACTTCTATAAAATTAAAATGAGAAAAAAGGTTAGAGAGAGAGATTCCTAAGATTTACTTGACTGAGATCACTGACCCACATACATATTCCCATACAGTAATGAAGAGAAGAAAACTGAAATCATACTTCACCAGGATATTCCACAAATCAACATGATCCAATGCAAATCTTCAGAGGTAGAGTTGACAACAACATGCAATGAAATGAAAGCACTTCTAAAGAACACAGCATCCACCAGTACATATCTAGAAATTAACTTGAAAATTACTTAAGGTTTACAATCATAATGTAATCTGAAGCTTCCTCTCCATATAGTATGTTCATAAAACATGCATGTTTACAGTGATCATGAGGAAAGAACCTTGAATGTTTCAACAGTTCAGTCCCCACTAGTCTCAGCAATTTGGTCTCCTTCATGAATTTTCCACTGGTCCTCCTTCTATGATTCAACCTTCCCCTCTTTAATGGGATGCCCACCTTAATAAAATATTCTTTATAATGGGATGTCAGCATTAATAAAATACTCCACCTCCATAATGGGATGGCAGCATATATAAAATGCTCCACCTCCATAATGAGATGTCAGCATATATAAAATATATCCTCCATATAACTCTGCATCTTTAATGCTGTCAGGTCAAATCTGCATATTGACCCTCCGTAGGCCTTGTGTGTACTTCATGTTTGACCAAAGTTATACATTGGGCTCCAAAATAATTTCAAATTCCTCTCACTCTACTTTCCTGCCATTTTCTATTTGAATATCGGGCTGCACTTTGAAATTCCTCACTGATCAAGATATGATGATGACGTCACAGGATGGATTGGCATTGCTGTAGTATGAAAGGATGACATCATCAGGTTCTGGGATGGCTCAAAATCCACCTGCCTTGCTTGTTTTGTACCTTTTGCATCTTGAGCATGCATCATCATGATCATCGGCAAGACAACGCTAATCAGGGCAAGCCCATAATGTCCTACCGATCTCATTCTCTGGCCGATGCACCTGCGGTCATCATATAAAGTTAGGCATTATCGTTTAAATAACTAGCAAGAGGATCAACATGATATTAAATCATGCTCCTAAAGTGCAAACATGTATATATCAGGTTAGGACAGATCAAAAGCAAAAATTTGACATTACCTTACCATTTACCTTTAAATATCATGTCGTGCACACATCATGATCATGCAAACGACAAGGCATACAAAGAATTAGCTATTTTGAATACCATTTCAAATCCATCTCTGCATATCGGGTAGTACATTTCCTCTTTATATCGGGTCATGTATCGGCTAGACTTACCTCATTAGCATGACACCATCGAGCTTCACTGATCACACAAGTTATACTGATGCCCTTTACATGCAAATATATCAGGTCATGTTTTAAGATCGGGTGATATTCGAAACATGACCCATGTGAAATATGATCCCCCCTGGTAAAGGTCCAGATGATGTCATCAGGAGGTGATTTCCTTTGTTCATCGAGCTTGGATGATGTCATCATCATGTTAGCCATGGGGTGATATTCAGAAGATCGTGATATTCAAAAGATCAGCTGATCTTCAAAAAATCAGGTGATGCATGAAAGGTCAGGGTGATGCATCTTCATTAGGGTGATATTTGGCGAGGAGGGTGATCTTTGAAAGATGATGATCCCCTTAGACTAAAATGACCTCCTGTCGGAATGATGATGTCATCCGGATGATGACTTGGTTTTTGGCGATGTGGCACTATGACATCATCATCATGTTATGCAGGAAAGGTCATGTTTGAAAATATACCTCCACAAGGTAAAAAGGATGATGATGTCATCTTCATGTGACGTTCCTTGTTTATCGGGTTCTAATGACGTCATCAGGATATTGGTTCGGGGTGATATTTCACGACAGGAGGATATTGAGAAATATCAGGTTACATTCATAGTATCAGGTCATGTTTAAAATATCCTCCTCCTTGCGAAGATCAGGATGACATCATTTAGATGATGACCTGGTTTTTGGTGCTGCAGCACTATGATGTCATCGTCATGCTATGCAGGAAAGGTCATGTTCAAAAATATACCTCCACGAGGTAAAAAGGATGATGATGTCATCTTCATGTGACGTTCCTTGTTTATCGGGTTCTAATGACATCATCAGGATATTGGTTCGGGGTGATATTTTGTGACAGGAGGATATTGAGAAATATCAGGTTACATTCAGAATATCGGGTCATGTTTACAATATTCTCCTCCTTGTGAAGATCAAGATGATGTCAGCAGATGGAAGACCTCATTTATCGCTATGTCATTATGACATCATCGTCATGTTTATTTCTTCGTCTAGTGGATTTGGATGACGTCACCAAGATATCGACTCAGGGTGATCTTTGGATATCAGGGTGATATGAAAATATCATCCGAGTGCAATGTGATCATCCTCCTCGAGAGGAAAAACTATCCTGACAATATCGGGTGATAAACAGACCCTTAAGTCGTGCTTTATACGTCAGGAGGATATTTCAATGTATCAGGTCATGTCACAAAAATGATGATGACCTGATAAACTATAATGTCCCTCTCTCAGAATATCAGGATGACGTCATCTGGATATTCGCTCACTATATTGCTAAGGCATCATGACATCATCATCATGATAGGCGAGAAGGATCATGTTTAGGAAATATGCCCCCAAGAGGTGAATATGATGATTACGTCATCGTCATGATTGTTTCTTTGTTTATCAGACTTGAATGACATCATCAGGATAATGGCTTAGGGTGATATTTCGCGGCAGGAGGATATTGAGAAATATCGGGTTACATTGAGAAATATGATCCTCGTGAAATACATGATGCTGTTGATGGGCAAATATGGTCATCACCTAAATTTGACGTTCGGATGCTTGCAGGCAAGGTGAATATCGGGTGATAAACTGATATCCAAGTAATCTAAAAGATCAGGTGATGTTTGAAATATGATCCTCCCCCCAAATATCAGGTTGGACCAAAACTTTGACCAGACATAACTTTCTTACTTGGCCTAATTTCAGGGGGATGTAAAAGGCAAACTTGCTTAGAATTTTACACTCTTTCACATGGCAAGCTTCCTGAGGCAAGATTCAGACCTTAAATTTTGGGCTCAAGAGGATCATCATGCACCTGATATGATGATGCTTTTTACCATTACTGCCCAGAGCACAAAAACAAAGGGGGCAAGCCACAACAGGGGTCCTCATTTTGCTAAGGGGCAAAAAGGGGCGTGTTGTGAACATCACAACACCAACCAGCCATATGAGCTTATATTTAAATCAGCAGGGCCAAAAACCATTACGTAGTGATATGAGGTGGCCTCAACAATCTCTGTCTACTTGCTTCAACTAGCACTAAGGCATGTCATCACACTACTAATTCCAGAGAAGAAACTACAATACATATTAACACTTGAATCTTGAAATATGCATACCCAATACCCATATCTAACCATCCTTCAAACTGCAACATAATATCTTCATCTACGAAGAGATGCAGAGCATTCTCCTATCTCTCTGTGACTGTACTTACCCTATCTCAACACTGTCTTCACACTTCTATCTCCAAAACATCTTTTTGTTAGCTTCATGACCTCAAACCTGAAACATAGGTAATTGAATGCAATATCTAGCCAGTAGTCAAATCTGCAGGCCCTTACCTTCAATTGTGATAGAATGTGGTACCTTCTTGTGAGCATATAACACCTTCCCTAACTTGTACTACACTTAGACAATTTCCTTCTTTCTTTATCATGTGGAAAGAGCACCATGAGTCCATGGAAAGAATCCAACTCTACTCATCACAGAGTTTAAACATGAACATATCAAAGATGTGGTCTTACACATGAACCTCAAAAGATATGGTATGACTGTGTATAGATGATATTGATCCATCTCCTTTACTTAAAAACTCTTTTGATCAGCTTTCTTTGTCTGCTCCTTTCTTCACCCCAACATATATTCATCACTTTACATCTCTATCTCACAATAGTTCTGATCACTTATTCTACTATCTTCATTGATCATCATGTTGCTACAATCTTCCTTTGACACATCTAGTGAGACCACTCACAATACAACACTTCATACTACTATTGAAATCAATGACAACACATATACAACAACACATCCATTGGTGCAATGCCACAAAACACCTCATCATGGTCCACCCCTATGTTGAACCTCACCCAACACTATTTCTCCACAAAAACCCAATCTCCTTTTTGCAACCAACCCATCTAATATATGTGTGGATGTTTATGATAGGAAGTTATAGGTTGATCAAACCATTTCCTTCATAACCCTATGAGAGATAATGATGCATACAAGTTTATAAAGTTACCACAATGCAAATATCAAAAGACAACTTTAAGATAACACAAGCTATCCTCTAGGAAACCCTCAAGAGGAAAAAACCCAACCTCCAAAAGCATCCACGCTCAATGTATTATTCAGCGATGAAACAATATAATACACTTAGAACATCTTCATGAACACTTATAAAACATCAAGATCCTCCAATGCATCCTCCATGTGTCCAAACATCTATCCACACATCCCATGGCATGCTTCACAAATGCACTCACAAGTGAGACTCAATACAATGACAACCCACACAAACAAACAACTAAACAACCAACAACCAACACACACCACTAACCACGTGCTTTCTTTTATAGACTCAAACTCATGTGGGTGTGAACAAGGTTATCACCTAACTGGTTTACCCTTGTGTGGATAATTTATAACATTTAGTAGTTATTATAAGTTAAATAATATTAACACATCACACATAATTCACACATGTTAACTTAGTGAGTCTTCTAGATCTGTCTAGTTGTGTCTAGTTGTCGATATTTTTTTATAGTTGTTGATAGTTGTCATCTTATACTATAGTTGTCACATGTCATAGGATTATGACACTTGTCACATGACTACAACATCCCACATTTCATCCTTGTCTTTATAAGCAAGGCATATCATGTACATTGTAGCAACAATCTTTTGCATTCATTGATAGAGTAGCACTATTCTCTCATTTGATCTCTCTTATCCTTTCATGAAGTCCTAGATCCTAGGTGGCTCCAATCATAGCCAACTCTAACATGGTATAAGAACTCTAGAAAGACTCACTTTGTGTTAGTAATTTTTTGATAGATCTTGAGTGCAATTCATGGTGGATCTTGATAGTTGAGTATGTTCTTCTCTTGCATCAAACGATGACCTAGAGAATTAGAAAGACTTGATAGAAATACCATATTTGTGAGGGTTTCCCCTTTGTGGCATTGTATTGCAAGTTCATTTTGTAGCATGCCACTACAAATTTGAGCACACCACTATGTTCAAGAGGTCTAAGATAGTCAAGATTGCCCTTTGTTTCGTTCAAATCAGACATCAGAGGCCAAATCTATGAGGGTTTGGAGTTGGGAGGTACATGGATGATCTAGTAGGCACCTAATCTTTTAGAGCACATTGGGTCAAATCCAACCCTACCATTGTGCTCAAGAGGCCCAAAAGTGCCAAGATCAACTGTCAATTCATCAAAATCTGACAAAGTTACAACAAAAGGCAAGATTTTTTTGCCCATCGATCGTACATAATATTTTGTAGGAATCACGACAGAATTTCACCTGCACATGCCCAGTGTCAATGATTCAGAATCATTTTTTATCCATCAGGTGAAAAAAAAATCCAATGCTAGTTATAAGGTTTGTACACTAGTTGAAATCTTAATCTGTAGATTTTTAGTTTTTTGGTACCTTATCTGTAGTTTTGCAGGGTACCCTGTGCATAGGGTACAATGACACCTACAAGCACCATGTGGCATGATCTCTAGTCTTCTAAACATCAGTAGATCATACCCTCCATGGCAATGAATAATCCCAATGGTCATCATATTTCCCAGTGGCTACCACATATCTAGTAGCAACATTCCTGGATCACAAATCTTCTGATGGTCTTAAGAAATCTATAGGTGATTTTTTTAATATTAGCAGTCTTCATCTAGTGGCCATTGTAAATAGCCAATCAGGGTTTCCAACCACCTGACAACCATTCATACCCAATCAATGAGAGTCATCAAATCATGGTAGCACTATTGAATAGCCTTCAATGGCAACACCACACTTTAGTGGTCTGCATTTTTTCATCATGTCCTAACAGTTTTCATTCTGGCAGTCTTCAAATCTAGTTGGTAGATCTCACACTGTAAAAGTTCATGCTAGAAATTTTATAAACTCATCAATTGTTCACATTGGTGGTTAAACAACTTCCCCAGTGGTTTCCTACATCATCCAGTGGTCAGTAAAATCTACCCCCTCAAAGCCATCTACATGGATGCAGATAGTAGTTTTCAGTGATAATAAGTAGTTTTTGCCTTGTAACAATGGTTTTATGTATGGATTGATAGCTTTGCAGAAGATACCAGTGGTTTTAGACACATGAGAGTCATTTTCTATTTTTTAGTGGCTACAAGACATATTTCACTCAAAATGAGAATATTTTGTTTGGGAAAGGAATATTCCATCCATAGGGCCCACTTTGCCCCTTAAAGCCCTAAAAGGGGGCTTTTTTCTATTTTCATAACTTTTGCCCATGAAGTCAAAATCGGGCAAACGAGATATTGTTGGAAATCTGACAAAGAGTACTTTGTAGTGGTGTAGATTTTTTTCTAATATTTTCCTACAGGTGACAGATACAACAGTTTGAAGACATATCTTCATTTTTGTCTTTCGAGCTTACAACTTTTAGCCACGATCTCTAATTTTTGTAATTCTTGTGGCATCGAAAAGGTATTCACAAGCTCTTCAAACACATCCATGCACTTTTCTCATATTCTACTCTAATTTCATTTTATTCAATTTGTCAGTTTTTTGGCTTTTGAACGATAATGTGAGCATCTTGAAACTTGAGGAAGTGAAACTTGTTTTGGAGGGATTTGTTTGCTCTAATTAATTAAGGTGAGTGATTGTAATGGCCCTTGGATCTTTGTTTTAAGAGACTTTGATTCTTTCCCAATTTTGGTCCCTTGAGGACAATTGTAAATCACACTAAGTATAAAGTGCCATAATCATTCTTTTTTTGGGGGTAATCTCTTTGATTGAATAACATGGGGGTTGCACTTGTGTTCTTTTTTTTACTCTTGTATCATGGATCCAAACAAACTTAGATTGTAGCCCAAACAATGTGGAATTGAGATAGAGGACACTCAATTGATTCTTTCAATCCTTTCTGAGCTTGCTCCTAACTATTCAATTTTTGTTTCTACCTTTTATGCTACTATAGACGGACTTGGGAAAGATTTCAAAATGCCTTCACTTGATGAGTTTGTCACATCACTCCAAGGTAGAAAGCTAAGTTAGTAAACATGGGCACATTGAAGTCTCCTAGACCTCAATCACTTCTTGCTAATCAAGGTACAAAGGATTAGAAAGCTTTAACTAGCAAATGCAAGAAACAACAAAATAAGGATTTCAAGAAAAATGAGCAAGCAAAGGAATCAACCAAATGACCTAAGCCCTCATCCTCTCAAAAGGAGGAATCATCTAAGAAGGAAAGACCAAAGTGTGCATATTGCAAGAAACTAGGATATGATGAGCATAAGTGTTATGAGAAAAAAATTGATGAGTTGACTCACATTATTCAAAAGCACAATATCCAAATACCACCATCATCACCTAGTCCATCATATTCTTCAAACCATCATCATCAACATAGATAGGGACAATAGGCATTGCCAATGCGATAAACAAGGGACATGCCCTCTTTATTTCTATAAGTCTTTAGTCATAGAGATGGATTCTTAATTCTGGAGCTTCTCATCATATGACATCTTCACAAGGGATGTGCTATTCATTTGAGTCATGTACTTTGCCACCTATTTTGATGGGTAACAATACATACATGCATGTAATTGGTAAAGGAACTATTGATGTTGATGAGAGTACATTCAACAATTTGTTGTGTGTACCTTCCTTGACAACCAATCTCCTTTCCATCTATCATATTACTCATTGTGGTGTAGGGAAGAAAGTTGAGTTCACTCTTGATTTTGTGATCATATAGGACTTGGAGAGAAGAGATATCATTGCTATTGGAATGATTGATCATACATCTCACTTGTAGACATTCTCCCATTTTGCTAATGATGTAGATCCTTTGATTGGTATTCACACTCATGCATCAAGTGTGAATCAAGTTTTCAAGGAGAAGTTTGGTCACTTGAACCTTGGTGTTCTTTCACCCACTTTGGTGAATGAGATTAGTGTTGAGCTTCCATCACCTCAACATCCTTCTTCTTCAGAGGTTGACATCGACATGGGTTCTTCTACTTCATTTGAGAAGGATCATACAAGTATTTCAGACATAGCTTTGTGGGGTACTTTCTTGGCAAGTATATCAAACTTGTTTTGTGAGTCTCATATTATAGATTTGGAGGACACACTTGAGGGGATATCTATCCTCTTTGATGACAGTTACATCACAACTATTATCCCATCTACTTCATCTTTGGAGGTTTTTCTTCATGCGTCTACCTAGGATTTTGGATTGGGCACACGTCATTGCATTGTGCCATTCTTTGAATTTGACATGTTGACACTTGAGCAATTTTTAGAGACATCATACATCATGAGGCTTTTTCCCTCATACCTTGAGATGGAATTTCTTCTACACTAGCCTTTGGATTTGTTTCTTCCTAAGGGGAGGAATGTTGTTTGCAGGTACTTGACACTTTCTAGCATTCATCTTCAGGCATTCACCATTGGCACGATAGCTACTTCATTGTGTAGGAGACCTATAGTCTCACACTTACTCCCCTATGGGGGGTAATTGGTTTTACATATGTGTTGAATGTAGTCCTACGAGGTCTTGAGTCCTCCTTCCATCACATCCTTCATTTGTTTCATGCATTCTCACTTTTGGAGAGGAGTTTTTTCCCATGCGTTTTTCTCATTTTCTCCACATGATATTTGCTTGTACATGGGTACCTAACCTGACATAGTAGCTGAGACCCATCATATTCATTCATCATTGCATCTTGCTTTAGTCAGGTACTCCCTAAGTTGCGCTTAAGGCAGGGTGTTGGTGTGAACAGGGTTATCACCTAACCGATTTACCCTTGTGTGGATAATTCGTATTATTTAAGTATTTGTTAGTTAAATAATATTCACATATGACACATAATTCACACATGTTAAGTTGACTTAGTGATTCTTCTAAATATCTAGTTGTGTCTATTTGTTGATAGTTGTTGATAGTTGTCATCTTATCCTATACTTGTCACATGTCATAGGATTATGACACTTGTCACATGACTACAACATCCCACATTTCATCCTTGTCTTTATAAGCAAGGCATATCATGTACATTGTAACAATGATCTTTTGCATCATTGATAGAATAACATTATTCTCTCATTTGATCTCTTGTACTTTTATGAAGTCCTAGATCCTGGGTGGATCCAATAATAGCCAACTAACAGCTCACACAAATACAACTTGTGGTATTGGGTCTCAAAATCATTAGTACACAAATCCATTGACCCCTCATTTAATTATTGTAACTAAATTTTCTCTTTATGGTACTATTTTTTCCAAATATTAAATAATTTCCCAATGTGCAACTCCACATTAAATATTTTTCCAATTTTACATACAACTTTTACATGTGGCCGCAAATAAATATTTAATTTGGATAAATACATCACTTTAGATGCACCACAAATAAATATTTATTTTACATAATTTAAATAATTTATTTTTATGCAAGGTGTACAACACACTTATTCTAACATTCTCACACTTATTGTATACTTTTCATAGGTGTCAATCAATGAAATGCATCATCATAGCCATACATGAATCCACATGAATCTCCAACATGCTCTCATGCTGCATCAAGATACCTATAACTAAACCAAGATGACCATAAACTCAAGCAAGAACTCCTCTCTTCCTCCAACATGCCACCTATTCAAGAAAAGGATCAACCTAGGGTGAATATGCACTGATCCAAAGAACACAAGCATCAAATCCAACTGATAACAAAGTCTCCAAGCTATTGAGAAAAATAAAAAACCCACATAACTAGAAATAACACCCACATCAGATACTAATACATCCAACCATCCATACCTCCTTGATATCAAGAACACCAATAAACTCATTCCAACAACATATCCAACCCATATACCACAACACAAGTTCCATGGATAAAATATGTCAATGGAAACCATACATATCCAAGAGATCCCACTACATGGGTAATGTCAAATATGAAAATGGATTAGAGCATATCAAGTCTGCCAATCAACACTCAAACCAAGGTGTGGATAATCAAAACCATGAAGTACTAGGAACAATAACAATGATCCACACATGCAACACAAAATGTTGGATACTCCCTCACAACATGTCACCATAACTCTCCCAAGTCCAACCATACGAGCATGAACCTCAAAGAAGTAGCCATAAAACAAAGAGAGAAAAACTATAAACCATTTCATAACATGTCCTTCTACCAACATCTCAGAGTGCTAATCTATGTCAAGTATGATCTCCTTTACATCACCAAATGAAAATTCTTAACGACACCCAACCATTCAATCTCATAAATAAGAAAAAATATATGTATCATGTAACCAACATGGATGTAATCCTCTCTAACAAAGGAATATGAAACTCGTAACCATTACAAAACTAAGAATAAGCCTAATCACATATCCTAAACACCTTGTAAAGGACATCATGAACCAAACTTATATGCACAAAGAGATAATCAAGCCAACTTCACTCAAATGAACCCTCCTGAACCAATAATCATATCTCAAGATCCATATTCATGAGAAGATAAAGCATAAAGAAAAATGCATATAAAGAACATGATGGACAATACCTATTTGAAGATAATTCACTAAGTAGACCAAGAGTGGAGAATGAGAATGCTCCTCAATGATACATCAAGCCACGATGACTCTCTAATAACAATCTCATATATGTCCTATTACCAATTTTTCACCTACAACTCAAATTAGCAAAGATGAAACATTTGTTTCATTTTAAGATGAAAGGTACTTAACATTTTTCTACTATGTTAGTTTTTGCATAGTTTAAAGTGCTTGGAAAAGGAAAAGGTTCATTTTTATGATGCCATTGTTATAACAGAAGAGAAGACATTAAGTTTATCATTTAATGCTTTACAGAGATTTCATGGATGATAAGGAGTTATTTCATTTTGTATTATAATATTTCATTCATTTTACAAATGGGATATACACAAGACTGCATAAGTATTGTATTGAAAGAAAGAAGAGAGATCAAATATCCCACACAATCTATGGGAATAGCTAAACAAACACATCATAAATAATATATTATGCATTTGAAGATTAAGTGAAGAAATGAAGCAAATAAGACAAAACATATCCATCATTGCCTATTGGTGCTTAGTGTTGGTCTTCATTGTAGCTAGCACCTCTTTGTTCTTGATCTCTGAATGACCCTATATCATGGTGAAAGAGATGTTAGAGCTCCAGACATGAGTTTTCCTATGTGCTCCATCAACAGAAACATAATACATTGTTTATTATGTATTGAATTAGATAACAAAATTAGATATATGTAAGAGATCCTGAAAATGAAACATCACAGGAGCATTGAGCTTCATAGTTTTAATCTAACATGTTTGTTTACTATGCAGGTATAGAAGAATTTATGTTATTGATTCATTTATAAAGACATCATAGCATGTGGTGCAAAAATGGACTCCCACAACAGTCTAGCCTAGCATGCTACCCCTGAATCTCAAGAGGAGATGAGATAGAAAAACATATTCATATCACTTAAATCAAAACATTTTCAGCTAAAAGAATAACTCATAAAGTAATTGCAATGAGCTCATTCAAGCCTACTCAAATAAATATGTAGAGATGATTAAATGCACTATATTTTCATTGAAGAAGTTCAATTTGCAAACAAAGTTCTTATGTTGTCATGGTATTACCTCATTGAATGACTATAGGATAGCTGATGAAGTAGAGAAGTCATAAGTACCATTCATAATGACAAAATACAAGAGCAAGTCTCTTTACTATTTAGACATCATGCAAAGACATACTGATACCATCAAGTGAATACACAGTGCATGGATGTATTTGATCTACAAGAATATAAACAATGGACACCACAGTGCCTACTTTGTCATTATGAACAATATTTATTAACACATCAAGAGCATGACATCCAAGTATGCATCATTGAGCAATAGTTGGACAACAATAAAATATCTACATGAGTCATGAAAAGAGAGATATAGGTGCAATGATCATTTAGAAGGTAGAGTGAGCTTGAGAGACTATTTATAGACCACTGTCATAGTCATCAATGAAGAATCAAGGACCTTTTAAGAAGTAAAACAAGGTAGGACAATAACATTGCCTGATACAGGACAACAAGTAACAAAGATGCCTAATAGTCATATGTGATATTCAATGGGGCAGAGTGGCCAAGGACTATATAAAGAAAGTTGGAACAATCAAACATGGTTGTATAAGATGAGGAAGAATTCACTGGCACAATGGTGTTGTAGGGTGTTAAGGAAGCTTTTCATAGATCTATGAGGCTACAATGTTAGACAAGGGTCTTCACAAGTAGATAAGTCACCGTCAAACCATTGTATCCTTGTAGAATAGTATTGAAATCATTGTCAAATGAATACAAAAATGTTAGCAATGAAGAATCATGCAAAGGCCTCATGACTGTACCAAGGTAACTGTAGCATCAAAAGGAACAACATTTTTATCAGATTAGAGAACTTAGAAGTGTTTTCAAAGGTACTAGTTCATTATCAGAGAGATCTCAATAACAAAGAAATAGTTGTAAGATATTCTTGATGATTGTCATTAACATTCAAGAATAGAAAATTCATTACTCACTATCAGAGACCAAATTTTTTGTGTTTCAAAGAAGAGCTATAGCCAAAGACAATGGCCTCAAGAGTCTACAGATGGGAAATCGTCAAGTTTAAGTAATACTTAGGATTTTGAATGGCTATAGCCATGAAGGGTTTTAGGACCCATAAAGTAGTAACTAGAGTATAAGATTTGCATTATTCTTTCATGGTACAAGCTCAAATTGAACTCTCTTCATATAGAACCAAGACAAAAATGCAAGTAATGAATTATAAAGAGGGTTTTTATAGCTGCGGCAAAGGATGCAGTTTTATTCATAAATATCAAAATCCATGTCAGTCTACGTAGAGAAAAGACAAATGTAGAGATAGAAATGGAGGGTTTCAAGCTATGTTGGCTTGGAAAACGCTCAGGAGTGAGAAAGTATACAATGCATGGCCATGACCTGTAATGCAGAACACAAGAAGATATCCTATATTATTTTACAGAAAGCAAAAGAATCTATTAATATCCCCTTTTATTGACCTCGCTTTGAGTTTCTAACATTGAGAAACAAGAAATGATACAGTATTTGGAAGAGAAGAACTTACCTTTTTTTTTTTTTTTCTGAGAGAAGATATATACATAGGGCCATAGGTTTCGCCCATTTATTGTCTCTAATTGTATCCAACTAGTCAGCCACCACAAAGAAGAGAAGGTATAAACAACAGAGATACAAAGACGAATACATCATAAAGTTTGCCATGGTTGTGGCTTGAAATCCAAAACTTGTGTTTAAAATGAAAATTTTGGTTTGGTTTTGTGATAGAGGGGAATATACCTTGCATTTTCCTACAAAATCTTCATACAAAGAGCATTTTAAAAGAAAGAAAAGTAAGGTTTTGAGCTCAAACCATAGCTCCCATGGTAGTGGCTAGAAGCAGAGCCTCTTCTCCAAAAGTTCAAAGTGCAAAATGAGTCTGAAAACCTAGGGGCTCATTTGTTTTGTGTTTAGGATTTCCTTTGTGCCCTAATTCGAATATGCATTTTATCACATTGAATTAAAATATAAATGCCTCAACTAATACCCTTAAGGTATTACTTTTTCACCTTTGTATATGATGCCTAGGCTTTATGCCTTAGGATATTTTGCAAAATATGGAGGATAAGCCTTAGGAGCCTTTCAATCTTCATTAGAAAATCAAATGCCTAGGTAGAATGCATCATTGAGACCATATAAGCCTTTTTTTTGTGAAATCAGAACAAGTCAGGTTTCCCTCTTTTTATCAAAAAAATCAAAGTTAAAACTGTAAAATATTGTAAAATAATTATTTAAATTAATGTCTTTAAAAACAACTTTAATGATTTTTATTTAAATGCAGTTAAAGAAAAATAAATATAGGGGAATCTTTCTTTCTAGATTTGTTTTCTTTTGGGTGAAATTGGGAAAGGTTGGCCAATTTGGAATTTCTGTTTCAGTTTCCAACCAAGTAAAGCCTATTTTTTAGTGTCCTTTGGTGGGACAACTTGATAGAGAGTTTTTGGTAGCTTTTAAACCTAGTTTGGAGAAAGTTTGGGCACTATTTTGGAGGCTTTTTTATGGAGCTTGAAAATGGCTTAGGTGGTTGCCTTTATGTGGGATTTTCGCTGAGTTTTTTCTATTCCCAATCTTAGAAACATTGGAGGTATATATTGGAGAAAATATTAGTTTTTCTCAATTCAGATTGCTTCTTTCTTTCTTGCCCACATGCAGAAAGATTTGTAAGCTAGCAATTTATACTTTGAGCTTCATTTTTGCATACTCCTTTCAAATTAATAAGACAACATAGTATTCCTATCTCATTCAGTTTGTCTCATTTTGTAGTACTAATTTGATGTTGCATTGTGATTCTAAGTGTTGAATCCTTTCTATGTCTCATTATTGCAAAGTTGTGTGTAGAAGTCTCATGTGATGTAGGTTGTATGCTGAGTTTAGTTTCAAGCCTTCATACAAATCACTTTAGTGTCACATGTTTCAAGTGAGATTATGAAAATAGATTCATTTTAAGAGTTTGATTGTGAGTAAAAGCATTAAAATAAATTAGATTTCTGGTATATCACCGTTAAGTTTAGGATTTTATTGCAAGTTATCCTTCTAAACCCTTTCTTCATAAGGTCTTTTAGATTAGGTGATCTGCCAGTGGAACTAACCCGTTCTAGAGATTCACTCTCATTATTGATTACCCACAATCTGAGAGTGTTTCCATGTTTCAACAGGATAGCTATGTTTATCTTTGCTAAGGGTGCAATCCTGATTGACAATAGTTTTTGGCATGCCCGGTGGGACTCTAAAACTTGCCTTCGGAGAAATTTTTCAAGTTTTAAAGTTGTTGTTCTAGTATATGCAGTAGTGTTTTCATCCTTTGGAGGTTTTGAGATATTCATGGTGACTCCATTTTCTAGTTTTGCATGCAGATCTAGTTTGACCAGCTTATGAAAAGAATACAAACAAAATCAAATCCTGCTCCGTTCGAGTATTTGTAGTTATCCCCACCAAGAAGAAGGGGTAGAACAACAAGAAGAATTTTTGACTCATCAAGGAGGTCAAGATCAACACTTCTAGGCCTCATCCCTAAAATTCCAGTGCAAAGAAGTCCTGTGCTAGTAATACAAATACCAATGATTCCCAGGTAGTTTATGTTTGTACCTTTTAATCAGGGTAGCCCATTAAATACTGCCCAGCATGACAATATTCCTATTGGAACCCTCAAAAGTCTACCTTACTTTATCAGAGAGGATCAGACCACTACTATTAAGCACATTCGAGATGTGTCAACACTGAGCATAATATCACTCAAGAGAATGTAGCACTTAGACTACTAGCTACCACACTAAAAAGAAAAGATTTGCAATGTTTTAGAGGTCCTACAGTGAATTCAATAATGACATGGGATTGGCTAGGTGATGGATTACATAGGAATTTTGAGGATACATCCAATCATTTGTTTTTAATGGAGCAGTTAAGTACCATCAAGACAGCTCCTCATGAGCACATGGTAGATTTTAACTACTATTTCTAGAGGACTTGGGATAGGATTCCCATGATGGTAAATCCTTCACCACAACATGCATTTTTATTCTTCCTAAAAGCTTTAAATAGTGAAATCTCTCTAATGATTTGGTCTATGGGTGGGTTTATTCTACCTAATACCTTTGATATAGCTATTAGAGTAGAAAATTGCCTTATTAAAGCTAGTAAGATTGCCCCAAGGCCTCCTATGCTAATTTTTCCTGAATTATAGCCACCCCCTTTAGCTGTTGTCTTGCTTATTCTTGTTATAGGATATCAAGACGTAGCTCATGAAACTGTTGTTCCATCCCAATCTCAAGAGTTTCAAGAAATTAAAAACATAATGAAAACTTTTGGGAATAGATTAGTAAGTATCAAAAAACAAGTTGGCCAAGAGTATAAGCCCTATCAAGCCCCGTATCAACAAAATAGGCCACCTTTTCAAGCAATATTCTCAAGGCCAAATGAGAAATTTCAATCCTAGACCTTTCTAGTCTTATAATCCTAATGTTGCCAGCTCTTTAGAAGAGCTCCTACCTGCTCAGAACAATATGGCACAAGAATGTGATTGGTGTTATCCATGCAACCAGCCTCATAACCAAGATGCATGTGCAAATGGTATGAGGAATCAAGCTCTTATGGTGCAAAATAGTTATAGTGGTTCAGAAAGTGTCTTGAATGAGAATATAGTTCTGTAAGATAACCCTGATGTTGCCTTGATGAATTGGCAAGGCATTGAGTTTTGTCATGTTAACTATCCCCAATGCCAAAATTAGTCAAACACACTTGTTTCAGTGAATACAAGATCAAAAAAGAGGGTTTTTGATTTGGAGCAGCAAGCTGAAAATATTCAACAGCAACCAGATAAAGATAAAATGCATGCTTTTTCATCTCAAGTTTTCCCCGTAGCACAACAAAAAGTGCAGATTCTGCAAAGAGGAAAAGTTGTAACTAGAAAGGAGCAACCTAAGGTGCAATCACAAAGGCAAAATGATGTTGTTGCTCTTAAAGGACAACAAAAGATTAGCCTTGTTTCATTTAATGTTGTTGAACACCTTAAGAAGGCTACTATTAGCATGTCAATAATGGATGCATTGCACATCCCTAGTCAAAAAAATTTACTACAAGATGCTTTGGCTAAACTTTCTATTTTTGATGTTGCTAGCCAAGAAAAGAGTAAGGTTGTACTTGCAAATAGCCCAGAAATAAAAAATGAGTAGCAAGCCCAAGACGTAAAGCCTCCTCCTTTTTACCCAAGTATAATCATTGGTGATAAACTTGTTCACAATTGCATGATCGATTTGGGTGCAAGCAATTCAGTAATGCCCAAGAGTTTAGCTAACAAACTAGGACTAGTTTATGAGCCTCTTTTGAAGGGAGTAGTTCAGGTAGATGGATCTACTGTTAAGACTACCGAGGTAAATAAAAATTTACCTCTTGCCTTGCATGCTTGCCCCAATTTTACAATCCATCAAGATATCCATATTATTGACCTACCATCTCATTTTTCCATATGCCTTTCTTGAGATTTTACTGCCAAGTTGGGTGGATTTTTGTCTTCTGATTGGTCCCATTTGTTTTTTAGAACAAGGTATGGTATGAAAATAACCATAAAATCTAAGCCTCTAGCCAAAGACCATATTTAACCGTATGTCCTTAGCCCTATAATTGCTAACCTTTACATCACCCATGGGTAGGAGGATCAATCCATGTCCCTATACCCTAGCACACCCACTAAAGATGTAAATCTAGATGAATGGGCAGCCAAGGATCATGAAGATGACCCTTTCCATCACACTGATGAGGTAGGATTAGGCATTTATATAATTCATGAGCTCGATGTAGTGATTCCAAATCTGGTCAAGGATCAAAGTTAGCCTAAACAACAAGATAATCAGCTTTGGAAGCTATATTTTGATGGTTCAAGAGGTAAAATAGATGTTGTAGGATCCATGTTGGTTTTACCTAATGGAGATAAGTACTATTTAGCATTGAGGTTTGCTTTTAGTTGTACAAATAATATAGTTGGATATGAGGCACTTATCCATGGCCTAGAATGGGCTAGAAAGAAAGGTATCAAGTGTTTACAAGTTTACGGTGATTATGAGTTAATTGTAAATCAAATTAGAAACTTAAATGTTATCAAAAATGATTTTCTCAAGAAGTATAAGCATCTTGTTTGGGATTTAATTGAGATTTTTGATGCTTTTAATCTACTTTCAATCCCTAGAAATTAGAATAAACATGCAGATAAACTTGTTGCCATAGGATCTCAATTTGATATTCCAAGTGAAATTCATAATGTAAAGGTACAGAAGTATGTAAAAATTGTTGTTAGACCATCTATACTTGATAAAAATGTGAGTTAGCAAGTTTTTCATAGTACTGAGTAGCTTGTGAGTTTTCTGATTATAGAAGCTGAGTTTGTAGCCAAGAATTAGCAAAAGTGGCAGCAGCAATAGGACAATCAAATTGTGTAGCTGAAGTCTAACAAGATGCCCAAGGGATTGATAACATTGGAATTTATTTTCAATTTAGATGATCAATTCAGAAAGGACAAATACAGCATAAGTGTGAAGCACTAACACTATGAGGTAGTTGAGATATTCAAGGGTAAGTTACTTAAGTTGGGAAAGGTATGCACTAAAGAAGAATAACAAGCTTTGATTATGTTATGTCAAGAATTTGGAGATGGTTTTGCTTGGGAGTGAAAAGAACTAAAGGGTTTTGATCCTGAACTAGCTCAACACACCATTGAGTTAGAACCCGATGCAAAACTAGTTAGGAAGAAGCAGAGGCCTCTTAACCCTAAGCTTGAGCATCTTATGAAAGTTAAATTGAATAAGTTAATTGAGAGTAGTATAATATTTCCTATTAAGCATACTTCTCGGGTTTCCAACTTAGTTCCAATTAGAAAGAAGAATGGGGAGATTAGGCTTTGCATTGATTTTCATGATTTGAAAAAAGCCTCTCTCAAGGATCACTATCCACTCCCTTGAATGGAACAAATCTTGCAAACTTGTTTCTAGTTCTGATAGATTTTCTTTGTTGGATGGATATTCATGCTATAACCAGATTTTAGTGAAGGAGGAGGATCAATATAAAACTACATTTACAACCAAGTGGGGTACCATGGCGTACAGAAAAATGCCCTTCAGTTTGTCCAATACAGAGGCAACATTTCAAAGGGCAATGGACATGGCCTTCAATGGCCTCATAAACCAAATTGTTTTAGTATATTTGGATGATATTATAGTTTTCTCAAAAAATGCTAATGAACATTTTGATTATTTGAGGTAGATTTTTTAGAGATGCAGAGAGTTTGGGGTTTCTCTTAACCTAAATAAATGCATATTTTTTGTCCGCAAAAGTAAACTCTTGGGACACATTGTCTCAAAACATGGTATTACCATTGATTTGGAAAGAGTTGCTACTATTCTTGATTTACCTCTACCGGCACATAAGAAAGGTTTACAAAGATTTCTTGGTAGGATTAACTTTGTGAGAAGGTTTATACCCAATATTGCAATACTATTATAGTCTCTCATAGCCATGCTTAAGAAAAATGTACCTTTTAGTTGGACTAAGGAAGGTAAGAGAAGCTTCAAGCAGATTAAAGAAGCCCTCACAACCTCCCAACCCTCATTAATCCTAACTATAAAAAAGATTTTATTTTATATGCTTTTGGAGGTGTTGATACCATTTCAGTTATGTTGTACCAATAGAATGATGAAAGCTTGGAGTAGCCTATGGTATTTTTCAGTCAAGCATTGCATAATTATGAGGTAAAGTATTCCTTTGTCAAGAAACCTGTATTTTTTGTTATTAGAAGCCTTAAAAATTTCATGCATATGCTCTCTAAAAATAGAATTCAATTGTTGGTTGCCCATCCAACTATCAAGGATTTCTTGCTTAATAAGGAGATAAATGACAAAAGGGTAGGTTGGATAACTAAGGTGATGGAATTTGATGTTAACATCAAAGTTACTAAGCTCATTAGGGGCAAGGGTTTATGTGAACAATTTTTTTCAAATGGAAAGGATAGCCAAGAAAAGGAGGAAAATGTTGAAATAGTGTTTAACAATGAAGAACAAGCTGTTGGTTTAGCTCCTACTATAAGTTGGGTGCAACAAATGAGCCACTATTTGTTAACTGATGAATGCCCTAAAGGTCTGGATAGGACAAAAAGAAGGTACTATACGCTACAGGCCATCCCCTATGCTAATATTGATGGTGTTTTGTATAGGAAAGATTTCCATGGCATTCTACTAAGGTGCATTGAACTAGATCAAGTTGACAAACTACTAGAAGAGTTTCACAATGGGCCTTTAGGAGGCCATTTTACAGCTAGGACAATAGTCTTCAAATTATAAGAGTCAGTTATTACTAGTCAAATCTATTCAAAAATGCTTTTTCTTGGGTTAGGAAGTGTGAAAAGTGTTCATTATTTGTAGGTAAGCAAAGGCTTGTAGCCTTGCCTCTACACCCTATCCAAGTAGAACAACTATTTGCTAAATGGGGTCCTGACTTCATTGGACCGATTAACTCACCTTCAAGTGCATGCCACAAATGGATTCTAACTACAAAATATTATTTCACTAAGTGTACTAAGGGTTCTTCTTTGAAAGAAGCAAATGAATCTGTTGTTTTAAACTTTTATCAAGATTTGGTGTCTAGATTTGACACTCCTAACTCAATTATTTAGATAATGGATTAGCTTTTATTGGTTTAAGGATTTCTAATTGGTCTGTAAGGAATAAAATCTTTTTGAATACATCATGTAATTATTATTCGCAGGGTAATGGGTAGGCAAAATCCACCAATAAGAACCTAATTAGGATCATTAAAAAGACCATAGAGGATAATCAGAGCACATGAAATGAGAAGCTAAAGTTTGCCCTTTGGGATGACATGATACTTCTAAGAGGGCAACTGATGACTCTCCTTATGTGCTCACTTATGGTAAGGAGGCTAAGTTACCCATTTCTATTGAGTTACCAACTCTAAATTTCATCAAGGAACTTGAGCTATTAGAGGACCAACCTATAGAGGTAAGGCTTGTACAACTGATGGAGTTAGAGGAAACTAGAAAAGAAGCCTTGAGAAATCTTGAAATCCATCAAGCTCAGATGAAGAGTTCTTTTGATAAGAGGGCTAAGCCAATAGATTTTATTGTTGGTGATTTAGTTTTTAAGTGATATGAGCATAGAAGCAAACCTGGAAAACATTCCAAGTTTGATGCAATTTGGGATGGCCCCTATGTAATCACAGTGAAAAGAACATAATTCTTTCCAACTTTCCAAGTTAAGTGGAGAGGTGTTGTCTATCCTAGTTAATGGGATCCACCTCAAACATTGCCTCTAAAGATAAGTTCTACAATTATACCATAGTAGATTAATATTTGCTGCTAATAAGTGCTTAAAGCACATTTCTTTTAGTTATTTTCTTTCCCTAAGTGCTGCAGTACATGTTTTCTATCCACCAGGGCCTTTTAGTTTTCTTTTAGTTTGCTTCTGTTTGGTTTTTTGCTACTGTTTGGAGTAGTTTGCAGTTTAGTTTCATTGTTTTTTGAGTTTAAGAAGAATAGATTTGACTCCACACCCAACGGATTTGTTTAAGGCAACTAGTCTATATGCTTAGCGGGCAAGCATTTAGTAGAAATTGACATAAATGTTACCAATTTTTCACCTATAGCTCAAATTGGCAGAGCGGAAACATTTGTTTCATTTTAAGATGAAAGGTTCTTAACATTTTCTGCTATGTTGGTTTTTGCATAGCTTAAAGTGCTTTGAAAAGGAAAAGGTTTAGTTTTATGATGCCATTGTTATAACAGAAGAGAAGATATTTAGTTTATCATTTAATGCTCTGCAAAGATTTTATTGATGATAAGGAGTTATTTCATTTTGTATTACAATGTTTCATTCATTTTACAAATGGGATATACACAAGACTGCATAAGTATTGTATTGAAAGACATAAGAGAGATCAAATATCCCACACAAGCCATGGGAATAGTTGAACCAACACATCATAAAGAATATACTATGCATCTGAAGATTAATTGAAGAAATGAAGCGAATAAGACAAAACATATCCATCATTGCCTATTGGTGCTCAGTGTTGGTCTTCATTGCAGCTATCTCCTCTTTGCTCCTGACCTCTGAATGTGCCTGTATCATGGTGAAAGAGATGTTAGAGCTCTAGATATGAGTTTTCATATGTGCTCCATCAACAAAAATGTAATACATTGTTTATGATGTATTGAATCAGATAAAAAAAATTAGATATATGCAAGAGAGACTTAAAATGAAACATCACATGACCATTGAGCTTTATTGTTTTAATCTAACGTGTTTATTTATTGTGGAGGTATAGGAGAAATTATGTTGCTGATTCATTTCTAAAGACATCATAGCATGTGGTGCAAAAAATGGGCTCCCACAAGGTTCAAGCCCAGCATGCTACCCCTGAATCTCAAGAGCGGATGAGATAGGAAAACATATTCATTTTTCTCAAATCAAAACATTTTTAGCTAAAAGAATAACTCATAAAGTAATTGCAATGAGCACATTCAAGGCTACTCAAATAAATATACAGAGTTGATTAAATGCATTATCTTTTCATTGAAGAAGTTCCATTTGCAAACAAAGTTCTTATGTTGTCATGGTATTGCCTCATTGAATGATTGTAGGATAGCTGATGAAGTATATTAGTCATAAGTACCATTCATAATGACAAAATACAAGAGCAAGTCTCTTTACTGTCTAGACATCATGCAAAGACATACTGATACCATCAAGTGAATACATAGTGCATGGATGTATTTGATCTACAAGAATATAAATAATGGACACCACAGTGCCTACTTTTTCATTATGAATAACATTTATTACAACATCAAGAGCATGACAACCAAGGGTGCATCATGGAGCAATAGTTAGACAATAATAGAACAACTACATGAGTCATGAAAAGAGAGCTATAGGTGCAGTGATCATTTAGAAGGTAGAGTGAGCTTGAGAGACTATTTATAGACCACTGTCATAGTCATCAATGAAGAATCAAAGACCTTTTAAGAACTAAAACAAGGAAAGATAATCACATTGCTAGATACATGACAGTGGGTAACAAAGATGTCTGACAGTCATATGTGATATTCCATGGTGCAAAATGGCCAGGGTCTGTATAAAGAAAGTTGGAATAGTTGAACATGGTTGTATAAGACGAGGAAGCATTCACTAGCACAGTGGTGTTGTAGGGTGTTAAAGAAACTTTTAAGAGATCTATGAGGCTGTAGTGTTAGACAAGGGTCTTCAAAAGTAGATAAGTCATTTTCAAACCATTGTATCCTTGTAGAATAGTATTGAAATAATTGTCAAATGAATACAAAAATGTTAGCAATGAAGAATCATGCAAAGGCCTCATGACTGTACCAAGGTAACTGTAGCATCAAAAGGAATGGTATTTTTATCATATTAGAACACTTAGAACTATTTTCAAGGTTATCAGTTCATTATCAGAGAGATCTGAATAAGAAAGGAATAGTTGTAAGACATTCTCAATGATTGTCATTAACATTGAAGAACAACAAATTTATTACTCACTATTAGAGACCATGTTTTCTATGTTTCAAAGAATAGATATAGGCAATGACAATGGCCTAAAGAGTCTACAGATGGGAAATCTCAAAGTTTAAGCAATACTTAGGATTTTGAATGGCTGCGGCCATGAAGGGTTTGAGGACCCATAAAGTAGTAACTAGAGTATAAGATTTACTTTATTCTTTCATGGGACAAGCTCAAATCGAGCTCTGTTCATACAAAACCAAGACAAAATTCAAGTAATGAAATATAAAGTGGGTTCTTATAGCCACAGCCAAGGATGTAATTTTCTTCATAAATATCAAAACCCATGTCAATGTGTGTAGAGAAAAGATAAATGTAGAGAGAAATGGAGGGTTTTGAGCTATGTTGTCTTGAAAAACACTCAAGAGTGAGCAAGTATACAAAACATGGCCATGCCCTGCAATGGAAAACACAAGCAGATATCGTATATTCTTTTACAAAAAGCAAAAGCATCTATTAATATCCCCTTTTATTGAGCTCAATTTGAGTTTCTAACAATGAGAAGCAAGAAATGATACAGTATTCAAAAGAGCAAAACTTACCTTGCTTTTGTTTTTTGAGAGAAGATATATACATAGGGCCAAAGGTTTCTCCCATGTATTGTCTCTAATTGTCTCCAACCAGTTAGCCATGGTGACCACAAAGTAGAGAAGGTGTAAACAACAGAGTTATTGTTATCGACAAAGTATGCACCAAAATGCTAATCTGTCAACTTAGCTACCTGTTGACATATGGGAACACTCCTAGGCCTGTGGGTTGCTTAAAACTTGGAGTAAACCTCCAGAGCAAGCTAGTTCTCTTGGCAACTTCACCTAATCTAAATGACTTTCTGAGAAAAGGGTTGAAAAGAAGGTTGATTAAAAATGAAATTCTAAACTCTAATAGGAGATGCACCAAAACTCTAATCTATTTCTGTAATTTCACTCACAAACAACTTCACAAAAGTCTTTAATCCTCACAATTTCATTGAAATTAGTGCAATACATAAATGATTTCCATGAAAGTTTGAATAGTTAGAAGTTTGTATGAAGGACAAAGGATGTTTTATCACAAATTCAACTTGACTAACTAGTTTAAACATAACATACAACCTACATCATGTGGGACTTTCACACTCAATCTTGCAATAATGAGACATATGAAAAGGACTCAAAGGTTGAATCACTATTGAACATCAGATCATTGATTGCAAAATGAATTAGAAAGTATGAAAAGGAGAAATCTACTACTTTATTAAAACTAAAAGGAGTAGAAACTGAGTAGCAAAATTTTTACAAGCTCGTTGCAAATGAACAAGAGAGGAAGAAACCATATTCTAAACTATGAAAAAACTAAGTTTTTTCTCCTATATATGCCTCCAAAAATCTCCCACAGAAAAACCTGAGAATTCTTCCTAAAATAGCCAGTTTGATCCATTTTTGAGCTCCATAGAAAAGCCTCCAAAAAAAGCACTGAAATGCCTCCAAACTAAAGAGAAAATCTGCCAAAATGCTATCCCAACTAGTCCCACCAAAATCCCCTCAAAATCATGCTTTACCTGATCCATAAAAGGCCTCCCTTTTCCCCATTTTTTCTCAATTCTGCCCAAAAGAAAGAAAATCTAAAAAGAAAGATTTTGTCTATTTTAGTCTTGCTTTAACTACATTAAATGACAAATACCTAAAACTAGTTTATAAGAACATTGCTTTACAATATTTTATGGTTTTATTTCCTAATTTTGCAAAAATACAAGGCAGTACATATAGTATTTTGTCATGTATAGGATATACTATCACTTGGCTTTAATTTTCTATAAAAATTGCAAGGATATCCTAAGGCATATTTTGAGGCTTATTTTATTTCCCAAAGTCATAAATCATCCTAGGTTATCAAGACTAGGCATATCCAAGGTGGACATACATAATACCATGAAGTTATTAGTTAAGACAACTAAATTCTTAAACAATGTGATAAAATGACAAGTCGAGTTAGGGCATATGAGGAAACCCTAAACACAAAACCAAATAGGCCATAACTTTTTGGTCTCACTTTTACTTTGCATTTTTTTTAAGAAGACTTGCTTTGCTGCTCAGCCGCCATGGGGTTAGGGTTTGGGTCGAAATCCTCCATTTCTTTGTTGTTCCTAAAGGATTTTCATGGAGTTTTCTACAGGAAACTACAAGGTGAGTCATCCTTAGTCACAAATATGATATTGTTCTCCATTTTCTAAGGTATACTAGCCTTACAGGGCCATGGCTAAGGCTACACTTCTCTGATGCATTTCATCTTGTTTCAATTTTCTATCTACATGCTTCTGTTCTTGGCCGACATGGGAGCCTTTTCCTCTAGCTCTTCCTTTGTGATTTCAAATGCATCCTCTTACACAGGAATGCGGGTAAGCTTATCAACTTGTGTATCTCCTCATTTTCTATAGTCAGAGCTCTAGTCAAACCTAATAATAGAAACATTTGCTTACATTTTGTACTCTGTGAAAGATCTATGGGAAATTTTTTATATATTTTCTCCTTATTGGAGGCCATGGCCATATACTTTCCAGTTCTCTTATTTCTGAGTATTCTTTTTGCTTACATGAACTTGAAACCTCTCCATTATTTTGCATTTGAGATTTTTGTACAAAAACCCCATGTGGGTTTAACATGCTATGAAAAAAAGACTTTCTCAGGATGTGACTTATGATGGCAAAAACTAGGTTTCATTTATATGCTTCATGTAGCTTGAAATCTCCTGAATGAGTTCAAACTCAAGTCACTCCTTTGTATTTCCCCTAAATAAAATTATATATATATATATATATATATATATATATATATATATATATATATATATATATATATATATATATATATATATGTATGTATATATATAGATATATCTATGTATACATATATATATATGTATGTACGTATACAGAGATATATGTATATATATATGTATACATATATCTATGTATACATACATACATATATATATATATGTATACATAGATATATGTATATATGTATGTATACATATATATATATATACATATATATATACATATATATATGTATACATACATATATACATATATCTATGTATACATACATATATACATATATCTATGTATACATACATATATATATCTATGTATATATATATATATATACACATAGATATATATATGTGAGATATCTATATTTCGAAGAGTAATTAATTAGTAAATTAGTTGATGTATTATTATTATTATTATTATTATTATTTCAAAGTAATCGTTGTAATCCCCAAACTACCTGGGGAGTGTATGAGTGAAAGTTAATCGAAATGGTATAAACTTCATGATGGAGAAAACCCCTAGATAAATGATCAAGTGAAAATATATTCTGTTAGTTGCTAAAATCAATTATAGATTAAATATTATAGTTAAGTCATTAAAATTGGGCTTATTAAACTTATTATGAAAATGGAATAAGATAAGCAAATTTGTGATATCGTTTGAATAAATAAAATTTTATATGAATACATATTAGTGTTGATGAATTTAATTCAACTTAGTTTTGAATTTACTACATTTTCTTATGATGTTTGGGTTAGGAATAAGTATATAAATAATGGAAACTTGATTTATAAGTATTGCACTAAATGGTGAAGTCTAATTGCAAATTGTAAGTGAAATTTGTTGGTCGTAATAGGGTCTTCCAGAGGCATAGAATGTTATGTCTTGATTTCATATGCTAAGATGTAAATTCATCAAGATGTGTAAAAGGTCCTTCATGGATGTTATGATGTATTTAATTGTTTGAGATGTTGTGTTGGTTTAGACAATGGGAGACATCGAGTACAGTAATGGAGTAATGTTTATGTAATGCTATGGACAATGTTTTTTTAGTTGTCCTTGTGATTAAGATGACATGCAAGATGGTTTATTCCTTGCATTGTTATATACACATGTTGATATGAGGATCATTGTGTGCAAGATGGTTGATTCCTTGCATGATTCCTGTATCCTCGTTGTCCTGATGATGTTTTCTATGCTTGTTGAGTGGGGTTTTCTAGTTGCAGGTAAGGGAGTGGCTCTCAATGGGGGCCGGAGCCCAAAGTGGCGTTTAGGACAACCCATGTGGGAGTTTGATAATTCAGTGATAACCTAAATAATGAATTAGAGGGTTGGGTAGTTAATCACACCTAAATAAAGATAAGTGGATGCCTCACTCATGGCTCAAGTGCTCGTTTAGGCTTGAGAGGAGATAAGAAGGCCTGGAATGGCTAGATCAACTACCATGTCCTCACGAAAGGTATGTTGATTCTGCATGAGCATTGTATGGGGGCCGGGAGTCGGGAGAGGTTACTAGGACAACCCAAGATGGGGGCCAGAGCCTAGGAAGGCTTACCAAGACAACCCATGACAAGCCATGTGATGACACTTCTCCCTACTGCAGCCTAGTTTTCCCTAGTTGTACTCTCCCCATTCGTTATGTGGTTGCCTCTGGAAGTGTTGTTAAGTTGTTTGTGTTAATGACTTGTGTTGTTGGAGTTATGTGTTGTCTTGTTCTTATAGTCTGCTATCTACCTGACTGGATGTTGTAGTGGGAACCTTATGTTAACTCCTAGCTCGGGGGGTGGACCTTAGGGTTCCACATGGTCGGGTGGAAGAGCTTTTATCCATTAGTTTGTCCTCTTGCTTTTGTTCGTGTGTGAGAAAGTTGTATCTCGTGTATCAGCCATCAGATCTTGTACCAGATATGAAGTAAGTGATTTGTATTCATATACTTGTTTGTGTATCAGTTGATTTATAATGTATGTGGTTAGAAGGTGTTAAGTAACAATGCAATGATGTACTCATGTGTGAAAAGAAATTGTAACTATGTACTAGATCCTGATGATTATTTATTTGATGTTATGGAAATGTAAATGTTTATTGATTTCAAAAGTTCTGTATGATCTATTAATGTTAGTTAAGGATGTATGTCATATTGTGTTGTTTGATTTGACAAGTAATGCTCCCATGATATCTTAGAGGACTAGTTGATAGTTTATTGATGTGTAGTGATGTGTTAAACATTACTGTGTTACTTTATTCTTTTAAAAAAAAAAATTATTTTGTTTTTGCATAGCGTAGATGTGTTGTTCTCTAAGGTGATTCGGGCGGGCCATTACATATGGTATCAGAGCAGGGTTTCTAACACTGGGTAGTCTAGTTTTATATTAGCCCATTAAGCTACACTAGTTGCTTAAACTCTGAAAAATATATTTATTTGTAGTCCTCGCCTAGCAACCTAAAGTTGTGCTTGGGTATGTTGTCCAGAAAGATGCCTAGGGTTCGAGGTCGAGGTCGTGGACGAGGTAGGGGTCGTGGGAGACATGTTGATAATAGCCCTCCTCCTAGTTCCCCTCATGAGAGTGCACAAGAAGGTGGGGGTGAGAATCAAGAGAATCAAGGTCAACCAGAGGGTGCTCAACTACGCCAGCTACTTAAGGAGGTTCTTGCTCATCTTGGTCCTAGGCAAGAGATGGATCAACCTGAAGTGAGAGAAAGAGAACGATCTCCTAGAAGGAGAGAAATTGCAGCTGAACAAGAAGTTATTCTTGCAGGCCACATGAGAGACCTTATGAGAGCCCGTCCTCCTACTTTCGATGGTTCTGGTAGTGGTATGGAAGAAGAGACATGGCTAATTGATCTGGAGAGTTGTTTTGCCATGCATCCTTATGGCAACAACACTAAGGCAAGATGTGCCATCATGCATCTTAGAGGTTTCGCCTCTACATGGTGGCGACTAGAGGAACAGAAGTTGCATCTAGATATTGCCACAGTGTCTTGGGAACTATTTCTAGATAGGTTCAGAGCTCGATTCTTATCAGACCACTGGAGGCAACGACGAGCAGATGAGTTCCATGGGTTGAGATAGATGACCATGACAGTGGAGCAATATGAGCATAGGTTTTATGAACTCAAGTAGTATGCAGGCATTGGAAACAATGAGGCCATGTTAGTTCAACATTTTATTAGAGGTCTAAATGCACGCATCAGTGGAGGAGTTCGTGTTTTCAAGCCGAAGACCATGGAGGTAGCAGTCGAGAAGGCTCGATTGGTGGAGAAGAATTTGACCATGGCCCTAGGAGGTCATGCAGGCGTGCAAATTAGGAGTGCACCGTCAACAGGCTTAGGTTCTCGAGATGGTTAACCTCAAGCAACAAGTTCATCTAGAGGTCATCATGGACCCACTAAGGGCGAACAACAGTGACAGTAATATTCTCAATCAAAACCAAAGAATACGCAACCTCAGCAAGGAGGTGGTTCTCAGTTGGGGAAAAATCGTAATTGGCTGCGGGCCAAGAGTTATCATCCCAACCAACCAGTTCAGGGTCCACAACCTGCGTTTAGTAGGGGAAGCTTTTAGCAGACTAATGCACCTGTAGGTGGTGGAGGTTTTGGCAGGGGAACAGGATGTTTCTCTTGCGGCCAGCAGGGCCATAATGCTAGGCAGTGCCCACAACAGAACATTGCAGGATTTAGCCAGAGGCCAACAATTTTAGAGCCAACAGTGGGTGATGCAGGGAGGGCTCATAGAGTGTTCACAGCAGTTGATCACCACCAGACAGAGCATTAGGGGATAGTCTTGGAGACCGCTGGTAGAGGACAAGTAGCATTCTTTGGAGCTCCTGTGTGTTCTATAGCTTTGGGGGCTAACCCTCATAAGTAGGGGTCCAATGGGATCCTAATAATGTGGCTTTAGTTGCCTTGGAAGATGCAACCGATATGTCAGAATTATACCCATACTTGTTGCAGGCTTCCAGGAGTAAGCCTGATCCTAGGGGGGGAGGATGTAGTGCCCCTCACCTTGCTTCCGTCAGACTGATAGTTTTCCTAGTAGGATTAGATATCATGACATGGATTCCTTGTTGTTACGTTGAGTTGTTATGGACCTAATTCTATGATGACGATTGATGGTATTAGACTATTGATATGTTTCATAGTTTGATGGACATGTTTGATATAATGGATTAATGTTATTTCTGAGTTTAATTTCATATCTAATTAGGGTTATGATGCTTTAACAATAATTGTTATACTAGATCGTATTGTTATTGATTATTCTACTTTCTTGTAGACAACTGAATACTTAATTGTTGATGTAATTATGTGAACATAACGATGTTGTATTACTCGTGTCCGAGTACCCTACCATGCTGCGATTTCTATTTACTGTGTGCATGTCTTCATGTTGTATATATATGTTTAACTTTGAGGTTTGCTACAGGATGCAGGTACCGGGCATCGACTCCACCTGAACTAGCAGGTCTGAGCGTGCCCTAGCCAATGGAATTGTTGATGGGAGTTAGCATAAGGTTCCCTAGGTTATCCATCATCCTTGTAGAGGATAAGTCTTCAGTTTTGCGTCTAGTCATTGTTCTTAGTTTTGTTTGTCTTCATGGGTTGTCGTCTTGCTTTCCCTGCACGATTGATGGTCGAGTAATTGCATGATTATGATTGGTTAATTGTTGTATACAAATAGATAAATTTGATTAATATTTATTAAATAGATTTATAAATAATTATTAGTTGTTATATAACAAATGTATATTAAATATTAAATAAATAATTAATAAGATAAATTAGTTATAAAGTGTTATTATAGTTGGGGAATTGTTCTATAATTAATAAAATCAACATGAAAGTAAATATATGTGGCCAAGTAAATGAGTGATTAAATAAAGTAATAAATATTTATGAGTTGTTATATATTAATATCAATATAAAATACTAAATTAAATAAAGTAAAAATTATAAGTTGTATTTTATTAAATGAAAGTTACCCTTGAGTAAATAAAAGAATCGGGGTTATATTGTAATGGTATTAAAAATTAAATGAAAGTAAGCGGTATTTTCAGTTTGCATTGGATCGTGAGGTGGAGTACAAGCAATCAGGGTAGGAAATTCTATATAATCAGCAGAGAGAAGGAAGGGAACGGAGGATGGGAATTGGAGATCCGAGAAGAAAGATGGAGCTGCGAAGAACAGATTGAGGACATTACAGCGTATACAGGTTCTTTCAATTGTGTTAATATTATTTTCTCATCTTGCAATCAAGGATTATATCTAGGGTTTTTATTCTGCGCATTCCTCTACTCATTCAAAGCATTTTTAAGTTATTCTGTGGTCATTATACTCTAAATTTTCATATTATCCAATTCATTCCTGTCGAGTGCATTTGCTTGAAAGTTTGTAATTCTAGAAGACCAATTATTTGTTCTCCGGGTATGTGTTGATGGATGTTTAAGCCCTTGCAATGAATTTATTAGGTGTATATCCTACATTTATTGCATTCCGTATGATGACATTTAGATCACGGCTGCTTTCTTTTTCAGTGCTAATTTTCCCAACTATGCAAAACTTCCTGCGCCTTTGGATATGATACGTCTACCACATGAAAAGTGTGAACCATTATACGGCTTGAAAATCCAACTGCACACAGTGATCTTATCAATTCCTCTATCTTTCATCAATTGAAACGCACCACACTAGGCCTCTTCTGCGTAGATGTCTAAGAAAAGAGAATAGTTTGTGTAGTCAAAAGGAAGGCTCACTGTAAATACTCCTAGGCTGATATTCATTTGTGATCTGCAGAAAATGCCCTACTAATTTAACAGGTATCGCCTTGATCCTTACTTTTAGCAATTTGGAAATTCAGCGATCTATTTTGACTCAAAAAAACCCTTGTGTAATCTCAACGACTCACAAAAAAACTGCCTTATCTCTTTAACAGCGGTTTGTTCAACAAATAAAGATCTTTTAACATACCTGTGGATTGGGATCTTTATATGCCTACGATCTGGACTCCTTTTTCAGTGATCTACTACACTTCACTATTATCTTCCTTGTGAATTCGCCTTTGGCAGATTTTGAGCTATGCCCTTGAACCTTTTCCTTTGGCTGCCGTCACACAGATGACTTTACTGACGATGGATCTGCTAGTTCTAAAAAAAAATACCATAGAATGTAACCACGCAATCAACTTCTATAATGAAAATTTATATATTTCCTTCTTTTCCTTAGACAGCTATATATGGAATCCAAAAACTGCAGAGACAGCAAACTCTATCCTTTCTATCAAATACCTCATATTTGTAACTTATCAACACCAATGACACACTCTAAAATTCTACATTAGCCTTTTAATCGTTGGCTTTGGTTTGATCAGTCTTCTCCTTTCTTCAGCAGCAATCCCTGTTAAAAGAAAACTCAGACTTATTCTTTGAAATGATGGCCTTTAAATCTATTTTAATAGTTTTTTGATTTGATAAATCTGTACAGTATAAATAACTGACCATATTTTCCTACAAACCTGGGATAAAGATATTTTCCTTGAACCTTCCACCGATTTCTCATTGGAGGGAAGCGATGGAGGAATTTTGAGGGCACATAAGGTTGTTTCGGCAGGGAAGTCTAGAGTTTTAAGGCAATGCTGAGGGAAGGAATGTCCGAGTCTGCTAGTTGTAAAGTGAAAATAACATATATGACCGCTGAAGAATTGCCTCTGCTGATTGATTTTCTGTATATAGGCAGAATAAATCAAAGAAGCTTGGAATGTCATGGCGTTGCACCTTACAGGGCTTCTGTTAAGACTGTTCTGTTTCATTTTGACGTCCCTATGTGTGTGTTTTCTTGAAAGGAATGTGTTTAGAGATATTCGTGGAGTTTTCGAGCTTGCTGTAAATCATAATGTGAACAAATTTCAGGAAGCTGTGTTGCCTTATTTTTTTTTCCCAACCAAGGTTTTGTTGAAAACAATGCGAGCGACTTCCAAGTTTGAATGCTTTTCTGAGTACCAAAAGAAGAACTTTGTAGTGGTTTCTAACGTTATGGAGCTCGCTCTATATCGAATTGCAGATCATCTGGACGGCCCACAGAAGAAGAGGTCGAAGAAGTAAATGAAATTATTTACCATTCTTGAATCTATGGTAATTATTATTATTATTAGAAGTATTAATAATCGGAGTACAATTCTTTTACCATTCTATTGAGTATATAAATTCTTAAGTAATGTTACCGATAATTCATTAGGAAGTTAATTTACTAGGGCAATTAGGGTTTAAAATTAGTTATAAATCATAATGGTAATTGTTCAAATTGTGAGATATCTATATTTCAAAGAGTAATTAATTAGTAAATTAGTTGATGTATTATTATTATTATTATTATTATTATTATTATTATTATTATTATTTCAAAGTAATCGTTGTAATCCCCAAACTACTTGGGGAGTGTATGAGTGAAAGTTAATCCAAATGGTATAAATTTCATGATGGAGAAAACCCCTAGATAAATGATCAAGTGAAAATATATTTTGTTAGTTGCTAAAATCAAGTATAGATTAAATATTATAGTTAAGTCATTAAAATTGGGCTTATTAAAGTTATTATGAAAATGGAATAAGATAAGCAAATTTGTGATATCTTTTGAATAAATAAAATTTTATATGAATACATATTAGTGTTGATGAATTTAATTCAACTTAGTTTTGAATTTACTACATTTTCTTATGATGTTTGGGTTAGGAATAAGTATATAAATAATGGAAACTTGATTTATAAGTATTGCACTAAATGGTGAAGTCTAATTGCAAATTGTAAGTGAAATTTGTTGGTCGTAATAGGGTCTTCCAGAGGCGTAGAATGTTATGTCTTGATTTCATATGCTAAGATGTAAATTCATCAAGAGGTGTAAAAGGTCCTTCATGGATGTTATGATGTATTTAATTGTTTGAGATGTTGTGTTGGTTTAGACAATGGGAGACATCGAGTACAGTAATGGAGTAATGTTTATGTAATGCTATGGACAATGTTTTGTTAGTTGTCCTTGTGATTAAGATGACATGCAAGATGGTTAATTCCTTGCATTGTTATATACACATGTTGATATGAGGATCATTGTGTGCAAGATGGTTGATTCCTTGCATGATTCCTGTATCCTCGTTGTGCTGATGATGTTTTCTATGCTTGTTGAGTGGGGTTTTTCTAGTTGCAGGTAAGGGAGTGGCTCTCAATGGGGGCCGGAGCCCAAAGTGGCATCCAGGACAACCCATGTGGGAGTTTGATAACTCAGTGATAACCTAAATAATGAATTAGAGGGTTGGGTAGTTAATCACACCTAAATAAAGATAAGTGGATGCCTCACTCATGGCTCAAGTGCTCGTTTAGGCTTGAGATGAGATGAGAAGGCTTGGAATGGCTAGAACAACTACCTTGTCCTCATGAAAGGTATGTTGATTCCGCATGAGCATTGTATGGGGGCCGGGTGTTGGGAGAGGTTGCCAGGACAACCCAAGATGGGGGTCGGAGCCTAGGAAGGCTTACCAGGACAACCCATGACAAGCCATGTGATGACACTTCTCGCTACTGTAGCCTAGTTTTCCCTAGTTGTACTCTCCCCATTCGTTATGTGGTTGCCTCTGGAAGTGTTGTTAAGTTGTTTATGTTAATGACTTGTGTTGTTGGAGTTATGTGTTGTCTTGTTCTTATAGTCTGCTGTCTACCTGACTGGATGTTGTAGTGGGAACCTTATGTTAACTCCTAGCTCAGGGGGTGGACCTTAGGGTTCCACATGGTCGGGTGGAAGAGCTTTTATCCATTGGTTTGTCCTCTTGCTTTTGTTCATGTGCGAGAATGTTGTATCTCGTGTATCAGCCGTCAGAACTTGTACCTGATATGAAGTAAGTGATTTGTATTCATATACTTGTTTGTGTATAAGTTGATTTATAATGTATGTGGTCAGAAGGTGTTAAGTAAGAATGCAATGATGTACTCATGTGTGAAAAGAAATTGTAACTATGTACTAGATCCTGATGATTATTTATTTGATGTTATGGAAATGTAAATGTTTATTGATTTCAAAAGTTCTGAATGATCTATTAATGTTAGTTAAGGATGTATGTCATATTATGTTGTTTTATTTGAAAAGTAATGCTCCCATGATATCTTAGAGGACTAGTTGATAGTTTATTGATGTGTAGTGATGTGTTAAACATTACTATGTTACTTTATTCTTTTAAAAAAAAAATTATTCCATTTTTGCATAGCGTAGATGTGTTGTTCTCTAAGGTGATTCGGGCAGGGCGTTACACAATTCATAGGGTTGTTTTCTTATACTCTTGACTTGGTTTCTATGAATGATCCATGTTTACTTGGCTCTTGTAAACACTTAATGAATTACTCCTTCAGTTGAAAAGTTTCTATTTGCATTAAGAACATGAATTCTTGTTTCAACCCCCTCTTGAAGTTAAGGGGCAGCATGCTCGGCTCAACCCTTGTGGGAGCCCATTTTATACCACATCCTGAAATGTCTTCAAAAATGATCAGCAACATGATTTCACCTATATCTACATAGGAAACAAACATGTTAGTTTTACAAAATAGTGAAGGTCAATGATGTTTCATCTTTTCAGGCTCTCTTGCATATGGGTGATTTGATTATCTTACTCAATACATCGTAAACAATGCATTATGTCCCAGTTAGATGAAGCACATAGGAAAAATAATATCTAGAACTCTAACATCTCCTTCTCCATCACTACAGGTTCATTTGGAGATCAGGAGTAAAGACTAGCTACAATGAAGATCAACTCAAGGCTTCAATGAACAAACAATGATAGATATGCTTTGTCATGTCTACTTCATTTCTTTACTTTCTTTTTAGATGCATAGTATATTCTTTCTAATGTATTGGCTAAGCTACTCCCATGGCTTGTGTGGGACATTTGATCTCTCTTGCTTTCATTTAATGCAACACTTATTTAGTTTGGTATATCTCATTTGTAAAATGAATGAGCATTGTAATGTGAAATGAAATAACTCCTATCACTGATGAATCTTCTACAAAGAATTAAATGATACATTGGTTGTCTCTCTTCTGGCATAACAAAAGAAGGATAAAACTAAACCTTTTCTTTTCAAGCACTCTAAACTATGCAAACTATCATAGTAGAGAAATTTTAAGAACTCTTCATCCTAAAATGAACTTAATGAACTAGCTCTACCAATTTGAGCTATAGGTGAAAATTGGTAACATTTCTGGTGATTTCTTTTAAATGCTTGCCTGTTAAGCATTAAAACTAGCTGCCTTAATTGTCCATTGGTCATGGAGTCAATCTTTGCTCTTCTCAAACTCATAAAACCATGAAACTGCATTGTAAACTACTTCAAATAGGAGCATAAAACAAATAGAACCAATCTGAAAGTAAACTAGAAGGCCCTGGTGGCTAGAAAACATGTGCAACAGCACTTAGGGAAAGAAAATAACTGAAATAACTATGCATGAAGCACTTACTAACTAAAAACACTAAATCTAACCTACTTTAACCAGCCAAAGAAGTTGGTCAAACAAACCCATTAACTGGCTTTGTAAAATAACTTTCCCTTCTAACCAACATAGGATCTTTTACAAGGTCATGAATGACTGATAAGAAGTGGGAAACAAGAAGATACCCCACAAGCTATTTCAATGTTTCATGAAGAATATAACCAAGCTCACTCACCTCTTGAGTTTGATCAAGCATATGACTAGTTTGGGATGAAGAGGTGAGTTGGGTCTGTTGTCCTACAACTACAATTTCATCATTGGGATCATTGATAACCAGTTGTTTCTTAGTGGTACCCTTCTTGGGTAAATCTCTGATTGGACATCCTGTTGAAAGGATAAAGCCTAAACTTTTATTAATGGTTCCTTGCTGGTTACCCACTATTTCAATCTCATTTTTCTTATTGACATTATTTGAAAACATGTCACCCAACCTTGCACATAACTCATCAATTATACTACTACACAAAACTTCATCAAACCTATCATTAGTTTCTTGATTCATAATAGGCTTTAAGGTATCCTCCTGCCTAATTACTTGAGAACTTAGAAAAATATCACGAGCCATACCTTGAAAAGCAGTGTCATGCTTTCACTCAATTTGAACAATGTTTGCATGTACATCAATTTCTTGACTATCCAAAATAAGGATTCTCTCATTTACCTACTCACTAACCGGTCCCTTGTCTTAATGGCTATCATCATTTTGCTGCTCAGAACTTGATAACTTTGTTAGTTCATATACATTCTCTTCATCTTTACTAATAAACAAAGGGAGTTCTTCAAATGAATCAATCAAATCTTGAGTTTGGAAACCTCCTTTTGCCTCTTCAAGCTACTATTCCACACTTTCTCCTTCGAAAGATGATTGTTTGACGTACAAGTTTGAAACAAAAATCTCAAGGTCATCCCAAAACATGTCTTCTTCATTCTCATGTTACTATTTTCTTATGAAGAGACTACTTATTGCCTTGCTACAGCCCTCTTGAGGTATGAAAACATCAATGTTTTGAACCTCTCCTTGTAGTTCTGGAACTAGGATTGGTGTGATCTAAGATATTCTCTCTTCATCATCCACAAACAATGGTAATTCATCAAATAGATCAATCAAGACTTGAGAACTATTGGCCATTCCTTGATCTAGAATTTGTAGTTCCTCAACTACAACTTCCTCTATCTCTTGTGGTAGTTGTTCCTAATTTTCTATATCTTCTTCCTCATTGTACTAGTTGGATACTTTGAAATAGTCATCAATATTCTATTGTTCCAATGAACCAAATCTCTTCGTACATACAACATTCTTATGTTTAGCTAATAAAATGGTATAATTAGGAGCAACCTCTTGCTTTATATCCTATTGCATTAGTTGATCTTCTAAAAAATTTTCATCATCTTCAACAAAACAAGGAAGCTCATTAGTCAAAACATTGAAAGATTCATCAGGAGAAGTCTTTTCTTGTTCAATCTTCTGCTGCTACAAATAGTAAGTTACATCCTTGAAGTTGAACATAGCAGATTTACCTTTCTAAGCTCCTTGATGAAGAGTAAGGTATTTTGATCAAAAGGTTCCCCCTTGGATTCCTTAGGTAGGGAAACTTGGGGAGCTTCTTAGATTTCTTGCAAGGAAAAATGTTGCTCAAGGGGCTCATCTACAACTATACTAGGTTGAATATGATTATGTTCCTCAACCTGCAAGGGATGTAGGCTTCTGAAACTTGATATTTAAAGATTAAGATGTTGGCTTGAGGAATTAAGGACTTTATTCTACCTAAAACTTAGAATCGTAACTTTAGGAACACTAAGAAACTCATTTTGTGTAAAACTTGGAAACTTATACTTACGAACCTCCTCATGGATAGACTGATCTAGAATGATAGGAGCTACTTGGGCTTCATGCCTTTGTGTTTGAGCAAGAAAAAGTATCATCTACTCCTCTTTTGCAAGCATCTCCCTCTCAAACTGTACCCTTTGTGCCTCTAGCTCCTGGTCATGAAGATAGGCTTGATAAGCCATCTCTTCCTGTTAGTGATTATACTCATGCTACTTCTAAATATCCTCTACCTACTTTGTGAAGCCTAACAAAATGTCTCTAAGCTCCATAATTTTAGAATTTTGAGGCTAACTAGAAGATTGGACAAGGGTGGGTGGGTGGTAAACATCTTGAGTAAGCTGGTAGCTTGCTGTAATAGGATTATTTAGACTAAAACTGGCATTGTGGTTGCTTGGATCTAGTTGATACGAAGGTTGGTTAACAGTACTTTCATAGTATGGGGCTGTGTATACATATTGACTATGAAAATTTGACATTTCTACTCATATGAAGAGGTGGAAATAAGAATAAAAGCTTGATTTTTGAAACATACCAGCACTTGATCTATTAAAACCAATAGATCTTGATCCAAAGTTGCCAGATGTGTTTAAACAATTTGCCTCCAAAGGTTGAGATTGCTAGAGCACACACCAAGAACCAACAATGAAATGATGAGCTTTGAACTATGAGAGTTCAAATTGTCCCACCGGGCGTGCCAAAAACTGTTATCAACAAAGTATGCACCCAAATGATAAGCTATCAACTTAGCTACCTATTGACACATGGGAACACTCCTAGGCCTGTGGATTGCCTAAAACTTGGAGTGAACCTCTAGAGCAAGTTGGTTCTCTTGGTAACTTCACCTAATCTAAATGACTTTCTGAGAAAAGGGTTGAAAAGAAGGTTGGTTGAAAATGAAATTCTAAACTCTAATAGGTGATGCATCAAAACTCTAATCTATTTTAGTAATTTCACTCACAAATACCTTCACAAAAGTCTTTAATCCTCACAATTTCACTAAAGTTAATGTAATAGATAAGTGGTTTGCATGAAAGTTTGAATCATTACAAGTTTGTATGAAGCACAAACAAATGTTTTATCACAACATCAACTTGACTAACTAGTTTAAACATAACATACAACCTGCATCACATGAGACTTTCTCACTCAATCTTGCAACAATGAGACATATGAAAATGACTCAAAGGTTCAATCACAATTGAACATCAAATCATTGATTGCAAAATGAATTAGAAAGTATGAAAAGGAGAACTTTGTTGCCTTATTAAAACTTAAAGGAGTAGAAACCGAGTAGAAAAATGTTTACAAGCTCTCTGCAAATGAACAAGAGAGGAAGAAACCATATTCTAAATTGCAAAAAAACTTAGTTTTTTCTCCTATATATGCCTCCAAAAATCTCCCAAAGAAAAAGCTAAGAAATCTTCCTAAAATAGCCAGTTTGATCCATTTTTGAGCTCCATAGAAAAGCCTCCAAAAAAAGCACTAAAATGCCTCCAAACTGAAGAGAAAAGCTACCAGAATGCTATCCCTAGTGGTCCCACCAAAATCTCCTCAAAATTAGGCTTTACTTGATCAATAAAAGCCTCCCTTTTGCCCATTTTTTCTCAATTCCACCGAGAAGAAATAAAATCTAAGAAGAAAGATTTTGTCTATTTTAGCCTTGCTTTAACTACATTAAATGACAAATATTTGAAAGCAATTCATAAAAACATTGCTTTACAATATTTTGCAGTTTTTTTCCTGATTTTGCAAAAGTAAAAGGCAATACATACAGTATTTTGCCATGTATAGGATATACTATCACGTCGCTTTAATTTTATATAAAAAATACAAGGATATCCTAAGGCATATTTTGAGGCTTATTTTATTTCCCACGGTCATAAATCATCATAAGTCATCAAGACTAGGCATATGCAAGGTGGACATATGTAATACCATGATGTTATTAGTTAAGGCATCTAAATTTTAAAGCAATGTGATAAAAATGACAAGTCAAGTTAGGGTATATGAGGAAACCCTAAACACAAACCAAATGGGCCCTAAGTTTTTGGTCTCACTTTCACTTTGTAATTTTTTGGAGAAGACTCACTTTCCTGCTCAGCCGCCATGGGGTTAGGGTTTGGGTCAAAATCCTCCATCTCTCTGATGTTCTTGAAGGATTTTCATGGAGTTTTCTACATGAAACTACAAGGTGAGTCATCTTTAGTCACAAATATGATATTGTTCTCCATTTTCTGAGGTATCCTAGCCTTACAGGGTCATGGCTAAGGATACATTTCTCTGATGCATTTCATCTTGTTTCAATTTTTTGTCAACATGCTTTTGTTCTTGGCCACCATGGGAGCATTTCCTGAAGCTCTTCCTTTGTGATTTCAAATGTATCCTCTTACAAAGGAACATGGGTAATCTTGTCAGCTTGTGTATCTCCCCATTTTCTATAGTCAGAACTATGGTCGAACATAATAATAGAAACATTTGCTTACATCTTGTACTCTATGAAATATCTATGAGAAATTTTCTATATATTTTCTCCTTATTGGAAGTCGTAGCCATCTACTTTCTAGTTCTCTTATTTCTGAGTATTCTTTTTGCTTACATGAACTTGAAACCTCTCCATTATTCTGTATTTGAGATTTTTGTATAAAAAACCCATGTCGGTTTAATATGCTATGAGAAAAAGACTTTCTCAGGGTGCAAATTATGATGGCACAATTTGGGTTTCTTTCATAGGCTTGATGCAGCTTGAAAGCTCTTGAATGAGTTGAAACTCAGGTCACTCCTTTGTATTTCCCTTGAATAATATATATAACTCACATATAAACTGTAACTCCGCACTTTGTGATGAAATTGAATGAGATGAAATATATGTTGTTCTTGTTTAGTATCTCCTATAGATGTACATGGGTACTGATATTTTAGTCTTTTCGCCATGATACAATGCACTTTTTACTTGATGTTCTATGCTCATACATCTATGCATTTGGACATTTATTAAACCTTGAATGAGCTCACTGCCCCTATATTTCTCATTACATAACTTTTGTATTATAGAATTATGTTATATGTCTTATATCTTTCTCGTTGATGGCATTATGATTTTCCTTCATGATTTGTTGTTTTGACTTGCACTTCACCTATTCTTTTATGGTCCTTATGCTCATACACACTTATCTCTTTAAAACAACCTATATTCTTATAACTGGGGCTTGGCATCAAATATATTTGTTCCTGTAGCTACACCTCCTGTAACTTATGATTTCTCCTTGGTATTTAAACATTATAAGTACACTTGCCTCTTTGGTTTCAAATGTATTGTATCATTTCATGATTCAAGAGTATGCTTGATGTGGCATGAGCTGCCCTCTTCTTATGATCTTTCTCACATACAAGACAACTATTCTATTGTTGTCCAACTACTACTTCATAATGTATCTTTGGTTGTAATGCTCTTGAGGTGGCTCTAAATGTTGTTCATAATGAAAAAATGGGCATTAATTGGCAAGATGATTGTATCAATGATGACTATGGTGTCCATAGTTTATATTCTTGTAAGTCATATACATCCATGCACTATATTTCACTTGATGGCATCATAACATATTTGCATGATGTCTAGACAATAAAGAGACTTGCTCTTGTACTTTGTCATTATAAATGATATTTATAACTACCCTACCTCATTGTTATCTCACAATCATGGCTGCACCTTGTCTGCTATCTATTTGGTATTTCTACATTTATCTGTTGCTTCCATTATGACATGTAAAGAAGAACTACATATGTGAACAAATCAACATACATGGTATTTGCTTTCCATTGTTCATTTGTATTTTCCAATTCATGGGGTTATTTTCTTGTACTTTTGACATGGTTGCTATGAATGATCAATGTTTACTTAGCTCTTGTAAACACTTAATGAATTACTCCTTTAGTTGAAAAGTTTCTATTTGTATTAAGAACATGAATTCATGTTTCAACCTCCTCTTGAAGTTAAGGGGCAACATGCTGGGGTCAACCCTTGTGGGAGCCCATTTTATACCACATGCTGAAATGTCTTGGAAAATGATCAGCAACATGATTTCACCTATACTTGCACAGGAAACAAACATGTTAGTTTTACAAAATAGTGAAGCTCAATGATGTTTCATCTTTTCAGGTTCTCTTGTATATGGGTGATTTGATTATCTAACTCAATACATCATAAACAATGTATTATGTCTTTGTTTGATGAAGCACATGATGGTGTTAGTTTGTCATAGATGTCAAAAAGGTATTGCAGGATCTTGGGTTGATCTTAGTAAACATCTAAAGGTCACTAATCAGGAGCTTGGTAAATGTGAATGCTTGGTTATCAAGGTTGGAACAATGATGATCTTTGTTTGAAGTGATCTATCAGTTGAACAGAATAAGTGTTGTCAGTTGAGTTGGCTTGATTAGTATATATCTTTCGTATATATGTGGCAGGATCAAGTTGTTTGATGGTCAGTGCATTTATGTTATTATGCTTCTTCTTGGTCATTTCTTCACACAAGATGTTGAGTTGATGCAAGATTGTTGGACTCAGTTGATAATGATCATCATCCATGATTGAGGAGAATTCGGATGAGTTAAATTTATCTCATTAGTTTGACACATAAGGAAACAGGCAGAGGAGAGGACATGTATATTCACTATATTGCTTCTTCAAATCAAATTAGGAGTATAATGCTTCCATAACTATCTTGTGCTCACAAAGTTGATTATGATCAAAGATTTCATAATTCATATAAGAACATATGTTTGTTGTTTTGATGACAAGATGGTATTGCTTCATGGTTGAGTCAAGGGATGCAAATGGTTTATGAAAGCATGAGGTGTTTATATAACCATGATCATTGAGCAAATGGATGTCAAAGGAGGTAAATTATATACTCTACTAGATTTTTGTATCATGTGCAGAAAGATCATCAGCAAAAAAAGATATAATCTTGGAGGAACAAATTTCCTAAAATCCTAAGTATCATTGTGGTGCCCTAAATCCTAAGTTCATTTTTTACACCCATCATAAACCAAGGTTACTTTTGTTTTAATTTATTGTTGACCTGTGAGGGCAGGTTATTCCATTTAAGTCACCTGCTAGAGGGGTCATATGTCATAGTATATGACCGGCCCTCTCCTTGTTTGACCAATATCCTCGGTATCTCCCATGGGTGGCAAACACATTTCAAATGTCTTCGGTGTATGCAATGTTGTGAAATCCCGAATTTGTTGGAGGAGATAGAGCAATGTTTACATTGCATTGTTTATGAAAAGCCGATTTCCTTGAAGCTTATAAAGTATTTTTTGTTAAGCATCGAATTATTTGTGGAGAGCATTGTTTGAAACAAAACATTGAAAATGCTTTTAATATATGAAGAGCCCGATATGAAGGCAGCCCGAATTTCTTTATTTAATGGAATTTCTTTATTTATAAAATGCATTGAATTTCTTTTGGAGTTTGAAAAGGAAATTGTGTTAGATTTTAAGAAGTTTTTTTTTGTGGATTTTCTTTCTAATTTTTCACTTGTGGATTGGACTTAAAGGAGGAGATTTTCAAGGAGTTGGTGGATTTTTTAAAAAAGGCAATTTTTTTTAAAAATCCATTCTAGTTTCTTTCACATACAAATTGAAGAATTTAGTGAAATTTTTTATGAAGATTTTTTTCAGAGAAAAGAAGATGAAAGGCTTTCATTGACAAAATTGAATTTTTGTCTAGCAAGAAAATCAAGGATTTTATTTTTTATGAAAAATTGCAGAGAGATTTTTTTAGAATTGGAGATTAAAAAGAAGATAAAGAGTTTGATTGCAAGGAGAAGAATTTGAGGAGATTTTTTTTAAAAGCAACTATTTTGGCACAAAAAGTTTTTTATGAAGAAGATTTGTCTTATGAAAATATGGATCAGAGATTGAAGATTTATTTATTGTTTTATTTGCAATCAGAGATTATTTTTGCAGATGGATTATTGTGGGAAGCTTCAAATTGGAGAGTCATTTTTATTTTTGTTTCATGCAAGAATATCAAAGAGAAGACAAAATATGAAAAGTCTTTTGATGCAGGCGAATGGATTACAAGATTGGTTTATTGCAGAGCAAGAGGAAGATGAATGGTCATCTGATATTTATTGAGCTTACAGGTGCTTTAAGAAGAGTGTTGAAGTGCAGAGAAATATATTATTATGAAGATAAATTCATGAAAATATTTTTAAAAAGAAAACACAGAAGAATGTGTGGGCATGAGCTAATTTACAGTGAGATATGTCTTCCTAATCAGGTGAATTAGATAATTCAAGGATAGAATATCAGAGGATTGGAATGATGGAATGTATGTTGTAGATGAGTTGATTTGAATGGTGCAAATCAGATTGAGCAGCAATCATTTCTTGCACATGATTTAGAGTTCTGATTGATTGAGAAATGCCAATGAGGCACAACAGTATGCCAGTGAGGCTTGTATGTCGGTAAGACCATTTGTCAGTGAGACACAGCCAGTGAGGCTTGTAAAGATATTTTTTAAGGTTAAGCCAGTGAGGCAGTTTTGGAGTGGTTTTTATACCCCAGGAGGGTTTTCCACTCGTGCATATCTTGTGTTATGATTCATATTGATCTTCCTTGTGTGTGTTTAATTTACTTATGAAGTTTTATTCTCTTTCTACATTCACAGTCATGTGCATATGTATTTGACAAATCAAAGGTATCATTCATTCCTTGTGCTCAGAAAGTTAAAGTTTGAAAAAGATTAAAAATTCACACAACACTGATTCACCCCCCCTCTCAGTGTTGTCCTTAACTCCTACAATTGGTATCAGAGCAAGTTTCCTTTCTATAGCTTAATCAGCTTGGGTAGGTCCTGTGTGTGGAGTTCAATGGGTAAGTGCAGGAGAAATAAGAATATTAGAAATCTTAAGCATCATTCTAGTCAAAAGGTTCAAAAGACATCTTTCATATCAAATCCAGATGTTGATATAAAGTCAGTAGATAAAGATGTTGTCCAAGTTGAATCTAATATTGTTTCAGATGTTCCTCAGTTTGATGGTTCAAATTTTTTAGTTTGGTATGTTAGAATGCAAGTATATTTATCCTCCTTAGGATATGATGTTTTAATGTCAGCTGAAAATGGTATTTCTGCAAATAACAAAGAAGTTCTTGAATATAATGATATTGCAAAGAAGGCTATATTATCTTCTCTGTCTAATGATGTTATTTGTAAAGTTATGGATTGTGTTACAACTCAGGATATGTGGAGGAGATTGAAAAGAATTTACCAAGGTAATGATAAAGAAGAGGACACTCTGGTATGTGAAGAAAGTAGCAATGAAAAGAGACTTTCAAATGAAGGAGTTGAAGTTCAATCCCAATCAAATTCAGAAGAAGCTAGCATCACAAGTGATGATGATCAGAGTGATGATGATTAGGATTATAATGAACAAGATTGTGAAATTGATATGGAAGGAGAGCTTATATATGCTTTGAGTGAGCTCAAGAAGTATAAGAGAGAGAATCAGAAACTAAATTTGCTGCTACAACAAGAAAGAGAATCTAAAGATAATGTACATTCAGAACTTGAAATTGTATCTACAGATCTTGAAGAGGCCAGATGTCAAGTTATTAGTTTAAAGACATATATTGATGATTCAGATAAACTAGTTGCTAGATTAAAGACAGAAATTGAAGAAGCTAAGAGGATAGCAGATGTTTCAATATCTGACCTTGAAGTTAGAAGGATTGAGAATCTAAAACTGGAAGGTGAAATTATCAAACTTAGAAAAGATTATGATGATCTCAAGACTTTATCTAAGAAGTATCAGGAGTTTGAAGAAAGCACAAGCAAGTTACATGTGTTGTTGGGCAAACAGAAGCAACATAATGACACAATTGAACTAGGATTTGAAGAAGGGGAATGTTCAAAAGTCAGAGAGACTCCCAGAAAGATGATTGATTTGAATACTGCCACTGAAAACAAAATGCATAATCAAAGAAGAAGAAATTTCAGAAGAAGTGCTCCTATTAGACAAGCATACATGTATAGGTATAACTATTCATTTAATGGTTTTTGTTATACTTGTAATCAATTTGGGCACAAATCAGTTAATTACAGAAGGAACACTGATATTATTTGTTACAAGTGCAATAATGTTGGACATATTCAAAGGAACTGCCAAAAGAATAGAATGAATGAATCTGCATGGAAGCATAACATAATTGCTCAGGAGAGGTAAAAAAGGTACTATCAATCATTTGGTTTTGATTACAACATAATTTGTTATAATTGCAACTCTCTTGGTCATAAAGCACACAGTTGCAGGAGAGCTTCACCTGATTTGAAAAAGTGCAAAAGAAAAGAAGCTGAAAAAGTCTGGAAGAAGATAGAACCTGTAATGGCTTGGAAACTGAAGCAAAAACAAAGTGAAAAGAAGGTAAATCCCAAACTTGTGCATCCAGCACAAGTTAAATCATCAGTTGCATAACAGATAAGCATGAAGTAAGGGGGAGCTGTTCATGTCCTATCAATTGACCCCAAGAAGTTTCATGAAGGAGATCATTTGAATGATCTTGTCTTGTTTATCATATTTGCCAATCTTGTGAGATAGTTGTTGAAGATGTTGCTAACTAAGTTGATTTTTAGTGTATATCAGTGATGCAGGAAGAGCTTGTTAATGCAGTTGGTATACAAAATTGATGAACTATGGAAGTGTTCTTGATATGATAATCTCACATGTTTCTTTGATATTTTTCATTAGTAATATGTTTCAGGGTAGTATGTACAAATTGTGTGATTCTAGTGGTATCAGTTGTCCATGTTCAATGACATGTTCAGTGAATGCAAAGTGTTGATAAGTAGTTAAAAGATTTATTACTTAAAGAGATTGATGATGTTGAATATCCTGTTCTATTCATATCATGTTGATGCTCACAAAGGATCTTGGATAGATATTTTTCTTATGTTGCCTGAGGAGGTTGAAAAATGGAAGAAGTTAAATTCTTGTCTTTGCATTTGTTTTTGCAAAGTGTTGTTGCAGGAAGAATTTGTTATTACAGTTTTGATGAGCTAGTTTGAATGACAAAGTCAAGAGGCAGTAGTTCTTGTATAATACAGTTGTTTCAGATGTGGTTTTAGATTTGACAAGTGTCTTGTGCAGAACAGGAAGTTAGTTCAGATGGTCTTCATTCCTTGCCATGACAGAAAAGGAGGCAAGTAAAGGTCTTATCAAAAATGGTCATCTTGGCATCTGTGTGATGAGGGGTCTACATGATTTTTGCCTACAAAATTGTTCATCAAAGAGTATTGGTATGTTTATGATTTTTCTTTGCAAAAGTGTTCAGAAGGTTGACTGTCAGTAAATGGATGGTATACTTCAGGTTGATATGTTGCTTCAGGACTAATTCAAGAAGTGGATAAGTGTTGAGTTGAGTTGAGTTATGTTGGTTAGTCTTGTCAGTGTTTACCAATGGTATTTCTGAGTAGTAATTTGTTTGTGATCTTTAATACATGGAAGATCTTGGAGATTTGTTATTTCAGGTCAAAAAGGTTGTTGATTGAAGAAGAACTGTTTGTTTTGAAAGTTTGTGATGTTATTAGGAAGGAGTGTGTCAATCTTCATCTTCACAGTGGTATTGTCATCAGATGTAAGTTTCATGAAAGCAAAATTGCATTCAGTGCTGTGAAAGGTAAGTGGTTCTTATTTTTTGAAGATAACAAGATAACAGGAGTTTATGTCTTCAAGGTGCTCTTAATTCAATATGATTATAATGATTATGATCATGCTATAACATCCTTAAGTGGAGTTGTTCTCAGGGGGAGTTAATCAGACTGAGTTGTCACTATCCTGGGAGATTTGAAAAGAAATATGTTTTTCTTCATGCTCATATTGGTATTTCTTGTCAGGACAGTTGCTAGTGACATTTATGAGTAGTGATTTGTTTGTGTATTTCAACACAGGGGGAGTAAATAGTTTTGTGTCTTTGTCATCAAATGTCAAAAAGGGGGAGAAAGAAAAATTGCATTAGGTAGTTTTTCCATCAATGACAAAGGGGGAGATTGATGGTGTCAGTTTGTCATAGATGTCGAAAAGGTATTGCAGGATCTTGGGTTGATCTTAGTAAACATCTAAAGGTCACTAATCAGGAGCTTGGTAAATGTGAATGCTTGGTTATCAAGGTTGGAACAATGATGATCTTTGTTTGAAGTGATCTATCAGTTGAACAGAATAAGTGTTGTCAGTTGAGTTGGCTTGATTAGTATATATCTTTCATATTTATGTGGCAGGAATCAAGTTGTTTGATGGTCAGTGCATTTATGTTATTATGCTTCTTCTTGGTCATTTCTTCACACAAGATGTTGAGTTGATGCAAGATTGTTGGACTCAGTTGATAATGATCATCATCCATGATTGAGGAGAATTCAGATGAGTTAAATTTATCTCATTAGTTTGACACATAAGGAAATAGGTAGAGGAGAGGACATGTATATTCACTATATTGCTTCTTTAAATCAAATTAGGAGTATAATGCTTCCATAACTATCTTGTGCTCACAAAGTTGATTATGATCAAAGATTTCATAATTCATATAAGAACATATGTTTGTTGTTTTGATGACAAGATGGTATTGCTTCATGGTTGAGTCAGGGGATGCAAATGGTTTATGAAAGCATGAGGTGTTTATATAACCATGATCATTGAGCAAATGGATGTCAAAGGAGGTAAATTATATACTCTACTAGATTTTTGTATCATGTGCAGAAAGATCATTAGTAAAAAAAGATATAATCTTGGAGGAACAAATTTCCTAAAATCCTAAGTATCATTGTGGTGCCCTAAATCCTAAGTTCATTTTTTACACCCATCATAAACCAAGGTTACTTTTGTTTTAATTTATTGTTGACCTGTGAGGGCAGGTTATTCCATTTAAGTCACCTGCTAGAGGGGTCATATGTCATAGTATATGACCAGCCCTCTCCTTGTTTGACCAATATCCTCGGTATCTCCCATGGGCGGCAAACACATTTCAAATGTCTTTAGTGTATGCAATGTTGTGAAAGCCCAAATTTGTTGGAGGAGATAGAGCAATGTTTACATTGCATTGTTTATGAAAAGCCAATTTCCTTGAAGCTTATAAAGTATTTTTTGCTAAGCATCAAATTATTTGTGGAGAGCATTGTTTGAAACAAAACATTGAAAATGCTTTTAATATATGAAGAGCCCGATATGAAGGCAGCCCGAATTTCTTTATTTAATGGAATTTCTTTATTTATAAAATGCATTGAATTTCCTTTGGAGTTTGAAAAGGAAATTGTGTTAGATTTTAAGAAGTTTTTTTTTGTGGATTTTCTTTCTAATTTTTCACTTGTGGATTGGACTTAAAGGAGGAGATTTTCAAGGAGTTGGTGGATTTTTTAAAAAAGGCAATTTTTTTTAAAAATCCATTCTAGTTTCTTTCACATACAAATTGAAGAATTTAGTGAAATTTTTTATGAAGATTTTTTTCAGAGAAAAGAAGATGAAAGGCTTTCATTGACAAAATTGAATTTTTGTCTAGCAAGAAAATCAAGGATTTTATTTTTTATGAAAAATTGCAGAGAGATTTTTTTAGAATTGGAGATTAAAAAGAAGATAAAGAGTTTGATTGCAAGGAGAAGAATTTGAGGAGATTTTTTTTAAAAGCAACTATTTTGGCACAAAAAGTTTTTTATGAAGAAGATTTGTCTTATGAAAATATGGATCAGAGATTGAAGATTTATTTATTGTTTTATTTGCAATCAGAGATTATTTTTGCAGATGGATTATTGTGGGAAGCTTCAAATTGGAGAGTCATTTTTATTTTTGTTTCATGCAAGAATATCAAAGAGAAGACAAAATATGAAAAGTCTTTTGATGCAGGCGAATGGATTACAAGATTGGTTTATTGCAGAGCAAGAGGAAGATGAATGGTCATCTGATATTTATTGAGCTTACAGGTGCTTTAAGAAGAGTGTTGAAGTGCAGAGAAATATATTATTATGAAGATAAATTCATGAAAATATTTTTAAAAAGAAAACACAGAAGAATGTGTGGGCATGAGCTAATTTACAGTGAGATATGTCTTCCTGATCAGGTGAATTAGATAATTCAAGGATAGAATATCAGAGGATTGGAATGATGGAATGTATGTTGTAGATGAGTTGATTTGAATGGTGCAAATCAGATTGAACAGCAATCATTTCTTGCACATGATTTAGAGTTCTGATTGATTGAGAAATGCCAGTGAGGCACAACAGTATGCCAGTGAGGCTTGTATGTCGGTAAGACCATTTGTCAGTGAGACACAGCCAGTGAGGCTTGTAAAGATATTTTTTAAGGTTAAGCCAGTGAGGTAGTTTTGGAGTGGTTTTTATACCCCAGGAGGGTTTTCCACTCGTGCATATCTTGTGTTATGATTCATATTGATCTTCCTTGTGTGTGCTTAATTTACTTATGAAGTTTTATTCTCTTTCTACATTCACAGTCATGTGCATATGTATTTGACAAATCAAAGGTATCATTCATTCCTTGTGCTCAGAAAGTTAAAGTTTGAAAAAGATTAAAAATTCACACAACACTGATTCACCCCCTCTCTCAGTGTTGTCCTTAACTCCTACAGCACATAGTAAAAATCATATTTGGAGCTCTAACATCTCTTTCTCCATCACTATAGGTTCATTTGGAGATTGGGAGTAAAGACTAGCTGCAATGAAGATCTTCTCAAGGCTTCAACAAATAGGCAATGATAGATATGCTTTGTTCTATTTGCTTCATTTCTTTACTTTATTTTTAGATGCATAGTATATTCTTTCTGATGTATTGGTTGAGCTACTCCCATAGCTTGTGTGGGAAATTTGATGTCTCTTGCTTTCATTTAATGCAATGTTTATTCAGTTTGGTATATCTCATTTGTGAAATGAATGAACATTGTAATGTGAAATGAAATAACTCCCATCACTGATGAATCGTCTACAAAGCATTAAATGATACACTAGTTGTCTCTCTTTTGGCATAACAAAAGCATGATAAAACTAAACCTTTTCTTTTCAAGCTCTCTAAACTATCCAAAGTATCATAGCAGACAAATGTTAAGAACTTTTCTCCTAAAATGAAATTAATGAACCAGCTCTACCAATTTGAGTTGTAGGTGGAAAATTTGTAACAGATACAAAGACAAATACATCAGAAAGTTTGCCATGGCAGTAGCTTGAAAGCTAAAACTTGTGCTTAAAATGAAAATTTTGGTTTAGTTTTGTGACAGAGTGGAATATACCTTGCATTTTCTTGCAAAATCTTCAAAGAAAGAACACTTTAATAGTAAGGAAAGTAGGGTTTCAAGGTCAAACCCTAGCTCCCATGGTGACAGCCAGAGGCAGAGCCTCTTCTCCAAAACTTCAAAGTGCAAAATGAGGTGAAAAACCTAGGGCTCATTTGTTTTGTGTTTAGGGTTTCCTTTGTTCCCTAATTCGAATAGGCATTTTATCACATTGGATTAAAATTTTAATGCCTCAACTAATACCCTTAAGGTATTATTTTTTCACCTTTGTATATGATGCCTAGGCTTTATGCTATAGGATATTTTGCAAAAATGGAAGATAAGCCTTAGGAGCCTTTCAATCTTCATTAGAAAATCAAATGCCTAGGTAGAATGTATCATTGAGATCATATAAACCTTATTTTTTTTTCACGAAATCAAAACAAATCAGGTTTCTCTCTTTTTATCAAAAAAATTAGAGTTAAAACTACAAAATATTATAAAACAATTATTTAAAGAAATGTCTTTATAAATTGCTTTAATGATTGATATTTAAATGTCATTAAAGTAAAATAAATATAAGGGAATCTTTCTTTCTAGTTTTGTTTTCTTTTGGAAAAATTGGGAAAAGATGGGCAATTTGGAGTTTTTATTTTAGTTTCCAACCAAGTAAAGCCTATTTTTTAGTGTCCTTTGGTGGGACCACTTGATAGAGAGTTTTTGGCAGCTTTTACACCCAGTTTGGAGGTAGTTTGGGCACTATTTTGGAGGCTTTTTATGTAGCTCAAAAATGGCTTAGGTGGTTGCCTTTTTGAGGGATTTTTGCTGAGTTTTTTCTATTCCCAATCTTAGAAATATTGGAGGTATATATTGGAGAAAAAATAGTTTTTCTCAGTTCAAAATGCTTCTTTCTTTCTTGCCCACCTGCAGAAAGCTTTGTAAGCTAATAATTTGTACTCAGAGATTCATTTTTGCATACTCCTTTCAGATTAATAAGATAGTAGAGTATTCCTATCTCATTCATTTTGTCTCATTTTGCAGTATTGATTTGATGTTGCATTGTGATTCTAAGTGTTGAATCCTTTCTATGTCTTGTTATTGCAAAGTTGTGTTTAGAAGTCTCATGTGATGCAGGTTGAATGTTGAGTTTAGTTTCAAGCCTTCATTCAAATCACTTTTGTGTTGCATGTTTCAAATGAGATTGTGAAAATAGATGTTTCAAGAGTTTGATTGTGAGTAAAAGCATTAAAATAAATTAGATTTATAGTATATCGCCATTAAGTTTTGGATTTTATTGCAAGTAATCCTTCTGAACCCTTTCCTCAGAAGGTCTTTTAGATTAGGTGATCTGCCAGGGGAACTAGCCCACTCTGGAGATTCACTCTCAACATAGATTGCCCACAATCTAAGAGTGTTTCCATGCTTCAACATGATAACTAAGTTTATCTTTGCTAAGCGTACAATCCTGATTGACAACATGTCAATAATGAACTTGCATTCATATCTAGGTGTAGGCTCCTCAGTATTCTTACTGAAACCTCTAAAGAGTATCTGTCTCAACAAATGTCTCTAATCTTAAGAGAAATCCAACCTCACCCAAGTCTCTGAGTACCCATGAGCACCTCCATGATCAATCCATACTAAGCTCTAAATATAACACTGCACTATCATGAATCTCTCCAAGAAAATGAGCAATGAACTCAATACCAAGAGAGCTGACAAGACAACTGTCAAAATTCCAACTATAGAATTAGGAACCCAATCATGAGATTGTGATATAATATCTCCTCCTAGGAGATCACATGCTCTAATGAGAACTTGTATCTTGACAACACTCTAATCAAGAATCAAGAGTACACCAAGACATAATAAAAAAGTACTTTGTAAACAAGGATTAGTTGCTAAGCCTGACAAATCATAAATCAAAATCTCAACCAAAGACTCAAGAGTCCTCCATGGTACCAAGATTGCAACATCTCCAAATCACATGAAGATAACCATCTCCTATCAATAGAACTCAAGATGAGAAAGGTCTCTCACTACATACAAGAATATGATCCAAGAGCTCATCCATGACACCAACATCCACTACAGAAGATCATCTATCACTGAGTGATAAATCTACATCACTACCAAATCTCCCACTGAACTATGATACTAAGCTATCGATGGTATCATGATAAACATCTCCAAAATGTATATCATCCATGGCTCCAACACAATTAAGGAATCCCACTATAACATCAATAACTATCAAAAGGTAGAACCACGATCTTTAAGCCAAGAAGATAAACCATCACTATCAATATCTTTGACAAACTATGTAATTGGAAGCTATCCATGACATCATGACGAACATGCTAGAAGTCCCAATAACTGACTATCCAGGCACTCTAATCATCCATCCTTTCATTGGAATGCAACATACTGATGTGCAAATGACCAAAGACAAGGCCAACTAATAAATTCTACAGTAACACTAAATCAATCTTATGGATATAGATAATCCACATCCGAGTCAACTCATTCCAACCAATATGTGGCAAACCCAAAAAACTACTTAACTTGAAGATCCCAACCAATGAAATATGCAATCTCCTCATTACATTAGTAACTTGCAAGTAGAGATATCAAAGAAGATAACTTGTAGACTTCAAGACTCAAACACCAAATCAACCAAGATCTGATTTTCCAAGCAAGTTAAAAAATGAGTAACCATTTAGTCAAGGAACCAATCAAGCATCCAATAGATAAGAACAACCTCCTAAAACTAAACCAGACCACTACCTATAACAATGAAACAAAATCATCATCCATACTTGTCAAGTGCATACATGATCATGTCATTCCAATGCACAAATGTACCTCCATATCCATGACACCATAATCATCACCATTGTTGTACCTTTACTCAAATCCCACTGAAACGAGACTGCTAGTCTCACACATGCATCAACCATATCCTCAAACCAAAAGATAACTTATAGTGTAGTTGTCTCCATCAGAGCCCAAACTTTGAAAACACTTGTAAACTTGTACTTAGAACCACCAAATCTAAATACCTTCTATAACATGAATATAATCATAAAAACATGCACTCCCACAAGTTTGTACTCAAAAAATTGTCTGAATGCTCTCACAATCACATCTCAAATATCAAGTTCCCACAAGTGATAAAATGAGAACAAAATTGACTCTATACACTAAACAAAGAAACTACATGATGTAAGGTTTAGTACACTACAAGATCTCTCCAATGCCTATCCAAAATTTAATTCCCAATTTTGTATGCAAACTTTATGACCAAATAATTGTCCTTGAGCAATGCCTAGCTTTAGGCACCAAATTTTAACACAAATATAAAGAATATTATGACCAAACCTATACCACCATGTAGTTCATGGAGAGACCTTTCTATTGCCTATAAGAAGTCAAAAATATGATACAATGGATGAAATTTATGCCTCTTGAAAGAAAAGACACTCCAAGGGATAAAAAGAGGCCCTATGGGGACTTATCCATATGACCTATGGTCACTAATGTCATCACTATGTTAGTAGATGATGTGGTAGTGATGTGGCATGGTGCAAGGGCTACATACATGGTTGTGTAGGTGTAGTGTGGTGAACTTCAAACATTTATAAATTTTTGTTAAATTTCTCATTTTTCAAAATTCCCATCTGCATTTCTATAGACTCGATAGGAATTTGAACACTATTTTTCTTTTTTTAAAGTCTACTTTTTATTTTGTATGGTCGTTGGGGTTAACATTGGCTCTACTGGACAAGTGTTAAGACTGGGAGCCAATGATCTACCAGCCATGCCAACCACTAGATGGTTGAGGGCGAGGCCGACAAGCTCCTATCTCTACTACCAATATGGTACAGGGTGGTACAAGGTCTGTGGACCTATACCTACCCCCCACATTATTATTTTTTAACTTCAAAACTTTTCTTCTATAGTTTTTATTCCAACCAAATTTTTTAATAAATATTTTTTGCAAAACTATAGAACATTTTGTGCAAGAACTATTTTTTAACTCTGATTTTAAATTTGCATAGTTGACATACCAAGTCGTACGACTGAATGGGGGGACATTTTTATCCTTCTTGTCCTTATGGACAAAATATGTCATGCTATATGATTTTGTTCATCTCTCGGACCTCCTAGATCTAATGGTAAAGTCTGTTTTGTCCCAAGAGCTCATATGTTAAACTTCCTCCACAAAACCCTCATCTAAAACACATCCAAGAAACCCATTTATACCAAACATTTTCCAACTCCATATCTACAATAAACACAACAAATCTACAAACCCTAAAACCCCAAATCTACAAAAAAATAACCTACACAAAACCCTCATATCCTAAAATTTCTCAAATCCTTTCCAACATTGTCATGGCATCAACTTTGCACTAGATCTACAAAAACAAGGGTTATACAAAATTAGGAAACTCACACCTCTCTCAACCATGAACATGGATCTGATACCACTTGATAAGAAATTACAAGTTGATCAAACCATTTCCTACAAAACCCTATGAGAGATAATGATGCATACAAGGTTACAAAATTACCATAATGTAAAGATCAAAAGAAAACCACAAGATAACACAATATATTTCTTGGGAAAACCATCAAGAGGGAAAAACCAACCTCCAAAAGCATCCACGAGGAATCTTTTATTCAACAATGAAATAGTACAATACATTTATAGAGTCTCCATGAACACTTCTGAAAAATCAAGCTCCTCTAATGCATCCTTCATGTGTCTAGGCATGTATCCATAGATCCCATACCATCCTTCACAAATGCACTCACAAGATAAACTCAATACAATGACAGCCGCTCAAACAACCTACACCTAAACAACCAACAACCAACCCAAACCACTAACCATGTCCTTGCTTTTACAGACACAATCTTGCACAAATACAACTTGTGGTATAGGGTAAACTATGTGTCTCAAAACAATGAGTACACAAAACCATTGACCCTTCATTTAAATTTTGGTACTAAGTTTTCCTTTTATGGCACTAAGTTCTCCCAATATTAATTACTTTCCCAATGTGTAACCCACATTAAATATTTTCCCAATGTTACATTATTTTTTTTTAAGTGGCCCCAAATAAATATTTAATGTGGCTAAACACATCACTTAAGATGCACGACAAATAAATATTTATTTTACACAATTTAAATAATTCATTTTTATGCAAGGTGTACAACCCATCTTTTCCAATAGTTTCACACTTCTCAACCCCATCTTGTCAAGCATTTCTATAGAAACCAAGTTGCTCATGCCACCACTATCCACCACCACCTGATACCATTTACCACCTTCCTTACATCTAGTCTTGAACAAATTCTTTATATGTGTTGGCTCATCCATCTTATGGTACCTCAAATCTCTTTATGAAATCAATGATTCCCTACATTTATGATCCCTCTATGAAGTGGGTGACCTCTCATCACTAAATGTAACTCTTATGTTCTCCTCTACGCTCTTGCCTTGACACTCGAACACTATGTATCATTCACCAAACTTGATTTGGGTTCCACTAAAGGATTTATATATTTTAATCTCATATCTTCCTCTATTTTGTTGAATATTCCCTCCATACTCCCATTGAGCTTCTCCACAATGAGTATCTTCTAATCTTTCATCTTTTCATATACCCATCATTTTCTCTACCTTTGTAGTAGTTGCTACATTAATATTCCCTTTTGTCATGATATCTTCTATCATCTTCTTTATTTTTGTGGTGGGAACTTGAGTCTTCTCTTTTTCTATGATAATAGTTACCTCTCCCTTGACCTCTTAGGGTTTCTCCCTTCTCACCACATCTCATTATACTTCTATGGTCCCTCTCTTCTCTTCCTCTCTAGAAATTCCACATTTCATATTTATTTTAGTTGTATTTCTTCTCTACAATGAGAGCCAACATGAAGGCCTCCTCAACCATTGAGATATTCCAGATATCTAACTCCCCTTGGATGGATTCCCTCCATCCATTGACATACTTGGCCACTTTCTTCACCACATCATCATGATGTCATGACCTGATTATCAACCTATAGGATTCTTCAATGTACTTCATGATGATATATCCCTACCATAAATTACATAGCTCCTTCAAAAACTCGAATTGGTAATTTCCCAAAATGAACATGGATTTCAAATTTTCCACCATCTAGTCCCACTTTACAATTCAATGCTTCCCTATTCTATTCCACTCTATTTGGAATTAGTTAAACCATATCGCTACATGACCCTTCTTGGTATTTTAAGATGTCACTCTATCTAGGCTTGCAATATCCTCATACTCGAAATGCTCCTCAGCTCCTTAAGAGCCAAGCTCCCAAATAGTTTAGGATATCCACTTAGGTGCTCTTAAAAATGTTGGTTATGACCCACAACATCCTTTTCTCCTTGTACTCTTCACTTCCACTTGATTTCACAAGATCTTCTTCCCATTCTTCATCACTTTCCTTGACCATAGGGTTAGGGTTCCTCATGTAGTCTTGCTCCAGTGCACCCATCCAATTCTACATGGCCTTTACCATCTCATATGAGTCTCCTCCATTCTACCTACAATATTTATCATACCTTGCATTGTCCTCAACATAGGATTTTGGTTGGTGATTTGTCCACAATTACCTCTGTGTTAGGGTAAAAATTAGGGCTAAATCATAAACATGAAGCATCAAACCCTTTAAAAACACAATGGAATACAAAATAAACATAGAAATCAAAGTATAAACAACAATATCTAAACTCTCATGTCAAACTTGGTTTGCCTCCATTGCTCTTTTCAATCTTGTCTAGAAATGCAAGATATCGAAGGATGAATGTTCATTGCTCACTATTTCAGCAGCATAACACTAAGAATGAAAGAGGAATGATGGATGATTCTAGAGGAAATTTGACAACATGAGGCTACTTGAAGAATGGTTCCCCCAAATGGCTTGGGTGAGGGTTGATTTATAGGAATGAGTGATTTGAATTGATGGCTATGATTGAAAGTTGATTGAATGATGTGGATAGTTGAGATCAAATAGGGTTTCCCACTCCACAAGGAGTTGTATTCATGTGACAAGTATGCAAATAGGAATAGGGTTGGCCTAATTTAAAAAATGTTCTAAATTTAAATTAGTTGGACATGTGAAGGCACTAAATGGAAGATGTAGTATGGGACATGTGTTGGATTCTAGTGAAAGTTGAGGACAAATTCAAATATTGTATTTGAATTAGTTGGAAAACGGGAGAAGGGAAATTAATTAAATAAATATCATTTATTTAATTAATTCTCTACTGGGATAAATGGGATTAGGACAAAATATCATCAGATGTCTCACTTAATGTGTCGACAAGGTGATGTTGTAAGACATGGACAATTTTAAGTGTCTACATTTTGTGCCTTTTTGAGAAGATGTTCACAACTAAGAGAAGTAGCATCATTCCAAAGAAGATAAGGTATGGATAGAAGAAAAGGATGATGATGCCCCCTTGAGAGGATAGGGGGGTTCGACAAACATGGGTAGTATATCGAAATGAAATGGATTTGTCAAGGAAGAAAGATAAGGTAATGGATAAAAGAAATTAATGATGCGTTATGTTGCAATGAAGGTGATCAACCATGATGTTTGATATAGCACTAGACATTATGCACCAGGGTATAAGGACCAAGGTGACAATGTGTCTTGTGAACCCAACATAATACAACCTTGTCTAAACATATGAGGAAGTAAACTTAGAGTATTAAAGTCCTAATGCACAAAAGGTATGATATGACCTTAGATGCCAAGGATAATGCAAAAGGCTATTCCAACATACACAATATATGAATATTAGCTAGAAATAAGAGGAATGTGATTCAAATGCAAGATAGAATGATAAAATACATACACAAGCAAGAAAGCATGCACAGATGATTCAAAAATAAACAAGGTATTGCCCCTGTGAAGATGTAAACAAATGATTGATTGATAGTGTCCAGTTCCAGGAAATGAAACATTTTGTAGAAGACGCCTGGTCTAGTTTCAACAATGCAACATCCTATATAAGACAATAGATTGATTGATTGATTGACACTACCATTATTGGCCATGCAATTCAACACTAGGATCTAATTGATTGATTGACTAATTTTGTTTACATCAAGATTAGGATCAAGACCATTGATGCAATTGGATAATTTGACTTGATTGATTGACTTGATTGGTATGGATTGATGATGATTTGCATTTGGATCATTGTTGGGATTGATTTGGTTGATTTGGATTGAACTGATTTGAGTGATTGATTAGAATGATTGAAATTCTTGAGCTAAATTGAGTGATTTGGTCTGAATAATTGATTGATTGATTGAATGAATTGAATTGGTTTGAAGAGTTGTTGATTGGATTGATTTGATGATTGATTTGAAGGAGTGATTTGAAATTGAATTGATTTTATTTGGAACAAGTGACTTGAAGTGATTTGATGATTGGAGTTGGATGGATTGAATTGATTTGATTTGGAATTAATTGATTAAAGTGATTTGATGATTGGAGTTAGATGAATTGAATTGATTTGATTTGGAATGAATTGATTGAAGTGATTTGATGATTGGAGTTGGATGAATTGAATTGATTTGATTTGGTTTGATGAATTGATGGATTGAATTGAATTGATGATTGATTTGATTTGAAGAATGGAATTGATTTGATTGAATTGAATTGGTTGGAATGATTGGAAGAATTGGTTTGACTTGATGATTTGGATGAATTGATTGATTTGATTGGATTTTTTTTTTTTTGTGTTTTGGAAATTTTTCGATTTTTTTTTTTTGTATTTTGGGATGTTTTATTTTTTTGGATTTTTGACATTTTTTTTATTTTTTTGGATTTTTGGGATGTTTTGATTTTTTTGGATTTTGGGAATATTTGGATTTTTTTAATTTTTTAAATGTTTTGATTTTTTTGTATTTTTTAAATGTTTTGAAATGGCATTGGACAGTAATTTAGATAGGCTTTGTGCTAGACATCAATGACAAGGGAAAACCAAGTCTAGATGCAAGGATGGAAGTAGAATTGAATGGATAAAAGAACGTGTGATAGTGAATAAGATGGATAAAAGGAATATGTGATAGTGTATGGAATGGATGAGTGAATCATAAGGGAGATATGATGTGATCTCCAAAGATGATATCACATAGGAGTAACATGCCCCATTCTAGGTGTAATGCTTAGGAATAGGATGAGGTATATCAAGAGATATCCAAAGCATTTGTTAACATTTTACCCCCATATCTTTATCAAGATCAAAAGGAGGAAAGGAGGATGAATGGATTCAATATGATAGGTATGTGTATGTAGGTGTAATGAAGAAGGATGGTAGGATTGGTAAGATTGGATATGATAGAATGGAGAATTATGGGTTGGATATGATAAGTTAGATGAGACAATGTGCCCCCAAGTGTAAGTGACATAGAATATCAACCTACACATGATGCCTCTTTGCCAGGTTTTCATCATGGTACTTATCCAAGGTGCCACTAGGGGTGGTTTTCACCATTGGATGGAGGGATTTCTCTTTACTATTTTGATTTTTTTTACTTTTTTGACATTTTGGGTTGGAGAAGGGGAATATGGATAAGAGGGATTGAAGTGTCTAGTTCCATGAAAGGTGATAGTCCCACTGGAGATGGATGTCATCACATGGACCATGTCAAATGTCATTATGCCCAAGATGTTGGTAAGTGATTGATTGAGAGGATGATGGATTAGGTAGATAGTGGATTATGATGTGGATTATGAAAGGAGGCATAGTGGATTATAATGTGGATTATGGAGGACTTATGGAAAAAGATATATGGAAGGCTTATGCAAAAACATGGACCATAGGGAAGTGATGGGTGAAATATGTAGGATAATGGAAGGGAACCAAGACCAATGGCTACACACAACATGATAATCATTGAATTTTTTGATATGGAGGAGCTGTAGGAAGTAATGGGGATGTTTTCTTAGTGGATGGTTGGTGTAGGAATTTAGGTACCCACATAGATAGGATTTTTATGATTTTTACATTGCTTGTGGGATTCGTATATGCAATGGGATTTGTGGAATTTTTAAATGGAAAAGGATGTTTGGGATTTTTGAGATATGGATGCTTCATTTGATATGCTTTATTTTTTCTTAGGTACCCAAACTATTTTATTTTTTGCCTTTTCCTTTGTAGGTATGGGCTTGGATAGCCTTTTGGATGTACTTTTCTTTGACTTTTTGCATTGATGTCCTAAGGTGTAAGGTTCTTTGGGATTTTTTTCTTTATTAGTGGAGGTATCCAAATTTTTACTTTTGAATCCCTTGGAAATGGTGGAAGCTTCATGTTTAGATGATGTGTGCATTGATTGGTCATGATTAGGATTTTGAGGGGATTTATGGAAAGATGGATTAAAAGTGGATTTATGGATAAATGGATAAGGGAATTTAAGGATAGGGATACTAGAGGTTGGGAGAAGTGGTCGTAAAGTGGATGGAGGGATATTAGGGGTTGGAAGAAGTGGAGGTAAAGTTGATGGTGGAAGGTGTATGGTCACATGTTTTTTAAATTTGTAGGATAATGGAGGTGGGATGGAGACATATGTTTTGGGACTATGATAGGATTTGTGATGGAGAGTGGTGGACTTAGGAGGCATGGAGGAAGTACCAACATCTTGAGATTGTTTACCTTGGGACGTATATCCAAGGCCATAAGGACATGCAATAATTTTTAAATGGATAGGCTCCATAATACCTTGTTCACAATGGCCTAAGCCTTTACCTTGATAATTCATGTTTTGTAGTATGTAATGGACAATGGGACTAGGTGTGTTTTGGACACTAGACTTGAGATCATTATTCAATAGAGAAGGGAAAGTGGACAAAGGTTGTTGCTTTCCTAAGGAAGAACACTCATGGATGAAGGTACTAAGACTAGGTGGTATGATGGTGGGTTTGAAATGGGATCGATAATGGATGAGAAAGGATCATTAGGAGCTTGATTATCATCATGTTCACTAAGATTCAAGATATTGGTTTGATCTTCTATGTTTACTTGGGAGGCATGTGTCTCATCATGACAAGTGGATGTTGGTGGATCATGAATAGGTGGAGATGTTTCTTTGATTTGAAGGAAGGCCATGAAACAAGGTGAATGCTTAAGTTGATCAACAAGACTTTCATTAGATTAATTATGTAAGTCTTGGGTATCTTGCTTTTGGATGGTTGTGGGGGTATGGATAGGATCAAGTTTCTTATGGATAGGTTCTTCATCTTGAATAATGTCTTAATCATGGAAAAGATATAGGTTATGGATATGTTGAATGAAAGTGATTTGATCTTGATTATAATGAGGGCTTGATGTTTCCACATGCTTAGAATTATACCCTTAACATAACTCTTGTATTTTTATGGGAGTGGAAGACTCTTGGATAGGTTTGATATTCTATAGATGGTCAACAACATGAGGGCATGATGGTAGTCGACTTGGACTCATGGGGCAGACTCTTTAATAGGCTCGAGGGGTTGTGGACTATATAAAGGGGTTGTAGGAATGGACATAGTGTTGGAAGGTTCCTTGGTAGGCTCAAGGATAGGAATTTGGTGGCATGGTTGACTCCTTTCTAGTAGGCCTTGGATCACATCCTTTGTAGGTGTATGGGTAGATGAATGATGTAATGGATGGGTGGATTTGGGTAACTCCATAGGTTTACTTTTATAATGTTTGAATTTAGGGCATGGAGTTGATGGAGAATTAGATGGTGGTAAGGGTAATGAAGGGTTTGATACATTAGAAGGTGGAGGGACCAATAGATTAGGACTATAATATGGTAGATTTAGGATAGGCATTTGATTAGATGGTTGTAGAATATACCTATAGGTCCCACAAGCTAGAGTGGTGTTCACATTGTTGAAGGTAGCATGAGGGCTTGAAGACACTTGATATTGTTTCAAGGGGTGACTTCAGATCACATGCTCTTGTTGTGGAATGAATTTATAGGATGATGTAGGATTGACATGATAGGTAGATGGACTAGGTTGGTATGAAGTGGAGAGGGATGACAGATAGTATTGATGTGGAATTTGATGATGTTGTGGTTGTGTTTGGGATTGACAAGTGGCTATGAATTGTTGGACTTTGACTAGGCATTGTTTTATTAGATGTGATTGATTTTGTCGAAGTGGTTGGATGGTGTCTTGTAGTTGTTGTATGGTTTGTTGGTCTAGGGGTTGTGACATTTGGTGAAGTGTTTGGATGATTTTTTGTAGGTGGGGTGCTAGGACCTTGTTCTCTAGTGTTGGCATGGACTTACACATGTCTTTGGATCTTCATATTTAATCATGTTCCTTAAGGTATGCAACATGATTCTTGTCATTATTGGAAGTAGGAGGAGGGTCCCATCGAAGTATAAGTTTGGGTCTTGTATTGGTGTAGGCTTACTAAGGATCAAGACCATTTTGGAACGTGATTAACTAGTACTAGGATGATGACGTGAAATGATTAGGATATGATTAGGATAAAATTGATTAGGGATGAGATAGATAAGAAGGGTGATTAGGGTTTTGATTAGGATGACTTGGATTAGAATGAATGTGATGGCAAGAATGTTTAGTATGATGTGTTTATGTATTTGTGGTGATGTCTTGACTTAGGCAATGTTTTTACAAACACAATATATCACATGTACATGCATGAATTCACACACACAAGACACATAAGCAAGTTTGACTTTGAAAATTTCAAATGTGATGATTAAGCAAGCGCTTGAAGACACATCAACAATCCTAAGGTTAGTCAGGTAGGTGTGGCCAAATAGGTCTTACTCTAGGATGCACAAGTTTGACTAAGAATGTCTCCAATATACTCAAGGTACAAGTGGCCCAATTCCATTAAATGAAAGTGAAATAGTGCCAAATTGCTAGGAGAAAGTGGTAACCCACCCTTCACCTTCACTTCCCCAAGGTATAAAGTTCTTGGGGGGATTAGCCCAAATGACCATATTTTAACTTCCAAGAGGGTGTCTTTTGATTCACACCTCACTATTTAGACTCTACTAGAATGCTAGAGTTGAGGTCATCCCTTGGAGTGGTGTGTCTCCAATAAGGACTCGTAGAAAGGTCACAAAACCAAATCTAGTGGGTGCTTTTGGTCTCCAAGATCACCTTGCGATGCGAGGAGAGAGCACACTCACACTAGACTCACACTCACAATATAAACTCCCCTTATAAAATGAAGTGCGTGGTGTGAAAGTGAATGGATGAAAGGTATTTTTGATTCTCAAGATCACAAAAAGCACATGAGAAGAGCATACACACCCTTAATCACACTCAAGTTCACCAAACAATGAAATCACTTCTTCTTTTTAATCTAAAGCCAATATGTGTGATACAAGACAATGGTTTGTTTTATGCCCAATTTGAATGTGTGAATGAAGACGAGTTCATTTTAGAGCCCAATTTGAATGTGTGATTGCAAACAAGATGTTCATTTTAATTCCCAAATTGAATTTTTAGACAAGAAAGTTTTGATTGATAAAATGAGAGATGAGAGAATAGAAAGAATGTACCTATAAAATTTTCTTTCGAATCTGCTATTGTGACTAATGTAAAAATGTTGCTATAGCTCCTTTGGATCACCTAAAAGCCATCAAAACAAGAAAGAGAAAAAAAATTGAAAAACAAATGTGTTATATGAAAAATGAATAATCTTTATGAATCTGATTAAGATGAACAAAATAGTAGAGTAAATAGCCTAAAAAAATTATAGATGAAATTCTAGGCAGTTTTTAAAAAAATTGTGAAAAATAGATGAAATTTGGTCAAGATATTTGCATTTGAAGTTCATAAAGGAAAGTTGACTTTGATTGGAAAAAAATAGATGAAAATGGTACAGTCACTTGAAATGACTTCACCATAGTGTATTTGGGCAAACCAGCTTTGCAACACCACAAGTTTCATGAAAAGCTAATCTGGTTGCCAAAAGAAAAAAGGCCCTATTTAGGGCTTGAGGAGTGAGGTGGACAACCTGACTATCAAAGTAAGCTACTAGCGGTCTGTTGAGTTTTTGGTCACATGCAAGAGGTTAGGTGCTGGTGGTTAGTGTTAACAGTTTATGTTAGTCATGCCCCTATATGACCAGGGGCTAAAGCCCAAGGAAAAAAAAAGAGCGCCCCTCTCGCCTGTTACTACTTGTGACTGCGAGCTATCAAAGCAGGGGTCGAGATGATATGAAAAGCATTGATTAGCCTTAGAAATGTGAAATGTGAAAAGCAGTCAGTAGAGATTGCATGGTAAGTGGAGACTAACAAAAGGGCAGCAGTTGGAGATTTGAGTGGCAGAGGTTGTGAGCGACACTAAGGCAAGGTGTCAGAGCTGTGGTGACCGGGTCACCAAAGGCAGAGGACATGTAGTGACTAGTTTATAGGGAGTGATGATGAAGAAAACACTAAGGTTGATTGGGTTTGAGGAGGTGATGAAGGGATTGAAAATGGTGATGGAACAAATTTCTGAGAGTGTCGTCAGGCGAAGGAATAAGGTGCATCAGGTGGCCTGATGAAATACAGGTTAGGTTTTATGTGGTCATGGTTATTTGAGGCAGCAAAGAGGTGGCAATATGGAGTCGACCAGGTGGAGAAAATATGTAGCAGGTAGTTAAAACCCCGACTGGTGGTGACTACTAAAACCTAAATGTACAAATGGCTAGGGTTTTGATAGGGTCAACTGATCTATAACAAAGAGACCATGAATAATATCCAGCTTGTAATCAAAATTAAACCTGAAATAGTGAATGTTTGCCAAAAATAATGAATACCCATGATGCATAAAGAAAATCAACAATGCCAGAAGAGAGGGACTCTGTGCAGGTCGTACATCTGTAAAGATCTATAAGGATCCATATGGTATGGCCCTACAACAGGGGCTTAAAGTAAAAAAAATTCAAAAAAAATTCAATAGTAAAATATAAAATGTTATATGTCATTTTTTTCTTGTGAGTCCTCCTAGACTCAATGATGAGGTGTGTTTCAGGCCAGGAGATCACTTGCAAAACATGTTTTTTAAAAATTGACAAAAAGTGTTAGATTCACGCCAGGCTCACCAAATGTGTTAGGGTAAAAGTTAGGGCTAAATCATAAACATGAAGCATCGAACCCTAATAACACAATGGAGTACAAAATGAACATAGAAATCAAAGCATAAATAGAAATATATGAACTCCCATGTCAAACTTGGTTCGCCTCCATTGGTCTTCTCAATCTTGCATAGGAATGCAAGATATCAAAGGATGAATGTTGATTGCTCACTATTTCAACAGCATAACACTAAGAATGAAAGATGAATGATGGATGATTCTAGAGGAAATTCGATAGCGTGAGACTACTTGAAGAATGGATCCCCCAAATGGCTTGGGTGAGGGTTGATTTATAGGAAAGGAGTGATTTGAATTGATGGCTATGATTGAAAGTTGATTTGAATGATGTGGACGGTTGAGATTAAATATGGTTTCCCAATCTACAAGGAGTTGTAGTCATTTGACAAGTGTGTAGAGAGGAATAGGGCTGGCCTAATTCAAATAATGTTTTATTTAAATTAGTTACAAATATGAAGGCATAAAATGGAAGATGCAGTATGGGACAAGTGTTGGACTGTGGTGAAAGGTGAGGACAAATTGAAATATTTTATTTGAATTAGTTGGAAAATGGGAGAAGGGAAATTAATTAAATAAATAGGATTTATTTAATTAATTGTCTAGAGGGATAAATGGGATTAGGAGTGGGATTAGGACAAAATGTCATAAGATGTCTCACTTAATGTGTCGATAAGGTGATGTTAAAAGACACGAACAATTTTAAGTGTCTACAACCTCCTTTAAACTACCTCACAATTGATGCTCTATCTATAGTCCTTGTGGATTGACACAAATCTAAAATTTATTTAATTCTTTCTGATTAAGGCTTACACCTTCCTTTACCTATCACCACAACTTTTTTCACTATCATAGCCTATGTTTTATCAAATCCACATGCTCAATTTACATGACTAGGTGTGCTTATGTCCAAACCAAAAATACCCTCTTTCTCCAACCTCACTCTAATACCAAATGATGTAGTCATGGTAGGAAGGTACAATTAAGGACTATCTAAACATGTATCCCACAAAAATGATTCAACCATAAATCATTTCAACACACAAGAATTCATGGGAAAAAAACACATAATATTAAATAGATGACTTGTATGATTATTACTGCATTATAGCCACAATTTGTGACAATGGACCTCTTACATGCTAGGCCATATCCATTTCTTTACATAAGATTACCAAGATTACACAAATGCTACTAACTATGGAATGCCACTTCCAAACTAGCTATATGGAGACACATAATGATTTCTAACCTAAATCAATCCTAGGACTATCATGAACTTGTTGCATGGGTTATGACATGACCTAAAAAAAGTACTATTATCCACACCTGAAAACAACATCCATACATTCCACATTAGATACCTTCAAATTGTATCCCACATCATATAACTATTACCATACTCTAATCACTTAGATGTCCCTCTCCCACTATTAAACTAATAGGCTATGCTTCTACTCCATCCTTGTCTTCTCTGCTTGCTTTCTACCAAATCAAAATCTCATATTTATATCATCCAAAAGCTCCTCACATGATTCATAGTGGCATCAAGTTGGCACAAAGGTTGATACTAACTAAAATTTGTCACTAACTAAATATAACAAAATTATAAATTACAAAGGTCTAATAGTTGATACTCTCCACATGACACATTAGATACCTTCACAATAACTCTAAACATATCACAAATATTCCTCTTTGACATAAACCCCAAAAAAAATTCAAAACAAGAACAATTCTATCAACGCACACTATCAACTTATAGTCACTTTCTTAACAAAATCACCAATCTCCACTTATCCAATCAACCTCAAAGTTTAATTGAAGATACAAAAACCACATACAATACTACCACCATAAATGTAGAAGTTCTTTCCTCAATGTGGTAAAATGCACTAACTTTTACCATTACATATTATCAAGCACAAAGATTACAAACTTTTAAACTACTTAAATTAGACCAAAAACTTTATTTCTTTATATTTAATAGGGAAAGAGGATGGGGTTTTTAGTTTCAATGGATGAGTGGCTTAAATCCTCCTTTCACAACAAACATTCAAGGACATATCAACCAAGTTGTATCACACTTTTGCAAGAGGATTCACCTAGAGGTTAGGTTGTCACTTGGAATGATGTGGAAATTCAAAGATTGTCAATTAATATATCAACTTAATGCTCAAATACCCTTAAAACCCTAATTATGCAAAACAATAAGTAAAATGATGAATTATGACAAATGATTCAAGACTAAGGTAGTAGGGAGAGATTAATAACTAACCATTTTTTAAAGTTTGGGATGCAGAATACTCAGGAACACTGGCACTAATGACCAAGTCCAAGGTAGTGTTTTCTTCATGGAATCTTGATCTCCTGACATTGATGTTCACTGTACTTTGCATTTCTGTCCCATAAGATGCGGAAGACAGTGGCACTAGTGCCCGAGTCCAAGGCGAGGTGATTTTTGGGATGCTGGAAGCTCTTCAGATGCTTATTGTCATTGTCATAATCATTTCTATTTTTTCAACCTAAGAGGACACTGGCATTGGCACACGAGTCCAAGCAGTTCTTTTCTTTACATATCTAGAATATGCACATTATCTTACTATTCCTTGCAACTGCACTCCATCAATATGTGACACCTGTAACCTAAAATGACAAGGAGAGTAGTTGGTGGTTGTGGTGTTTAGAGGCTTGCCTCAGTCAAGCCTTGAAGAGATAATCTAGTCTTTTGAACACCGTTGTTAGATAAAGAGTGCATATCCCTGTAGGATAGAGGAAAAAACAAATTGATGAATGATTCAAACACAAATAGATATCACCTTGGAGGTGTAGATCTCACATAGATGAAGGCTCTTCAACACATGATAAGATGAAGCTAAATATAAAATCACAAACACAATAACAATGCTCTGCCCTGCAACAATGTATATCTTGAATGCTCTAAAATCATAAGTTAGCCAAAAGTTCACAATAATCTTCTAGTTTACAAATGATACTATGAGGCCTACTTTTCACTCCCTTATATTTGACAATTTATTTTACTGTCGGTGATACATTTAGACTTGTGGGACCATTGATCCTAAATTTTTAGACTATTAGACTTTATGTTGTATGTGGATTTGTTATCCTTAGTATGATTATGATGTGTTTAGACCTGGATTTTGATTTACTGATGATGTTAGACATATGGATTATATTATGATCTTATTAGAAAACTAATCATGTGATGTTAGTTAGAAATTTGTTTTGTGATTCAATCTTGGGAATGAATGTTTGAAATGTAGAATTTAGAATCTAATTTTAATGTGACTTCCTTGATGCTTATATGGATATGTGGTGTTGTATGCGAGTGTATGTTTCAATTTACTTCAGCTATTATATATATGTGGAATTAACTTCTCATTTGAGTGCACAGGTATTTCTAATGAAGCCACAGAAATTCAAAGATCATCCCACACGCGATGTTGTTTTCCCTTGTGAAGCTGATCTAGTTCCAAGAGGAACCAAGATCAACTCTATGCACGATGAAATTCTGTAATGTTGTTGCATGTGTTAGTCAGACTAAGTCTACCCCTCTTTTATTTTGAATTCTAATTGGTGTTGTAAGAATAGTGTCTTTTGAATTTTATTTTTTTAAGTTATAAATTTTTGAGATCCCTTTTAATGTGCTTTAACTCAACCCTTGGTGCTCAAAATGGGCTAAGCTTGACCCTGGGTTGTACCCCTTGGGTCTAGGGATCTTTTTGACTTGTGTAACCCTAGGCAAACGTCCATTTGGTCACTTTAACTTCACCTTGAAGTAAAGTGACGAAATTGGGGGCATGGGAGGGAAAGGATGATTGGGTCAAACATTTAACCTCATCCTTTCCTATTCCCTAGGTTGGGGAAGTCTCCAAGACCCCTGAATTGTGGAGGACTTTACTCCAAGTCTCTCTCACAATTGGTGAGGGTACCTTGGGGTTGTGTGGTCCCTCTTAGGAGGAAAGGAATGGGGTACATGTGGCACATGTGGCACCCATTCCTTCTTAAGCTCCACTTTTCTCTCCCACATGTTTTAGAGAGGACAAGTGGATGGGAGAGAGAGACTTGGTGATGGGTGATTGACATTTGTCACCATCCATTCTGTGGGTCTTGCCTGTAGTTGGGAGGAGGAGTGAGGAGGTGACATGTGTCACCTCACCATTCCTCAAGGCTCATGGGAAGAGCTTATTATAATCCCACATGGAGAAGGGTAGGGGTTGTTAAATTTTTGGCAAATTTTATTGATTTTAATTTACTTTGGGGAAAAAGTTGGAGAGAGTTTTGTGTCTTATTTTGGAGGAGTTGGAGGAGCTGTACTCATCCATCTACCAAATTGGGCTTTTTAAGGTAGGGTTCAAGGCTAAGGTCTTCCCTTATGCATTTTTATTTGCTTGTGTAATGCTATGTGTGAGTTCTATTTTTGAGTTTTTACTTGTTGTTGTGGGGAAAAATTGTAAGGGTGTTGTAAGAGCCTCTCCCACTTGGGAGAAGATGCTCAACAAGTGTGTGGTGGGGGAGGAGTGAACCTCGTCAGGGTCATTTCCTTGATTTTGTGGAGTTGTAGCCTTGAGGGCAATATGTGAGTAAGTGAAATATGTGAAATGGTTTGAGAGCCAAATGGAAGCTTTGTCAAAATTGTGTTTAAAAGTGTAGGCTTGAGGCCTTGAGAGGTATTTGTATTGGGATATTTTAGGAGTGGCACTCTTGAGTTGAGTGTTGTCCACTCCCCTACCCTTTTAAACTCATCCTGAGTGAGTTCTTGTGTTGTGTTAACCATGGGAGTAAATTTGTGTTTGGTTGATGAATTGCCTTGTTGTGACATGGTATGAGTTTCCAAGTGGGTGACCCACTAGGGGTCTGTGGTAGGGAGGAGAGCAAGTTGTTGTGGCTTCTTTCCCCTTATTGTGATATTGCAGGTTCATTGGAGCTAAGTTTGTGAAGTTGAAGAAAACATCTTTGTTCTTGGAGTTGATATCCTATTTCTTTTTAGCTCTTGAGAGAGAGCTTGGCCAATTTAGGAGTTTGTATCAATTGTTAGTTTTCAAAGAGAACATTGTTCTCTCTCTTGTTGTAAAGGTATATTTGTTTTATTTGTGTGTAAGCTATTTACATTTGAAATAGAAATTTATAATTTTTTGATTTTACTGCTTATCATTCAAAAAAAATGTTGAAGGAAGAAAAATTAGTCTTAAAGCTATTTCATTTGTATGTAATTTTAAAAATATCAAATAGGAAAGTTGTGGTTTTAATTTTGAGACAAACATGAAATTTGTATTTTTTTTATTATGAAAAAGAAAATTAGTTGATGTTATATATTTGAAGTATTTAAATTTAAATGTATTTGTTTCTTTTCTAAAAGGAAAAAAATGAGTTCCTTGCCTTATATAAATTTGATAGAAATAAAATAAAATAATAATATAACTTTTGATTTTTGTTCTTAAAAGTAAATTTGTAAGTGATTGGAAGGAAAATTATAGTTGAATATATATATATACACACACACAGATATATATATATATATATATTGTATATATATAATTTTATATATTATGTGTATTTTGAATGAATGCATTTTTATGTATTTAAAATATAAACTGATTTTATTCTTTCTATCAAACAAAATTAAGTGACTATATTTTTTTGGATCCATAAAATAAGATTTTTTATATTAAAGTAGAGCAAAAAATTACAGGCAGGTGGGTATAGACTATTTTTGTGCATTCCATTCCACAAACAAACTTCCTTAGCTGTGACAAAAAGGCAACTCAAGACTGAAGTTATTACCAAAATTAGCCATTATGGCTATTTAACCACATAGAATAGACCATCTTGGGCATCTTATCAACTTAGCTAGGAGACATACTTGGCAGAGTATTCTAGAAAGACAATATTTACATGAAACTGAGCTCCCTCGCTATGGTTTAGAGCTCATCGACCCACTCAAAGTCCCCATCGACCACCTCCAGACTCAGTAATTTCTTCAAACAAGTAGTAGCCTTCACCACTCGCTCATGATGATCAATAAAAAATAGACCCTTCATATCCAAGATGAGGGGTAAGAACTTGACAACCTCTAAGGGATCCTTCAGAATAGAGATGTCCCTAGATCGCAGGACTCCTACCCCTAGGACGACCACACCTAGAATGTTGTCGAGGCCACCAAGAATCTCTGTTTTGAACAGTTTCACCATCAGCCCCTTCGCTGCTCCTTTCGAAGCCCCTACATCCAAGACAGAGGCCAGAAAATGTGACGAGATGTCAGTGTCCACTCGGTAGTATTCCCCTGCACACAGGAAATCTTTACCAAGGATGATCTTCACTGTAGGTAACAGGAGACTGTCATGCAGCCGCAGGACCCATTTCAACCTTTGGTCTGTGATAACACCCTTGAAATCCATCTTTCGGATAGTGCTTTCCAGTTGAATGGGGGTTACCATCCCTAAGTTAATTAAACCTTCGACAAAGATTCAAGCAATGTATCCAAAGCCTTCTGCCATTCTTATCAGCAAGCTGCCTACCAACATGCCTGAGTATTTACGTTCCATTCAAATAAGACTAAATGAAATAGTTAAAGGCAATGGAGAATGTCTAGATGCTTCTCTGTTGGGAACCCTACGAAGCCATCATTAATTTAGATAGCTCAAAAAATGTAAAGGAAATCCATCGACCAGGTTTATAGGTGTGAAGGCATATCATTTGAATGAGTTGGGAGTGGTAGCAGTCTAAAAAATTAATATTAACTGAAAATCATAGTAGTAAGATTGCCAAGTGTTTAACCTATGATAATGACCCTTCCATGATATCATTGAGAGGGTGCCCACCCTGCCACCCAAAAATTAAGTGACTGTATTAAGTATACACATTAAATATATATATATATCTATATATATATATTATAAATAAAACTTAAATAAAAATAAATAAAATAAAAGAAATTTTGAGTAAGAGAAGGGGATTGCATTTTGCAAACATTCTTCTGTGTTACAGTGTATAAAATAATGATATATGGTGGGGGGGTTCAAACCCCCCCCACCGCCATGGTTTATTTGCATATCGGTGTGGGGAGGGGGTTAGAGCCCCCACCCACACCCCATTGTATGGGATGTAGGTGGGGGCTCCACCCCCTCCCCACACTCCCCACCAAAGCCTACCCCATGGGTAATACCCCACACAGTCTACGACTCGTCCGCTATTCCTTCCTGTCAGCGGCGCCCTCTGCCCTATGGTCTCCACCCCCACCGTGGCTCCTCCTTCGCCACACCATAGTCCACAACCCCTCAGCTCCGCCATAGTCCACCCTACCACGAACCATTAGGGTTTAGAAAATAAAAATATAAAAATATAAAAATATAAAAATATAAAAATTATGTTATTTAAACCCATAGCAGTATACTCATTAAACAATATATATATATATATATATATATATATATATATATATATATATATATATATATATATATATATATATATATATATATATATATATATATATATATATATATATATATATATATATATATATATATATATATATATATATATATATATATATATATATATATATATATATATATATATATATATATATATATATATATATATATATACCATCATATGCATTTCATATATGGCCACGATTAAACCTCCAACCAAAAACAATGCAAATGAGAGAAGGAAAAAGAAAGAAGAGGAGAAAAACAAAGAGGAGAAAAGGAAGATGAATTTTAGAAAGATAGGGTTAGGGCTTTTTACCTTAAGGAAATTATATTTAATTTTTGGAGGATTTTAGGGCAAGGTAAATTTAAAATTGATTTTAAATTGAACTTCCCCTCTTTTAATTATTTTGTTCATTGTTTTAAGTTCTAAATTTATAAACAGGATTTGAGATAAATAATAAAATGGGTAAACCTTTTTCCTTTTTGGAATAATATTTTTATATGTTAGTGGTATAGTAAGAAATAGATAGATCACAATTAGAGGGATTATATATATTATAGATTTTTAATTTGATTTAAAAAAAATAGGGATTTATTGTTTTATTTGTTTTATTTAAATTTTACACAATTTAACTATTTGAGATGTAATTATTTTAAAAAATCGGGATTATAAAACCTAACTTGACAAGGACAATTTAAACTACATCGTTATTAATTAAAATTTAATATTCTTTTTAATCATTTTGGGGCAATTTAATTAACGAATTTAAACTAGATGTTGATTTAAATCCAACTCAGAAACCTAGTAAACTTTTAAGATGAAGTTAGTGTAATGTAAAGGATGTAGTGATAACTCTGATTGATAGAAAACGTGAAGAACAAAAAATTGATCAAGCTTTGTTGGAAAATGTTTTAAATTATAGAAAACGTGAAGGAGAATAGATTGATCAAGCTTTATTGAAAAATGTGTTAAATTATAGAAAACATGAAGGAGAACAAATTGATCGAGCTTTGTTGAAAAATGTACAAATAAACTTATTCAACTGATCTACCAATTCAACTAGTGAGACGTAGGTAATATAAAACCAAACTAGTAAACCTTTTGATAAAAATTAGTTTTAGTACAATAAACCCTAATCACGCCCATGAAGCATTATGCTGCCAGATTTTTCTAGAATTTAGGGTTTAGCTAGGATAGTGGAATTTAACCTTGTTTAGGATTACAATATTGTTTTTTGTCGAGTATCATCATTCAATTTTTGTATTATATCGTATCTTCTCATGCACTTGAATTAGGTTGTTGATCTTGACTCACATCAAAATCCCATCTTTCACTTAGGTTAACTTAGGGTTTCAATCATTGATCCTAACCCTATTGGCAACGTTAATCATGTCGCATCAACTCCCTAGTTGGCCTTCACTACAAAAGGTATGCGTAAGTGAATGCATCACCCCACATTCAACTATCATGTTTACGCCTTAAGTGTAAGGCCACCGAGCATGCTTACGCATGTGAAGGGGTTTCTAGGGAAGTGTGGATTTTTTTTTGTATTTCATGTCATGACCACATGACAAATGTGGACATGACACATGTGATGTGTGTCATGACTGCATGGGAAATGTAGGCATGAGATTTGGTATCAAAGCCCAAGTTTAAACACTAGACTTATTTGGGCATGTTACTTATTCTGCAACTTTGATTAATTAGTGCCTACCTTATTTTATAGGATGCCTCCCCAACAAATTCGGTGAGCAGGATTGCATAACACTGAGTCTGCCAAGGTACACAGTGATTCCTCTGTAGAGGCTCAGGTACCTACAGCCTTATCAGATCAACTAGTACACAGGTACCACCAGGACTTGATATAGGACCTCAGATTTTATAGACATTACAGGCCATGTTAGAGAGGCTACTGCCAGTTATACCAGTGCCACGTGACAAGTCCCACGTTGATCTGAGAGAGGAAGCCATGTGAGGAGCCACATACTGAGTCTTGAGCTGAGCCATGTGTAGAGCCCTGCGTTGATCCATGAGAGGTGCCACGTGTGGAGCCTTTTGTAGAGATACCAGATACTACTATGGAGGAGGTAGGGTTAGCTTACAGAGCACGAAGTAGGAGTCCTCCACAACATGCAAGACAAGATGAGACTGTGAGGGTTGAGCAGGTACATCATGGCCCTTATGAGTATGGTATGGATTAGTTGGTCATAGGACATAGAGACAGAGGAGATCCCATCAGAGACCTAGTTAGGATTAATCCACCTACCTTTGTAGAAGCTACAAAGGGAGCCGAGGCTGAGGCTTGGCTCATCAGTCTAGACAGATGCTTTGCGTTGTAACCTTATGGGAGCAACATGAAAGCATGCAGGATAGTACACCTCTTAAGAGACGCAACAACTACTTGGTGGCGCACTGAGGAGTGCAAGCGCTAGTTATCATTAGACACACTCACATGGGACACATTCATAGAGCGCTTTAATGTGCGTTACTTATCAGATCATTATAGGCAACACTAGATAGATGAGTTCCATGACTTACAGCAAAGAGGACTCACGATTGCATAGTATGAGAGCTAATTTATTGAGCTTTCACGTTACGTAGAGTATCTCCATGATGAGAAATGTAGTGCCCCTCCATTTTCACTTTGGTTGTGTAGGAGGTACGATTAAGGAATCGGAAGATAAAGAGGGGACAAGAGCTTCGGTAAGTAAAATGCATATTGATATGTTAATAATATAGTAATATGATGCAATAGTATGTGGTTAGGATAGGTGGAAGGGATGACATCATACCATTGAACATATGGACATACAGGAATGAGATACGAATGTTAGAGTTCCTTTCCTAGTGCTTCGGCTATTATGTGCATTCTAATTGGTATGTTTGAGTGAACATGTATCAGGCATCGACTCCACCTGAATTAATAGGTGTGAGCATGCCTTAACTAATGGAAAATTGTTGGACAGAGATAATGTAAGGTTTTCCCTCAGCTTGTCATCAACCTTGATGAGGATGATTTTTCCAGTCTTGTGTCCTGTCTATATGGTCATGGTTGCAAGTCTCTGTTGTTTGATTATGTTTTGTTGTTGCATCATTTGTAACTTGTCCAGTTGCATTTTGATGGTTAACTATTTCTTTATAAAAGAAGTAATAGTTCTCTTTAATAAATAACATTTGTCTGTGGAGGTAAATAAATAATAATTTTGAGTAAATGAACCTATTTTGTTGGTACTACAAATAAAAATAGATTTATGGTGTGTGTGTGTGTTGCCAAGATATTCTTTTAACGTAAAATCTTTTAATGTTGTCATTATGAGTTGTCATGGTCAAAAATCTTATATTAGATAAAACTTGTTAGTAGGTAGAATCTATTTTAATGTGGCCTTTTAGATATGCATTATTCTGCCTTATTTGATGCTGAGGAAATAATGTAGAATCTACCAAGTTTGGTGCCAATAAGAACCTTATCTTGGGTGCCGTTACTTTTTTGTCAGGTAATTTCTAAAATAGGTGAAGTAAAATTTAAGTGGAGGCTAAAGTTAGTAACCGTTTCATCAGAGATGCTTCTGCCCATTTATTGCATGATGATAGCATTTAAAGGTCTTAAAAAATGGACGCGGTCTAGGGGGCAAGGGGGGATGCACCTAAATGGTCAAAAATGAATAACTTGAGGAGGATATCAAATTGCAAGAGGGAGGAGTGAAAGGGGGACTGCAAATAGGAAGCAAGGGAATCGCCTTCAAGGAGTCAATCCAAGGTCGTGATGAAATCTCTATTTTTTAAAATGAGGTATTCGCATCAGATCTTTGTTTGTCTGGCATCAAAACTAAAAGATGTTTGTATTTTTCCATTCACAAATAAAATAGAAACCTCATTACACTCACTTGCTGCCCCCTCACACATCAAATTATGAAGGTCACCTATGCACTGCGTAGCTGGGTATCTTCTCACTCTCATAGTTTTGGCTTCTAGCATCTTGTATGCTGCTTCGTGCTCTATGTTTAATATTATCAGTCACTTCTTTTGTGAATAAATTTCATCAAGTTTGTCTATGCATATCCAGCGATCATTACTTCCATGAGTTCATTCATCTCTTGGAGACAATCTGTCAAAACTATTTGTATGCCTTGTCTATGCGCCCTCAATCTCTACTAGTTATGGAGGGAAAATAATAATGTCATCCAACTCTTACACCATCTTATGGCCGTCAAGCATATATATACATTTTGTAGTCTAAAATGCCATTATGGCAAGTATGCATGTATGACACAGCAACATTAACATCATTTTGGAGCGCTTGATATGGCAGACTTAAACTTATTTATTCGTTCATCAAATCTTTTGTTAATTTATAAAACTAAATCTTTGAGCACTTCTTTGTTCTTGGTCTTCTTTCTTAAAATATCTTCTTAATCAACTTACTTTATCCATAGCTGATTTCCTTAAGACTCCTCTGTAAAACCTTGTTTGCGTATGTGCGCAGTAGTGAATAGTATGTTCTCTATCACTAGAAATAGTCTGGTATCTAATTAATTTATATTTGTCCAATATAAATTATTTTTTTCTGTGATAGCGGGAAGTATAGTAAATACCACTCGGTAGTATAAATAAAGGATTAGTTATTAAACTTGAGTAGAAATTCCCCTAGTTTGAGACTCAAATCTTCATAAATGGAAGGCATAGGGTCACCTCTCAGAATGATGATGTTTGGCTCTGATGTCACGATAGGCAGAGTTGTCCATATCAAAGTGTCTTAGACCTCTTCAATGAATCCAATTTGTGAAGTATGTGATCTTTCCTTATCACATCATGCCAGTTTGTCAACTTGAATCTGAAGCTGTTTCGTATGAGTATGTCCTTTTGCCCTTGCAACAAAGTTATTTTTGCAAAATGTTGTATTCTCACTGTCATTGAAGCATTGTATTTGCTTATAGTTTCCTAGAATTTTTATCTTTAAACTATTTGACTACTTCTGTAAAACCATTTGCAATCATGCTTTTGCATAGTGTCTTTATTGTCGCAGTTTAGCCATCGCTATAGTTTAATGGGAGGCCATCTATAATTTGGGCTTTTAGGATAGAGAAAATTAGTAATAATTATCAAAGCATGTTGTAAGTTTAGAAGTAATTCCTTTAGAAACTTATTGATTTCATACATGTATAAAGGTAATTATGTTTTCAAGAGACTGCCAGTAAGTGTTGAAATTGAACAACTGGTAGTGATAAATATTTTGCTCTAGGAAATTCTTTGGAATAGTGTGATATATTAGGAAGTTTAAATTTGTACAATTTTATTCTTAGGAAACTCTACATTTTTATAGGATATAATCATACATTACATTGTTGCAATCAAGCATTAATTTAATCTTAGAAAATATAAAGATTATTTTTATTTTGCTTTATTTATTTAGTTATGTTACTAAATTTAATTATTAGATTATTTTCTAATATCAAGTACCTTAAGGTTTGAATCTAGTTGTGTAGTTTAATAGAAATCCATTTGTATGAACTTTTCATGCTGATCACAAAATCATCATTACCTTCTATTTTATATTTAGAAATTCCTTATAACTTCCATATCGAAGTTTAATATCTGGATTGATTAATTGTTTATTTATTTATTGAATTATATCTTGCCTAGAATATCGATGGAGGACTTATTTTCACTGCATGGGCAAAGGGGGGGAATAATTTAATGTTTTTGTGTATCTAGTTAAATTGAAGGTAGTATAAGTGTATTTAGAGTCCATACAAGAAAATGTGCTATGGCATTAAGATGTTGTATAGAAAATACTTAATGTTATTAGTGGAAGGGTGTTAAATGTTTGATAAGGAAATCAAATCTTTATACCTCTTTTAAGTTTATTTGTTATGGGGATCCATGTTTCGATGGAAAGTAATTGCTTTAGGACTTTAGGAAAACATGAAGTGAAACTCATTTTAAATTAATGTTTGAGTTTAATTGCTAACCCTTTGTTATAAGTGTTTTGGATTTTGATAAATTGTTATTTGCACTCATAATGAAGTTCACATTTACAAATCCCATTTGATATAATAAATCATATTGTTGTTATCTTTTTGGTTATGTTTACATCTTCTTAGATACAAAGATTAGTATAATAATTGAAGAGAATGTTTTTATTGAATTATGGGCTTCTTATGAGTACTGTTACTATCTTTAAGACCAATGGTTAGTATGTCATATTATATATTGTGCTTATGGTATTTTAATTGGATTTGTCTATTTGCTGAAGTTGTGCATTTTAGAGTGAATGACGATGTGGGATTATTCTGTTACAGTGGTGTCTAGTGGAAGTTGATTCTAGAGGCAAGGAGAGGTAGTTGTGGGTTTGACCCTTGTGATATTGCAATCTTGTTAAAGGATGAACTTGTTTTGGTTTTATGTGATGTTGACTTCTCTATGTTTATGTTTGGGATTTTGGGAGCAAGAGGATCCATGTCTTGCTCTGGATTATCCTTTGTTTATGGTTGAGATTTTGGGAGCAAGAGAACCCATGGCTTGCTCTAGTTATATATATATACATTATGTTGAGATTTGTATGCAAGAGGGTTAATGCCTTGCATGGTTTATGGATACTTGTTATGCTTGATGGATAGGGTCTTCTAGATGCAGGTAGGGAAGTGGCTTTTAGTGAGGGGCCGGTGCCCAAAGTGGCTACCAAGATAACCCATTGGAAGTTGTTAATCCAGTGATAACTTAATAATAAATTTGGAGGGTGGGAGAGCTTTCACTTTAATCAAGATTAAGTGTGCCTCACTCATGGCTTAAGTGGTTGTTTAGGCTTGAGATGAGATGAGAAGGCTTGTAATGGAAAATTAGCTGCCTTGTCGTCATGAAAGGTAGGTTGGTTCTGCATGAGTTTGTATGGGGCCTGGGGGTGGGGAGAGGCTGCCAGGATAACCCAGGATGGGGGCTAGTGCCTAGGAAGACCTGCCAGGATAACCCATGACAAGATATGCAATGATACTTTCCCTATTGTAGCCTAGCATTCCTTCTTTGTTTTCTTTCTCTATGTTGCCTTTGGAAGTTCTATTAAGTGTGTGGAAGTGATGTTTATGTTGCTTCTGTTGTCTTGTTAACCTATGTGTACTTGAGTCATGTGTAGTCCTTGCACCTGTCAGTCTTCTGTCTTCTTGTCTATTGCTATTGCAGAACCTTATGTTATCTCCTAGGATGGAGGGGTAGACCTTAGGGTTCCACATGGTCAGGTGGTAGTGCTATTTTCTCCATTAGTTTTCCTTACTCCTGTTCATGTGCGAGAAGGAGGGACCTTGTGTTGCAGTTTCCAGATCTTGTTCTAGATTAAGGTGACAGTTATTTTTGCTCACATGCTAGACTTGTGTATCTGTTATATCATATTGGATGTATTCCATTGTAATCAGGAAATTGGAATTGTTTTGATGAAAATATGTATCCTATTGTAAAGAATTTGTTTATTTACTGATAGTTCTAATTATATGATCTTGTTGATTACTTATCTAATGTTATAACATGGAAATTTATGTGTTCATTCTTGTGATCCAATAGATTAGAATTGAAATTTTGTTGTTAGTTAATTCTTGATCCTATTAATTGTATAGTAAGTAATGCAGCTATGGAACCTTAGAGGACAAGTAAGTTTATGGATATGTATTGATGTGTTGACATTAATTTGTTATTTCTATCTTAAAAAAAAATTATCCTGTTGTTTAGCATAGTTGTGTTGTCCTCTAGGGTTTCCTAGCGGTGTGTTACAAGAAACTTCTGGTGCACAAGTTCATCAGAGGTTTGAATCAGGGGATAGTAGGACTAGTGCATATGGCAGACCCCCAGACTATGAGTGAGGCTGTTGAGAAGGCTTATATTGCAGAGGAGATTCAAGGACAAGGGAAGAATTCACGTCCATAGTTTTAGGACCATAGTCATCAGCAATAACAGAACTTTCGTAGACAACCACCAACACCACAGAGAGGAGGATTTAGTTCTCCATCATTACCTCCTAGGCCTCCACAGCAGCAGTAGCATTAGTAGAGGTCTAGACCCCAGCAGAGGACACAGGGAGGACAGAATTGTGGTTGGTAGTAGTAGGGCCTGCGTAGGGATCAGAGATAATAGGGATCATCTACAGGACCCACGAGGTCATAACAGTCGTATAGAGGTTCACAGGGGTCCATAGGACATGCTTGGCAGCAACAGTCAGGTAGGACTCAGTTAGGGCAGATACAGGCTAGGGGTCCATGTTATGTTTGTGGTGGGTTAGGAAATTTGGCCAAGGAGGTCCCACAGGGTTTCACAGTAGGGGGACAACCTTGTTTATGAGGGTCAGAGTAGATTGTAGGAGATGTAGGCAAGTCCCACCACATGTGCACAGCGGTTGATAACTGCTAGGCTGACTATCAGGCATCTATGATTGAGACATTAGGTATGATCGGGGGGTGCCCCATCTCTATTCTTTTTGACTCTGGAGCTACTGATTCTTTTCTATCTACATCGTTAGTGGAGCATTGCAGGCTACTGGCTTCTAGGTAGGACATTAGGTGGGAGGTTGAGTTGGCCTCTAGGGCCAGGATGTCAGTAGATACCTTGGTTCGAGATTGTGAGATTTCCTTAGGTCCCTTCACTACATATTGTGACCTTAGAGTTATGCCATTAGGATCCAATGATGTGGTTTTGGGCATGGACTGGCTTGCGGCTCATAGAACCAAGCTAGATTATCACTGAAGGATGATTAGCTGCTTAAATGATCATGGTTCACTAGTTGAGATAGTGCGCATTCAAAAGGCCATGATAGTTCATATGATATCTACTCAACAGCTTAAGCACTCCATGCAGAAGGGATGTCAGATGTTTGCTATCACAATTAGTGACAGATCCAAGGATGAGCCTGAGGCTTCATTGGATGATCACCCTATCCTGAGAGAGTTTACCAACATTTTTCCACTGGAATTACCAGGTATGCCTCCATAGAGAGAGGTAGATTTCCACATCAATCTACTACCAAGTGCAGAGCTAGTGTCTCGTGCACCCTATAGGATGACTACACATGAGCTCACAGAGCTCAAACCGCAGTTAGAGGAGTTACTTGAGAAGGGGCACATCTGACCTAGCATTTCACCAAGGGGTGCACCAGTTATCTTCATGAAGAAGGATGGGTCTCTTCACTTATGCATGGACTATAGGTAGTTGAATAAGGTGACGTTGAATAACTATTACCCTCTGCCTAGGATTGATGACCTTTTTGACCAGATGTAGGGAGCCAGAGTGTGCTCAAAAATTGATTTAAAATCTATTGCACATCACAAAGGCAGACATTCATAAGACTACTTTTCGAACAAGATATGGCCACTACGAGTTCACAGTGGTACCCTTCGGTTTGACGAACTCCCCTGTAGTGTTCATGAGTCTCATGAACAGGGTGTTCTACACTTAATTGTATCGGTTCGTGATCATCTTTCTCAATGATATTTTGAGCTATTCACAGACTGAGGAGGAGCATGTGGATCATTTACGTCAGGTTTTGCAGTGTTTTCGAGAGTAGCAGCTTTATGGAAACCTGGTGAAATGTGCCTTCTTCAGGACAGAGGTACAGTATTTGGCGCACATCCTATCAGGTGATGGCATCTCCATAGATCCATCTAAGATCAGAGCTATCCAAGATTGGCCAGCACCCACCAGTGTGACAGAGGTTAGGAGTTTCATGGGATTAGCTGATTACTACCACAGATTCTTAGAAGGCTTTTCCAGGATAGCGCACCCCATCACTTCCCTTCAGTAGAAAGGGAAGAGTTTCACTTGGACAGAGTAGTGCAAGAGGGACTTTGAGGTCCTCAAGGAGCATCTTATCAGTGCTCCCATTTTATCAGTTCCAGATCTTGTAGAGGATTTCGTAGTTTGCACAGATGCATCACTTGAGGGTTTGGGAGCTGTGCTTATGCAGGGTGGTAGAGTGATTGCATATGAGTCACATAAGCTCAAGAGACATGAGATAAAATACCCTACTCATGATTTAGAGCTCGCAGTAGTGGTACATGCTCTTGTTCATTGGAGACACTTTCTTTTGGGTCATCACTTTGAGCTACATTCAGATCACCATAGTTTGTAGTACATTTTCACATAGCCAAATTTGAATGCCTACCAGTGGCGTTGGATGAAGTTTCTATGCGAGTATGACTTTGATGTCCACTACATCAAAGGGAAGGATAACATCATCATTGACGCCTTGAGTCACCATGAGATCCTAACCTTGACATTGAGTGTGGACTTGAGAGAGTGCATCATACAACATCTACCTAAGGATGAGTGGTTTCTTGAGGTGCAGTAGGAAATATAGAAATAGAGGGCCCTTAAGGTTAGATTTCCAGGATATTCCCTTGAGTCAGATGGGTTGCTTAAACATTGACAGTGCATCTATGTATCCCATGTGGGTGATCTTCATGTAATGATTCTTTCAAAGGCTCATAGAGCACCTTATGCAGCACACCCAGGGGTGAAGAAGATGCATGCCGACTTACGATAGTTATACCATTGGGCAGGTATGAGATGGGATATTGCAGAATATGTTGCTCATTGTCTTGAGTGCCAGAGGGTCAAGGCTGAGCATCAGCATCCAGTGGGACTTTTATACCCTCACAAGATACCTAAGTGGAAATGGGACACCATTTCAATGGATTTTATTGTTGGTCTTCCTATGTCATCACACCGCCATGATGCCATCATGGTGATGGTTGACAAGTTGATCAAGGTAGCGCATTTCTCACTTGTATGCACGACATACAATGCACCATCTGTGGCTAGAGTATTCTTGGATTAGATTCTTAGATTACATGGGGTACCTTGCCATATCATTTTTGAGAAGGACTTAGTTTTCACTTCAGCCTTTTGGAGAGCCTTAAAGAAAGTGTTGGGCACACAGCTCAACTTCAGTTCCACTTATCATTTGGAGACCGATGGACAAACAAAGAGAGTTAATCAAGTGCTTGAGGATATGCTCCATATGTATGTATCTGTATCTAGTTGAGTTTGCCTACAATAATGGGCATCATAACTCATTGGGCATGCCTCCTTTTGAGGCCTTATATGGCAGACCTTATAGGACACCTTTGAGTTGGGACCGTATTGAGGATAGGGTTGCAATAGGGCCAGAGTTGGTTTAAGATATGAAGTAGCAGGTGACGTTGATTAGGCAGAGACTTCAGGTGGCACAAGATCGACAAAAGAAGTATGCCGATGCTAAGAGGGTAGATCAGAGCTTCTTAGTTAGGGACAGAGTATTTTTGAGAGTGCAACTGCACAAGAGTCCAATCCATTACGGAAAGCGATCTAAGATTGCACCTCATTTTGTAGGACCTTTCGAGATCTTGGAGCTGATAGGACCTATAGCCTATCATCTAGCTTTGCCACTTAGCCTGTCGCGTATCCACGATGTTTTTCATGTTTCTATTTTATAGCGTTACATATTTGATTTATCTTATGTATTGGATTGGAGTGTTCTTTAGGTAGAGGCAAATGGTCAATTGGCTTTTGAGGTAATTTGCATATTGGCTCGTAGGATGTTGGGCCTTTAAGGTCGAGAGCTAGACTAGGTTAGGGTCTAGTGGGACATGTACAATGAAGTCATGACGACATGGGAGGATACAGCGAGATTGAGGGCTCTTTATCCTCATCTCTTTGATGACTTCTAGGAGGAAGTATAGTCTTAGGGGGGAGGATGTGAGGCCTGCTTTTCACTCCTTTATATTTGATTATTTATTTTACTGTTGGTGATACATCTAGACTTGTGGGACTGTTGATCCCGAATTTTTAGAGTATTAGACTTTATGTTGTATGTGGATTTGTTATGCTTAGTATGATTATGATGTGTTTAGACCTGGATTTTGATTTACTGATGATGTTAGACATATGGATTATATTATGATGTTATTAGAAAACTAATCATGTGATGTTAGTTAGAAATTTGTTTTGTGATTCAATCCGAGGAATGGATGTTTGAAATGCAGAATGTAGAATCTAATTTTAATGCAACTTCCTTGATGCTTATATGGATATGTGATGTTGTATGCAAGTGTATGTTTCAATTTGCTTTGGCTATTATATATATGTGGAATTAACTTGTCATTTGAGTGTGCAGGTATTTCTAATGAAGCCATAGAAATTTAGAGATCATCCCACACGCGATGTTGTTTTCCCTTGTGAAGCTAATCTAGTTCCAAGAGGAACCAAGATCAACTCTGTGCATGATAAAATTGTGTAATGTTGTTGCATGTGTTAGTCAGGCTAAGTCTACCCCTCTTTTATTTTGAATTCTAATTTGTGTTATAAGAATATTGTCTTTTGAATTTCTTTTTTTTAAGTTATAAATTTTTAAGACCCCTTTTCATGTGCTTTAACTCAACCCTTGGTGCTCAAAATGGGCTAAACTTGACCCTGGATTGTACCCCTTGGGTCTAGGGATCTTTTTTACTTGTGTAACCCTAGGTAAACCTCCATTTGGTCACTTTAACTTCACCCTGAAGTAAAGTGACGAAATTGGGGGCATGGGAGGGAGAGGATGAATGGGTCAAACACTCAACCTCATCCTTTCCTCTTCCCTAGGTTGGGGAAGTCTCCAAGACCCCTCAATTATGGAGGACTTTACTCCAAGTCTCTCTCACAATTGGTGAGGGTACCTTGGGGTTGTGTGGTCCCTCTTAGGAGGAAAGGAATGGGGTACATGTGGTACCCATTCCCTCTTAAGCTCCACTTTTCTCTCCCACATGTTTTAGAAAGGAAAAGTGGAGGGGAGAGAGAGACTTGGTGATGGGTCTTGCTTGTAGTTGGGAGGAGGAGTGAGGAGGTGACATGTGTCACCTCGCCATTCCTCAAGGCTCATGGGAAGAGCTTATTATAATCCCACTCAGAGAAGGGTAGGGGTTGTTGAATTTTTGGCAAATTTTATTGATTTTACTTTACTTTGGGAAAAAAGTTGGAGAGTGTTTTGTGGCTTATTTTGGAGAAGGATTTGGAGGAGCTCTACTCAACCATCTACCAAATTGGGATTTTTAAGGTAGGGTTCAAGGCTAAGGCCTTCCCTTATGCATTTTTATTTTCTTTTGTGATGCTATGTGTGAGTTCTATTTTTGATTTTTTACTTGTTGTTGTGGGGAAAAATTGTAAGGGTGTTGTAAGAGCCTCTCCCACTTGGGAGAAGATGCTCAACAAGTGTGGGGTGGGGGAGGAGTGAACCTTCTCGAGGTCATTTCCTTGGTTTTGTGGAGTTGTAGCCTTGAGGGAAATATGTGAGTAAGTGCAATATGTGAAATGGCTTGAGAGACAAATGGAAGCTTTGTGAAAATTATGTTTAAAAGTGTAGGCTTGAGGCCTTGAGAGGTATTTGTATTGGGATATTTTAGGAGTGACACTCTTGAGTTGAGTGTTGTCCACTCCCCTACCCCATTGAACTCATCTTGAGTGAGTTCTTGTGTTGTGTTAACCATGGGAGTAAATTTGTGTTTGGTTGATGAATTGCCTTGTTGTGGCGTGGTATGAGTTTCCAAGTGTGTGGATGACCTCGTTAACTCAGGGGTGACCCACTAGTAGGTCTATGGTAGGGAGGAGAGCAAGTTGTTGTGGCTTCTTTCCCCTTCTTGTGATATTGCAGGTTCATTGGAGCTAAGTTTGTGAAGTTGAAGAAAACATCTTTGGTCTTGGAGTTGATATCCTATTTCTTTTTAGCTCTTGAGAGAGAGCTTGGCCAATTTAGGAGTTTGTATCAATTGTTAGTTTTCAAAGAGGAGAACATTGTTCTCTCTCTTGTTGTAAAAGTATATATTTTTTTAATTTGTGTGTAAGCTATTTACATTTGAAATAGAAATTTAAAATTTGTTGATTTTAATTCTTATCATTCAAAAAAATGTTGAAGGAAGAAAAACTGATCTTAAAGCTATTTCATTTGTATGTAAATTTTAAAAATATCAAATAGGAAAGTTGTGGTTTTAATTTTTAGACAAACATGAAATTTGTATTTTGTTATTATGAAAAAGAAAATTAGTTGATATTAGATATTTGAAGTATTTAAATTTAAATGTATTTGTTTCTTTTCTAAAAGAAAAAAAAATGAGTTCCTTGCCTTATATAAATTTGATAGAAAAATAATAATAATATAACTTTTGATTTTTGTTCTTAAAAGTAAATTTATAAGTGATTGGAAGGTAAATTATAGTTGAAATATATATATATATTGTATATATTTTTAATATATCATAAACTCTGATTTTAAAATAAAATTATGGGTTGCTGTGTGTATATATATATTATTATAAATAAAACTTAAATAAAGAAAATAAAGAAAATAAAAGAAATGCCAAGTAAGAGAAGGGGACTGCGTTTTGTAGATGCTGTTCTGTGTTACAGTGTATAAAATAATGATATATGGTGGGGGGTTCGAACCCTCCCCACCAACCTAGTTTATTTGCATATGGGTGTGGGGAGGGGGGCGGAGCCCCCACCCACACCCCACTGTATGGGATGTGGGTGGGGGCTTTGCCCTCATCCCCACACTCCCCACCAAAGCCTGCCCTATAGGTAATACCCCGCATAGTCTGCGACCCATCCACTATTCCTTCCCACCAATAGCATCCTCTGCCCTGCGGTCTCCGCCCCCACCATGGCTCCTCCTCCGCCACACCATAGTCCACAACCCCTTAGCTCTGCCACAGTCCACCCTACCATGAACCCTTACTCTTTAGAAAATAAAAATGAAAAATGAAAAAAATAAACATTATGTTATTTAAACCCACAACAGTATACTCATTAAACAATGCATATATATATATATATATATATATATATATATATATATATATATATATATATATATATATATATATATATATATATATATATATATATATATATATATATATATATATATATATATATATATATATATATATATGGCCTCAATTGAACCTACAACCAAAAATAATGCAAATGAGAGAAGGAAAAAGAAAGAAGAGGAGAAAAACAAAGAGGAGAAATGGAAGATGAATTTTAGAAAGATAGGTTTAGGGCTTTTTACCTTAAGGGAATTATATTTTATTTTTGGAGGATTTTTGGGCAAGGTAAATTTAAAATTGATCTTAAATTTAACTTCCCCTCTTTTAATTATTTTGTTCATTGTTTTAAGTTCTGAATTTATAAACAGGATTTGAGATAAATAATAAAATGGGTAAACGTTTTTCCATTTTAGAATATTATTTTTATTTGTTAGTGGTATAGTAAGAAATAGATAGATCATGAATAGAGGGATTATATATATTATAGATTTTTAATTTGATTTAAAAAAAAGGGATTTATTGTTTTATTTGTTTTATTTAAATTTTACACAATTTAACTATTTGAGATGTAATTATTTTAAACAATTGTGATTATAAAACCTAACTCGGTGAGGACAATTTAAACTACATTGTTATTAATTAAAATTTAATATTCTTTTTAATCATTTTGGGGAAATTTAATTAACGAATTTAAACTAGACGTTGATTTAAATCCAGCTCAAAAACTTGGTAAACTTTTAAGACGAAGTTAGTGTAAGTGTATCCGTGATCTGATCTACCAAGAAATTATGAATAATGTAAAGGATATAGTGATAACTCTAATTGATAGAAAACATGAAGAAGAACAAATTGATCAACCTTTGTTGAAAAATATTTTAAATTATAGAAAACGTGAAGGAGAACAGATTGATCGAGCTTTGTTGAAAAAGTGTTAAATTATAGAAAATGTGAAAGAGAACAAATTGATCGAGCTTTGTTCAAAAATGTACAAATTAAATTATTCAACTAATCTACCAATTCAACTAGTGAGACGTAGGTAATATAAAACCAAACCAGTAAACCTTTCGATCAAAATTAGTTTTAGTACAATAAATCCTAATCACACCTATGAGGCATTATGCTGCCAGATTTTTCTAGAATTTAGGGTTTAGCTAGGATAGTGGAATTTAACCTTGTTTAGGATTACAATATTGTTTTTTGCTGAGTATCATCATTCAGTTTGTGTATTATATCATATCCTCTCATGTACTTGAATTAGGTTGTTGATCTTGACTCATGTCAAAATCCCATCAATCACTCAAGTTAACTTAGGGTTTCGATCGTTGATCCTAACCCTATTGGCAACGTTAACCGGATTGCATCAACCCCCTTGTTGGCCTTCATTACGAATGATATGCGCAAGTGAACACATCACCCCACATTCAACTGTCATGGTTATGCCTTAAGCATAACACCATTGAGCATGCTTACGCGTGAGAGGGGGTTTCTAGGGAAGCATGGAATTTTTTTGATATTTCATGTCATGACCACATGACAAATGTGGACATGACATGTGTGATGTGTGTCATGACCACATGGGAAATGTGGGCATGACAGATACCCTAAACATTCTTACATATGCAACTACACACATTCCCACTAAGAATTTCATAATTCAAATTTAAGGTGTCAACCTAGGAGCTAATTAATGCTCACCAAACTAACATTCAAATTTGGGACCTGCTTGAAATAGGTAAGGACAAGGGCACTAGTACCCATGTCCACAAGTCCTTTTTTAAGGAAGGATTTGATTCCATAATGTCCTTCATGTTCCATGTGACATGGGTTTTAGACCATTTTGTTTTGGGAGTTAGAATTAACATGCAAGATGCAAAACAAGGGACTTGGGAGCTAAACATGTTGCAAGTATGGGACTAACTAATGTTATCATTGATGTCAACATACTCCTGTTACATTGATGTTAAGAATTGGATGAGTTGTGTGCTAAGGATATTGAGAAAATTAGCCCCATCAGAAACAGAGAAGAACAATGAAGACAGTGAAGTTATATGAAGAAAATATCCCATCCAGTTGAATATCAGAGTATGTGCATCAAAGGGTTTGTAGTTATCTGTCTAAAGGTTCTCTAGTGAAGATTTCAGACATCTGCATGAAGATTTGAAGAAGTTATGGCCACATGAGTAAAACTAGTTCTAGCAGTTGTTCAATGGTGACAGAGTGGCAAAAATAGGTTCAGTGAGATCTAGAAATACAATATCATGCTTAGTGGATTTGGTGGCATGTTTGGGAAGCTAATTTGAATTAACAAGTCAATTGGCTCATAGTTTAGAGGTCCACAAGTGATCCTTCTAGTTTGACAGTGATGACCGGCTGTGTTCTTAAGGTTCTGGATGAAGATGCAAATGATTACAGTAAGTAGAAGTGGTGTGGATGTTCTTGGTGATTCAAGCAAGCTTGTGGTGGTTTCTAGATTGTGTCCAGTTCATGTTGTTGGTCCGCATTGAAGATTAAGCTCGTAATTGAAGATTTACCTTTGGGTGATGGTGTTCTTCCCAGTCCTGGCTGACCGGATGATTTGCACATGTTGTAGATGATCTTGAAGGTGTTTTGTGAAGCATGGCATGTTCCTCTAAGAAGATTGAAGCTCCAGTTATGAGTGGCTGATAGTGTAGTAATGCACAAGAAGTCTTTTGTAACAAGTCAAGTTATATTTTTGTAAAATTCTCTGTAATAAAATAAGTGTATGTTGTGCCAACTTTGATGATCATTCCAAAGTCAATGTCATGTATAAATAAGAGTTACAAAGTTGTTTCAAATAGTATCTATCACAACTCAATATTTTTGAAATTTGAAATTATGATATGTGTTGTAAGAATTATTTTTTTTGAATTTTTATCTTATTTTTGAATTTTAAATTTTTAAGACCCTTTTACTTGTGCTTTAACTTGACCCTGGGAGTCCTAACTAGGTTAAAATCAATCCTGGGTTATACCCCATGGGTCTAGGGACCCTTTTGACTAGGATAACCTTGGGATAATCTCCATATGGTCACTTTAATTTCACAGTGAAGTTAAGTGACGAATTTGGAGGCATGGGAAAAATAGGATGAGTGGAATCAACACTCAGGCCCATTTCCAAGTCATGGAATGACTCCATGATCCACCAATAATGGAGTGGGTTGTCTTTGTGTTCCTCACTTTTGGTGTGAGTCCCCCATAAAGAGGGTGGTGTGTCATCCACTCCCTCTTTATTTCTATTTTACTTATTTTATTTTATTCCTCCATGTGTTGGAAAAGGAATATGGTGGGGGACCTCTTGAGTGGGGTTAATTGTTTTAAGTCTACTTCGGATAATAGGGATATTTTTTAATTCCACTTGGGATAGTGGGGATTATTTTTAATCCCACTTGGGATAGTGGAAAAAAGAGTGGGGTTATTTTTAATTTAACTTGTCATAATCCACTCTTCCCAAAAACGAATCTTTAATTCATTTTTGTCCTCCACTGTGAATCTAAAATTCACAAATAATGAGAGCCCTTGATCTCAACTCTTGTTCCTCACCTTCCATTTCCTGTTCAGAAAATCTATAAATAAGACCCTTCTCTAAGCAATTAGAGAAGACTAGATTTTTGTAGGGGAACTTGATTCTTGCAGGGGAACTTCATTCTTGCAGGGGAGCTTCATTCTTTCATTCTTATCATGTCTAATTTTCTCTAGGAAATCTTCTTCTAGCATCCTCATAATGCCCAATTCCTTCTCTATTCTCCTCTTCATAGCCTCATAATGCCGAAATTATTCTAGCCATCCTATATCCTCCATTCATTATCCCTTGCTTGTGATCATAGAGAGATTATTTTATTTTTGAGAAGCAAGATTGGGAGAGGAGCCTGGAGAGGAAGTCTACATCAACTTCATCCATTAAAGGGCTTTTTAAGGTTGGATTTCATGGCTTTTCCTTTGTATTTCTATTTGTTGTATGAAGGATGTGTGAAAATTATATTGCTTGTGTTGTAAATTTTGCTTGTGTTGTAAAGTGGAGTTGAATCATTTTTCTGTTTTGGGAAATATTTTATTTTCCTTTACTCTTAAGGGAGCTTGGTCTTTTAATAGCTTCATCCTTGTTGATTTTACAAGAGGGGAATATTCTCTCTTTCGTTGTACAATTTGGTATTTTAGAGTTGTGAGAAAATCCTCCCTTAATGTGTTGTTAGTTGTGATTTAACAGTTAATTAAGTTTTACCATTTAGAAATTAGAAGAGGAAAAGAAAATTTAGTTTTAATAGGATATTAAAATTGTGTAGTTCCTTCGTCTCCTACTTGCAAAGTTGAGAGTTAGTTGATGTCTTAATTAAATTTATAAAAGTATTATTTCTGTGCAAGCTTAGTAGAAATATTAGATTTAAATTTTGTTATAAGTCAAGTTGTAATTTTGTTACCATGAAAGAAATGAGATTTGGGTTGCAGTATTGCTTTTGAAATTACCGCCACTTTGAGGGTCTCTTCCTAGGATGGGGACCATTTCAATATTCACAATTCACTTTCACTATTCACTTTTACTATTCACTTTTCACTATTTACTATTCACTTTCCACTAATCAATATTCATTTTTACTATTCACTGTTTACTTTTCACTATTCATTTGAAGGCAAACTATATGTAGTTTAAAACATTTGACTTGAAATAGAAATTTTATTCAAGGAAAGTGGGATTTATTTATGCATAATGTATAATACGAATTGAATAGATGTTTAAACTTAGAATTGCAATTCAGAAATACATTGTTTATACAATTACAATTTAAAAAGAGCATAGATAAATATATTTTAATTTTAAGGAAGAGTTTATCAGAAGTTTTAATAATTATCCCAAATTAAATGACAGGAAAATGAAGAGGAAAGTATGATGCCTTCATTTACAAAGGACACTGAAAATAAACGCAAACAAGCCATCATAAGCATTCCATGAGTGGTCATTTTAAACACAACTGTTATTATGCAAGTTTTTCCTTTGTCATTAGATAGGTAAACCTTATAAATAAACGTCCAAACTCAAACATTCATAGTGTTCGGTATTTACGATACCTCTGTGTCACGTTTATGAGTAATGTCATCACGTTGAACCAAGTACCTCACGCCTAACATAGCTGCAACAACGACGTCTGGGCACCATCCCTCTAAATCGTCGGGAAGTAATAAGGAACATGTCTAAGTTAAATCCGCAAGAAGGGAAAATCTCCTCATATACCTAACTAAAAAGATTAAGATAAAGAAAAAGGTGAGACTATCAAAAATTGTTGTAGGACAATCAATAGGAAGACCTAATCGGGGAAATATGCGTGATAGGTAAATTATTCACACTTGAAAACTTAAACGCCAAACACTCCTAGGAGGTGTGTTTGCAATACTAGTTTCTTAGGAATTCTGTCTCTGTATCACTTGAGTGAATGGGCAGTTGGTAAAGAACTATGTACCAACCACAGTTACATAAAACATAGTGCAAGATATAACTACATGTTCGCATTTGTCATGTAGATCGCATCTGTAGAGGGCCTTGATCCTGTGGATACAAGGTATGTAGGTAGTCTGGACGGTGAAGGATGCCCCCAGTACTTAGGTCCCTCAGATATAGGGTAACTCTTTAATAATCAACTTAATAATCTCGATCTCTAGCTAAAAGGTTATCTAGGTAACTCAAGAACTCTCCTAGTACTTAGAAGAATCCCTGGGGTGGATTACTTGTACTTGGCATTGCCGTAAACTGAGGTGAGTACAAGTTGATGTTATGTGTTCCCTGGTCGACATCCTCAGTATAGTGTCTGGGCAGACTATGGTCCCCAGGAAGTGACTCATGGACCTATATTGGTTCTGAGGGTGTCAGAAGTCTCTGGCCGGAGCATAATGATTCCTATCCTCTTTAGCCCGTTTGGCTGTTATGTTTATGCATCCCAGATTGGAGCATAATGATTCCTATTCTCTTTAGCCCATTTGGCTATTATGTTTAGGCATCCCAGATTGGAGCATAATGATTCCTGATTTAGCCCGGTTGGCTGTTGTGTTTACTTATCTCGTATTAGATAAAGACTTGGTCCGTTTGACCACTAGGCTTTTTGGCCACTGTTTGTTCTACCTGAATTAGGTAGCGATAAGGTCCGTTTGACCTGATTCAGTATGAACCCATTTGTCCAAAGGATAGAAGAGCCCAGGTTGGCTTAAGAATGTTCCGTTTTGAACATATGGCCCATTTTGGCCGAAATTAATGTTCTATTTTGAACATATGGCTTGTTTTGGCCCAAATTAATGTTCCATTTTGAACATATGGCCCATTTTGGCTGAAGTTTTTCCTGAGTACTCAATGGAAGTCTTGATATATCTCATAAGAACTTGTTAATAAAATAATTTTTTTTGAAAATTCAAGTTTGGATCAAGCGGTTCCTTACATGTGGTATCAGAACGTGGTTCAAACACTCGGCCTGGAGGCCTACAAACTCAAAATCAATTAGAATTAGTATTCAAGATAAGAATTATGATAGATTTAATTATAGTCAATTTGCATGTTGTAAACCAAAAATTATAACTACAAGTATGATGGACTCATGCTTGTGTGGCTGTTTGTATGTACACCCTGTAAAGTCCAATCTTGGAGTTGGAGACCTTCCATGTGTGGAGTTAAGTAGTGGAGAGGAAGAACTTAGGAAGCTATGGTGATGTGTTGTGGCATGGGCTTGGGATTACCCAACCAACCATACCTTCCTACGCCAGAGTATCCCCTACTTCTCCTTAGTGAATGGACCTTTGAGAGGCCCATAGTGTTATCCTATCATGCTACTTGTGCAGGTTTATTCGTACCTTGGTATGGGCATGTGATTTGCTCGAGGCCATGCTATGATGTACTATATTGATGACGTGTACCTTTGAGAAGGGCACGATGTACTATATTGATGACGTGTTACCTTTGAGAAGGGCATGATTCCACGTAAGAGTACGTGAAGGTGCATTGATAATACTTACCTACATGATGTAGTGACCATGTTTCCCTCCTTCCTTATTGGTGACTTAATGTTAGTCACATAGTGATGTAATGTGCACTTTCTTAGATTGTGATTATTTCTTTCGGTTGTTTTGTGATCTTTTTATCTTGGTTGTGTGGACCAGCCATGTTATTTTATCTTGTCTAAAAGTAGCTTAGCCACAACCTTTGATTCTTCCTTTTTCGCATGACTCCTATGGTTATGTTGTTTTAATGTTGAAATTGCGTGCATTTATTCATTTATTTATTTATTCTAATTTGGGTTTTGGAGATTTCTCCTCTTGACTTTTCTAGATATTTATGTTTGCTAAGCTAGGTTCTTTCTGTTTTTCTAGTGCTAGTCTTGTGTCGTGATGTTCTTCTCACCATGTCGATAGAGCGACCTCTGGTGGAGTGTATATAAGGAAGCAGATGTGGGAAACTTTTGAGGATGGGGGTAAGTGTGGACTAGTATGGGCTGGTCATTATCCACTTACCTTCCTAGTGATCTTGTTCTTATTTTGGCTATCTCTTGGAGGCTAAACCCCTTATACAAACAAGAGGTAGGTCATTGTGGGAATTAAATGGCAAGAACCTGAAACCAAGGACAAGTTGAAAACCAAGAACATGTTGAAAACACACCTAAGAACCCAACTGTTGGTATTGAAACAATTATTTAGTTGTTGATAGAACAGAAAGAAGCCCCTACCTTTGAAAATAGTTCATTCCTTTGGGATTACAAGGATGTGTTTCCTGAAGAGCTACCTGGATTACCTCCTAAAAGGGAATTTGATTTTTCAATCGATATACTTCCTGGAACTACACCTATATCTAAAGCCCCATATAGGATGAACACCACATAACTCCAAGAATTGAAAATACAGTTACAAGAATTGCTAGAGAAAGGGTTGATAAGGCCTAGTGTATCACCTTGGGGAGCACCAGTCATATTTGTAAAGAAGAAGGATGGGACACTAAGGTTGTGCATTGACTACAGAATGTTGAATAAGGCCACTATGAAGAACAGATATCCCTTGCCTTGTATTGATGATCTATTTGACCAAATGAGAGGAGCCTCAGTGTTCTCCAAAATTGATCTTCACTTGGGTTATCACCAATTAAAGCTAAAAGATGAAGACATCCCAAAGACAACATTTAGGACTAGGTATGGACACTATGAATTCATTGTAGTTCCATTTGGGCTAACAAATGCTCCAGCTGTCTTTATGAATCTAATGAATAGTGTGTTCCATGATTTTCTGGATAAGTTTGTGATTGTGTTTCTGGATGACATTTTAATATATTCCAAGGATGAAGTGGAACACTTAACCCTTCTCCAAGTAGTCTTACAAAGGTTACAGAAGCATAAGTTGTTTGGGAAGTTATCTAAATGTTCCTTCTTTGAAAGGAGGGTTCATTATTTAGGGCATATCATTTTAGCCGAGGGTATAGCGGTAGATCCTGATAAAGTAAAAGCCATCACTGAATGGCCTATCCCTACAAATGTGACCAAAGTAAGAAGTTTTATGGGATTGGCAGGATACTACAGAAGGTTTGTGAAAGACTTTTCAAAGATAGCCAATCCAATCACATCCTTACAAAAGAAGAATAAAAATTTTATTTGGACTGAGCAGTGTGATAAGGCTTTTCAAGTACTGAAGCAAAGACTAACATCACCTCCAATTCTAAAAGTGCCTAACCCTAATGGTAACTTCACAGTAGTAACAGATGCATCCATAGAAGGATTAGGAGGAGTTCTTTTCCAAGAGGAAGGAGTAGTAGCTTATGAATCATGAAAATTGAAAATCCATGAAGTCAATTACGCCCCCCATGACCTTGAACTTGCAGCCATAGTTCATGCCTTACAAAAATGGAGACATTTCTTGTTGGGAAAACAATTTGAGCTTAAAATAGACCATCAAGGACTAAAATATATCTTTACTCAACCTCATTTGAATGCAAGACAGAGAAGGTGGTTAGAGTTTCTAAGTGAGTATGATTTTGATATTCAATATATCAAGGGGAAAGAAAATAGGGTGGCCGATGCTCTCAGCAAGAGGAGGCATATAATGGCCATATCCAACTTACACATAGACCTAAAGCAACAAATACTCTCTGAGAAAAAACATAACCCATGGTACGCTCAGGTTAAGGCATCTCTAGCTAACACCTTTGTGGAACCTAAGTATTTGGACTATGCTTTTGTTTATGATGGACTAATGAGGTACCAGGGAAGAATATGTGTTCCTGATAATGTGGAACTAAGGGGTATGATCTTGACAAAGGGACATAAGGCTCCCTATTTAGGACATCTAGGAGTGAATAAGATGTATGCAGACCTCAAAAGAATATATTTTTGGCTAGGAATGAAGAAGGATGTGGTAGACATAGTTGCTACATGCCTAGAATGTCAAAGGGTTAAGGAGGAACATGTGCACCCAGCAGGACTTCTTTATCCACATGATGTACCTTTGTATAAATGGCAAGTCATAAGTATGGATTTTGTCCAAGGGCTACCAGTGACATCTCATAAGCACAATTGCATTTTGGTGGTAGTGGATAAACTCACTAAGATTGCCCACTTTATACCAAGAAACTTAACAGATGATGCACCTGCAGTAGCAAAAAGGTTCATCAAGGAAATTTTTAGGTTGCATGGAATTCCTGAGAAAACCATCTCTGATAGAGACGTGAAGTTCACTTCTAGATTTTGGACCACATTGCAGGTTGCCTTAGGAACACAGTTGAATTTTAGTACAGCTTATCATCCTGAGACAAATAGACAAACAGAAAGAACCAACCAAATTCTCGAAGACCTCCTTCATATGTATTGTATGGATCAACAGAATAAATGGGAGGAATATCTGCCATTAGTTGAGTTCACCTATAACAATTCCTTCCAAGCAATAATAGGTATGGCACCCTTTGAAGCTCTCTATGGGAGACCTTGTCGAACACCATTAAGTTGGGATAAATTGGAAGATAGGATATTGGTTGGCCCTAAAAGGTTGAAAGATATGGACAACCAAGTGCAACTTATTCGATAGAGGTTGAAGGAAGCCTCAGATTGCTAGAAAAGTTATGCAGATAAGAATAGGACACCTAGAAGATTTCAAGTTGGTAAAAAGGTGTTCCTAATAGTTTGTCCTCATAAAAGTTCCATCTCTTTTGGAAGGAAGTCAAAACTAGCCCCTCGCTATGTCAGGCCTTTTGAAGTACTTGAGGAAATCAATCCTGTAGCTTACCACTTGGCCTTACCTCCAGCATTGAGCCACATTCATGACGTGTTCCATGTATCCTTGTTAAAAAAGTATAGACCCGATCCTAAGCATATTCTTAATTGGAATGCCCTACAGGTGGAGGAACCCGGTACCATAACAATAGAGCTATGCAGAATCATCGAGAGGCACCAGTTCCAGCTCCACAACAGGACAGTGGACCAATCTAAAGTCTAGTGGGACCAGTACTCACCTAAGAATGCTACATGGGAAGACAGTGGAAATGCAATAGCTCTATCCGCACTTATTTTGAATACACTCTAGTTATTTATAAACTCGACAAACTTCAAATTTTTCTTAAAGACAATGATGTTTCTTAGATAATACTCCTTGTTATCTTTATCTATGATAAACTATTTAACCTACCTTGTTGAAGGATGGAATTTAAAGTAGGAAAGTATATTTATTTCTATATGTTTTGATCTTATTTCTAACATGCATCGGGACGATGCATAAATTTAGCGGAGAAGGATGTCACAACTCAATATTTTTGAAATTTGAAATTATGATATGTGTTGTAAGAATTGTTTTTTCTAATTTTTATCTTATTTTTGAATTTTAAATTTTTAAGACCCTTTTACTTGTGCTTTAACTTGACCTTAGGAGTCCTAACTAGGTTAAAATCAACCCTAGGTTATACCCCATGGGTCTAGGGACCCTTTTGATTAGGATAACCTTGGGATAATCTCCATATGGTCACTTTAACTTCACAGTGAAGTTAAGTGACGAATTTAGAGGCATGGAGAAAATAGGATGAGTGGAATCAACACTCAGGCCCATTTCCAAGTCATGGAATGACTCCATGATCCACCAATAATGGAGTGGGTTGTCTTTTTGTTCCTCACTTTTGGTGGGAGTCCCCCATAAAGAGGGTGGTGTGTCATCCACTCCCTCTTTATTTCTATTTTACTTATTTTATTTTATTCCTCCATGTGTTGGAAAAGGACTATGGTGGGGGACCTCTTGAGTGGGGTTAATTGTTTTAAGTCTACTTGGGATAATGGGAATATTTTTTAATTCCACTTTGGATAGTGGGGATATTTTTTAATTCCACTTGGGATAGTGGGGATATATTTTAATCCCACTTGGGATAGTGGAAAAAGGAGTGGGGTTATTTTTAATTCAACTTGTCATAATCCACTCTTCCCAAAAATGAATCTTTAATTCATTTTTGTCCTCCACTATGAATTTAAAATTCACAAATAATGAGAGCCCTTGATCTCAACTCTTGGTCCTCACCTTCCATTCCCTATTCAGAAAATCTATAAATAAGACCCTTCTAAGCAATTAGAGAAGACTGGATTTTTGCAGGGGAACTTCATTCTTGCAGGGGAACTTCATTCTTGCAGGGGGACTTCATTCTTGCATTCTTATCATATCTAATTTTCTCTAGAAAAACTTCTTCTGGCATCCTCATAATGCCAAATTCCTTCTCTATTCTCCTCTTCATAGCCTCATAATGCCGAAATTATTCTAGCCATCCTATATCCTCCATTCATTATCCCTTGCTTGTGATCATAGAGAGATTGTTTTATTTTTGAGAAGGGAGATTTGGAGAGGAGGCTGGAGGGGAACTCTACATCAACTTCATCCATTAAAGGGCTTTTTAAGGTTGGATTTCATGGCTTTTCCTTTGTATTTCTATTTTTTGCATGAAGGATCTGTGAAAATTATTTTTCTTGTGTTGTAAAGTGGAGTTGAAGCATTTTTCTATTTTGGGAAATATTTAATTTTTTTTAACTCTTAAGGGAGCTTGGTCTTTTAATAGCTTCATCCTTGTTGATTTTACAAGAGGGGAACATTCTCTCTCTTTCATTGTATAATTTGGTATTTTAGAGTTGTGAGAAAATCCTCCCTTGATGTGTTGTTAGTTGTGATTTTATAGTTCATTAAGTTTTACCATTTAGAAATGAGAAGAGGAAAAGAAAATTTGTTTTTGATAGGATATTAAAATTGTCTAGTTCTTTCTTCTCCTACTTGCAAAGGTGAGAGTTAGTTGATGTCTTAATTAAATTTGTAAAAGTATTATTTCTATGCAAGCTTAGTAGAAATATTAGATTTAAATTTTGTTATAAGTCAAGTTGTAATTTTGTTACCATGAAAGAAATGAAATTTGGGTTGCAGTATTGCTTTTGAAATTACCACCACCTTGAGGGTCTCTTCCTAGGATGGGGACCATTTCACTATTCCCAATTCACTATTCACTATTCACTTTCACTATTCACTTTTACTATTCACTTTTCACTATTTACTATTCACTTTCCACTAATTACTATTTATTTTTACTATTCACTATTTACTTTTACTATTCACTTTTCACTATTCATTTGAAGGTAAACTATATGTAGTTTAAAACATTTGACTTGAAATAGAAATTTTAATCAAGGAAAGTGGGATTTATTTATGCATAATGTATAATACGAATTGAATAGATGTTTAAACTCAGAATTACAATTCAGAAATACATTGTTTATACAATTACAATTTAAAAAGAGCATAGGTAAATATATTTTAATTTTAAGGGAGAGTTTATCAGAAGTTTTAACAATTATCCCAAATTAAATGACAGGAAAATGAAGAGGAAAGTATGATCCCTTCATTTACAAAGGACACTGAAAATAAATGCAAACAAGCCATCACAGGCATTCCAATAGTGGCCATTTTAAACTCAACTATTATTATGCAAGTTTTTCCTTTGTCATTAGATAGGTAAACCTTATAAATAAACGTCCAAAGTCAAATAGTCACAGTGTTTGGTATTTATGGTACCTCTGTGTCACGTTTACGGGTAATGTCATTGTGTTGAACCAAGTACCTCATGCCTAACATAGCTACAACAATGACATCTGGGCACCGTCTCTCTTAATCGTTGGGAAGTAATAAGGAACATGTCTAAGTTAAATCCGCAGAAAGGGAAAATCTCCTCAGATACCTGACTAAAAAGATTAAGATAAAGAAAAAGGTGAGACTATCAAAAATTGTTGTAGGACGATCGATGGGAAGACCTCATCGGGGAAATATGCGTGATAGGTAAATTATTCACACTTGAAAACTTAAACACCAAACACTCCTGGGAGGTGTGTTTGCAATACTAGTTTCTTAGGAATTCTGTCTCTGTATCACTTGAGTGAATGGGTAGTTGGCAAAGAACTATGTACCAACCACAGTTACATAAAACATAGTGTAAGACAAAACTATATGTTCACATTCATCGTGTAGATCACATCCATAGAGGGCCTTGATCCCGTGGATATAGGGTATGTAGGTAGTCTGGACAGCGAAGGATGCCCCTAGTACTCAAGTCCATCGGATATAGGGTAACTCTTTAATAATCAACTTAATAATCTTGATCTCTAGCTAAAAGGTTATCTAGGTAATTCAAGAACTCTCCTAGTACTTAGAAGAATCCCCGGGGTGGATTACTTGTACCTAGTGTTGCCGTAAACTGAGTCGAGTAAAAGTTGATGTTATGTGTTCCCTGGTCGACATCCTCAGTATAGTGTCTGGGCAAACTGTGGTCCCCAGGAAGTGACTCATGACCTATATTGGTTCTGAGGGAGTCAGAAGTCTCTGGCCAGAGCATAATGATTCCTATCCTCTTTAGCCCATTTGGTTGTAATGTTTATGCATCCCGGTTGGAGCATAATAATTCCTATTCTCTTCAGCCCATTTGGCTATTATGTTTATGCATCCTGGATTGGAGCATAATGATTCTTGATTTAGCCCAGTTGGCTGTTGTGTTTACTTATCCCGTATTGGATAAAGACTTGGTCCGTTTGACCACTAGGCCTTTTGACCACTGGTTATTCTACCCGAATTAGGTAGTGATAAGGTCCGTTTGACCTGGTTCCATATGAACCCATTTGCCCAAAGGATAGAAGAGCCCGGGTTAGCTTAAGAATGTTTTGTTTTGAACATATGGCCCATTTTGGCTGAAATTAATGTTCTATTTTAGCTGAAATTAATGTTCCATTTTGAACATATGGCTCGTTTTGGCTGAAATTTTTTCTGAGTACTCAATGGAAGTCTTGATATATCTCATAAGAACTTGTTAATAAAGTAAATTTTTTGAAAATTTGAGTTTGGATCAAGTGGGTCCTTATAGTATCTATGTGGTCATGATGAGAAGTTGGTAAAGGAGAGGAGCAAAAAGTAGAGCAAAGGTATTGAGCTTTAATGGAACTGACTCAAGCATAGTGAAGATGCTAACTTCTAGTTCAAGTATGTAATACTTATATTATTCTGTAGACAGTGTGTCTCCTATAGGTAGTGGGCCTTTTGTGAGCAGTGTGCTTAGGAAGTGAGCCCTAATTGGCAAGTGCCATTTTATTTTTCATATTCTTTTAATAGAGAATATAATCTTGGGTTAGTCACCCCGTGGTTTTTCCCTTAACCGAGTTTTCCATGTTAAAATCTTGGTGTTATTGTGTTGAGTTTGTTTCTGCTCATGAATTATTGCATTATGCTTTCATGATTAAATCATTGATATGTTGTTAAAATATAAGAAGGTATCAAGTGATCAAGAAATAGAATTTTGGTGGCAACTGATTCACCCCCCCTCTCAATTGTTTGTCCTTAAATTAACAATTGGTATCAGAGCCAAGTTCCTCTAAAAGAGATTAACCGCTTGAGGAGATCAAGGATGTCTTCCTACAAGAAGGATAGTCTGAGATTTAATGGAATGAACTACACTCTTTGGAAAAGCTGCATGGAATGTCAGTTACAATGTATGAGATTTCAATATTTTAACATGACTATAAAAGAGCATATTCCTCCGAAGAATGGTTCGACAACTCTAGATGAAATCAGAGATGTTGAAGATAATCTTCTAGATAAAGAAGCCTTACTAAGTTGCTTATCTGACACAAAGCTGACAAATGTTATGGAATTAAAAACTACATATGAAATTTGGTCAAAGATGCAAATTTTGCATGAAGGAGATAAATATGTTAAATGTGCCAAGCTACAAAGTCTGAAAGGAAAATTTGAAAACATAAAGATGAATGAAGAAGAGAATATCACTACATTTATGCAAAAAGTAAATGAGCTTGTTTGTGGCATTAGATGTACTGGTGGAACTTTGGATGAAGATCAGATTATTGCTAAAGTTCTCTGATCTTTACCTCCCACTTACAAACACAAGGTTGCTTCTATTGAGGAATTCAAATCTTTATCAAATATTTCTAGGAATCAATTGGTTGGGAAGTTACCTACATTTGAATTGGCTAAGTTTGGAGATGCTCTCCCCAAGACCAAATCTGCATTCAAAGCTACTGCCTCTACAAAAGGTAAACAAAGATATGATCCAGGAGAAAGTTCCTCAAAGAAATTATCCTGGTATGAAAAAGCAAGAAAAGATCTGGAAGAAGATGAGGCAGAAGCTTCTCAACTTGAAGCCCTTATTGCAAAAAGAATGCCAAGAGAATCTAGTAAGTATGAAGGAAAATTGCCTTTCAAATGTTTCAATTGCAACAAGATTGGTCATTTTGCCTCAAGGAGTCTGGAAAGATTTTCAAGGCCTAACCCTAATAGATCAAGATTTCAAAAGAAGTGCTACTATGTTCAAGAAGATGATGATGGAGTAACAAATGATGAATCTGAGATAGGAACCAAATCCAGAAGTGATTGGGTGTTTATTGCCATCAAGGAAGCAGATCCAATACCTATTGAAACTAACAATCTCAAGATAGAAAGGGCTCTGGCTACTAAAGTTGAAGAAAATGATGAATGGGTCATTGACAGTGGATGCTCTCACCATATGACTGGCGATAAGAATAAATTCATAAAGCTAGAAAGCTATGAAGGTGGAGTTGTAAAATTTGGAGATAATTCTGCTAGTAGAATCAAAGGTAGAGGAACCATTTCTTTTGATGGAAAGAACAAAACCAGTGATGTTCTATATGTTGAAGGTCTAAAGCATAATTTTCTCAGTGTTGGATAGTTGGTAGACAAAGGTTATGATCTTCAGTTCAAAAATGAAAAATGCAAGACCTTTGAAAGCTTTGCAACTAAGATTGCATCCGGTACTCAGACAAAAGGTAACATCTTTCACTTGGTTGGTATTGGAAAAAGTTGCTTATTTGTTTAAATTGATCAGAGTTGGTTGTGGCATAGGAGAATGTGTCATGTGAATTTTGATAATATCATTAAGATAAGCAACACCTAGGCTATAAGAGATCTTCCAAGATTGGTGAAACCTACTAATAGCTTGTGCAAGGAATTTCAGTTAGGTAAACAAAATAGAGTCTCATTCAAAAGTAAGGAACATTCTTCAATCAGACTGTTAGACTTGGTGTACACTGATCTATGTGGTCCATCTAGAATCATGAGTCTGCAAGGAGATAGATATTTCATGTTGCTAATTGATGACCACTCCCAAATGATGTGGGTGACTTTCTTGAAAGAGAAATCTGAAGCACTTGAGAAATTCAAACTATTCAAGACTATGGTAGAAAATGAAACTAGCATAAACATAAAATGTCTCAGGTTTAATAGAGGTGGAGAGTTCACATTCAGAGAGTTCATAGAATTCTATGAGAAACATGGGATAAAGAGATAGTTATCTACTTCAAGGACTCCATAGCAAAATGGAGTGGTGGAGAGAAAGAACTGGACCATCCAGGAAGCATCTAGAACCATGATGATGGAAGCAAATGTTCCTCAGATATATTGGAGAGAAGTTGTGAGCACTATTTTTTACACTCTTAATCAAGTACAAATCAGAGGCAAGACTAGTAAGACTCCTTATAAAATTTGGTTTGGCATCACCCCTACTATGAAATATTTCAGAGTCTTTGGTAGTAAGTACTATATCAAAAGAGATTAAGACCTTGGAAAGTTTGATGCTAGAAGTGATGAAGGAATATTCTTGGGATATTCCACTCAAAGCAAAGCATACCAGTGTTATAACAAGAGATTGAGAAAGATTGTAGAAAGTACAAATGTGAAGGTTGATGAAGGCATTGAAAATCCCTCAAGGTTTTATGAGTATGAAGTAGATGATCAGAATGATGTTTTGGTCCAAGAAGAACAAGCCCCAATTGCAGCTCAGATTCAGACTAATCTGGAGAATCTAGAAATACAAGAGGAAGAGACAAGTTTGAATGAACCTTTTCAAGAAATAGAAGTGCATGAAATTCCCAAAACTCCCAGGTATGTAAGACTGAATCACTCTGAAGACCAGATCATAGGAGATAGAAGCAAAGGTGTTCAAACAAGAAGAAAAATTACTCAAGATTTAGTGAAGTATTGTCTGATTTCAAAGGTTGAACCAAAAATAGTAAGTGAAGCATGCAATTATGAAAGCTGGGCTAAAGCAATGGAGGAAGAGTTGATGCAGATTGAAAAAAATCACACATGGGATCTTGTTCCCAGACCTAAAGACAAAAATGTGATTGGCACTAAGCGGGTCTTCCAAAATAAACTAAATGAAGATGGTGAGGTAATAAGAAACAAACCCAGACTAGTCTGTAAAGGTTATTCTCAAGTAGAAGGAGTTGATTTTGAAGAGACTTATGCTCTGGTGGCAAGAATTGAAGCAGTCAGATTATTTTACTTTTGCTACCTTCAAGGATTTCAATGTATATCAGATGGATGTCAAGTTTGCCTTCTTGAATGGTGATTTGGAAGAAGAGGTATACATTGATCAACCAGATGGATTCCAATTATCTGATCATGGTGATATGGTCTGTAAGTTTAAGAAAGTATTGTATGGACTCAAACAAGCCCCAAGAGCCTAGTATGAAAGATTGGATAAACATCTTTTGAAGATTGGTTTCAACAAAGGTACTGTTGATAGTAACTTGTACTTCAAGATTGATCATGAAAATATCTTGATTGTTGAAGTATTTGTTGATGATATCATTTTTGGAGGAAAATATAGTATGTACAAGACTTTTGTAAATCAAATAAAAAGTGAATTTGAGATGTCTATGTTTGGGGAAATGAATTTCTTCTTGGGTATTCAAATCACTCAAACAAAGAAAGGAATCTTCATATCACAAACCAAATATGTGAAAGAATTGTTAAAAAAATTTGGGATGGAAGATTCAAATCCAATGAATACTCCCATGGCAACTAAGTGTAAACTAAGCAAAGATAATGAATCTTCTAAGGCTGATCAGAAAAAGTATAGATCAATGATTGGAGGTCTACTGTACCTTACTCAAACTAGACCTGACATTATGAATGTTGTTGGTCTTGTTGCCAGATTCTAAGCTGATACTCGAGAGTCTCATGTTATGGTAATTAAGAGAATTCTCAGATATCTTAAGGGAAAAGTTGAGTATCGTTTATGGTACCCTAGGGATCATGATTTCTCTCTTCATACATACATAGATGCTGATTGGGTACGAGATGTGGATGACCGGAAGAGTACCAGTGGTGGTGCGTTATTTTTGGGAAAAAGATTGGTTTCTTGGCTAAGCAAGAAGCAAGAGGCAATATCTCTATCCACTGTAGAAGTAGAGTATATTACAGTAGCAGGTAGTTGCACTCAAGTATTTTCGATGAAACAAATGCTAAGAGACATCAGAGTGGAGTATGAAGAACTTATCACAGTCTTCTGTGATAACTCAAGTGCAATAAATATATCAAAAAATCTAGTGTTGCATTCAAATACAAAACATATATCCATCAAGTTTCACTTTTTGAGAGAGCAGGTGAACAAGAATGAAGTCAAATTGGAGTTTGTGCCCTCAAAGGATCAGATTGCAGACATTTTTACTAAACCTCTACCTAAGGACTCTTTTGAGTATCTCAGGGAGAAGTTAGGGGTTATTACTCCTCTGATTCTAAATTAAGGTGCACTGATGTGCATCAGTCTAGTGGATCTCACAGTCATATGTTGTGATCCAGATTGATGTTAGGAAGCTGTGACTTAGGGGGAGAAGTCAATATGATTCTAAAATATGAGAATTTGTCGCAAGTATGTGCCCTTTGCCATTGATGTCAAAGAGGGCGAGAAGACATGTGAAAAACAAAATGGTTGCTGATCAAAGGGGGAGAAGTAAAGAAGACATGTGAATAATTATTGTTGATAGGGGAAGCTATCTCAGTTAGTGAGGAAAAGTTCTTATCTTGATGGTTAAAATAGTTTTTCACATCATATGTTGCCATCAATGACAAAGGGGGAGATTGTTGCAAGTATGGGACTAACTGATGTTGTCATTGATGTCAATATACTCCTATTACATTGATGTCAAGAATTGGATGAGTTGTGTGCTGAGGATTTTGAGAAAATTAGCCCCATCAGATGTAGAGAAGAACAATGAAGATAGTGAAGTTATATGAAGCAAAGAACCCATCCAATTAAATATCAGAGTATGCACATCAAAGGGTTTGTAGTTATGTGTCTAAAGGTTCTCTAGTGAAGATTTCAGACGTCTGCATAAAGATTTGAAGAAGTTATGGCCACATGAGTAAAACTAGTTTTGGCAGCTATTTAATGGTGATAGAGTGGAACAAATAGTTCCGGTGAGATCTGAAAATATAATATCATGGTCAATGGATCTGGTGGCATGTTTGGGAAGCTAATTTGAATTGACAACTCGATTGTCTCATAGTTTGGTTGTCCACAAGTAATCCTTCTAGTGTGACAGTGATGACCGACTATGTTCTTGAGGTTCTGGATGAAGATGCAAATGATTATAGTAAGCAGAAGTGGTATGGATGTTCTTAGTGATTGAAGCAAGCTTGTGGTGGTCTCTAGATTATGTCTAGTTCGTGTTGTTGGTTAACATTGAAGATTGAGCTCATAATTGAGGATTTACCTTTGGGTGATGGTGTTCTTCCCAGTCCTGGCTGACCAGATGATTTGCACATGTTACGAATGATCTTGAAGGTGTTTTTCAAAGCATGGCATCCTCCTCTAAGAAGATTGAAGCTCCAGCTATGAGTTTTTGATAGTGTAGTAATGCACAAGAATTCTTTTGTAACAAGTCAAGTTGTATTTTTGTAAAATGCTCTAAATAAAATAAGTGTATGTTGTGCTGACTTTGATGATCATTCCAAAGTCGATGTCATGTATAAATAAGATTTGCAAAGTGGTTTCAAATAGTATCTATGTGGTCATGATGAGAAGGTGGTAAAGGAGAGGAGCAAAAAGCAGAGCAGAGGTATTGATCTTTAATGGAACTAAGAGGAGCGAAAAGCAGAGCAGAGGTATTGATCTTTAATGGAACTAACTCAAGCATAGTGAAGATGCTAATTTCTAGTTCAAGTATGTAATACTTATATTATTCTATAGATAACATGTCTCTTATAGGCAGTGGGCCTCTTGTGAGTAGTGTGCGTGGGTAGTGAGCCCTAAATGGCAAGTGCCATTTTATTTTTCATATTCTTTTAACAGAGAATATAATCTTGGGTTAGTCACCCCATGGTTTTTCCCTTAACTGGGTTTTCCACGTTAAAATATTGGTGTTATTGTGTTGACTTTGTTTTTGCTCATGAATTATTGCATTATGCTTTCATGATTAAATCATTGATATGCTATTGAAATATAAGAAGGTATCAAGTGATCAAGAAATAGAATTTTGGCAACAATTGATTCAACCCCCTTTCCTCTCAGTTGTCTTTCCTTAAATTAACAAAACCTAGGAGGGAAAGTCTAGGGAGACAATTTTAGACATAACATTTAGCCTCCACTTTAATGTATGTATAAATACAAGGCCCATACATACACTAAAGTACGGTCAAAACACAACAAACATGTCAACCACTTGAAGCTAATGTATACACAAAGATTGAGAGACTGTTTCTAGCCCCTAGTCTCAGGTAGACATTAGAGAAAAACATTACAAATATGCCAATCACAGTGAAGACATTAATAGACACTCAAAACATGGAGAAGACAACAACCATCATGCATGACATGGAGAAGACAGTATTGAAGACATGCAAAACATAGTGAATACAGTGAATGTGGTGATTATTTATTTTTCATTTTCATATATAAATGAATATAAATGCAAGTACATTGAAAGTAAACACACAACCAAAAATGTAGGAGGGGCTTTTGTCATGCTCTTTGGACTACATATGGAGCAATAGACGCGCAATACAAATCTCAAAATGTAGGTGGGGCATTTCACCATGCTCTTTGGACTACACTTGAGAACAAACACGACATACAACTCCCAAAGCATAGGAGGGGTATTTCACTACACTCTTTGGACTATGCTTGGGAACAAACATGCCATACACACACATGGAAGACATAGAGAAAACATGCCAAATAAGTGATGGAAGGAGCATATTGCTAGGTTCACCACCATCTCAGGCACATTACAGGTACACCTAACGGTTAGGTTTTGCCACAACAACCACCAAAGACATGCTTAAGGGAGGATACACCAACCACACCTACTCAGAGGACTTTTACAATAAAATGGATGTGCACTAACTCAAGAGATACACCATCCCCGCCACTGTGGAGGGCTTAAAATAAAAGGATATGCATGATATCCTACCTTTGTAGCAGGCTTTCTCATTGCAATATAAAATAAATATGTGCACCCACTCAGAGATACAACTATTGAAATACACATGACAATTAAGAGTGGGAGTGAATGAGTTGTCACAAAAATTTAACTCCATATAATTATCAAACCATCAACTACTTAATTATTAATACTCAGATTTAACCATGAAAGCATGAAACCATAGACTTAATCACAATCACACATTCAACATAAGAGACTAGATTTTTATGTGCAAAACCATATAAGGGAAAAACTGTGGTGGGTGTGAGCCCGTAGAAAAATATAAGTTATACCAATACCAAAAAAATAAAGGCTCACTACCTACGGAGCTCACTTCCCAAAATGCTCACTGCAAAGAACGGCTCACTACCAAGGGTGGCTCACTACCAAAGATTTTTGAACTGATTTGATAAAATCTACTCTATAGCTGAGTTCAGTTCCATTGAAGCGCAATATTCTTCCTCTTCTCTGCTCTTCTCACTCTTCACACTTATCTCCTCATTTTTCACACACACACTTTTTCATAATTACATTACGAGTCTTTATACAAGTCATCAACCTTGGAATATACATCAAGGTCGGCAATACATTCATCAACCGTTGGAACAATCTTGAAGGTCAACATTGCAGAAATATACATAGAAATAAGTCTGGACCTAATATAGAAATTAACTAAGAGAAAGATGTAAAGATGTATGTTGATCATGCCACGCCTTAGTTGGGACTCAAACATAATCCTCCACACCATGACATGCTTCTACAATAGTCAAGGCATCTTTGCAAATAGTGAAATCAACCAAGTCAGCCAAGAGTAGTGAGAACACTAGGTCTACTAAGAACAATCTTCATCCATGATCCAATTTTCTCTTTGCAGATCAATCCAAGGGTAAGAGTACGATCAAGAGATATCCACAAGCACATTGAGATGATCAAGAACAACCATGCAACTTCTAACCACTATGTTAAGAAGATTCTTCAAACTGGAGCACATAAACACTACTACCAGCTATTGTCATAAGGAAAAGATCCCTTGCAGACCACCACATCACGAACCATTGGAACTAAAGGCCCATATCATCATGTTAGACTTAACTCTAGAACTGCAAACCAAAATACTTCAATGCAGAGGAATGCGGAGCATAAGACTTTCTCCCTGTCACCACCAAACATATAGAAAAGTAGTTTTCACTCTGGTGAGCATAGCTCACTCAAATATTCATACCAGAGGCTAAAACTTGGAACATAACATCTTTAGACAAGCCACTAAATAAATTATAATGTATAGACAAAGATATTCATTCTATAGGAAATACGAAGCAATCTGTTGGTCTATTTTTCTATAGAAAAAGATATTCTGTAGCATATTATTTCTACCGGAACAGCAAATTTTCTCAATATCAGGCTTTCCAACACTTACATAGGCATCTAACTCATTACAAGAAATCATCAAGACAAGAGCATAGTTGGCACCAATGACAACACTGATATGTTGACAACAATGACAACACCACTTAGGCACATACTTGCAACAATCTCCCCCTTTGTCATTGATGGCAACATATGATGTGAAAAATTGAAAAGACCATCAAGACAAGATTATTTGCCTTTCTCTTTACACATCTACACTCTTTCTTGTCCTGAGTTTTTCACATGTTTCTCTCCCCCTTTGACATCAATGGCAAAGGGCACATACTTGCATTTTGTTGTTCTGAAACAATTGAACTTTTTTTGTTATCAATAATTTCTTCATCAGGAGCTCATACTAATAACATCTATCTACTCCCCCTAAGAGGTAGCTCTCAAAACATCAATCCAGATCAAAGAATGAGACTTTGAGCACCACTAGACTGATACATTCCCATACATCTTAATTTTAGGTAGGAGGAGTAATGACCCCTAACTTTTCTCTGAGATACTCAAAAGTATCTTTAGGTAGAGGCTTGGTGAAGATATTTGCAATCTGATCCTTTGTAAACACATATTCTAACTTTTCTTCATTCTCTATCACCTTTTCTCTCAGGAAGTGATATCTTATAGATATATGCTTTGTTCTTGAGTGCATCACTAGATTGTTTAAAATATTTATAGCACTTGAATTGTCATAGAAGATTGCAACTAGATCTCTATACACAACTGTTATGTCCTTCAAAGTTTGATTCATCCATAACACTTGAGTACAACAACAAGTGTTCAATATACTCTACTTCTACGCATGACAAAGAGATTGAATCTTATTTCTTGCTCAGCCATGAAATCAATCTGTTACCTAAAAAGTAAACACCTCCACTTGTACTTTTCATGTCATCAACATCTCTAGCCCAATCAACATCTATATAAGAACTGAGAGTGAAATCATTATCCTTTGGATACCATAAGCCATGATCTTGTGTGTCTTTTAAATACCTCAAAATTCTTTTTACTACCATCACATGTGATTCTCTTGGATCTACTTGAAATCTGCATGCATAATATTAGGTCTGGTTTGAGTTAGATAAAGCAATCCTCCAATCATGGTTCTATACTTTTTTTTATCAGTCTTGGTTGATTCATCAATTTTTCTTAACTTACAACTAGTCACCATGGGAGTAAATACCGGTTTAGAGTCTTCCATCCCAAACTTCTTCAATAACTTTTTCACATACTTAGACTGAGATATGAAGATTCCTTTATCTAATTGATTGATTTGTAGACCTAGAAAGAAATTCATCTCACCAAACATAGACATCTCAAACTCTTTTTGCATTTCACCAGCAAATTTCATACACAGAGCTTCATTGCCTCCAAGGATGAGATCATCAACAAAGACTTCAACAATCAAAATTTGATCACCATTAATCTTAAAATAGAGATTATTGTTAGCATTATCTTTATTGAACCCTAACTGCAATAAGTACTCATCCAACCTTGCATACCAGGCTCTAGGATCTTGATTGAGTCCATACAATGCTTTCTTCAACTTGCATACCATATCACCTGTATTTGATAGTTGGAATCCTTCTGGTTGCTCAATGTAGACTTACTCTTCCAACTCACCATTCAGAAATGCAGACTTCACATCTATCTGATACACTTTTAAATGTTTGTGATTTACAAATGCTAGAAGCATTTTGATTACTTCAATCCAAGCTATTCGAACAAAAGTCTCTTCAAAATCTATTCCTTCAATTTGAGAATATACTTTGCACACAAGCCTTGCTTTATTCCATACAACTTCTCTATTTTCATTTAGCTTATTCCTAAAACCCCATTTGGTTCCAATAATATTTTTGTCAGCAGGTCTAGGAACTAATTCCCAAGTTTTATTCTTCTCTATCTACATTAGTTCTTCCTTCATTGTCTTTACCCAATTTTCATCATTGTAAGCTTCATTCACAGTTTTTGGTTCAACTGTAGAGAGAAAATAGTAATTTACATGTTCTTCTGTAGCTCTTTTCCTTGTCAGTACTCCTTTGTTTTTGTCTCCAATAATTTGATCTTCAGAGTGATTGGTTCTTACATACCTATGGGTCTTAATAGCACTTTCCGGAGCCTGTTCTTCTTTATCTTGACTATAGTCTTCTCGTTCAACTTTTTCTTCATATATTACAATAGCAAGTTCATCTGATTCATAGCCACTCTAATCTAATGTTCTTCCTTTGTCTTTGTTTTCCTTCACATTTACACTCTCAACTATCTTTCTTAGCCTTTTGTTGTTCCACTAGTAGGCCTTACTTTTGGTAGAGTATCCAAGGAAGATTCCTTCATCACATCTTGCATCAAATTTCCCTAGATCTTCATTTCTTCTGATATAGCATTTACTTCCAAAGACTTTGAAATATTGAACTATAGGAATTCTTCCATACCACAATTCATAGGGAGTTTTAGTACCATTACCTTTCACTTGAAATCTATTTTGAATGTAGACAATAGTATGTATAGCTTCTTTCTAGAAAAATTCTGGCAGACCTCCTTCCTTCATCATTGTTTTAGCAACCTCTTGAACTGTCTTTTTTTTCTTTCCACAACTCCATTTTGCTAAGAAGTCCTAGGTGCAGACATCTATCTCTTTATTCCTTTCTCTTCATAGAAAATATTGAATTCATTTGATGTGAACTCAACTACTCTTTTAGATGTCAAGCATTTGTTTTTTAGCTCTATTTCATTCTTAACCATTGCCTTGAAGGATTTGAACTTCTCTAGGGCTTCAGCTTTGTCTCTTAGAAAAGTAACTCAAGTCATTCTAGAATAATCATCAATGAGCAACATGAAGTACTTGTCACCTTGTAGATTTCTTATCCTTGTAGGACCACATAGATTTGTATGTACTAGATCCAGCAAACTGACAGAAAATTGCTCTTTGCTCTTGAAACTAGTTTTTGTCTGCTTCCCCAAATGACATTCAATACAAATAGTATAGGTGGGTTTCACAAGTTTTTGTAAATCTATCACAATCTAACCTAAACTTATTTTTACCAAATTATCAAAGTCTATATGACACATCCTTCTATGCCACAACCAACTTTCATCTGCTTGGGCTAATAAATGATAATCATTAGTTCTACTTAATTAATAGATGTTACCTCTACTCTTTTTACTAGTAGCAATCATAGTTCTAGAGATTTCCATGATCTTGCACCCATTGTCTTTGAATCTCAAATCATAACCTTTGTCACACATATGACCAATACTCAAAAGATTATGATTCAAACCCTTCACATATAGGACATTATAAGTATTATGCTTTCCATCAAATGATATAGATCATTTCCCACAAATCTTACCAGCTGCATTGTCTCCAAACCTAATCAGTCCTCCATCATACTTTTCCAAACTCACAAATTTACTTTTGTCACCAGACGTGATGTGAGCATCCACTATTGATAATTGATTCATAGTTATCTTTCTAAACCTAGACAACCAAAGCACTTTCTTCAACTGGTTTTTCTTCCTTCACATAGCTAGCAAAATTAGTAGACATAGGTTCTTCTTTAATAACAATAATCAAGCATTCATTTGTACCAGTACTAGCATCAACAGATTCATCATTAGTCATACCTTTATCATCAAGATCTCTAACATACTAGCTTTTCTTTGGATCTCTAGGCCCATCCTCAAATCTTTTTCTATTCTTTCCAATTCTTTTAGGACATCTGGAAGCATAATGACCTACTTTAACACATGAAAAACATTTGAAAGGTAGTTTTCCTTTGAACTTACCTGAACCTCTTTGTAATCTATCAACAAAGTTAGCTTCAATTTCATCAAAGTCATCAATAGGCTCAATTTTGTATTTTTCAACTTTGGAGATCTTTTCAAAAGTACTGGCTTTGAAAGCAATCTCAACTTTCGGTCAAGCATCACCAAACTCTCTCATCTCAAAGGCTGTAAGGTTTCCAAGTAATTAATCTCTGTCAATAGTTTCACAATCATTACTTCTTCAATTGTAGCTAACTTGTGACTATAGGACTTTGGTAGTTATCTAAGAATTTTCATCACAAATTCTTTATCACCAATAATTCCTCCCATACCTTTTATTACATTGACAATTTCATCAACCCTTTACATAAAGGCTATTATGTTTTCATCTTCATTCATTTTTAAGCCCTCATATTTTGCTTTCAGGCCTTGTGGCTTGGCTTCTTTTATAGAATCATCTCCTTCATACAATTTTTTCAACTTTTCCCAAACTTTATTTGGAGTTTCTAGATCCATGAATTTTATGAACTCAACGTCAATCAAGGCACTTAATAAGACATCTCTAGCTTTTGTATTTCACTCATATTCTTTGATGTCATCTTTAGTTGTCAAACCATTTTTGGGTATGGTATATTCTATTTCTGCATCTTTCCACACTTTATAACTAAAACAAAGGAGATTGATTTTACTTCGTACCTTCCATAGAGCATAATTTGTCCCATCCAACTATTGAGACTCCTTTTTAAAAGATAACTTAGATCTTCCTCAAGCTGTTAGGATTTCTTTCCAGTAACCGACTCTGATACCAATTGTTGAAATACATAGGACAACTAAGAGGGGGGTGAATCATTTGTCACAAAAAATTAACTTCATATAAATATCAAACCATCAACTACTTAATTACTGTTAATCAAATTTAACCATGAAAGCATGAAACCATAGACTTAATCACAATCACACATTCAACATAGTAGACACCATATTTTTACATCGAAAACCCTATAAGGGAAAAACCACAGTGGGTGTTAGCCCACAAAAAAATATAAGTTATACCAATACTGAAAAACAAAGGCTCACTACAAAGAATGGCTCACTGCCAAGAATAACTCACAGCCAAGGGGTGGCTCACTACCAAAGATTTTTGAACTGATTTGATAGAATCTACTCTATGTCTAAGTTTAGTTCCATTGAAGCGTAATATTCTTTCTTTTCTCTACTCTTCGTACACTTCAAACTTATCTCCTCATTTTTCACACACACCCTTTTTTGTGATTACATTACAAGTATTTATACAAGTCATAAACCTTGGAATGTATATCAAAGTCGACAATACATTCATCAACTATTAGAACAATCTTGAAGGTCAGCATTACAAAAACATACATAGAAATAGGTTTGGACCTAATATAGAAATTAGCTAAGGGAAAGATTTAAAGATGTATGTTGATCATGCCATGCCTTAGCTAGGACTCAAATGCAATCCTTCATGCCATGACATGCTTCTACAATCTTCAAGGCATATCCTCAAATAGTGAAATCAACCAAGTCAACCAAAATTGGTGAGAACACTAAGTCTACTAAGAATATTCTTCATCCATAATCTAATTTTCTCTTTCTGGACAAATCTAATGGTAGGAACACAATCAGGAGACATCCACAAGCACATTGAGATTGTCAGGAACAACTGCACAACTTCTAACCACCCTATTAGGAAGATTATTCAAACTAGAGCACATAAACACCATTGCCAGCTATTGTCAAAAGGAAAAGATCACTTGTGGACCACCAGATCAAGAACCATTGGAACTAAAGTCGCATATCATCATCTTAAACTTAACTCTAGAACTACAGACCAAAATACTTCAATGTGGAGGAATGTAGAGCATAACACTTTCTCCCTGTCAACACCAAACATACAAAAAAGTACTTTTCACTCTAGTGAACATAACTCACTCAAATATTCATACTGAAGGACCAAACTTGGAGCATAGGATCTTTAAACAGGCCTATAAATAAATTCCAATCTGTAGACAAAGATATTCATTCTATAGGAAATACAGAGCAATCTGCTGGACTATTTTTCTATAGACAAATATATTCTACAGAATACTATTTCTACTAGAGGAGCAAATTTTCTCAATATCCTCAATATCAAGCTTTCCAACACTTACATAGGCATATAACTCATTACAAGAAATCATCAAGACAAAAGCATAGTTGGCACCAATTAAAAAACTAATATGTTGACATCAATGATAACATCGTTTAGGCACATACTTGCAAAATCAACATCCTACCTTTGTAGAGGGCTTACAAGCACACTTCATTAGTACCAAAATCATTAGATAGCTTACATTATATATGCTCCCACCTTAAGGTGGCTAATATTGTGTACTAATATCAAGCACGTTAAAGTAGAGAGAAAACACACAAGGGAACAAGAGCTTTTACAAAGCCCATGCCCCCATAAGTTACATGCACTTTACGATTGTCGAGTTTTCCCACACACACACAATTTCCTGCAAGGCAAGAGGTTAGAAATCTTTCCATAAGATAATAACCACATGAAATGATCAAAGGAATGCATAAAAATCATCACATTAAAAGTTGAGGTTATACTACAAATTTAGAACATGAATATAACCCTAGGACTAACTGCAGAGATCTCAAAACCATGTGCAACCAAGGTGAGACCTAAGATAAACAAAGTGCATGAGCAGAAATATTGTTATGGTTTGTTAGTGTGATAAGACATAATAAAAATATCACACAAAGTGATTCTACTAGCGAAGCATTGGATACTATATATCAAACCCATCATCATGTATGGACTAGGTCCATTTTTGCTTACTCTTTGAAGAGAGATGTGGTCCATAAAAGTCTTAATTGTTTTTTCTCATCTGCGAACTAGATAGAAGCACTAGAGGAAGGTAAAAAATAAATCAAGAGAGGAGAAACAAGTGCCTTAGGGTCATCACGTAGGAAGGTGCCCCTAGGTCACCAATTGCAATTCTATGCCCCTAGGACACAACACACAATAATGAAAAAAGAGGAGAGGCAATAGTGTGTTTAGGTTAAAATATGAAGAGGATTAGATGTTTAATAGGGTTTAGGTTATTTTCTTGATCCTCCTTTCACTACTAAACATTCAAGGTCTTCTAGTCAAGTAGAGGAACCTACTACAGGCCTTTTGTCACTTGGAACATAGGGGAAATTAGAATTGTATGATTTTGTTATTTGATTAAGCCCAATTATGCTCAAAACCATAATTACATGAATTCATGAACAAATGGACAAATTATGGAAAATGATCGCACATAGAGATATAAAATGACAATCAAATGCATACCATATTTTGATGTATAGAAAGCAAAAAATTCAGGGACTCATGAGCGGGTGTCCTATGCCAGTGCCACAATTTTTGTCGAGATCTAGAAACCTTGTCTGAACATGTTCCTCTATTCTAGAGATTTTTCTATTGCAGGATCTGGAGAACTAATGAGTGGGTGCCTAGTCTAGGTCCCTATTTTCTTCTCTAATCTACAACTCTAACAATCTGCACTGCTCTCCTGCAGCTCCACTTTTTCTACTTTTTTAACTTGTAACCTACAATCATAGAAAAATGGGTTGGGGGTTGTGGTGTTTAGAGGCCTACATCAGTCAAGCCCCAGAGAGACATTCAAGTCTTTTGAACACCATTGTTAGATAAAGAGTGCATATCCCTGCAGGATAGAGGAAAAATCTAGATGATAAATGATAGAAAACACAATTGATATCACCTTCTAGTGAAGATCTCATGGAAGGAAGATGCTCTTCATGCCATGAGGAAATAGATGCCAAATCTACAAAAAACAAGCACAATAATAACACAAAAGTCTGCTCTACGACATAATGAATGTCTTGAATCACTTTCACATAAGCTCATGAATCAAAATTGCCATCTAATTTACAAATGATAACCTAAGCATTCTTATATATGCAACTACAAACATTCCCACTAAGAATTTCGTAATTCAAACTTATCGTGTCGGCATAGGATCTAAGTAATGGTCATAAATTGGCAGTTTAAAATTAGTCCTAGCCTAAAATAGGATAGGATTAGGGTGTGGGTACCCATGTCCTCCCCCTAGTTTAGGCAAGGTTTATGTTAAGTGCATCCTCTGAGTCCTATTTTCCATGAAATTTTAGGGTTTTCTCATCGAGAGTCATCAAAATCATGCAAGATGCTCTAAATGCATTCTAAAGGACCTGAGAGCTAAACCTTAATAGGAAAAAGCCCCTGAGGTTACCTTTTCTGACAAAACATTTAACCCCCAATTTAATGTATGTATAAATGAAAGGCCAATACATGCACTAAAGTATGGTCAACAAGCATAGCAAACATGCCAAGTATGGAGAAGACATGCCAATCACAAAGAAGATAGTAACATGCATGCAAAACATGGAGAAGATTGTACACTTGAAATCATGACTCCAGTTGCCTGGAGGCTGTCGGGTCAGATCTTGGCACGTACACAAACCCTTTCCCTCCTTGCCACGGGGTGATCTGCCACATCACTCTCACTCATGTGGAATTAGCCAATTGAGAGGAGGTGAGACATGGTGGGGGTCTAGCTCATTGGATAGATAGACTTTGTGAAGGGGGGTCGACAAGTTTTGTGGCCTTTGTTGTTGTGCATTTTGTTGTATGCTTTGTTCAATGGTTGTGGTGGTTGAGATAACCCTATGACCTAAAGGGTCATTAGTCTCTCTTCTTCTATTTGGATTCCTTGAATTCCACCTTTGTGTGGGCAAAGGTTGTTCTCATTGATTGTTTCCCTTGTTTCTATGTCTCTGAGAAATGCTCTATGTAATTGTAATTACCTAATTTCCTCAATCAACAAGAGAACAAATGGATCCTCTTGTGGTGGAATGTGTGTCTATTGCTATGGTCATAGATGGATCTCCTCAATCTTTTCTCAGACAACTCTCACCCACTCTCCCCTTAGTCCTAAACACATGCATGAATCAAAATAGAAGAAATTGTGTGATTGCAAACTCTAACCAGATCTTGGGTTTTGACCTAGGGTTTGACTTGTGTTTTGACTTTGTTTGTACCTAGTGATGAAATAAAGGGTTTGTTTAAGGTTTCTTGAAATGTTTTTACCTCATAATGGAATCAAGGGTTTTTGATGTTGTCTACTTTATATGGATTCCAACTAAATGACATGTAATGCATCTTTTTGGTATTTTTTAGAGTATTCTTGGAAAGGAAAATGCTTCTATTCTATGAAAGAAATATGCATGTAATCCTATATGTCTTTTTTAAATGCAATGTGTAGTCTATGTTTTTGTGGTTTTTTGGTGTTTTCAATGCAATTTAATATAATAAAAAGGAAAGATGCTTTTTCTAAAAAAGTAGATCTAAGAATGCAAAAATGATTAATCTAGCATGCAAGATCTAATCTATCAAGGAAAAAGCAAGTATGTTACTATTTCTAAGAGCAAGATAATTGTCTAATTACTATGAAAGCAATAAAATAACCTGAATAGATGAAGATTTGAAGACTCCTCTATCCCTTAGTGATCCTTGTGTAGGCAACCATGAATCCTTTTGTAACAGCAGTTGGTTCTCTCGACGACAAAATGACTCAAAGCAGCAAAGAGAAGCTTTTGTGAAGCTTGTATGAGCTCGATGTGAGCTTAGATTGAGCATAATGGCTGAAAATTGAGCAACGTGGTGCTTCTTGATTGAAACAAAGAAAATAAAAGGCACTTACATCCTGTATTGACCATATGGATGCTAGATTGGAGAGCAAACTTGGCAAGAACTAGTGCACAATGAATTTGCCTCCCTTTATGCTTGAGGGAAGGGGTATTTATAGGTTTGAAGAAGGGATTGGATTGAAGAGTTAACTCATTTGATTGATGAGTTAACAAGAATAGACTGGGGAGTTAACAAGGTTGATTACCCAATGAACTCAGTAAGAAGGAGAGTGATGAAGCAATTATAGCTTATCACTGAAGAAGAAATGGAGGTGAGGGAATGGATGAGATTGATTGGAGAGTTAATTTAAGAAAAAATAGAGCTAATTATGCATGTGTGGGTGCATGAAATAGTTAACTCTATATCAAGGATCAAAAATTATGTAAACAGAAAGAAAAACAGGTGAAAATGGAGCAAAAATGTGAGAGAAAATTCATTTTTTCCATGGGACAAAAGATGGCAGGGTCACCACTTTCATTAGATAGGGTCACCTAGGGAGATCATGGGTTGCCCAGGGAGATCTAGGGTGAAACAAGGCAAAATGCAAAAATAAGGGTGGCAAAAAGAAAAAGGGGGGGAAAAGATGATTGATGCATCAAGAAATAGGTCAATCATGAAGAATCCAAATCTCCACTTGCGTCTACAAGATCTCCTCAGGAGATCTAGAAATAATACAGGGAGATTGGGATAGGAAGGTCAAAACTGAAAATGGAAAGTGGGACAGGGATCGGGGGACCTCTCAAAAGCTTCTATGAGGTGTGCTAGACGAAACACAAAGGGACAAGGTGAAAAATCACCTACAAGACACTCACAAGGCCTAGGATTAAGGTCGCAAGCTAGAAAATGCAAGTCGATAAGTGTCACAAAAAGTGTTGAAAAGCATCTCAAATAGGGAAAAAGGAGAAGGAGAATTGACAAAGCAAAAATGACACAAAATGAGAAGAGAAGACATGTCATCAAGAGGCTTGCTACCCAAAGGATTTATTTTCATGCTTACATGTATGTGACAAGGATGTAACTCATCATAGGGGTCCTGGTGGAGGTAGTGCATGATTTTTGTGCTTACATATTTGTCCCCTTTGGGGACGATAGTCTACATGAAAGGTAGACACCATTCCCGAACTAGGCCTCACCTTTTATCGATTTTCTGTAATTTGTACATACAATAACTAGTATCAGTCTGACATATAAATATATCAAAACAAATAATGAAAAATGAAATGATGAACTTACCATGAATCATTTGAATTTGACTAGTCACTTATTTTTGTCAGTTTGGACCTATAGGGATGATAGCATGCAAAATGATGCATGAAACAAATGCCTTAAAGCAAAACAAACTAGACTAAATGCACAAAATGAAACTAAACTAAGGGAAAACAAAGAGAGCCAAATTGTGAGATTGAAGCGAAATGACAACGGAATCATTTGTGTGAGTAGTCAATAGAGAAGTATTGTCAAGGGGATCACAGAGATGGCTGCCTCTTCCTCAGTTGTGGAGAACTAGGTAAGTAATTAGTGGAAAACTCTCCTCTAAACCCTAGGTTGAATTTTGTAAAAATTTCTTGAAATTGTCTGTTTTTGGTCATTTTTCTTTTTACATTGCGTTTGTCTCATCGTTTAGAGCAAGATTGATATTTCATTTTTTGAAATCGGCTGAGAAATAGGTTTTATTTAGAATATTTTTTGCTCGAGGGGCTTTCTCTTATGGTCATCCCTTCTAGCAGGTAGGGTCACCCACGAGGATCTTGTTTGACAACAGGGTCACCCTAGGGGATCCTACTTTGCAACAGGGTCTCCCAGGGGGATCCTGATTGACACGTGGGTAGCTCAGGGGGCGACCCTGTAGGACTAATTTTTGGCTGCAATTGATGTTGTTTAATGCTTCTTTCACTCTAAACTGACATGAACTTGGTCACTTAATCTTCCTATTTATTACAATTTTTGATGGTTTATACACTTTTATTTGTGTTTTTATGAGTTTACGAGACCTAATCTAAACTTCTCTTTTGATTTTACAGGAGGGGCACATTTGATGGAATGCTAGCACAAAACAAGGGTGGCATTCAGGGATGTCTGCTTCCATAAGTGTAGAAGATCATACCATACTAAAGAGGATAGGCCTTAGTAGAGTTTGTCATGTTCCTATGATCCATCCTGTATCTCAAATATGCTGTGATATTTTGACTTACTGGGATTTAGATAGGAACACAGTCAGGGTCCCGTAGATTTTAGGGGAGTGGACTATCACTCTATATGATGTATATTGTATTCTTGGGGTCCCTATGAGGGGACCAACTCTATTTCTTCTTGCTAGTGAGTCTTCTGAGAATAAGGCTTCTTGAGCTACTTTCATGGGGGTTAATCATCTCGGAGACTAGATAGGAGTTCTACTTTCTTCAGTGCCCCGACTCTGTGTCCCAATTCTGAGGAGGTTTCTGATCAGTTTGATTGCTTCAAGGCTGTCAAGAGACAAAGCCTTGGCTTGTTTGAGATGGTGTTGAGCACCCATCATTCATGGTCTAGAGGAGGGCATAGTTTACGAATGGGGACCTGACATCCTAGCTATGGTCTATAGAGATTTGTATCAGATCTCTCAGCAAGGGGCTCTAGTTTTCAGCCACTCTTCTTTGATTATGACATGGATCTTTGAGCACATGAGGCCTTATCAAAAGCCTATTCCTCTTCTGGACAGGTGACTATCGAGAGCAGCGAGGTGGGCACATATTGGTCATTATGATGCTACACTTCCCACTATTGCCACCCTCATAGATGATGATGTGATTTTTTATTCTTACCATGACATGGAGGGGGATTAGCCCCGAGATGGTGAGGTGAGAGCATACTACTGTGAGGTTCTAGAGATCACAGATTACAATGGTCAAGTTGAGGCTCATTGGGCAGATTGAGTCTTGCAGCAGTTCAGTGAAGATGTCCCTAAGGACTTGCCCCCAGTATCCACTTGTTATAGGACCGCTCAGGAGATGGGGGAGATTGGATAGAGGAGCGTTGTCTAGACATCCTTGACTCAAGGTGTTTTCATTACTAGAGATTCTAGAGGAGGATGGAGGGGAGGGAGAGGGACTCTTTCTCAATTTGTAACTATGGCCATTGATTTAGAGTCCACTGATGAGGACTATGTTCCTAATAGTGATGATTCATTAGATGAGGCCCCTCTCGAGGATGAGAATTTTGAGGCCATTGATGTCTCGCATGAGGCTCCTAACATTCTTGAGAGTCCTTAGGTTGATCCTCATCCTCCTCACTCATATGAGGTGATGCATCAGTTTGACCCTAACTGGCAACTTGGAGATCCACATGAGTTCCACTTTATAAGCACTTTACTTTGGCTTTTGTCGTGTCTTCTCTCTTTTTGGCACTGACTTGATCTTGACTCTGGTTTTGGCCTTTTAGGCAATGTCGAAGAGTGGAAGGACCTGCTTCATGAGGTTAATGTTGGATTAACCTTATTTTTTACTATGATGACCTGCAATCATCTCTTAGATGATCTTGGTGTGCCCCCTGCTGCAAGGCAACACACAAACATTTTTTCTCTTGTCTACCATGGGTGTGAGTTGATCATAAGTTTAAAGACCCAGGTTAGCATGCTTCAGGGTGAGAATAAAGTGCTTCAAGAGATGGCTCACCTTAATGTTGGGCATTCTGGCGCTAGCATGGTGGGGCCTTCACAATCACATGCCCACAATAGAGTACATCACTCTCATAGGTCCCATGGAGTGACAAGTGGTACTCGTAGATGGAGGAGCTGAAGCCCCAAGGGTTTTGTTGGAGGGAACCAACTTTGACTTGTTTTTTTCTTCTCAAATTCATGCCCCCTTGCATGGGGAGCCTCTACTTCTTTTGAGAGTAGTTTGTTGTAGCTCTATGATGCCATTTTTATGTGAAAACTAGAGATATATCTATGAAAACTTATCTTTTTCTATGGTTTTTCCCTTGTAGAACTCTGTACTCATCTCTTGCACATGTTTGGAAGTTTTGAGGAAATTTTTGATTATGTTTTGACCTTTTTAGCTCTTTTACCAAATGTAATTATGACAATGATGACATGTTATTATAATTTTGAAGGACAAATCTATGATATGCCATTTATGATATGATAAAGCAGGCACACCAGAAATGCAGTAAATGAAACTACAATACTTTACTGAATGTCATGAGATATGACACTTGCATTTATTTCTTTACGACTCTTTTTCTAATTTTGATATGAATGCAGTATGGGACAAACATAATGACTGCTCTTAAATGCCATTTTTAGTTTAGGCAATTGTGGGTTGTCCTGATATAAGGAATCTATTCAAGGATGTAAGATGGGTTTTGGAAAAGCTCAAGTGGGAAGTGAAAATGAATTATGGAGTGCTTCTAATTTCTAGGCTTTGCTAAAGTCTAAACACTGATCCTTATCTAGATAAGATAATTTGATAAGCTTTCAACTTAGACAATCATCAAGTTTTATAGGTGTTTGCTAGACTTAGATCAGAGATGGCAAGCAAGATAGACCTAGGGTAAAGGATAAAAATGGGAAAGAACAAGGGTCCTTGATAGAAGATGATTCTAGAGACAACTAGACTCTTCAACTTTGCTCAGGCTAGTGCATGTGTGTTCTTTGTACCTTACTTTTGCTATTAGAATGTCACTCTTGAGGCTTCGAGCTTAGACTATTCTCCATCCAAGAGTATGGACATTCAACAATCTTTTCTCTTTCACTCTTTTTTTGTATCTCTTTTTTTTTCTTGTCATTTTTTTTTTGTATTTTTCCTCACTTATCTTTTCTCATTTTTTTTGGATTTTCTAACTTTTTTAGAAATGAATGCTTTTTTGAAATTTTTTCTATGCAATGCTTTGATCTCTCAATTCTCACTTTTCTCAAAATTTTTTATTTACTCGTATCTTAGATTTGCTTCCTTCAGAGTTTTGATCTTCCTGACATTTTTGGCCAAGAGAGATAAGGGGCTGAGTGCCACCTAAAGCTTTCATAATCTAGTCAAACTTCTCTTCTAGTAGAGAAGAATTGGGAAGGTCTACTTGCAAGCTTCCTTTGAACATTGTAGATTTGAATACTAACTTTTCTTAGTCCTACCATCTTAACTCACTAAGATTGGGATCAGTGTAAAGCTAAGAGCTAGCCTTTGATTTTAGATTCACTGGGAGTGAAGGGGGATTATGGAAAATTGTGAAAGTAAAGATGAGGGATCTCTAGGTCCTGAAAGGATGACATATATCTAGGCAACATTAGACTCCTTACTAAAGGGGAAATAGCATAAGAAAAAGTCACAAATAGTAATGCAAGATGAACAGAATGATGTCAAATGCAAGAAACAAATTTTTTTTTTTGACATTTTTGAGTTTTATAATTTTTTGTTTATATTTTTATGTTTTATGATTTTTTGGTCTTTTAGACAATATTTCTTGAGGTGAAAGGCATTGAATTTTTCACCAAATTCCTCTCCCTCTATTGTGCACAAGAGATAAGCACCATTTCCAATATCTTCTTTAACCATGTATGGGCCTTTCCAGTCTTTCGAAAAGGTTCTCTTTCATCTCTTTTTCTTGTTTTTCAAGCTACCTCTTCTTAGGACTGGTTCTCCTATGTGCTATGGTTTACTACTTGAGTCTATTGCTTCCAATTTAGTGGTTTAACTAGGCATTGTGAGCCGTAATAGATCCTAAAAAGCATGTTGGTGGGAAGGGGTCCAGTATAGGACTCCTTCATAATTGAGTAATTCCATCAATAGATCAAATTGTTCTTGCATGTAGATTTTTATCTATGGTCTCTCTTGGATTCTTTGCAAGAATTGGAATAGTTCAAGGGGAGTTTGTTGCTCCCTTTGTTTGTTAGGAGGGATAAAGCTTATACTCGTCCTCCCATTGGCTTCTGGTCTCAAATCCATGGCATACCCAATCTAACTCTTTGGTAGCTCAAAGATGACAGGATCATTAATTCCAACTATCACTCTCATCTTCCATTCTCTATGAAAGATTCCTTCACTTTATTCATCTTCGTTAGGCAACCTTTCCAACATTTCTATTTGTACCTGAGGTGCTTCCCATTCACCAAGTTTATTTGATTGAACCAAGGCAGAAGTGGTTGGTTTTTCTTGTAGTTTGGCTACTACAAACATCTTAGGTAACATCGCTATAACATTGGTTGATTCATTGTTAAGAGAATATTCATATTCCATGGGTAATATTAGTTGATATGAGTCCTCTATTGGGGTGAGGGGCTCATATGATTCCATTTCTTTGGGTGTATCAGGGAGATGTGACTTACTCGGTGGTGACAGTGGGGTGTACCCTTCTGTCATGTCTTCCTCAGCATCTGAGAAAGCATGTGGGGGTGCATTACTTATATCTAGTGTTACGGTTTGAAATATCTGTTCCTCGGTTCTATGAGGCTTTTCCCCTATGCATGGGAAAATTTTATAGGCTTCATGGAAGCCAATGGTGAGTATCTCTAGGGGGAATTGGAGTGGTCCATCCCTTTTGATCAACCCCATGATTTCGATTATCTTTTCCTTGTGGACCACTTCTTTCTTCTTTGGTGGTGGCCCATTTTCCAGAGTATTGATGTATGTTGTATTCACAGTCTTTTCCTGGGTTCCCATCCTTTTGATACATATTGATTGCAATTTTAGACCTGGGATTGTTAATTTGTTGGTAGGGAGTTCATAGTCTATCAGAATTCCTATGCGTTTGTTTGGGGTGTTAGATTTTATCATGCTAAAAGGTTCTGGATCTCCCTACGCAATATACACTTTCCCTAGTTGTAAGAATTAGACTTCTTGAAAAAGCATAGATCGCACAACTTTCATCCTATGTATCCATGGCCTTCTAATAATTAAATTGTAACCAGTATCTTTATCTATGACATAAAAAGTAGTCGGCATCATCTTGGGACCCAAGGTCATTGGGAGAGTGATTTTTTCTATGGTGGCTTGCTTCATATTATCACGTACACTTAAGGTGTCCCTTGAAGTGGTGATGTTGGTGTGTCCATAGCCCATTCTCTCTAAAAGGGAAAAAGGAACTATGTTCACTACAGCTCCGTCATCGATCAACGTTCATTTGATACACGTGTCATAGACCCAAACTTGAAGATATAGGATGGGGTCTCCTTTTTTTCTTAATTCTACCTTAGAGGGCATCTATTGTAAATCAAAGAACCCTGGATCTTTAAGTTTCGAGTTTGGTGGGGTAAGATTGTAGTCAACATGATTGATTTTTTCACTAGGTGGCGGTGTGATTTGATCAAGATATCTCAATCCTATGGTTTTTAACGGAGCTAAGCAATGTGAAGATGAATTTCTAAGAAAATCAATGAATGAGGTATGAGCATATGTTTTCATTAGGTCCACTATGAGTTCATAAGGCCTGGTAGGAGTTGGAGTTGGTTCAACTACTGAAACTGTGCCTTCACATGCTTTGATTTGCTCATTATCTTCCTCATGACTCTCTTTTTCTTCATCATGTGTTATCTCAACCAACCCCAACAAATTAGTTTCTCCTTTTTGTCCTAGTTGAGGTGGGACTTCGGTGTTGCTACTTTGAGTTGCTTTATCCATATTCGTTGTCTTAGTGTTCTTGTGTGTAGGGAACAAGTCCTAATAAATCCTTATGTTTGAATTTTGAGGTGCTATGAGAGCCTAGTTTTGCCTTGTATCTTTAATGTTAGGGGTGATATGTTGCAGGTTCAAGAACATTTCTATGAACAAGCGTTGCTGATCGTCTGGAAGATTTTCTATGAATATGTTGTATTCCCTGCAAGATTCTGTGCTATGTCCTTTCATTCTATGAAAAGCACAATATTGGTTGTATTCATAAGTGGATCTCTCATACCTCCCATCATTTCCATTTGCATTTCTAATGCGGTTCCAGTTTTGCTAATTATCTTGAGGGTAAAGCCCATTGATTCTAGGCCAATCTATGGCATTTATGTTAGGAGGATAAAAATCTCTCCCATTGTAATCATCTCTTATCCTTTTGACCAGGGGTTGATCTATTACCCCATATGTGGTTGCATTCCTGTTGTTTTTGAGAAATTTGACAATAGAGGTATTATTTCCCATGTCTTCTGTTGTTTTTTTTGTTTAAACCATAGACCTTCCTACTGCTATTGATGGCAACTTGGTCAATTCTTAAGGCACTTTCCAATGCTTCCTCATAGGACTTGTATGGCAATTTTTGGACATCTTCTCTCATGTCTTTGTTAAGGGCATGCAAGAAGAGGTAACACAGTTCTCGGTGGTCCATGTTAGGAGTACTAATTTAAGAGTAGAGCACTTGTCTCTATTGGGTGATGAAATGTGCTATGGACTCACTCAGTTCTTGTTTCATCATGACAAACTCTCTAATCCCTATTTTTACGAGTTTGTTCATGTCAAATTCCATGAAAAATTATCCAATCAGTTGTCTAAATGAGTGGATAGAAGCCTCTAGAGAATGATAATACCAATCCAAGGTGATGCCTTCAAGTGTTTTTGGGAAGATCTTCATGACAACTCCATCCCAAGGAAGGAGCTCCCTTATGGATGTAGTATAAGATTTGATGTGGGAGTTTGGGTCTCCCTCTCCCTTGAACTTCAAGAGATCAGGTAATAGTCAAGATAGTTGTACTCTCCTTATGTTCTAGTCTAGGGGCTCCTTTAGATATTCAAGGTATGTTCCTAGGAAATCACTCTGAGATTGTGGGGTTGTTAATAACAACCCTATGGGTGGGTTTTGATAACCCATCATTGGATTTGTTGGATTGTCCTGAATAGGAGGATTCCCATTCAGACAAATTTCATTACTAGGATGTCGTGAATAGTAGTTAAGGTAAGGAGGATTTTGTGATGCCCCCTGATCCTGTTGGTGAGATTTTGTTCTTTTCTCTAGAGCAGCTTGTTCTACTTCTAGGATCCTAATTCTTTGCACTAAGGTTGCAATTACATCTGCAAGAGTTGCAGCTCTAGGGTTCTCTTCATTTCTAGGATGTTCTCTTTGACTAGTTTCAAAGTGATGGGCTTCCTCTCATGTAGCCTTCTCTTTTTGTTCTTCTTCCAAGGTTATCCTTAATGCTTCTTGAGCATCCTTGGTTTCCTATAAACACCTTTCCAATCTTATGACTTCTTCATCGAGGTGAGTGTTTGATGTACTCGTGGAAGGTTGTTTTGGTCAACATATTTCTGATCTTACCCTTCTAGCTTTAAGAGGGGCATTTGGTATGGCTAAATCATTTTCCCAAGCTAGGTTATTGAAGGATAGAGAGCGCCTTGACTCTCTTGGCCCATGTTCATAGTTAGAGTCTTCATAGTCATAATAGTTGGTAATAGGTGCATCTAGATGAGGTGACACATACCTATCAAAAGAAGGTGTTTCAAGTTCATTTGAGGGAAAGTTTCCCAGGTTCAAGTTCGGTTCAATCATATTCGGGGGTATCGACACCACATAATAAATGAAATGAATGATGGCACATATAATGGAAGTTAAAATGGCTATGAAAAAGCAAAGAAGGAATGTTTGAATGTTTTCGCAATGGGAACACAAAATACAAGATCAGAAGATTCTATATTTCACGTCAGGTTCATTAAAATATGTATGCTCGAAATCATGACTTTGGTTGCCTGGAGGCTGTTGGGTTGAATCTTGGCACACACACGGATCCTTTCCCTCCTTGCCACAGGATGATCCACCATGTCACTCTCACTCACGTGGAATTAGCCAGTCGAGAGGAGGCAAGACATGGCGGGGGTCTGGCTCATTGGAGAGTTGGACTTCGCAAAGGGGGGTCACAAGTTCTGTGGCCTTTGTTGTTGTGTGTTTTGTTGTATGTTTTGTTCAATGGTTGTGGTGGTTTAGATAACCCTATGACTTGAAGGGTCACTAGTCTCTCTTCTTCTACTTGGATTTGTTGAATTCCACCTTTGTGTGGGCAAACAGTTGTTCTTGTTGATGGTTTCTCTTGTTTCTATGTCTCTCAAAAATGCTCTGTGTAATCATAATTGCCTAATTTCCTCAATCAAAAAGAGAACAAATGGATCCTCTTGTGGTGCAATGTGTGTCTATTGCTGTGGTCATGGATGGATCTCCTCGATCTCGTATCGGACAACTCTCACCCACTCTCCCCTCACTTCTAAACACATGCATGAATCAAGATAGAGGAAATCATGTGATTGCTATATCTAACTAGATCTTGGGTTTTGACCTAGGGTTTGACTTGTGTTTTGACTTTTTTTGTACCTCGTGATGAAATCAAGGGTTTGTTTTAGGTTTCTTGAACTATTTTTACCTTGTGATGGAATCAAGAGTTTTCAATGTTGTCTACTCTATATGGATACAAACTAAATGACATGCAATGCATCTTTTTGGTATTTTTTAGAGTATTCTTGGAAAGGAAAATGCTTCTATTCTATGAAAGAAATATGTATGCAATTCTATATGTCTTTTTCAAATGCAGTGTGTAGTCTATGTTTTTGTGGGTTTTTGGTGTTTTCAATGCAATTTAATCTAATAAAAAGGAAAGATGCTTTTTCTGACAAATTAGATGTAAGAATGCAAAAATGATTAATCTAACATGCAAGGTCTAATCTATCAAGAAAAAAGCAACTATGTTACTATTTCCAAGACCACGATGATTGTCTAATTACTATGAAAGCAATAAAAAAGCCTTAATAGATGAAGATTTGAAGACTCCACTATCCCTCAGTGATCCTTTTGTAGACAACCTTGAATCCTTTTGTGACAACAATTGGTTCTCTCGATGACAAAATGACTCAAAGCAGCAAAGAGAAGCTTTTGTGAAGCTTGTATGAGCTTGATGTGAGCTTGGATTGAGCACAATGGATGAAAATTGAGTAGTGTAGTTCTGGTTGATTGAAACAAAGAAAATGAAAGGCACTTACGTCTTGTATTATGCATATGGATGCTAGATTGGAGAGCAAACTTGGCAAGAACTAGTGCACAATGAATTTGCCTCCATTTGTGCTTGAGGGAGGGGGTATTAATAAGGTTTGAAGAAGGGATTGGATTGAAGAGTTAACTCATTTGATTGATGAGTTAACAAGAATAGACTGGGGAGTTAACAAGGTTGATTACCTAGTGAACTCAGCAAGGAGAGTGATGAAGCAATGATAGCTTATCACTGAAGAAGAAATGGAGGTGATGGAATGGATGAGATTGTTTAGAGAGTTAATTTAAGATCAAAAAGAGCTAATTATGCATGTGTGTCTACAAGAAATAGTTAACTCTATATCAAGGATCAAAAATCACTCAAACAGAAAGAAAAATGGGTGAAAATGGAGCAAAAATGCGAGAGAAACTTTAGTTTTTCTGTGGGACAAAAGATGGCATGGTCGCCATTTTCATTAGATAGGGTCACCCAAGGAGATCATGGGTCACCCAAGGAGATTCGGGTGAAACAGGGTAGAATGCAGAAATTAAGGTGCTAGAAAGAAAAAGGGGGGAAAAAGATGATTGTTGCATCAAGAAAAAGGTCAATCATGAGGAAGAATCAAAATCTCCACTTGCATCTATAGGATCTCCTAGGGAGATTTGGAAATAATAGGGGGAGATTTGGATAGGAAGGTCAAAACTAAAAATGGAAAGTGGGAGAGGGTTCGGGGGACCTCTAGAAGGCTTTTATGAGGTCCCCTAGAAGAAACAAAAAGGGATGAGGTGAAAAATCACCTACAAGACACTGAAAAGGCCTAGGATTAAGGTTGGAAGCTAGAAAATGCAAGTTGACAAGTGTCACAACAAGTGTTGAAAAGCGTCACAAACGAGGAAGAAGGAGAAGAAGGAGAATCAACAAAGCAAAAATGATACAAAATGAGAAGAGAGGACACATCTCAAGAGGCTTGCTACACAAAGGATTTATTTTCATGCTTACATGTATGTGATAAGGATCAGACTCATCATAGGGGTCCTGGTGGAGGTAGTGCATGATTTTTGTGCTTAGAAAGACAACATTGAAGACACGCAAAACACAGTGAATATAGTGAATGCAGTGAAGACATTGATGATTTTCTTTTTCTTTTTCTTCTATATATGAAATGCAGATACAAGTAAAAATAAAGTAAACACACCAGCCATAATGTAGGAGGGATTCGTCACAACTAGTCTTTAAGACTACATATGGGGCAACAAACATGCAAAACAAATCAAGCATGCCATACAAATCAAACATGCCATACAAATCCTAAAGCATAGAAAGATCTCATCGCCATTGGTCCTTAAGACTATGCTTGGGAACAAACATGCAATACACACACTTGGAAGACACAGAGAAAACACAACATACAAGCAATGGAGTGTTGCTATTTGTAGGTTCATCACCATCTTAGACACATTACAGGAACACACCAATGGTTGTGCTTCACCACAACAATTGTCAAAGACACACATAAGGGTTAAGTTAGTTAGAGAACCATCCCCCTCCTCTATAGAGGACTTTTTGAAAATGACAAGATGTGCACTCTCCATGAGAAATACACCATTCACGCCTCCGTAGAGAGCTTAAGATAAAAAGCATATGTGTGATATCCCACCTCCATAGAGGGCTTAAATGATTGAAATATATTTCACATAAACCTCAAAGTGCTGGAGGGACTCATCACCACCAGTCTTTAAGACTACACTTGAGAAGAAGCACACTTTACTAGCCTCTAAATTAGATAGCTTACCTTGTATATGCCCCCACCTTAAGGTTGTTGATATTAGGTACTGCTATCAAGCACGTTAAGGTAGGAAGAAAATACACTGGGGAACATGAGCTCTTGCAAAGCCCATGCCCCCCGGAGGTGACATGTACTTTACAATTGCCAAATGTTCCCACAAACACATTCCTACAAGAAAAGTGTTAGCATCCATATAATCATGATAAACAAAAATAGATAATGCAAGATTTAAGATAGATAAAGTGCACAGAGCAACAGTATTGTTATGTTTTTGTAAGTGCGATGAGACACCATCAAGATTACATAGAGTGATTCTAATAGCCAAGCATTGGATAATATATATCAACCCCATTGTCATGTATGGACTAGATGCATTTTTTTAGTTCTCTCTAAAGGGACACTAGGTCTGCATCAGTATAATGTGTTTTTCGTCATATGCCCACTAGATAGAAACAGTAGAGGAAGGGAAACAATAAATCAAGAGAGGAGAAACAAGTGTCTTAGGGATAGTCATGTAGGAGGGTACCCCCAAGTCACCAACCCCAATGCTATGTACATAAGACACAACACACAACAGTGAAAATAGAGGAGAGCCAATATAGAAGAATGATGATATAAATAGAATGTCACAACATAGGTGGTCTCCCTGTACCCTTGACCTTACAAGAGAATCAAGGGTCATCCCAAGAGAACTGAACAACACATAACACATCATGGGGGACACACATCACAAAAGATAAATGGTTATAAATACTTATCTATAAGGACAACCAAACTAAGGGTTGTCATCAAGTAGGTCATCATCATCTTTCGACTCTCAAATGTTAGAGGATAGTGGGACATAAGGTACTATATCCCAACTCTTATTCTTTTCTTCAACTTGTCCATTCTTAAGATCTTCTTTGTTTGATTCAATGTTAGGTGAGATGTTTTCTTGTTGAGATGCAAATTGTTGGGTGTAAGCTTGTCATCTCCTCCTCCTTTCATCTGCTTATTTTTTTCTTTTTGTCTTACTACTTATCTCTTGTAAGATAGTGTTTTTCTCTTCTATAATTTTTTGTTTTTTAGAGGAGGAAGCACCAAGATCAAATCTCATTTGTCTAGGTGGAATGTTTTGATGTTGACGACTACCTCCTAATCCTTGTAAGGATGGTAGGGGAGGAACCTCAGCATAGGGTCCATTTCCTTTCATTCTAGGATTCTCTTCAAATTTGTGTTGTTCATTGCTTGTTGTTTCATGCATATAAGGACCGGCCACTTGATGTAATAGTTTTGTTTTGTAGTTTCTATAGCTCAAGAAGTTAAACTCTATCTATGGCACTAGTTCCACCTCTGATATTTCGCAAAAGTAATCGAGTGTAAAGTGTTATCTTGTAAACAAAGGTTTATAGTTATTGCGAGGAATAGTAAGCACTTGTCGATTCAAAGGAAATTTTACAGAGTTATGAATTTTTGAATGGACAACTTTCATAGATTTTAACCAAGGATGTCTTAGTTTGATGAAAAAAATGTCCAAAATAGGGACAACATCAAACAATTGTTCTATAGATTTCTCAAATATAGTCACAAATAAAGATATCTTCCCAGAAATGTTTATAAAGGTTCCCTTATGTGTCTTAATCATAATATCCAAAGGGTCATTAAAGCCTTGCATCAATCCATATGAATAGAGGAAATCTTCCATGGCTACATTAGTCATGCAATTAGGATCAATAAGGGTTCCATCCATAGGATTTCCCATTATTTTCATAGTGATATAAAAAGGTCCTTCAATGTTTCCAATTGTTCTATGATGAGGTGTAAACACAATTTCAGGTTCAAGGACCTTTCTTTTCATGTACGGCCTATGAGGGAACCTATTGTTATTGTTGCAATTAGAATCCATTTGAACAAGTTTTCAAATCAATGTAAGATAAGATATTAAAATCTTTTAAAAAGTTATGCAAAAGACAAGTGCAAAACTATGTGTAAAAATGACCTAAAATGCTTGATTTTTTCAAATTTTTTCAATGCAAAGAAGTGAAGGAAAAGGTCTTGTAAGGAAATTGAATAGGGGAAGAAAATAATATGCCTGATATCAATCCAAAAAAGTAATAATATCCTTCACAATAGACTTTTGATGCAAAACTAGAGTGATGACAAGTCAAAACCTAGTGAAAATACACTAAAATATGCAATTTTTCACAAAATTTCAATGCACGGGCCCAATGAAAAGGGTGTTGTAAAAAATGTGAGGAGGGTTAGCAGATAATAACCTTGATAATAGCCAATTAGTGCAGAAAAAATCCTTTAGAACATGCCTATTGTGGAAATCTAGAGAGATGATAAGGCCAAAATCTAGTGAAAAATCAAGTTTATCAAACCCTAGGCATGAAATTTTGCAAGAAAACCAATATGATGCAACACTATAGCTAGAAATCAGTTGTAATGAGTTTGTTAAAAGAGTAGTAAAATCTGAAACAAGATTTTGACTACAAACCCTATCTAATGCAAAACTAGGTTACATGAAAAAATGCACAATTTCAAGCAATTTTCATCAATTTAAGCATGAAAATGCAATCTAAATGAATGATGAATGAAAAATTTATGTATTTTAAATCAGATCTGATGATAGTGACAGAAATGTATTGAAATTAAATGGAAACTAATTCAAATTATTTGAAAATGCAAGTTAACAATGCCAATTTTTTTCAAAATTTTCAATTTTTTTGTAACTTTTCAAATGCAATGAGATGATCAATGAAATGAATGTAAATAAAAAGCACAACACTCAAAAAGGTACTAAAAATTCCAAAAACATGGGTTCACCAAAATGTTTAGGGTAAAATATGAAGAGGATTATATGTTTAAGAGGGTTTAGATTTTTGTTTTGATCCTCCTTTTGCCACTAAACATTCAAGGACTTTCAACCGAGTAGAGGAACCTACTATAGGCCTTCTGTCACTTGGAACATAGGATAACCATTGTTATTTCCTATTGATAATAACTATCTTATTCTTTTATGATCCTTCAATTTCTTATTTTATTGAATCCATCTATCATATGGGGAAGGACTATCATGCACCATATCCATCGTTTCTTTTGTCATAATCTCTTGTTTTGGTTGTTCAATTTGTTTCTCCAATGCATTATGATTATCTCCCGATCCTTGAAGGGATAATAGAGGAGGAACCTCGCCATAAATACTATTTCTTCATGGGTGAGGTAATACTTTAGTATTTTCCTTATCCACTTCTATTGTATTAATTATCTCATCATAGTTTAGATAGTCATCTTCTACTTCTAGTGTATTTTGTTCCATCATGTTATTATTGGTATGATTAGGAAATGGATTAATAAAGATCTGTAAATTCTAATTCGGAGGAGCAACTGCCTTATTTCCATTATCATTCACACCAGATACTTGTATAACATTCATGTCGATGAGGTCTTATATTTCATGTTTAAGACACATAGATCATTCATTATCATGTGCTTGTTACCAATGAAAATGACAAAAAACATTAGCATCAAAGTAATGTCCTTGCATTCTACTAGGATCCAACAGCTTCTTTGGAGGAAGCTTCAAGAGGTTGTGACTCATAGCATGATTAAAGATAGAATGATAGGGTTTAGATATCAGAGTAAATTGTCTTTGTTGTTTCCTATTCTGAAACAATGTCCTCTTCAGATTAGTGATAGAAGACACTTGTGAGAAATTGTTTGAATTATGTCCATTAAGCATGATGAAATTCTTATTATTCCTCTTGAAGTTGTTTTGTGGAGGTCCACCCATTGATTGACCAAATTGGGGAGATGATTTTTAGTTTTCATATAGACTAGACAAAAGTTGATAATCATGAAGGGTGGTGCATAAATGTTGAAAAGAGTTATACTTCATCAAGAGAATCTTATCACAGATGTTAGGTTGTAGATTTGTAATAGACACCTTCTGAACATCTTCATCCTTCATTTGATATTGAATTTTTGCATAGATGGCTTGATACCAACTAATAAACTATGTTAACTTCTCTTTCGTACCTTGCTTGCAATGAACTAAATTGATCAAGGAGACTTGAGGTCCAATGTTTGCTTGAAAATGTTGTAAGAATTGATCAACTAGCTATGAAAAGGAGTGTATTGAATTCATAGGTAGAGAGAAAAACCATTCTAAAGTAGTATTTTTTAGAGATCGTGAGAAAATTTTTGGTAACAAGTCCTCTTCAAAGTTGAAATCACTACACATAGTCGTGAATGCTGCCACATGAGTATTAGGATAACCTTTTCCACAATATTTTTCAAAGAGAGAAGTTTCAAACCTCTTAGGCATAGGGGTTCTCAAGATTGCATATGATAAAGGGTTACGGACATGATAAGTTGGTAGATTAGGTTGTGAATAATTTGAGAAGCTTGTCACCTTTTGTTATAAAGAAGTCATGCCTTGCAAGAGTTGGTTTAAGAGGGCATCATTAGGGGGTGCGGTTTAAGAATTAGAAGCCATGTGCATGACATTTTGAAGGGATTGGTTGTGAGTGGAAATGAAAGGTGGTTGAGAGAAATTGTAGGTGGAAGGTGGTTGTAAATAGTTATATGTAAAATGTGGTTGAGAATAAGTGGGATGGAGAGGTGGTTGAGAGTAAGTATTCATAAAAGAGGTCACCTTAGGTGCCAAGTTTTGATAATTGAATCCCATAGCTTTGTAATTTTGTGAATTAGTTCCATTAGATACTCCAATACCAGTGGTAGCATTACTACAAGCATTTGGATTAGTAGTTAAAATTGTTGATGTGAATGTAGACATTCCAGTAGTCGGTATAGGTGTCGATACTTGTGTATGAGTCGGTGATGACATGTTATTATAACATTCACACATTCAGTCACTGACGTAACATTATTATGTACTATATGCACTAGACCTTGAATTAAATTAACACCAGCTTTTACTTCTTTCATCAACTCTCTTATGTTGTGAATCACAGCTATAGATTCTTTCGTGATCCTTTCATTTTCCACAAATGCTTAAAAATTGGCTAGCTCTTTATCAAGTGTGTTATCACCTCAATAGTTTCCTCAATGTTGTGAAATATTTGATCTTCCATTTTAGTTGTAGGAGGTATGATATCTTGCAAAATTTGTGTCTCTCCTTTTGTAAAGAAGGTGTTTAAGGGATTTTCAGAGGTAGGAATACCTTTTTCTTCAAGAGCACTGGATCCCATGAGTCTTCTACTTCTTAAAGGGATATTGATATTAGGGCAATATGTTATAATACTCTTACAATAGCATTCAATACTTAATACACAAACTAATAGAACAAACCCAAGGAGCAAGATATGTTTAAGATCCAAAATGCTTGATTTTTCACCTTTTCCAAAAATTTTCAATGCAAATCACTAATCGAAGGGGTGTTCTGAAGAATTTTATTAGGGGAATGAAATAATAAGCTCAATATCAATCTAATAATGTAACAATATCCTTCACAACATGCCTATGATGTAATTCTAGAGAGACAAGAAGGCCAAATCTAGTAAAAATGTAAGGTTTTCAAACCCTAGACATGAATTTTTGTAAAAGGAACAGTATGATGCAACACTACAATTAGAAATTAGTCCTAAATGAGTGATTGAAAAGGGTAGTAAAATCTGAAACAAGATTTTAATTACAAACCCTAGTTAATGTAAAACTAGGCTTTTAATGAAAAATGCACAATTTCAAGCAATTTTTGACAAATTAAGCATGGAAATACAACGCAAGTGATTAAAAAAAGATGAATTTCTAAAATTTAAATTAGAACTAATGAAAATAATAGAAATTAAATGAATTTAAATTCCAATTAATTCAAATTATGCCAAAATGCAAGCCTAAGATGTCATTTAAAAAAAAATTGGAAATTTTCAAATGCAATAAAATGAATGAATGCAAATCTAGAGTACAACACTCACCAAGGTGTAAAATTCAAATAAACATAGGTTTACCAAACTGTTTAGGTGGGAAAAGAGGATGGGGTTTTTAGTTTCAATGGATGAGTGGGTTAAATCCTACTTTTACAACAAACATTCAAGGACATATCAACCAACTTGAATCACACTTTTCCAAGAGGATTCACCTGTAGATTAGATTGTCACTTGGAATGATGTAAAAATTTAGAGATTGTCAATTAATGTATCAATTTAATGCTCAAATACACTTGAAACCCTAATTATGCAAACCAGTAACTAAAATAATGAATTACGACAAATGCTTACAGACTAAGGTAGTAGGCAGAGACTAATAACTAGTCATTTTTCAAAGTTTGGGATGTGGAATACTTAGGGACACTGGAACTAATGCCCAAGTCGAAGGTGGTGTTTTCTTCATGGAATCCTGATCTCCTTCTGACACTGATGTTCATTGTAGTTTATGTTTCTATCCTGTGAGAAGCAAAGGACACTGGCACTAGTGCCTAAGTCCAAGGCAAGGTGATTTTCAGGATGACAGAAGCTCTTTAGATGCTGATTGTCAATCACAATTGTTTCTGTGTTTTCAACCTCGGAGGACATTGGCATTGGTACTTGAGTCCAAGCAGTCCTTTTCTTCATGGATCGAGAATTTGCACACCGTCTTATTGTTCCTTGCAACTCCACTCCATCAAGATATGACACCCGTAATCTTTAATCACAAGGAGAGTGGTTGGGGGTTGTGGTGTTTAGAGGCTTGCCTTGGTCAAGCCTTAGATAGACATTCAAGTCTTTCGAACACTGTTCTCAGATAAAGAGTGTGTATCCCTATGGGATAGAGGTAAAATCAAATTGATGAATGATTCAAACACAAATAGATATCACCTTGGAGGTGTAGATCTCACATAGATGAAGGCTCCTAGACACATGAGAATATGAAGCTAAATATGTAATCACAAACACAATAACAATGCTCTGGTCTGCAACAATGAATATATCTTGAATGCTCTAAAATCATAAGTTAGCCAAAACTTCACAACCATCTTCTAGTTTAGAAATGAAACCCTAAACATGCTTATATATAGAACTAGACACATTACCACTAATAATTTCATAATTTGAACTTAAGGTGTCATCCTGGGACCCAATTAATGGTCACCAAACTGACATTCAAATTTGGGACCTGCTTGAAATAGGGCAATACAAGGGCGCTAGTGCCCATGTCCACAAGTCCTTTTTCAAGGTAGGATTTGATTCCATAATGTCCTTCATGCCCCACATGACACAGGTTTCAGGCCATTTTCTTCTGGGAGTCAGAATTAACATGCAAGATGCAAAACAAGGGACCCAAGAGCAAACCTAGGAGGGAAAACTCTAGGGAGACATTTTCTGACATAACACTTTATACATGATATCACAACCTTAGGCTAACCAAGCATGTGCCTCCATTAGGTCCCATGAGGTGAAGAACAAAAAATATGACACTAGGAAACATTACATGAATATAATGAGACATTTTGTAAAATTACATCTACTGTTGACATAGTAAAATTATTTTGAGTTGATAAAAATAAGGAGATAATATTGTAGATGGACCTAAAATCTAGTTGTAGGTCGATACAAAACATTCTTCTTAGGCATGGAATCAAAGAACTACTCTGGTAAACTTTAGTAGTTTTTTGCTCTTAGGTCTTGTAGGAGACTTCATTGGAAGCATATGATATGTTGACTAAATGTGATATTTCTATCACTTAAATTATCTTAGAACATTTGAAACAATCATTACACAAACTCAATGGAATGAGTATGATCATCACTAATGTAGAAGTGATACTCTGTCAATATATTTTTGTCTTCCTCTGTGCTATTAAGCACATGAATGAATGTTATATGTATATAAATAATAACTTGAATATAGTTGTAGTACTAAGATTGCACTCCATACTATAGTTATAATGTATAATTATTAGTAAAATCTACAATAGACATAATGGTACCAAGAGGAATTGTATCCTTACATAACTTGCATTGCTAATTCAACAATCGAGCTTAGTGTGGATGCATTGCATACTCATACACTATTTTCCCCTCAAATATTCTCATAAATTTGGTTATAGATATATCTTTACTCATTAGCTCACATCTCTTTAACTCATTTCCATCTTTTACTCCATATTTTATTGACTGGTACTTTCTAAAACTAACTAGTTATTTCCCAGTTATATGTGTGCTCTCTATATGTATAACTTTTTGCAAATTTTACAAACCACCAAAACTAACACTTCATCCTTTAAAACATGATTTGTTATTAAAAAAATTGACAAATTACTTGATTATTTAGGTGGGACTTGTCTCATACATTCCTACATATTGATTAATATCTAAAGTAGCACACATATTGATGGAGGAGCATCCCTAGTTTGAGAGCAATCTTGAATCAACCAAAAATATTTGCATTTCAATTTGTTTGCAGTTCATTTTGTTTCTTTGCATTTTCTAGTTAAATTCTAATTGTTCAATTAGAAGCACTTTCAGCTTTTGGTCTGGTATTCTAACGTAGTTGCATTTCAGACCTTGCGGATCTTAATGACACATCATTCAATGATTTCTGGTTCGAGGTCGACCTTCCCCAAGGGTCTGCACATTATTCTACTCATTTGAGGAAGTGTTCTATGCATTTAGGTCCAACCTATATGTGTACAAACATTACAACTCTTTGAGGAATCTATTGGTCTGGAGATGATGTATAAAGAAATAATAGATCCTTAGGAAATTAGTTCAAGAGTTCATAACATAGTGATAGATGATAGTTTAGATTTTGTGCGAAAGAGCTTCAAAGATTTATCTTGCGCATGTATGTAATCAGGCCTGTGAGCCCTAGTTGTAAGTCAGCATGTTGTCAGCCAGATTGTATTTCGATTCTTTGATATACTGAATGACTAAATCTATATTTGTTCCATTTCTTTGATTTGTTTCCATTGTGTTTACTCTTGCTACACGGTCCAGATAGTTCATTCTATGAACCCTCCTATCGTGACTGCACCAAGTGGTATCAGAGTGAAATTTCAAATCTTTGGGAGTGAATTGAGTGAAGTTGGCAAGGGAATTCTGTAACATCTTGTTGTGGACAGATCACCGAATTGAGGTAGGTTACTTGTGTCGCAACCGATCGCCAATTGTGAGGTAGTTGTCACCTTGTAGCCTAATCATCAAACTTGAGGTAGTTTGCACTTAATCCTAGGAAGAATGCCATCGAGGATAGTTGCTACTATTAGACTAATGGCTGGTAGAATGGATGAGATGATGCAGATGATGAAAATGATGTGAATTCATTTGGATTTTGTTGAAGAAGATAGGAAAAGAGGATTGACACGAGACCTAACATTGAAAGTGTTGATGAAGAGGAATTTCAATCTGTTGAACAAACTAGAGAAACCCTAGGAGATGATGAAGAGGACGAATTAGATCATGTAAAAATGGTGTGAGCTATTTCAAAGATTTGAAAGAGACCTAGATTTGATGTGCTAAATTATACTAATAATATGAACCTTGAAGAATTGATTGACTGGATAAATGACATGAAAGAATACTTTGAATATGAGGAAATTGAAGACCCAGAGAAGGTGAAATTTGTAAAGACAAAGTTGAAAGGACATGCTGCTATATGGTGGAAATAAGTTCAGTTCAAAATTTAGTTGGAAATAAAGATAAGAGGAAAAGAAAAGATTACAAAATGGGATAGGATGGTGAAAAAGTTGAAGAATCAGTTTATACCAGTTGACTATGAGTTGGAGCTATTGAAAAGATTGCAAAACCTAAGACAAAAGGAGAAATTTGTGAATGAGTACACTGAAGAATTTCATAAAATGATCATAAGGATAGGACATAGTGAACCAAACAAGGAGAAAGTGGATAGATACATCAATGGACTGAAATTGAACATTCAAGAGGAACTAAGCTTAGTAAGGATGAAATCTTTGGAAGAAGCATATCAGTTTGCTATTTAAGTTGAAGAGAAGATGAATAAAAGACATGATTAGAGATAGAGAGGTAGAGGAGGTAAACTTCAGAGAGGTAGAACATTTTCTAGAGGAGATAGATCATATCTAGAGCAGAACAAGTTTGACATCCCATCTAAGAAGGATGACAGAGATAACAATGCTTGTCAGAGAGATGACAAAAAATTTTATCAAGGAGGAAACCCTAATGCATACTGGAATGAAGGATACATGAGAGAAGGAAGTTTCATAAGAGAGCATTCAGAGGTACTTGTTTCAAGTGTGGAGGTGAAGGACATAGAGCATTTGAGTGTAATCAAGGAACTATAAGTAACAAGACAAAAAATAGTGGAAGAGCAGCCTATGTTGAAGAACATGTTGGATCAACTACTTCAGTTGGCAAACCTAAGAAAGGAGAATCATTGGTGATAAGAAGAGGACTATTTCAAGTAGACACAAATGAGGAACTACTGTAGAGGAATAGTTTGTTCAAAACTAGATGCAAATCAGGAGATAAGTGTTGTAAAGTTGTAATTGATAGTGGTAATTTAGATAACCTAGTTTCAGAGGAGATGGTGACTAAGCTGAAATTGGAAAGATTGAAACACCCTAAGCCTTATCAGATAGCATGGATTCAGGATGATCATAAGGTACTATGAGTGAATAATGTTGGGTGAAATTTCATATTGGATCTTATCATGATGAAGTCTTGTGTGATATTATGCCTATGGATGTTTGTCATATCTTGTTGGGTAGACCTTGGTAATATGATAGAAAAGCTATACATTATGGGAGAAAGAATACATACACTATAAAAGCAAATGGAAAGATAATTACTTTGAATCCTTTGGAGGATGATCCTAAGAGTGAAGTATGTGGGAATGGTAGAATCTATTTAGTAGATGGAAGGAAATTTTTGGATGGTTTGAGACATGAGAATATGTGTTATGCCTTAATTCCTAAGAAGCCTAAAACATTGAAGAAGGAGACTGATGAATCACAACTAGAGGAGATAAGAGAGTTGCTGACAGAATATGAAGACATCATATCAGATAATGTACCTGAGGGATTTCCACCTATCAGGAGCATCAGTCATCACATGGATCTTATATTGGGAGCAAGTTTACCTAACAAAGTAGCACATAGGATGATACCGACAAAAAATGAAGAATTGAATAAACAGATACAAGAGTTGTTGAGGAAAGGTTTGATCAGAGAAAGAATAAGTCCTTATGCAGTACCTATAGTTTTGGCACAGAATAAGGATCGAGAATGGAGAATGTGTACTTGCTCTAGAGCAATAAACAAGATCACAGTTAAGTATAGATTTACTTTACCTAGGATGGATGATATCATGGATTGTTTGAGTGGATAAAGATATTTCACAAAGATAGACTTGAAGAGTGGATACCATCATATCAGAATTAGAGAAGGTGATGAATGGACGGCTTCTTTTAAGACAAATGAAGGATTGTATGAGTTGTTAGTGATGCCTTTTGGATTGACAAATGCATCAGGTACTTTAATGAGATTGATGAATGAAGTTCTAAAGAAATTCTTGGGTAAGTTTGTGATTGTATACTTGGATGATATTCTAATTTTTAGTAAGACAAAGGAAGAACATTTGTGGCATATTAGACAAGTTTTGTAGAGACTGAGAGAAGAGAAGTTGCTGATAAACATCAAGAAGTGTAGTTTCATGAAGGAAGCATTGGTATATTTGGGATTTGTAATTTTTGCGGAAGGATTGAAGATGGACGTTAAGAAAGTGAAAGCAATTGTTGAATGGCCTACATTGGAGAGCATTAGAGAAGTTAGATCATTTCATGGATTGGCTAGTTTGTACTAAAAGTTCATCAGCAATTTTAGTTCAGTTTGTAACCCTATGACACAGACAATGAGAGGTGATAGAAAAGACTATAAGTGGACATCAAGAGCAGATAAAAGTTTTGAGTTATTGAAGTGGAAGGTGATAGAGTAGCCTATTTTAGCATTACCAAATTTCAATAAGGTATTTCAAGTTGATTGTGATGCAAGTGAAAATGAGATTGGAGCAGTGTTAAATCAAGAAGGAAGACCTGTAGCATATTTTAGTGAGAAGTTGAATGATGCGAGGAGGAGATATTCAATTTATGTTCAGGAGTCCTATGCTATAATTGAAGCCTTGAAGAAGTGGAGACATTACTTATTGCCTAAGGAGTTTGTGTTGTATACATATCATCAAGCTTTGTAATATTTGAATAATAAAGGTAAGTTGAATTAGAGACATATGTGATGGGTAGAGTTCATGAAGAGTTATACTTTTGTGTTGAACCATAGGAGTGGAAAATCAAACAAAGTTGTTGATGCATTGAGTAGAAGAATATACTTGTTGATAGACATGAGAATTGAAGTGTTGGGTTTTGATGAATTGAAGAACATGTATGAGGGAGACACTAATTTTGCGGAACCTTGGAAAGCATGTAAGGAACCTATTGTGATAGATAGGATAACTGGTTGGATTATTTCATTCAAGAAGATATGTTGTTCAAAGGAAACTAGTTGTGCATACCTAGAAGTCCAATGAGGGATAATTTGATCAAGGAGAAGCATAGTGGTAGATTGGCAAGACATTTTGGCATTGATAAGATAGTGGCTTTGATGAGTGAAAACTACTTTTCACCTCAGATACATAAGGATGTTAGGATATTTGTGCAAAGTTGTGGAATTTTTCAAATTGCAAAAGTGAGTAGTCAGAATATTGGATTGTATAAACCTTTGACAGTATCGGAGAGACCTTGGGAAGACATAAACATGGATTTTGTAATGGGATTGCCTAAGACACAGAGAGGACATGATTCAATAGTTGTAGTAGTTGACAGATTTTCAAAGATGGCTCATTTCATACCTTGCAAGAAGACAACTGATGCAATGCATATAGTAGACCTATTTTTCAAGGAGATTGTGAGATTGTATGGATTACCTAAGAGCATACTTTCAGACAAAGACACAAAATTTGTTGGATACTTTTAGAAGACACTTTGGAAGAAGATGAAAACTGATTTGAAGTTCAGTTCAACTTTTCATCCATGGACTGATGGATAGACAGAGGTAGTGAATTGGAGTTTGGGAAACTTGTTGAGATGTCTGGTTGAAGAGAAGACAGGAAGTTGGGATTTGGTTATTTCACAAGCAGAGTTTGCATACAATAATTTAGTGAATAGGAGTACTAGAAGAACACCCTTTGAGATAGTGACTAGAGTAAATCCTAAAGGAGTTGCAGAATTAAGGGACATTTGTATGGAAGGATAGAAAAGTGCAAAAGTAGAAGAATTTGTAGATCACATGAAGACAATGCATAATTAGGTGAAGAGACATTTGGAGAATATGAACAGTAAGTATAAGGAAAAGGCAGATGAGAAGAGAACACATAAGTAATTTGAAGTTGGAGATAAAGTGATGGTATACTTGAGAAAAGAAAGGTTTCCAGTTGGGACATATAACAAGTTGAATATGAAGAAGTTCAGACCTTGTAAGATACTCAGGAAATTTGATTTAGGAAATGCATATGAAGTGGAGTTACCAGAGATATTGGGTATATCACCTATTTTCAACATTGCAGACCTTTATTAGTATCATGAAGTAGAGTTCAATGACAACATAGAAGAAGACTTGAAGAAGCAATTACCACAACAAGCACTGGAGCAGATTGAAGGTATTTTGGATAGTAGAGTTGGACATAGCACTAGAGGAAGACAATACAAACAATATCTTTTGAAGAGGAAAGGAATACCGAAAGAAGACTCGCCATGGATTTCTCAGGCTAAGGTGGATTGCCTTGGTTCTCCCCTAGCCCCAGTAAAGTGAGGGACTCACTTTTTCAATAACCCTAGATGTCTGATGTAGGAGCATCCCTAGTTTGAGAGCAATCTTGCATCAACCAAAAACATTTGCATTTTAGTTTGTTTGTAGTTCACTTTGTTTATTTTCATTTTCCAGCTCAGTTCTGGTAGTTTAGTCATAAGTAGTTTCAACTTTTGATGTGATATTCTACTGTAATTACATTTCACATCTTGCGGATCTTAATGACACATCATTCAATGATCTCTGGTTTGAGGCTGACCTTCCCCAAGGGTCCACACATTATTCTACTCATTTGAGGAAGTGTTCTATGCATTTAGGTCTGACCTATATGTGTACACACGTTACAACTCTTCATTGGAGTTTTTGACCTTCCTTGGCTGATGCAGAGGAATCTATTTATCCGGAGATGATATATAAAGATGTAATAGATCCTTAGGAAAGTAGTTTAAGAGTTCATAACATAGTGATAGCTGATAGTTTAGATTTTGTGTGAAGGAGCTTCAAAGCCTTATCTTGCGCATGTATGCAATTAGGCTTATGAGCCCTAGTTGTAAGCCTGCATGTTGCTGGCTAGATTGTATTTGGATTCTTTGATATATTGGATGATTGAATCTGTATTTGTTCCATTTCCTTGAGTTTTTTCCATTGTGTTTACTCTTGCTGCATGGTTTGGAGGGTTCATTCTGTGAACCCTCCTACTGTGATTATCCTTCTTAAACCATCCCTTTGATTAGGTGAAACTATTATGTTGTTTTTTCAAAATTGTTTCATTAATTCCTTAAGGCATCAACAACAACCTTGTCTTTGTATGGGAGTCTACATGAGAATTCCCATAGCTCATTTCTAGTGGGATCATCATCTCTTTCACATCTATCAATGCGTTTCAATAGTGTTTTTATATTTTTTTTAGCGATCTACTTTTTTTGTTAACTAAACGAGATTTTTGTACTTTATTGCTTATTGTAGTTTACATAAGGACATGTCAGGTAACATTACTATCTGTAGTGTATGAGGTTGAACTTATTGATTGGTATGCATTAAGTAAATTTATTACAATATTTTCTTCATCATCGATATTGGATGATCTTAGATCGAGGATCTTCATAGTGTCTATAAAATTATGATTTTTTTTGTCATTTTAATAAATAATTAACACATTTGTATTTTATATAAACTATAAAGAAATGTTTTCCATATTTTATTAGCAATTCTTTTGCAATTTTGTTTAGGAATTTTATTGGGCATTGGTATAAGATAGTTTCATTAATATCAATTAGATACCTTTATTTTTTATGAATAATTTTAGGTTGTGTTTTCATTGGCATGTGTTCTATTTTCAATAAGTGATTTGTGACATGTTTCTATATTCATATCAATTGGTATTGATGATGTGCCTTTTCCTCCAACTTTACTTATTGGATGAATCCTTTTCATGCACTTCCTTTGTTTTTCTTTCTCCACTTCAATTTCTTCACATGTTCCCCTATTATTCCTTCCCATTGTAATTGCTAATTCTTTATAAATACATAATATTGTCAATATATCTTAATTAAAATTTTCAATTACATAAACAAGAATGATCACATAAAATAAACATAATAATCACAAATAAACTCTTAAAATACAAGTAAATGATTATTAGTCATAACAATCAACAGATTATAAAATTTATATTAATTGTGAACAAAATTAACAACTAAAACTCCTAAGAAAATAGGAAGTATGTAATAATCAAAGAGTTATTGATTTCCAATGCAATTCAATCATTTTTACTCATATAAAAATGGTGTAGAAAGCATGTGTAGAGGGTTGCAATGGGACCAAATCATAGGTTTCATGTTTTTTCTACCTATTTTTTTTAAGTTTTGGGTTATTGCAGGTTGTTCATGGGCCAAAGAGTGGTAATAGGTAAAAAAAACACGTCTTTACCTAGGTAAAATCTTGAAATCAATATTTAACTTTTTGTATGGTCCAAATAAAAATTTAATTTTGGTTTGGTAATACCAAACCAAAATGGATATTCATTAGTAATGGATATCCAATATAACAAAATGGATATCCATTTTCTACTCCCCAACTCTCCTAAAAAGACTTATATTTTGTGACATGGGTTTGGAAAAATGTAGATCATTTGGAAAAATGTAGAGCAGTTATGAGATAGGTTAGAATAGTTAATAGATATTTGGAAGCTAGATTTTCTCCTTGGATCAATAGATATCTAAGGTATTTTTTTGGTTTGGTCTTTTTGAGTTTTCTTGAAATTAAATCAAAATTATTTATATATGATTTAGGGTTTTCAATTTTTTTTTCTAAGAATTAGGTTGAACTCAATTTTGAATGTAATTTAGTAATTTGTATTGTGTTTTAAAAGCGTAAATTAAATTGTATATAGTTTAACAAGAATTTGTTTTAAATTCTAAATTTGTATGCTTTAAATTTGAAATATGTAATATGAATGAACAACCTCAAAACCTAAACCCTCCCCCATTGAACCATCCAACAATTCAAGAACAAATTAAAAAAATATTAATGAAATAAATAGAATTATAGAAATTTATCATCACCACCCTTGACTAAATTCAATGGCATCCACCTTAGATGGAATTATCACTCATGTTCAAACCCTCATAGGACAACATGAGTCATGCCAGTAATAGAAAGAATCCATGAGGTCAGAATATTCTACTAGATTATCATATGACCAAGTGAAAGATTTAGAAATTACCAAAGCCATGTTAGTGTAACATTTTGTCAACCCTAAAACTAAATTGTATGTTGGTGTACTTAAGCCTAAGTTTTTAATCAAATAATGCACACATCATGGTATCAATAATAATTTTTGGGATTGAATTGCTAGATGTTTTTCGATAAATCACCCAAAAACAATCTTTATGTACCTTTATATTTTCTTATAAACTATATTCAATGTTTATATTAGCTCACCATGTGAAATATTTTAATTTTAGAGATTTCAAGGGAGTAGGTAAAAGAATGCTTCATGATAGACCTAGAGCAATGTGATAGGTGCAAGGTCCATTTGTTCTCCCTTGTCCTATCCATTATCCACCTCCAATTCAACACCCATTCATTGTTGCAAATGCAACACATTAGATCTGCTCTTCCATACACTCTTTGACTAAGAATTTGATTACACAATTTTGTCAGCTAGCACAACTACATGATATTGTTGGTCATAGTGGATTAGTATGGATTGTTGTACCTCTTTTTTCACACATGTTTGTGTGCCTCATCATTGAATTATGTACAATTAGTTGTGCTGATGTCCTCTTGAAGAGACTAGTGAACACATTAGAGTACGATGTCCCTCATATGTCACCTTCACAAGTTGAGGCAATGGGGTCTAGAACTCAAGCCAAGGAATCAAGGAGTAGAACATGAGAAAAGGCATCAAGGGCTAGAGAAGAAGAGGAGCAAGGCCAATCATTCTTTCAGGTAAAATTTAAAGTTATTTCATTATGTATTCCATTTGAATTTAATATAAAGAAAAAAGTTGTACTAATGTATCTAAGTGAAAAAACAAATGATGTCATAGGAGGATCGTACAAAAGTTCATCACGGTACTGTTTTTCCCATTTAATTTGGCCTCAACTTAATGGTATAATTTTTCTACACATCTAACCTTTTTTATTGTATACATTTGATTTTTGTGAGTAATTATATATTAATTTATATCTTAATGTTATTTTACTTCTACAGTTTATTCAAAATGTGACTAATGTGGCACCTTTTCTAATATGCTTAGTAGAACTCCTGATCATCCTAAGGTACCATCATTCATAGAACAAATCTTAGAAAAATAATAAAGGGTTAAGGTAATTGAATTGAATTTTACTTTAATTAATAGTTTAGAGAACTTATAGTTGCTTATAGTGATTTAGATTTTTTAATTTCAAAGTTACTATGATTATATTTATACATACCGTCTTCTACATTCTTTTCATTTTTCATATAAGAAATCTTAGTTAGTCCATCCATTATGAATGCTTCTCAATAAATGTGAGGCCTCATAGTCGGTATATGTTTATTTTGTAGTAGATAATATTTCAAGTTTAGTCTAGTATAGATTGTTTATTTACACATTTAGCCTTTTATAATGTAGGCATTATCTATTTTATCAATAATTAAATTATATTAATTTATATGAATGTTATTTTAGTATTATAGTCTATTCCAGAAGTGAGTGATGTGGTACCTCTACCATCATGCCTCAGTAGGACACTTACTATCATTTGCAAAATTAATCTTAGAATGACAATAAAGAGTCAAGGTAATTGAATTTAATTTTACTTCAAGTGATAGTTTAGAGAAGTTATAGTTGACTATAGTGATTTAGATGTTAATTTCAAAGTTGTAAATTGTACTAGACAAGGCTTTGTTTATTAGTCGAACTTATTTATATTTACCATTAAACTAATTAATCAAATTTGTGGTTTGACTTGTTATTGTAGTCAACTTTGCATCCATCAACTACTAAGCATTGTGGCACCAAGAGGCCAGTTTTTGAAGTTGTAGCCTACCATAGATTGAGGATTCACTAGAGACATAGGGTCAAGTAGACCTTTATGATTTTATGTAGCTATTCAGCATGTACATTGTATATAGATTTTTAGAAGGCATATGCAACATTTTGTAAAAAAAGTTTTGATTTGGTATATATGCCAAAAAAATTTATATGTATACCATTATCCTATATTTTTATATATACTCCTTGATATACAATATAATTTATTCCTTGTGTGCATTTATTCCTACTTTGAAACTTAAAATTTGAATGTATAATCAATTTAGAATGGTTGAGTTATGAATAATAACATGTTATAGATTGATTCCTTGTTATATGATTATTTTTCTTGGTAGAAAGATCATATGTAGTTTCCTACCTTAATACATAAAATATCATAACAATCCTATATCTAACGACAACTACCATAGATAATTAGATATGATAATCATATATAACTTCTTGTCTTACATGTTAAACATGGAAGATACATGTTAAAAATGATAAAAATTGTGATGTTTTCATTAAACCAAAGCTATTTATTTTTATATTAATGAGCAAATACATGTTTGTATGTTTACACATTTCATTGTCTAGTTTATGCCAAAAGATTTCATCCACAACCCAAATTCACCTAACGTTGCATTTGGAAAGGTAAATAGGTGTATCTTAAATGGAAGTATGTTTCAATATCATATACTCCATGTAAGTTGTACATGCCAACACCCAATTCTAGTTTCAAAATTATAGAGATTTAGGGAGAGAGAAAGAGAGAGACATAGGGAGAGAGACACATTTGGCATGATTTGCATATCCTTGTTTCACCTTCTATATGGTTAACCTTGCTTTGCATATCCTTGTTTCACCATCTACATGTTTGACATGATTTGTTTATCCTCATTTCACCTTCTATATGTTTGACATCATTTTCTTACCTTCATTGCACCTTAGATATATTTTTGACATTATATGTTTAGTTAGGGGAGACATAGAGAGAGACAGAGAGGGAGGTGATATGTTTGACATTATATCATCATTTCACCTTCTATATGTTTGACATTATTTTCTTACCTTAATTTCACATTTGATATGTTTAACATGATTTTCTTATCCTCATTTCACATTCTATAGGTCTAGCATACCGTCATTTCACCTTCTTTATGAGGAACAAAGGATGAGAGAGAGAATTAGGGAGACAAAGAGAATGATTGGTTTTGACCTACAATTGGATTTAAGGTTCATCCACAATAACCTCTCTTACTTTTCATCAACTCAACACCATTTGACTATGCCAACAATGGATGCATTCTTGCAAAATGTCTTAGTGCCATTTAGTATAAAGATGCCAAGAGCTATATTTTTTATCCTTCACTTGATGGGATCGAATTGATAGTGCCAACACATTAGGGTGGGCTGGTGTATGATATAGGATGCCCCATTTCATTTCCCAAGTCTCCCAATCCTTTTCGGCTACACAATTCCCGCAATGTCTCTTAAGAGACCGAATAGCAATAAACTAGTAAAATTTGATGGAATGGTTCTTAGAGTCTGTAGTTTGTAAGAATGATCAGTTTGGATTTACAATTATATTTCAAGCCCCTCCATGATAACATCTCTTAGTTTTTATGAACTCTAAACCATTTGACTATGCCAATGATGGATGCATTCTTTTAAAATTCCTCAGTGGCATTTAGTGTTAAGGTGCTAAGAGTCATGTTTTGCAATATTCACCTCATGGGACCTAATTTATGATACCAACACATTAGGGTGGGTTGGTGTTGTTGATGTAATTATTAGTCACAACAATAGGAAATAAAAGTTTACACAACAAACCTTTATCATTCTGAAAGATATGGTAAATTCAGGATGAATTTATGGTCCCAAGTCTCCATGGACCAGGTCTTGGTTGTCTGAGGTTACTCAGAGGTTGATGTGTGTTGATGTTAATCATTTTAGGGCCTTATGTACTTTGATAATTCCTAAAAATTTCTTTATTATTCTATCCAATATTGTAATGAAACAACTTGCACAATATCTGAATATAATAGTAAATATGCTGCAAATACTTGATAATAATATGCCACTTCGAGGGGGCAACCTCCTAATCCACTTCGAGGGGGATACCTCCAATAGTTTTCAATAAGAACACAATACTCAATATGATATGAAATGAGACTCACTACCTCCTATATATACCTATTTACGCCTAGGATATCACCCAGGCCGACTTAGATAGACCTATAGAAGCCTTAGGCTGACCTAAACAACTAAATAACATTATAATAATGATAATATGACTTAATTAGGAGTTAAGATAGCCACAAGATGACTATTCATAACCCTATGTACACCAATATTAAGGGCGTAGCATGCCCCCCCTCTTCAAAGAAGCATTGTCCTCAATGCTAACCAAGTGTGGATTCTTTTGAATGAACTCCTCATCCTCCCATGTGGCCTCTTCAACTAGTCAATTCTTCCATTGGATGAGATACTGAGTGAGGGTTCTATTCCTTAGCTTCTTTGTGCGAGTTTGAAGAATGCCCTCTAGTTCCAAAATTATTCTTCCTTCTTCATCGAGTTCTGGTAGTACTGTTTGAGTAGGAATATTCTATCTAATTACCTTCTTCAAACAAGAAACAGGAAAAACTGGATGTATCTTTGTTGTTGGTGGCAACTCTAGCTTGTAGGCAACACTACCAATCTTTTGCATGATTTGGTATGGCCCATAATATCTTGGAGACAACTTATTATTCTTTTTGTGTTGCTTCATTGAGATTTGTTTATAAGGCTGCAATCTCAAGAAGACCCAATCCCCAACTTCAAAATTTCTTTCACTACGATGTTGGTCCGCCTGTTGTTTCATTCAATTTTGTGCCATAGCTAAATTCTCCTTGAGTTGTGAAAGTACCTGTTGTTGATGATGCAAGTGGTCCTCTACTACCTGAACTCTTGGTGCCACCTTTAATGATGATGTGATGGAAGGAGGATGATATCCATAAAGTGCCAAAAATGGAGACATTTTTGATGAGCTATGAAAAGAAGTGTTATACCACCATTCTGCCAGTGGTAGCCAATCTACCCATTAAGATTGCTTTTTTGAAGTGAAACAACGTAGATATCCTTCCAAACATTTATTAACAACCTCAGTTTGCCCATCTGATTGAGGATGGTATGAAGAACTATGAGCCAATTGAGTACCCAAACATGAGAATAAATCTTTCCAAAAGTGACTAGTAAAGATAGGATCACGATCACTGACAATAACCTTAGGTGTACCATGTAGCTTTTGGATATTCTCCAAGAAAACTTTTGCCACTGCACTTGCTATAAAAGGATGTGATAATGCAATGAAATGTGCATATTTAGTGAGGCGATCAACTACTACCATGATGACATTATGACCTTTAGATTTGGGAAGCCCTGTGATGAAGTCCATGGATACCTCTTCCCAACGCTGGCTAGGAATAGATAAGGGCTGCAAGAGACCTGGTGTCTTAATTGTCTCCCCCTTATTTCTTTGACAAACCAAACATTCAGCCACAAATTTTTGAACATCACCTTTTAACCCTTCCCAAAAAAAATCTTGCTTGACCCGATGATATGTCTTCAAAAATCCTGAATGACCACCAACTGGGGACTCATGTAGCTCTGTGAGAATCTTGTGTTTAAGAGTGGAATTCTTGAAGAGATACAAACGCTCTTTATACCAAATAATATCTCCCTTCAGACAAAACTTATCTGAACTACTAGGATCACTTTTTAATTGTTGGATGAGATTACTTGTTGCAACATCATTTTGCCATTCTACTTTGGCTTCTTCCACCCAATTTGCTTGTAATATTGAAAGGGCACACAATAAGGCTTCATCTTTCTCATCCTTCCTAGAAAGTGCATCAGCCACAATATTTTCCTTCCCTTTCTTATATACAATCTTAAAGTCATATCCCAACATCTTAGTGACCCATTTTTGTTGCTCTTCAGAGGATAGTCTTTTTTCCAAAAAATATTTTAGGCTATCATGATCTGTCTTAACCTTGAAGTGTCGACCCATTAAATAAGGCCTCCATTGTTTAATTGCGTGAAGGATTGCTAGCATTTCCTTCTCATAAATAGGTTTGAGCTGATTTTTACCCTTTAATTGATGACTCTCAAAAGCAATTGGTCGACCTTCTTGCATGAGAACTACTCCTATCCCATTTCCAGAAGCATCACATTCCACAATGAATTCCTTGGTGAAGTCCGGAGTGGCAAGCACTGGAGTTGTACACATAGCCTCCTTCAATTGCTTAAATGCTACATTAGCAGACTCATTCCAATGAAAAGAATCCTTCTTCAAGAGAGTGGTGAGGGGTGCTGCTATACGACCATAATTCTTCACAAATCTTCTATAGTACCTTGTCAATCCCAAGAAACCCCTCAGTTTCTTAATGGTTTTTGTAATAGGCCATTCCATGATAGCTTTAATTTTGTTAGGGTCCACCTTTACTCCTTCATGTGAAACTATGTGTCCCAAATACTCCACCTCCTTAAGACCAAAAGCACACTTGGATGGCTTAGCATAGAGTTGATGATCTTTGAGTAATTGTAATGCTTGATCTACATGCTACAAATGTTCTTCCCAAGTCTTGCTATAAATCAATATATCATCAAAGAACACTAACACAAACTTTCTCAAGAACTTCTTAAAAATGGAATTCATCAAACTTTGGAATGTAGATGGTGCATTGGTAAGGCCGAATGGCATCACCAAAAATTAATAATGACCATCATGAGTTTAGAATGCTATCTTACCAATATCTTCCTCCTTAATCCGAATTTGGTGATAACCAGATCTAAGATCTAACTTGGTAAAATACATAGCTCCATTCAATTCATCTAGCAAACCATCAATGACTGGAATAGGAAACTTATCTTTAATGGTGTACATGTTGAGCACTCTATAATCTGGACACATGCGCCAAGTTTCATCCTTCTTACACACCATCACCACAGGTGAGGAGTAAGCACTTTGGCTATGCCTGATAATTCCTGCCTCTAGCATCTCCTCAACAATTTTTTCTATCTCACTTTTTTGTATGTGTGGGTACCTATAAGGCCTGATGTTTGGTGGTTGGCTCCCTAGAACTAGTTGTATGGCATGGTCATGATCCCTCTTAGGAGGAAGTCCTTTAGGCAGATCTCTAAGAGCCACTGAGTGACGATCAATTATTGCTTGTAAATCTAGATGAGTAGGAGCATTAGATTGAGAGACTTCTAATGAACATAGCTGGGCCACAAATCCATCTGCTCCTTTCTTAAGCAACTTTTGCATTTGATGAGAGCTCACCATTTATGGGGATTTTGCCTTCAACCCCCTTAGCTCCACTACCTTTCCTTCTGATTGAAATCTCATGAATAGTTCTTGGAAGTTCATCTCAATTGTTCCCAATGTAGTAAGCCATTGTACTTCCAAAACAATATCTACTGCACCCATGGATATTGCATACATTGGGGTATCAAGTTGATAATCTCCCATGGATAATTTAATGCTATGACACTTCCCCGAACAACTAACTATACCCCCATCTGCAATCAAAACCTAAAACTTTGGGGCTGGATATATAAAACAATTTAGACAAGTTGCTAACTTTTTGTTGATGAAATTATGAGTACTACCTGAGTCGATCAACACTGTTACTTTCTGCTTCTTTAAGAAACCCACTACCTTAAGAGTTTGTGGTGCACTGAAACCTGAGAGTGCATGACAAGAAATGATTGGCTAAGAATCATGTGATTCCTCACTTGACTCCCTATCCTCCTCTAATATGGGTTCCTCCTCTTCTTCCTCACTTGGACCTTCAATATAGAACAATTTCTTTTCACTACATTTTTGTCCTCGACTATATTTGCTATCACAATTGAAACACAACCCTTTTGCTCTTTTCTCCTCAATTTGCTGTGGAATCAACCTAGTAGGTTGAGGAAGAGAAGGTGTTGAATATCCTTTCTCTCTTTTCATATTAGCCCCTTGCTTTCTAGGAATCAAATATTTCTCCTCTACCCTATGTGCCAAGATAAAAGACTCATTTACTGAGCTAGGACTAAACATACGTACCTCATGTTGAATGTAATCCTTGAGACCACCCAAGAATAAATCATTCAAGTTCTCCTCTGTAATTGTATCCACTCTTAATGATAGATGTTGGAATTTTTGAATATAATCCTTAACTGATCCTATTTGTTGAAGTTTAGCAAGTTGGCTGAAGAAGTTGTCTATCACACTATTGCTATATTGTGCTTGGAGTTCTTCTGTAAAAATTGACCATGAGACGGTGAGACCCTTTTTTCTCTGATGAGTACAAAGCCAATGATACCAAATGAATTGATCTGGTTCTAGATATAGGGAAGCCATCGTGACCTTTTGTCCATATGGGATTTGATGTACTTCAAAAAAATTCTCCATTTGGTTAATCCATGTTAGAGGATCCTTACCATCGAACTTCCGCATATCCACCTTAGGAAAGAAATTCCTAGATCCCATAGGAGTATTAAAATTTGTGTCATTATTAGCCAACTTGAAGGTTTCACCTTGGTTGCTTGAGAACTCCTTTCTTGGTTCATTCATATAGGCGCTGAACATGCTTCGTAGATCTGATATATCTCCTCTTAGGTCACACATATCCCTCTTAATTAAGGACACATCTTCTTTGACCTTGCTCATTTCCTCATTGGGATTACTATCCGCTATTATTTCCTCATCCTTATCAGAGGATTTCCCCGGTGTGGTAGTGTTGGGTGAATATTTTGTCTTTAACTCGCTAACGGCAAAATGGGTATATCAGCCACAGCTATGATGAGACAAAGTCTCTCCTCTCAGCAAGGGGAGATTCCCTCTATTTACTTAACTTTTGTAAATCAAAACACTTATCAAATTTATGTACACTAAAAACTATGTTTGTGGTGGTTCCATCTCATCTCATTCTCTTTTTTCAGAATAGATGTTTATATTTCAAACTCTTGATATAAAACTTATAAATTATCACAATATCACTGAAACACAAAGTTTTCTGCTACCTCACTCCCTACTTATAACTAGAACTATTTGAAGTAGAATGCAGCCCAAAGTCTTCACTCATCTTCAATATGATAAAAGTAATTCAAATATAACAACTGACCTCACACGAGAACAAGAACATCTTTTCTCGATTCGTGATCTTAGAGTGTAGGTTCACGAAACGGACAAGTTTCGTGGGGTTGTCTACAAAAACGAGCGTAGCTGATTTTGAGAACAACAGCTGGCTCTAACTGGGGAACTTCCTTCAATCAAACTTTGAAACGATTGAGGGGAGTAGAATCCAGTCTCTAAGTGCCTTCATCCATGCCATTGGGCTATAGAGTCAAGCTAAAAAGAAAAAGACACAAAAGACTAAACGAAAACGTAAAAATAAAAATAAAACACAAAACTATACAAATGTACAATTTAACTTATCTGAAACTTCAAGGATTGAAGTGCTTCAGATGTTGTCCACTGTGAGGTAATAAGAATGGTGTCCCATCCTGATACTCCAGCAAGAAACTGTTTTCACCACAAAACTGATGAATGGTGAATGGACCTCTCCACAAGGAATCAAATTTTCCGTGCATTCCTTTTGGTTCTCTCCTCTTGTCCCACAGCAAGTCTTGATCTCCAACCTGAAACTCATGAGCCTTAGCTTTCTTGTCAAAGAGTCTCTTTACTTGATTTTGATGTTCAGCAATACGATCCACCACAACTGTGCACTTTTCCTCAAGTTCAGTCAAATACATGATCCTTTTATCGATAGAACTATCAAACGTTCTATCTTCCAATGCCTTTACCAACTTCAATGCTGGCAATTCCAAAGTAATTGGTATCTCTGCATTCAGACCATACAGAAGCTAAAATGGCGACATGCCTATTGCCCTTTTGGGTGTAATTCTATCTGCCCATAAAGCATCAAACAATGCCTTATGCCAATTTCTTTGATTCTCATCTACCAGCTTCCTGATGATAGTGACTAGATTCTTATTGCTTGATTCTGCTTGACCATTCCCTTGCGGATAATAGTCTGAAGAATGGGAAAGGGTGATCCCATGTTCATAGCAAAACTCAGTAATCTCATAAGAGGAAAAACAAGTAGCATTGTCTGCTACAATCTTGTTTGGAACTTCAAACCTGGAAATAATGTTCTCTTTGAGAAAACTACATACCACCTCAGAAGTGGCGTGTTTGACTGGAATAGCTTCCACCCATTTGGTAAAATAGTCTGTTGTAAGGAGGACATAGTTATGTCCGGCACTTGATGATGGATTCACTGCGCCAATGAAGTCAATACCCCATTGCTAAAAGGGCTCCTCAATCACCACTGGTTTTAGAGGTAAGGCTGCCAATTTTGGTTTCCCAACAAACTGCTGGCATAACTCACACCTGCGTACCTAATTGTACACATCTTGGAATAATGTAGGCCAATAGTATTGAGCTCGCAGAATCTTGTGAGCCGTTACAGGTGCTGAAAAATGTCCACCACAAGCCAAATTGTGGAAGGACTCCAAAAGTTTACCTTGTTGCGCTTTGTCCATGCAACAAAGAAATACACCGTCAAGACTTCTCTTGTACAAACCATTGTCCCAAAGGACGTAGTTAGCAGCTTTTAACTTGACAGTTCTCCTTTCCTTATAAGACAAGTGAGAAGGGCACTCACCATAGGTAAGGAAATGAGCGATATTGGAATACCACTCATCAGTTGTAGTAACAAAAAGGACAGTTGGCATGTCCACAACTTCTTCTTCATCCCCTGTCTCTTTTGGAACATTGTCTGCGATCAATTGACATAAACCTTTACCCCGCACAAGCTTAGTAGGCTTGATATCCAGATCAAATTCTTGGATCTTAGCGATCCAATTACCTCTCTTTGTTATGAACTCCTGTTGAGTTAGGATGGATTTGACTGTTGTATCAAGCACCATGACAACAATGTGTGAGTTTAGAATATAGAACCTGAAATGCTTAACCGCTTTGACTACGGCATAGGCATGCTTCTCCATACTCGAATACTTCAATTCATGAGCTTTTAGAGGACAACTCATAAATGATATGGGGGATTCAACGCCTTCTTCATTCTGCTAAACCAGAATAGCTGAAAGTGTGTGTTCTAAAGCGTAACTATAGACTACAAAATCCTTAGTGTAATCTGGACAAACAAGAACTGGAGCACGAGCAATAGCTCTCTTGATGTCCTCGAATGCTTCCTTACCTTCCGTGGTCCAATGGAAAGCGGCCTTACCCTTCATCATATTAACAATGTGACGGGTTTTTTCTGCAAACTCAGGAATGAACCTTCGCAGAAAATTCACCTTTCCGAAGAAAGAATGAACAGCAGTCTTACTTGATGACAGAGTGGGACTTTGAATAGATTTAACCCTCTCCGGGTCAATCTTAGTACCTTCCTGGGATACAATGTGCCCAAGAAGCTTACCCTCCGTCACCCCAAAAACTGACTTCTTGGGATTAAGGGAAATACCATTTTGCCGACAGCGTTCCAGCACTTGTCGCAAATGATGCGCATGATCATGATGGTTTTTGGAGAAAACAGTCAAATCGTCGATGTATACCACGATAAACTTACCCATTTCATCTCTGAAGGCAAGATCCATCGCTCTCTGAAATGTTGCGCCAGCATTGATCAGACCGAAAGGCATTCTGCGATATGCAAATGTGCCCCGTGGTGTGGTGAAGGCAGTTTTGAACTAGTCAGCTTCATTTACCTCCACTTGGTTATACCCTGAAAAACCATCTAACATAGATAGCATTTTTGAACCTGTCACTATTTGCAATACTTGGTCCATGATGGGCAAAGGGTAGTTATCTTTCAAGGAAGACTGGTTGAGGTTTCTAAAGTCAACACAGATACGGATTTCTCCGTTCTTCTTCCTTATAGGTACTATGTTTGAAACCCATGTGGAATGATGAATTGGAAAAATAATCCTTGCATTCAGCATCTTCTGGATTTCAGAAAGAATTGTACCTGATATTTTGGATTGTATTGCCTCTGCTTCTGTTTGTAAGGCAACGATCCAGCTTTTCTAGGAAAGCAATGATTTGATTATCGCCATTGAACACCTGCCAATGATCAGCGTTATCAAGTACACTTGGTCTGAAGACCAGCTCAATAGTGTACTTGCTTCCTTTGAAATCCTTGTGAGGCACCATGAGAGTAGCGGAAACAGCCAATGAATCTGCACGGTTATTGAACTCTCTTGGCACAGCTGAAATATTGAAAGCATCGAAATCTTCAATGCAATCCCATACACGATTGCGATAGTGTCTCAATCTTTCATTTTTTGTTTGGTACAAATTTCTTACTTGACAAACTACCAATTCGGCGTCCCCTTGAGCATGGAAGATCTTAATACCTTTGGCATGCGCTGCTTCCAATCCGAGCAACAAGGACTCATATTCGGCGGTGTTATTGGTATTGTCAAACTGTAGCTTATATGAAAAAGGTAAAATATCACCTTGTGGTGATATCAAGACCACTCCGGCTCCAGAACCGGTAGAAGAACAACTGCCATCAAATTCTAAAATCCAGACTCCATCAGAATTTGATTTCTTAGACTTCCTCTGGTCAGAAGATTCCTCTTCATCGATGAGGAAAGAATCTGGAATTGCTATACCCTTACCTGAACTTTCGTCCGAAAACTCTTCTGAGTCTCCATCTGACATATCGGAGCTGTCACCCGATGTAGCCTCATCTGATGAATCGGAACAATCTTCAGTAGATAGAAAATAGTTACACATCCCGAGGACTCAAACAAAATTTGAGCTTTGGGGTTTGATGTTTGAGTAACAATATATTTCACTTCCTTCTCAGGAAGTAGTTTCTGCATGACACCTTTAACAGGTATCCTAGCTTCAGACAAATCCATGTTCAACTCTCCACCTACATCCTTGCAGAAATTACGTCCAAGGAGAATGCCGTATGAAGCTGGAACATCAGCCACCAAGACTGTCATCTTGATTCTCTTATCTAGAAAAGCTGCAAACGCAAATTGGGCGTCTTTGATTTGACCCAAAAGTGGAACTTGCTTATTCTCCATAGAGAAACACCTCCCAAAAGTTTTGGTTAAGGTGAGGCCAAGGGCATCTGCTACCTTGGTAGGCATACTGTTGTCTGAGGCTCCAGAATCTATTACGCAATTGCTCAACTTGTGACCATTCACTAGTAGGGAAACATAGAAGGGGTCAATTTTTCCAGAAACTGCTGGAGGTGTAGTAACAAGATTGTTTTGGGTAGGTTTACTTTTGGAGGAGTCATGAGTAGCTTTAGGAAACTCTTGTCCTATAGGGACGGCCTTGTTTTTGACATATTTGGCTAATCTATCAAATTGTTCGGGATTAGCTTGTAAATATTCAACTTCAGACATTTGTATCTTAGTTCTCCTAGCATGGTCTATTATCTCGAACTGCTAAAAAGAATTAGATACGGAGGAAGAAAAACCATCATTTTGATTTTTAGTAGTGACAGCACTAGTCTGAGGAGTAGAAGTGGAAGGTACAAATTCATTGGAGGCACTTACCTGTCTATTGACCACCGGGTCTTTTGACTAGAAAGGTAGCGGAGTCCCCCGTTTAGCGATTGAAATCACCGGTTGAGATTCTTCCCTGGCTTTCCCTTTATCAGCTTGAAGAGCTGACTGATTTTGAGACCTAGTGAAAACAGCATATGCTCCTTCACTCACTTCTCCTTTTTCAGCTTTGTCCTGGTAGTTCAGAAAGCTAATGGTAGAGTTGCCAGCTATCTCTTCTTCTCCTTCTGTGAAGAGATTAGCACCATTTTCATATTCCAACTCGGGTTGGAAAGAAAGTTCATTTTCCCCTTCATAGTATCCAACGGCAGAGTTGACTGACGCTGCTTCAATAGCAAGCTTCCCCTGAGTAGGCAGAAGACGGTTTTGCTGTCCTTGATTCCTAGCAGCATTGCCTCGATATGAATTGTTTGGGAATGTCCTCCTTGGTATATCTCGGTAAGAAGGAGGTGCAGATATACCTTGGGACATTTGTCTTTTGAGAGCTAGCAATTCATTTGCTAGCTTTTGCACCATGGGATCCGTGGTGCTTGTGGAATGGTTCTCAGTAGAAGAGGAGCTTTTATTTCTATTAGTGTCCCTTCTTATCTTACCTGCCAGGATAAGATCATCTTCTACCTCAGTTGCCAGAATCTGAGCCGCAGCAAGATCAGTAGGAGCAGCTCGCCTCAATAGGAAACTCACCTCTAGAAGCTATGTATTGATAAAGAAACATTTGAGATTCTCCGCTATGGGTTCAGCGGTGGTGGGAATCTTGTTTCTCAATTTGTTGAACTTAGCAATGAAATCTCTCATTGGTTCATGAGGTTCCTTTTTCATTTGTGTCAGCTGTGCCAACAATGCATGAGCATCTTCCGCAGGTTTGAACCTGGCTTCGAACTTTGTTTTGAGAGTAGCCTAGTTTGTTATGGTCTGGGCTTGGAGGTGATAGAACCAATCTGCAGCAGTGCCTTGTAGTGTTTCTACAAAGAGTCGCACAGCCACGTCTTCGTGCTCGACACCTATCACACCGCAGGCTATACAGAAAGCCGCAATATGCTCATCAGGATGAACTTTTCCGTCACCATAGAATTTGGGGAAATTCTTTCTTGAACTACGAGGTAGTTCATGTAATGGTGGGGTCAAATTTAGAGGACCAAAGGTATTACCCCAAGGACCTTGGGCTGCCATGACGGGCCGATTGAAAGGTGGTATAACAAATCTTGGTGGCGTATGAACAACCAAAACTCTGTTAGCACTAGCAATAGAAACTTCACCTGGTATTGGGGACCTGGTGTTTGTAGGGGGAAAACTCCTGGTGCGCTGAAGACGAGGCCGTGGAGTTAAGAATCCAAAATTATTCTGCTGCATCAACTCAAATGCAGGATCAATAATACCCTGAGCCCTCTTACTTCTGGTGTACCGGGAATCTGCCAGACTGTATTATACTAAACACAATATTGCAAGAAAATGGAAAAGAACTGAAAATGCTTCAACTCGAAGCGTGAGGCTTCAAGTTGCACGTTCTTCCCCAGCAGAGTCGCCAAAAAATTGTTGGGTGAATATTTTGTCGTTAACTCGCTAACGGCAAAATGGGTATATCAGCCACAGCTATGATGAGACAAAGTCTCTCCTCTCAGCAAGGGGAGGTTCCCTCTATTTACTTAACTTTTGTAAATCAAAACACTTATCAAATTTATGTACACTAAAAACTATGTTTGTGGTGGTTCCATCTCATCTCATTCTCTTTTTTCAGAATAGATGTTTATATTTCAAACTCTTGATATAAAACTTATAAATTATCACAATATCACAGAAACACAAAGTTTTCTGCTACCTCACTCCCTACTTATAACTAGAACTATTTGAAGTAGAATGCAGCCCAAAGTCTTCACTCCTCTTCAATATGATAAAAGTAATTCAAATATAACAACTGACCTCGCACGAGAACAAGAACATCTTTTCTCGATTCACGATCTTAGAGTGTAGGTTCACGAAACGGACAAGTTTTGTGGGGTTGTCTACAAAAACGAGCGTAGCTGATTTTGAGAACAACAGGCAGCATTCTTTTTGCCTCTTGTTGTAGGCCCTGTCATGATGGAAACCAATATATTTGAAATAAATCACACAAATGAAATGTAAATTTTCTTAAATTTTTGTTGTAACTTACTAAGGCCAAGATACCACTTACCCAAAAAAAAATCCAAAAACTTAGCAAATTTGCTGCCTTGAGAGTGAATTTGTTGGAAACACTAATTTTGCAATAACTCACTTATTTTTGCTTCAATTCCTCTGAAATCTGGACTGTATCTTCTCTAATATGGTCTTCAAAAACCCTTTAAAAATCTTTAAAAAATTCACTAAAATCTGAAAGTTATGCTCTTTCCAAAATCGCCTCCAATGTTGAGAAAAAATCTTGCCTCTACGGTGCCAAGATCATGCTCTGATACCACTTGTAATGAAACAACTTGCACTTGAATATAATAGTAAATATGCTGTAAATACTTGATAATAATATGCCACTTCGAGGGGGCAACCTCCTAATCCACTGCGAGGGTGATACCTCCAATAGTCTTCAATAAGAACACAATACTCAATATGATATGAAATGAGACTCACTACCTCCTATATATACCTATTTATGCCTAGGATATCACCCAGGCCGACTTAGATAGACCTATAGAAGCCTTAGGCTGACCTAAACAACTAAATAGAAATATAATAATGATAATATGACTTAACTAGGAGTTAAGATAACCACAAGCCGACTATTCATAACCCTATGTACACCAATATTAAGGGCGTAGCAAATATCCTATCCTTTATGCATGTTCCACACAAATCTTCAATAATTCAATCAAATCCTACTTTGTTATGTCAGGATTTAAGAAAATATACATTAATCTAATCCTAAATTTGATTAGTTCACATGAATTTTTCTTTAATTTAGACTAACTGTGAATATACTTCCAGATTTATTTAGTTCTTCTGATATTATTCGTATATGAACTAATATTTGATTCTATACCTCAAATCTACTTAAAGATTGTGCCTACAAGCATGTATTTCAATGTCCATCATTATTTACCATTATTTGCATGATATTTTCAATATGAGATGCTATTTTGTCAAATATGCTAAGGATATTCAATTATCTATGTGATTTAAACATATTCTTGTGTATCTACTTATTATTTGTCATTTTTTGTAGTTTTGATGTGAATATTTATGAAAATGAGGTAAAACAAAATGGAATGCATTATAAGTTCTAATATTACTAAAATTAGTGAAGTTTGATCATTGATCCACATGTATCTTTGACACTTTCATGAAAAGGAGATAAAAACCAAACCATGCTTTGCTAGGTCAGTCCACAACTACACATGACAGGTGCAAATCTTCAAAGGAAAAAGGAATGATGACAACATGCACTTTGTGAATGCACCTCTATTTAGTGCAACAATTCATAGTTACATGTCTAGAAATCATTCACCAGATTTCTCAAGATATGTGATTTGGAAGTAACCTTAGTCTCCATCTCCATTAATTATGAAAAAATAGTACACATATATAGATGATCTTGAGAAAGAATAATGAGGAATCACTAAGTTATAGAATGTACACTTAGTGTCCATGAATCACCAATTCAATCTCAATTAAGCTTCCAATACTTTGCAAATGGCCGTCCATCTCCTTTTAGAGAACAAGGATAGGATGTGGTTACATTGATCCAATGGTCAAGATCCCATCAAGATAATCAATGGTCAGAAATAGTGGCATATGTTTTCCAATTGGCAATACAGTTGGAAACAATAGGAAAAGAATATTCTAGCATTTTTGAATCAGTCAATCCTCCAGCTGGCAAATCACATACATGGTGATATCTTCTAGTTCTAGTTCAAGTCATTTTTGTTTATCTTCAATTTCATTTGGTTAGCCTTCCTTAGTTTCAACATCCAACCTTATTTTGAATGCTATGCATAGTATTTTTCTGCAATTACAAGCATACAAATTTTGGTTATTTGCATTAGACAATCCTGTAAAAATATATATTAAGTGTGAGAGGAGTTTTAGATATTGACATCGGGATCAAAAATATGTCCATATGGGTATATCCATGTGGATATGTCCATATGAAGTCAGCATGGTGGTCAAGTCAACCATTGTTGACCAAAAATATACTCTCGGCCCTCAATTCCATTTAGAATAGGCCAGTATATCATGTGGACACATGGCACAATATCAATAGTTGGATAGGAGCATGGATAATTGGAAAGTCATTATATTAATAGTGTAAAGTATCCATGAACATGTTGGGAATTTCTCAACCTTGGTAATTCTCTGCATTTGTAATGTTTGTATTTATTATTTATTGCCTATGTTGTAAATAATTAGAAATTTCACTTTGTCATATTGTGGGATGTGGCATGGTGATGTGTCAATCCTACATGGATTATGACAACTTGGTATTTTTTTCTCACATGAGGAGATAGGCATCCCACTTAGTTGTAGGAATATTCTGCCATGTGTCAGCATCTTCTATGTTGTGTAAGGAATGTTTGACTAAAATGGTTATGATGGATTCCTATGACGAATCTATGACATGTAAGAGTCGAGAATAGAAGGTTGTAAGACGGGTAATGACATGTGTCATGAAGCATCTTTGAATGAGGCATATTTGGGCACCCCAAGGTGGAATATGATGTGTTGTAAGAGAATATGCTATTTATAGCATGTTTATGATAGATTCTCTTATAGCTGTAAGTTGTAACTGCTATGACAAATTCTATGATGGTCGTAAGTGTCGTAAGAGCATCTGTCATAGCCCATTTTGGAAAGTGGCGACTTCTTTGGGATGGGAGATATGGACAAGTGTCAGACACATTCTACAATGTTGACCAGGTGTCCCTAGGCATGGGTTTTGGTCCAAGATGTCATATTGGACACCCATTCCAAGAAAGGTCCAAAATTGCCTTGTATGTTCTATTTAAACAAGTGCTTGGAGATGGAGTTTGTATCACAGGTTTACCTGCACTATTATGTTGCTGGATTGACTCTAGACATGAGTGTCGAAGACCATTGAAGCTTACATTGCAAGTGTATTGTAAACATTCTTTCAGATTTGTTAATACATTGTACAGGTTTCTGAGTGTGGTTTTTCACCCGATAAGGGTTTTCCCCACCGTAAATCTCTGTCTCTCTTCTTCTGTCTTCTTTCCAGATCTTGTGTTTTGCTGTAATATCTCATGTTAATGGTTTAACATTGCTGTAATAGTTAGGATAAATTGGAATTTGCATAGCCTTCTCAATAGGTAAGTGTAGGAAGTGTTTCCACACACCTTGCTTCCTTTCAGAACAAATGTCCATGTGATGTCATCAGGCTATGGCTTACATGTGTAGTTAGGTTGAAGGATTTTGCCATCCCATGGAGAGCATCAAGAGCTTCTTGTGAGGATGTGAAATGGCACCACATGGTAATATGGCCTAAAGGCACTTGTGTTGGGACCTATCACACTTACGTGGTGAGTGCGAAATGAATTTCACTGGGTTACTGGAGGTATAAGAGGCTTCCCATGAGTTTGTAAAATGGTCCCACGTGGGCAATGTCTCTAACTTAGACTATGGTGGGGGTGCAAAGTTGATGTGGCACAATCTTGTGCATTCCACCACTTCGCAAAGGGTGTTCAAAGCTTTCCACGAGAACGTAAAAAGATGCCACGTGGATTATGTTAAAATGGGTCATCTCTTGGATAGAAATATGGATGTAAGAAATATCTAGACATTATATGAATGTCAAGATATTAACTTTTGCAAAATGCCATGTGCCTAAATGTCCAGAGGATGTCATCAATGTTATTCTGTTCCTTTGGAAAGGGATTTGGATGACAGCAGCAGGATGTGCACATTGAAGGATCCAGAGATTAAGAAATGTCTATATATTAAGGAAAGTATCTAGATATTGGCAAACATGAGGACATTTAGGTATAGATGTGAATATCCACATAACTGTTGACTAAAACTTTGACCTTGAATATCTCCTAGGTTTTAAAGAATTTCCACATGCTTCAAATGTCAAAACCTCTTAGAATTTTATGCTCTTTCATTTTCTAGGCTTCATGAGGTATAAATCATACTTTTAAATTTTGATCTAGAATTCAAAATTTAGATATGCCTAAAACAAGACATAGACATATACCTAACAACTGCTTTTACCATACCGCCCAAAATAAAAGGAAAGCAAAAGAATCCAAGCAAAGTAAAGTTGGGCCCCTATTTTTCTAACACAAAATAGGGTGTGTTTTGTAACCACACAATAGGTGTATGCTAGGGGAGGCTCCCTTTCATTCCCTAAGTGTCTGAATCCTATTAGGCTACACAGTTTCGATAAAGTCTCTTAAGAGACCTTGGAGAAAGAAACTAACAAACTTTGATAGACTGAGTCTCGGAGTCCTCATTTCGTGTCTCTTCATTTTTATAGGTCTTCATGACAAGGTGAGGTAATTTCGGTACAATCAAAACTCACACGTCGATGGTAAGTTTCCTCATTCTTGTTTTAGTGCTTATTTCAAAATACATATTTAAAGTACAAATGTAGGACACTAATAACAAGTAAAGACAAGTTTGGGAATGATACCTACCTTTAAAAAAGGTGCACAGGCCTACATGGTAGTTCGATGATGAACTATTATACTAATCATGTACATGTAAGTATAATATATATAGAACTCTTAGCAACTTCTCTCATGGTGACACATTTTCAATTATTTTTCTCTTTGTTTGTGCCTCTCTAGCCTTTGACATAACCTTCTAATGTCCTTCATTCTTTATCATTGACTATCTAACCCGTTATCAGCAAACCACTCATGTCACTTGCCAACCCTGATGACATGACCTATCCACCTCCAAAGAGGGGAAATTTATTTTTCATAGGTCCTTTTTCATCATTCTTTCTTCTACGACCATTCAATTGACCTCTCAAATTCCTTTGTACCCTCAATCTCGTCATCTAAACCCTTTTGTCTAGTCCACCCTATTGACTTCATGGTTTCCCTTGTCTACCCTATAGCTAAAATGTGGTCTATAAGGGTGACCTACCCTACTAAAAGGGTTGACCCACTTTCTAATGTGTTCTCCCTTGTTTCAGGCCTCTGAAACCACTTTTAGCCCTAGAATAGCACTTTTTGACTATAAAATCTCCTATTTAAATGTCTAGGCCTAGTTCACTCCTATTATCTTTAGGCTCTCCTTGGGTCACCCCACAACTTAACATGAGTCTCTAGAGATGACCTTCCCTACTAAAAGGGGTGACCTACATCACAAAAGGGGCAACCTTTTCATCTTTCCCATACGTGATTTCTTCTAGTTTTAGCCCAATTTAGCACCATTTTTCACTATTGATGGGAAGCTCCTTCATGCACTATTAAATCCCCCTAACTCTTTTTATACTTGTAATTAGTCTATTCATGAATTCCAATCAATATATTTGTATCTCTCAATCAATCTTTTGTTATCTCCATTTCTTCTTCTATGATTTACTCTCTAACCATTGTTCACATCCAATCAAAGCTAGATTGTACTCTTAAGTAAATTCTATTAACTCCACAATCACCACCACCTTTGGTGTATATTCTTAGCCTATAAATATGCCCTCCTATATGCATTTGTGAAGGTAAATTCATTATTTCATCAAAATATTTTGCTAATAATTGTGTCCATATCATTTTTATGCTTATTTTAGGACCTTGTGTTCCTTTTGTTTTCATTCATATCCTTATAGCTCAATCCATTCACTTGTCAACAGTATCCATTTCTCAAATCAATTTATTTTGTCATTTTCATAGTTTCATATCTCATAGCCACTTTCTTTTATCTCCATTTTATCCTTGTTGCTACGAGGAGGACCCCACTACTACAAAGGAAGGAATGGTTTCCAAAATGACTTTTAAGGACTAATGCTAGGCACTACCACCCAATTCATATAGGCTCTTTAATTTTTAGTAGTAATTGGATCAAACATTATTATATGGAAAGTAACACATTGCTTACATTTTTCTCTTGATAGAAATTTTGATTTTCCATCTTAGTGTATTTTTTGCATTTGAATTTTTTAGATTAGTTTCATTTCATTTCATTTATATTAGTTGCAATATCATTAGATTATAGTTGAAAATTGACCCACAAAAGAAAATATATTAACTTGCATAAAAAACCATATAGTTTGCATTCATTTTCTATTCCTAGGTAATGAGACCATTTTGAAATTCGAATAATAAGAATTAAAAATTATTTTTCATTCATATAGGATTACATTGATAAAAAAACCTAAATATTAGAAAACACAAAAATAAAAACAAGTGATCAAGGCAAACCCTTGATTCCACCATGAGCTCAACATCTTCAATATATTCAACACTCAACATAGTCAACAACAAACATTTCCCCCTCTTATCAATCATTTGATTTGCCCAAGCCTTAGGGAAGATTATATAAAATTTATCCTCGATTAAATTAGGCAGAACTTCCCTCACCCAATTCAAATTTAATAAAACATACAACATATAAGATAAGTTGAAGAACATGAATAGAGAATCATTGATGATTGATGGCTCATACAACAACACATTCAAAATGATGAAAGGAGGTTGGAATTCCTTCACATCTTGACCGAAAAAATTAGTCTTCATGCTAGACTTACAACAGGTACCCCTTTGGGTCATATCATTATCACAACAACAACAACAATTTAACACTTCCATAAAAAACATTCATCGGACATACACAAACACACATCATACAAATAACCCAACTGTGATCTATGATGTTCTATTTCCTCGTGAACAAAATAACCCCCAAATTATACTACCACTTAACTAGTTCTTACCATGAGAGTGCGAGTGACTAGGAGGCCATTCATAGAAAGGATACATTTCATGTCTCGCATTGGAGTCTAACTCACTCATGTTGTGTTTGAGTCAATTTATAAACACTACAAAAATATTTCTAGTGGTCTACATATGTACTAGTATATCCATAGAAGCATGCTTCTTATCAAAGAGGCTATTTTAACTAACATCATGTTCTAGTAGTCAATAATATTTACCACAATTCACCATAGTTGGACTTCTTTCTATGACATTTTAGCATTAAGATTGTTGAATGCAGACACACATCTCAACATAACAACTTGATAAACTATTTTATTATGGGAATTTGGAGCATGTTGGTATGTTTAATGACACCTACTATAAGCTTTCATGCCATAATTTGAGTAACACACCTAGTGTAATATTTGATGGTTTTCCCAAGAGGAGTTGTAAAATAAGGGTCACTACCTTTAGTTAACACAACCATATTCCCTTAATAATCCACTATAAATAGAGGACTAATTCCTCAAAAAGAGGGAAACTTTTCATAGAGGAGATAAATCTTAATAGAGTGTTTTGAGCTCTCAACTATTCTAATTGATATATATACTACAATCATGTATACTCATTTTTGAGTTTTGTAGTGACTTTTCATGTCAGAGCAGTTGATAAGAATATGATCTATGCTATCTTAGATGTCCATACTTTCTTCTATTGTGTACCCTTATTAGTATTTTTGTTTTTGTGTTAGGGTTGCATGAATAGATTGTCCTTCTTTAGATCCTATCCATGACTAGATCAATTTCCTTCCTCCTTAACTCAGTTAAGGGAAAGCCTTCCATAAGACTAATGGAAAGAAGTGGCCTTCATAAAGTAGAAGATTGTCCTTCTCAAGCTAAAGAGATAAGATGGAAGGCTACCCTCCTTAGGCACAATATCGTGTTGTCACCTACATATATATATATATATATATATTTCACATTTTATTGTTATATACATACATACATACATATATGTATAGCATGTATATTGCTCCCTTGCAAACAAAATAACCCCCCAATTATACCTCTACTCGATTGACTCTTACCACAAGAGAAAGAGTGACTAAGAAGTCACCCATAGTAAGTATACAATTCATGTGTTGCATTGTAGTCTAACTCACTAGCATTGTGTGTGATTCAAATTCTAAACAACATAGAAAATTTTCTAGAGATCTACATGCATACTAGTCTTTCCATTGAAGCATTCTTCTTATCAAAGAGCCTATTTTAACTAACACCATGTTCTATCAGTTGATAATATTTACCACAATTAACAATAGCTGGACTTCTTGCTATGATATTTTAGCATTAAGATTATTGAACATAAACACATATCTCCACATAACATCTTGATAAACTATTTTCCTATAGGAAGTTGGAGAATGTTATGTTTAATGAGACCTACTTTAAGCTTTCATGCCATGATTTGAGTAACACACCTAGTGTAATATTTTATGTTTTTCCCAAGAGGAGTTGTAGAAGAAGGGTCACTACTTGTGGTTAGAACAACCATACTCCTTAAAGAATACACTATGAATAGAGGACTAATTCCTCAACACTAGGGTAAATTTTCATAGAGGAGATAAATTTGAATACAGTGTTTTGAGCTCTCAATTGTTGTAATTAGTATATATCCTACAATCATATGTACTCATTGTTGAGTTTTGTAATGATTTGTCATGTCAAAACATTTGATAATAATATGATCTACACTATCTTAGATGTCCTCTAAACATTTTTCTATTGTGTACCCTTATTAGCATTTTTGTTTCCGTGTTCATGTTGCATAAATATATTTTCCTTCATTAGATCTTATCCATGACTACATCAGTTCCCCTCCTCCTTAACCTAGTTAAGGAAAAACCCTCCATAAGTCTAATGACAAGGAGTGGGCTTCATAGAGAAGAAGATTGTCCTCCTTAAACCAAAGAGATAAGATGGAAGGCTACCCTCTTTAGACACACTATCATATTGTCACTTGCATATATATATTTCACATTTTTATCATATATATAATGTCAAATTTTAAATTTCTTTCATTTCTAATTTTAGGTCTAAAAAAGATTGGTAGGTAATTAACATTATTATTAAAGCTATGCATAATTTTTGAGGCTTTTGTTAATCAAATTTTAAAATGATACAAAATAATCTTTCTATGATAAAGAGACAATGGCAATAAATAACATGGTGCATTAAGAAACATAATTATTATATGTGACCCTTAATCTATTGAGAAATGATAAGAATAATTGTATCAAAAAATATGTACACAAAATTATGTAAATCATAATAAATTACATGTGCACATAATAGTTTGGATGTTTTTGTCCAAAAATTAGTTAGTGTAGGGTTTCAAAACCTTTGACATGCCTGGAAGAGGATAATCTCATGGAGGAAGAGCGTTATGGAGGCTGCATGAATGAAGGTGTTGTGGGTGGTTCTCAGCGCTCTCTAGAATTTGGTGGCATCATTTATGCTCCAAAACTCCCTCAATGCAAGGAAAGCAAGGGTGTCTCTTCTGTGTATGTAGTTGGGGGTTTTTCTTCCAAGACATAGTCTTCCCCATGATAGAGGGTGAATATGGTGGCGGCTTATAATGGAAATCAAGACCACCATGTTTATGATTAGTGGATGTGGAAAGGGGCATTTGGTGCCCTTTGTTCTACTTCCAGGCAAGAGCAAATTTGCAATTTAAGCAATGATAGTGATTCATTGACTTAGACTGACATGATCAAAACCATGTAAAATGTCATTGATTCACTACTGGTAGAATTTGATGATGAAGTTAAAGAAGAAATTGTTGAGAATGAAGAGTATTTTGTAGAGAATGGTCTGATTGGCAGATTTGTCAAGTTTTGGCCCAACCTAGCTAAAATGGATCAAGGACATTTGGAGCCCCATTTTGAGAGGTGATGTTCAAATATACCCCTATGCTCAAGATTTTTTATAGTGGTTTTCTATAATGTTCAAGATAGAAACACTATTTTCTACAACTATCAATGGAGTTATAATGAGAACCTACTCATTCTTAAACCCTAGCACCCAGCCTTCAATCCTACTCCTAAATCTTTTTCGATTACTCCTATATGGGTATGAATCCCACATCTTCGTCTCCAATTTTGGCTGGAACTTTTTTTTGAAGCAATTGGTAACAAAGTAGGAAAATTTTTGGCCGTGGATGAACACTCCTCCGATTTCCTGCACACCACCTTTGTACGTATTTTGGTTGATATAGATACTTCAAAAAATCTACTACCTAAAATTACTCTAAAAATCTCTGTTCGCAGTTGGAATCAGTCTTTGGACTATGAAGGGTTACCTTTTCACTGTCGTAGGTGCTTTGGATTTGGCACATCGTTGCAATATGTTCTAAAAAAAGCTAGAGGCACATTCCTCATGGTGGAAAGATGCATCTCTCCACCATTATTCAATGGAAAAAGAGATTTTTGCCCTCACACATGAGTTTATTCCTCAAGAAATGACCAATAAGGTATCCTCTCCAAAGGTTAGAACACCAGACTCATGCTCAATAGCTATAGAGAGGCTAGGAATGCTCCCTTAGATATTAAAAGCACAAAAGGACACAACGAATGCACTTCAACTCCATCCATGAAGGATCAAAGCATTAGGGCTATTTGAAAAGAGCAAGTTGGGGATGATAACAAGTGGTTAGAAGTAAAAAGAAATCAGTAGAAAATGAGAAAAGCAAGATGACTTTGTGTTCCCATGTTAAGATGGGCAAGCAAAAAACATAGGACCTATACTTCTTAGTTTTTTAGATGATCTTATGCACCCCTACATTCAGGGTTTGCAATATATTGCAGACTTGATTAATTTTTGGTGTTTCTCTATTTTAATGGGATGTGGCTCCCTCTAACCCAATTCACCAATAAAAAAAATTCAAATAAATTATTATTTTCTTTTAAATATAACTATTGTCTCCAAGCAGATGATGGCATGGTTCGGTGGTTAAGTCGCTCAGGATGTAGTGGCGGCCACCAGAGTTCAAACCCCCGCTGGGCCAACGAGCTCGCAAGGCTTTATGCCTTCGCTGGGCCAATGAGCTCGCGGGTTTGAAGTGTTCTTCCAAAAGCATTCACGTGGAGCCTCGCACCAGCGTCGCCGGTCACGTTAAAAAGTTTACCAGGTGCATTATCTTTTAAAAAAAAAAAAAAAACTATTGTCTCCAAAAATATTATTTTAGAAATATAATCAAATTTTATTATCTATAATCATTAAAAATTTTCTTTAAATTTAATCAAAATTAAAAGAAACAAAAATCTAAACGTACAATTACAAATAAAATATAATTTAAAAATCTTAAATTAAAAGACACAATAATTTAATTTAATTTAGAAAATTAAGGATAAGAATAAAATTACAACCACCCAAAAAACAGATCACAGTGATCTCCGTATTTAGTTGTTAACGCCTAAAATCATTTGGAATCCCCGATTTGTTATATCTAAACTAGGTACTCCAAAAGAATCATTTCATCCACTGGACGTATTGATAAAGCTGTACACTAAGGATTGCCTCCAGATAATTTCCAGATTGCTGTTGAATCTAAAATTAGACAGCCGCAATATGAAAGTAATAATACAATCAATAAATACAATTACGCGGTACACACGAAGCAGATTAGCGGTCTAAATAACAATCATTAATTATTTTTCTGAAAGAATACATTACGTTTGGACATCTGCAGTTGCTTGCATGGCGAAAGGCATATATCTGTATTTGGTGTTTTTATTACTCACAGCGCCTTCTGCTTTTGCTAATGGTAATATACATTCTTCTTCTCTTTAATCACTACTTCTATTGAATTTGTAGCTCAGGGAAAAATATGACGAGTTATTGAATGTGATCCAAAATATTATATACAATTTTATAAAAAAAAATGAAAAATAAAAAGTAAAAACTAAGTCTTTAATCAATATTTCTATTGAATTTGTAGCTCCCCAGAAAATTGTGTGGCGAATTACTGAATGTGATCGAAAATGTCCATACAAAATATCATATACAATTTTATCAGAAAAACTACAAATTTATGACATGAATTGTTAAAAATATTTCTTTAATATTTTTATTTATTCATTGATATAAATGAACATATATACTATGTCATTAAAGATTTTAACAAAATTTCTGAACTACTTACCGATTTACAATATATTCATAATCACAAGATTACAGTTACACTGGGTATTGCGGAACTTGGAGCGGTGCATTTAAAGGGACATGCTGGTTTAACGGCGATTGCGACTATACATGTACAACTAGTGCTGATCAGGCTGAATTTGGCAGGTGCGAGAGTGCAAGTTTCTGGAGAGCAGTTTGTGTGTGTTTTAATCCCTGTTAGAATAGCAATCCTAACGAATGTTTCTTCTGTGATGGGAGAATATACAATCAGTAAAACCAGTATTTTTTTTAATGTGATGTTTACCTAAAATAAGGTAATATCTTCTTAAGAAATATTTGTATATTTTTCATTTTATTTTATTTTGTAATTTAATATAAATATTCAATAAAATTGTCCTTAAAGGTATGGTTGGGTGGTCAAGTTGCTTGTTTGTAGTGGCAGCCACCAAGGTTCAAATCCAAAATTGTTCATGCTTGGGGATGAGGTCCCTAGTTCATAGTTCCGATAACTAAGCAAAATAACTATATATATATAGTCGTACATTGTAATTCAATAAAATAATCTACTTTTAAATAATTTTAATCTATATATATCAATGAATTACTTTATATTTAAATTAGTAATATTAATAGATATTTGATAAAATAATTTTATAATAGCATTGTTTTATAGATTTAATAATTTTTATTGTATAATATTTTATATATGTAAAAATAAACTCTTTAATTTTGTTTTAAATCATTTTTCATAAGCTTCTTATATTTTTAATAAATTAAGTGAAAAACAATTATATGAAAATGAATGTATATAAGGAGTCAAATGTGCAAAATGAAAACCAGGAGAATGATGATGGTTGGGCACCACCAGATGTTATCCTGGACCCACAGCAATATGGGGGAATTAGCTTTGGCAGCTTTTCATAAATTTTGTTATGTTTTTATGCTTTGATACTTTGATACTCTATCTGACATTCGGACTGTGCCTTTATACCACCCATCTATTTTTTGTGAAGATGTTTTTATTTACCTATAATAGATAGATTGACATTTTCATAAAAAATAAATCTTTAAAATTTAAATAGTTTTATATGAAGATGATGGCATAATTGTATAGATTTTTTTATTATTATTTTATTGAGAGATATGACACTATATAATATAATTAATAAGGATGTATTCAAATTAACCTATACAATAATATTTTTTTATTAGTACCTGGCAATACTATTGTAATCTATGTAAACTAAAGACATCACAAAAGAATATTATTTTGAATGTTGAACAAATATTAATTTTTCCTATGTATTATATATATGCAAAAATTTAACAAAAATTATTAAAACAATCAATTATTAGTGTTGTGATTGGCTCATAATTTGACCTATTAAGGATGATTTACTCTTTTTAGATATTATGTTTCCTTTTTTACGTTAAAATTAGGGGCAGGTAAAACTAAAGAAAAATAAAATTATCCATAATGAATACTAATTAAACACCCTACACCAAAATCTAAAAAATTTACTCAAAACAAATTATTTCGGTTTAATCTATTTTTTATATTAAGTATAAGGAGTTCAAGGAAACAACAAAAACCACCGAGTATCAAAGCATTAGAAGACAAGCCTCACACAGCAAAAAAGCCGAATATTACATATAACCAGAGCTAACAAAGAAAGGACTGGAACATCAAATAACAACTATTGTAACACATCTTCAAAGGTGTCCACCCACGCAGTCCAACCCATAGCACCTTCCATCCAGACCAAGTTCTTCTGAACCTCGATCTGCTTAAGCATGTAGATCATCTTCTCCAGTAGTGTTGTGAGGGTTTCTTTTAATCTCCTTGCTGATGCGGTTGATAGTTTGGCTAAAAGTGTGGATATTGTCCAAGTGCAGCCTCCAGAAATAACCATTTTTCACTTCATTAGCAAAGAATGTCACATGTCCATCTTTAAGCAATCTTTTGAATTTAGACTCGTTGACATTCATAGTTATTTGAATCTACGAAATTTTTTTGAAATAAGTGAGACTTCGAAAAGACTCAGTAAGCAATCTGGGGACATTTTGAAATCTTTCTTCATTTTTGCACTTCCAAATTTCCCATAAAATGTTAGCTGAGAGAATATCCCAAAACATGTTAACATCTTTTTTTGCATTAGAAATAAAACTAGTAATAACTTCAAGAATATTGAAAGTAGCAGGGATGGAAATGCCAAACATCAACCAAACCTCTTTAGCAAAAGTGCACTCAAAGAATATATGTCTTCCCATTTTCGGGGTTCTGCAAATGCTGCACAAGTTAGTATTAGAGAAAGAGTTCCTAATAGGAAGCTTGTTGAGAATAAGTAACCATTTAAAACATTTAATTTTAGGATCAATAAAACTTTCTCATAGATTGTCAAAAAGCTTATTCTAGGAAGGAACATCTAAATTAGTATACCAAGTATTATTAATATGGCTGATAATTTCATCATTCAAGTTAATAATAGAGTAAATGTTCTTAGCTTTAAGCTTGGAAATGATAATACCACCAGGCCATTTAATTTTCTGATAACTATTAGAATCAACATGACATAAAGTAGGAATATTCTTGCTGGCCCTGACAATCATATTATAAGTCTTCTTATGAGAATCAAGAAGGTTAAATTTACTCTTTAACTCATCCCACTGAATAAGTCTATCATTTTCAAAGATGTCAATAAGTTGTTTGATCCCATGATTGGCCCAGCTCTTGGCGGAACAGCCTTGGGTAAGAGTAAGGGGCTTATTACCGACCTTAAGGTTCCACCAAATGGACCTCTCACCATGGAGGGTCGTATCATCATAGAAGTTTTTATTCTTGATGAATTGCCTAACATGGTTCTAGACCTTCCAGATGGACTTGAATACAGCCGAGCCTTGAACAATGATAGGAAATTCAGTACAAATAAGATCAGTGAGGTGAAGATTTTTCTAGAATTTGGCATTCTTCAATGGATAACCCCTTTCAATATTGTTACGAATAAGAACTCTCCAAGGGTCATCTCGCTCCAAGGCATGAAAGATCCATTTGGAGGCCAAAGCAAGACCACTTAGTCTTAGGTCTTTAAGCCCCAAGCCCCCAAAGAGCTTATTAACATGACACCAGCTCCACCTGATAGAGTGAGTTTTGTTATTTCCTTTCCCATCTGACTAGAGGTAATTCCTGATGACTTTTTGAATTTCCATAACTTGGTAATCATTAAACATCCAAGCTAAGGCATAGTAAATATTATAAGAAGAGAGAATCTTTTGACAAACTTGAAATCTACCAGCAAAAGACAGAGACCTATTGTTCCATTTATTCAACTTATTATGAATCTTGTCCTTAACCCAACTCCACATTTCTTTTAAAGAAGGATCAATAGAGAAGGGAATACCCAGATATTTGACAATTTTTGAGGGACCACCCCACTGGAAACCAAATTTACCAAACCAATCAGGAGGTTAGTCATTCCATCCAAGACAAATAGACTTGGCTTGAGATAACCTAGCTCCAGAAATCTTACAGAAAAAACTGATCTTATTGATCATAGCTTCGAAGTTGGCTTCAGAGACTTCATGAAAGAGAGAGGTGTCATCAGCAAACTAGCAGTTAATAATATTCTTCTTATCAGGAAGGGTGATGCCTTTGATAGCAGGGGATAAGGTGCTATCTCTAAGAATATAGAAGAGAGCTTCAGAGGCTATAACAAAAAGGGCAGGGGCAAGCGGACAGCCTTGCCTAATCGATCTACCCAAAGGGAAAGGGGCTGAAAGAGATCCATTAATATCAATTTAAGCATGAGCGTCTTTAAGAAGCATTTTAACAATATCACAAAAGAAAGAGGGGAATCCAAAAGCGTCAAGCATCATATTGATAAAGTCCCACTCTATTCTATCATAAGCTTTTTCAAAATCCAGTAGAAACATAGCAACATTTTGATCAGTATGCTTGGCCCAATTAAGAGCTTCCCAACTAGTAATCAAGTTCTCTAAGATATATCTCCCTTTAACAAAACTAGTTTGAGTAGGACAAACGAATTTAGGAAGAATAGTTTCCAACCTTCGAGACATGATTTTGGCGAGAATTTTGTAAGAAACATTTAAAAGAGTTATAGGTCTCCAATTCTTTATGAGGGATTTATCTCCCTCTTTAGGGATGAGTTTGATAATTCTAGAGTTAATCTCCCTCCCCAGAGTTCCAGTATCAATGGCTTCGTTATAGATGTTAAGTAATTCTTTGCAAATCCATTTACTATTGGCTTTATAAAACTCCACAGGTAGCCCGTCGGGTCCAGGAGCTTTATCATTGTTAAGAGAGTTGATGGACTTTTCAATTTCCTCCAAAGATATGGGTTGTTCAAGAACAGAGGCATCAATATCTAAAATCCTTTTGGGGATAAGATTCCTACACTAATTTCTAAGAGTCCTGGCATCTTGAGAGTCCTCGGAAGTAAATAGATCTTCATAAAACTGAGCAAATTCTTTTTTAATATCATTAATATCAGAAATCATTTCATTGTTAATGAACAATTTATCAATAGATTCCTTAGCCTACTTTTGTTTAATAAGATTGAAGAAGAATTTACTACCTCTATCACCAAATTGAAGCCAATGAGCTCTAGAACGGATTCTAGCTCCCAAAGCTTTCTGGTGTTGGTGTTTTCTCAGTGCGTTCTTAGCATAAGCCAGTTGATGATAGAGATAGGGGTCATCAGACTTATTTTGAATGGCCATTTTAGTATTGTACAAATTATTGTTAAGCCAAGACTCCTTATATCTGTAATCCTTGGCCTTCTTTTGGCCAACCGTTCTCAACAAATTCTGCCAAGTAGAAATATCCAAATTCCACCTACTAATATAAGATAATGAGGGATATTGAGATTCATTAATAAGTCTAATAATCGAAATAGTAGTAAGAATGTCTTCGTCTTCCAACAGGCTAGTGTTAAGGATGAATTTACTATTAACATTATTGCTAAAAGTAGGGGAACAACCAAGATTGATCAAAATAGAGATAGGATGATGATCCGAAAGAGTAGTAGGGGAAACAAACACGAGGTTGTTATGTTTATCCGGGATCACAGAGAAAAAATTATTATTAAGATAAAACTGATCCAACCTAGAATAAATTCTAGACTGGCCTTTCTGACAATTACACCAAGTAAACCAGAGACCAGGATTATTGTTCTTGTTCCCACTTAACGGATCAAAAAGAGATTTAGAAAATTTAAAATTATTCCAAGCAAGTTTTTCCTAATCTTTCCAGGAAAAGGGGAGACCACCCATCTTATCCTCTTGATCCTCATCATATTAAAGTCACCTCCAAACATCCAAGGGATATCTGGAAGCAAGCAAATCCATGACCAAAACAAAGTTCTTTCATTATAGTCATTGGCAGCATATATAGAACAAATACCAAATTCCATGTCATTGTGGTTGAAAATCAACCAAATAGCTCTATTACAGGGAGAAAAACCAAAGCTCTTAATTTTAGGTCCCCATCTAGGACTAACTAATATTGCAACACCTCCTCTCCCCTGAGAGTGATTAGTGGAAAATTTGATAGCATCCTTCCAAATAAAGTTTAGATTGGATTCAAGATTGAATCTAGTAGTTTTGATTTCTTGCAGCTTGATAATATCAATATTATTTTTGGAACTGAGGAAATTTTTAACCACAAACTTTCTATCAGGACATTCAAGTCCTCTGATATTCCATGAAATACAATTCATTGAGACAGAGTTTTAGGGATGGACACTTCAAGACCAACAACATCCTCCATAGGAGATACCTCGTCAGGGATATTCTGATTCTGCTTTTTATTATTCTTATTTTTATTTTTTGAGCCAAGAGGTCTCCCTTTCCTCTTTGACGTGAGGATATCTTCATTATCTGAGAGAGAAGGAGAAACCATATCCTGCTCCACGGGCTGATTGGATGTAGGCGTCGCTGGTATGACTTCAAAAATTAACTCATCAGAGATTTCTTGAAAATTTTTTATAGGGATATTCGGGTTGGGGGCTTTTGAGGCAAGGGTAGAAGCCTTAGTGGTTTCCTGCACAACCGCATTGACCACAGGGGTAGAGGACTATGTAGAGTCTTGAACCTTAACAATCAAATTAATAGATGAAGGAGGCAGAATCACTTTTGACGCTACATTATTCTTGTTAGACCTATTTTTTCTTTTTTTAGTAAGTTCTTGAAATCCATCAACATCCACAATGCCAGTAACAAAAGCATTACTAAAAGAGGGTGTCGGTAGAGAGGAGAGAGATGAATGTGAAGAGGTTAAAGGAGGAGGCAAAGGGTTAGGTTTAACAGAGGAAGAAGGGATCGATTGAGTGAGGGAAGGGCTATTCATCAAGGAAGAGCTTTTTGGAGCTTTATTTTTTATGATAGGGCAGTCTTTTCACAAATGCCCTTCTTTCCTACATAAGAAACACGCATTTAAACCTCCTAGAGTTTCGACAGGGCAAGAAATCTTTTCCTTATCAATAGCAATAGAAAGCTCTTTGGGTAAATCATGGCCAGGTTTCAAAGCAATAAGAACCTTAGCATCAAGATGGGAAACCAGACGAGCCGAATCATCCATGTGAATAAATTTACCAAGGGGTTCAACTAGATAGGGAATAAATCACCACAAAAAAGGTGGAATATTTTTAATGAGGACCCATTTGGGGGGCCGATAGGGCAACAATTTCATCTAGGTTAGCCTCAGCGTTCCATGCCAAAGCTCTGAAGATTGTGTTACCCACTGTCCAATATTCCTTTTTTAGAACAGCAATCTGAGAATCATTATTATTAAAGAAAACCACAAATAAGCCTTTTTGTATTTGCCTACAAAAGGAAATTTGATATCCTAGTTTTAGATTCCAGTAATTATAAAACCAATCATCTAGAAATTTTCTTGCAGGAACCTTGTCAATTTCAACCGCAGAGAAGAAAATGGCAGTGTTCCTTAATCTTTCCTTTTCCTTTATTATCTCAGATAACATTTCATGATTTGGAGTAACATGAAAGGTTGAAAGGTCCGTAGACTGCTTACCGATTGTTGAGTTTTCATCGCGCGAGGGTGAAGTAAAACGAGCTCCATAGACAATTGCTGGGGTTGAATTAGCGACTGCCTCCAAGAAAGATCTTGGCTTACCACCTGCACCGATGTTGTTTCTGGTAGCATTGCTAACGTTATTATCCAAAGCATTGTTTATGGTTGCAGAGGAGTTGGTGTTACTCGGTACAGAGCCTGCGGAAAAATTAAATGCAGGAGTGAACTTCGGGTTAAGGGGAGAGGACAGATCGCACCTGATCCCATCCTTATTTACCGGATCACCATTAAGAGTGCCTCCAATGATTGCCACCTCACCGTTCAAGTTGCCTTCAATGCTTGCCACCTTGCCTTCATTTCAGATACCAAGATCTGGAGTGACGCCAGCTGGATCTGCCGGTGGATCACCGTCAGGCATTCTAGTGATGAAAAAACAATAAACCTTCGCTTTAACGCTTTCGCTAAAATTTACAGAGAAGACCTTTTTTCACTTCACCTATCTTTCACAAAATTACAAAATTCTCTTCTATTCATTTTTGTTTTTATTCTATCTTATTAATTTATCATTATCTGACAAAAGAGTCTATTTTCATCTCATTGTTTCTATCCTTTTTTAACTCGTTGTTCTTATCTCGGTTTAATCTATTTTGGTTAAAAAAATACATAAGTGATGGAAAATATTTATCTCATTATATAGTAATGTAATTTGGATAAAGTTATGTGTTTATGATTTATATAAGATATCTTTACTAGTTAATAATAATATTATTATCATAATAACCTTCTCATTTATATTATTATATTATTAATATAAATATTTCATTAATATTATTAAGTTTAATAATAATAGTAATATTATATTATTACAATTATAATAATATAACATAATAGTAAATATAATGATTATGTAATAATTAGCATACAAATTGCTATGCATGTTGTCTATTTAGTTAAAATATTTTGTGGCACATTAAAAATTATTATATTGTGGTATTGGATTTGGATGAAATAATAGAAAGGTATTAGGGTTTCTTCTTTAGCTTATCTGCATACATATTTATTTTAGATTTTGATATATTCATTTTATTTATTTCACATGAGATCAATGTCCTTGATGTGTTCATGCTACTCTATGCTTTGTAGGTTTTGTTTTATCATGTCTTACATTTTCTCTTCTTGATATTGTTAGTGAATACAAATCCTATGCTTTTGGAGATCTTGACTTCCTTTGGTCATTCCATTGATAACAATATCTTGCCTTGTGATATTGAAAATCACTCTTTTAGCAAGGATCTATCATGTGCCCTACCTATCTATTACACTAGCATGCCTTGCAATGAATTACGTTTGCATAATGATAATATGGATATTTTTTTGAATGATGATTATGATGACTCTACAACTACTTCATTATTTTTGGAATATTCTCCCTTAATAATTACAAACTTATATTGATGACTACAATAATCCAACAATATTTTTTTTCAAATGTTTGGTACTTTCTAATCACCAACATCCCGTGAGGGCAAGGTGAGAGCATACATTCAGTAAATATTATTATTCACTATTTTTATCACCCAAATATCATGAGGGCACACTGAGAGAATATGGTGGATGAATAATGATTATAAACATTATTTACAATAACAATAATACCTAAAAAGATGTAGCAATGGATTGAACAAATAATATAAATATATTGATGGTTTAGAGAATAACACATAAATATGAATATATCTTCCTCCATAAAATATTGTTTCTTTAGGGATTACAAAATATATGCTTCCTTAACATAAGTAAGTGCATGGAAATGGGGTATAAGAGAGTGACCAAAACATATTAATTGGTCAAAATAAGTGATACTACAATCATGTTACAAATAAAACAATCATGTTAACAAGCACATTACAAATAATGTAAGTGCATTATTGCTTGATAGTGACCAATCTAAGGCTCAATCAATATCAAGCCATAACATCCTCACATTATAACATGCTCAAGTTATCAACTATTTCCCCAATTCATGATTCTGCTATTTTGCAAGCGTATTTTTTGCCTTCTAGAGCTGATTCATAGAAGAAGTCATGCCATTATAATGTGCAAGAGGTGAGTTTGGTATCTTTTTTGTAATTTTGATTAAAATGAATCATCTTTATTTTTTATATCTGTTGAATTATTTTAATTTTAAGAAAACTAAAACCCATGCGCCTACCCCTTAAGTGGATGAAGAGAAGTAGTAGATGATTGAGAACAATCATTAGCTTGCAGTAGTGTTTTCTATATTAATGTGTATACTTTTTAATTGTATTAATTGCTGGAGCTACCAAAAGGTTCTGGAAGGAGGTCCACTCCATATAGGAGAGATAGAAGCTATCAAAGTAGTTCTCCATCTTCCTAACTAAGCAATAATCATCAATTGTTCCATGGCACTCCATAGTTTCTATATGTTTGGAGATTTTGTTGTATGTCTTCATGGCATTTCTAGATGTAGATTTGTATTTTGTCAATGTATATCAATATATGCCTACATGTCTTTGTACACATATATTTGTATTTTATTAATGTACATACTATTGTATGCCTATATGGATTAGTTTATAGATAGATATATATTGTTTCTATTGTTGACTTAAATAGTTTTTAAATTGTTTGAGTGGTTTGAAAAATAAGGCTTAAGATTAAGCTTATTGTTCTTGGAATTATCATAACTATTGTAAATGGTTTTAATGCTCACTTACAACTTAATGTTTTTAGATGGCTTTAACATTCACATTAAACTTAAGATTGTTTTGTTCATCTAAGAACACTATAATGTAGTGGTAGCTAAGTAGACTTGTATGGACATAGTTTTCTTGTGAGTTGTTAGTTGGATGTATCCTTATGTGTATGGTCAAAAAATTGTCATGTAACTACCTTAAAACATAAAGATCATGTGTAAACTAAGTAATAAATTAACATAGGTTATTTCTTGATTTCAAGAATTAACACAAACTAAGTCACAATTGATTTTTTGTTATAGATTTTGAGTTGAGCACTTATTGTGTTGAATGAAATTTATGACATAAATAAAATGATGAACCTTACTAATTTCCTCTTTGGTAGGGTTATCATATTAATTATTTTCATGATTATGTTTCTCTATATCATGAGATTTACTAAATAATCCTCTCCTTCAATGCAATGTCGTCAAGGTAGTAGATCAAAGTCATGGAACTCTTAAGACAACAAATGATCAAATCTTCACTTCATATCAGCAACACACCTTGATAATAACCATCTAAACATTAAGGAAAATTATCATGTTACATTAGTCAATAGATGTGCAATCAAAGCCCCAAAAGCATAAAATTCTTCAAGAAAACAATGCATTTCCATCCATAACTTGCAACAATGGAAACACATTTAGAATCTTAAGTTTTGTTGATAATTTCATTATGTTCCATGAGACCACTTAAAAATGCTTGGATTACAATAATATTCTTGTCACTAGGATCTTGGTCATGCTTTCTAAGAGTATGTAATCCCTCAACCTTAGGATTCAGATCATGCTATACAAACTAAGCCTGATCTTAATTGCAAAGTTAAATATTAGACCTTCTTCTACAAGTATATAAATCCACATATTATAAATTTTCCTACATATTTATATCTTCACACAAACTATATCCTTCTAGAATTTAGGCTTACAAGCAATTTTAATATCAAATGACATTGATTTCATCTTTGCTGGTAGGCATAAAGACAATCCCACAGATTGATTCACAATCAAATGCATAGAATTTTGTTTGATAGAGGAATTTGATCACATGAAAGGGAGATCATTGCCAATAGGAGTGGGTTTTTATGAGATCAACATATCAATTATGGTCCCAATAAACCTAACATATCAAACATTATCTTGTCCAAGGTGTATCCACTATCACAAGGTCCAAAAGAAGACCATCACATTTTTTAAATTAGAAACTAAAGGTTCTATGTTTTATATCAAAAAATTAGGGAATCTATGACTCTTTCAATATATGTTTCTTCTTCATATTTAACAATCAATTTTAGTGATAGTGTAGTGCTCTCATGAAGATTTAATGAATTTCCCATTGGAAATCAAATCTCTAATTCAACATGAAGTCCTCACTTTTATGACATGATTTCTATAATAAAAATATGAGTATCGTAAACCTATAGTAATCCCCCATATTATTTTTAGATTCAAGACAAACAACTAAGAGGGGGGGTGAATCAATTGTAATTCAGCAGCATAATAATAAATCAATCATGAAAATAGAATGTAACAATTGAAGAACAGAAACACATTAACACATATGACACCAAGATTTTAATGTGGAAAGCCCGGTTAAGGAAAAATAGAATAGATGCTTGTGGACCTTCGGACAACTAGGTAACTATGTTGTCAATTCACATTGGCTTCCTAGACACTCCAGCAAATCCGTAGAACAAGATATTACATTTCTGGATCTCACCGGACCTATTTGTTTCACTCTGTCACCTCTGAACATCTACCAGAACCGGTTTTACTCATATAGCCATAACTTCTTCAAATCTTCATGCGAGCCTCTCAAATCTTTATTGGATCACCTTTGGACACATATCTACAAAAAAATTGATGTGCATCCTCTGATCTCCATCTTAGCTGGGATCTTTACTTCACTATCTTCACTATTCTTCTTTGTTACTGATAGGACTAATTTTCTCAATATCCTCAGCATACAACTCATCCAATCCTTGACATCAATGCAACATGAGTATGTTGACATCAATGACAACACCAGTTAGGCCCATACTTGCAACAATCTCCCCTTTGTCATTGATGGCAACATATGATGTGAAAAATTGTTTTAACCATCAAGACAAGAACTTCTCCTCATTGACTAACATAATTGCCCCTATCAACAACAACCATTCACATGTCTTCTCTTCCTTTACTACTCCCCCATTGATCAACAACCACTTTTTGTTTTTGACATGTCTTCTCTCCCCCTTTGACATCAATGGCAAAGGGCACATACTTGCATTACTCATAATCATACCAACTGCTCCCCCTGAGTAGCAGCTTCCCATCATCAATCTGGACCACAAGATATGACTATGAGATCCACTGGACTGATGCACATCCGTGCACCTTAATTCAGAACCGGAGGGGTAATAACCCCTAACTTCTCCCAGAGATACTCAAAAGAGTCCTTAGGTAGACGTTTAGTAAAAATATCTACAATATGATCCTTGGAGGGCACAACTCCAATCTAACTTCATTCTTGTTCACTTGCTCTCTCAAAAAGTGAAACTTGATGGATATATGTTTTGTCTTTGAATGCAACACTAGATTTTTTGATATATTTATTGCACTTGAATTATCACAGAAGATTGTGATAGGTTCCTCATACTCCACCCTGATGTCTCTTAGCATTTGCTTCATCCATAATACTTGAGTGTAACTACCTGCTACTGCAATATATTCTGCTTCTGCAGTGGACAAAGATATTGCCTCTTGTTTCTTGTTCAGCCAAGAAACCAATCTTTTCCCCAAAAAGAATGCTCCACCACTGGTACTCTTCTAGTCATCCACATCTCCTACCCAATCTGCATCTGTATATGCATGAAGAGAGAAATCATGATCTCTAGAATACCATAAACCATACTTAATTGTCCCTTTAGATATCTAAGAATCCTTTTGATTGCCATGACATGAGATTCTTTAGGATCAACTTAGAATCTAGCAACAAGACCAACAACATTCATAATGTCAAGTCTAGTTTGAGTAAGATACAATAGTCCTCCAGTCATTGACCTATACTTTTTCTAATCAGCTTTAGGAGAGTCATCATCTTTGCTCAATTTACATCCAGTTGCCATGGGAGTACTCATTGGTTTTGAGTCTTCCATCTCAAATTTCTTCAACAATTCTTTCACATATTTGGTTTGTAAAATAAAGATTCCTTTCTTTGTTTGAATGATTTGTAGACCCAAGAAGAAATTCATTTCCCCAAACATAGACATCTCAAATTCACTTTTCATTTGATTTGCAAAAGTTTTGCACATACTATCTCTTCCTCAAAAAATGATATCATCAACAAATACTTCAACAATCAAGATATTTTCATGATCAATTTTGAAGTACAAGTTACTGTCAGCAATACCTTTATTGAAACCAATCTTCAAAAGATGCTTATCCAGTCTTTCTACCAGGCTCTTGGGTCTTGTTTGAGTCCATACAGTTCTTTCTTCAACTTGTAGACCATATCACCATGATTAGACAATTGAAATACATCTGATTGCTCAATATATACTTCTTCTTCCAAATCACCATTTAGGAAGGTAGACTTGACATCCATCTGATATACTTTGAAGTCCTTGAAGGAAGCAAAGGTAAGAAATAATCTGACTGTTTCAATCCATGCCACCGGAGTAAAAGTTTCTTCAAAGTCAACTCCTTCTACTTGAGAATAACCCTTGCATACCAATCTAGCTTTATTTCTGACTCTTCACCATCTTCATTCAATTTATTTCAAAAGACCCATTTGGTTCTAATCACTTTTTTGTTTCTAGGCCTGGGAACAAGATCCAATTGTGTTTTTTCTCAATTTGCATCAACTCTTCCTTCATTGCTTTAGTCTAGCTTTCATCACTGCATGCTTCACTCACTGTCTTTGGTTCAATCTTTGAAATCAGACAATACTTTTCTGAGTCTTGAGCAATCTTTCTTCTTTTCTGAACACCTTTGCTTTTATCAGCTATGATCTGATCTTCAGAGTGATTCAGTCTTACATACCTAGGAGTTTTGGGAATTTCTTGTACTTCTATTTCTTGAACAAGTTCATTCAAACTTATCTCTTCTTCCTGATTCTCTGGATTAGTCTGGATCTAAATTTTAGAAGGGGCTTGGACTTCTTGGACCAAAACATCATTCTAATCATCTTCATCATATTCATAAAACCTTGAGGGTTTTTCAATACCTTCATCAACCTTCACATTTGTACTTTCTATAATCTTTCTCAATGTCTTTTTATAACACCGGTATGCTTTGCTTTGAGTAGAATAACCCAAGAATATTCCTTCATCACTTCTAGCATCAAATTTGCCATGATCTTTGTCTCTTTTAATATAGCATTTGCTACCAAAGACTCTGAAATACTTCACAGTGGGAGTGATGCCAAGCCAGAGTTCATAGGGGGTCTTACCAATATTGCTTCTAATTTGTACTTGATTAAGAGTATAGACAGCAGTGCCTACAACTTCACTCTAGTAGATCTGAGGAACATTTGCTTCCCACATCATGGTTCTAGATTCTTCCTACATGGTCTAGTTCTTTCTCTCCACTACTCCATTTTGCTATGGAGTCCTTGGAGCAGACAACTATCTTTTTATCCCATGTTTCTCATAGAATTCTATGAACTCTCCAGATGTGAATTCTACACCTCTATCAGACCTACGAAATTTTATATTTAATCTAGTTTCATTCTCTACCATAGCTTTGAATATTTTGAATTTCTCAAGAGCCTCAGATTCCTCTTTCAAAAAAGTCACCCACATCATCCAGGAGTAGTCATCAATTAATAACATGAAGTATCTATCACCTTGCAAACTCCTGATTCTTGCCAAACCACATAGATCAGTATGAACTAAGTCCAACAATCTAGTAGAAGATTGTTCCTTACTTTTAAATGTGACTCTGCTCTACTTACCCAACTGACATTCTTTGCACGAACTATTAGTAGGTTTCACTAGCCTTGGAAGATCTCTTATAGCATGAGTGTTGCTTATTTTGATGATATTATCAAAATTGACATGACACATTCTCCTATGCAACAACCAACTCTGATCAATTTGAACAAATAAACAACTTTTTCGAGTACCTACCAAGTGGAAGATGTTACCTTTTGTTTGAGTACCAGATGCAATATTTGTACCAGAACTTTCAAAGATCTTGCATTTTCCATTTTTGTATTAGAGATCATAGCCTTTGTCCACCAACTATCCAACACTAAGAAGATTGTGCTTCAGACCTTCAATATATAGTATATTACTAGTTTTGTTCTTTCCATCAAAAGAAATGGTTCCTCTACCTCTAATTCTGCCAGCAGAATTATCACCAACTTTTACAAGTCCTCCTTCATATCTTTCCAAATCTATAAACTTATTTTTTTCACCTGTCATATGGTGGGAGCATCCACCATCAATGACCCAATCATCCTTTTCTTCAACTTGGGCAGTTAGAGCTCTTTCTACCATTTTATGATTAACAGATTCAGAGGGCATCAGATCTTCTTCCTTGATGGCAATAAACACCTAGTCACTTCTAGATTTGTTCCCTATCTCTGATTCATCATCTATTACTCCTTCATCATCATCTTCATGAACATAGTAACATTTCTTTTAGAATCTTGATCTATTTGGATTTGTTCTTGAAAATCTTTTCAGACACCTTGAGGCAAAATGACCAATCTTATTGTAGTTGAAACATTTAAAGGGCAATTTTCCTTCATACTTACCGGATCCTCTTGGCAATCTTTTTTCAATAAGGGTTTCAAGTTGAGAAGCTTCTACTTCATCTTCTTCTAGATCTTTTCTTACTTTTTCATACCATGATAGTTTCTTTGAAGAGTTCTCTCCCAGATCAAACTTTTGTTTGTCTTTTATAGAGGCACTAGCTTTGAATGTAGATTCAATCTTGGGAGGTGCATCTCTAAACTTGACCAATTCAAATGTAGCTAATTTTCCAACCAATTGATCTCTTGTGATATTTGAAAAAGATTTGAATTCTTCAATAGCAGCAACCTTGTATTTGTAAGAAGGAGGTAGGGATATGAGAAATTTGGCAATAATCTCATCTTCATCCAAGATTCCACTAGCACATCTAATGCCACAAACAAGCTCATTTACTTTTGGCATAAAAGTAGTGATATTCTCATCTTCATTCATCTTTTGGTTTTCAAATTTTTCTTTCAGACTCTGTAGCTTGGCACATTTAACATATTTGTCTCCTTCATGCAGAAGTTCCAGTTTTTCCCAAATCTCATATGCAGATTTTAGATCTATAACATTTGTGAACTCAGAATTAGATAAGGCACTTAGTAGAGCTTCTTTAGTCTGATGATTATTTTTAGCATCTCTGATTTCATCTAAAGTTCTTGGACCATTCTGTAGAGGAACATACTTCTTTGAAGCCATGTTCCAATATTGCATTCCCATACATTGCAAGTGACATTCTATACGTCTTTTCCAAAGAGTGCAATTGGTTCCATCAAACATTGGACTATCCTTCTTGTAGGAAGACATCTTGGATCTCCTCAAGGGGTTAAGCTCTTTTAGAGGAACTTAGCTCTGATACCAATTGTTAGATTCAAGATAGACAACTAAGAGGGGGGTGAATTAGTTGTCCCAAAACTTTCTCTTATTAACCACTTACATCCTTCTTGTAATTTAGTAGCATAATAATAAATCAATCATGAAAACATAATGTAACAATTCAAGAGCAGAAACACATTAACACATATGACACCAAGATTTTAATGTGGAAAACCCGATTAAGGGAACAACCATGGGGTGACTAACCCAAGATTGTATTTTCTATTAAAAGAATAAGAAGAACACTGCTCACTTCCTGAGCACACTGCTCACAAGAGGCCCACTACCTATAGGAGACACATTATCTACAAAATGATAAATATTACATAGTTGAATTGAAGAATAGCATCTTCACCATGCTAGAGTTAGTTCTATTTAAGCCCAATACTTCTTCTCTGCCTCTCACTTTCGTCCTCCCTACCACACTCTCATCTCTACCAAGATACATTTGAAATGACTTCACAACTCTTCTTTATACAAGACATTGACTTTGGGATAATCATCCAAGTCGACATACTTTATAGAGAAAATACACAAATACAACTTGATTAATTATAAAAGACTTCATGTGGATGATCGCACTATCGGCTACACAGAACTGGGACTTCAATCTTCTTTGAGGAACACGCCATGCTTCATAGAACATCTTCAAGATCACCTACAAGATGTGAAACTTATCTGGTCAGCTAAACTTAGGAAGAACATCATCATCTAGAAGTAATTCTTTAATTACGAGCTCAATCTTCAATACGGACCACCAACATGAACTGGACACAATCTAGAGACTCCCGCAAGATTGCCTGAATCACTAAGAACATCCACACTACTTCTCCTTACTGAAATCATTCTCTCCTTCATCTGAAACCTCGAGAACACAGTCTGTCATCACTATCATATTGGAATAGATGCTTGCAGACCTCTAGACAACTAACCAATTGAGTTGTCAATTCACATTAACTTCCTAGATACTCCACCAAATCTGCAGAACAAGATATTGTATTTCCGAATCTCACCGAACCTATTTGTGTCACTCTGCAACCCCTAAACATCTACCAGAACTGGTTTTAGTCATATAGCCATAACTTATTTACATATTCATCCAGACCTCTCAAATCTTTACTGGATCACCTTTGGACACATATATACAAACCCTTTGATGTGCATCCTCTGATCTTCATCTTAGCTGGGATCTTTACTTCACTATCTTCACTATTCTTCTCTATTCCTGATAGGACTAATTTTCTCAATATCCTCAACATACAACTCATCCAATCCTTGACATCAATGCAAAAGGAGTATCTTGACATCAATGACAACACCAGTTAGGCCCATACTTGCAACAATTATTGTACTCTCTCTCTGCTTCAGAAAGAAAATGAAAAAAGTTCCAAATCCATAAAGATATACATGTATGAATAATAATATATCTCTTACAATGTTCACCGCTTTCCTATTAAAGCAACAAAGGTTGAAACCTTCACATACATAAATGTTGTTATACACAGGTCTTTGACATGCCCTAATATGTCAAATATCTTTTTAAATTAATTATGAATATGTTTTCATCCTATCGAAACTATTAACATTCAATCTAGCATTACTAAGACTCTCTTAGTCCAATGTAGCCCAGAAGGATCAAATGACTTGGGAATGAATGGAGGCCTCCACTAGAATTCATTCACCCACCTCGATGTGTTTGAATTATCAGCTTAGTCCCATAATGTATGAAACAAAAATAATGGCTATTCACACTTTTTTTGTTGGGAGATACTTGGGATTTTAGCCTAGTCTGAGCTTAGATAGACCTTTATGGGGGATCTCTTCCCATCATTTTTTTCTCTTGAGACCACAACTGGGGGTCTCCATCCCCCTTTAGTCAAACCCACAAGCTCATTGGCCCAATGAAGGTGCATAGCCTGTGAGCACGCTAGCCCAATGAAGGCACACTTAGCCTGCAAGTATGGTAGCCCAGGGAAGGCATGCATGACTTGTGAGCTCATTGGGCCTATGGGGATTTGAACCTTGGTGGCCACTACAAAAATTGTATGACTTGACCACCAAACTATGCCTTTATCGGCATGGCTATTGGCACTTTTACACTTAACACAATTGAGGTATTTTGCAAGAATTCATTCATTGTCAGCATCAAAAAATGGTCTGGAGTTGATGTAAATTTACATAGGCTATTATAGATGAACTTGACATCTATTTATAGATGTAAATGATCATTCCTGTGTCCCATGGATTCTGAGAATCACTACATCAAATTCTGACACTTTTTGGTCTAAGGGCTCTTCAGAGACTCCCCAAGTCCAATGTAGTCTAGAAAGATTGAGAGACATAAGAAATGAAACAAGGCCTCTAATAGCATTCTCCTACCCACCTCATTTCATTGGAATTGTCAATTTTATCCCACAAGTTACGGAAGAATAAATATGGCTATTAACACCTTTACACTTAAGGAAACTAAGGTATTTTGTAGGAATACATTTATTTTCATCATGATCAAATGATTTGGAGTTAATTGAAACTGAGATAGGTTATTGTAGGACCCAATATCCACCTATAGGTTCAAATAAAATATTCATAAGCATCATATAATTTAAAAATCATTGTGTCAAAGTTTTACACCATTTTTCTCTTAGGACTCTTCGGAGACTCACTTAGTCCAATGTAGCTAAAAAATATTGGAAGACATAGGAAATGAAATAAGGCCTCAACTAAAATTCACCTATCTAACTTGACATGTGTAGGTTCTATGGATTTTGTCCCACGAGTTGCAAAAGAGAAAATATGGCTATTGGCTTCTTTACATTTAATGCAATTGAGGTATTTTAAAAAAATAAATTCATTGTGAGCACAATCAAATAGTTTGAAGTTGATAGAAACAAAGATAGGTGATTGTAGAGAGACCCAACATTCAACTATAGTTTTAAAAAATATTCCTAGGTGACATGGATTTTGAGAACCACACTATTAAGGTTTAGCAACTTTTTATTCTTAGATCTATTATGAGACACTATTAGTCTAGTGTAGCCTAGAAGGATCAATAGACCTTTGGAATGAAATCAGGCCTCCAATAGCATTCACCTACCCACCCTAATGTCTTTGTGTTGTTGGTTTTGTCCTACAAGGTGGGAAAGAAAAAATATTGCTATTGATACCTTTATACTAAACATAACTGAGACATTTTTCAAGAATGCATTGATTGTTGGCATAATCAAGTGGTCTATATTTGATAGAAATTGAGATATGATATTTTATTTAGACCTAACATCCACTCATAGGTGAAAACAAAACATTCCTAGGTAACATTTTGAGAATAACTACATCAAACTTTGGTACCTTTTCTCTCTTAAGTCTCTTAAGAGACTCTCTCGATCTAATGTTGTTAAAAACAATTGGGAGACCTATGGAATGAAATGAAGAATCCAATAGAATTAACCTACCCACCCTAAAGTTTTAGCACTGTTAGTTTGGTCCCATGAGGTGAAAAATAAAAGTATGGCAATTGGCACCTTTACACTAAACACAAATGAGGCATTTTACAAGAATCTATTCACTATTGGCATGAAAAAATGGTATAGAGTTGAATGAAACTAAGATAGGTTATTGTAGAGGGACCCAAAATCCAATTATATGTCCAAATAAAACATTCCTAGGTATCTTGTATTCCAAGAATTGTTCTATCAAAGTTTGGTAGTTTTTTCCTAGTAGTTCCTCTTAAGACACTCTCTTATTCTGATGTAGCATAGAAGGATCAAGAGACATGGGAAAAAATTGAGGACTCAAATAGTATTCACCTATCCACTCCAATGTGTTTGCATTATGGTGTGGTCCTATGAGGTGTAGAAGAAAAAATATGGTTATTGGCTCTTAAGAAACTCTCTTGGTCCAATATAACCTAGATGCTTGGCTATTGAAAAGACACCACCACTAGCATTCAATCACCCACCTCAATGTGTTGGCACTATTAGTTTAGTCCCATAAAGTGCAATAGAAAAAATATGACTATTGGCTCTTATGTGACTCTGTTGATCGAATGTATCTCAAAAGGACTAGGATGCTTGACCATTGAAAAGAGACCTCTAATAGCATTCACTTTCCCACCTTGATGTGTTTGGATTGACATTTTTATCCCATGAGGTGTAGAAGAAAAATATGACTATTGGATCTTAAGAGACTCTCCCGGTCCAATGTAGTCCTAGAGGATTAGGATGCTTGGCCACAAAATATAGTTGTCCACTAGCATTCACCAACCCACCCTAACATGTTGGTATTTTTGGTTTAGTCCCATGAGTTGAAAAATAAAGTTATGACTATTGGCTCATAAGAGACTCTCTTGGTCCATGTAGCCTATAGGTATTGGGATGCTTGGCCACTAAAAAGAGATATCCACTAGCATTCACCTACATAGCTTAATGTGTTGGCACCATTAGTTCAATCCCATGAGATGTGGAAGAAAAATATGGCTATTGGATACTAAGAGATTCTCTCTATTATATATACCCTAAAAGGATTGTGATGCTTGTACACTGAAAAGAGACATTCACTAGAATTCATCCACCTACCCCAATGTGTTGGCACCATCAATTTGGTCTCACAAGGTGTAGAAGAAAAAATATAACTATTGTCTTTTAAGAGACTCACTCAGTCCAATGTAGCCCAAATAGATCGAGATGCTTGACCATCAGAAAGAGGCCTCCACTAGCACTCAATTTCTCACCATGACGTGTTAGCGCAATTGGTTCAATTGCCTGAGGTGTGGAATAAATAATAACTATGGGATCTTAAGATACTCTCTTATTTAATTTAGCCTAAAAGGCTTAGGGTGCTTGGCCACCAAAAAGAGACCTCCACTAGCATTCACTCGCCCACCCTGATGTGTTGGTGCCATTGGTTTGGTCCCATGAGGTGAAAAATAAAACTATGACTATTGACTCTTAATATAATCTCTCTATCTAATGTAGCTGAGACGGATTGACATTACTAACCATAAAAAAGAAACCTCCACTAGCATTCACCTACCCACCTTGACATGTTGGCACCATTTGTTTGGTCCCATGTGGCATAAAAAGAATAAATATGACTATTGGCTCTTAAGAGACTCTCTTGGTCCAATGTATCCTAGAAGGATCAAGTTGCTTGGCTATTGAAAATAGACCTCAATTAGCATTCACCCACCAACATTTTTATGTTGGCACAATTAGTTTAGTCCCACAATAGGTATTTGTGGTTGAACTTGACATCCACCTGTATACGTGTCTAAATGATACATTCATGGTGTGATAATTTGAGAGAATAATAGGGCCAAAGTTTCACTCCTTTTTCATCTTAGGGATCTCAAGAGACTCTCTCGGTCTAATGTAGTATGGAGGGAATAAGATTCTTGGCTAATAAAATGATGCCTTATCTATCATTCAACTACCCACCTCAACATGTTGGCATCATTAGTTCAATTCCATGAGGCTAAGAATAAAAATATCACATTAGCAACATTACACTAATCACAGATGAGGTATTTTGCGAGAATACATTTATTATTGTCATAGTTAAATGGTTTTGAATTGATAATAATTAATAGAGGTTTTTGCAGAGGGACCTAATATCCAATTATAGGTGCAAATATAACATTCCTAGGTGCCATGGATTTCAAAAACCACTCCGTCAAATTTTGGCATTTTTCCTCTTAGGTCTCTTAAGAAACTTTCCTAGAACTATGTACCTTGAAAGAATCAAGAGACTTGGGGGATGAAATGAGATCTCCACAAGAATTTAACTACACACATTGAAATGTTCACATCATTGATTTGGTCTCACAAGCTGAAGAATACAAAATATGACACTAGTCAACATTACACTAAACATAAATGAGGCATTTTGAAGGAATGCATTTGTTGTTGGCACAATGAAATGGTTTCAAGTTGATGAAAATTTAGAGAGGCTATTATAGAAGGACTTGAAATCCAATTGTAGGTCTAAATGAAATATTCTTATATGCCATGAATTTTGAGAACTGCTTTTATCAATGTTTAGCATTTTTTGATCTTAGGTGTCTTAAGAGACTTTACCAAAACCATGTAGCATCAAATGGTTGAGACACTTGGGGATTGAAATTAAGCCTCCCCTAGTATACACCTACCAATCTTGATGTGTTAGTACCATCATTTCTATCATCATGCAATATTGGTAGGAGAGTACAAATAAGGACTATCCAACTATGCAACCTACAACAAAGGTTCAGCCATACATCTTACAACACACAAGATTTCATTGGAAAATACCAAATAATATTGAATAGATAGATTATATGATTATTAATAAATTAAAACCATAGTTTACCATAATGGGCCCTCTTACATACTAGGACATATCCATTTTTATATAAGTTTTCCAAGATTACATAGATGCTACTAGCTCTAGAACACTAATTTTGGACTAGATAGAAGCATCCATATAATGATCTCCAACCTAAATCAACCTCTATACTTTTTCATAGACTTTCTACATGGGCTATGACATGACCTAACAAAAGTACTCTAATCCATAGGTCAAAGCAATACCCCTACAATGCACAGTGGATACCTTTAGATCTATCCCACATCATATTTCTATTACCATACTCTATCACTTAGATCTCACTTCCTCACTAATGAACTTAACTTATACATATCTACTCCATCTTCTTCGTATTTGATTTCTTTCTACCAATTCAAAAACTCTTATTTATATCATCCACAACCTCCTCACATGATCCAAAGTGGCCTTGAGTTGGCCAAAGCCTTATACCACATGACACATGTTGCTAATTAAAAATAACAAACTAAAAAATTACAATGGTAAAATGATAGAGAATCTCTACATGGAACACCAAAGAAATTTTTAATAGCTACTAATCATCTCACAAATATTTGACTTTGCCACAAACCCAAAATAAACCTTCGACAAAACAACAATAGTTTCAACATGACACATTGTCAATCTGCAGTCACTTTGCATACCAAGTCACCAACCTCCACTTGTTAAATCAATCTCAAACATTAATTAAAGATACAAAAACAACATACAAGACTACCACCATAACTACAAAAGCTAATTCTTCAATGTGGTGAAATGTTCTAACTTTTACTATTATAGACTATCAATCACAAACTTTACACACTTATAAACTACTAAACTTAGACCACAAACTCCCTTTCATTAGACATGGTGGCACAACCTTAGGATGCCTAGGGATGCACTTGCATCAAAATCCTAGATTAAATAAAAGGTGAGTCCCTCATTTCCTAAGATAGTTGATCATGCTTACTTGGGATTTCCACTTTGTTGCACTTCTTCAGCCACTCTTTCCAACTCCTTAGGTATGCATCAAGTCATCCACCCTAAGCACTCCTTTCTCCCATGTTGTTTGTCACTTTGTTCTAGCAATTATCCTTTGCATTCTTTGTTCTTGGTTTGTATTTAGTCATTACCCACTTGCTTTTATCAACAACTAGTCACTCACATCTGTCAACCTCTTTTCTGGATACTACATACCCTCCTATTATGTTTTCCTCTATCACATGTTCCTTAGTACAAATATTTATCCCCTTATTCATCTATCCTATCCTCTATATGGTCCCCTTTTAGAAATCCTCATTCTCACAACCTCTCCTCTATACTACCTCATTTACATTTGTGGTATTGCTATCTATTCTAGCAATTTCGTACGCCTTCATAATCAATGCATACCATCCCTCCCCAATGCACAAAATAGAATTATTGTAAAAATAATTTTCACCTACCCTCAGCAATATCAACATTTTTTTTTTCTCATCCTTCTAGATCACATACATGTTAGCTCTCTCATCATATGTTGGCAACTTGGTGAACATCATTAGAGACACTACTAGAATGAGTTGGTTTGGCATAATGTTTGATGGTGTTGTTATTTATAGCAACAAGAGTTCAACAAGGTTGCCACAAAGCTTTTGGTCTGGCAAGAAGACTTAAGAATTATTGGCTAAGTACAAGCAGAGTATAGAGATAACTATAGAGAGACAGTGTTATGATCAGCGGTGGTCCATAGTTGAAGATCATGTCTTGCAGATCTAATAAAATGTTGCTAGTCCTTAGATGATTCTAAATTCAAAATTTCATCTTTTGATCATCTCTCGAAGTATAGTACCAAGTAGCACAAGTTTAGCATAACAGAGAACAATTTTGAGTAGAGAAGAACACCTGTTTGATTTGGTCTATATTCCTTCAGCAATAGGTATTTCCTCCTACAGTTTTGAGTTGTAAACAAATCTATGAAGTCTCTAAATCCAAAGTTGTAGAGTTTGAAGTCCTCCAGTAAAGTAGTTATGAGCATCTAAGTATCACTACTTTCTTAGAAAGTGTTTGACAATGACACAGTGCAACTTCTGATGGTCCTCATTTCACCACATGATTATATTATGTTATGTGGTTCTAAAGTTAATATTTGGGATGCCTAAAGAGTCTTAGCTATGATTTTGAGCAAGTTTTGTGGTTTACATAGAAAGTTGTGTTCTAACAGTTAGAATGAACATATGATAGTTTGTGTATGAGGCTGACCTAGTACTTTGATCTATGTGCGGTAAAATCTATTGATTAGATTCATGTTCTAAGTGGTTAAATAGTTTGAGTCGACATGTGAGAAGGTGTTTCAAGTGTTGAATTGGTTTGCAAAGTATTCTAGTGAAAGGATTAGGCTGACAAACTACACAAGGCATAGCTACACGCTTCATCTTTGTAGGCTGATCTAATTTGAAGATTACAAGTGTCGTGATATATATATATATATATATATATATATATATATATATATATATATATATATATATATATATCACAACATTTGTAATCTTTAGTGTTTGACATATGTGGTGTGTGAATATGAAGGTGTGTGTGTGTGTGTGTGTGTGTGTGTGTGTGTGTGACACGCAAAGTTTTGTGATTTTGTAAGGGTGACAAGTGCAAAAGAAGAGATCTTATTTTCATGTAAGAGTATAGTAGTGTAACAGAGCAGTTCAGGATGAAGAGTTTTGAGACAATTTTCTGAGAAACATTGGAGGTATATCCATGCATTTGTAGATACAACTATAGAAGTTCATTTTGGCAGTGATCCACCCTTGTTTCTCTTTATTTTCTTATGGCAATAAGCCTATATGTAGTGAACATCTTTTTGGATAGTGAGTCCTTAGGGAAGTGAGCCCTGGGTAGTGAGCCTCTTTGTAATTTGGTATTGATACTACATAATATATTGTGAGCTAACACTCACCATAGTTTATCCCATTTTGGGTTTTCCATGTAAAAGTCTTAGTGTCTATATGTTATGTTTTATGGTTGTTCATTCTATGCTTAATTTGCTTTGTTGTTATTGAATGGTAAAAAAGGATCAATGGTTTAAGAGAATTTCACCCCCCCTCTCAGTATTCTTGGTGTTCAACAATTGGCATCAGAGACTAGTTCATTGGAAGAAGTCTAACATCTTGAGGAAGATCTTTGAGATTGAACACATGGTAGGTAAAAGGTATCCTACTCCTCCTAAAGAAATTCATCCAACTAGAACTATAGAAGAAGAATGCATGTATGTTAATGAAGAATAACATAAAGTTGCTCTTGAATATATTGAAAGGACTAAAGAATAAAATAGGGATCTAAAGGAAACTATTAAAGAAGATGATGAGTGCATCAGGAAGTTGAGGGAGCAAGTCAAGAAGTTTAAAGAAAAGAATAAGGTGATTAGTGAACAATTGAGATCAAAAAATGAAATCTTGGATGATCTAAAAGTGCAAATTGAAGATAAGGCAAAAGAATAAGAAGATCTAAATCAATTGGTGAAAGGCAACTTAGAGGAATGTGCAAAGCTTTAAAAGCAAGTTGTGAACTTGAATTTAGATTTGGATAAGGCAAAGAGCTATGAAGAAAAGTTCAAGATAAGTTCTGTAAAACTTGATGAGATGCTTGCTAGCTAGAAGAACTCTAATGACAAAGAAGGCTTGGGATTTGAGAAAGGTGAAAGTTATAAAATTAGTCAAGAAATGAATGCTGAAAATAAAGACAAAGGCAAGTAGATCCAGAATCAATAGAATGGACCTAGAAAACCACTGATCAGGAAACCAAATGCACAAAGGTACCCATATTTTAATGGTTATTGTAATTCACGCAATAACTGTGGTCATGAATTTACTCAATGTAGGAGCAAAGTGAATCAAAATGTTCCATCTTTCTCTGGTTAGTGCTTTACTTGCAATAAAGTTGGTCAAAAAGCTAGCAAGTGTAGAAACTAGATAAGGAATGGTCATAACAATGTAAGGAATTCTCAATCTTTCAAAGGTAACTACTTTAAATGCAAGAGGGTTGGTCATAGAGCTAGTGAATGTAGAAGTTAGATAAGGAATGGCTATAAAATGGAAGGAATGCTCAATCTTTCAATGGTAATTGTTTACATGCAATAGATTTGGACATAAGGCTAATCATTACATATCCAAAATATATGGAAAGAACAATAGTCAAAGGAATGTTTTGTGCTATAATTGCAATAGGTCTAGACATATTGAAAGGTTCTATAGAAGAAAGAACATGAAGAAGGATATTCAAGAAGAAAGGAAGAAAGTAATAGAAAAGGTCGATGTGGCAGAAATCAAGAAGGAGATGAACAATATGTGGGTTAAGAAGGAAGTTATTGAACCCAAGAGTGAGTCTGTGCCAAACTCTGGTGCAAACACTTCTTCTAGGAAGTTAATTGGGAGCTCTGGTGTAGGGGGAGCTTTAATCAAATATCTTTTTCTCCTAGCCAGAAAAGTGGTGCTGACATCTAGCACGAAGATACAAGTTGTGAGACAATATAATAAGTCTCCTAAAGAAAATTTGGGTAGAAAAGAATCTAATGCGGCATATTACAGAGCAATTTATGTCTACTGTGAGAGATAGAGAAAGTGTTTAGCAACCTTTTAGAAACAAGCATTTATGGTGATTAGATTGTGATGAAAAGGTTTATTTAAGCAATCTCATTCAAAGGAAACTTACATTATACTCAAATTCTCATGCAACCAAGGAGATCTGAGCAATGAAGCTAAAGTGAATTCAAGCATTTGGTGTGAAGATAACCTAACTAGAAAGTGAAGAAAAAGGTATTTACAGTCATCTCTCTCTAAGAAAATAATTTAATTGAGTAGTAAGAATGTCTACTCCACAAGTAATTGAGATCACTGAAAGACCCCAACCTAAATTTAAGAAGCATCTATTTAAGTCCCTAGAAACATATCCTGATGGTGCATTTTCTAAATTGTCCAATGGTATAATGCATAATGAGGATATTAGAGCTTACATTCATACAAATTTGGGGGAATATGATCATGTAAAGTTAGTGAAAATGTATTTCAATGAGTTGACAGATGACAAACTTGAATTGAAGAAAGAATACAATGCTCTAGATTAGAAGAAACTAGACACATGGTTAGATTTTCCTATTTTCTCTAAAGATGCTTGGATTAGGTATGCCCTAAGTAGAATCCATGATGAAATCTCTTGGTTGAATATGCCTCATATGGTATCTAAGGATACCATTGAGGCAGTTATAGGTATGTGTTCCTCTAGAACAATTCTGATACTTAAATCTATGAAGAATGACACAGCGATGAAGCTAACTGGTGCCAAATTGGATAAAAGAGCACTATCAATGATATAGAGGATCCAACGGTCTGGTTTGCTTCTATGGTGATTGGATATAAGGTATACTTCTCCAACAGGGAGAACTCTATTTTTGCAACTGCCATCTACACTGCATATGAGATGGTGAAGAATAATGTTGATTATGATTTGTGTGAGTTTCTCTGGCAACATTTCATAGAGAATTTGAAGAGAACAAAAGACACCAAGTAACCATTCAAATATGGTACTCTTGTCATCTATTTGCTATTTTATTTCCTGAAGGAATTACTAGGTATGAGTAATATTATTTGGTTCAATCATTTCCCTATAGCAGTACAAATCAGGTACCATTTGCAGAGTATTGGAAATGATAATGCTCATAGTGCAGCTCTATGGGGATACTTCAAAACATTCTAGAGAAAAATGCAGGCTAGGGTTAGAATCCCTAGGTAGGTAGTTGAGAAATATAAAGATGATATTGTGTTTATGGTGACCAAAGATCAATGCCTTGTGGAGGTAGTGGAACCAATAATAGTGTTGGTCCCAACAATGGGATATGAGGTCATAGAGGACATCTTGATTGGTTTGGCAGATCTGATGTTGAGTAAACCCAAAGACCCTAAAGAAGAAAGGTTTGGGACTTATAAGGAAAAGTCTCTCAAAGTTCATTTGGAACAAAAATAACTAGAAACATGGAGAAAAGTAAAGAAGTGGGTAGAATATTATGCTATGAGCAAAGGCTACACCAAGGAACAAATAGATCAATCTAGGGTAGAGGCTCAAGTAGTAAAGGCTAAAGAAGAGAAAACTAAACAAGAAAGGGCTCCAGTAAGACCTAAACTAAAGTCTAAGTAAGAAAAGCCTACTTCTAGCACAAGAAGAAGAACAAGAGCCTCTCTTCTACTGTAACTACCTTTGGGAGCTCCAATCCCCTTCCCACTACTGGTGTTGAGAGAAAGAATTGCCTGAAAAAGAAGCCTGGTAAGAAGAACCATAAAAGAAAGAAAACAAAGGCCACCAATAGAATATATGTGAGCATTGGTGATGGAGAAGAAGAAGAAGAAACAAAAACTGATGAAGAGATATAGACAAAGGGGGAAACAATAGATGAAGCCATTATAAGCAAAGATGTGAAGTCCTCTGGAAAGGATAAAAGAAAGAAGAAGAACAAGAAAAATGAAGCCAAGAAAGATGAGGCTGCAATGACTATAGAAGCCATAATTAATGCAATGGTTGAGCATGGGAACTTGAATCCAATTGTTAATATGTATGATGAATGCTCAGATGTTGATAAGGTAACAATTGAAGTAGCTATGGTAAGATTCTTAGACATGTTCAATAAAGCATTAATTGAAGTTGTAGATGACTTACCGGATAGTCTAGCCAACATCTTAACTACAAAAAAAGAAGGGGCTATGGCTAAAGATACTAAGTTGAAAGAATATGTTTTGATGAAACTTTGACCAAGTCTCACTGGTGAAGACAAATTTAAGGTCACTCAAAAGTTCAATGAAGAATTCAAAACCAAGAGGAGAATGAATAATCTAATGTCTAGGGATATTGAGAAATTGGTGAAAGAGACTAAGGAGAAAACTCTTAATATACTTCATGAATTTCACATCCCAACTATGGTAGACACAGATGAAGAGGAACAAAATGTTGATAATGATAATGCAAATACAATTCCAGAACTGAATGGTGAACAGAGTGTGGATCAAAGTGCAATAACTCCTTTGGTGAACTCTGGGAAAGGTGAACAAATGAAAGAATCTGTAGAGGAAAAGAACTCTAAGGAAATAAAAGTGACATATGAGGATAGAGCCTCTAAAGGTCAAAATGAATAGAGGAATGAGGTAAATGAACAAATGGTTAATAACTTAGCTCTAGAAATAGAGGGAAATGAAGAAGAACCTACTCAAGAAGATCTTCTGGAGAGACATGATGATCAAGTGTCTCATGATGAAGGCAAAAGAGACACTGCTAGAGAAGATTTAGTTAACTCTCTAAGAGAGTTTTTGGAAAAATAAAAAGAAGTGCAGTTTTTGTTAGCACCTGAGTTAATACAACAACCAATAAACCTGGCTACAATGTCTCCATTACAAAAATTGAAGCTTAGGTCAATTTTTCAAGAAACTACCTAAGAAGAGATCTTGAAGTCTCACCTGGAGGATAGTGAGCTTATGGGAGAAGCTATGGAAATATTTGAGAAGATCTTACCAGGTGTAAAGAAAGACACCTCCTTGACTCCTATGGTACAAATGAAGAAGCTTATGGAGTTGATCAATTCTCATTTTGAGTCCCTTGAACAAGCAACACAAAAGAAGGTAAGGGGTGAGATTGATAACTTAAAATGTTAGTTGATCCCAATGATAAATACTCTCAAGATAAAATTTTGTTAGATAAGAGTATAGAATATGCACAAATGACCAAAGAAGTTAGTGAAATATATCAATTTTCTCTAACCTAGCCTAAGAAAACAAAGGAGCTAAAAGAGAAAATAGATGGATGGGAAGCCCAACTGATGAAGATCTCTAGAAATTATGATCCAGTGAAGGATGCTATTGGGAAACAAAGGATAGCAGTCGAAACTATTCATTCTAACATACACAAATTGCAGACCCAAAAGGAGGTCATAAAACACAAGTTGAGTTAGCTCTGAGAGATTACATAAGTTTTAAGATTGCATCCATGACAAGACTTGTAGCAACAACAGATAAGAGAAGGCAAATCATTGAGGCCCCTGCTACTATGAATAGTGCAGAAGAGTTGGTATCCCTAATCAATGGGCACATACAAATTTTGAGTGATGCCAAGGTCAGGTGGGATGAAGAAGCAGTTCAATTGAAGAATATTTACAAAGATATTCTCCCTAGAAGCTAGTAAGGTATTTGACTTTACATGTATATATGTGGCAGTACAAATAGTTTTGGAGTTTTGGTGTACATAGAAATCTATCACTTGTACATATTTTTGTATCATACACCTTTTCCATTGATGTCAAAGGGGGCGAGTGAAGCATGTGAAAAACATAAAATGAAAAATAACTAAAAAATAAAGTAGAGATACATGCAGTTAGGGGTAGTAGTGTGTAAAAGTAAGGGGGAGTACTGTGATGGATTTTCACATCAGGTGTTGCAATCAATGCCAAACCGAGAGATTTTTGGCAACATGCCAAACATCATTAGAGACATTGTTGGAATGAGTTAGAATGGCATGATGTTTGATGGTGTTGTCATTGATGGAAATAAGAGTTCAACAAGGTTGCAACAAAGTTTTTGGTCCAACAAGAAGACTTAAGGATTATTGGCTAAGTGTTGGCAGAGTACAGAGATAACTACAGAGAGACAGCACGTTATGATCAACAGTGGTCCGCGGTTGAAGATCATGTCTTGTACATTTGATAAAATGTTGCTAGTCCATGGATGATCGTAAATCTAGAGTTTTATCTTTTGATCATCTCTAAAAGTACAGTATCAAGTTGCACAAGTTCAGCATAGCAGAGAACAATCTTGAGCAGAGCAGAACACCTGTTTAATTTGGTCTATATTCCTCTGGTAATAGGTGTTTCCTCTTGTGGTTTTGTGGTGTTGTAAAAACATGTATGAAGCCTCTAAATCCAAATTTGCAAAGCTTGAAGTCCACCTATAAAGCAATTATGAGTATCTAAGTATTGCTAGTTGCTTAGATAGTGTTTGATAGTGACATAGTGAACCTTTTGATGGGTCGCATTTCATCGCATCATTATATTATGTTGTGTAGTTTTAAAGGTAATATTGGGGATTCTTAAATATTCTTAGCTATGATTTTGAGAAAGTTTTGTGGTCCACACAGAAAGTTGTGTTCTGACAGTTAGACTGAACCTATGATAGTCTGTGTATGAGGCCGACCTGATACTTTCATCTGTGTGTGGTAAATTCTATTGACTAGATTCATGTTCTAAGTGGTTAAATAGTTTGGGCCAACATGTGAGAAGTTCTTTCAAGTATTTAATTAGTTCGCAAAGTATTTTGGTGAAAGGATTAGGCTGAGAAATTACACAAGGCATAACTACACGCTTCATCTTTATAGGCTGACCTAATTTGAAGATTGTAAGTGTTGTGGATATATATATATATACAGAGAGAGAGAGAGAGAGATCCATTTTGTTGTTTGACATATGTGGTGTATGAATATGAAGGTGTGTGTGTGTGACATGTGAAGTTTTATGATTTTTTAAGGGTGATATGTGCAAAAGAAGAGATCTTATTTTCATGTAAGAGCATAGCAGTTTAACATAGCAGTTTAGGATGAGTAGTTTTGAGATAGTTTTTTGAGCAACATTGGAGCTCTATCCATGTATGTATAGAAATTAACTACTATAGTCACCATATTTTCTGTCCCACCACTATCCATGACCACCTCATACCATTTACCAACTATCTTACATCTAGTCTTGAACAAACTCTTTCTTTGTGTCGACTCATCCCTCTTATCATACCTCAAACCTCTCTATTGAACCAATGAATCCCTACATTTAGGATCCCTATATGAAGTGGGTTACATCTCATCACTAAATCTAACTCTTGTGTTATCCTCTACGCCGTTGCCTTGACACTCAAACATACTTTATCCTTCACCACAATTAAAACATGTTCCTCTAAATGATATATATCTTTTTATCCCATATCCTCCACTATATTATTGAGTATTCCCTCCATACTCCACTTGATCTTCTTTATAGTGAGTGTCTTCTAATCTTTCATATTTTCAGTAACCCCATCATCCTCTCTACCTTTTTAGTATCTTCTAAAGTCATCTTCCCTATTGTCATAATAGTCCCTATCACTTATGTCTCTGTATCATGGGAACTTAAACCTTATCTTTTTCTACAATACTAGTTACCTCTCCCTTTACCTCTTGGGGTTGCTCCCCTATCACATCTCATTATGCTTCTATGGTTCTTCTCTTCTCTTCCTCTCTACTGGCTCCTCTTTTGTTCTATCTTTTATTTTTATTTATTCTTTGTAGTGAGAGCTAACATGGACTTTACCATCTCAAAATGATTCTCCTCCATTTTACCTAGAATAGTGATGATACCTTGCCTTCTCTTCAATGGCATATTTAGGTTAATGATTTCTGCATAATTACCTCATTCTAAACTACCTCATAGTCAATGCTCTATTTATAGACCTTGTGGATTTTTGCAAATCTAAAATTTATTAATTTCTTTCTAGCTATGGCTTACACCTTCCTTTATCTATCACCAAAAATGATATCACCACCGTAGCCTATGTTTTAACAAACTCACATGATTTAAACATGACTAGGTGTGCTCATGTTCACACTAGAAATACCCTCTTTCTCCAACCTCACTCTAATACCAAATGATGTAGTCATGGTAGGAGGGTCAAAATAAGGACTATCTAACCATCTATCCCACAATAAATATTCAACCATAAACCATTGCAACACACAAGAGTTCACAAGAAAGCACCACATATATTATATAGATAACTTGTATAATTATTATTGAATTATAACCACAATGGGCCTTCTTACATGTTATGCCGTATCCATTTATTTACATAATATTACAAAGACTACACAAATACTAATAACTATGGAACACCACTTTAGACTAGTTATAAGCAACCACATAATTATTTCTAGCCCAAACCAATCTTAGGACTTTACCACAAACTTGTTGCATGGGTTGTGACATGACCTAACAAGAGTACTCTAATTGACACCTTGAAACAACATCCATATATATATATATATATATATATATATATATATATATATATATATATATATATATATATATATATATATATATATATATATATAGAGAGAGAGAGAGAGAGAGAGAGATCCATTTTTTTGTCTGACATATGTGGTGTATGAATATGAAGGTGTGTGTGTGTGACATGTGAAGTTTTGTGATTTTTTAAGGGTGACATGTGCAAAAGAAGAGAGATCTTATTTTCATGTAAGAGCATAGCAGTTTAACATAGCAGTTTAGGATGAGTAGTTTTGAGACAGTTTTTTGAGCAACATTGGAGCTCTATCCATGTATGTATAGAAATGAACTACTATAGACACCAAGTTTTTTGTCCCACCACTATCCACAACCACCTCATACCATTTACCAACTATCTTACATGTAGTCTTGAAAAAACTCTTTCTTTGTGTCGACTCATCCGTCTTATCATACCTCAAACCTCCCTATTGAAACAATGAACTCCTACATTTAGGATCCCTCTCTGAAGTGGGTTACTTCTCATCACTAAATCTAACTCTTGTGTTATCCTCTACCCCATTGCCTTGACACTCAGACATACTTTATCCTTCACCACACTTAAAATAGGTTCCTCTAAAGGATATATATCTTTTCGTCCCATATCCTCCACTATCTTATTGAGTATTCCCTCCATACTCCACTTGATCTTCTTTATAGTGAGTGTCTTCTAATCTTTCATATTTTTCGTAACCCCATCATCCTCTCTACCTTTTTAGTATCTTCTAAAGTCATCTTCCCTATTGTCACAATAGTCACTATCACTTATGTCTCTGTATCATGGGAACTTAAACCTTATCTTTTTCTATAGTAATAGATACCTCTCCCTTTACCTCTTGGGGTTGCTCCCCTATCACATCTCATTATGCTTCTATGGTTCTTCTCTTCTCTTCCTCTCTACTAGCTCCTCTTTTGTTCTATCTTTTATTTTTATTTATTCTTTGTAGTGAGAGCTAACATGGACTTTACCATCTCAAAATGATTCTCCTCTATTTTACCTACAATAGTGATCATACCTTGCCTTCTCTTTAATGGCATATTTAGGTTAGTGATTTGTGCATAATTACCTCATTCTAACCTACCTCATAGTCAATGCTCTATTTACAGACCTTGTGGCTTTCTTCAATTCTAAAATTTATTAATTTCTTTCTAGCTATGGCTTACACCTTCCTTTATCTATCACCAAAAATGATATCACCACCGTAGTCTATGTTTTAACAAACTCACATGATTTAAACATGACTAGGTGTGCTCATGTCCACACTAGAAATACCCTCTTTCTCCAACCTCACTCTAATACCAAATGATGTAGTCATGGTAGGAGGGTCAAAATAAGGACTATCTAACCATCTATCCCACAATAAATATTCAACCATAAACCATTGAAACACACAAGAGTTCACAAGAAAGCACCACATATATTATATAGATAACTTGTATAATTATTATTGAATTATAACCACAATTTGCCACAATGGGCCTTATTACATGCTATGCCTTAATCATTTATTTACATAATATTACAAAGATTACACAAATACTAGTAACTATGGAACACCACTTTTAGACTAGTTATAAGCAACCACATAATTATTTCTAGCCCAAACCAATCTTAGGACTTTACCACAAACTTGTTGCATGGGTTGTGACATGACCTAACAAAAGTACTCTAATTGACACCTTGAAACAACATCCATACATGCCACATTGGATACCATAAAATTGTATCGCACACCATATTACTATTACTATACTATGTTGCTTAGATGTCACTCCCCCAGTATTGAACTTACCTACTATGCCTCTACTCCATCCTTGTCTTTTGTTAGGGTTAGTCGGCAGAAGATATCAATTAAATGCAAATAAATATTAAACAGAGGAATGAAAAATACATAGAAATAATAACAACGAGAGACAAGTTTTAACGTGGTTCACCCAAACTCAGGCTACATCCACCAACAAAGAGTCCAATATTATTATCTAGTAAATCAAACTGATTACAACCAGTAATCCCTGCAACTCAAAACCATTGCAAATGCTACAATATAATATCCACCAAAACCCTAACTCTTAGCTACTTTTATCAAGCCTTATGTCAGTTACAAAAATAAGGTTTTTCTATGTCGGCTAATGGAAAAATTTTCTCAGGGGTTGCACCCCTAAACCCCTACTTCTTAGGGGCTACTACCACCAAACCCTCGCTCGAGGCCTAACTTGGCCCTGAACCCCAGTGAGGATACATAACTAGTGTACAATACTTGCATGATTAGTCGCCACCTACCAACAATCTCCCAATTGGAGACTGATTAGATTCCACACCAAATAATATCCCACTTGGTGACTGATCCTGGATGGCACCACTGCATGTGTAGTTCCCAGTGGAAATAAGGACCCTGGACTCTATTGTTCTGATTTTATTGTTTCAGTCTTGAAGACTAACTAAAGCTGAAGAGGAGCTTAGCTTCTCCTTTGTCACTACCTTTGTAAACATATCCATTGGATTTTCATCTATATGTATCTTTTCTATCCATAACTGTCCATCATCCAACATTGACCGAATAAAGTGATACCTCAATTGTATGTGTTTGGTCTTTGAATGCAAGGCATAATTCTTTGCAAGATGTATGGTACTCTGACTATCTATATCCAAAGAACTGTTAGCCTATTGTTTACCCAATTCTTCCATGAAGGATTGTAGCCATATCATCTCCTTGCTTGCCTCTATTGCAACTACATACTCTGCCTCTGTGGTGGATAAAGCAACCACCTTTGGCAACTATGAGATCCAACTCACTAGTGTCCCACCTACAGTAAAGACATAACCTGTAGTACTCTGCTTGGTAGCAATATCCCCTGCCAAATTTGAGTCTACAAAGCTTGCTAAATAAGTATTAGAGCCCCCAAAACATAAATGTGTATTGGATGTACCTCTCAAATATCTAAGAATCCATTTTACCGTATTCCAATGCTCCAATACGGGATGACTCATATACCTGCTTACGACTCCTACAACATGTGCAATAACTGGTCTTGTGCATACCATGGTGTACATTAAACTTCCTACAGCTGAAGCATATGGTACCTTGAACATTTTATCTTCCTCCTCTAGTGTCTTAGGACACATCTCCTTAGTTAATTTCAAATGACTAGGCAAATGTGTGCTGATAGATTTTGCATTTTCCATATGGAATCATTGCAACACCTTTTCAACATAATCAGCCTAAGATAGAATCAATTTTCTATTTTTCCTATCTCTGCAAATTTTCATACCAAGGATTTGTTTTGCTACCCCCAAATCCTTCACAGCAAAAGACTATGCTAACTGTTGTTTTAATTTTCTTATGTGATCCATGTTAAACCCCACTACAAGCATGTCATCAACATATAAACATAAAATAATGTATTTGTCATTATCCAACCTCTTAAAATAGACACAATGGTCAGAATTACACTGGTTGTAGCCTTGTTCAGCCATAAAACTATCAAATTTCAAGTACCATTAACGAGGTGCTTATTTCAAGCCATACAAACTCTTTTTCAATTTGCACACCAGTTTCTCCTTACTTGTGACCTCAAATCCTTGGGGTTGTTCCATGTATATATCCTCCTCCAAATCACCATGGAGAAAGGTAGTTTTCACATCTAGCTATTTGAAATGCAAATCTTCAGTAGCCACAATACTTAAAATAGTACGAATAGAAGTCATCTTGACAATTGGAGAAAATATCTCATCAAAATCAATGCCTTTTTTCTATGCAAATCCTTTTACAACTAACCTTGCTTTAAATCTTTTCTTAACTCTGTCTTCCTCTTTCAACTAATAAATCCATTTGTTTGGTAAAGTCTTTTTGCCTGCAGGTAACTTACATAATTCCCAAGTCTAATTTTTTAGCAAGGAGTCCATTTCTTCTTTCATTGCAAGCTCCCATTGAACCTATGTATCCACCTGCATAGCTTCATCACACCCTTCTGGTTCACTAGCATCTATTAAAAAAATAGAATAAAAAGAGGGAGAAAATCTTTTAGGAAGTCTACTTAGCCTTGTTGACCATCTAACATTCACTGAAGTTTGTGGTATTTCTGGTTGTTGTTGCAGAGCATGAGGAACCACTGGAACATCACTATTTGGAGTATCATCTAGCATCACATAATCCTTTTCTTTCTTCTCATGCTGCTGCAACTAATCTTTGTACAATACCTTCTCATTGAATACAACATCCCTACTTCTTACAATTTTCTGATTTTCAAAATCCTAAAGCCTATAACCAAATTCATCAATGCCATATCCAATGAAGGTACACTTTTTTGATTTTGCATCTAGTTTGGTTCTATTTTTAGAATCTACATGTGCAAATGCTTCACATCCAAAGGTTTTGAGAAAAGAATAACTCACCTTCTTACCTTTCAATGCTTCCTCTAGAATACCACAGCCCAAAGGAACTAAAGGACCTCTGTTAATTAAATATACATCAGTGTTGACAACCTCTACCCAAATATTTAAAGGCAGCCCAACATGCAATCTCATGGTCCTTGCATGCTTCATTATTGTCCTATTCATGTGTTTAGCCACTCCATTCTCCTATGGAGTCCCTGGAACCATTTTCTGCATACAAATTCCATTAAAGGAATAGTAATCCTCAAATTCTTTACTGTAATACTCACCACCATTATCATATCTGAGACATTTTAATCTTTTACATGTCTCATTCTCAACCAAGCTTCTCCATTTCTTAAATGTTTCAAATACATCACATTTTTGCCTGAGGAAATAAATCCAAACCTTCCTAGTTGCATCATCTATGAATGTAAGATAATACCGAGAGCCACCAAGAGAAGATCCCTAAGCTAGTCCCCATACATCTGTATGCACAAGCTCCAACTTTTCATTTTTCTTTTACTTCCCATCCTTTAGAAAACTAACTCTCTTTTATTTTCCATACACACAACTTTCACATAAATCTATATTAATACATTTTAGACCTGGTAAAACTTTCTTAGAATGAAGTACCTTCATACTTTTTTCACTCATATGCCCAAGTCTGTTATGCCATAGTGTTGTCTTAGAACTTGCAACAACTGTTTTAGTCTATTCCTATGAACTTACAACAATAGATCCTAAACCTGTTTGTTTTTTCTTTGCAATAGCTAAAGTAGAAGGAACAGTATGACCTACAAAAAGATATAAGGTACCTACTTTCACACCTATTGCTACTATTAAGGCACCCTTTGAAACCTACCAATTTTTATCAGTAAATGTAACAATGCAACCTTCTTTAGCTAGTTGCCCTACTGAAATTAAATTCCTATTGAACCTTGGAACGTGTCTTACCTCTTGTAGTAGCCAATGATTCCAATTCTACAACTTAATAGTAACTCTTCCCTTTCCAACAATATGACACGGTTCATTATCTCCCAAATAAACTAGCCCAAAATCCCCTTGGACATAATCAAGAAAATAACTTCTATGGGGCATAGCATGAAATGAGGCCCTTGAATCTAAAACCCATGAATCATCAGCATTATCTAAGGAAAGAATCAAAGCATCATCTTCAAATTTATTACTTAGCACATTTGCCTCTTTATTGCCTTCTTGTTTGTCTCCTTCTTTATTCTTCTGAGACCAGTAATCTTTCTTCAGATGACCTAGTTTCCCACAGTACTACCAATCCTTATATCCTCTGGTTTGGGATCTCTTATCCTTTGATTTTCCTCATGACTTCCCATGACCTCCAATACCTTTTCCTCTCTCCTTTGATCTGCCCCTACTTTTTATATTCAAAACTCTGCCTGATGTGGATCCACCTGAGCTTTTCCTATGAATTTCCTCACTCAGAATAACACCAACAACATCATCAAATTTTAGGGTATTTGAACTAGAAACAGAGTTACTAACCGCTATTACCAAACTATTCTATCTTTCAAGCAAAGAACATAATATCAAGAGAGCTCTAACTTCTTCATCAAATTTTACATTTATAGAAGTCAATTGACTGGTAATCATATTACATTCATTTAAATGATCTATCACAGATCTACCTTCAATCATTTTCAGATTAAACAAATGCTTCATGAGAAATACCTTATTTGAGGCTTAGGGTTTTTCATACAATTTAGCCAAATCTTTCATCAGACCATATGTTATCTTCGCTTCTGTTATATTGAATGCCACTAATGGTGCTAGGCACAAGTGAATAGTTCCCAGTGCCTTTCTATCAATAATATTCCAATCCTAATCAGTCATTATTGCCAGTTTCTTGGCTACTCCTTCCAACGGCATCCATAAATCCATCTGATAGAGATAATCCTCCATCTGCATCTTCCATAACTAATAGTTTTGCCCATTAAATTTGTCTAGCTTCAATTTATCCTCGTCCACCATTGCTCCCACTCAATTGTGAGACTCCCACTCAACCGTGAGACCTTCCTGCAGATGATAATCAAATGCAACCTGCTCTGATACCACTTGTTAGGGTTAGCCAGTAGAAGATATCAATTAAGTGCAAATAAAGATTAAATAGAGGAATGAAAAATACACAGAAATAATAACAGTGAGAGACAAGTTTTAATGTGGTTCACCAAAACTCAGGCTACATGCACCAACAAGGAATCCAATATTATTATCTAGTAAATCTAACTGATTACAACCAGCAATCCCTACAACTCAATACCATTGCAAATGCTACAATACAATATCCACCAAAACTCTAAACCTTACTCGCTTTTATCAAGCCTTATGTCGATTACAAAAATAGGGTTTTTTTTATGTCGGCTCATGGAAAAATTTTGTTGGGGGCTGCACCCCTGAACCCCCACTTGAGGTCCAGCCTAGCCCTAAACCTCGATGAGGATACATAACTAGTGTACAGTACTTGCATGATCAGTCATCACCTACCAACATCTTCTTCACTTGCTTTTATCGAATTCAAAATATCTTATTTATATCATCTACAATATCCTCACATGATTCACATTGGCCTCAAGTTGGTAGAAAGGTTGATACTACATGAGATGTGTTACTAACTAAATATAAAAAATTATAAGTTACAAAGGTCCAATAGTGGATACTCTCCATGCAACACACTAGAGACCTTCACAATGCATACTAAATATATCAAAAATATTCCTCTTTGGCAAAAACCTAAAATAAACATTTTGTAAAATAAGAATAGTTTCAACAACACACACTATCAACTTGTAGCCACTTTGTGAACTGAATCACCAATCTCCACTTATCCAATCAACCTCAAACTTTAAATGAAGATACAAAAACCAAATACAATTCTACAACCATAACTCTAGAAGCTAATTCCTCAATATGGTAAAATACACTAACTTTTACCATTACATATTGCTAATGACAAACTTTACACACTTACAAACTACTTAAATTAGACCAAAAATGTTACATCCCCAACTTATGATTTAGAATTAAAACTTATTTTATGTGGTAATCAAGAAGATTAACCATAGTCTACTGATTTGATATTATGGAAATATCTAATTTAATCTTTGAATATGCGGTTAATGACTGATGATAATTAGTTATGAATATTAATTAATTTGAATTATGGGATATGATAATGATGTGCTGATCATGGTTTTGTGATCTTGAGTGTGAACAAGAAAATATAACATCCTTTGAAGAAGGAAGGAGATCATCATCTTGGAGGAAGGGTTAGATGTTGTGAAAACAAGATTGATTAGCCATCTGGGTATCAGTTCTCCATGTCATCCTTAATCCCTTGTAAGTTGTCATGAGGTATGTCTCTTTTCTTAGAAACTAAGTTCTTTATGAGTCGTCTTGTCAATGATGCTATCACGAGATGATATGATGACTAGATGACATTCCTAGAACATCATCACAAGTCAAGAGATAGTCATATTAAGAGATGAAGAGATCTCTCGTTACCCTATTTGTATATGGGGATATTATTTCCTAGTCATTTGACTAAGGGATATAGTCAATTTAGGGGGAGTATTACTCGACCCCAACAATCATCAATCTTGTTGTGTATTGTCTTTTGATTTCATTTCTTTAAAGATAATCTTTAATACTATATATACTAATATTTAACCCTTAGCATATGTCTATAAGAGGAACCTCTTTAGAAGTTGACAACAATAATGTTGTAACTTTTGTAAAATCTACTAGTTTATATTATCAAATTGTTAATTTTGTTGATAATTGGTTTTGTGGAGCGAAGGGGAGCTTCGAGCTCACCCTATTATGGAAAATGTCATGTTTGAGCAAGTCTTGATCATGGTAGTTAGCTAAGTTACGAAGCCACTCCCACCACCTTAGTTAAGGGTGGAAGTTCCACAACTTTAGGCATGCAAGTGTTGGGAAGGGGTAACTCCTTTAGTCTTCTTGGAGGATGATGATCAGGGTGTTGATGATCATTAGTTTCAAGAAAGAAGATGGAAGGAGATCTCACTTTGTGCTAATGTAGTGTAAGAATTTTATTCTTATTTACACTATGGGGTATGATTTTCTTAATATCGAGCTCCCATGTCATATGCATATCTTTGGGAACCTTTGTTGTTTAACTATCTTAGTGGTAACCCTATCTCAGTTATATACTTTGGCAATAGCTCAAGGCCATGGAGGCTAAGCTTGCAAACCTTTAAAGCAATTTTTTTATTTGGAGACTCGATGCCTTACGGGTGAGTTTATTACAATTTTTGTTTTCCCTATACTTATGCTTGAGGCTAATGGCTGAGCTACGTTATAATGTATTCTTGTCTATGTTTATTTGATTATCTATGTTTTGGGGTGAACAATGCTTTCTAGGGGAGCAATGCTCAAGCCCATAGTAACATTGTAAGTATGTGACCCTAATTAATTGAGTTGATACCATTAACACTTATGTACATATCCCGAAACTCTTTGATAAGGGTGTGTAAATATATTTATATGCATAATTAATATGGTTTAATTTTCTTATGAGATGTTATCATATTATCATTTTTATCTCATATTGTTATGAGTTGGTGGGGCACTCACCCAGTCATCACCCACGAAGAGTGATAAGGAGGGTGGTGGCCAAGTAAACCATATTTTCATGCCTTTATTCTTGCCAACCAATCAAATGATGGAGATGTGGCGAGCCAAAACGTAGGAAAGATAACCTTGTTTAGGCATGCATGCAAAAGGGAATCAGTTATGACCAATTGGAAGGAAGGAGAGGCATGATGCTCTTGTTTCTTTTTAGGTTGGCAAGTATTGTTTTTGGGTAGTCACTTGTTTTTTGGTGTGCTGGGAGTTACAACTCTTAGAAGAAGAGAAATAGATAGTATTTTCTTGCAAATTACATGAGAACCTCAGGGAGTAGAGCTAAGTTCTATGTATGCTTTGAGCTAGTGAATACATTTGAATGGACTCTTATTTAGGTACAAGATGAAGCTCAGCAATTTATACTTGATATCAATCTTTTTTTTATAGTCTTTCATCGTGCATATGAAAATATCAACTGTATTGAAACTCACGAGAATTCATTACTACTATAAAGGGTGATTTTTGGATAATTGAGTTTTTGGTTTGATTTGTGTGTATATCCTCCTTTCACCCTTACATTCAAGGACCTAGGGTTGAGTTGCAATGTACTATCATACCCTAGGTCACTATGATATGTAGGGAAACTTGGATTTTTATGATTAGATTGACAATTTCCTTCTCTAATGTTCAATTGTACCTTAAAACCCTAATTATGCAAATACAATAGTAAACAGATCAACTATAGAAAATGCTTCTACAGAAAGATGTAAAATATCAAATAATTATGCGCCTATTTTTGGGGTTCCAAGGCGGAAAAGTCTGGGACTAAAGAGTGGGTGCCCAAGTCCAATGCCCTATTTTTTGTCGAGATCTAGAAACTTAGTCTGGAACATATATCTGTTGTACTTGATATGTTCCTATTGCAGAACTTTGAGGATTAATCAGCAGGTGCCCAAGTCCAGGGAGCTATTCCTTTCACTAATCTACAATCCTGACACTCTATTGTACCCTCCTACAACTTTACTTTGTTTGCAACTCCAACCTGTAACCTGCAATCATGAAAACTTTGGGAGGGGTTGTGGTGTTTAGAGGCTTGCCTCAGTCAAGCCTCAGAGAGACATTCAAGTGTTTCAAACACCATTTTTAGATAGAGAGTGCGGGCCTTGGGAGGCAAAGGGAAAAACCAAATGATAAATTCTCAATAATCAAAATAGATATCACCTTGTAGTGAAGATATCATGGGAGGAATAAGCTCTTCATTCCATGAGGAGATGGATGCTCAAATTTGCAAACACAAACACATAGACAACACAAAACTACTCTTGCAACACAACAAAAGCCTTGAATCACCTTTAGAACACAACAGTTTGATATTAATCATCTAGTTTACAAATGAATGCCTAATTATACTTTTATATGCAATTACAAACTGCCAAGTTTTCGTAAATTCAAACTTATCATGTCAGCTTAGGGACCAAATAATGGTCATAAACTGACACTAAAAACTTGGGCCTGACTCAAAATAGGGTAAGACTAGGGTGCAGGTACCCAAGTCCTCCCCTTATTTTGGGAAGGGTTACATTCAAGGGGTCCCCCTCGGCCCTATTTATCATGATACCCAGGGTTCATTCCATCAGGATGTTGAATTATGATGCAAGATGTCCTAAATGCACACTAGAGACATTTTCTAACATTACATTTAGCCACCACTTTAATTTATGTATAAACACAAGGCCAATACATGCATTAAAGTACAATCAACAAGCACAACAAACACGCCAAGCATGGAGAAGACATGCTAGGCACATTGAAGAAAATGGCAAGCATGCAAAACATAGAGAAGATAGTTATAATCACACAAACCATGAAGAATACAATAAATGCATAGAAGACACATTAATGCATGGAAGACATGAATAATTTCTTTTCTTTTCTTTTTCTTGTATATATGAAATGCAAATGCAAGTACAAGAATGTAAACAAACCTCCCATAATACAGGATGCACTCATCGTGTAGGTCTTTAAACTGTATATATGGGGCAACACACACACAAGACATGCAAAACCTCCCAAAATGTAGGATGCACTCATCGCGTAGGTCTTTAGATTACATATGGGGAAACAAACATGCCATACAAAGAAAAGCATGCCAAACACACACACTTTGAAGACACGAAGAAAACATGGCAGACAAATGATGGAGTGTTCCTATTTCTAGGCTTAACACCATCTTAGGCACATTACAGGGACACACTGACAATTGGGCTTTGCAACAACAATTACCGAAGACATGCTTAAGGGTTGAGTTAGTCACAAAAATGCTCCCCATCTCTGTAGAGGACTTTTGAAAATTATAGGATGATGTAATCTGCTCCAAGAAATACATCATCCCTGCCTTCACAAAGGGCTTAAGAAAAAGGATATGCTCTATATCCTACCTACGTAGAGGGCTTACATGATTGATCAATTGCAAACAAACTCATGATACAAGATGCACTCATAACGTTGGTCTTTAAACTACACCTGAGGACAAACACATTATTAACATCTACAACAGACAACTTACCTTATATGCCCCCACCTTAAAGTGGTTGATATCATACATCGATATCAAGCATGTTAAGGTGGAAGAAAGCACACAAGGGAACATAGACTTTGGCACAACCCATGCCCCCCAGAGGTGACATGTACTTTATGATTGCCAAATGTTCCCACAAACACATTCCTGCAAGAAACATGTTAGTGTCCATAATCATGATAAACAACAACATCAATACATATGAAATCTGAGGCATGAAAGATTCAAGATAGACAAAGTGCCTGAAGCAACAGTATTGTTATGATTTGTAAATGAGATAGAACACCATCAAAATCACTATGCAGAAAGCATGAGTGATTCAATTAGCCAAGTGTTGGATAAGATACACAAACCCATTGTCATATTAGGAACTAAGTCCAATTTTTTATTTCTTATGAAAGGGATGCTAGGTCTACATCAATATAAATGTTTTTCATCATCCGCACCCTAGATGGAAACACTAGAGGAAGTGAAACAATAAATAAGAGAGGAAAAAAAAGTGTCTTAGGGACAATCATCTAGGAGGGTACCCCTAGGTCACCAACTACAATGCTATGTCCGCAAGACACAACACACAATAATGAAATTAGAGAGAGGCAATATAGAAGAATGGTGATACAAATAGAAGGTCACAACAGAGGCAGTCTCTTGGTATCCCAGACCTTACAAGAGAATCAAGCTTCATCCCAAGAAGCCTAAACAACACATAACACATCGCGGGGGAAGCACATCACGAGAGAGATAAATAGTTAGAGATACTTACCTAGTAGGGCTGTCATGCTAAGTCTCATCATCAAGTAAATCATCATCATCTTCCCACTCCCATATTTTAGAGGAAAGCGGGACATAAGGTACCATAGACTAATTCTCATCATTGTTAGAGTCATCTTTGTTTTGTTTAATGTTTGGATCAATGTTTTCTTGTTCAGAGGCAAGCTTTATGACATAAGCTTGTCTTCTTCATCTTCATTCTCTTGCTTTTCTATTTCTCTTTCTTCAACCACTTATCTCTTGTAAGATAGGGCTTTTCTCTTTCAATGGTTTTTGCAATTTAGAAGAGGAAGCACTAGGATCAAATCTCATTTGTCTAGGTGGCATATTTTGTTGTTGGCTATTACCTCTTGATCCCTGTAAGGATGACAGGGGAGGAACCTCAGTATAGGGACCTTGTCCTTTTGGTCTGTGGTTCTCTTCAAATGTGGGTTGTTTGTCTTTTGTCATTTCTTGCATAGAGGGTCTGGCTATTGGATGTAATAGTTTTGCTTTGTAATTTCTATAGCCCAAGAAGTTAAAGTCTGCTCATGGTTCAGGTTTCTCTTTGTTTTTGTCCCCAAAATAATCCATTTTGTAATGTTTTCTTTCAACCAAAGGTTTGTATTTATTTCGGGAGATGTTAATCACATGTCCCTCAAAAGGAAATTTTAGACAATTATGAATTATTGAAGGGACAACTTTCATTTCCTTTAACCAAGGGTGTCCCAATTTTATGCGAAAGTGGTTAGAAATGGGGACAACATCAAACCATTGTTCTACATGTTTCTCAAATATAGTTACCAATAATGATACCTTACCCAAAGGTTTTATAAAGGTTCCCTTATGTGTTTTAATCATCATGTCCGAAGCGTCATAAGATCTTTGCATCAAATTATGTAAATAGAGGAAATATTCCATGGAAACATTAGTCATGCAATTAGGATCAATAAGGTTTCCATCCATGGGGTTTCCTATTATTTCCACAGTGATGTAAAGAGGTTAGTCAATGTCTCCAATTGTTCTATCATGAGGTGTAAACACAATTTCAGGTTCGGGGACCTTTCTCTTCATGTACGGTTTAAGAGGGAACCTATTTTTGTTATTTAAATTAGATTCCATGAGTTCCAATTAATATTTAAAATTTTTTTCAAAAGATATGCCAACAACAAGTGAAAAATTATATGTAAAAATGACCTAAAATGCTTGATTTTTTTGTACTTTCTCAATGTAATTGAGTGAAAGAAAAGGTGTTGTAAGGATTTTGATCAGGGGACAAAAGTTACATATCTGATATCAGTCCAATACAGAAATAATATCCTTCACAATGCACTCTTGATTCAAATCTAAGATGATGCCAAGTCAAAACATACTGAAAATGAACTAAACTATGTTATTTTTCACCAAATCTCAGTGTACAAGACCATGACAAAGGGTGTTATGAGGAAAATGATAATGAATAGAAAATTATATCAGCAATAACAGCCTCTTAATTCTAAAATATCTGTCACAACACGCTTATAGTGCCACTTAAGGTCAAACCCTAGTGAAAATATAGAAAAAATAGGCAATTTTTCATAGCTTTTCAATTCCAAGACCTAACCAAATGGATGTTGTAAAGAATTTAAGGAGGTGAATAAAATAATATCAGTTATATTAGTTATATCAGTCACCTCAATCCATAAATTTTTTTAGAACACACTTGGAGTGGAAACTAGGCCAAACCCTGGGGCAAAAATAGCAAAACAAGTGTGGGTTTTCACCAAATTTTCAATACAAGAGCCTAATCAAAAGGTGTTGTGAAGACATTTAGGAGGAGAAGAAAATTATTACCCTATTAACAACCAATTAGTGCAAAATTATCCTTCATAGGATGCCTATGGTACAAATTTAGAGAGTTGATAAGGCCAAATCTAGTGAAAATCAATGTTTTTGAAGCCCTAGGTTTAAGATCTTGACACAAAATGCTATATGAATGTTTTTCAAGCTGATATATGATGAAAATTACATTCTCTTAGATCTGAAAATGATTTCCAATCTCTAACATGCAAAATGCAAGTGCAAATCTAATGAAAAATCAATGAAAATGGTAGTTTTTTGTTGACTTTTTATATGCAAAAATGCAAAATTTTAAAATCTAAAAGCAAATTTGTACTAAAATGAAAGACTACCAACAAATGAAAATTTGAATGAGTCTCTAAAATTAGTAGAAAAATATAAAACAAGATTTTACCTATAGACCCTAGATTTTGGAATTACTAGGTTATATGCAAAATTCACAATTTTCAACAAAACCCTAGCAATTTTATGATGAAAATGTAATGCAAACCAATGAATTTTTGTAATTTTCTGAAATTTAAATCAGATCTAATGTAAAAATTAGAAATTTGATGAAATCCAAACTAATTCATGCAACATACAAACCCTAGAATGCAATATTTTTTCAATTTTTCTAAATTTTCAATTTTTTTGTAAATTTTCCAATGCAATAAGATGAATGACTATATGAATGAATCAAACCACTAGAAATATGAAGAAAAACACTCAGCAAGGTGCAAACAAGTCCAATAATAAGAGTTCACTAAAATGTAAAGGGTTATTTTTGGATACTTGTGTTTTTGGTTTGATTTGTGTGTATATCCTCCTTTCACCCTTACATTCAAGGACCTAGGGTCAAGTTACAATTTTCTATCATACCCTAGGTCACTATGAGATGTAGGGAAACTTGGATTTTTATGATTAGATTGACAATTTCCTTCTCTAATGTTCAATTGTACCTTAAAACCCTAATTATACAAATTCGACAGTAAACAGATGAATTACGAAAAATGCTTTTGTAGAAAGATGTAAACTATCAAATAACTGTGCACTTGTTTTTAGGGTTCTAAGGAAGAAAAGATGAGGACTAAATAGAGGGCACCTAATTCCAGTGCCCTACTTTTTGTCAAGATCTGGAAACTCAGTCTGCAACCTGTATCTACTGTATTAGAGATTTTCCCATTGCAAAACTTTGAGAACTAATGAGTGGATGCCCAAGTCTAGGGACCTACTCCTTTCACTGATTTGCAATCCTGACACTCTGTTGTACCCTCCTACAACTTCACTTTATCTGCAACTCCAACCTGTAACCTACAATCATGAAAACTTTGGGAGGGGGTTGTGGTGTTTAGAGGCTTACCTCAATCAAGCCCCAAAGAGACATTCAAGCCTTATGAACACCATTATCAGATATAGAGTGTGGGCCTTGGGAGGGAGAGGCAAAAACCAAATGATAAATCCTCAATAATCACAATAGGTATCACCTTGTAGTGAAGATCTCATGGGAGGAAGAATCTCTTCATTCCATGAGGAGATGGATGCTCAAATCTACAAACACAAACACATAGACAACACAAATCTACTCTTGCAACATAATGAAAGCCTTGAATCACCTTTAGAACATAATAGCTTACTAGTAATAATCTAGTTTACAAATGAATGCCTAAACATGCTTTTATATGCAACTACAGACATTCCCACCAAGACTTTTTAAATTCAAACTTACCGTGTTGGCCTAGGGACCAAATAACGGTCATAAACTAACATTAGAAATTTGGGCCTGACCCAAAATAAGTAGGACTAGCATGTTGGTACCCAAGTCCTCCCCCCTATTTTGGGAAGGGTTAGGTTCAAGGGGTCCCCCTAGGCCCCATTTATCATGATACCCATGGTTCATTCATCAGGATGTTTAATTATGTTACAAGATGTCCTAAATGTACACTAGGGACCTGGGAGCTAAACCTTTTAAGGGAAAAGCCCCCAAGGGGACATTTTTTGACATTACAACTACACTGTGGCTTACTAAGCCATTAAAGACACATAGTTCTTTGTTGTGTTTTAAGAAGGTGAGTATGTATTACATGCAAAATTTAACATGCAAAGCTCACTATATGTCGTAAGGAAGAAAATTAAACTATATTTTAACTTCTATTCATCATATCATTGTAGGATGACTGTGACAATGAGTTCAATGTGTTCAATGACTACCTAAGATAAAACCTGATAGGGTTATCACCTTTATAAAATGGCTTTCAAGCCATGATAATAGTTATAATGTCTCATAAGGATGTCTAACCGCCGTGAAGTCTTAGACTGTATGTTTGTTTTGTAAATCTAAATAAGGCAACTGAAGAGTATTGAAGTAATAGCCAAGAATAATGGCTCTTATACTTGATGGTGGTATGATATTAAGTGAGCTTGAATTGTTCAATAATAAAGAAAGTTTTGTTTGGAAATATTGTCATTGACATTAAAAACTAATGACCCTAATATACCTGAAGTAGAACTTTATAGGTCGATAAAGATTTCCATTGAGTTTACTATGGATATTAATTCTATAACAAATTCTCATGGTTATGAGAAGGAATATTCAGTCATATTGTTGTCTTGTGATACTATAGTTTTGAATTATATTCCCATAAGGGAAATATATTCTTTGAACATTCTTTACAATAAAGAACCTTGTTTCCTTATATTTGGTTGCCTAATAGTACATGCTTGCCTTATTTCCAAAATGTGAGTTACATCTGTTGCGAGACACCCTCAAGAAGGTCTTCCAAGATCAAATTTTGTAAAGGGTATGGATTCTATGAGTCACTGTAAGTTCAAAACATTGACTTTTTTAATGGAATGTAAACCATGGACTAAGGAAATAAAATAAACCTTGAGATAAGGGTACAATGTGATCATCGACTGGGTTAAGTCACAAGTCAAAAACATGATTAAACTTTTATCTTTATGAAAGTAGGGGAATAAGGTGATGTGGAGTCATAGATTCCCCATAGCAAAGCTTGACTATTAATGATAGTTAATATTAGAACCATGATGTATCTTACGTATTTAAATAATATGTTGATTCTTGGTAGAAGGAGAAATTGGAGAAGAGGCAAATTATATTACCTTGTAGGAAGCTTTAAGTTCCTACTGGGGTTGTTGGAGGTACTATTACTTTTATATAATCATATACTTATGAGAATGAATACTACGATTAGTATGAAACTCTTCCTTTTCAATGTAAATGGAAGCCATCTTTATCAAATCGCCATACTTCATTAATGATGTATAAGATACTAAAACTCATGAGAATACTTGAGATAGAGTTTTTTTAATAAGACCATATTATTATTCTATTATGATATGAGTCTTAAATGTCATGATCTTGATTGTAAACCTTGAGATAAGTCAACATGAAACTGTGAAACTAGGAAGGTAAGAAGTTGGAAAATTTATTTTGGCTATTGAGATTTTTGGAAAATGGAACAGGGTGATGAGGAGTCATAGGTTCTTTGTTGTGAAATAAATCTACTTATTTTGACTTTTGTCATATTGGAAAATGGAATAGGGTGACAAGGAGTCATAGGTTCCTTGGTGTGAAAGTAATCTATTACATTTGATGAACTCCTAGATAGGAGTCAATTGTCCTAGTATAGGACTATGAATTTAACTATATTCATATTTTACTAGACTCCGAGAGGTCACATTAAACATACTCTAGGACATGAAAACTTCTAATTCGAGTAAGGGTGGTGGAAATATGACTACATTCATTGTGAAACGTATATGTGTGTAAATCTTTGACCAAAGTAATGCATCCGTCTTTGCATGCATTGTCGGTCCACAGTGCTCTAGATGGCCTAATGTCTCTAGTAGTGTCATACATAGTTAGAGTGGATCTATAGTTGTGTGACCGTGAGACATTAGGAAGGACACAACACTAGATACTTAAATAGCTAACCTTATGTTTCCTAATATCTAACATTTTCGTGAAGGGTAGGGCCACTTCTAGTTAGGAAGTTGAGCGAGGGACTGCGGGTCCGTGGTTGGTAGAAAAGCACTAGGATGATGCTCTCCTTCCCAAGCATGAGACATCCCAAGGCTTATGGAGACAAATGTCATTGGTTCTAGATACATTACTTGCATTCATGACCAGAGGGTCTATTGTAATAGATTAATTGATTTATGATGTCTTGGGCATAACTTGTACTTGATTAGTGATGGTTACTCACTAAATATTTGTATACGATTATTGTAATGTAAGTCTTGTTATATTTTGATTAGAATGACATGGTTAATTGATGAAAACATAATACTTCTTTGGTTAAAAATCTGATTTACTCAATCATCTTCTTAACTAATTGATTGATTAAGATACTTGATTATGTTAAATCTTGAGCATTATGGATAGTGATGTTACAAAAAACTCCATTTATTTAGACATGATACCAAAAGCTTAGGATACCCAAGGATGTGCCTACCTTAGGTCCCATGGGTTGAAGAATGAAAAATATAGACCTAGAAAACATTACACACACATAATGAGGCATTTTGTAAGATTAAATTTATTTTTAGCACAGTAAAATTATTTTGAGTTGATACAAACTAAGTGATATTATTGTATAGGAACCTAAAATATAGTTTTAGGTCCAATTATAGGTCCAAACAAAAAATTCCTGTCTAGCATGGATTAAAAAATCCACTCTACTAAAGTTTGGTATATTTTTTCTCTTAGGTCTCTTAGGAGACTTTTCCAAAACCTTGTATCTTGGAAGGATCAAGACACTTGGGGAGAAAAAATGAAACTTAACCTAACATTCATCCACCCACCCTAACATATTGGCACTATCAATTTGGTCCCATGAGGTGAAGAAGGAAAAATATGAGACTGGGTAACATTACACTAAATGTAAATGAAGCATTTTGGAAGATTGCAATCATTTTTGGCATGGTCAAATAGTTTTTAGTTGATGAAAATAGAGAGAGGTTATTTTAGAGAGACCTAATATCCAATTGTATGTCCAAATGAGATATTCCTATCTGCCACAAATTTTGAGAACCACTATATCAATGTTTGGCAATTTTGTCTCTTAGGTCTCTTAAGAGACTTTGCTAAAACCTTATATCCCTAAAGGATTGAGACACTTGGGGAATGGAATGAGGACTCCCATAACATTAACCCACCCACCCCTACATTTAGTACCATCACTTTGGTCCCATGAGGTGATGAACAAAACAATATGACACTAAGCAACATTACAATAAATATAATAAGGTATTTTATAAGATTGCATTTATTGTTGGAACTATTGAATAATTTCAAGTTGATAAAAAATAGGTGATTTTTGTAGAGGGACTTGACATCCAATTATATGTCTAAACCAAGCATTCCTAGGTGCCACAAATTATAAGAACCTCTCCATGAAAGTTTGGAGAGTTTTTATCTTTTATCTCTTAAGAGACATTATTAAAATAATGTAGCTTAGAAGGATCAAGACATTTGGGGAAAAAATGAGGCCTCCACTAGCTTTAAATAGCCCATCTCAATATGTTGGCACCACTCATTCATTCGTATGAGATGAGTAAAAAAATATGACACTAGGCTACATTACACTGAATGTAATTGAGGTATTTTGCAGGATTAAATTTGTTGTCAGAATGATCAGATAGTTTTGGGTTGACAATAACTAAGAGAGGTTATTGGAAAGGTACTTGAGATCCCTCTTTAGGTAAAAATGAAACATTCATAGGCCACAAATTTTGAAAACTATTCTATCAAAGTTTGGCAATTTTTTTCTCTTATATCTCTTTAGAGACATTGCTAGAACTGTGTATCCTAGAAGGATAGAGACACTTTGGGCATGAAATTATGCCTCCTCTAGAATTAATCCACTCACCCCCAACATTTTGGCATCATCAACTCATTCACACAAGATGAAGATCAAAAAATATGAGACTAGGAAACATTACACTAAACACAAATTAGGTATTTTATAAGAATACATTCATTGTTAGCATAGTCAAATGGTTTTTGAGTTGAAAAAACTAGGAGATGTTATTATAGAGGAACTCAAAATCCATATTTAGGTGTAAACAAAAAATCCTAGGTTCCATGATTTATGAGAACTCCTCTTTCAAAGTTTGGTAGTTTTTCTCTTAGGTCCCTTGAGAGACTTTGTGAGAACTATTGTAGGATAGAAGGATTGAGACACTTGAGGACCAAAAAGAGGCATCCCATAGAATTCACTCACCCATTCTAACATGTTGGCACCATCCATTTTACCTAATGAGGTGAGGAACAAAAAAAGTGATTCTTTGCACCATTACATTGAATGCCACTAAGTCATTTTGCAAGAATACATTCATTGTTGGCATGAAAAAATGGTTTTGAGTTGACAAATACTATGAGAGGTTATTATAGAGGGACTTTGGGATCATTAAGATGTGTAAAAGTATAATACCTCAAAATACTTTAGTCAATACCAAACAACTGACTCATCTCCCAAGAGCAAGCAATCATGCTATCTAACACTAGCAATGGAATCCACAGGAAATCCATCAGTCATAACCCATGTTTCTCAAAGGAACACATAAGAATTTATAAAAATTAGATTTTGCATTTTAGAACATTATGACCAGAAGATAGTAGTGTCAAGAAACAATATATGATTAGTTTCTGAGTCAAGTTCAAAAATCTAACAAGATGATAAATTAAAAGAAAAATGTCTTAGGACTCTAAGACTTTCAAGAATGGATGTCTAAGAAAGGAACTAACATGTTATCATAGGTTGAAACCAGAGTGTGTGTTTAAGATAACATCACCTTCTTACAAATAGGAAACTCAACACAACAAACCACTAAAACAACAACAACTACAAAAAGCAAACAACAACTAAGAAGAACGAACAACTAATCAACGAAAGAAAATAACAAACCAAAAACTAAGCTAAGGAAAAGACAAAAACAACCAAGTGATACGAAAGCAAAACTAAACTAAAGACGAACCAACACCTGAGTCAAATGACATCAAGGAGAAAATTTATTCCAAGACGCAACATGAAATAGAAAACCTTACTCTAACCTAGCTATGTACAGGCAACAGAGAGATGTAACCCAAGACACTAAGTATATACATGCCCTAGCATGATTATTTAGTATGTACAGCAGCAATAATGCAATAGTGACAGTTCTCAACCAAGCAAATTCATCCTTGAACTCAGACCATTGACCTTTCAAGCGACAGTCCTCAAACATAGGAAGAATTTATGGAGGTATTATGATTAATTGAGTGTTCTCATCGGGACCATGATTTATCCAAATGCAGGTTGTTCTAACCCAATTCTCCATAATCAAATTCATACTCAACATGTTCAAGATGTTCAAGATTATCATCAATATGATTATCATTGCTATCAATGCTATCAACTAGAAGTTCATGATGTTCAAATTTAAAATTCTTCCAATCAATAGAAGGGAAAGATACAACCTGATGCTCGTTGTTTTCAATGAGACATGGCCTACCAAGAATTTGATCATACTCTAAGCATCCATCAGGAGGTCACCACTGATGGTAGATGAGCTTTTTATCTTCTTCGTACTACATGATTTCATCATCCAACTCCTTAGTGATTTCAAGCAATGGTGTTAACAACTTCTTGATTTCAACGTCCATAGCAACAGCATGTTCATCAACTGTTATTCTTTTTGGCTTGATACTTTCTTGTATAATGTTAGAAACGTCAAGCATTGACCTAAATTGCTCTTGTCTATTCCCAAGCTCTTCATTAGAATGCTCTTGGATGATGACATCTAAATTATTTTGTAACGCTTCTAGTTCATAATTTTCTAACAATGTGCTATGTATTTCTTCTAGTTCATTCTCAAGGATCTCTTAATGTAAAGTAGATGCATACTCCTCAAGAAACTTATCTTCGTCAAATTCAGTTTCCTGCCACAAACTTGAACTTCTTTCTTTCTCAATTGCTGCTTCAAGTGCTCTAACATCTTCTAAACCCTTCTTACAATCCTCTAATGCTTTTGATAACTTTTGTTTGAATGCCTCTACCTCTTCAAGATTGATAAATTCGTATTCATATTCCTTCTCACTGGTACATTGTTTATCAAAGTTCTTTGTAGTAAGGGCTCCTTCCTCAATAGGTACACCAGCTTCTACTTCCTTCATGGCTTGATGAATTGTTTCCCAGTATTTCTCAGAATTGTATTCCAAATGATCTATATTATGCACCCTACACCAATTCCTAGAAAGCAATATATTGTTAACACTTAAATCCTTGTCATTCTTCAAATCTTTCTTGATTTTCTCTTTCAACTTCTTGAATGCTTCACCATCAATAGGAGTATTAGGATTTATCTTTGAAAATACAACTAGCTCATGTACTTGTAAGAATGAAATTTTCTTCTATACTGCTAAGTCCATCCTTGATAAGAATGTTATACAATCTGCCTCTCACTGATCATTTGTATTATGATTACGACATCCATATTTGCACTCAAAGTCTTTCAAACTCTTGCCACCAAGATGCTTATTCAACAACCACCATAGCTAGAGAACAATTGGAGTTGAATTTGTAGGATCATACCCAACAAATTTCCGCATATCCACTCTTGAATCCATGGATGAGAACTCCATCTTCTGATTTTTTTGTATTTTTATTTTTTTCTTTTTTTTGGGTTTTTTGAAACTTTCTACTTTTTTGTATTTTTTTGAAATTTTTTACTTTTTTTTGTATTTTTTGAACTATAAGAGATCTTGAAATCTCAAATTTTCCTTGAAATCTCACTTCAAACCTTAATCCACCACTTTGGAGTATCTTATTACTCTACTTGAAATGAAGAATATCTACGTTTAGGCCCTCTTAGCGCCAAAAATGTTGATGATTGTTTTTAGATAGGTCAATAATAGAGTAAAACACTAGAGTATCCCACTCTCTCTTGAATAAATCTCTTCAAAGGCTAAACTATGTAATCCAATGAAGTAACTCCAAGGTTCCTTTTTATGATTCATGATGGGTTAACTCAGTGATTACATGTGATCTTGCTAATAATCACAAAGAGACTTACATTGGACTCTTCTTCTTTCATTCAACTTATTCCTCCTTTTAGTGTGGATGATGTATGTACAAGGTTTCAACAATGAAGAAAAGTAAAAAGGTAAGGGTTTAGGAAAACTAATCTAAGGTCAATGAAGTAATGATGATGTACAAATAGACAAACTCCTTGATAAACCTAAATCCACTTCACCAAGAATGCCTACAACTACATGAAGTTGGTGCAATCTCCTAATGTACGCAAATGGTTTTCAAATCATGAAGGCTTATGCAAGCACCCATCAGATGGTGTAGCTCAAACAAGCATCCATAATCAAACTTATGCAAATGAGGCTTAGTCTAGCTTTACACAACACTTCACCTATGATGAATGTTAAAAGCATGAGCTAGGAGTTGATCAAATATTCAACACAAACATACATTACATCAAAGAGCTACTAATCTATTTCTAATCTACTTTGAAACATCTTTCCACTCCACCAAGATACAAGAAACCATGTCATTTCACAAGATAAGACTTAACACCAAATAAATTCTAATGTTTTGCATTACTCTTGAGAAATATTTACAACAACTTCAAGTCCTCTCAAAGAATTTTGAGAGTCTCTCCTATTCTACTCCTAAAAAAACTAATAAATACAAATGAGGCAACAAGACCTTTATATAGAGGTCCAGATTACCATGAATGGCCTAGATTGATCTAGATATCCAAGGGCTCAGATCATGCCACCTCAGTAGGTAGTTACAACAACTTTCTATTTTTAGGACATGAGAGAGGCAATGAAGGCATGTTTTCCAAGAAGATAAGATAAGATAGAATCTTTGGAGCATCTTCCACATGGACCTCCTCTTTGTCTTCTTTCTTGTTGAATGAAGTGGTGAACTATGATTAGCTTGATGATGATGTACATGCCACGTAAGTGCTACCTTAGCATATTCCCAAATTGCATCATCTTGTATGATGTCTTGGATGTGATTGCTCTGAACTTATATTTTTGGGATATAACTCGTTGATCTTACCTTGTTCATCTTCTTGTAAATTAGATGGATGATAGATGTTGCTCATTTGGTTTAACTTTTGTAATGCTTCTTCTCTTGCAGGTAACTTGTAGATTGATCTTTGGATGCATCTTTATGTAGAGAGTAGTAGAGAATAGATGATGATGATGCTTCCTTCATGACTTGAAGAAGGAGATCTCTCTAATACTTGAAGATTAAAGAGTCTTGAAGTTGAATGGATGAATGCCTTGGAATGTTTGATGATGAAGCATTCCAACATGATGATCTTAAAGGGGGTCCTTTGGAGTATAGATATTGATAAAAACATCTTCCTTAGATGACTTCTCAAGGAAAATTGAATGCATCAGAGGAGCTTGAAACTCTATAGATGTCTTTGGGATGCTTGATGATGATGAATATTAGGGGTGTCAGCATGTTGAACTTGAAGTGATCACTTTGAGCAGCTTATGATGTTTTCTCCACACGGCAACTTGTTGACTTCACTCCTAGCATGAAGGTGACTCCAGATGTAAGCTCCTTTGTTGATTCCCTAGCTCCATTCACACTCCTGTAACACACAAGGAAGGAGACAACATCAATCCTTTTAATTGATTTCATAATACATAGAGATCATTTTAGATATATAAGAAGTATATTTAAGCATTCAACAACCCTTATCATCAAATTGACTTCACTTTTGATATCTCAATGACTTCAAACAATAGGAGATGACATAAAATAATGATACTCCAAGGAACCTAACTTAAACATGACATGAGGCGCAGTAGATAGGAATTTTGTCCTCTCCTTAGAACTAGCACAATAGATCTAAATTTTTATCTCTGAAAACTCCCTCTTAGCAATGGCGCATTGGTTAACCATTTTGATTTCTTCTTATTTTTTTGGTGCAGTGGTTGAGACTTTTGATGCTCGGTTTAATGATCGCTTAAAATTTGAAATAAGATACTTCATCCTTCATCTTTTCTTCACAAGGTGGCAGATTGGTTCATGATATTGAGTTCTGATTAGAAAGATGTCTTTAACTTAAGTTTAACTCCTTTCCATAAGGTGGTGCATCACTTGAAGGTTTTGTCCATCCTTGTCATAAGAGTTGCAGTTACACTCTTCACAAATCTTAATTTTGGTCTTCACTCTTAGAAAACTTGAATTCATGCTTTCCTTCTTACCTTTGAAGAGGGCACAACAGATAAAGATATTAAGTTTCTTCTTAATATTGGCACTCTAGATGGATGTCTTGTGTTCTCCTTCAACCTATCTTTAAACTCACTTGAATTTACCCTCCAAAATGGCATATTGGTTGAGAGATTAAGTGTTTTGTTTGAATATACTTAACATTTTAGCTCTACCCCTTCATAAGCGCAATGGTTAAGACTTTTAAAGTATTCTTAGAATCTCATGAAATCTTTCATTTAACCTCTTAGATCACCTTTGGATCAGGTGCAGCAGATAACAGATTGTATCCTCACTTAAAAGGTTGCATAAAACTTGAATAAGATCTCCTCCCCCACTAGCGCACTAGTTCAATATTTCAAGATCTGGTTCCTTAAGTTGGTGTAGCAGATGGCAATATCAGATCTTCATGAAAGTGGCGCATTTGATGACACTTTTGCTCACTTCTTAAACTCTAGAAATACTTTTCAACCTTTTACTTGGGTGGCACATTGGATGACACTTTTGATATCTTCATTGAAATGCTTTCAAGATCAAATTCACCTTCTCTCATAAGGGCGCAACAGATAGGGATGTTGAATCCTCTTCAAAAGATACTTCAAAACTGAACTCCCTTTGAGGTGGTTGCATTAGTTGAGATGTTTGATGCTTCGTTTGAATGAGAATTTTTTGAAGCTTAAACACAATGCCTTCTCCTTAACCTTGGTGCAACAGATGAAGGTTTAGTTGTCTACTTAAAAGATATTCTAAAAGTTGATTTGAACTTTACCTTATGATGGTGCACTACTTGACAAAATCAAATCATATAAAATCTGCACTTAAATAGTCAAAGGAACATCGTCTTATCTTGAGTGCATTAGTTAGCAATTTGGTCTTCTCTTGACCTTGGTGGACTAGTTAAGGATTTTAGATCCTCATTTGAAAGTGATCCAAGTGGTGCTTTGGTTTGGGTGCATTGCTTAGAGGTTTTGGATCCTTGTTTGAAAGATGCCTTGATGTTGGATCAAACTTCCCCACAAGTGGCGCATTGGTTCTAGATATTGATCTCTCTTCATCTCAATGGCGCATTACATCAGGAATTGTGAATCCTCTTAAATGATCACTTTAAAACTTGAAACTAATCATCTCATCCTTGGGCGCATTACATGTGGCGCAATGGTTAGGCATTTTGATCTCTGATTAGAAGACTCTCATTTCATCAAGATTTTGCACCACTCTTATGTCTTGTTACACTGGTTGAAGATTTCGTGCTCTCTTTAGTACTTAGCCATTTTTTCAGTGTCCTCAGGGAAAAGTATATTGAAAAATATATTTAAGTATATACTTTAAATATTTTTCAATATACCTTTCAGGATGTTTGAGATAAGTCTCAAATCCACCATATTCAACATGCAAAATGTAGAATTTGGAGGATCCACCAGATTTCAGACTTAGTCATTTTTTCAGGATTTTCAAGATTTCATGATACTAGACTTAGTCATTTTTAGGATCTCAAACATACATCAGGATTTATCTCAATGTTCATTATTTGGATGGAATTTGATCAAGACTCTTCATTACTGCAAGTTCATGTTCTAGATGAGACCTCCAGTTATAAAGAAAACACCTTCTAGGAGAGAGACTTATTGTTGGATTAGCAGAAGAAACGAACCTAAGACATCATCCAAAACCTAAATGCAAAGCATCAGAGCTAAAAAAAGGGGGAGTCCCCATTTGCAATGGGGCGATGTGTGATTTGGTCACAACAGGTCTCTTAAAGGACTTTGTCATAAAAGTGTAGGATGAAAGGATCAAGACACTCAGTCAACAAAATTAGGCCTCCTCTAACATTCAACTACCCAACCCAACATGTTGGTTCTATTTATTTCATTCCATGACGTGAGGAAAAAAAAGTGACTCTTCTCACCATTACACTGAACACCATTGAGACATTTTACAAGAATGCATTTATTGTTGGTATGGTCAAGTGGATTTGAGTTGATAAAAACCCAAATAGGCTATTTTATAGGTACCTAACATCCAAATTTAAGTGCAAGCAAAACATTAGTAGGTGGCACAAATTTAGAGAATCCCTTTGTCAAATTTGGGCACCTTTTTTCTATTAGGACTCTTCAGAGACTTTTCCAAAATTATGCATCCTACAGGGATTGAGAAACTTTAGGAACAAAAGTAGGCCTCCTATAAATTCACCTACCCACCTAGATGTGGTGGTGCCATTAGTTTGATCTGACGAGGTGAAGAATGAAAAGTGTGTCTCTAGGTGCTATTTAGTAGATGTTCGTAGATGTTATATTTATTTTGACATCGAAGGGAATATTTTTTCATCAAGTCACCAATATTTAACCACAGATAATTAAATATTAGTAATTTCGATACAATTAATATGTCAATTAAACAAAATCCTCAAAACTAATCATAATAAAATTAGATAATAGTAATCGTGATGAATTTTTAATTTGACTTGACTCAATAGATTTATCAATAGGAACTAAAATAACCCCTTATCATCAATGTGCTAAGTTTTAAGTATACAAACTAGCATGTTATGTTCTACAACATGCCCAACCAATGCTATTTATTTTCAATCAACATGACTTACATTCTTAGCTATGTACCATAAGATGCATAAATAGATTATTAATAATAATACCCATGCTTGGAAGATCCACTAGAAATAGCTTTCTATATTTATCAATGCATATGAATTATAAAAGCCAGTCTCAAAATGAAAAAAAAGAGAGTAAAAGATAAAAACTCACTAAATAAATGAGAAATAATAAGCCATTCAATAAAATATTCTACTTTTAAATAATTTCAATTTATATATATAAATGAATTGTTTTACATTTAAATTATTAATATTAATAGATATTATAAAGAAATATTTATATACTTTTTATTTTATTTTATTTTGTAATTTAATATAATAATTTAGTAAAATAATCCATTTTTAAATAATTTCAATTATATAGATATCAATGAATTACTTTACATGTAAATTATCAATATAGACATTTGATAAAATAATTTAATAATAACATTGTTTTATAGATTTAATAATTTTTATTGCATAATATTTTATACATGTAAAAATAAACTTTTAATTTTATTTTAAATTATTTTTTATAATTTTCTATATTTTTAAAAATTTAAGTTAAAAACACTTATATGAAAATAAATGTATATTAAATAAATCTTTAAAATTTAAATTATATAGAATTTTTTTTATTCACTGAAATATTATTTTATTGGGAGATACGATTAAACACTCTACATAATATAATTAATAAGAATAAGGATGTATTCAAACCATCTTATACAATAATATTTTTGTATTAAATGCTAAAATGATTATGTAATAATTGGCATAGAAACTACAACACGTGTATTTAGTTAAAATATTTTGTGGCACATTAAAAATTATTATATTTTGGTATGGATTTGAATGAAATTAATAGAAAGGTGTTAGGGTTTCTTCATTAGCTTATTTGCATGTATTTATTTTAAGTTTTGATACATTAGTTTTGTTTCATTTTATGATTGACTAGGTCATGATAGACTTTTTCCTTCATTGTGGGCTCTTGTGGAGGAGATATAGGCCCTATATTTTAGGCTTTTTGTGGGCATCCGACCCCAATTAGTTTCCAGCTACTTGAATTGAGGAACCACTTGGATAGTGGTGGATATAGTCACTTATGTGACTCTTTTGTAGGGTTTTCTTACAGGTAGATTCTAGATACTTGTGATTTTTATCCTTGTTCAAATTTTGTGATTTTGTAATTCATTCATTTTTGAACATGTATACTAGTGGTGACCTTGAACATCAATGATTATGAGTATTTTGCCTTCCCACTTTGTACTTTATTGTGTGTATATAATTGATTGATCAAATTACTTGTGAAGTATTGTTTATTCCCTTGTAATTTTGTCTCAAGCCAAGCATCTTTTTTTGTAAAAAGGTATGTTGTTGTAGGTTATAATCTGTGTTGAGAATGCACACTTTTAGCTGTGAAATCCTTTCCTTCTAAAGGTTTAAACATTTTAACCTCTTTAAAAAGTACTTATGCAAAGACATCTGAAAGTGAGTTGTGTAAGCCAAATTTAGTCATTGTTGAAATTGTGTATGTAAGCTGTGTTTGTAGGTTCTAGTTAGTTTTGGTGCATCACCTTAGTTGTAGGTTTCCTTTTTGTGAAATATCTTCTCTACCCTTTTGCTTGTCAAAGCAGTAGGATAGAAAGTAGTTTAGGTGATAACTATAGGAATTCGGCCTTCTCCAAAGTTTGACCTCTGTTTTTTAGTTACCCATAGCTTTAGAGGTCTTCCCATGTTTCAATAGATTATTGAACTTCACATTCAATAGGGTGCAAATCTCATTGACAACAATTTTTGGCACGCCTGGTGGGACTGATTGGACTATCATAGTTCACAAGTCCTCTATTCATTGTTGATATTTGGTGTGTGTGTCAACAGCATAAGCCTTTAAAGGCAATATTCACACACCTGGTGACTCTACAAGTGAAGAATTAGCTAGTTTTAGTAGTCCAAGTACAAGAAACTAATGAGGTTTGTGCTACTTGTTAGTTTTCTACCATTTGAAAGTATTTTCTTAGCACCTGGTGACTCTATTTGGTGTTATAACTCATTTCTTAGTGTTTCAAGACCCCATTGTCTATATGCATTCCAAATCAGTTATCTAGACTTGCCTATGTTTCATGTTTTACTCTTGAAATGTCTAGTTATCAACACTGTGATGGTTTTTCACCTCCATTCCATGAAAATCATGCATATGTGCCCTCTTACCAATCATATCACACATAACAACTTGTTGATTTTATTCCAAATGATCTTGTAACAGTAGATTACCAGCAGTCCTATCATGTTTGCCACCCTCCCATCCCTAGTCAATCTTAATATCAGCTAATATATGATCAAATTCAACCCCAAGAAGAGGTTTTTTATGTCAACTAGCATGATTATTCACACAATCAGACTCAAGAGTACCCTTACCAGAATGTGTTGGATCTGATCCAAAAGTTTTACTGTGTTTTCTGGGATTTGAGCCAAAAGCTTGAACTTATGAAGATTACTAACATTAGTAAGGAGTTCTCACACATGTATTAGATGTTGGTTGACATCGAGAAGAAGAAAAATATTATCTTGCAGCAATAAGAGTTGGCTAAGCAATCCATTGTTTATGATCAAGAGTGGATGACAAAAAGAATATAGTTTGAAAGAAATCTTGAAGGAGAGATAGCTTCTAAAAAGGAGCAAATGATGTTTTTGTTTTCTCAAGTGTAAAGTAGTCAAGCTTTCTTAGATTATCAATGCCAAAAAGGGTGTGAAACCCTAGCAGCCCTTTCCATTCCTAGTTTTAGCTCAACTCTTCCTAACATCCCAAAAGCAGAAGAAGAGCAACTTTTTGACTAGCATAGCTCACTCAGCATGGAGGAAAATAGAAATATAAACTTGCCACATTTACCTACAGAGGAGTATGGATTAGAAAAGAAGAATATTGGATAGGAAAAGACCTTTCAAGAAGTGTCTTTGAATGCTCTAACTTATCGGCTTCTTTGTTTTGTAAAAGATGGTGAAAATGTTCCAATAGGACAACAAGGTGAAATGGTGAAAGAGGATGATCGGGAGGAGTAGTTTACAGTTTGGAATGAAGAAGGTGTGAGTTTTTCCACTCTAATAGTAGTTTTAGAATAGCAAGGGGACATCAAATATTTTGAGGAGTTACTGAATGACAATAATTGGCATGAAAATAGAGCCTTGGACCAAGAAGAAGAGCATAAATCTAAACCTAACACCATTTTTCAAGTTATAAGCTTTGATTTATTTGAGTATGTTATGATTTAGAAAGCTAATGTCGAGCTCTTTAGAGAGATGTGCATAGGTATAATTGAACAGTTTTGTTCAATGTTGGGTGATAAGGTATTAGACCTTTTAGGAGAAGTTGACAATCATGATGAACTAGAATAGCAAGTTCATAAGCTTAAACAAGTGCTCGCAATAGGAAGAATATGGTTTTGATAAAGAGGAGTTCATTCTCTCAAGTCAAGAAATTTATCATAAATCTGATTTGTGAGGTCTTAACTAGTTAGAGGAGCTTCCTTTCTGTTGTTTTGAAGAGCTTGAGGTTGAAATATCAATTAAAAGTTTGCTTCAAGAGGCTACTTCAATGTTTAAGTTTTTTCCTTCCTTCATTGAAGAAAAAACTCTTGATTTGAAGTGTACCTCCTTGAGTGATAGTGAGGATTTTGAGCTTGAACTAGTTGTCCCTAAGAGCCTTCCAACAACTGATAGCTTTGAAGAGTTGATAGACACCCTAGTGGAAGAAGATTGTCAATTGACCATGGAGGAGGAATTGGCATGGCAACTTATTATGCAAAGTGAAGGTAATGTTGTTTTTTCTAAGCATCCAAATTATTTTCTTTATAGTCCAAACTTAGCCACGATGCAGGACAACCATGAAAAGTAGGATGAATGTGAAGCGGCCAACAATGGGAGTCCAAGTTTTATCCATTCTAGTGGCTATCCCATTAGATATTTAGCTAATATGGAGGCTACTAAAGTACCAAAGGTCATACTTGCACCCAAGTATGAAGATGCAATTGAAGAAGAAACTAATTTTGAAGTTGCCGCTGAAAGTGATCAAATTTAGCTCACTTGTCCAGTCTAGGAGAACAATAGGCATGATCAAAATCAAGGTGTAAGTGAGTTTATTTGCACCTTTTAGGAAACATTGCAACAATCTAGTGAATATTTGCATGTATTTCATGTTCTTTCAGCAATATATAATCTTGTAATGCATCAGTTGTTGATTAGAAAGGGGTATTATTTTGCAAAGCCAGTCGATGGTTTTGTTTGACCAACTTCTTTTCTGGTTAGGATAGGTTAGAATAGGTTTCCAGATATAGTTTTCAATTCCCTAAGTGTTGTCCAACATAGTTAGATAGCTGTCTTTTTGTATTTTACTTTTTAGTTAGGTTTCCAAGTGTCTTTCACTATTGTTTTGCTAAGTTGCAGAGGTCAAAAATCTATTGTCTAAGTGTTATAGAAGTATTTGAGACTCTACACCCAATGGATAAGCTTCAAGTAACTAGTGTGATGTTTTGCAAGCAAACATATAACATATGTTGCCAGAAAATATTACCTAAATTACTCTGTAGCTCATTTAGGTAGAGTTTTGATTCAAAACTTAAAAGGTACATTTCATCTAATCTTTCATAAATTACATTCAAGTGCATAAATGAAATAATTCAAAAGATTATGTTTATTAAATTACTGTATTTATCCAAGTGTTTGTAATATTAGAAAGATTTACACAAATCTTTTCTAAACAAAGAAATAATCTTTATTGAATGTAAAATGTACATTATCTCACACAAGCCATGAAATTAGCTTTTCATATTCAATGAAATTGAAGAAAAATCTATACATGAATAAGTAAAAATATATAAATGTGCATGTAAAGTTAGAGGCCAATCATTGCCTGAGAATGACTAGTTCTATTTCTGATGTGTCGTCTTGTCCTACTGCCCCAAGCGGTTTCTGTCTTTCCTAACTCCATGTTGCTCCTAGTTCTTGTATCTAGCAATAAGAATGATATTAGAGTAGAGCTCTAAGAAATGAATGGTCCCAAACCTAACGTGAACAAGAACTATGCATGTACAAACTAATCCTCAAGTGCATTAAATAAGAAATGCATACCATGGATGTCCTGGAGAACAATCAAGTCATCGACACATTCAAAATATGCATTTATTTTCTAATAAGTTTGCTTCATGTGTAGATACATGTGTAATTATGTTTCTGTGTGATTCATCAAATTACATTATGAGTGGAGAAAATGTGGCTCTCACAATGGTTGAGCCCATCTCATAGTCATTACAGAGTATTTCATGTGTATTCATCATATGCAAGGATGATAGAGTGCATAATGAGAGTCAATGTCGTGCAGAGTATAGACTATGTGAAAAGAGGAGCAATCATTGTCTTTGGAAGAGTCACAAAGTATGAAATGGAATAGTCTCACTTGATAGTAATTCTCACAACATTCAAGTTAAGAGCAGCAGAATAGTCATCAGACTGACAAAATGAGAAAATGATTATCACATAGTTTTGTATGCAAGGATGTATCACCATTGCAATAATAAAAGGACACAGTCATTTTCAAGATAAGAAGGTACTGTCATAACAAAAGGAACAAGAGCATCTCAATTCAATGCATAGTCATCATGTTTATATCCTCAAAGTTTCCAAGATATAGTGATAAAACATTGCCCTCATGAGCTATACGTGTTGACAGAGGAGATAGTAAGAAGACAGTAGCTTCATGTATGCAATGTTTTTACAAGAAATTTCAAACTATAAATAATAGAGCAGCCAAGAGCTAATACTTATCATCAGTCAGCCATTACCAAGACAAGTATGATCATATTCAAAATGAAAGTATGCAAGTTAGCTGATGATATATAGTGACTGTCAGAGTACCCAGGCATGAGTATATTTCATAACCTCTACATTTTTATCCATTTTTGAATAGCTACAGTCATGTATATGATAGAAATAATATCAATATATGCTATGACAACTATAGGAGAATACATGTTCAAGATGTACAAAATGTAGAGATTCAAATTTAAATATAAAGCTACAAAAAGTCTTTCATGATTGATAGAACAAAAGACAGTGAACAATATAGAGATTTAGCTACAAAAAAAGAGAGTTTGGAGAAAATAATGTAGAAGATTTGAAGAGCCATCAAAATATTCAGAGAAAGTAAACTTTTCATTGTTTCTATTCATAGGAACCTTTCAGAAAGCTATAGATGCTGAGAGTGATAGAAAAAAGAAGCTTAGGGTTTCTCACTGACAAAAAACCTTAACAACCATTAGCACCTCATGGTTGTTCATGATATACATGTAGGGTTTTTGTTCTATAGAAACCCTAGCAGAATTGAACCCTCATATATTTCAGTCTCAGCCATGGAAAATACATAGAGATACAGGATATACAGTGATAAAAAGTAGTATGAATAACAGAGTTTCAAAGTATAAGTGCAAGGAAACAACTTCATCAAGCTTACTTGCAGATTTAGAAGTCCTTGTAGTAGAAAATATAGTCCAAATGTCCTTCAAACCATCTATAGAAACCTCAATCATCAAATCCTCATGGCGGCACGGGTAGAGCAAGATTTTAAAAATGCAAAGTGCAAAATGAAGGCTAAAAAGTTGTTTTTGTGTCTTAGGGTTTCATAACCCTAAAGACCCGATAGGTTTTCTTTCTTGTCTTTTATTTATTTTGCATAAACTCTAAAAAAGTCCCATGGTAAAGACTTGAATAACTTATGTTACCTAGGAGTATGCCACAAGGTGGCCGTCAGATTTGATGAGACTTTCGTTAAGTCTTTAATTCCTTCATACTAGGGTGTGCATTTCGGTGCCATTTGTCATGTTTATTCTTATTTTCTCTTTGCATACACTTTGAAATGTAAAACAATAACCTCAAGATGGTGATCTTATAAATCATTTGAGAGTTCTTGTTTCTTTTTAATGCAAAGTAGAATAATAGAGAGTGATTGTGAGACTTTATTGACTTTGAGAGAATATAGTGGAGTATGGAGGAGTTGGCAAACACATGCCAAATATGTAGCTTCTTTTTTTTCTATGGAGTGGGGGAGATTGACTATCTTAAGGGCAGTTAGTAGTTGGGTGATTGTTGGAGGGTATCTAAGAGTGATTTTATTGTTCCTAGTGTCCTTTTAGAGTTGTTTTCATAAGTCATTATGATTGACTAGGTCATGATAGACTTTTTCCTTCATTGTGGGCTCTTGTGGAGAGGATATAGGCCCTATATTTTAGGCTTTTTGTGGGCATCCGACCCCAGTTAGTTTCCAACTCCTTTTATTGTGGAACCACTTGGATTGTGGTGGATATAGTCACTTATGTGACTCTTTTGTAGGGTTTTCTTACAAGCAGATTCTAGAGACTTGTGATTTTTATCCTTGCTCAGATTTTTTGAGTTTGTAAATTCATTTATTTTTTAGCATGTATACTAGTGGTGACCTTGGACATCAATGATTACGAGTATTTTTCCTTCCCACTTTGTGCTTTATTGCGTGTATCTAATTGATTGATCGAGTTACTTGTGAAGTTTTGTTTATTTCCTTGTAATTTTGTCTCAAGCTAAGCACCTTTTTTGCAGAAAGGTATGTTGTTGCAGGTTATAATCTATATTAAGAATGCAAACACTTTTAGTTGTGAAATTTTTTTCCTTCTAAACATTTAAACATTTTAACCTCTTTAGAAAGTACTTATGCAAAGACATCTGAAAGTGAGTTGTGTAAGCCAAATTCATTCATTGTTAAAATTGTGTATGCAAGCTATGTTTGTAGGTTCTAGTTAGTTTTGGTTCATCACCATAGTTGTAGGTTTCATTTGTTTGCAATCTCTTCTTTACCATTTTCATTATCAAATTAGTAGGATAGAAAGAAGTTTAGGTGATAACCATAGGTTGCCGGCCTTCTCCAGAGTTTGACCTCTTTTTTTAAGTTAGCCACAGCTTTAGAGGTCTTCCCATGTTTCAATAGATCATTGAACTTCACATTCAATAGGGTGCCAATCTCATTGACAACAAGAACAACCTTCAAAGAAAAAGTAGATGGCATAACACTTGTGATGTAACTATCATAAAAAATGAGAAATATCCCATTAAGTGTGTCCTCCAAATCTGCAAGATGAGACTCACAAAATAGGTCTTATATACCTACCAAGAAAGTATCCCACAAAGCTATATCTAAAAGACTAGAAGTATCCTACTCAACTTAAGTAGAATAAACCAAGGTTCAAGTGACCAAACTTCTCCTCAGAAACATGATTCACACTTGATGCATAAGTGTGAATATCAATCAATGGATCTACAATATCACCAAGGGAAAATGGGAGAATGTATACAAGCCAGATGCATGATCAGCCATGGACTGACAATAATGATAGGTCTACTCTCTAAGTCTGTTATAATCACTAAATCAAGAGTGAACTCAACTATATTCCTTGCACTAGAATGAGTAATCTAGTAGATGGAAAGAAGATTGGTTGATAAGGAAGGTACTCAAAATACATTACTGAAAGTACCCTCACCAATATCAATAGTTCATTTACCAGTTGCATGCATGTATATATTGTTACCCATCAAAATAGGTGGCAAAGTACATGACTCAAATGAAGAGAACATCCCTTCTAAAAATGACATATGATGAGAAGCTCTAGAATCACGAAGCCATCTCTATGACTAAAGAATTATAGAAGCAAAGAGTGCTTGTGCTTTTCCCTTGTTTTTCCCATTAGTAATGCTTGTTTTCCCTGCATGAGTAGATGATGATGGTGTCGAAGAAGAGGATGTAGTAGGTGACATGGATGATGGTCATTTGATATTGTGTGTTTGAATTATGTGATTCAACTCATCAATTTTCTTCTCATAACATTTATGCTCATCATGTCCTAGTTTCTTGCAATATACACACTTTGGTCTCTCCTTAGATGATTCCTCCTTAGGAGAGGATGAGGACTTAGGTGACTTATTTGACTCCTTTCCTTGGTCATTGTTCTCAAAATCCTTATTTGACTTCAATTTGCCCATGTATACTAACTTAGCTTGCTTCCTAATGAGTGATGTGGCAAACTCATCAAGTGAAGGCATTGTGAAAGCTTTCCCAAGTGCATCCATAGTAGCATAAAAGGTAGAAACAAAGAGTGAATAGTCAGGACCAAGCTTGGAAAGGATTGAAAGAATCAATTGAGTGTCCTCTTTCTCAATTTCACATTGTTTGAGCTGCAATCTAAGTAACTTTAACTTTGTGAAGACATCTTGGATGCTTGCAAAGCTAGTTAGATTCAAACAAATTAATTCATTCTGTAATTTGAAACTTCTTATTGTATCTTTCTTACCAAAGACATTCTCTAAGGTAGTCCACATTGCATTAGGTGTATTACAAGATTCAATATGAAGAAGAAGATCAGAAGAAATAGATAAGCATATGTTGAAATTAAGGAACATTGAGAGGGGGGTGAATCAGTGTTCTGCAAAACTTATTAGTATGTTCCTTTATTAAATTGCCACATACATTCAAAAAAAAGAAGCATGAACTTAAGAAAATTACCAACAAGATCATCACACATGAACATGAGGATTTTTACATGGAAACCTAGTTAAGGGAAAAACCACAGTGGGGCTTTACCCACAAGATTTTATACTCTATTAAAAGTATTACAAAATGGGAAGGCACATGCCTTTGGGCACACTACCCAAAGCTCACTACTCAAAGGAGGCTCACTGCCTACAGGATTAATTACAAGGAGTTTACTAAAATACCTGAACTAAAGAATAGCATCTAATAGTGTAAGATTAATTAGGCTCAATACACTAGCTTCACACACTTCATGTCTCATTGCCCTATTTCACTGTTCTTCCATGATCCGAAGCTTAGATCTCTTTTCTTCACACTTGATACTAGCACACTTCGCACCTATCACTTCATATTCACACATCCATCTCTCAAAATGCTTGAACCCATCGATCATATATATTTGTAACATAAAATTTTATCAACTGTAGTCTGTCTCAGGAAAACATAGAACCTTTTTCAAGATTACTATCATGTCGGCTGAATCCATGCACAAATATCAATGCAGACAAAAACCTATGTATTCAAGTCACCACTCATGTCATCCAATACCACTAGATCTCATAAGTTACTCAAACAACTATTAGTAGGTGGTGACTGATCAAGAAAGTACTGATGAGAAATTATTATTTTTGGACCGACATAAAAAACCCTATTTTGTAACTGACATAAGGCTTGGTAAAAGTGGCTAAGGGTTAGGGTTTTTTGAGATATATTGTATTGTAGCATTTGTAATGGTATTGAGTTGTAGGGATTGCTGGTTGTAATAAGTTTGATTTACTGGATAATAATATTGGACTCTCTGTTGGTGGATGTAGCCTGATTTTGGGTGAACCATGTTAAAACTTGTCTCTCATTGTTATTATTTGTGTATTTCCATTCCTCTGTTTAATCTTTATTTGTATTTAATTGATATCTTCTTCCAACTAACCCTAACAAGTGGTATCAGAGCAGGGTTGTGATGATCATCTGCAAGAAGGTCTCATAGTTGAGTGGGAGCAATGGCGGATGAGGGTAAATTGAAGGTCGATAAATCCAATGGGCAGAACTATCAGTTATGGACTATGTAGATGGAGGATTACCTCTATCAAAAGGATTTATGGATACCATTGCAAGGAGTAGCCAAGAAACCAGAAACAATGTCTGATGAGGATTAGAATCTTATTGACAGAAAGGCACTAGGAACCATTCGCTTGTGCCTGGTACCATCGGTGGCATTCAATATAACAGAAGTGAAGACAACAGATGGTCTGATGAAAGCTTTGGGTAAATTTTATGAAAAACCCTCAACATCAAATAAGGTATTTCTCATGAAGCATTTGTTTAATCTAAAAATGGTTGAAGGTGGATCTATGATAGATCATTTAAATAAATTTAATACGATTGTCAGTCAATTGACTTCTATAAATGTAAAATTTGATGAAGAAATGAGAGCTCTCTTGATATTATTTTCATTGCCTGAAAGCTGGAATAGTTTTGTAGTGGCAGTTAGTAACTCTGTTTCTAGTTCAAATACCTTGAAATTTGATGATATTGTTGGTGTTATTCTGAGTGAGGAAATTCATAGGAAAATCTCAGGTGGATCCACATCAGGCAGTGTTTTGAATACAGAAAGCAAGGGCAGATCAAAGGAGAGAGGAAAAGGTTCTGGAGGTCATGGGAAGTCATGAGGAAAATTAAAAGATAAGAGATCCCAAACTAGAGGACAAAAGGATTACTGGTATTGTGGGAAACTAGGTCATCTGAAGAAAGATTGTTGGTCTTAGAAAAATAAAGGAGACAAACAAGAAGGTAATAAGGAGGCAAATGTGGTAAGTAATAAATTTGAAGATGATGCTTTGATTCTTTCCCTAGATAATGCTGATGATTCATGGTTTTTAGTTTTAGGGGCCTCATTTAATCCTACACCCCATAGAAGTTATTTTCTTGATTATGTCCAAGGGGATTTTGGGCTAGTTTATTTGGGAGATAATGAACCCTGTCAGATTGTTGGAAAGGGAAGAATCAAGATTAAGTTGCAGAATGAGAATCATTGGCTACTACAAGAGGTAAGGCATGTTCCAAGGCTCAGTAGGAATTTAATTTTAGTAGGGCAGCTAGCTGAAGAAGGTTGCATCGTTACATTTACTGATAAAAATTGGAAGTTTTTAAAAGGTGCCTTAATAGTAGAAAAAGGGGTGAAAGTAGGCACCTTATATCTTTGTATAGGTCATATTGTTCCTTCTAGTTTAGCTATTGTAGAGAAAAAACAAACAGGTTTAGGAACAGTTGCTATAGGTTCGCAGGAATAGACTAAAATAGTTGTTGCAAGTTCTGAGACAACACTGTGGCATAACAGACTTGGGCATATGAGTGAAAAAGGTATGAAGGTACTTCATTGTAAGAAAATTTTACCAGGTCTGAAATGTATTAATATGGATTTCTGTGAAAGTAGTGTGTATGGAAAACAAAAGAGAGTCAGTTTTCTCAAGGATGGGAAGCAAATAAAAAAATGAAAAGTTAGAACTTGTGCATACCGATGTATGGGGACTGGCTCAGGTATCTTCTCACAGTGGCTCTCGATATTATGTTACATTCATAGATGAGCAACTAGGAAGGTATGGATTTATTTCCTTAGGTAGAAATCTGATGTATTTAAAACATTTAAGAATTGGAGAAGCTTGGTTGAGAATGAGACGGGTAAAAGATTAAAATGTCTCAAATCTGATAATGATGGTGAGTATTGTAGTAAAAAATTTGAATATTATTGTTCCTTTAATGGAATTCATAGGCAGAAAATGGTTCCAGGGACTCCATATGAAAATGGAGTGGCTGAACGCATGAATAGGACAATAATGGAGCATGCAAGGACCATGAGATTGCATGCTGGGGTACCTTTAAACATGTGGGCAGAGGCTGTCAACATCGCTATATATTTAATTAACAGAGGTCCTTCAGTTCCTTTGGGTTGTGGTATTCCAGAGGAAGCATGGACAAGTAAGAAGGTGAGTTATTATTTTCTCAAAACCTTCGGATGCGAAGCATTTGCTCATAAAGATTATGAAAATAGAACCAAGTTGGATGTAAAATCAAAAAAGTGTACCTTCATAGGATATGGCATTGATGAATTTGGTTATAGGCTTTGAGCTTTTGAAAATCAAAAAATTGTGAGAAGCAAGGATGTTATATTCAATGAGAAGGTGTTGTACAAAGATTAGTTGTAGCAGCATGAGAAGAAAGAAAAGGATTATGTGGTGTTGGATGATACTCCAAATAGTGATGCTCCAGTGGTTCCTCATGCTCCGCAACAACAACAAGAAATACCACAAACTCTAGTGAATATTAGACGTTCAACAAGGCTAAGTAGACCTCCCGAAAGGTTTTCTCCCTCTTTGTATTCTATTTTGTTAATAGATGCTAGTGAACTAGAATGGTGTGATGAAGCTATGTAGGTGGATACACAGGTTCAGTGGGAGCTTGCAATGAAGAAGAAATGGACTCCTTGCTGAAAAATCAGACTTGGGAATTATGTAAGTTGCCTGTAGGTAAAAAGGCTTTACCAAACAAATGGGTTTATAGACTGAAAGAGGAAGATGGAGGTAAGAAAATATTTAAGGCTAGATTAGTTGTAAAAGGATTTGCACAGAAAAAGGGCATTGATTTTGATGAGATATTTTCTCCAGTTGTCAAGATGACTTCTATTCGTACTATTTTAAGTATTTTGGCTACTAAAGATTTGCATTTGGAATAGCTAGATGAGAAATCTACCTTTCTCCATAGTGATTTGGAGGAGGAGATATACATGGAACAATCCCAAGGATTTGAGGTCAAAGGTAAGGAAAAAATAGTGTGCAAATTGAAGAAGAGTTTGTATGGCCTGAAACAAGCACGTCGGCAATGGTATATGAAATTTGATATTTTTATGGCTGAGTAAGGCTACAATCATTGTAATTCTGACCATTGTGTTTATTTTAAGAGGTTGAATAATGACAACTACATTATTTTATGTTTATATGTTGATGACATGCTTGTATCTAGGTCTAACATGGATCGCATAAGAGAGTTAAAATAGCAGTTAGCACAGTCATTTGATATGAAGGATTTGGGGGAAGAAAAACAAATCCTTGGTATGAAAATTTATAGAGATAGGAAGAACAGAAAAATGACTCTATCTCAGGCTTATTACGTTGAAAAGGTATTATAGAGATTCCATATGGAGAATGCAAAAGCTGTCAGCACACCTTTGCCTAGTCATTTGAAATTGACTAAGGAGATGTGTCCCAAGACACAAGAGGAGGAAGGAAAAATGTCCAAGGTACCATATGCTTTAGCTGTAGGAAGTTTAATGTATGCCATGGTATGCACAAGACTGGGTATTGCACATGTTGTAGGAGTCGTCAGTAGGTATATGAGTCATCCTAGATTGGAGCATTGGAATGTGGTAAAATGGATTCTCAGATATTTGAGAGGTACATCCAATAAACACTTATGTTTTGGGGGCTCTAATACTAATTTAGCAGGTTATGTAGACTCAGATTTGGCAAGTGATATTGATACCAAGTGGAGTACTACAGGTTATGTCTTTACTATAGGTGGGACAATAGTGAGTTGGATCTCACGATTGCAAAAGGTGGTTGTTTTATCCACCACATAGGCGAGCAAGGAGACGATATGGATGCAATCTTTCATGGAAGAATTGGGCAAACAACAAGCTAACAGTTATTTGTTTACAGACAGTTAGAGTGCCATACATCTTGCAAAGAATTCTATCTTGCATTCAAAGACCAAACACATACAGTTGAGGTATCACTTTATTCGATCAGTGTTAGATAATGGATAGTTAAGGATGGAAAAGATACATACAGATGAAAATCTAGCAGATATGTTTACAAAGGCAGTGACAAGGGAGAAGTTGAGCTTCTCTTCAGCTTCGATTGGTCTTCAAGACTGAAACAATAAGATCAGAACAACAGAGTCCAGGGTGCTTATTTCAGGTGGTAGATGCCACGTAGCGGTGTCATCCAAGATTAGTCTCCAAGTGGGAGATTGTTGGTAGGTGGCGACTGATCAAGAAAGTATTGTACACTAGCCATGTATCCTTGCCGAGAGATTTTTTTTTTGGGACCGACATAAGGCTTGATAAAAGTGGCTAACGGTTAGGGTTTTTTGAGATATATTATATTGTAGCATTTGCAATGGTATTGAGTTGTAGGGATTGCTAGTTGTTATCAGTTTGATTTACTAGACAATAATATTAGACTCTCTGTTGGTGGATGTAGCCTGAGTTTGGGTGAACCACGTTAAAACTTGTCTCTCACTATTATTATTTCTGTGTATTTACATTCCTCTATTTAATCTTTATTTACATTTAATTGATATCTTCTACCGATTAACCCTAACACCAACCACTTCTCTTAATCTGCATAGGGATCAAACACCAAGTCAGCATGTTCTTCACCAAACTGAACTGTCTAACTAAAACTTGATACTTAGATGCTTGTAACTTTCAATTCCTTCATCACCAGAGGCTAAAATTTTGAATTTAGGTATCCCTGACATCCCTTAACATTCCTTCAGATTTGTAGTACACTATGATTACTTGTAGAGAAATGTGGACCAAAATGTTGAACCCTATCATATGCTCTATTCTTGTCTATTTAGACTTACATAAATCTGCAACCTGACTTCTGATATGACCAAATAATACATTGTGGATGTGTAAGATAGATTTAGTTTCCATTAATGACAAGACCTAACATGTCTATTAGTGTCTCTTGCCAACAAACTTCCCCTTTGGCATTGATGGCAACACTTTGTGAAAAATGACTAAGTGTTAGAATAGCTCCCCCTTACTATGTACACTTGTGATTTCCAATGCTCCTCTTAGATGAATTCCTCATTTTTCACTACTTTCCACTCCCCCTTTGACATCAATCGCAAAGGATGAGATTCGCATACCAAAATTCATGCAAAAACTCTATGTACATGGGTGCATATATATAAAGAATCTGTATGTCTTGTCTGTACATGAACTTAAACACATCATCAAAAATGTTTTTCAATAATGCCAATTCACTGTCCCAACTTTTCTTCATGCTACCCAAAATTGAAATATGACCACTGAATAAAAATACCTATGACTCTGCCTTCTGTAGATTAGTGAGATCACTTGTCAAAGCAGCAACTTGAGTTTCTATCAATGCATTGAATATTGTTTTTAACTTAGGGAAAAACAATCCCCAGAGTTCACACATCCTTGCCACAATGTTTTGTTTTTCTTTAGGGTAAGTGCAAAAAGATGGGGGGCCAAAAAGTGGCCAAATTGTTTTCAAAAAAAATTAATGCATAACGCAAGCACATTATGACTTATTATAAATAAAAAAATCCTATCATCTCATTTCATTTCTTTTTTCTCCTCTATACCCGTGGCCTACAAACCGGCTCATCAAAACCAAACCATAACGTGAGCACGTTATGACTTATTATAAATAAAAAAAAGCTTATCATCTCATTTCATTTTTTTTCTCCTCTATACTCGTGGCCTGCAAACCCTAGAAAGCGTGCTCGCATTTTGGAAAAGTCAATTCAACACCAAAATCTTACCGATTCATCACCAAAATGCTGCCACAACATTGAGCACGCCAAAGGAGTGAGTTTTATTTATTTTATTTGTTTGAATTTGTTTCTAAATAGGTAGGTTTAAGTTGATTTTTTATGTAAATTTTGTTAATTGTCAGGAAAGGTTAATGCACCTCCTCCTCCTCCTCAAAATCCATAAAATCTTGAGGAGGAAATACCTGCGGAATAACAACCTCCTCCATCCATTCCTCAACATGCCCCTAGAACATAAGAAAATATAATGGGGAAAATTAAAAATAACAAAAAAGAAATTGAAGATATAATTGCAAGGTTGAAAGATCCTTCCACTTCAACCATGTATAGGTCGACGCTTGCTGAATCTCTTGAATCTATGTTATCAAATGTAGATTCAATTAGAAAGAAAATATCTAGTTGGACAAATAAGAGGAGAGAGTTTAGAGACTATTATGCAAACAAGGATGTGAAAAAATTGCAAATTACAAAATTAGACTTGTGTTCGATTTTCACAAACCCACAAACAAATCAACCTCCACCCATTACATGTAAGAGGTTCCTATCCATTGGTGCAACAACCAAGTGATAAGGGACAATTTTGGGCAGAGGTGGTGGATGGTTTTTGACCATCCTCCATGTAATAATAATGAGGTCCCGCAATACTTTTTGAGAAAACTCTACTATGAGTTTGTCCTCAATAAAGTGTCAAACTATTTTGATATACAGGACTTCTAGGGTAGAGGTGGGGGGTCAGCACAAGATAGAACAGGGGCACATGTTGACCCACAACGGGTAGTGAGACAAGTAATCAGCAGACCATCTCATGAGCATGTTTCTATCCCTTCCATTGTGAAGGAGAGTGTTGAGGTCGATACCCTTCAGTCCATTAGTGCCTTGACCTAGAGCATCATAGAGCATGCTAGTCTTGCAACACATAGTGGGTTGGGAGATAGTACGAGGAGTAGGGTCCCACCCCATGCTTTTCAGACTTGTGGGTTAGCCTATGGTTATGACCCCATGGATAGTCAGGACGTAGGTGCACAAGCTACATCTATAGCTGAGAAGATGGTGATGACAGATACCCTCCTGAGTGAGACTTTCAGCCTTGATACATAAATATTAGCAAGTTTATTGAATTTAATTTATTAAATTTGATTTTTGAAATGTAAGATTAACTAATTTAGTTTGATGATTTTAATGAAATTTCAGGGTCATAGCGTTGATGTAGTTTTCAGTGGTTCTCCTCCTGCATATTACACTAGATCATCTACTGTTGGGGTATGTAACTAGTAAACAATTATAAATATTACATGTGAATAGCATCATTATATGAATGGCATTTTAATATCTAGTTTTGGATGTTGAATAGGTTAATATTAGAGATTTCACGGCAACACCTGCCAGTGGTGGTGGACTTTAAAGCTTCACGAAGGTAATGAAATAAATAGTTTAATGAATGAATTGTACTTACTAGATTTTTGTATGTGACTTGTGTGCTTTATTATGTGTACTTCCATGTTTAGATGAACATGTGTGTATGTTAGGAGCCATGATTTGCATCACTATTATAGTTTTCGTAATTGAATAATGTTATTTTATTTCCAGATGATACAGGCTGCGGAGACACCTCTCAATGTTCATAGGGCAATGGAGCATGGTGTCACCTCTGTGATTCATAGATCCATGGCATTGACAAGGGTATGAGGTAGATTAGTAAATTTCAATTTACATTCATTGTTATAGTTGTTTATTTTTGAAAAATTAAAAGATTATTGATTTGAAGTTTAATTTCTATCTGGATGGTTTCTATAGGACATGACATCACCACGGCCTATTCCTACTATTGAGGCAAGTGAGGAGACATATTGTATGGTAGCGGTAAGTGATTATTTTGTTAAATGTTTCATTTTTTACAACATGTAATTTCTATATATTAATGTCTATACTTTTTATTGTAATAGCTAAAGACACATGAAGAACTAAATAGGAGGAGCAACCCTCAGGTTCATAGTAGACCATCCACATACGTGTCTCCATCCCCTAGAAGATCAAAGGCTGCTCGTGATCTATTCTCTTCACTAGCCAGAGGGGAATGGATTTTTATTGTGTTGCTTTGTTGTATACCTATATGGCATTTGTGGACATATATTTTGTATTGCATATAGTTGACATTGTATGCCTATATGGAATTCTTGTAAACCTATATGGCTATTTTGTATATATGTTATACTTATATAGACAGATATTGATGTATGCCTATATGGATATTTGGTTAATACAAATCTTTTTTATTCATGGTGTCCATACTTGCATTATAAATCCACATTTGAATGGATATTTGTAAATGGCTACTTCAAATATTTAAAGTCCAATTGTATTACATAGGATGTTTGTTGATCCAATAAGCTAGCTATTGTTATCCAAGTATCACCTAAACCTCATTTTGGAACTAAAAGATAAAAGTTGTATTTAAAAAAAAATGAATCATCATGTTGAATATAAAATATTAATATTCTTTATGAGTTACTCAATTGAAAATATTCAAATGAGTATGTTGATCCATATTCTTTATGAGTTGGTCAATTGAAAATATTTGTTAATTTCTTGTTATTATACCATATTGGGATGCAAAGAGTATGTTTGTTGTTTTGAATAAGATAGTCAAAATCATATGCTTATGAGCACCTGATGACCATTGTGGTTATTAAATGTAATTCCTATTGCATATAAGGCAAGGTTATGAGATTACATTGAGTCTTAACTAATTTTAGTATGCAACATAACATTGGGGCTATATGCTTCCATAAGTCATACCTTGGGGATTTTCAGTTTTAGGCAAAAATTTTCTTTAAGACCTTAGGCACATTTCTGTACTTGCACAACCACAAAACTCTGCCTAGAACTCAAGGTGCCTTTCATCATCCAAACAACCTCAAAATTTTGCCTTGATATTGAAATGACATTTCAAAGTATAAAGGAGGGCACCTTAAGGGAGGCAATTCATCTTGATTATCAAAGTTGATCAAACACATCAAACTGAGCATCATACCTCTAGCCCCATTTTTGCCTCTCGAAACTATTCATTTTCACACCTTGATGTAAAGTGAAGTCTAAACATAGTGAAGATTGTGCCTAGAAAGATATCACCTTAGATATGTGCCTAGAGTCATCCTAGATCATCCATTTGTGCCTAAGGGTCAATATAACATAATATAACTTAGGAAGACTTTCAAAATCGTCAAAAGAAGCCTAGGTGCCTTTTCTTGTCTCCACCATCCATTTTGGGCACCTAGAGGAAAATGAGCTTCAAATCACTTCCAGTTGTAGCACCTAGTGTTAGAACCTTCAAAATGACTAAATCTTACCAAAGGTAGTCTAGGCGCCTATTGTCACTTGGATCATCATGAATGAGCACCTAACTGGAAGGAGAATAAGCATCTTGTATGGGGGCACACTTTTGTGTCTAAATAACCTCATTTTGGCACATTGAAGGAAGATGTTCTAAATCCTAAGATCTAGCACCTAAATGTAAAATGGTCTGCTATAGGTTTGAACAAGTGATTGAAGCCATCAAATTTCTAAGAAATGAGCTAAGTATACTAAGGCACCTTTTCTTGTCTCAACTATCCATTTTGGTGCCTAGGAGGAAGGAGATTCAACATCATGAATCAAGGTGCCCTTTGCCATCAAAACAACCTCACATTGGCACCTTGGAGGAAATCAACTTAAAACTTGCACCATGGAGTAGGATGAAAGTTACACCCCTTTGCAACTTTACACTGCCTCTTTCTAACATTTTTTGGGACAGCAGAAAACTTTTCACCATGGGCAAATACCTCAGAGATATAAAAAACTGAGAGAGGTTATTTTAGAGGCACTCTATGTGATCATGTTTCCTTAGACATAATTTTTCTAAGTGACACAGTTTTTGAGTAACATCTCGTCAAAGATTGCTGCCTTTTTGCACTTTGGACTCTTCAGGGATATCATCGGTACAATGTAGCTCGGACTGTTTTGACATGTTTGGGTGAAAAATAGGACCATGCCTAGCATAAATGTACCCATTTGGATGCATTGGAATACTCAGTTTGGTCGCATCAGGAGTAGGATGAAAGTTACACCTCTTTGCAACTTTACACTGCCTCCTTCTGATGATTTTTGGGGCAGTAGAAAACCTTTCACCATGGGTAAATGCCTTAGAGATATAAAAACTGAGAGAGGTTATTGTAGAGGTACTCTACATAATCATGTTGCCTTAGATAGAATGTTTCTAAGTGACATGGTTTTTGAGTGACATCTCGTCTAAGATTGCTATCTTTTTCCACTTTGGACTCTTTAGGGATATCGTCAGTATAATGTAGCTCGGACCGCTTCGACATATTTGGGTGAAACATAGGACCATACCTAGAGTAAATGTACCCATCCAAACACATTGGAATAGTCAGTTTGGTCGCATCAGGAGCAGGATGAAAGTTACACCCCTTTGCAACTTTACACTACCTCCTTCTGATAATTTTTGGGGCAATAGAAAACCTTTCACCATGGGAAAATACCTTAGAGATATAAAAAACTGAGAGAGGTTAATTTAGAGGAACTCTATGTGATCATGTTGCCTCAAAAAGAACATTTTTAAGTGACACAGTTTTCAAGTAACATCTCGTCAAAGATTGCTTCCTTTTTGCACTTTGGACTCATTAGGGATATCATCGGTACAACGTAGCTCGGACTGTTTCGACATGTTTAGGTGAAAAAGACGACCATGCCTAACGTAAATGTACCCATCTGGATGTGTTGGAACAGTTAGTTTGGTTACATCAGGAGCAGGACAAAAGTTATACCCCTTTGCAACTTTACACTGCCTCCTTCTGACGATTTTTGGGGTAGCAAAAAACCTTTCACCATGGGCAAATACCTCAGAGATATAAAAATCTGAGAGAGGTTATTGTAGAGGCACTCGATGTGATCGTGTTTCCTTAGACAAAATGTTTCTAAGTGACATGGTTTTCAAGTAACATCTCATCAAAGGTCACTGTCTTTTTGCACTTTGGACTCTTAAGGGATATCTTCGGTACAATGTAGCTCAGACTATTTCAACATGTTTGGGTGAAAAAAAGAACCATGCCTAGCCTAAATGTACCCATCTGGACATGTTGGAACTATCAGTTTGGTTGCATCAGAAGTAGGACACCAAAAATGCAAAAGTTGCTTTGTGCAACTTGACAACATTGACACTTTTTTGCAATAGGACTCAAAGACTCAAACTGACCCCAAATGACTCAAAGTGACTTAAAAAGAAATGAAATGGTCTTAGAAGACCTTATTACATACAATTGACTCAATCAAAACAAAATTTTATTTTTTGACCCCTCTTGGAGGCATGACAACCTAGGTGCCCCTACATCGTTAGTGCAATTGAAGGACTATGGTGATGGCATGAAACTAGAGTGAGTTAACATTCATTTGCATCTAGTTTGGCATCTTGAAACAATTGTAGAGTAGAGTAAGACTTATTTTCCTAAAAATAGTTTAAGAAACCCTTATCTAGGGTTTTGGTAAGAATCATGCATTTTTTGGCCATTCCACTGATTTGATTCACTTTTGATCAGTGGAAAGGGTTGTAGTAGGTCTATTCTAGTATTCTATGATGAGTTTTTGGTAGAAAATCTGAGGAGAAGTTTTCTTTGAGGAAACCTAACAAAACCATGTGTTAGGTGATGTTTAGAGACATAGAGAAGGAACCATAGAGGCATTTTTGGGAACAATAGATTGTAGGAGGACAAAGCCCATAAAATTCATAGTTTTGGCATGAATACTAAGTGCTCAAGTCATTGGTTGAGTTTTGTGTGTGAATTTAAGGGGGGTCTCTTTGTATTTTAGGCCTACTTGGGGCTTTAGGTTATTGAGAGGAGTTATAGGTTAGGGTATATCGTCCAAAACAACTTATAACCAGTTTTGGATATGTGATAGGGAGTCCAAATGGGTATCTATTGATTGTCAAAGTTCTATGTTTCAAGATCTATATCAAAAGTTATTAGGATTGTTCTCTTTTTTTAGGACTACAAGCCATTTCTTGGGTTTGTGAAGGAAGTGTTAATCCTGAGTTTGATCTGCCTTTGGCAATGATTGGAATGGGTCCAATAGCATCTAAAATCAGCTTTTCCATGAAGAATTCAGAGTCTCTAACTGTTGTTCCCACTTTTGTATAATGATCATGAAATTTGGGCTTTAGAGCATAAGGAAACCTTCTCTAGTTTGTCATCCTCCAACTATCCCATTACCTCTACATCACAATTAGAGACACCTATTATCTAGTTAGAAACCAAGACACCTAGAGACACCTATATTTTATACATTACCTAGATTTTATACATTATTCTCATGATCAACTTCATCCATCACTTAGGTCTAACCCCATGAAGCATAACATGATGATGTAAAAATACGTATATGTGTAAAAGTGCAGCAGGAAATAAAAAAAGACAAACCTTACAAATTAATGTGCATACTTACAACTCAATTTAATATGACTTTACAAAATCAATGTGAATACTTAAAAATTAATCCAATGAACCATCTAGGTCTACTCTACTCTTTATTGTGTCAAGTATTGCTTCATGGTCAGACTCATGCACCTTCCACAAGATTTTGTTCAAAGGTCTACCCCGATACTATATAAAATAAACATTGGATGCCACAACAAGGTTCGAGTAATGAAGAATCCTCCAATGTGTGTCAAAGACCTGAAATAGCCAAACATTAACACTCTTATGTGGGTACCTTCTAAGCCATGTTCCAATAATAACCACTGAGCCTGTAGGGTATTTGATGTTTTCTCCATCTATAACTGGGGCCTCCAATTTCTTTTTAGCCTCAACACAATGACATAAGTAATAATATATTCCCTCTTCATTATCTTCATTTGCAATAACTACATATATGTGCCCTAAATTGATATGTGTAGCAAATTAGATGAAATTAGTCAACATTACAAAAACACTACAAAGTAAGATGACATTAGGAATTTTAAAAGCTATGCAAATAGATATATTACCTAGTTGAACTAGATCTGATATGTGGTCAAAGTCAATTGATGATTCCATCTATGTTAGTTCCAGTGTCATTAGGTGTCGATACATGTCAAGTGGGCTAAGATAACTTAACTGCCATTCGTCAACCCACTCCTTTGACTCGCACTCATCCCACGCTTGAATTGTACAGGAAGAACAAAAGCATGCAATCTTTTGCATATGGATACTCTATGAACTTGCAATTGAGCTTCTGAAAGAGTGCATCTCATTTCATCCTATCAGTGTACAATAGTCCTCATATGGTGCAATGTTAGTATCATCTATCAACCAAAACAATCTACAAACTGAAGACTTACCTTCATTACCTAGACCCATGGAAGCATTACACCACTTGACAATCAATTTTGCTTCTATCAACTTTGCATTGTCTTTATACTTTAACTCTTCTCATGCTATGGCTCTTTTGATACATTCTCGTGCACCATCATGCTCCCCCTTTCCATGCCTGACCTCACAAAAGTTCCACATATACTGAATACCTATAAAATTATGCCTCCTACTCAGCCAATACAAATTCTGTGAGTTCTTGAATTGTTATGCATAGTTATCCAACCATATGATATGTTGACTGAATGATATGCCCCTTCTAGCCAAATCATTGTAGAACACCTGAAAACAACCTTGCACGAACTCTGTAGAATGCATATGATCATCACTAATATAGAAATTATACTCTCTTATGATCTTTCTGTCATCCTCTATACTATCATTCGCATGGATGAATGCGATGTGTACAAATATAGAAACCTGTGTGGAGTTGTAACATTGTGATTGCACCTCACGTTGTGGTTGTAGACTGTAGTTCTTTGCAAAGTTAATGACTGAAACAATGCTACTAACCAAAAATGTGTCCTTATATAACTTGAATTGTAAGTCCATCCATCGAGCTCTATGGGCATGTCTTGCATACTCATACACTATGCTATCATGAAATATAGGCATAAACTGATACACTGGAATCTTTTCACTAACCAATTCACACCTCTTTTCTTCTTTACCATCTTTTGTATTGTATGCCATTGTTTTATACTTGCCAAACTCTACTAGTTCATTTCCAACCGCATGTTTTCTTTCCATATGTTCACATACTGGCAAATGTTGCAAGCCACCGCAACAATGACATGTGCCATCCAAGCATAATTTCTTGTAGAATATTTAACTTTACTTTCTTTCACATAAAATTCTTGATATGAAGTCTCTTGAAGATGTTGGTGGGGCACGTATGGCACAACCCTGCAAAACATTATTAGTATGCATATCTAAACATATAGACCTATAAACATCAAAATGGTTAGAAAATTTAATATGTAATATACATCAACAAGCAGTGCATGTGTGATTTATCTTGACATAGAAAGGTTTTAGCATTTCAAAATATCTTTGACAAATTTTAATTTGAGGATACTTCTCTAAAAATTTACCATAAAACTGTGTTTGAGTCTCATCCAAAAAATGCTTTAGATGTGGCTCACAGTTCTGACTACTGATTCTCCTTCTTACCACATCCCTTTGATTCGGAGATACCCTTGTGTAATTCTTCCAAAAGTCTTCAATTAGTGATCTCAATGCTTCAACAATTGGTTTATCTATTCATGGTAGTCTCCCTAAGAACGCCCATAATTCATTGGCATTAGTGTCCTCAATTCTTTGGCATCTTCAAATGGCTCTTGATAAAGTTTTCCTATTAATTCCCAATTCTTGACTCACCTTTCTAATGAGACGAGCTTTCCTCATTTGACTACTTACTATAGTCGATGTAATCACACGTCGTGTTGTATTACTATCTTTTGTTCGTGAGGTGTTACCCACACTCTCATACACACTCATTAGATTCTTGACAGTAGATTTTTTACTTGAAGCCTCTAATGTTCTCAACCCAAGAATCTTCATAAGGACCTATACTTTATACTTTGCATTATTTCAATGAATAGTTGACATCTTATAGTCTCATTTAACTTTTCAAAGAACAATCTCCAAATCTTATGAGCATATCTTCTACAAGTGCGTTTTGGAATCTTACCTTCCATTGGCTACAAAATATTCTCATCAATATCAATCAAATACTTTGGCTTTCTATGCAAAATTCTAGGTGGTGCTAAGTTAGATAAATTCATCTCAACATTAAGAATTTTATCAATATTTAATTGAGATGGGCTATATGGCATACCTTCGCTCAAAGATGGAATATATGATGTACCTTGAGATTGAGGTGCGAACGATGGCATACCTCCTTTATCACATGTGAGTGATGATGTACTCTCAACTTGAGATGTGGTAGATGGTGTCCCTACATGTTGACTTGCGGTAGAGGACGTGTCTCCAACTATGGTATTCAAATCTCTCGTAGAATGAATTTTTTCCATTCATTCTCTTTGTGCCACCAATACCATATCTCTTTGTGATGGTTGTGGTTCCTCTTCAATTGGCATGTCTTAATTTATCATGTCCAATTTCCTCTTCTCATGAAGTTCCCTCATAGCCATTTCTTTCTTTGCATTCTTAGCTTCTATCTCTTCCTATGTTGGTTTAATTCTTGATCGTTTCCTCGGCATGACAGAGAATTTGTCTGTAGCATGATAAAGAGACCAAGATTAGTTCCTAAGAAATGAATCCATACAAATAACTAAAATATGTGTCATTCAACCCTTCATAGTAAATGTACATACAATCATCATGTAAAAGAGTAAATGTCACTCAACCAAAATAGGTACAAAGCATACAAAGAAAATTATTGCAGCCATGAAAAGAGTACATGGGACTTCATGCTTGAAAGGGTTGAGGTAGACCCAATTTATTTGTTGTTACTAGGGCTACTAGGATTTGGAATTGAGAAGGTGTTTTGTTGGTACTAGGGATATTAGGATTTGGGTGGCTTGTGAAGGAATAAACAACAATTGTTGTGTCATGTGCATGTACAAATCATCATGAATAGGTGCATAAGGAATGCCCTAGCCCAAAATATGTGCATACAAATCATCATGTCAGCTGCATACTTGTATGATCTTGGCACCTATTCATTTGTATTTTAACTTGTTAATATGACAAGTTAATAGTGGGATTGTATTTTTATTATGTTGTAAGGATTTATTCTTGTATAGTTTGACATAATGGTATGTTAAGGTCTATTTATTACACATAATTATTAAAGAGCCCAAGTGTAGAAAATATACATGGCATCATGTGAGACTATAGGTTGCTTTCTTGATTGGGATTGTTTCTATTTTAAACATGTATGATAAAACATGATAAAGTAATTCAAATAGAATTAAGGAAAATGTAAAGAACATGCATGTAAAGACTTGACATACCTAAAAAATGAAGATTCGAATGGAGAGAGTACCCCATTATGTAGTGTTTTTTCTTCTTGCATCAAACTCCTCAACAATTTGAGTTTTTCACCACTTGCTTCCTTTTCAATGTTAAATTAAATAACACTCAAATATAATTACTAACAATAATATTATTAACCAATCTATAATGTTAAATTCCTAAAATTGAATCACAATTAACATTGTAACACTACAAAAATTGAAACTTGAATAAATATATATCAAACTTGGTGTGAAAACTATGTTATTTCCTCCTTCTCAAGTTGACAAAGCAGAAAAGGTGGTGGAAAGATCATGCAAAGGTGGTAGAATGTGTAAAATGTACATGTGAACTTCCCAATAGCATGAAAGCACTTCTTTTTTGTCAGAGCACGTGCATAATCAACATGAAAATAGAGCATGTGGGCCTGGAACATGAGGGTCAACACTTTTTTACCATTTCTATAGCAAGACAAAATGTGAGCATATTATAACGTGCTCACGTTTTGTCCTGCTATAGATTGATCCATAAATATTTGTGCCTATCTCACCTTTGATAGCACCTTTACAATATCTCACCTCTAGTTCCATCAGCTCATGTTCTATATCTCACTTATCTCTCCCCCTCACCTATGTACCTCTCCCTTCTCTATGTCTCTCAGTTGCTCCTTGTCTACCTCAAAACTAAACCCTAATCCCTCAACCCTCAAATCTAATCCCTCATCCCTAAACCCTAAACACTATCCCTATTCCTAAACCCTCAACATGATTGATACTATACCTTAAACCCTAATCCCTTATCCCTAAACCATCCAACCCTATCCCTAATCATTATACCTCGACACTCTACTTTAACCCTAATCCCTCAACCCTCGAACCTTAATGTACTCAACCCTCAATGTCAAACCCTAATCCCTCAACCCTTAATTTTGATCCCTCGACCCTCAACCCTCTCCCTAAACCCTAAACCCTAAACCCTTGACCCTCAACCCTAAACTCTCAACGTCAAATCATAATCCCATATTCCTTAACTCTAATCACTCAACCCTAAACCCTAAACACTATCCCCATTCCTAAACCCTCAACAGGCTCGATACTATACCTTAAACCCTAATCCCTTATCCATAAACCCTCCAACCCTATCCCTAATCCTTATACCCTTGAGACTCTACTTTAACCCTAATCCCTCAACCCTATCCCTAAACCCTTGACCCTCGAACCTCAACCCTCAACATCAAACCCTAATCCCTCAACGCTTAACTCTAATCTATCAACTGTCAACCCTATCCCTAAACCCTAAACCGTAAAGCCTCAACCCTCAACATCAAATCCTAATCCTACAACCCTTCATTCTAATCCCTCAACCCTAAACCCTCAACACTATACCTTAAACCCTAATCCCTCAACCCTCAACCCTCAACCCTAATCTGTCATCCCTCAACTATAATCTCTTATCCCTAAACCCTAAATGCTATCCCTATTCATAAACCCTCAATGGGCTCAATACTATATCTCAAACCCTAATCCCTTATCCATAAACCCTCCAACCCTATCCCAAATCCTTATACCCTGGACGTCAAACCCTAATCCCTCAACCCTTAACTCTAATCCCTCGACCCTTAACCCTTAAAAATTGAACCGTAAAACCTATCCCTACACACTCAACACTTGACACTATATCTTAAACCCTAATCCCTTAACCCTCATCCCTAAAGCCTCAACCCTAAATCCTTAAACCTTCAACCCTAAACCCTATCTCTAATCCCTCTACTCTCGACACTCTTCTTTAACCCTAATCCCTTGACCATCAACCCTATCCCTAAACCCTCAACCCTCAATCCTCAACATTAAACCTTAATTCATCAACCCTAAACCCTAATCCCTCAAACCTAAACCCTATCCCTAAACCATCAACCCTCAACACTATACCTTAAACTCTAATCCATATCCCTCAACCCTTAACCCTTAAAACTTAAACCCTATCCCTGCACCTTCAACACTTGACACTATATCTTAAGCCTTAAACTCTCATCCCTAAAGCCTCAACCCTTAATCCTTAAACCTTCAACCCTAAACCCTATCCCTAATCCCTCTACCCTCAACACTCTAACCCTAACCTTGAAATTAAACACTAATCCATCAACCCTAAACCCTAATTCGTCAACCCTAAACCCTATCCCTAAACCCTCAACCCTAAACAGTATACCTTAAACCCTAATCCATCAACCCTAAAACCTAATCCCTCAACCCTCAACCCTAATCCGTGAACCCTCAACCCTAATCCCTCATCCCTAAACCCTAAACGCTATCCCTATCCCTAAATCCTCAACCCTTAACACTATACCTTAAACCCTAATCCCTTATCCTTAAACCTGAAACCCTATCCCTCAACCTTAACCCTTAAAAATTAAACCCTAAAACCTATCCATAAACCCTCAACGCTCAACACTATATTTTAAACCCTAATCCCTTAACCCTCTGTCCTAAAGCCTTAACCTTCAATCCTTAAACCTTCAACCCTAAACCCTATCCCTAATCCCTCTACCCTCAACACTCTACTTTAACCCTAATCTTATGACCATCAACCCTATCCCTAAACCCTCAACCCTCAACTCTCAACATTAAACCCTAATCCGTCAACCCTAAACCCTATCCCTAAACCCTAAACCCTCAACATTATACCTTAAACCATAATCTCTCAACCCTAAACCCTAATCCCTCAACCCTAAACCCTAAACCATATCCCTAAACCCAACAAAACTACTTTGCCTTATGTTAGGTTGTTAAACCCATCATTTTTGACACCCTTCTCTTAAAGATATCTGAGTTGCAAGAATATGTCAGAAAAATGGCTATGAACTTTTTTAATGTTAGTAATGTTATATGGCATGTTTTTCTAGTCCATCTAGGTTTCATTATGCCAATAGGTGTACACACTATGACAAAAGCTTTGCGTATGGTACATCCATAGTGAGTAATTAACAGTTGAAATCAGAAGGATGATCATTATGAGAAAAGCTTTGCATTGGGGTACATCTATGTTTCTTGTTGTCCACCCCACACTTAGGGGAGGTATATTGTTATGAAATAGGAAAATAATCTCCCATTGTTTACTGGCTCTATCCACAAGAACTACTAAACTTTTTTCTCTTGGTAATTGTAGAGGACATTCACCTATTTTTGGGAACTCCTGCATTCCCAAACCATTACAAAAACTAAGTTATTTTAACCCAATAACTAGCTGATTGCATTGATTTAATACTCTACTATATTAAAGCTTAGCATTCACACAAATGCAGATGTTCATATTATAGAAGACTGCATTATATTAGACTATTAGAGATCCCTTAGAAAAATGTAAACAAAATTGCTTTGCCTTATGTTAGCTTACAATTAAACCCATTCTTTTTGACACTCTTCTCTTAATAAAGTAAGAGTAATAAGAATAGAAGGTAGAGAATTTGATCTTACTAGTATGCATGGTCGGTTTACATTCCGTGACTTCATTTTCATTGAATAAAAAGGTAAATATATGATTTGAAAGGTGGGGTAGAGTTCACTGTCATGTGCTTTTCTAGATGATAGGGTCTATAATGTCCAGGGTTCTTCAAAGAAAGGCTTGTAACATAATTAAGTTTTTGTTATACTAATCCTCTAGGTAAAGCTACAATTCAAATGCCTGCTTTGAAAGTTGAAATAAATTAAATTAGACTTACAATTTTGATTTTCTTCCATTGCTTCAACATCATATTTTCTTCATCAGAAACTAATTCAAGATCAACAACTTGCTGCCCATTAGTTTACTTGAATTGCATCCTCTATTAGAAGAATTGCATTTTTTATCTATATCAATGTTGGTATTCATAAGTTGAAGAGCATTGATATTTTTCACACACCCTATTCTTTAAAATATCTTAACCTTAAAATATGACTTGGATATGTACTTGAACACAATGAAATCTCCAATCTCCAGCCCATGATGATTCACAAAATTTTCCCAACCCTGCCTAAATTCTAGTTTATTTATGGTACCCCTTAATTGTACATCCCACTCCTTCCCACCTAGGCCTTGAAGGAGGCCTGCCCATTAAACCAACTCATTCAACAATTCACTGCCCATCAGTTGACTTGAACTGCATACTCTATTAGAAGAAGGGCATCTTTTATCTGTATCAATGTTGGTATTCATAAGATGAAGAGCATTGATGTTTTTCACACACCCTATTCTTTGAAATATCTTAACCTTAAAATATGACTTGGATATGTACTTGAACACAACAAAATCTCCAATCTACAGCCCATGATGATTCACAAAATTTTCCCAACCTTGCCTAAATTCCACTTTATTTATATGGTACCCCTTAAATTGTACATCCCACTCCTACCCACCTAAGCCTTGAAGAAGGAGGCACGCCCATTAAACCAACTCATTCGACAACTTGTTGCCCATTGGTTGACTTGAACTGCATACTCTATTAGAAGAAGGGCATCTTTTATCTGTATCAATGTTGGTATTCATAAGCTGAAGAGCATTGATATTTCTCACACACCCTGATCTTTGAAATATCTTAACCTTAAAATATGACTTGGATATGTACTTGAACACAACGAAAACTCCAATCTCTAGCCCATGATGATTCACAAAATTTTCCCAACCATGCCTAAATTCTAGTTTATTTATGGTACCCCTTAATTGTGCATCCCACTCCTACCCACCTGGGCCTTGAAGAAGGAGGCACACCCATTAAACCAACTCATTCGACAACTTACTGCCCATCGGTTCACTTGAACTACATACTCTATTAGAAGAAGGGCATCTTTTATCTGTATCAATGTTGGTATTCAGAAGCTGAAGAGCATTGATGTTTTTCACACACCCTATTCTTTGAAATATCTTAACCTTAAATAATGACTTGGATATGTACCTGAACACAACAAAATCTCTAATCTCCAGCCCATGATGATTCACAAAATTTTTCCAACCCTTCCTAAATTCTAGTTTATTTATGGTACCTCTTAATTGTACACCCCTAAACCCTAAACCCTAATCCCTTAACCCTAAACCCTAATCCCTAGTTCCTAAACCATAAACCCTAATCCCTAATTATAATTTATGGTACCCTAAACCCTAAACCCTAATCCCTTATCCCTAAACCATAAACCCTATCCCTAAATCTTCAACCCTCAACACTTAAACCTTAAATCCTATACCCTATCCCTAAACCCTCAACCCTTAAAACTATACGTTAAACCCTAATCCCTCAACCCTAAACTTTCAACCCTAAACCCTATCCCTAATCCCTCTACCCTCAACACTCTACCTTAACCCTAATCCCTTGACCCTTAACCCTAAATGCTATCCCTAAAGCCTCAACCCTAAGATCTAATCCCTCAAGGTCCTAAAATCTAATCCCTTATCCCTAAACTCTAAATCCTATCCCTAAACCCTCAACCATCAACGTTAAACCTTAATCACTCAATCCTTATCCACCCCTCTCCTCCCCTATTTGGCTCACTCCCATCTCTACCCTCCTCTACCCTCGACACAATACATACATACATATAGGTATACATAGATGCATACATACATACATACATACATGATTAATAACCTTGAACATAAAAAAAATCAAGGGGAACATAACATGAGCACGTTATAACGCACTTGAGTTATTTAAAACATGACAAACAACACAAACTTTTGTGGAAAAGGAACAATGCAAAGCAAACAATAATGCGCTTGCATTATAATGCACTTGTGTTATGTTTTGCTTTGGGAATCCCAAGCCTTGGGCTTGGGAGTTTCTTTGGATTTCCAACCCAAAGGCTTGGAGTGCCTTTTCAACATCCACAAACATGTTTTTCCATATTCTTCAAGATTTCACATAATTTCATTTGTGTTAACCCTCAGATTTGCACGTGTTTCAAGGTCAAACAAATCAAACATCTGGGTAATGTTAGGCTTTCTCTTAGCTATTTGACGATGTGATTTTTTTCACATTTTAACAATGTTAAGCATTTCATCTTTAATTTATTTTGTGTGTGTGTCCGTTTTTGGGCAAAAACCACTGTTTGGTCTTTTTTTCATTGTAAATTAACTATTCATTGAAATTTCAAAAAAAATACATATTTAGAAACTAGACTCCATTCTACACATATTAAAAAAAGAAATAAATGCTTTTCAGTTAGTTTCAAAATTTATAGGGGTAACACGGCCAAAATTCTATTTTTTAGGATGTGTCCACTTTTAAAATTAGTAAAAAATCAAATATTCATCAAAAAATTATCAGAAAAATCGGGCATAAACTACATGTTATTAGCTAGTTTCTCACTAAAGCAATTTTAAAAATACCAAAAAAAAGTTGACCTTTTGAGGGAGCCACAAAACATGCTATGTTATGTTTTTTGACAGAAACAACACCAATTTCTATGGCTCTCTCTTTTGAACCCCTTAATCTATGCCATTTTCAAAAAAAAAAGTAGTTTAGAAGGTAGACTCAGAGCACTACAAACATTGTTTTGGTTGTATCTCCAAATTTTGAGTGTAACTATGCTCAATTTCTCATCCAAGGCAAGCATTTCCTAATTTTAGAAAAAAAAAGTGGCCACTTAAGACCCCTTTTTGGCCCCCCATCTTCTTGTACTTACCCTTTAACCAATTTCTTTATTTCATTAATCAAGCTAATTACTTGACATTCTTGACTCGCCATAGATATTGTCAAAGGATCAAAGGATTGAGATACATTTGACAATTTTTTCTCAACTCCTTTATTTTCTTCTGAATATCCTCTACAACTTTTGGCCAAGATAAACAAAATTTGTACACATCTCCTCCTTCAGTGATGACATTTTGAGTACTCTTTACACTAGTATCCAATATAATTGTATCATTGTCAATTATTCTTTTCATTTCACTAAATCTTTTATCATTAAATTCATTCCAGATTTTAACTTCTGCTGACTTCTCAAAATTTCAAAATGAGTACTTACAAATTTTATCAAACTCTTCAACTAATCAAAGGAGAATACTGATGAATCCTTCTGAAATGTAGGCATGATTTTCTCCAAAATTCTATATGCAAGACCAAGCAACTCACTATCTTCTATATGGAACTTCAAGATTTCCTCTCTGGCCTTAGCTTGTGCAAAAGAGGCCAACTTCATCTTCTATACTAATGATAGAGTATAAAAATTTATTGGACCTTGTATTATATCTAGATCTTCTACAACTTGTTTGTCTTTCTCCAAAATTTCTTTCACTACTGCAGTGTCTCTTGCCCAATATGATGTTTTAGTTTTATGCTCTTTAGGGTCTGCATCTTCTCCCTTTTCAGAGTCAACTACATTGTCTTGCTTATCATTTTCATTCTTTTTCTCTACGTCTGCTTTCTCTACATTAAACTCTTTATTTTTCTCAGAATCACCTTTAGTAGGAGCATTTATTTCCATATTCATCTTTGCATTTTCTTCACTAGATTGGTTTGGACGAATTTGATTATCGTCTGCACCATCAACATTATCTTACTTCACTATCTCTTCATCTCCTTTATTTAATATTTCCTCTTCTGGAATAGAGAAATCATCTACCTTAGTTTGTTGCTCATCATTCAGAATGGATGTATCATCAACATCAACAGGTTCTTCAGTGACCACATAAAAACTTATTCTTGTCCACGTCTTTCTTCAAAATTTGTTCTATTCCATTGACCACTTCATCGATGTCTCCAATCATTAGCTTATTCATCCTTTTCTTGCTTCTAAATTCATCTTTAACTTCTTTGAAATTTTTATTTGCTTCCTTCCTAGAGATTACCGAACACAGATTGGACAACACATGTTCTCTTAGCTCCAAATCCTTTGCTTTAGCACCTTCTTTTCTCATCTCCAGAATGTCTCTTAGACTCTTAGGGATTTCTGACAAAATTTCCACAAGTGCTCTGTTGAATGTATTCAAGTACTTAACAGTAGCATCCTCCAAAACTTTCTTGTTGGCATCATCAAGGTTGTCATAATATTTATGTTGATAACTGAGAGGGCGGGTGAATCAGTTATCTTAATTATTTCAGCTTTCTGAAATTCTTTATTAATTAGTGTAGTATCAAATGAAATAAGAAAACATAACCTTGAAAAGGAAATAACATCAATACATATGACAAAATGATTTTGACATGGAAAACCCTATTAGGGGAAAAACCACAAGGTGATTAACCCAAGAATGTATTCTCTGTTAGAAGAATAAGATAGTACAAAATGGCACTTGCCAATTAGGGCTCACTGCCCGAGCACACTGCTCACAAGAGGCTCACTGCCCGAGCACACTGCTCACAAGAGGCTCACTGCCTACAATAGTTTATACAAGAAAACTAGTTACTTGAACTGATGAGAAGCATCCACATATGCTAAGGTTTAGTTTCGGTTAAGCTCAATATACTGATCTGCTGCACTTCATTCTTACTCTCTTAGGTACTACTATCCTATTACATTCCAGACCTGTCTTACTATCTTCGCACTACTCTTCTGCTTTTATTCGCACAACACAACACACCACACACCCCTTCATACCGAAATTAATCTAGTATATATATCTGCACCAAGGATTTGATCCACTTTCTAGTCAGCATCCGAAATAGTCAATATTTATCCAAATTCTGATCTGTCAGCTGAATCCTTACTGATCAAGTGATGTATATCAAAGAGATACTTATAGAAGTCATCTAACAAGTTGGCCAATTTTGACTGATACCTTAATAATCTTGATCACTATCAAAATCTCATCCGGAATAGTGTCTGATGCTCTGTCAGTCAGTTCTTCCTCTGTCTACTTTGCCAAATAGGACCCCAATACTTGAATGCTTATAACTCTTCACTCTTTCATCACCAGAGGCTCAAATCCTGGAATCTACCAGTCAAGGTATTCCTCTTGACTTCCCCAAGTTTGTACTTTCCAAAGATACTTCCTCTTAGAGATTCGGACCTGACTGTCAGACCTTGTCACAACACTCTGTTCTTGCTTACCGGACCACAACACTCTTCAATCTGACTTCCGGTATAGGTACACTATGTCCTGCAGATGTGTGGGATGAACTTTGTTGCCATCAATGACAACAATCATGAAGCTCCAATGTGTCTCTTGCCAACAATCTCCCCCTTTGGCATTGATGGAAATACTTAGTGAAAAATGACTAAGTGTTATACTATACTCCCCCTTGGTTGATGCTCTCTTCTAATATGTACATTTTTCTACAGCTCCCCCTTAGCTGGATTCCACATTTTTCACTGTTCCTCACTCCCCCTATGACATCAATGGAAAAGGGTAGGGTCCACACACCAAAATTCCAAAAATTCAACTATACTTAGCCGCATAAGTATATAAAGAGGTTATACTTACATATACTGTAGTATGTCTACAAAAGTTGTTTTCAATTGTACAACTTCTGTCGCCCAACTCTGCTTCATCCTGTCCAAAATTGAGATGTGACCACTCAACAGGAATGCAAAAGCTTCTGCCCTCTTGAGATCTGTCAGATCATTGGTCTGGGTTGTGCTCTGAGCATCAGTTAGAGCCTCATGCATGGCCTCTAACTTAGGGATAATGCTCCCTCTGAGTTCATTTAACCTGATTGTTCTATCTTTCTTCTCCTTCTCAAGCTTCTTTATTTCAGCTATGACTGCAATAGTCTAACATTCTTGATTTACTATAGGAGCAGAAAGAGGATCAAAACATTGAGATAAACTTGTCAGTTTATCCTCTTGCTCTTTTACTTTCTTCTCAATATCCTTGGTTACTTTAGGCCAGGATAAACAAAATTTGTAGATATCTCCACCATCTTTAAGAGAATTTTCCAAGCTCTTTATTCCACTATACATAACTCTCCTGTCATTTGTTATTAAACCTTGTAACTCCGAGAATCTCTTATTCAAAAATTCTTTTCAGACCTTCTCCTCAACTGATTTCTCTAGAGATTCAAAATGTGTACTAACACTATTTACTACAGATTTGAGATTACTGGATGAAGAGGCTGAGGGATCTTTCTGAAAAGATGGCATGATCTTCTCTAATACATCAGATGCAGTTTCTATGAGTTCACAATCTTCCATGTGAGACTTCAGTATTTTTTCTTTTGCCTTTTCTTGAGTGAAGGATGCTAGCTTCATGGTTTGCACTAGAGAGAGGGAATCAAAATTAAATGGACCTTGAAGCAACTCTGGTTCATCAAATTCCATCATCTCTTTGGTGAAGAAATCCTTGACTGCTTCTATTGTGTCTCTTGCTGGAGATAGAATTTTCTCCCCTTCTACAGCCTTACCACTGTCATCTATAGCTTTTTCTGTCTTTGACTCTTCTTCTCTTCCCTTTCCTTGTTCTTCTTTACTAGATTTTTCTTTTATATGTTCTTCTCCTTTAGATCCGGAGACTGTTGGAGAGTCCGGATTTACTTCTCCTTGAACTTCCTCTTCCGGAGCAGAGGAATCTAAGTCCTTACCTTTTTCTTCACCTATATCCTTTACCTCTCCTGCCACTGTCTCAGTAGATTCATCTGTTGCTGAGGGATCGTCACCTAGGTCCTTGATAATGGGAATGTTGAATCTTTTGTAAGCATTCTAGAGAATCTCTTCTGTCTCTTTTCCTATTTTGTTAGTTTCACCGAGCATGAGTTGATTCATTCTAGCTTTGCTCTGGAACTCATCCTTGCAATCGTTGAAGATCATATTCATTTGCTTCTGAGTGATTGAAGGAAAGAGCTGAATGGCTATCTGTTCTCAGATCTCAAGATCCTTTGCCCTAGCATTATTTTTCCTTATCTCTAATTCCTTCTATAGGCTTTTGGGAATGATAGATATAATTTCAATAAAAGCCTTATTGTATATGTTTAAGTACTTAACTGTGGCTTCCTCCAAGATCATTTTATCTGCATCATTGTATGCATCATAGAATTTTGTTATTGGTTGTAGGTTCCCATCCATAGTAACTGCCTTAACTACATCGTCTAAGGACAAAGTGGGCCTTTCAACAAACTCTTCTACCATCTCTTCCATGTCTACACTGGTAGAGGGTTCACCAGATACTTTCTTCTTTTTCCTCATTTTCCTTACCTCCTCATCTGACTCAGTCTCTTCATCATCCTTCTGACTGATGTAAGACCTTGTGGCCTTTGTCTTAGTTCTTTTCTCTACTTTACTGGGTGATTTTGCTTCTAGTTTTGATTTCTTTGAGCTCTTATCAGTGGTAGGTACAGACCTCTTAGAGGATCTAGTCCAGGAGCGTGCTTCCACCAGAGTACCTTCTTTTTCTACTTTTTCTTTTTCTTTCTCTGCCCTTTCTGTCTTCTCTCTAGTTGCATCAAGTGCTTCTTTTGAAATTCCATGCCTCTTAGCAAACTCTTCTACTTCCCTCCTCACTTTTCTTTTTATTTCCGGTTGTCTTAACTCCACATGGATCTTCACACTTAATTCTTCAAAGGTTCCAAACCTTTCTTCCTTGGAATCCTTAGGCTGACTTAGCATGTACTGAACATGTAGCTCCACAATTTTCTCATCCACTTCATACCCCATAGGCATGATCCACATTGTTCTTGGTTCCACTGCCTCCATTAGGCATTGATCAGTGTCAACCATGAAACATACTATATCTTTGTACTTCTCAACCAATGATTGGGGAATTCTTTCTCTGTTTTGCATCATATTTTGAAAGTTCTTGAAGTAACCCCATGGAGCTATATTTATGGCCTTATCATCCCCAAGCCCATGCAAGTAATCTCTTATTTGAATTGCAACAGGTATGTCATTCTGCCATACCCAACCATTGGATCTAGGCAACTCATTCATAAAGTAGAAAAACAAACACAATATCAGTCCACCATATTTAAAAGAGTTCTTTTTGTCCTTCTTTATCTTTTGTAAGTTTTCCATTAGTTGGCTCAGAAGGAGTTCATAGAGATCATAATCTACATTCTTTCTCAACATCTCATAAGCAGTATACACAACAGTTCTGAATACTGAATTCTCCCTGCTGGAGTGATATATCTTGTAGCCAATTATCATAGATGCAAACTTGATATCCGAATCAGTGATACCTTCTATGGTCATTACTCTCGTATCAAATTTTGATCTGGTGGCCTCAGTCACAGTTTGGTTTTTGACAGATTTGAGAATAGGTAACCCTCCAGAAAAGTGCAAACTAGTTACTGCCTTAATTGCATCCTTGGTGATCTTGAATGGTCTATTCAACCATAAGAAGTTATCATGCACTTTGCTCAACACATACCTAACCCACTCATCTTCTTCAAAATAGGGGAAATGGATGTACTGACCAAAATGCTTTTCCTGGATGGTCTTATACTAAGGTTTTAGTTCAAATGAATCATCTATCAGTTCCTTCTGGTAGATGTCCATCAGCTTGGATTCACCAAAGTCTTCAATGTTTGCATGAATGTAAACCCTAACGTCTTCTACATGCAAAACCCCATGCAAAATATTGGAAAATGCTCCTAAGGGATCCACTTCTAGAGATTTGTAGGGATGTTTCTTAAATTTGGGGTGAGGTCTATCAGAGATCTTTACAACATTCAGAGTAGACATCTTAAAGATTTAGAGAAAGTTTGATCAAGAGTGAAAAATACCTTTTTACACTTCTAGGTTTCACGGGATGATTTGGATCAGATTGCTGGAAGAATTGTCTTTTGTGATTGAACTTTGAGAGACTTGAGACAATTTGTTTGTAGATCTCTTTTTCTCTTCTTCTCGAGTGCAAATGTTAAATGATGATCAAATGAACCCTTTTATCTCTGAGCAAACCCTAACTTCACATTGCAACGTAAGTTATTCTGGTTGCTCTGTTCTCTTTGTCCTGAGAAATTTTTCCAGATCACTAAAATGCACTTAAAGTTACTCTTGGTGGATAATAACAAATTATCTTACTTTCCCAAAACAATTGATCTATCCACAGAACAAAATGTCTCAAATTTGAATCATATCAGATTTAACTGTGATAATCTTGTTTTACTGGATGACTATTAAACTGGATCAATCTTGGAAGATTAGACTCTTCAAATCTTCCTGTAGATCTTCCATATCTTTACCAAGCTTTCTTTTAGATGTTTCTCTAAGAAGCCTTTTATTTCACAACTTCCCATGTGCCAATTTCAGGCACCAATTAACTGGCTGGGGGAAAATGTTTTTCCTTGTGTCTCCCCCTGATCTAGAGCTCGCTTTTTAATTTCTGGAAGGAATATCAACACCAGATTCTAGTGCGGATCCATCCCCTACATTATCTGTACTTCTCTTCACCCAAATCTTGTTCATCTCACTTTTAACTTCATCCGCGTTCACTATTCCTTTTCCTTTGTCTTGATTCTGATTATAATGCACCGGACCCCTTTTGTCTTGTTTCTTGCTTCTACAGAATTTGACAATATGACCGGATCTATTGCAATTGTGGCAAGCAACATTTCTTTGCATATTTGAATGATATCCTCTTGATCTGCATTGATTAGCCATATGTCCCATTCTATTACATGCAAAGCATCTCCCATTGAATGAATTGTTCCTTTGCATATTTTTGCATTCATGAGATTTGTGACCATACCTTTTGCAGTTGAAACACTGTCCAGAGAGGGATGTATTTGTCTGGTTGATTCTCTTTCTGCACTCGTTAGCTTTATGACCAAATTTATTGTAGTTGTGGCAGTATCCATTGAAGGATGGATATCTTTGAGCATTAGGTTGCCTTACCAGAGGTCTTCTAGGCCTGTTCCTTGGATTTCTTGATCCAAAATTCTTCTGACCGGATCTAGAGCTTTCACCTTTCTCATATCCCAAGCCACTCTTGTCATCTACCCTCTTTTGGCTTTCAAGAAGAACTTCAAGTTGAGTAGAACTTATCTTGAATTTCTCTTTGTATTCATTTACTATTTGAAAATCCTTTTTAAGAGTATTAATTTGATCCTCAAGTTTTTCTTCATTATCTCTAGCATCTTCAAGATTAGATTCTAGATGTCTGATTATTCTATCCATTTTGTGGCAGTCTTCTGACTTTTTCTTGAGAGATTGTCTTAGATCATCTTCATTTTTTCTTTTCTCTTCAATTTCTTGGGTGAATTTCATAACTCCTGATTCCATTTCATGTCTTATCATAATGACCTCTTTTGATAACTTTTCACATAACTTGGTTTTCTCCTTCAGATCTTTATTTGTACCATTGTCTTCACTTTGACTTGCAAATTGCTGAAGTAGATCTTTTCTCTTTTTCATAGAGATACTCAGTTTCCCTTTTAGTTCATTTATGAAATCATCAGCCTGTTTGAGTCTTTCCTTCAATTCATTAACTTTAGAGTTTGATTTCTCAAGATCATCTAGGGTAGACTGAAGTCATTGCCTCATACCATACACATCCATTTGAGTTCCCAGATCTTCCTCAAGCTGTTAGGCTTTGTTTGGAGGAACTTGGCTCTGATACCAATTGTTGATAACTGAGAGGGGGGTGAATCAATTATCTTAATTATTTAATCTTTCTAAAATTCTTTATTAATTAGTGCAGTATCAAATCAAATAAGCAAACATAACCTTGAAAAGGAAATAACATCAATACATATGACACAATGATTTTGATGTGGAAAACCCTGTTAGGGGGAAAACCACAGGGTGATTAACCCAAGAATGTATTCTCTATTAGAAGAATAAGATAGTACAAAATGGCACTTGTCAATTAGGGCTCACTGCCCAAGCACACTGCTCACAAGAGGCTCACTGCCTATAATAGTTTATACAAGAAAACTAGTTACTTGAACTGATGAGAAGCATCCACCTATGCTAAGGTTTAGCTCTAGTTAAGCTCAATATACTGATCTGCTGCACTTCATTCTTACTCTCTTAGGTGCTACTAACCTGATACATTCCAGACCTATCTTACTGTCTTCGCATTGCTCTTCTGTATTTATTCATACAACACAACACACCACACACCCCTTCATACCAAAATCAATCTGGTATGTATATCTGCACCAAGGATTTCATCCACTTTCTAGTTGGCATCCAGAATAGTCAATATTTATCAAATTTTGATCTGTCGGCTGAATCCTTACTTATTAAGTGATGCATATCAAAGAGATACTTATAGAAGTCATCTAACAAGTCAGCCAATTTTGAATGATACCTTAATAATCTTGATCACCATCAAAATCTCATCCAGAATAGTGTCTGATGCTCTGCCAATCAGTTCTTCCTCTGTCTGCTTTGCCAAATAGGACCCCAATACTTGAATGCTTATAACTCTTCACTCTTTCATCACCGGAGGCTCAAATCTTGGAATCTACCAGTCAAGGTATTCCTCTTGACTTCCCCAAGTCTGCACTTTCCAAAGATACTTCCTCTTAGAGATCTATACCTGACTGTCAGACCTTGCCACAACACTGTACTTGCTTATCGGACCACAACACTCTTCAATCTGACTTTCGGTATAGGTACACTATGTCTTGTAGATGTGTGGGCTGAACTTTGTTGCCATCAATGACAACAATCATGAAGCTCCAATGTGTCTCATGCCAACAATTTAGTCATTGGCTTTAAGTTTCCATCTACAGTGATTGACTTTATGATGTTTTCCACAGAAGGAGTAGGCTTCTCAACATAAGCCTCTGACTTTTGTCTTTTACTTGACTTTTTACTTCTGGAGGGCTTCTCCTTGGACACTTTAACATCCTTAGTGCCTGAGGCCTTCAACTCTTTAACCTCACCATCTGACTTAGTCTCTTCTTCATCCTCCTTCTCCACATCGACATATGACCTTTTGCCCATTACTTTTGTACTTTTTCCTTCCTTACTGGTAGGTTTTTCTTTGAATTCCTCTACAATAGGAGAATGTGATGCACAAAAGGTTGAACCAGAACTCCTAGTAGTCCTTGACTTACAAGGGGATTCTACTAGAACACTTCCTTGTTCCCTATCCTGCTTCTCCTTCTCAGCTTTCTCCATCCTTTCCTTGTGTTGTCTCATAGCTTCCTTGGTTATTCATATACTTTTTGCATACATTTCAACTTGCCTTTGGACCTTTCTCTTAATTTCAAGTTTCTAGAGCTCAACATGCAGTTTCACATTAAGTTCACCATATGTACTGAATCTCTCAACTGAGGTATCTTTTGGTTCTATTAGAAGGTGTTGAGCATACATTTCTAGTATTTGGTCATCAACTTCATACCCCATGGGCATGATCTATATAGTCTTTGGTTTAACTGCTTCCATCAAGCATTGATCTATTTCCACCATGAAGCAAATTGTATCCTTGTACTTTTCCACCACAGACTTAAGGATTCTTTCCCTTGATTGCATCATATTCTAGAAATTCTTGAAATATCCCCAAAGAGTAGTCCTTTGGGCATTGGAGTCACCAATATTGTGCAAGTGCTCTCTTATTTATATGGCAACATGCTTGTCACTGGTCCAATACATGCTTTTCATCTTGGGCAACTCATTCATGAAATAAAAGAACAAGCACAAGACCAATGTACCATACTTGAATGTATTCTTCTTATCCTTCTTGATCTTGTTCAGATTCTCCATTAGCTATTTTTGCAGCAACTCACACAAATCATAGTCAACTTTTTCTTTTAACATCTGATAAGTAGCATAAATGGCTGTACCAGACACTGAGTTTTACCTATTAGAGTGGTATATATTATACCCAATCACCATAGATACAAATTTGACATTCGAATCAGTTATATCATTTATTATCATTGCCCTCTTATCAAACTTTGAGCCTATAGCATCAGTTACAATCTGATTCTTCATTGACTTTAACATCGACAATCCACTAGATGAGTTCAATTCTGTTACGGCCTTGATGGTATCCTTAGTGATCTTAAAGGGTTACATAAACCACATAAATTTATCATGCATCTGACTCAGTACATACTGGACCCACTTGTCCTCATCGAAGGATGGGAACCCAATAACCTGAATGAAATGTTTGTCTTGCAGCACCTTATAATCAGGTCTAAGACCATAAATATCATTCCTTAGCTGATTCTTAAACAAATCTAGTAACCTTGAATCCCCAAACTCATTTATGCTAGCATGAATGTAAGCCCTAATATCTTCTACATGCAACACTCAATGTAGAACATTAGAAAGGGCACCTAACAGATCAACCTCTACAGATTTGTGTGGATGCTTTTTGAATTTAGGTCGATGCCTTTTGGTGATGTCAACAATCAATGGAGTGGCCATTTCAAAAAAATCACAAGTTCAAAGCTTCACAGAAAAATACATTTTTCTCCATAGGATTAGGGTTAGTTGTCAAATTCACTTTTTGCACTTCAAATCTTTGAAATCTTAGCTCAGGCGCTCTTCTCCTTGTTCTCTTCGAATACAATGTGATTCAAAGGTTGTCTGGATGACTTTTTATGCTCCAAAAAACCTAATTTACCATTTAATAAATGCTTTTCCCTAATTCATCTGGTCATACTATTTCTGAATATAGTCAATCTTCAATTACTCTACAATCAATCACATTAGCCTCTTTTCTTTTCGAATTTGCTTCAATAGTTCTGAATTAGGCTTCTTTATCTTCATTCATCATGCCAGATTTAGGTGCCCACTTACTGGCAGGGGGAATTAGATTTTTAATGCAGTTCCCCCTAAGCAAGAGCTCCTATTTCAATTCCCAGAGGAATTATCAGCATTGAATTCCAGTGTGGACCCATCACCATCATTCATTACACTTTTATTCACCCATGTTTTGTTCATTTCACTCTAGATCTTATTCACATATACTTTTCCCTTGCCTTTTTCCATCTTCTACTCTATTCTTCCTTTACCTACCTATGAGTTCTCCTTTTTGCTTCTACAAAATTTAGCAATATGTTTGGATTTGTTGCAGTTGAAACACAAAATCTTATTCCTCTGACAATTACATGTTGGAGCAGGTTTAGATCTGCATTGCATTGCAATATGCCCAAACTTGTTGCAAGTAAAACATCTTCCATTGAAAACTTGTTTGTTCTTAGGAGAATTCCTTGATCCACTTATGCAATCCTTAGCCTTATGACCTATCTTTTTGCAATTAAAACATTGACTAGAGAAAGATAATGCATTTTGATTCACTTTACTTCTACATTGATTAGCTCTATGACCATAGCCATTACATTTCAAGCAATTTCCATTGAAAGATGGATACAATTGAGCATTAGGTTGTCTAATTGAAGGCCTTCTAGGATTCCTTCTTTGATTTCTTGCTTCAGGATTTCTTTGACTGGATCCATAGCTTTCACCTTTGTCATATCCAAGACCATGCTTATCATTTGCCTTCTTCTTACTATCAAGCAACACTTCAAGTTTAGCTGAGCTTATCTCGAACTTCTCTTTGTATTCATTTGTAGCTTCTAGGTCATGTTTGAGAATGACAATTTGCCTTTCAAGTTGTTCCTCATTATACCTAGTTTCTTGTAGATCAGAATCTAGATGACAAATTATTTTGTCCAATCTGCAACACTCTTCTATTCTTTCTTTCAAAGACTAATTCAGGTTTTCTTCAGTCTTTTTCCTTTCCTCGATTTCCTTGGTTAGCCTCATCACTCCAGATTCCATCTCATGTTTTAGGACAACAACTTCTTTTGCCAGTTTTTCACATTCCTTTGTCTTCTCCTTCAGAGCCTCATCCATGTGTCATTATCTTCCTTTAAATTTTCTAACTATTGAAGTAGCTCCTTCCTCTTTTCATTAGATTTTCTCAGTTGCCCTTTTAAAGTCTCAATGAAATCCTCAGCATCTTTAAGGTTTTCTTGCAGTTCTTTGACTTCTGCTTTGGACTGATCAAGATCTTCTAAGGCCACTTGAAGTTGTTCATTGATACCATCAAAATACCTGAATGAACCCATTGAACCACCTTCCCAAATCTTCCTCAAGCTGTTAAACTTCTTCCAAGGAACCTTTCTCTGATACCAATTGTTGAAATTAAGGAACACTAAGAGGGGAGGTGAATCAATGCTCTACAAAACTTATTATTATGTTCCTTTATTAAATTGCCACATACATTCAAAAGAAAGAAGCATGAACTTAAGAACAATACCAACGAGATCATCACACATGAACACCAGGTTTTGTACGTGGAAACCTGGTTAAGGGAAATACCACGGTGTGGGTTTACCCACAAGATTTTATACTCTGTTAAAAGTATTACAAAATGGGAAGGCACATGCCTTCGGGCACACTACCCAGAGCTCATTGCTCAAACGAGGTGTACTACCTACAAGATTAATGATGAAGGGGGTAAATCATAAAACACACAATAACAAAAATTGCACACAGAAAATAGGATGATATTTTATTAATATGGGAAAAGAACATTATGTTACAGAAGCTCAAATATAATTAGAGGATGAATCCCCTACAGGCTGCAACACATTACAGCTCCCTCTCTCAAAACTCTGGAATCTTCAGCTTTCTGTAATTCCCAAATCAACTAGGGTTTCTAATTTCCCGCCTTTCTTGACTCTACACCTTCCCCCTTAACTCTACTACCCTAAGCGACCACCAGCTTTATTTCAAAATTTGCATCTCCCTCCAAAAATAGGTCAACTTCGCAGGTCCATAACTTTCGATCTGACCATTGGATTTTCAATTATAATACCTTTTCGGAAAGCTCTCGAAAAGATGGAGCGCTAAGTAGTACCAATAGGTAGACTACTTGGCTTTCCCACCAAATTTTAGGCCCATCCAGAGCCTCTAAGTGCCTCAAATTTGACTTTGAATATTTCAATAGGATTTTTGGAATTTGAAATTTTAATACCTCACAAATGACAAATGATATTGAAGTGATTTCTTCACCATTAGCTTCAATTCACCATTCTAGAGGTTTGCGTAAGATTTTGTATCCAGCCGTGCACAAATACAAACTTACTAAAAATAGTAACCCTGCCAAATTTAGCCCTTATTGAAAAGAAACAACTTTTTTTTTGGGTTGATGCAAGATTGCTCTTACACCCTAGATGCTCCTACATCAGACACCCGGGGTAATTTGAAAAGTGACCCTGTCACTTCTCATGTGTTAGAGGGAAACCAAAATGATTAACCTCAGTCTTAGATAACCAGGATGAATCTTCAACAGGCCTTCCTTTCCATTTCACCAAGTATTCTGTATACTACCTGTTTCTTGTACTCTTACCCACACGGCTATCCAGAATACCCTCTATCTCTTCCTTCTTTGAAGTAGATGCTGGAATGTCCCACTGTGTTCCTTTATCAAGTCCATCATCATGATACTCTGTCAGATCTGAAATGTTGAACACTAGTGAAATATGGATGTCATCAGGCAACTCTACCTCAAATGCATTTCCTGAATCGTGCTTCTTCAGGATTCTACATGGTCCAAATTTCCTCATCTTCAGCTTATTGTATATACCAACTAGAAATCTTTCTTTTCTCAAGTGAACCATGACTTCATCACCCTCCTGAAACTCCTTGTGCCTCCTCTTCTGATCTGCCTTAGCCTTGTACTGAGAATTCATCTTATGGATATGCTTTCTTACCTCTTTGTGCAAATTCTTCATGTGCTCAGCAAAATTTTCAGCTTCGGCACTACTCTTCTCCCCCTTATCCATCCTCCTCAATTTGGAAGTAGTTCTTGGGCTACTCCCATACACCACCTGGAATGGAGATTTACCTGTGCTCCTATTGATAGAATTATTGCAAGCAAATTCTACCTGTGGTAAAATCAAATCCCATCCCTTGGGCTTATCTCCTACTAAGCATCGTAGTAGGTTACCCAAACTCCTATTCACCACTTCTGTCTATCCATCAGTCTATGGATGGTGTGCAGAACTGAACTTCAAATCTATATTCAACTTCTTCCACAATTTCCTCCAGAAATAACCAACAAACTTGGTATCTTGATCTAAAACTATGCTCTTAGGTAGACCATGTAGTCTCACCAACTCCCTGAAAAATAACTTTGCAATGTGAATAGCATCATTAGTCTTCTTGCAAGGAATAAAATGGGCCATCTTTGAGAATCTATCCACCAACAAAAAATGGAATCATGCCCTCTCTATGTCCTTGGTAAACCAAGAAAAAAATCCATACTAATATCATCCCATGGCTTCTCTGGTATAGGTAATGGCTGATATAGCCTTGTATTCTGACTTGTTCCTTTTTCCATCTGAAACACTTTGCAACTCTATACAAATTTCCTCACATCTTGTTGCAATTTTGGCTAGTAATAATGTTCACCAACAATAGCAATGGTCTTATCTTGACCAAAGTGTCTAGCTAATCCTCCACTATGTTTCTCTTTAATTAGGTTCTCTCTCATGGAACTCCTTAGAATGCACAACTAGCTTCCTCTAAACAACATGCCATCTTGGATTATGTAATCCAACCATTTTGGCCTGTCCAAAGTAACAGGTTCCAAACAAGCTTTCCAAGCCTCTGCAAAATCTAGATCTTTAGGATACAAACTTTTGAGTTCTTCAAACCCAACAACCTCTATCTTCATTTCTGTCAACAAATTTCGCCTTCTGGTCAAGGCATCTACAACCTTGTTGGACTTCCCACTCTTGTGCTTCAAAACAAAAGTATAACTCTGCAAAAACTCAACCCATTTTAAGTGCCTTTGATTTAACTTTCCTTGACAATTAAGATACTGTAAAGCCTGATGATCAATATATAAAACAAACTCTTTTGGCAACAAATAATGTCTCCATTTGTTCAAAGCCTGGACTATTGCATAAAACTCTTGATCATAAATAGAATACTTTTTCTTGGCATCATTAAGCTTCTCACTAAAATAGGCAATGGGCTTACCTTCTTGACTTAGAATAGCTCCTATACCACTACCACTAGCATCACAATCTACCTGCAATACCTTATTGAAATCTGGAAGTGCCAACATGGGTTGTTCTACGATTTTCTACTTCAATGTATCAAAGCTCTTGTCTGCTCCTTTATTCCATCTAAACTCTTTTCTATCCCCTCTCATTGTCTTAGTTAGGGGTGCACAAATGCTACTGAAGTTCTTGAAAAACTTTTTGTAAAAACTTGCCAAACCATGAAAATATCTTACCTCGAAAGCACTCCTTGGCGTAGGCCATTCAATGATAGCCCTGACCTTCTCTGGGTCCATCTTAAGACCTTCCTCTGAGACAAAAAAATCCTAGGTATACCACCTCCTTCTTTGTAAAACTACATTTCTTCAGATTGATCAACAACTTCTCCTCCCTCAGCTTCTCTAAAACTCTTCTGATATGTATCAAATGCTCATCCCAAGTCTTACTGAAAATCAAAATGTCATCTAAATAAACAATAAAAAAATTCCCAAAAATTCTTTTAGTACCTCATTCATGAGCCACATGAATGTGCTCGGTGCATTGGTTAGCCCAAATGAAATGATTAACCACTCATACAAACCCTCCTTTGTCTTGAAGGTTGTCTTCCATTCATCTCCTTCTCTGATTCGAATCCGGTGATACCCACTCTTCAGATCAATCTTCGTGAAGTGCTTGGCTCCACTCAAATAATCCATTATGTCATCCATTCTTGGCAATCGAAATTTGTACTTGATTGTGATCTTGTTGATGGCCCAAGAATCTGTACATATCCTCCACTCTCCATCTTTCTTTGGTGCTAGTACTGCAGGTACCGCACATGGACTTAGGCTCTCCCTTATCAGTCCCTTCCTTAACAGCTCATGAACTTTTCTGTTCAACTCTTCATTCTCTGATGGAGTCATTCTATGGGCTGCCTTATTTGGCAAACTAGCTCTTAGTATCAAATTCATTTGATGACTTATCTTCCTCACTGGTGGTAAACTTTTTGGTACATTATCAAAGACAATATCTTGAAATTCTTCCAACATTTCTGAGACTTCTGCTGGTACATCTTCACATTTCTCTTGACTAATCTTAGGAATCAATGCAAAGCAATGACACTCATGCTTCATACCCTCCAAAAACTTTCTACCATCTACCAAGCAAATTCTGCCAATACTACATACCTTTTCTTCCACCTCCTTCAAAGGCTTCAACTTATGACAGACTCCATCCTTTGTTAGGGAGTATGTGTTTGCACGGCCATCATGGACAACGCTCCTATCATACTGCCACGGCCTCCCCAATAACATATGACATGCATCCATCAGTATGATGTCACACAACACCTCATCATGGTAGTCACCAATCTTGAACTTCACTAAACAATGTTCATTGACCAAAGCTCTATTGGCCTTCTACAACCATGCAATCTGGTATGGATGCAGATGCTTTCTTCTTGTCAACTTCAACTTGTCAACCATCTCCTCTAAAACAAGATTATCAGTGCTTCCACTATCAATAATAATATCAAAACACTTACCTTCACATTTGCACCTTGTGCAGAATAAACTCTTCCTCTGATTGGGTTCTTTCTCCTCATTCAACAAAGTTCTTCTGACAACTAGGGTTTCTCCCCTTTCTGCATCTTCGAAGCACTCAGACTGTGCATCTTCATCCACATGTGCAACTCGTGCATTACCTTCAGGTCTTCTATTCATTCTTCCTTGATGTTGCGGACACTCGTATGGTTGATGCCCTTCTTCTCCACATTGGAAACATGTTCCTTTGAAACCTCCTCTTCCAGGTCCTTGCCCAAGCCTACCTCTTCCTCTTCCTCTTTGCTCACCATTATTCTGGTCACGAGGGCAGTAGGTATTATCTCCTCTCTGATTTCGATTAATTCCAGTTTCTTCACCTTTCCTTGGATCTTTATTTTGACCTCCATATTGTCTTCTGCCAGTCCTTCCGCCTTGACCTCTTCCCCTTTGCTTGCATTCAAATCTCTTATTCAGCTTCTCTTCCACCTTCAAGGAAAACTGGTACGCATCTTCTATGGTGGTCATTCTGACTAGGCTCAACTCTTCTTGAATACTTGAGCTCAACCCATTAATGTAATGGGCCACCTTCTCCTTGTTGGCCTCTCCATGGCCTGTCCTGATAGTGATCTTATAAAAATATTTTGTATACTCCTTAACAAACTTGTTACCTTGCTTCAATCCTTGCAGCTTCTTCATCAACTCCATCTCATAGTCCATAGGAATGATCTGCTTCTTCAATTTCTCCAGCATCCAATCCCATCTGGTAATCTTTGCTTTTCCTCTTCTATTTCTCTCTAACTGGACCTCCTTCCACCAACTACTGGCATGGCCCTTCAACTTTGTCTTTGCAAACTTGACCCGTTCAGGGTCATCCACATCTTCATACTCAAAATACTCCTCCATATCATTGATCCAATCAATAAGTTGTTCTGGATTCAAATCTCCAGAATAGGTAGAAACTTCAATCTTGGGCCTCTTTCAGATCTTTGAAATGGCCCTCAACAACCTAACTTCTGTAGGATCTCCTGCAGCTTCTTGTTCTTCCTTAGATAGCTCTTCTTCAACTTCATCTTCGCTTTCCTCTCTCCTTCTCGGCTTGAACCCTCTTTGCAGCTTCTCTTGCAATGCATTGATTTGTCTTTGCAGGGTTCTAAAACCCTCTTCCATCAAAGCATTCCTCCCACCATAGTTTCTTCGTGGAGGCATCTTGATCTATGCAGCAAACCCACAACCTTAGGTCCTGGTGCAAACTGCCTCACGGTCGGCGATCTGTCTACACACTCAGGAACCCTTGCTCTGATACCACTTGATGAAGGGGGTAAATCATAAAACACACAATAACAGAAATTGCACACAGAAAATAGAATGATATTTTATTAATATGGGAAAAGAACATTACATTACAGGACCTCAAATACAATCAGAGGATGAATCCCCTATAGGCTGCAACACATTATAGCTCCTTCTCTCAAAACTCTAGAATCTTCAGCCTTCTGTAATTCCCAAATCAACTAGGGTTTCTAATTTCCCACCTTTCTTGACTCTACACCTTCCCCCTTAACTCCACTACCCTAAGGGTTTCCAAAAATGGTTATATATAGCCCTTTTTTGCAACCACCAGCTTAATTTTGAAATTTGCATCTCCCTCCAAAAGTAGGTCAACTTCGTAGGGCCATAACTTTCGATCTGACCATTAGATTTTCAATTATAATACCTTTTCGGAAAGCTCTCGAAAATACAATGGAGTGCGAAGTAGTACTGATAGGTAGACTACTTGGGTTTCCCACCAAATTTCGGGCCCATTCGGAGCCTCTGATTGCCTCAAATTTGACTTTGAATATTTCAATAGGATTTTTGGAATTTGAAATTTTAATACCTCACAAATGACAAATGATATTGAAGTGATTTCTTCACCATTAGCTTCAATTCACCATTCTAGAGGTCTGTGTAAGATTTTGTATCCAACTGTGCACAAATGCAAACTTACTAAAAATAGTAACCCTGCCAAATTTAGCCCTTATTGAAAAGAAACAACATTTTTTTTTGGTTGATGCAAGATTGCTCTTACACCCTAGATGCTCCTGCATCAATTAATTACAAGGAGTTTTCTGAAATACTTAAACTAAAGAATGGCATCTAACAATGCAAGATTACAGTTCCAATTAGGCTCAATACACTGACTTCACACACTTCATCTCTCACTACCTTGTTTCACTATTCTACCATGACCTAAAGCTTAGATCTCTTTTCTTTGCACTTGATACTACCAAACTTTGCACTTATCAATTCACATTCACACATCCATCTCTCAAAATGCTCAAACCAATCAATGATATATATCCGTAACAAGAAATTTCATCAACTGCAGTCGGCCTCAAGAAAACTTAGATCCTTTTTCAAGAGTACTATTCTATTAGCTGAATTCGTGCACAAATATTAATGCATACTAAAACCTATGTATTCAAGTCACCACTCATGTCAGCCAATACCACTAGATCTCATAAGTTACTCAACCAACCACTTCTCTTAATCTGCACAAGGATCAAACACCAAGTTGGCCTATTCTTCACCAGACTGAACTGTCTAACTTAAACCTGATACTCAGATGCTTGTAACTTTCAATCCCTTCATCACTAGAGGCTAAAATTTTGGATTTAGGTAGCCCTAACATCCCTTAACATTCCCTCAGAACTGAAGCACTATATGATTACCTATGGAGAAATATAGACCAAAATCTTAAACCCTATCATATACTCTGTTCATGTCTATCCAGACTTAGACAAATCTGCAACCTAACTTCCGGTATGACCAAATGATATAGTGTGGATGTGTAAGATAGAATTAGTTGCCATCAATGACAACACCTGACATGCCTAGCAGTGTCTCTTACCAACAACATAGTGTTCCTGTTGACCTATTTTCCTTTGTCTAGAGTCAAACAATTCACCTTGAATATTCACTGGATGTCCTTTGAAAATTGACCTTGCAGGCCTAAAACGTCCAATTTCTTCATATTTTGCCTTGCAAAAATCCCCAAACCAAAATCTCATCTGGAGAATGCTTGCAAAAAACCCAGAAAAAACCTTCGTAGGAATTTCTCATTTTCATACTTAGTCATTTTGATGCATATGAAGGTGACGTCATCCTCTGTTTGGGGGTTTTTGTTCATTTGGTCGACAATGTATCTCATATACATTTTTATTTGTATGTATATCATGTACAATGTTCAATGTACATCAGGTTCATTTCTTGCATCTTTGTATGCATTTTTGTATGTATATTTGTTTGTATCGCATATACAATTGCATATGCAAAGGAGGATACAAAGGTGCAGATACAATCTAGACCCGATCACTTTTCATGATGTATTGGATAGTAGTTCAAATCTGCTTTTGTATTTGTATGTCACAAGGATGCTTTATATATAGAAATCTAGAATATGCATGGGCGGACCCAAAGGGAAAATGCAATTGGTTTTAGAAAGAGGAGGTAAATGTATGCACCTTTGTATGTTTGATTGCATGTATGCGATATACAAAAGGAGATACAAGTGGTGCAGATACAAACCCAGACATGACTAGAAAATAAATTCTGGTGGACTTCAGGTGGGGTCCATAGTTGTAAATTGGGATGCATGTGTTCAACATACAAAGGGCAAGATACAATCACAGATGTCAACTTAGAATTAAAGAGTGCAAAGTGATGCATTTATACATAGTGAAAAGTAAAAGGTCAACACCCTTTGTATGTACAAAACACATGTATTTGTGATATGCAAAAAATGAGATACAAGCCCAGATCTGAATTTGGTCCCAATTTGCTTCATAACAGGGTCAGCTCCACATTTGTATGGTTCATGTTGTATGTTTAGCGATTGTATTTGAACAGACATTTGCATATACAATTGTATATACAAAAATTGATTATGCCAAAAGATGAAAGGTAAAGAAATTGCATAAGTGCATAAAGTGAACTTTACCATTGGGAGGATCTGATATGATGGTGACATCATCCACATCTCCTCTTCAACCAAGTTCTACAAGATGATGATGTCATCATGATTTTCAAAGTGCATCCAGTTCTTTATATCTTTATCAATGCAGATGATGGTTCTCCTTGCTGTGAAGGAAAAATTGACATTGTGCATCTAGATTTTAGGAATGGTCACCGACTCTAAGGATGAATTTGTAGTCTTGGTTGACAAGACGTCTCAGTGACCAACTTGAAGTGTTGCAAAGCCCAAATGTTCAAAGGTTTCAAGTGATGAAAGATGCAAAAATTTAACGAGCTTGAGGACTTAAAGTGTTATAAAAGCTTTGCTCAAGGATGATTTGTCTCATATGCCATCAATCCAGATGCTATGCTTTTGAGCTGCCCCTTTTAGATATTTGTTGCATTTATGGTTACAGGTCGATGATTCAAAAGATCACATTAAAGATGAAAATATCTTCCATCTACCCATGCTCCAGATATTTTTCTGCCATGAATTCTTGCAAGTCAACATTCCTTTTGGCTAAGATATTTTTTGACATAGCCCATGGGGCGAATTTATTGTAACTGACTTAGGTCAAGTGCTAAAATGCTATATATGAATCTTTGAGAGATGTAACAATGTTAGATACTGGCTAAATATATGTTGATATTGTATGCAAATAGAGCCCTTCTTTACTGTAATCATACCTTCTGATTATATATATGCTAGTTATTCTTACCTCTTTGTGCTAATGTTTAGCTCTGTGTAAATCTGAGAATAGTTTATCTGTGAATATCTCATTCCTCTCAACCATTTCTTGCTCCTTACCTTTGTTAGGATTATCTAAATATGTGTATGCTTATCAATCATATTTGGTTATGTTGTGTATTTCATCAGTTCTTTGAGAGCTCTTCTATTTGAATCTGGTGTATCACCTCCCCTTTTACTTTTAGTTTATCATCCTTCCCCTTTTCCCAACTAGTGAATAAATTAGGTTTAGTCTTAGGCTCGTTGGATCTCTCATCTAACAAAGGAACCAGCCTCTCTTTGGAGATTTGGCCTCCTTGCAGGGTCCCACACCTGGAGGTCGTCTCAATGTTTCACTAGATTGTTGGATCCCTAAAAGCCTCAAGTCTGGGTGCAAATCTATGTCACAACAATTTTTAGCATGCTCGGTGGGATGGAAAAAGGAGAAAAAATGAATTAAGCTGAGAGTTTGGTGTTTTCATAGAACTTTGCATTATGGACAAACATTCCATGCTCCTGGCGACTCTACAAGCTACTGGTTTTGATGAGTACCATCTTCTATGCCCTTGCAAACTAGTGTGTCATCAAGAGGTAACTTCTAGCTCATTGAATTATTTGCTACTACTTCAAGGAGAAGATCTAGGTTGTCTAGGTCTTCTATGAGAAGGGGTAGCACCTTTGTTTTACCTCTTTCAAGGGCTCAATCTACACCCCCTCATCTTAGGTTTCAAAATAATAGACTGAATCTAAACATTCCTAGGATGGCAAGGAATTTGCCTTTTGTAACCTTTAATGGAGGAAGCCCGTTAAATCTGATTACATATAATGACATAACTACTACAGCCTTAAAAAGTGTTTCACCCTTCACGGGTGATGGTTCTGTAACCCCTGCTGAGCATATCAAAGATATATCTAATGTATGATCATTTCATCATAAACAACATGAAGATGTTGCAGTCCATCTAATGGTCTCATCTTTCAAGGGAAGAGCTCTTCAATGGTTCAGGAGATTGACCCCTACTTCAATATGTACCTGGGATGAGTTGGGAGAGGCCTTCTACAAACCATTTGGAGAGAGGACAGATAATGTTTCATTGCTTGAGCAGTTGACAACTATCAAGAGGGCTCCAAGTGAGATGGTGGCCAACTTCAATTTTAGATTCCAAAGGACTTGGGAGAGAATCCCATCTACCCTAATGCCATCTCCATAAGGTGCTTTCTTGTATTATTTAAGAACTTTAAATTCTAACTTTGCAGTAATGATACAATCAATGGGTGCACTGACCCTGCCAGATGGTTATGAGACAACTCTAAAAGTTGAAAATTGTTTAATACAGGCTAGGAAAATTGCTCCTAGACCTCCTGTCCCACTTTTTCTAGAGCTTCATTCCTCATTTTAGCAGCCCATTATTGTTCCTATCCTAGAGCCTAAGGCTTCAACAACCTCTCTTCCTCAAGAGGAGAGTGACTTTAAGACCCTAATGTCCAATTTGACCAATAAGGTGAATAGTATAGCTATTCAAACTACTCCAAGGCCCTATTAGAATTATAATCTAGGACAATCATCTAACCAAAATTAGAACTAGGGGTATAATTCTAATAGGAATCATAACTGGAATTAGGGTTACCAACAAAATCGATACCAAAATCCTAACCATGCACAGCCCTTATAAACCATTAGGCCTATCCAACAAATACCAGCTGTGAATCTAGTGAGGGCTTTAGTCCCTACTCAGAATAATCTTGCCCAAGAGGTAGATTGGTGCTATCCCTGCAACCAACCTCACAACCAATCTACTTGTGCCATTGGTGCACAAGAAAGGGCCTTGATGGTGTAGAAATTTCACACTCATTAGGCATCATTATCAGAGGTAGAAAATAATCATCCTAAAAAATCAAATGAGGCTAACCCTAATGCTAGCATGATGCTATGGACTGTAGAGGATTTTTGTGCTATTAATCAGCCCATGGATAATGTTGTTATGCCCATTGTAGACAACATTAGGTCAAAGAAGAGGTAGTTGGAGGCTAGTCCCATGTCTATTGTGTTGCAAAAGGAAGCTACTCCAAAGACAAAAGTGGCTAGTGCCACAGTTCCAATTCAGAGTAGTAAATCTATTACTACAAAAGAAACTCCATCATGCCCAAAGGTGCCTAATCTAGTTGTAGAATAACTAAAGAAGGGAATATGGATTCCCTTAATGCACAAGGTAGCCACTGTTCCATTAAATATTATGGAACAGATGATAAAAACAAATATAAACATTTCTATGTGGGAAATGATGTCCATCCCCTCTTAAAGAGACCTATTACAAGAAGCCTTAAGGCACTTCCCATCAGTTGAGTTAGCAGCATCAGATCCATCAATTAAGTAGAAAGAAAAGTCTCCTACCAGTCTCATGCAACCAAATGAAGGACAACTGAGTATAGTCAAGAAAGCATCTCCTTTCTACTTGTCTTTGATCATTGGCAATTTTTTGGTAAACAATTGCATGATAGACTCTGGGGCTAGTGTTTCAGTCATGCCCAAGAAAGTTGCAGATGCATTAGGTATCAAGAATACCCTTGTTTCATCAAGAGTATTTCAATTGGATGGCACCTCTATAAATTCTATAGGAGTGATCAAGGGACTAGACGTGACTCTACACGCTTGTCCTAACTTAACTTTTAAATAGGACATTTCAGTCATTGATATTCCTCCTTTCTTTCCTATTTGTCTATTAAGAGATTTCACAACAAAGGTAGGTGGCTACCTTTCTTCTGACTGGTCTCATATGCTACTAAGGACTAGATATGGCACATGGTTCACCATCAAGGCTGAACCAATTTTAGACTATCATGTGGAGAATTACGACCACAGCATGGTGAACCCACATGTAATGATTCAGGATGAGGAAGTGCAGATCTAGAACCTGCCGAGGTAGAATCTTCACCTCTTCCTATCCCTGACCTATTTCTGGATGACTGGGCTAGGGATCATGAAAATTTTGACCCTTATGATACCATTGAGGTGACCAACCTGGGCAACTACACGATCCATGAAAGGGATCCTTCAGTCCCTTTTGTACTCAAGCCAGATGATGGCTCCAACAGTCCATGGAAGATGTTTTTTGATGGTGTAAAGAGCAAAAATGGGGCTGGTGCAGGTGTTTTGCTAGTCTCCCTGATTGGTAAGAATTTGCATTTTGCCCATAGGTTGCACTTTTCTTGTATGAATAATGTAGCAGAGTACAAGGCATCGGTCCATGGCCTATTGATAGCAGAAAAGAATAGAATTAGGCATCTAGAGATCTTTGGTGACACTAAATTAGTGGTTAACCAAGTCAGAGAGAGGTATGCTACAAAAAACCATCTTTTAAGAGCTTATAGACATAGGGTTTGGGACCTGTTTAAGAGTTTTAATGTCCTCAACCTATAGATGATCCCAAGGAAATTAAATATTGATGCTGATCAACTAGCAATGGTGGGGGCCCAGTTTTCTCCACCTAAAGACTTGATTCAAGGACCTGATTAGCATGTAAAAAGTAATCATGCCATATGCTCGTAATAAATATACTCATTGGCATATCTTTGACAACAATGAGTAGATTGTGAGCTTTATTCAAAATGAAGCAGAGTTTTCTTCCATGGTGCAACCTAGGTTAGAAGAATCCTAAGGTGATCAAACCATCTAGCTCAAATCAAATAATCTCCCCAAGGGTCTAGTTACCCTAGAGGCTATCTTTAGCCATGATGATGAGTTCAAAGGTGAGAAAAAAAAACATGACCTTCAAGAAAGAAGATTACCAACAAGTAACTGTCACCCAAGACAAGGAGTTGTTGTTGGGCAAAGTATTTAGTGATACATAGGAGCAAGAATTCATAAGACTTGCCCAAAAGTACAGTGATGTCCAGGTATGGACATATGGGGATCTCCAAGGGTTCAATCTAGATGTGGCTCAACATGTCATTGATCTGGATCCTAACTGCAAGGCAGTTCTCTAGAAGCAACAGTCCATAAATCCAAAAATTGAGCTACTCATGAGAAAAGAGATTTCTATGCTCATACAAGCAAGGATTATCTTCCCTATCAAGTATTCTACTTGGGTTGCTAATTTGGTGCATGTGAGAAAGAAAAATTGAGAAATCAATCTCTATGTAGACTTCAAGGACCTGAATTGTGCTTCACTAAAGGATCATTACCCTCTGCCCTCTATGGATCAAATCTTACAAACTATTGTAGGGGCAGAGAGGTTTTCATTATTAGATGGCTTCTCTGGCTATAACCAAATTTTTGTTAGAGAGGAGGATAGATTTAAGACAATATTCATAACCAAATGGGGAACCATGGCATATGCAAAGATGCCATTTGGTTTGTCTAATGCTGGTACCACATTTCAAAGGGCAATGGATATTGCCTTTAAAGGATTTATAAACAAGTTCATCCTAATTTATCTGGATGACATCACAGTCTTCTCAAAGAAGGGAAAAAATCACATGGAGCATCTTGAGAAAGTTTTCCAGAGATGAAAGGAGTTTGGGTGTCTCTCAACCCCAAGAAATGTATCTCATAGATGGTGTTGTCTTCAAGAAAAACTTGGATGGAGTCTTGCTGAGATGTGTAGAAGAAGATCAAGTTGATAGGATTCTTAGTGAGTTCCATGTTGGCCCCACTGGTGGCCATTTCTCTATTAGAGCCACACCAATGAAAGTGATGAGGGAAGGTTATTATTGGCCCACATTGTTCAATGATGCCCATGTATGGGTAAGAGGATGCAAAGAGTGTGCTCTCTTTGCAAGAAAGAAAAGGTTGGTAGCACTCCCACTCCACCCTATTCAAGCTGATCAACCCTTCTCACAATGGGGATTAGATTTCATTGGCATGATAAATCCCTCTTCTAGTTCTGGTCATAGGTGGGTTTTGACTGGAATGGATTACTTCACCAGTTGGGTTGTAGCAGTCCCACTCAAGGAGGCAAATGAATCATCTATCATGGATTTCTTGGAAGAAATCATTACAAGGTTTGGAGCTCCTCATACTATTATTTTTGATAATGCAAAAGCATTCACTAGTTTTAGGATCACTGATTTGGCTCTTAAATACAATGTGTTCTTGAAGACTTCATCCAATTATTACCCTTAAGGTAATGGGTTGGATGAGTCCACCAACAAGAACTTGATCAGGATCCTGAAAAAGACCATGGAGACAAACTAGAGGCAATGTCACAATAAGATCAGATTAGCCCTTTGGGCTGAAAGAATCACATACAAGAGAGCTATTGGGAACTCACCTTTTGTTCTAATATATGGAAGAGAGGCCAGATTACCTATATCTATAGAGATTCCTCCATTAGACTTGGCTCATCAATTGGAGCTAGAAGGGGAGGATACAAGGTCTGTCAGGATAGCTGAATTGACTAAATTGGAAGAGAAAATACAGTCACCCATGATCACACTTGAAGAACATCAGATACATACAAAGAAATATTTTGATAAGAAGGCTAAGGTCTAGACCTTCAATAAATATTATCTTGTCTTAAAGTGGGATGATAATCGGGCCAAACCTTGAGGACACACCAAGTTTGATGCCCTTTGGAGTGGGCCTTATGTCATCATTAGCAGTAAGGAAGCAAATGCCTTCATTCTCTCAAGGCTGGATAGTGAAGTTCTACTGATCTCAGTGAATGGGATCCATCTCAAACCTACATTAAGGTTTGTATGAGATCTTGTACATATTGTTTTAGTTTATTTCTATTTAGGTTTCCCTTTTCCTAAGTACTCTTGCACAGGTTGCATTGTCATTAGGAGAATGCAGGCCTCTTTCCTATTCTGTGTTTTGGAGGCAAGGTTTGGTTATCTTGACATATTTCATGTCCCTCTTTTTGACCCCCAATGGATGCTTAAGGCCAATGATATATTTGTTTAGTAGGCAAACATCCTTGAGAGGTCACCAAAATATTGACATGTTTTCCTTTGTCCAGAGTCAAACAATTCACCTTGAATATCCACTAAATGTCCTTTTGAAATTGACCCTCAGGCCTAAAACCTCAAATTTCTTCATACTCTACCTTGCAAAAATTCCCAAAATCTTGTCTGGAGAATCCTTGAAATAAACTCGAAAAAAACCTAGAAATCCTTAATCTTCAAGTGCCTTCCTTCACAGGAATTTCTCATTTTCATAATTAATCATTTTGATGCATATGAAGGTGACTTCATCCTCTGTTTGGGGGTTTTCATTCATTTAGTTGAAAATGTATCTCATATACATTTTCGTTTGTATGTATATCATGTACAATGTTCAATGTGTTGCAAGTATGAGGTGAGCCATTGTTGTCATTGATGTCAACATACTCATACTGCATTGACAAGAAGGATTTGATGAGCTTTGTGCTGAGGATATTGAGAAAATTAGCCTCAGTCAGGAACAGTGAAGAACAGTGATGAGAAGAAGGTAAATATACTGTATAGGATGAGAACCGGAGGATGCGGATTAAAGGGTTAGTAGATATGAGTCTTGAGATGCTACAGTTAAGATTTCAGAGGTCCGCATGAAGATCTGAAGGAGTTATGGCTGCCGGTATAGAACCGGGTCCGGCAAGTATCCGGAGGTGACAGAGGATCACAAAAAGGTCCGGTGAGGTCCGGAATTGTATTATCATAATCTGCGGATTGGAAGGAGTGTTTTAGATGTCCTTGTGATGTGTCATCCTGATTTGTGTGTTATTTGGAGGTCCGGAAGTACCTCTTGCATTATGACAGTGGCGACAGACTGTGTTCTCGAAGTTCCGGATGAGGAAGACAAGAGATCCCAGTAAGCAGAGGAAGTGCGGATGTATCCGAACATTCAGAAAGGCTTGTGAAGGTTCTTGGATCATGTTTAGGCTGTGTTGTTGGTCCGCATTGATGGTAGAGCCCGGAATTGAAGTTATTCTTCCGGATGAAGTTATTGCTCTGTTTAGCCGACCGGATGAGTTGTTCATCCTGCGAATGTTCTTGTGATGGCCGACCGGATGTGTTATTCATCTTGCGGATACTCCTATGGTTGTTTGCCGACTTAGATGTTTGTTCCTAAGTTGATGTCTTGTATAAATAACGGTTTGTGAGTTCATTTCAGTGTGTGGCATGTGGATGAGCATGATATAGTGAAGAAAGGTGCGAAAGGCAGAGCAGAGTTTGTTGGGCTTAAATGGAACTGATCCGGACATGGTAGAGATGTCATTCTCCAGTTCAAGACTGTGATTTTTATCACTTTGTAGACAGTGTGTCTCCTTGTAGGCAGTGGGCCTCTTTGTGAGCAGTGTGCTCGGGCAGTGAGCCCTTATTGGCATGTGCCATTCATTTTTCTTTATTCTTCTAACAGAGAATAATTCTTGGGTTAATCACCCCGTGGTTTTTCCCTTAACCGGGTTTTCCACGTCAAAAATCTTGGTGTTCAATGTGTTGATGCTTATCTGCTCTTGTGTTTATGTATTGTGCTTCCATGAATGATTATTTGATATGCTGCTAACTAACAACAGAGAATAAAGTGTTTGAAATAGAACAAGTTCTATACAACTGATTCACCCCCCCCTCTCAGTTGTATGCCCTAGATCCAACAATTGGTATCAGAGCTGAGTTCCTCTGATAGGAGCTTAACCGCTTGAGGTGATCTAGGATGTCGTCATACAAGAAGGATAGTCCGAAGTTCGATGGAACCAACTTCACTCTCTGGAAAGGTCGCATGAAGTGTCATTTGGAATGTATGGGAAAAGCATACTTGGCTATGATTTCAAAACCATATATACCCCCACAAGGTGGTCCGACAACTCCTGATGAAACCACAGAAGCTGAAAACAATCTGCGGACCAAGGAAGCTCTTCTAAGCGCATTAAATGACTCAGATCTCTCGAATGTCATTGACCTACCAACTGCATATGAGATCCTAACTAAACTGGAACTTCTGTATGAAGGAGATGAGTTTGTCAAAAGTGCAAGGTTGCAAAGTCTGAAAGGGAAATTTGAAAGATTGAAAATGAGAGATGATGAAAACATTACTACCTTTATGCCAAGAGTAAATGAGCTGGTATGTGGAATCAGAAATGCTGGTGGAACTCTAGATGAAAATGAGATTGTCTGCAAAATCCTAAGATCCGTTCCTGCTGCCTACAAAATCAAAGTTGCTGCCATTGATGAATTCAGAGCCCACACAACTGTCACAAGAGAACAACTGGCTGGCAAACTAGCTGCATTTGAAATGACCGAGTTTGGAGATGATCCACCCAAGACTGAGTCTGCTTTTAAAGCCAGTGCCTATGTGAAAGGCAAACAGAGATTTGATCCGGGTGAAAACTCATCAAGGAAAATGTCATGGTATGATCAAGCAAGAAGAGACATGGAAGAAGAAGAAGCAGAAACAGCTCAACTTGAAGCCCTCATTGCAAAGAGACTGCCAAGAGGATCCGGTAAGTATGAAGGAAAACTACCCTTTAAGTGTTTTAACTGCAATAAGATTGGTCATTTTGCCTCAAGATGTCCGGAGAGATCTGCAAGATCTAATACTCACAGACAAAGGTTTCAAAAGAATTGCTATTATGTTCATGAAGAAGATGACAATGAAGGAGTAACAGATGATGAATCAGATCCAGAAAGCAAATCCGGAAATGAGTGGGTGTTTATAGCCATCAAGGAAGAAGATTCCTTGCTCTCTGAATCTGTCAATCACAAAGTTGTTGAAAAAGCCTTGGCTGCTCAAGTGGAAGAAAAGGATGATTGGGTTATTGACAGTGGATGTTCTCACCATATGACTGGTGACAAGAATAAGTTCTTAGACTTGGAAAGATATGAAGGAGGAATGGTAAAGTTTGGTGACAATTCTGCTGGCAGAATCAGAGGTAGGGGAACTATTTCCTTTGATGGTAAGAGCAAAACAGGAAATGTACTGTATGTTGAAGGATTGAAGCACAATCTTCTCAGTGTTGGTCAGTTAGTGGACAAAGGCTATGATCTCCGGTTCAAGAATGGAAAATGCAGAATCTTTACAAGCTCCGGAACTGAAATTGCATCCGGTACTCAGACAAGAGGTAACATCTTTCATCTGGTTGGTTCAAATAAAAGTTGTTTGTTTGTTCAAATTGATCAGAGTTGGTTATGGCATAGAAGAATGTGTCATGTAAATTTTGATAACATCATCAAAATAAGCAATACTCAGGCTGTGAGAGATCTTCCAAAATTGATGAAACCTACAAACAGTGTGTGTAAAGAATGTCAGTTAGGCAAACAAAGCAGAGTCTCTTTTAAAAGCAAAGATCAGTCTTCTACCGGATTGTTGGAATTAGTACATACTGATCTATGTGGTCCGACAAGAATCAAGAGTCTGCAAGGTGATAGATATTTCATGTTGTTAATTGATGATCATTCCCGGATGATGTGGGTTACCTTTCTAAAAGAAAAATCAGAAGCTTTTGAGAAGTTCAAAATCTTCAAAGCTATGGTGGAGAATCAAACCGGATTGAAACTAAAGTGTCTAAGGTCTGATAGAGGTGGTGAATTTACATCTGGTGAATTCATTGACTTTTGTGAGAAACAGGGTATAAGGAGACAGTTGTCTGCTCCTAAGACTCCACAGCAGAATGGAGTAGTTGAGAGAAAGAACCGGACCATCCAGGAAGCTGCTAGGACAATGATGTTGGAAGCAAATGTTCCTCAAATGTTTTGGAAAGAAGCTATCAGCACTGCAGTCTACACTCTCAATCGAGTTCAAATCAGAAACAACACCGGTAAGACCCCCTATGAACTTTGGTTTGGCATCACTCCTACTATGAAATATTTCAGAGTATTTGGTAGCAAGTGTTATATTAAAAGAGATGAAGATCTAGGAAAGTTTGATGCTAGAAGTGATGAAGGAATTTTCTTGGGCTACTCCACTCAAAGAAAAGCATACCGGTGTTACAATAAGAGATTGAGGAAGATGATAGAAAGCACCAATGTAAAGGTTGATGAAGGAATTGAGAAGCCTTCAAGATTTTATGAGTTTGATGAAGATGACCAAGATAGTGTTCAAGGACCTCAATCCTCTCCGGTGAAACAGAGTCAGCCTGATCCGGTAAATCAGGAAGAAGAGTTAGGTTTGAATGAGCCTGATCAAGAAACAGCAGTACTGGATACTCCCAAAATTCCAAGGTATGTAAAACTGAATCACTCTGAAGATCAGATCATAGGTGACAGAAGCAAAGGTGTACAAACTAGAAGGAATATTGCTCAAGATCAAAATGAATGTTGTCTGATTTCAAAGATTGAACCTAAAACAATAAATGAAGCCTGTAATGATGAAAACTGGACCAAAGCAATGGAAGATGAACTGATGCAAATTGAGAAAAATCATACCTGGGATCTTGTTCCCAGACCTAGAGACAGAAATGTAATTGGAACCAAGTGGGTCTTCCGGAACAAACTAAATGAAGCTGGTGAAGTAATCAGAAACAAAGCTAGATTGGTCTGCAAAGGCTACTCTCAAATAGAAGGAATTGACTTTGAAGAGACTTTTGCTCCGGTAGCAAGAATTGAAGCAGTCAGATTACTTCTTGCATTTGCTGCCTTCAAAGATTTCAAGGTATATCAGATGGATGTCAAGTCTGCCTTCCTAAATGGTGATCTGGAAGAAGAAGTCTACATTGAACAACCGGATGGATTTCAATTGTCTGATAATAATGATATGGTCTGCAAGTTGAAGAAAGCTTTGTATGGATTAAAGCAAGCCCCAAGAGCATGGTATGAAAGGTTGGATAAGCATCTTGTGCAGATTGGATTCAACAAAGGTACTGCTGACAGCAACTTATATTTCAAAATTGATCATGAAAACATTCTGATTGTTGAAGTGTTTGTGGATGATATCATTTTTGGAGGAAGAGATAGTATGTGTAAAACTTTTGCAAATCAGATGAAAAGTGAGTTTGAAATGTCTATGCTTGGTGAAATGAATTTCTTCTTGGGTCTGCAAATTACTCAAACAAAAGAAGGGATCTTCATTTCTCAGACCAAATATGTGAAAGAATTGTTAAAGAAATTTGGTATGGAAGACTCAAAGCCTATGAACACTCCTATGGCAACCGGATGTAAGTTAAGCAAAGATGATGATTCTCCAAAGGCAGATCAGACAAAGTATAGATCAATGATTGGTGGATTGTTGTATCTCACTCAAACTAGACCAGATATAATGCAAGCTGTTGGTCTTGTGGCAAGATTCCAGGCTGATCCTAGAGAATCTCATGTTATGGCAATCAAAAGAATTTTTAGATACTTGAAAGGGACAGTTGAGTATGGTCTATGGTATCCTAGAGATCCGGATTTTTCTCTTCATGCTTACACAGATGCAGATTGGGCAGGAGATGTGGATGACCGGAAGAGCACTAGTGGTGGAGCATTCTTTTTGGGGAAGAGATTGGTTTCTTGGCTAAGCAAGAAACAAGATGCAATATCTCTGTCTACAACAGAAGCAGAATATATTGTAGCAGCAGGTAGTTGTACTCAAATCTTATGGATGAAGCAGATGCTAAGAGACATCAAAGTTGAATATGAGGAGCCTATCACAATTTTCTGTGATAATTCAAGTGCAATTAATATTTCCAAGAATCCGGTATTGCATTCCAAGACTAAGCACATATCTATCAAATTTCACTTTTTAAGAGAACAAGTAAACAAGGAAGAAGTCAGATTGGAGTATGTTCCCTCCAAGGATCAGATTGCAGATATCTTTACAAAACCTCTTCCCAAGGACTCTTTTGAATATCTCCGGGAGAAGTTAGGGGTCATGGCCCCTCCGGTGATGAGCTAAGATGCACTGATGTGCATCAGTCCGGTGGCTATCACAGTCATATCTTGTGATCCGGACTAATGGGGAGCTGCAACTAAGGGGGAGCAGCTGGTATTATTCTGATGCATGAGAGTTGCAAGTATGAGCCCTTTGCCATTGATGTCAAAGGGGGAGAGAAGACATGTGAAAAACAAGTGGTTGATGATCAAAGGGGGAGCAGCAAAGGAAGACATGTGAAGAGTTGTTGTTGATAGGGGGAGCTGTGACAGAAAAGAGAAGTTCTTGTCTTGATGGTTTTTCACATCATATGTTGCCATCAATGACAAAGGGGGAGATTGTTGCAAGTATGAGGTGAGCCATTGTTGTCATTGATGTCAACATACTCATACTGCATTGACAAGAAGGATTTGATGAGCTTTGTGCTGAGGATATTGAGAAAATTAGCCTCAGTCAGGAACAGTGAAGAACAGTGATGAGAAGAAGGTAAATATACTGTATAGGATGAGAACCGGAGGATGCGGATTAAAGGGTTAGTAGATATGAGTCTTGAGATGCTACAGTTAAGATTTCAGAGGTCCGCATGAAGATCTGAAGGAGTTATGGCTGCCGGTATAGAACCGGGTCCGGCAAGTATCCGGAGGTGACAGAGGATCACAAAAAGGTCCGGTGAGGTCCGGAATTGTATTATCATAATCTGCGGATTGGAAGGAGTGTTTTAGATGTCCTTGTGATGTGTCATCCTGATTTGTGTGTTATTTGGAGGTCCGGAAGTACCTCTTGCATTATGATAGTGGCGACAGACTGTGTTCTCGAAGTTCCGGATGAGGAAGACAAGAGATCCCAGTAAGCAGAGGAAGTGCGGATGTATCCGAACATTCAGAAAGGCTTGTGAAGGTTCTTGGATCATGTTTAGGCTGTGTTGTTGGTCCGCATTGATGGTAGAGCCCAGAATTGAAGTTATTCTTCCGGATGAAGTTATTGCTCTGTTTAGCCGACCGGATGAGTTGTTCATCCTGCGAATGTTCTTGTGATGGCCGACCGGATGTGTTATTCATCTTGCGGATACTCCTATGGTTGTTTGCCGACTTAGATGTTTGTTCCTAAGTTGATGTCTTGTATAAATAACGGTTTGTGAGTTCATTTCAGTGTGTGGCATGTGGATGAGCATGATATAGTGAAGAAAGGTGCGAAAGGCAGAGCAGAGTTTGTTGGGCTTAAATGGAACTGATCCGGACATGGTAGAGATGTCATTCTCCAGTTCAAGACTGTGATTTTTATCACTTTGTAGACAGTGTGTCTCCTTGTAGGCAGTGGGCCTCTTTGTGAGCAGTGTGCTCGGGCAGTGAGCCCTTATTGGCATGTGCCATTCATTTTTCTTTATTCTTCTAACAGAGAATAATTCTTGGGTTAATCACCCCGTGGTTTTTCCCTTAACCGGGTTTTCCACGTCAAAAATCTTGGTGTTCAATGTGTTGATGCTTATCTGCTCTTGTGTTTATGTATTGTGCTTCCATGAATGATTATTTGATATGCTGCTAACTAACAACAGAGAATAAAGTGTTTGAAATAGAACAAGTTCTATACAACTGATTCACCCCCCCCTCTCAGTTGTATGCCCTAGATCCAACACAATGTACATCGGGTTCATTTCTTGTGTCTTTGTATGCATCTTTGTATGTATATTTGTTTGTATTGCATATACAATTGTATATGCAAAGGAGGATACAAAGGTACAGATACAATCTAGACCTGATCACTTTTCATGATGTATTAGATAGTGGTTCAAATATGCTTTTGTATTTCTATGTCACAAGGATGCATTATATATACAAATCCAGAATATGCATGGGCAGACCCAAAGAGAAAATGCAATTGGTTTTAGAAAGTGGAGGTAAATGTTGTAACATTAGAAAATGTCCCCTTGGGGGCTTTTCCCTCATAAGGTTTAGCTCCCAGGTCTATAGTATGCATTTAGGACATCTTAGTTCATATTTTGGCATCTCGATGGAATGAGACCTAGGTTTCATGGCTAATTGGACCTAGGTGGACGCCTTGAGTTGTACCCTACCCAAAATAGGGAGAGGACTTGGGCACCAATGGCCTAGTCTTGTCCTATTTTGGGGCAACCCTAATTTTTGGGTGTCAGTTTGTGACTGTTATTTGGACCTTTTGCCAACATGATAAGTTTTGATTTTTAAAATCTTGGTGGGAGTGCTTGTAGTTGCATATATAAGCATGTTTAGGCATTCATTTGTAAAGTAGATTTCAATTAGATGATCATTGTGAACTTTAGGCATTCTCAAGGTGATTCAAGGCTTTCTATTGTGTTGCAAGAGCATACTTTTGTGTTTTGTGTGTTGATATTTGCAAATTTGAGCATCAATTTCCTCATGGCATGAAGAATCTCTTCCTCCATGAGAGCTTCACTAAAAGGTGACATAATATTGTGTTTTCATCGTTTATTCCTTTATTTTTTTCCTCTACCTCACAAGGGCATGCACTCTTTATCTGACAACGATGTTCAGAGACTTAAGTGTCCTTCGGGGCTTGACTGAGGCAAGCCTCTAAACACCACAACCCCCAAACCAAATCTTTTGATTGCAGGTTATAGGTGTCGCATTTGGTAAAAGTGGAGTTACAGAAAGGATTGGTAGGCATCAAGGATTCGATATCTGAAGAAAAGGACACAAGAGCAATTCTAGGACTTGGGCGCTCGCTCTAATGTCCTCCGCAGACAGATCTTCAAAAACAGAAGTTACAAGGATGATCAATGTTGGAAGGAGGTCCAAATCTTGTGAATAAACTAATAACTTGGACTTGGGCACCTGCTCTAGTGTCCCTAAATTCCACTTTGGAACCCTAAAAATAGGTATTCTGTGATTTGGTATTTTACTCCTGTTTGCAAGAGCTTTTTTTGTCATTCGTCAATTTGTTGTTGTATTTACATAATTAAGGTTTTAATGGTTAATTGGACATAAGAGAAGGAAGATTAATAATTAAATTCCCTAATCCAAGTTTCTCTACATCTGCATGTGACCTAGGGTATGATAGTGCTTGCCACTCGACCCTAGATCCTTCAATGTTTACTGGAGGGGTAGATTTAAATGTGCAAAATCTAAAACATTAACAAATCCTATTTTCCACCTAAAAATTTTGGTGAACCTGTGCTTTTGGACTTGAATTGCAACTTGCTGATTTTTTTTCTTCAGATTTGGATTGATTTCATTCATTCATTTGGTCATTCATTTTATTGCATTGAGAAAAGTTCAAAAAAATTAAAAATTTGGAAAAATTCAAAAAAATTGCATTGTTGGGCTTACTAAATTGCATCAGTTCTTCTAAATTTTCCTAATTCATGATTTTTGCATCAAATATGATATAAAATACATAAAAAGACATAAATTCAAAATTTTGCATTGCATTTTCATCATTTAATTGCTAGGGTTTTGTGGAAATTTTGATGATTTTATATAACCTATTAATTCCAAAATCTAGGGTTAGTAGGCAAAATCTATTTCTTAGATTTTTCTACTGATTTTAGAGGTTCATTGAAATTAAAATTTATTTTTAGTCTTACATTTTAGTGTAAATTTGCATTTAGATTTATAATATTTGCAATTTTGCATAGAACATCTCAACAAAAACTAGCAATTTTGATGCATTTCATTAAATTGGCATGGGCATTTTGCATGTTCAAGATTGAAAATTATTTTTAGATATTAGAGTATTTAATTTCAATCAAAAATCAGACTTCAAAACATTCACATAGCATTGTGTCTCAAGATTTCAAACCTAGGGCTTCAAAAATAACGATTTTAACTAAATTTGGCCTTATCGACTTTATAAACTTGTGCCATAGGCATATTGTGAAGAGTATTTTTGAATTAATTTTCTGTTGTCAGGGTAATAATTTTCTTCCCCTCGTAAAAATCTTCACAACACCCTTTTATCGGGCTCTTGTAGTGAAAATTTGTTGAAAAACTACACATTTTGACCATTTTTGCCCTAGTGTTTGACTTAGTTTGCACTCCAAGTGTGTTGTGATCAATTTTATGGACTAAGGTAACTGATATTATTGATATTGTTTGTTTTACCTCCTAAAAGTCATTACAACACCCATTTTTCTAGGACTTGCAGTTGTAAAACCGTGAAAAATAGCCTAGTTTTGCTATATTTTCACTAGGGTTTTACCTTAAGTGGCACTAAAAGCGTGTGGTGTTGGGAATTTTGGCACTAAGTGACTATTATTTATAATATTATTTTCTATTCATCATCATTTTCCTCACAACACCCTTTGTTTTTCTCTCTTGCATTAAGTTTTGGTGAAAAAAGTGCCTATTTTGACATATTTTCACTATATTTTGACTTGGCATCAACTTGAAATTGCATCAAGATTGTGTTGAGAGTGATATTATTTATGTTTTTAACTGATACTAGACATATAAATTTCTTCCCTTGACTGAAATCCTGACAAACATCCTTTGTTTCATTCATTAGCATTGAAAACATATCGAAAAATCAAGCAGTTTAGGCTATTTTTGCTCTTGTCTTTTGCACCAATTTTGAAAATCTTTCAAAATCTGATTTTTCATTGGTTTGAGCATATAAACAATGGCCTCTAATCACAACAGCAATAATAGGTTTCCTCCTAGACCTTACATGAAAAGAAAAGCACCCAAACCTGAAATTGTCTTCACTCCTCATGATAGAACAATCGGTGATTCTGAAGGACCTCTTTACATCATTGTGAAAATAATGGGAAACAACATTGATGCAACTCTTATTGATACTATTTTCATGACTAATGTTGCCACTGAAAAATTCCTCTTTTCTAATCAATTAATAAAAGGTCGTTATAACCCTTCGAACTTGATGATTAAGACACATACGAGAACCTTAAATAAACCATTGGGTAAGATATCATTGTTAGTAACTGTATTTGAGAAACATGTTGAACAATGGTTTGATATTACCCCTGATTCTGATATCTTTGACATAAAACTTGGAATCCCTTGGTTAAAGGTTATGAAAGTGGTCCCTTCAACTATTTATAAATGTATTAAATTTCCTTTGAATGGACAAGTACATGTCATTCATTGAAATACATACAAACCTTCAACTACACAACAACACTTCACATTGGATTACTTTTGCAACAAAAATAATGACAAATTATAGTTGCAAATAGACTTTACATTTTTTATCTATAGAAATTACAAAGTGAAATTATTACATCCAATACCCGGTCCTTCTATACAAGAAATGAAAAAAGAGAAACAACCCACATGTGAAGAGAACTTTAGACCAAAAAGACAAGGTCCCTATGCTAAGGTTCCTCCCTCACAATCCTTACAAGGATTGAGAAATCATTGCCAACAACAAAATGTTCCACTGCAACAAATGAGGTTCAATTACAATGCTTCATCTTCTAATTTGTAAAAAACCTATGAAAGAGCAAGGCCCTGTCTTACAAGAGATAAGTGGTCGAAGAAAGAGAAACAGAAAAGCAAGAGAAAGAAGAAAAAGAAGGCAAGAATATGCCATAAAACTTGCCTCTCAACAAGAAAACATCGATCCTAACATTCAACCAAACAAATATGATCCTAACGATGAACAACATGATGAACAAGATATTAATTTGGCTATGGTACTGTATGTCCCACTATCCTCCAACATTAGGGAGTGGGAAGATGATGACAATGATTTGCTTATAGACAATCTCTAGCTCGATAGGGGCCCTACAGGTAAGTATATCTAAACCTTTATCTCTCTCATGATGTGCTTCCCTTGTGATGTATTATGTGTTGTTTAGGCCTCCTAAGATGACCTTAGATTATCCCGTAAGGTTTGGGATACTAAGAGACTGCCTCTGTTGTGACCTTCTTCTATTTGTATCATCATTCTTCTATATTGCCTCTCTCTGATTTCATTATTGTGTGTTATGTTTTACAGACATAGCGTCACGGTTGGTGACTTGGGGGCACCCTCCTATGTGACTATCCCTAAGACACTTGTTTCTCCTCTCTTATTTATTGTTTCCCTTCCTCTAGTGTTTCCATCTAGCGAGCATATGACGACAAACATTTATACTGATGCAAACCTAGTGTCCCTTTTGAGAGAACTAAAAATTGGACTTAGTTCCTAATGTGATGATGGGCTTTTATATCTTATCTGACGCTTGGCTAGTGTAAGCACTCGTGCTTTTCGCATAGTGAATTTGATGTTGTTTCTATCGCATTTATAAACCTTGACAATACTGCTACTCTATGCACCTTTATTTGTCTTTGAGTTTGGCCTTGGTGGTACTTGATTAAGAGAGCTTTGTGATATAGCCCCACGGTTATCCTCAAACTCCAGATTCATAGTATAACCTTGGTTCTTTGTGTGGTTAATCATATGCATTGATGTTGATGTTTATCATGATGTTGTAGACACTAACATGTCTCTTGTAGGGATGTGTTTGTGGGAACATTTGGCAATCGTAAAGTACATGTCACCTCTCAGGGGCATGGGCTTTGTGAAAGTTGGTGTTCCGTCATGTGTTTTATTCCTACACTAAGATGCTTGATATTGATAACTGATATCAACCACCTTAAGGTGGGGGCATATACAAGGTAAGCTATCTGTTATAGATGTTAGCAATGTGTTTGACCTCAGATGCAAAGACTTGCACCCCAGGGTAGTGCATCATGCATCCTAAGCTTGTTTGCAACCAATCAATCAATCATGTAAGCCCTTTGTGGAGGTAGGATAACATGTATTTCCTTTTTATTTTAATCCCTCTACGAAGGCGGCCATGGTGTATTTCTCAGAGTAGACTAGATCATCTTGTCATTTTCAAAAGTCCTCTGTGGAGGCGGGGAGCGGTTCTGTGACTATCTCAACCCTTACGCATGTCTTTGGTGATTTTTGTGGTGAAGACCAATTGCTTGTGTGTGCCTGTAATGTGCCTGAGATGGTGTTGGACCTAGAAATAGGTACACTCCATCGCTTGTCTGCTATGTTTTCTCCATGTCTTAAAGTGTGTGTGTTTTGGTGTGCTTGTTTTGTGTGGCGTGTTTGTTGCCCCATATGTAGAGACCAGTGCCCTCGGGTAGTGCTTCATGTATTTTGGGAGGTTTTGCATGTCTTGTGTGTGTGTTGCCCCATATATATAGAAACCTACGCCTTAGGGTAGTGTATCCTATATTATGGGAGGTTTGTTTACTTTCTAGTAATTTAATTTGCATTTCATATATATTAGAAAAAGATAAGAAAAGATATAATTTATGTCTTCCATGCATTATTGTGTCTTCTATGCATTGACTGTCTTCTCTATGTTCTACGTGATTGTAACTATCTTCTCCATGTTTTGCATGCCTGTTACTGTCTTCTATGTGATTGGCATGTCTTCTTCGTGCTTGGTGTGTTTGCTATGTTTGTGACCTTACTTTAATGCATATATTGGCCTCATGTTTATACATACATTAATGTGGGGGCTAAATGTCCCCTTGGGGGCTTTTCCCTCATAAGGTTTAGCTCTCAGGTCTGTAGTATACATTTAGGACATCTTAGTTCATATTTTGGCATCCTGATGGAATGAGACCTAGGTTTCATAAAAAATTGGACTTAGGTGTACCCCTTGAGTTGTACCCTGCCCAAAATAGGGGGAGGACTTGGGTACCCACGCCCTAGTCCTGCCATATTTTGGGGTAGCCCTGATTTCTGGGTGTCAGTTTGTGACTGTTATTTGGTCCTTTTGCTGACACGGTAAGTTTTGATTTTTGAAATCTTGGCAGGAGTGCTTGTAGTTGCGTATATAATCATTCTTAGGTATTCATTTGTAAACTAGATTTCAATTAGATGATCATTGTGAACTTTAGGCATTCTCAAGGTGATTCAAGGCTTTCTATTATGTTGCAAGAGCAGACTTGTGTGGTTTGTGTGTTGATATTTGTAGATTTGAGCATCAATTTCCTCATGGCATGAAGAGTCTCTTCCTCCATGAGAGCTTCACTACAGGGTGACATAATATTATGTTTTCATCATTGATTCCTTTGGTTTTTGCCTCTGTCTCACAAGGGCATGCACTCTTTGTTTGACAATGGTGTTTCAAGACTTAAGTGTCCTTCAGGGCTTGACTGTGGTAAGCCTCTAAACACCACAACCCCAAAACCAAATCTTGTGATTGCAAGTTACATGTGTCGCATTTCAGAAAAGTGAAGTTGTAGGAAGGATTGGCAAGCTTCAAGGATTTAGGATCTGAAGAAAAGGACACAAGAGCACTTCCAGGACTTGGGCACTCACTGTAGTGTCTTGTGTAGAAAGATCTTTGAAAATAGAAGTTACAGGGTTGAACAGTGTCAGAAGGAGGTCTAGATCTCAAGAAGAAATTGATACCTTGGACTTGGGCACCCGCTCTAGTGTCCCTAACTGTTCCGCTTTGGAACCCTAAAAATAGGCATTCTATGATTTGGTATTTTACTCCTGTGTGCAAGAGATTTTATCATTCATCAATTTGTTGATGTATTTGTATAATTAAGGTTTTAATGGTTAATTAGACATAAGATAAGGAAAATTAATTATTAAATTCCCTAATCCAAGTTTCCCTACATCTACAAGTGACCTAGGGTATGATAGTGCTCGCCACTCGACCCTAGATCCTTCAATGTGTAGTGGAGAGGCAGATTTAAATGTCTAAAATCTAAAACTTTAACAAATCGAACTTTCCACCTAAACAAATGTATGCACCTTTGTATATTTGATTACATGTATGTGATATACAAAAGGAGATATAAGCAGTGCATATACAAACCTGGATGTGACTGGAAAATTAATTCTGGCAGACTTTAGCTGGGGTCCGCAATTGTAAATTGGGATGCATGTTTTCGACATACAAAGGGCAAGATGCAGTCATGGATGTCAACTTAGAATTAAAGAGTGCAAAGTGATGCATTTATACATAATGAAAGGTAAAAGGTCAACACCCTTTATATGTATAAAGCGCATGTATTTGCAATATGCAAAAAATGAGATACAAGGATGGATCTAAATTTGGTCCCATTTTGCTTCAATAAAAGGGTGAGGTCTGCATTGTATGTTCAATGATTGTATTTGCACATACATTTGCATATACAATTGCATATACACAAATTGAATATGCAAAAAGGAGAAAGGTAAAGAAATTGCCTAACTATATAAAGTAAACTTGACTGTTGGGAGGACCCGATATGATGGTGACGTCATCTAGATCTCCTCTTTGAACAAGTTCTACAAGATGATTACATCATCATGATTTTCAAAGTGCATCCAATTTTTGTATGTCTTTATGCATGTGGATTACAGTTCTCCTTGTTGCAAAGGAAAAACTTGACGGTGTGCATCAGGATTTTAGGAATGGTCATTGACTCTGAGGATGAATTTCCAGTCTTGGTTGACAAGATGTCTTAGTGACCAACTTGAAGTGTTGTAGAGCCTGACTGTTCCAAGGTTTCAAGTGATGAAAGATGTAGAAATTCAAATGGTTCGAGGATTTCAAGTGTTGTAAAAGATTTTCTTAGGGATGATTTGTCTCATATGTCTTCAATACAAATCCTATGCTTCTCAACTGCCCCTTTGAGATATTTGTTGCATTTATGGTTGTAGTTTGATGATTCAGCAGTTCATATTAAAGATGCAATATCTTCCATCAGCCCATGCTCCAAATATTTTTCTGCCATGAATTCTTGTAGGTCGGCATTCCTTTTGGCTGAGATATTTTTTGACAAAGCCCATGGGGTGAATTTATTTTAATGGACTTAGGTCAAGTGCTAAAATGCTATATATGCATCTTTGAGAGATGTAATAATGTCAGATACTGGCTGAATATATGTTCATACTATATGTAAACAGAGCCCTTCTTTATTGTAATCATGCCTTATAATTAAATATATGCTGGTTATTCTTACATCTTTGTGTTGATTTTTAGCTCTGTGTAAATCTGAGAATGGTTTGTTTGTGAATATCTCATTCCTCTCAACCATTTCTTTCTCCTTACCTCTATTAGGATCATCTAAATTTGTGTATGCATATCATTCATATTTGGTTATGTTGTGTGTTTCCTCAGTTTTGTGAGAGCTCTTCTATTTGAACCTAGTGTATCACCTCCCCTTTTACTTTCAATTTATCCTCCTTCCCCTTTTCCCAACTAGTGAATAGATTAGGTTTAGTCTTGGGCTCATTGGATCTCTCATCCAACAAAGAAACCTTCCTTTCTCTGGAGATTCGGCCTCCTTGCAGGGACCCACACCTGGAGGTCATCTCAATGTTTCACTAGATTGTTCGAGCCCTAAAAGCCTTCAACTCTGGGTGAAAATCTATGTGACAACTGTTCCATAGGCTTGATCACATCTATTGTACCACTTTCTATTTTCTATAGTTTCTATTGGTTCAATTTCTGTACCCATTGGTAATCTATGAATTTTTAATCTTCCTAAATGAATCTCCAATTTAGTTTTTCACTCATGGTAGTTATATGGTGTGAGTAGAAGAAGTTTGTTTTGATCCATGATACAAGAGTACATAAAGGAACAACACAATTACAACCCCCCATTTACTTAATTAATAATATCACCCCCTAGCAAAAAATGATTGTGGGACTTTATATTTAGTCCAATTACAATTGCCACAAGCCAAAACAACAAAGTGGTCCTGGATTTTGTACAATGCAAAAGCCAAATTTGGACTAAAACTAAATGTATAATTTCTAAGAAAAATAGGATTAAAATGATAGCAGATCTAGAAAGTACTTGAAACATTATGCACTTTCAAAAAAAAATCACCACAAAAAGTTACTGTATGAGCCTGAACGAAGCCTTTGAAGTTTTGAAATTGGGAACTACTTAGGTATAGTGATGAAAAACTAAATTTTCTAGTCAAATAAAGCACTGAAACCAAAATCTGATTCTATGATTGTGAAACCTGTGAAATTCTAGCCCAAATCAAAAAAACATTCTCAAAAAATGGAGCAAAATTGAGCAAGATATGAATGTCTAAAGTTGGGTTGTCAAAACGAAAATCTCAATGAGAGGGGGAGCCAAATTAGGCCAACTTGTTGATGATGTCAGCCACTAGATTTTTGATGTTACTAGAATAAGAGACATAATCTAAACAATTCCCTAGAATATTCTTGTATTGATGCCTGCAAATAATGTCAACTAGCTGATAAGTGATGTAAGCAAGGCGCAAATAGAGGATGATGTCAGCATAAAAAAATGACATCAGCAAGATGCTGGAAAATGATGATATCAGTACATAAAATGTTGATGTGAGCAAGGAGAATCTGATAGACTATTCATTGGCTAGCTGGAATATTCTTTTTGGTCATTGACTTATGATGTCATGCTAACATTAGCAAACATAATTTTTTTTCCTATATATTCCAAGATTTGTTAACTGTATTTTGACCATGCAAAATTTAAACTTTCTGAGCCAAATCAATATGCATCACTAAGTTGAACTTGTCACCCTGAACATGTGGTCACTAAGCTTTGGTGTCACATTGTTTACATCTCCACTTGTCTCAATTGCCTATCCCTTGGAATGTTCAAAGTAGTCATACTCATTTAAGGTGATTATGTCAAATTATACGAAGATACTCATCATTGTTTCAATTACAGCTTCTTGAAGGGTTGTACAGATTGATGAATTTTATGTAAATAATTAAACAAGATGATCTATGATAGATATAGAAAAGTTCTTGTTATGGTTATTTTTGTAACTACATTTTGCCCAAGTACGACCAATCTCTAGGCCATAACACCTCATGTTTGGGTAGATTTTAAGCTTCTCATTTTTCATCAGCAATTTCTAAAAGAAAATAAAATAGGAGTTCTATGCACATTGGGGTAAAATTGTCTGTACAAGGGTTTCATATTTGCCATTTCAGATAAATGTGCCAAAATTTCGTGAGGGAATGTTGTTACAGTCAAAAGTTATGACACTTTCCTTCTTCATAGCGTTCACAGATTCCACGCATAAGTTTAATGAAGTATAAAAGTTTCAAGACCACTTTAAAGCATCGATGGAACTTGGGAAAAAGAGATAAAATACCAATGAAATAATTAAGGTTTTGGAAGACATCTAAAATGCTAATGAAGGACAACGTTTTCCATCAGTAAACGTGATAAGTTTTGAAAGCGATGAAGTTACCAAAACTTCTAAAGATACCGATGGGAGAGAAGGTGTTTTTGATTAGTTTTAAAACTACTAGCCACCACCAATAAATATCATTGCCTATTCATTCAGATAACTTAGATGTTTATTGATAGTTTTTAAAACTGTTACTAAGTGCCAGCAAAGGAAACATGTTTTTGTTATCAGCCAATTTAGTAAGTTTTGAAATTAGCCTTCATGGCTGAAGAAGGAAGCTCTTTTATCAACCACTCATCTCATAAGTTTTAAAAGTTTTTCTTTCTCTCGATGAGGTTTTGGAAACCTCTTGGATTGCTGATGAAGAACTTAAACAAGAAGCAATTAGTAGTTATTATAACTACTTGAAAGTCTAACTAAACCAACACCAAAATAAATTTCTTAGAAAAGATTTCAAAGATTCGAGAAGAAAAGGCTATCAGATTTCATTCTACAACCTTTGTGAACCTCCTCCTGTAGCCTACAAAGTATAGGCATCCATCAAAGTGCAACAATATGAGTAGCATTGAGTAAATTTTGTTGAAAAGGTTACAGAAACTTTCAAGAAAAAGTAATTTCTACGCATGCAAAATTAGGAAGCATAAACAATGTGCATTGAATGTTTGATGGTGGTGCGCTTCAAAGAAATGTGGTCTTATGGACTGCAAATATTGCAGGATACATATGTGAAGATTTGTTGAAAAGACTTTAAAAACTTTAGAGAAAATATAGCTGGTAGGTGCAAAACCAAATTCCATAACCTTCACCAGCGTCCTCCTTGTTTGCAGCCCATGTAAGGATATGGGCATCCGTCAAAGCTTAATTAAATGGAGATTTTTGTCTAATTTTACTATTGGAAATGTTTTGGAAGATCAATATGCAAGCGTGGACAAGGTAATATTTGACAGCATATTTAGCTTATTAGCTTTATATGTAAGCATTATAATGCTTAGTAAATTGTCTCACACCAGTAAAAGGCTTCATGTTGAAAAAGTTTCTAAACCTATTGGTTGTTCCTAGTGGTGTATTCCTTGAACCTCATATGGGTGCAAGTGCTAGTACTATATCTTGAAATGCATTGATAGACATGTATTCAAAATGTGGATGCGAACCATTCTAAAAACAAAAGGCCTCAGAGAAATGTAGTTTGAGGGATTGCAATGACAATAGGGTGTGCACAAAAATGGTTTCATTGACAAGTCGTAGAAACTTTTAAGAAAATAAATTAGCTGTTATAAATTCAAATTCCACGATCTTGCCAACGTCGTCCCATACTGTGAACGAGCTATTGAATAAAACTCCTCAATGAAGCATCATCTTCTAGCATGCAATGATTGTAGGACATACATGATTGGTATTCTACATTTTCTAGTAACCTGCGCCAAGTCTTTAGATTTACATACGATTGCAACATAGTATACTGGCATGCATAAAGTCAAAAGCATAGTGCAAAAGACATTTTTGTCAGAATCATAGTTGTAAACGCTCTGGTAGACATGCTTGCAAAATGTGGATGCATAGCCAAGGCACCTAAATTGTTTGACAAAATGCCTCATGCAATGCAATATCTGCCCATCTTGGGTGCTATAGATATTATTAGCAGTATTAGATGGGAGTTCCAAATGTGGTTATGGGTGTAGCATTTTCTATAAAGGGAAATTATTGGCTCCTAAAATGTGCATGAATGTCAACATTAGTGTCAGTGTTCAGCGGAGTATCAAAAAGTAATTCTGGGAAATTTCCCCAAATATCTCTCCTCGAATGGATTATGTTACAACTCTCCAATTGCACCAATTACATTTGAGCCATTCAGACCAATGGACATGTAGGAGAAGAAGCTTGATCCTTTGAATTAGATACTCTTAGAAGATGCTCATGAATATGGATGTCCCAACACAAAAGGAATCGAATGAAGATGATGCAGGTGTACTAGATGTTATGACTTTTCTTGGTGTTCTCACTGATTGTAGCCATGTAGGTTTAGTGGATAAAAGAAGCCAATATTTTCATTCTATGAGGCATGAGAAACACATTATGTCAAGTATGGACCATTGTGCCTACATGATTGACTTGCTTGGTCATGCCCGTCGTCTTGCTGAGGTAGAAGACTATACTAATAAAATGCCACTTGAACTTGATATCAGTGTCTGGATGACACTATTAAGTGCTTGCAGACTTCATGGCATCTTGATGGATCAGAGAATAGATTCAGGTAGTAGGACCACCTAGTAGAAACCTTCAAGTTATGCAATGTAAATAAAAGGTGTTTCTCCAACTCTTACAACCTACTTCCTTCCACACATCATGTGTCTTGCACTATACAAGCCATGAAGGTTTGACTTATCATGAATAGAAAGTTGGGAAAATTAGTCAACACAGCACAATGAAATTATCATGGCCTTTTAATGAGATGGATTGAGTTAGATGAACTTTATTGAATTATTCTAAGAGTGTTATCTATTGTAACAAGAGTGCCAAACTTAGGAAAAAGTGAGTAGATTGACATCCTCATGTCTAATTTGAATCATCTAAATGATTAGAAGTCTACTTGTTGTTCCATAGAAAATAGGGATCAAGAGCATGCTAGAAAATTGCTTTAGAAAATGTGATGCCCCATCATACAACCGTAGAGAGTTAGGCTAACTGGCAATAAAATTATGAATTTTTTTTAAAGCAAGTAAATGCATTAATCACTAGATAAAATAACACTAATTACAACATCAACTAACATCTCTAGGGAACATAACTGCATCATACGAACATAGATCCATAATAACATATTCATCATACAAGCCATATGCAAATTCAATACATCATGAGAAGAATACATCTTTCATATATTCAAGTACAACAGAGTTCAATTATAGAATTACATATTTACAAGGCTTCTTGTTTGATTACATCAGATTACAATATAAATCATGACTATACATTTTTGGAGGTACAAATCTTCAAAAGCAAAAGCAGATCTAGAATTAGAAAGAACATATTTGTCATGAACCAAGATACCAGGGAAAACTAATGGATTAAGCTTTTCCACCTGACCATGTGGAACCCTGAGGTCCACCCCTGAGCTAGGAGATGATGATGGGGTTCCACTGATTCAAAGATCAAAAGGTACAAACATGCAGATACAAAATCAACATAGAAACATGGATCAACAAAGACTAACACTACTCCAGAGGCAACATCAAAAGGTAACAAAAAGGAAGTAAGTAAGCTATAGTAGGGAGAGTGTCATCGCATGGCCCTAGCATGGGCTATCTAGGCTATCTCTCTCTAGAAGTCGAGCCCCATCTATGGTTATCCTGGCAGCCTCTTTGATGCAGAGTGGGACGCAACGGAGGCTAACTAACAGGAAGGAGTAGCCAACAATACAAACAGCATGATAAAATTCTTTATCGGCTGAACATCATCATCATATTTCCTAGAGACACCAACAGCATCATCACATTTCAACAGCATCATCATATTTCGGATGATCGCCAATATCCTCCTGTCGATTACTATTTACCTCCTCCGTTTGTCGCCTATCATCATCATCATGATAATCAACGGGCGCAAACATCCTCCGGTTGCACTGTTCATCGGGTGCCAAATACAAGCGGCATCATCATGATATTCAATATCACCTTCGTCTGTAGGATATCCAAATATCCGGTTGCTCCAAATATCCTGATGACGTTGCACTTCAACAACTTGCCTTCGATGCTCCACTGCCCGACGATACAAGCAACAGCATCATGATATTGTTCATCCGGTTCCTCGAAACCTCCTGATGATGCTAATGCAACTTCCTGCCTACGCCGATACTTAACCACTTAACGACAACAGGATAAACTCGCATTGAGGGATTTCTTAATATCCTGATGACGATGACGTCATATCCTGATGACGATGACATCACACATCATCCTGATGAACTCTTCAACACTTAGCCAAAAACTTAACTTTCACACCCGCATCCATTAGCGATATGCGGATGATGAACTTCCCCGAGAGATGATCCTGACTGCGATATATACACTGAGTCTATATCCAACTCAAAACATCATGATGCACTTGCAACATGCAAACTTCAACAACTTCATGACCCGATCCTGATGGCGATGCATTCGTAGATGACGATGCGGCTTGTTCCGACTGGAAACGCACCTGCAGACTCCTGTGTATCCTTCCACTGCATGTAAGCACTCCGAATCACTCTATTTCACAAAGATCATGTGACGACCGGGCCGGATCACCTTCAAACCAAAATCTAACAACTTATCTTCTAGACCTAGCACATGAGGATGCTAGGCTGTTTCACAGCATGCTCCTAACTGATCTCCTGAACAATGAAATGCATAAACAGAAAACACAAATGCAACCTAAGCTATGATACATGACCATTCCACCGATTTGCAGGATCAACCGGTGGAAGGGTTGAAAATACCCATCAACTTGCAAACGGAAAGGAAATCAACACAAATACAACTGATACTACCAGATACTGCAAAAGATGAGATCTTATTCAATTGAGATTCAAATGTCCTACTTTTACAATTCTACTTCACAATATCTGGACTGACCACCAGTACAGCATATCACCAGTACTACTCTCCTGAACATAACAACTATCAAAATCAAAATGAACTGTCAATATGAACTGTGTCTAAACCCTAACAGATCGAAGGTATATATAACAAATCCTTCGAGTACTACCAACTTCACTTCCCAGCGGCTGGGAGCTTCCAAGCGGCTGGGAGAGAGGACAACTCAGACTATCTTATCCCGATCTCTAACTGCCTACACATACTTCTAGGCTGAACTAATACATAGCATCGGTCCAATGGACCTTATTACATGATAAAGTCAAACATACTAAAAATAGACTATCCTGTCATCATACTGATAATTATCCTATATCCTGATCATGTATGTCATCATGCGGACCTATATCCTGATCATGTCCGGGTGCTCCTGCACCACTCTTTCTAGGCACTGACCCCATAGGGTGACACATGCGGAACCGAAACATCTTCTCATAGAGACAAGGAGGTCAATCGTGCCAACCAGGCCTTCTTATCCCATCCTTAGCCTAAGAGAGCACTATAGGCATTGGTGAGGCATCATAATTATCTTGTTATGTGTTTATCTACCTAAACCCCACCTAGGTTAATTATTAGGTTATCACTTAATTACAACTTTCATGGGGTTATCCAGGTAGCCACTTTGGGCACTGGCCCCACCACAAAAGCCACTCTCCTACATGCAACTAGTACCCCTATCATATAGAACCCATCAAAGGACATACATGATCATGACACTACAAGGCATCTGTCCCCTTGCATACCGAAACACCACAAAATAATTCTCAATTTCAAGGTCCAAACAACAATTTTTTTCCCTGAACCACAACAAGACTCCATACCAAGAGAAGACATCACAAATAAGCCACAACATAACATTGGATTCCAAAGCAATCTAGACTCTGGAGCTTACTAATCACATCCCAATTTCACTTAGTTCACAAATCGATAGGGGGAAAAGATCAATAACGAGGTAAAGATATGACTACAATGTATTAAAGAACCCTCAAAGGACACATGGCAATTACATTAAATAACTAATCTCAAATAATTTATGACTGCAAGGATGAAATAAACATAATTGCATACAACTTGAATACAGTGTTAAACCTATCCCTACACCCACTATTATCAACATAGTGTTCTAACATTGCAATTTCACTTGACCACAACATTCTATTCCCTATATGTTAAAAGACTAACAAAATTACTATTCATTAAACAATACCGTTCATGAAAATACTTACACCAATTTTACTAAGATACTAATTAATAACTAATTTTTCCCTTAACCTACATTCCCATAATTTAAAACTACTAAATTTACCCAAATGACAAAAGTGCCAACATAGGTTAAAATAAGAATTGATAAATATCATAGAACAAATTATCATTAGATAATATATTTTAATGGATATGTTTAATAGCATATTTAAATTTCCTAACCTATTTTAGTAATAACTAAATTACAATCAAATCTATAAAATTATATTTCTAACATGAACTAAAAACCCTTTTATCAAATAAATATACTACTAGATTACATGAAGTTAACAAAAAATAGCATTATTCTAATCAAACTCTATATCACTACACTTTATAATGCTTCCTAAGAAATCAACACTTAACAAACTGATATCTGGTAGAGTCAAAATAGAAGTAAATTTATTTTGATAGCTTCAACAAACATAATTATGGAATTTAATTGAAGATTATAGAGGTTTCAATGAGGTAAATAGTATATGGCTAGCTAGCTAAAGACATCAATAAAAAAAATTTAGAGAAAAGATGAGATCAACTAGTAAAATGTTTGGGAAAAGGGATAACAGAATACAACATCCAGAGGTTTCCAATATACCAGCAACATACATCCTGCTAGGAGATGAGCCAAGAGGAAAAATGTAAATTGTAGAATAATGCAAATGTGGGCAACGCTTTGGCTGAGCCGTAAGTAAAAAAAAAGATGAGAGGCTCAAGCAGGTGGGACAAGGTAGAAAGAGAACCTTGAGAGAAGTTTTCAGAGAAAAAAATCAATGAGGAACAATGATAAATGATCTGCCAGAAAGAAAAAAAACTCAACAGAATTATTAAAGGTCTAGGTCAAGATAAAGGTTAATCGACCTGCCAGTTCAGTGATAGAATTACAGATCATAGAGAAATAAATGATGTCTTCCTCAATTAGATTTAGCATGACATTGATGGTAGAAAGTTGGAGAAAATGGCTTGAATTGGAGTGAATGTAGAGGAATATAGTTAACCAAATCCTGATGGTAAATAAATAGAGTGAGAGGAAGAACATGCATATACCATAATTCAAATGCTAGCCAACAGAAAAGATTGCAAAAGGTCAAGCGGTTTCTTGATTCTGGACTATGGTAGAAATAGATCTAATGCAGATAAGGATTTAGGAATATAGTTTGAAATTGGCATTCTTATAATATGAAGTCTGATAGATAGGAAAATACAAGTTAGATGAATCCGTCGACAAGCTACAGGATGAGGAGAGAATTTAGTTTTAGAGCATAAGCATGAATGATAAAGAAAAAAAACATCAATGGATTCCTTTGAGAGTGTGGATATTAAGAATGAGAAAGGTGACAGGAAGACAAGAACATTCACCAGAACAACTAAAGGCAAATTGACAATGCATCAAGTTAACATGTAGGCCATTAGACAATTTTCATTTATTAAAACATATAAGAAACATATCTAAAATTTAATCCCTCTGCTTCAGAATCCACCTCCCATTCCAATTTCTCTTCCTCTCCTCAATTTTTTTTAGCTTCCCCAAGATTTCTCTAAATTTATGCCTAGCCCCCACTAAGAAATCCCCCAAAATGCAAAAATAGACAAAGCTCTTCAATTTCCCACTTCCCATATCCGTCATGGAGAATTCACTATCTCCCAAAATTTGAATGCAATTAAATTTTCTTCCTTAGAGAGATTCTCAAATCAGAAAATTAATGCTAATCATTCATTAAAAATCTCAACAATAAACTATTGACTAAAAATATCCTTCCAACTAAAAAAAATACAATTCAAACAATAAATATACTATTGATCACTTATGACTATTATTATTATTATTATTAATTACTAAAATTATTAATTTAATCTTAATTAAAACACTTATTCAATATTCTCCAATTTCACATTATTTATTAATAATTAAATAAATACTATTATATCTAAACCTATTATTATTATTATTATTATTATTAATACATTTCCAACAAATTACACATAGACTACAACCAAAAAGGTTCAAACAATAACAACTACATACCAAACAATGACTAATACCTAAGGGCAAGAACCCCAGAGTGACATCAAGACCCACAACCACAAACTGAAGACAAAGACTGACATAAAGAACCCCACGTTATCTCCCTTCCACATTATCCATGGGAGTAAAGGCATGCTCAAACCTGTTAAATCTAGTGGAGTTGATGCCTAGTACCTACAACCTGCGTCAAAACAAGATGTTACAATGAGCATATACATATATAGCAAACACACAGAGTTAGGGAGTCACAGCATAGTAGGGTACTCATAATGAGTAGTACTCCACTGTCCCTACTCTGAAAGTATGACAATAAACATAAACATCTCTAACTATCAATTAGGTATACATAAAGCATGATAACACTACTCTGCATAATCAACTAACCATCAATTGATCATGTCAAAACACAACATAAACTATAATATCAATAATGTCATCATAATGATCATAACACATATCAACAACCACATTAGTCAACAATAATCCATAATGAACATAATAAGCATAAACAATAAGTCTATCATCTATATGACTCAAAACTATCTAAGTGTAACCGAAATACTATCAATTGTCAAAAGCCAAAATGAGGGGCACTACATCATCCCCTGCCCCAAAAAAATAGGCTTACTCTTGGAAGCCTGCAAATACGTTAGGGTATAACTCCTGCATCCTGGGTACGTCCTCCTAGGTAGTAGAAGCCTCATAATTAGGATCCCACTCGATCTTGATCTGCTCTACATCTTTTCCCCCAAGAGCAAGTCTCCTATGCTGTAGAATGCCTACGGGCTCTAAAGCCAGTTGCTCGTCCTCTACCTATAGAGCATTCCAATCGAGAACATGAGCAATATCTGGGTAATAGGGTTTAAGTAGAGAAACATGAAACACATCATGGATGCATGAAAGACTAGGTGATAAAGCAAGAAGATAAGTGATAGGACCGATCCTCTCCAATACATTAAATGGGCCAACAAAGTATTGTGCAAGCTTAGAGCCTTTTCCGTAATGGATCAGACTCTTTTGCAGATGCACACGCAAGAACACTTGATCCCCAACTGAAAACTACTAATCGACCCTATGAGCATCTGCATACTTCTTATGCCTATCTTGCACTACCACCAAATGCTCTCTAATCTACTCAACCTGCTTCTCCATCTCTCTAAGTATATCCGGTCCTAAAAGAACTCTATCCTCAAGACGATCTCAACTTAGTGTGGTCCGACAAGGACGACCATACAAAGCCTAAAATGAAGACATGCCAATAGAGTTGTGAAATCCATTATTATATGCAAATTCCACCAGATAAAAATAGTCCTCCCAATGGCTCTACTAATCCATCACATACATCCTAAGCATATCCTCAAGGACATGATTAACCCTCTTAGTTTGTCCATTAGTCTCCAGGTGGTATACTAAACTAAAGTTCAGTTGTGTCCCCAAGGCATGCTACAGAGAAGTCCAAAGGCTAAAGTAAACACTAGAACCTTATCGGAGATGATCTTACAAGGAATCCCATGAAGTCTGACTATGCCCTCCATGAATACTCTGGCCATGGTATAGGCATTCTAAGATGAATAGATAGGAGAGAAGTGAGCTACCTCTGTCAACCCATCCATAGTGACCATAATAGCATCATGTTGACAGGAGGATACCGACAACCCAACTATGAAGTCTATCAAAATGATGCCCCATTTCCATTCTAGAACACGATGGAGCTATAAAAGTCCTACAAGGTGCTGGTGCTCTACCTTCACCCTCTAACGCTCAAGACATCTCGACACAAAATCAGCAATATCCTGCTTCATACCACTCCAAAAGTACAGTTGACAAAGATCTGCATGTACCTTCTTGACACTTAGATGAGTAGAATAGGGTGCTTGATGTGCCTCTGACATAACTAGGGTATGAAGCCCCTCAGAACTAGGAACATAAATATGACCTAAATGTCACAAAAGACCATCTAATTGAAGAGAGTAACCAGCAAATCTACCCTCCAAAGGTCTACCTGACTCAACCTCAGGCTTCACCTCCTGATACCAACTGTTGGTAGGGAGTGCAGTAAGAATCTAACCTCTCAAATCAACTGTGAGAGTGACTGCTATGATCTCATGCCTCCGATGACTAAGAGAATCTACTACAACATTCTCTTTTCCCTTAATGTACTTGACCTCAAAGTCATACTTGCACAAGAACTCCATCAATCGCCTTTGCCTCACATTCAAGTTTGTCTACGTAAAAATATACTGTAAACTATGATGATCACTATGCAGCTGAAACCGATGGCCTAAAAGTAAATACCTCCACCTCACCAAGGCATGCACAACTGCGGCTAACTCTAGATCATGCATGGGATAGTTCGATTCATGATCCTTGAGTTTGCGAGACTCATAGGCAATCACACAACTATCCTGCATCAGAACTGCTCCTAAACCCTCCAAGGAAACATTTGTACACACAATAAAGTCCCTGATAGGATCAGGAACTACCAGAATAAGTGCACTGGTCAGCCACTCCTTAACAGTCTAAAAAGTTGCCTAACACTATTCTAACCAAACAAACTTCTTCCATTTCCTCTGAAGAGAAGTAATAGGGTGAGCAATCCTTGAAAAACCCATAACAAAATGGTGGTAGTAGCCTGCCAAACCCATAAAAATGTAGACCTTAGAAACATTAGTAGGTGCAGGCCAATCCATAATAGATTGGATCTTTGAAGGATCCACCACAATACCCTCTCCAGAAATGACATAACGTAAATACTTCACCTCTATCTGAAAGAATTCACATTTCAACAAATTAGCATAAAGCTGATTTTCTCTCAGACACTGCAACACCTGATGCAAATGCTCCTCATACTCCACCATAGTCCTCGAATAAATCAAAATATCATCTAGAAATACAATGACAAACCTATTGAGATAAGTGCAAAATACACCATTCATCAGGCTCATGAAAACTGAAGGTGCATTCATCAACTTAAATGGCATAACTCTAAACTCATAATGGCCATAATGGGTGCAAAATGTTGTCTTATGAATATTTGCCTCAAATATATGTAACTGATGATATCCTGACTTAAGGTCAATTTTTAAAAATACCTTATTTCTCTTAATCTAATCAAACAGATTGTCAATCCATGGCAAGAGGTACCTATTCTTCACTGTCACCTTATTGAGCTGTCGGTAGTCGATACACAACCGCAGAGATCCATCCTTCATCTTCACAAAGATCACAAGTTCTCCCCATAGAGAAACACTAGGTCACATGAATCCCTTGGCTAACAACTCCTCCAACTGCAATCGAAGCTCCTTAACCTCTTGAGTGATCATCCTGTATGGATCTTGCGAGATAGGCTCCATATCAGGAACAAGATCAATCCTAAAGTCAATGTCATGCTTAGATCGTATCCCCAGAATCTTAGAAGGAAAAACATCAGAAAACTCTCTCAAAAGTGGATGATCATCAAGAGATGTCTCTCAACTCTCCTCCATCTCCAAGTCATTGACTGTCATTGTAAAAAGTTGGCAACCCTGACGCATACACCTCTTAAGCTACATGGCAGAGATTATACATAGGGAAATAGGTCTCTGGATACCAACTACCTCCACCTCACTACCAGAATCATCCACACATCTGACTGACTTATGCCAATAATTTATCACTGCCTAATGAGCATCTAACCAATCCATACCTAGTACAATATCATATGAACCAAGGGGTAGAATGTGAAGATCTACTATGGTAGATAGAGGGCCAATCCTCAACTCACAATCATGAACTAGAGACTCAATTGTGACCTTAGCCCCGGAAGCTAGCTCAACCTGCCACCTATCATCCTACTATGTTGCCACTAAACCACAATGCTCCACAAGAGAAGGAGAAATGAACAAATCAGAAGCACCAGAATCAAAGAGAACAGAAAAATCAATACCTCGCATAAATCAAGAATTCTCCACCATGGTGCCCTGATGCTCTGCCTGACAGTTATCAACCATTGCAAAGACTCTGTGTGATTTACCTACATCACCTACAGTTAGCTCTAAAGTTGTCAACCTATGTCCAAATCCTCATGCATTCCTCTGAGGACATTGTCTAGCAATATGGCCATGTTGGTTGCAAGAGAAGCACCCTGTGCCTCTACCAAAACCACCACCACCCTAAAAAGAATTAGACTACTAGAAACTCCCCCTGTTCACTATAGACTACGTGCTCTAAGCGGGTTAATCAACACGATCCTATCTAGTTCGTTACCAACTATGGCTCTTCTTATTTTGAAATCTGGTACCCTACTAAGGCTAAGTATTCTTTAGTTTGACCTGAGAGTACTACTATTGCTGCTACTATCCACCCTTTGAGGGTGCATGATATCCTGATGCCTGAGTATGATCACCACGAGAATTGAATCTTGTAGAAGGTACACTATGAATATGCACACCTATATGCCCTCCAAGTGTCATATCAATATCAACGAATTGGAACAAAGGAAAGAGTAGTTGAATAACACATTTTGGTCTAATAAGGTGTGAAGATCAAGCATTTCTATCAATTCATAGGGTATGTGAAGTGAGCAGAATGCGCAGTATCTCCTTCAATTGTCTCTCTTTGCATAATTCCTTGAGATTGGGAGGATTAGTGGATTGCAATGGTATTTTATGGTCATAATCAAAGTGGGAAAATGGGGAAAGTTATTCAATCTACCTCTATCATATTGATGTTGCTAGTAGAAGACATACTATTTTTACAGTCCATATTTTGTACATGCGAACACAAGAGTCTAAGATTTAGTTATTCAGAGGAGTTATCAAGATCCAACAACTTTTGACTATCGAAATGAAGCATATGAAGGTTGAAAGGACTCAGAGAAGTTCACTACTTAGAAATTACAAATTTCTAGCTACTTTTTGTAAAACTGACTTATGTCACATGTAATTCAAAAGTTAGAAAATCAGCTTTGTTTCCGGATAAGTTAGGTGAAAGCTAACTAGAATAAAGCTCATTTTTAAATTATTATTTTTCCAAAAAGGTAGTTACAAAGTAGTTACTAGGTAGTTATCAAGTGGTTACAAGGTAATTAATAGGGAGAAGACTATAAATACAAGGCTATTTCATATGTAAAAGAGGGACTCTTTAGAGAGAATTTTTACAGGGGGAACTTATGAAGAAACTTGTTGGAATATTTTTTGTCTTACACATTGTATAGTTTACTTTTGGAATTATATAATTTTGAAAAGATAATGAAGAATGCATTTCAATTCGTATGTTCTTGATGTATTTCTGAGTTATGATTACTAGTTTCTTGTATGTCAAAATGGTTATCTCTCTATGTATTGGTGTAAATCAAAGTTATCCATTGAAGCATGCAATTGGAGTGATGAAACACAATCATGTCTCGGTATCCTAATTTAAAAGTGTTAAGATAAATGATCTCTTTGTATGTTGAGATTTGCCATCTTTCTTCATCATTGTTGTACATACATCATGAAATTAATCATGAAGTTAAGGAAAGTGGTTTCTAGTTTTGTGGTGAAACATCCTCATACTTGTCAATAAGATTGTGAAACTCCTATTGGTTTTCATACGTCTACCATGAGGCTTTCTGCATGCCCAATTCTCCTATTATTTTATTTTTCTTCATTTTGTACTTTCAGGATAAAAGTACATGAAAACCATAAAAATCCTATCATATTAGGGAGCTACCCCTCTCAAACACAGAGGAAGATCATTGCTCTATCGTGATCTCTCCAACTATTGGGATAATTTAGTCACCGCTCTAAGGGAAAAGGGTCATTTTCAAAGGTTAGTCTGCCTGGTAGAATTTTCAAAGGTTATTTCATGGTGACAAATCTATTTGCCAGCAAGATTCTATTGGAATATTCTCAAATTGCTATCTGTTTACTAAAAACCAACTATATTGGGCTCAAACCACTTTCACCTATGGTAAACCACCTATGAAAAATGGCATGAAACCACCTTGTGTGGCAAAAGTGGTTTAACAACGGCGGTGGGTTTGACTACCATTGGTCAGTAGTTGTAAGGCCATCAGTGGTTTGATTTTTCTCTAGTGAAGAGTGGTTACCACCTAGGAGTAGTTTTAAGGTTGTTGAGGGTGGCTTTTTATTACCCACCAATGGTTCTTTAAACGCTATCGACAAAGATTTGCTTATCTCTAGGCCTTAGAAGCCAGTGGTGGTGTTTATAACACCTGTTGGGAGGTTAGGAAATCACCATTCATTAGGGTTTCAACTACTAAGGGGACCACTGGGAGCCTCGTCAAGTGGCACCCAATGATTGGCACCATACGTTGCAAGTCTGCAGTACCCTACAAATAGGGTACTTCATACAAAGAAACTCCCCATAAATTTAAAAATAAACCTGCAGATAAAAAATATAACCATTACATGAAATCTTTACCCACTGGATAAAAATGACATTGAATTTTTTGATGATGCCTGTGCCTACACAAGTAAGATTCTACGAGAGAATATTCTACTGAATAGTCTGCCTGCACTCTGTATGACCGAGGGGCAAAACAATTTTGCCTTTTCCTACAACTTTGCTTGATTTCAATGAATTGACACTCGATCTCGGGGTTTTTGGGCCTCCTAAGCATGATGGTAGGGTCAGATTTGACCCAAACTACTACAAAAGATTAGGTATTTGCTAGATCTTGCATGTACCTCCTAAATTCAAATCCTCATAGATTTGGCCTCCGATGTCTGATCTAGATGAAACAGAAGGTGATCTTGACTATCTTGAACCTCCTGAACACAATGGTGTACTCAAAGTTGTAGTAACATGCCCTAAAATGAACCTACAATACAAGGCCACAAAGAGGAAACTCTCACAAATTTGGTAATTTTAATCATGTCTTTCTGATTCTCTAGGTCAACATTCAATGCAAGAGAAGAGCATACTCAACTATCAAGATCCACATGATTTGCACTCAAGATCTCTCAAAAAATGATTAACAAGTGATTTTTCCTAGATCTCTGATACATGTTAGAGTTGGCTATGATTGGAGCCACCCAGGATCTAAGACTTCATAAAACCACAAAAATATCAAATGAGAGAATAATTCTTTGTATAAGTAGTGGGTTCTTTTTCAGTGCCCATCGTTACCATGTATAACCCTTTATTCTTAAACACAAGTTGATTTGTGAATTTCCACTCATGATAATTAAATGGGGATAGTGGCTTGATTATCTATTGTGAATCCATGTTGTTTAAGTAGTTTTACATAAATTAAGTGCATAAATGAAAACTACTGAGAAGATTTGAAAGTACACAAGGCATGACTCCTATACACCCCCCTTGATTCAAAATTGGTTTCTCCCATGAATTTGACACTTTATCATGCAGTGTGTTAGTTCTAACTGGGTTGATTAAAATTGTGCCCTAATATGTAGCCTCTTTACACAAATTTGTTCAAATTTGGCACTAACAATTTCTAAAAAGTACCTCAAACTCAAATTTCTAAAAAAGGAGTGAGGTCAGCAATGTTGGCAGGCCACCCTTGCTTTTATTTTGACACCCTTCCAACACTTCCTCCCAGCTGTGACATAGGGTTTTGAGGCAAGGAATTTTGTACTTGTACTAGCCTAGCACCTCTATAAATGGATTCCACACAAATTGCCTTACATAAGGAAAATTACCCCCTTACAAAACAAAAAATGATTTTTAGGGTTGATTATGCTACTTCCAAGTATGGGTTTGAGTTGGGTCCAATCACAAGAATAGGTGGCAGTAGTTTAAGTAGGGGTGAATCATAGAAATGGGTGATAGGGGTTTGACCATCATCAATTCATAGAAAGAGGCAAAAATTTTGCACACTTGGCAAATAGAAAATAGGTCGAATCAAGAAAGTGGCCTTTAACAAGGTTATATATTTTCTGAGACAGGCCACGAGCCACTTGAGAAGGCCATCAAGCTTGTATAAATGTCACAAACTCTCTACAGAGGCTGTGATCCAAAAAATTTATAGATTTTGTGTAGAGGCTATGGACCCTACACTTCTCCTGCAATTAGCCCTAGAATTCCCTCGCCTAGCACTCACACACAACTATTCTGGTATTCATTTATGGAATAAAATACTTTCTACCACACACAGTACAAGGAAGAATTTTTTTAATGCAAACAAATAAAATAATGCAAATACTTTCAAGATCTCACAAAGAAAAATCAAACAAACATTCAAACATTCGTGCACTGATACCATGTAGAAATTAGGAACATTGAGTGAATGTTAGTACTAATTGAAGCCACTAAATATAAACAGGAGTATGCTCAACCTGCAAGAAAATAATTATTGCAAATAGTGGACAATTAGAATGCAAGATATGTGATGATGAATTAGCTTACAAGATGTAGTATATATAGGGCATAATTGACTAAGAATAGTCAAGCCAATAATAGGAAAAGCTCACCTAGAATAGTGGTGCTCCAAGAATAGGAAAAGTAGCCACTTAACTTAGACAAAGCTAATCTAGGCATGCCATGTATAGCTCAAGGATAAACATAGATATCATGGGTAATATGTGTTCATTTTATGTATCTATTGTTGATTTCCTTGCTTAATCAAAGTTCATATTAAATGTAGATGTTGGCAATCAAGATTGCACCCTTAGCAAAGACAAACTTAGCTATCTTGTTGCAACATGGAAATACTCTCAGATCATGGGTAATCTATGTTGAGAGTGAATCTCCAGAGTGAGTTGGTTCTCCTTATGATTTTCCTACTCTAAAAAAGCTTTCTGGGAAAAGGGATAGAAGGATAACTACAAATGAAATCTAACTTAAATAGAATTCTAATCTATCTAATGCTTTCATCCACAAACAATCCTTCAAACATAATTTTCCTAAACCCCACCTAGAACATTTGATCCAAAAATAATTTATAATAAGGTTCAAACTGAGCACAAATTATAACCAGGATCAACATACAATTTAACAATAATGAGACATAACAAAGGACATAGTACTATCACAATGAAACATTAGATCAAAATTTGTAAATATGAGACAAATAGATGAAATAGAGAAGATGTTCTATATTGAACTAGGAGAAGTACAAGAGAAAAACATAAACTAAGTCAAAATGCCTATCTACAACCTCTCTACTTGTGCTCAAGAGAGAAGAAACAATGATATCAACTCCTCCAGAAAAACTAGTTTTCTCTAGTATAAAGGTCTCTAAGAGGAAAACCTAGAAAATCTCCTAAAACTAGCCATGCGAAATCATTTTCGAGCTCCATAGAAAGCCAAAAAATGGGCCACCAAAATGCCTCCAAACTATCTGTGAAAGATGCCAAAATCTTCTCCAAGATAGCCCCCACCAAAATCTACTTTGTATGCTCCAAAAAGATTCCATTTTGGGGTATGTGCAGGATCATGATGGGCCAAACTATACCTCTAAGTGGCAATGAAAATACAAAAAATCAGACTTTATCAAGTTCATGTGAAATTTTGAATGGATTATCTATACAATTTGAAAAAGATGTAAGAATGAAATTTGTAGAGAATTGAATCTAGTTTATAGGCTACTAATTTTTTTTTTTAACACTAAATTTACTTAGTGAAAATTGAATATTTCAATGAACAGCTATTAAATTTTTTAGAAAAAAATAAAAAGTGGGTGTCTGTCCAACCAACCTAACTATGAGTAAAAATATATATATTTTTGAAACTTTCAAAATAAGTAGAGGACTCATGTCTGGATGTGATGCATATTTATTTGAAATTTTTTTCTAATAAAACAATTAGTTATGATTTTTTTACTGTGACTTTTAAAAAAAATAAAAAGTAATTTTCTAGCCAACCTAACTCGATAAAAAAAATCAAAATTCAATTTTTTTTTAACCTATAGCCAGAAAAGCATAGAGTGTGACGCAGGTTTCGGATCTCAAAAAGGTGAAATGGTTTGAAAGTTATGGATGTTTTTCAATCAATGTGTCCATCAGGATTTCAGAGACATGGTATATAGAAAATTATTAATAAGTATTTAATAAAATGATAACCAAATAAATCTTATATTTTTAGAAAGCTAACAATTTTTTCTATAAACCCTTTTCGTTTTATCAATTTTGCATAAAAAAATCGTCAGCACGAAGGGTAAAGTTCGAAGAAGAGATTGAAATATTAAAACATGTTAGAATCCATAAAAAGTCAACAATCAAAATAGATATCTGTCTTGCTTTGTACCAAAGCAAGACGGATATCTGTCTTGCTTTGTACCAAAGCAAGACGGATATCTATTTTGCTTTGGTAAAAGCAACTCAAAATGGATATCCGTTCTGAAAACAGATATCTGTTTTCTTGATCTATGAAAAAATTTGTACCATTGGTTTTGGATGAAGAGAAACAACATATTTGAAACATCGAGGCAATAATACAAGAAGTTAAAGTTAGTTGGTCATTTATAGGTGTATCTATTGTTTCATATCACATTACACATAGAATTCTAATTAACAATCTAGTTTCCTCATTTGGGCAAACATTTTTTTATTCATTTCTAATGGAAATATTTAGTTAAAAATTGGTGGCTCCTTGTGAAAAGTATGGGCTCTTATCAAGCACGCATAACCAATAAGGTTGATATCCATTTTTCTTACATGGTTGTTGATCACATCTTATGAAATAGATGTTGCCTGGTGATAGTTCTAGATTTAGTGAACAATATTCTCAAGCTTATTGCAATTTTTACACTTGTGACCAAATTTGGTACCAAACCCTTTCACCTTTTCAGTTAATCCTCATAGTATCATCTCACTCCATGCAAATCAAACCAACATTAGGACCATGTGAATGAGATTAAGGATAGCCTTGAAATATGAATCTTTGTATTGTTGACTATCCTTTTAGCACGACAATCCTTTAGGATCATTGTACACAGGTGCAACAATCCTTCAATCTTCTTTTATTTATATTTCTTTCCTCTTCATACACAAGATTCTCGTGCCTTGTAGTCATGACAATCCACAAATCACCTAACTGTCCTTAGTCAAACTATATGTTATTTTGATAGTGATAGTCATCATCCATTCACAACTCTCCTCTTTAACATAGATACCCTTTGCACATGTTTTGACTTCATGATTTTCCTTTTGTATGTTGTATTATGGTATGAAAATACTATGGCCCCTTCTTCATCCTCTTGTATAATGAAATTGAAGGTCGACACTTACGGTTACTCTTCTTTATTACTTGGTGATAATGAATCCCTAAGCTCATTTTTTATTGTCTTGAAGCCAAATTTACCACTGTTGAGACAGTCGGAGTTGATTCTTGATCATGAATATTGTGAATTACTTCAAATATCCATGGACAATTTCAATTGTGTTTCTTAAGACACCCATGCCTTGACTATACCTTGATGTTGGTCATGATTGTGCTTGGATGGCACAATAGTTCATAATTAGATTTTTGCCACTAAAGTTTTCCTTTGACAAAGTCGTATTTGTAGTCCACCTTTTGATGATGTTCAAACAATATAAATACTTATTCTTAACATAAGCAATACATTTCTCACAAATACCAATGCATTCTACTCATAAGGTTCATGGCACCATGCCCAAAGGTATGATAGTCAGTAGTGTACTATTATGGCAACCTATGGTTGGTTTGACAATCTATAATAGTGATAGCATTCATGCCTAACAGTCCTTATTGTTATTGTCATAATATATTCTACATTTGAGGCCTTGTCTACAACATACATAGTTTACCTTTTTCACCCATACCTTCAGTATATAAAGGACATTAATAGGGAATTTTTAATTTCCACTCAGTCAGTGCAATCTAGGAGAGGATAGATTGTCTAAAGTTGTGATCTATTTCCATTTACACTTGCCATAACTACAAATGCTTAGTGTTTATTCTCAGCCCCGATATATGAATTAAATGTGACCTGTTGTTCTAATAGGCCTATAGGGACAAAGAGGTGATAAAGCCTTTAATTTTAAACATGACATGGTTTTGATAACTTCCCATATTGGTAAGGTCCTGGATGACAATCCTTTGATGCACCTAATTATAATAGGTGTTATGATAGTCCTTGGTATCTTTTCATTTCTTTCTTGAATGGCCTGCAAATAAGACATAAGACATATTAGATCCTTCATAAACAAGAATTCTCATACATTATATTTAAACTTAAACTCCCTAAACATCCATCAATCCATCCATTAATATCAAAATGCCATGAATATCCTATGATCAACCATTCTAATTTCTAGGATAGTCATTTATTGCAATTTTGCTTCTCTATACTAAAATAGCCCAAGGAATGTCTAACCTTGAATTTGTATTTTAACAATCTAATGTCTTTACGAATAACATTTTGGGACAACATTTTTGCCTTTAGAAGCTCCTCATTTGATGATAGCCTAAAATCAAATAATGGCTTATATCCAGAGCTTTATTAAGTTGATACCTAGGTGGATTAGTGTGTAAACATTGAAATTAGATGGTAATTCACAAGTTTATAGAATAATAAAATGAATCCCTAGTCTAGAATCTAAATGTACATAATAAAACAGATATCCATTTTGTAGTAGTGATATGGATGTTGCAGAGTGTCCGTTGCAAAGAATTGGACTTTTACAAAATAGATATCCATTTTGTAAAAGTAGAAAAAAGACAAAAGGAATATTGTTGGGCTCGACTTCCGCAACTAGAGACCCTCTGCTGTCGAAATACTCGTGATTTCTGGCTATGATAGTGAAAGGAATATTTTTATGCACTTTTGGAGACACAATTTTCTTGTTACAATCATAAGGGTGATATTTTTGTTCCCCTAATGGGGAGCAATAGTCGTTGTAAAGCAAAAAGGAGGAGGAAAGTTACATTGGAGGAAATTGAAACAATTAGGGAAAAAGATAGGGAAAGGAAGAGGATTGGAAGGGTGGGTTTGGCAGATGCTCATCAAGGTGAATCTTCTTCTTTACCATCTAATGACATGCAAATTGAAGATGTTAATTTTGATTATAATGAAATGTTAGATAAGAATGAAATTCACCATGATATTGCAAATGAAAATATTGAAAAATGATATGAAACACCTATTCATAATAGCAATACCATGGATAAAGAAGAAGAAGAAGAAAAATGAAGACGTACACTTGAAGAAAGTGGATATGAACATCATGATGTTGAAATTGCACTCCATAATCCATTTGTTGATAAAATTGATGAGGTTGATTACATGGATGAAACAAGAACAATCAATGTATCTCCAAATTTCATAAGAAGAGAGGACATTTGTCAAGAAGAGAATAACCATGATGAAATTGAAAAACACCCAAAAACCCCAAAATGGTTACTTGAAATTGATGAGAACATAATGGAAAAACTTGAAGGCAAGAGGTCATCACGAACGGTTCGGTTATGGGCTACAAAACTCTTCAATGAATACTTTGAGAAGAAAACATTAACCAAATAATGCCAACTTTTTGTGCAATTATTAAAGATGTACAAAATGAGACCTTTACTAAAGAAATTAAAGATTCAGTTAAACAAAGTGTCTGATCGGAATAAAATTATTGTAAGAAGCCTTTTCAATGCACTCAATTCTATTGTAAAGACTAGCAAGGAGAAAGATAAAAGAGCTGCTCGTAGAGTAATAACAACCTCAATAGTAAGAAAACAATTAAGGAATGCTCGATTAATGAGGCAAACTTGTGTTGACTTAAGATTGAATTATAAAATATTGTCAAAAACAATAGCATTAAGATCAAGGCTAGATAGTGCTGTTGCCAATGATACTTGGGCTTTCAGTGGTAGGCTTCCACGAGTTGACAAGAAGCTAATTGATAGCACAAATGAAGAAATTGAATGATTTTGGCACACTAACTCTATGGTATCACCGAATGCAAAAGATGTTGTAAAGTTAAGAATTGGTGATAAAGACCACACACCACATCCTAAACATTACTTGGAATGTAGCCAAACAACATTGTACAAACAATATTGTGAAACTCACCCAGGTATGACAATCTCACAAAGAGCATTTGAATCTCTTAAGCCATTTTATTGTGTTCCTCTTAAAGTTTGTAATACATGTTGTTGCAAATACCATGTAGAATTTTCTATGTACCATGAATTATTATGCAATATTCATTCTACTTTGCACACTAACGAAATGTTACAGGAGTGTGGTGCAATTCAACTACCAAAGTCATCTAGGGACTTATTGGATTTATTTCTATGTATTAGAGATGATGGTTGCATGTTCTACAAGAATGATTATTTAAATGAAAAGTGTTTACAATGTGGTGGGTTATCAAAGTTTGTATCATGTTTTCATGAGGGCAATGAGCATGATTTTGGAAAAAGAATGGTTGAGAAAAAGAGATATGAGACAGTGAAATACAATTTGAAAAGTGGAGGTGAAGGTTCTAGATGTGAGTTGATTGTAAGAGAGGTAAGTATTGCTGATTTTATTGATGATTTTAAGAAAAATATTTTCTACAAGTATGTCAGACATAGCCACAAGTCTCGATGGTTAGATCAACAATTCAGGATGTGTAAAGACTCTTTCCTGATTGGAACTATTGTCTCTATAGTTGATTTTGCAGAAAAATATACATTGCAACCCCAAAATGAAGTTCAATCCCAGTACTACAATTCTATTCAGATTGCTATTTTTGTTCATATCACATACAAACATACCCCTGAGAGTACAAAAGAGAACAGGAAGATTGTCAGCGATTACCATTTTTACATGAGTGATGATCGATCTCATTCAGCAGAGTTTGTGCAATATTGTTTTCAATAATTTTATGGGTTCTTGCAAGAAAAAGAAATTAGAATAGATCAACATCTCATTTGGTCAGATAATTGCACTGGTCAATTCAAGAATGCTCGTAATTTCTATTGGTTGAGCAAAATGCATCTAGAGAAGGGTATACCTCATATTTGGAATTTTTTTGAAGCTGAGCATGGAAAAGGTGAACATGATGGAGCAGGTGCATGCGTGAAGAGAGATCTTTTTAAAGAATAACTAAAGATTAGAGGTGGTGCTACATTCAGTGATGCAGATTCCATTGTTAAGTGGTGTAACTATGCATTGTCACGAGGAGTGGCTCTTGATTTTGAAGTGCGCAGGTTCTTTTGGTTGGTTGATGATGGGATAGCGATAGAGAAATTAGAATGTCAGAGAATCAGTGAATCATCAAAGATGATTTCATTTCAAAGCTTAGATGCAAGTACATGGACTATTTGGACATGAGAATTAGCTTGTTTTTGTCAGAGTTGTATTAAATGTGATTAGAACAATTGTGATTCAAGTGAGTGGGTAGATGCATGGATTCCACAATATTTAATCCCTTTATATGAAGGTCAATCACCTTCCATCAATGACATGGAGAGCTCATTTGACTATGAACATCTTTCAGACCTTGTACAACCAGGTCATGTTTATGCAGTTGTTGCACCACATGGAAATGAAGAGAGGTTAGACTATTGGTTGGCACGATGTGTACAGGGAAAAACAAAAGCTAACACAACCTATGACAGATGATGATGGGTTCACATATCCTACAGGATCAGTTGTTATTGCTGGGACTTAGTTACGAACATATATGGTTAAAAAGAATGGCATCCCGGCCTTTGAAGACTTTGAGAAGCATAAAACCATATTGATGTATTCTCACCTAGTTGTAGCAACAAATGTCAAGTTACTAAAGCATCGTGGAAAACCAAAATCAAAAGAACTATGGACAATTAGTAATGCTGATCATGAAGCAATATTGGATACTTTGAAGGTAAGAGATGACCCCTCAGGTACACTTGACTAGCATTTAAACTTCCAGATGGATAGGTATGACATTTTTTATCTTAACTTGTTCTTGTTTTTTCTATTTTTTAGAATTGTTTTATTAAAAATCTTGTTACTTTAACTATAATGCATGCTTTTGACTATACAGGACTACGAATAAAGTTATTTTACATGGCATCATAGATTATTTTGCATGGCAGCGTAAATTATTTTGTATCGCATTGTAGGTTATTTTATACTCGAGGTATGATTTTTGGTTCTCATTTGTATTTCTTAATATTGCACATTTGTACCTTTTTCTACATAAGGCATTCCATGAGATGACATGTATTTGATGTCTTTTACTGAATAGTTCATGTGCCTTGTCTATGCTTTCACATATTACATACATGTGTCACATGGCAATTACAACTACAACATCTGACAAAATTCTCATTTCTTTGAGGTATTCCACCAAACAATTCATGTTCCTTGCCTATGCTTCCTTACTTTGCATTCTTATAAAAGTCCTATAATAGTCATAATTAATCTTCATACTAATCTTGATAGTAATCTTGCCATCATTGTATTCCATGAGATGACAGTCCTATAACAGTCCTATACATGTCTACTAGGATAGTTTTAACTACAACAATCCTACAACAGTCCTAAAATAGTACTAGAACAATCCTATAATAAGCGCATCATTTAATGTACATATTTATGATATTCATGTTTACTTTTAAATCTGCTTGTTCATGCTTCTCACAAGACGTCACCTCCCCTACCCATCCAGCTCTATAGAAGAGGAGAGACAACAAATGATCAAAAGGGATCACCAATTGGTGGTAAGTGATTGATTACTTATGTCATGTTATATATTTTGAATATTAAATTCTATATTAATGTGCACGTTGTTTGATTGTATTAATAGGTGGAAATTCAAAAATCTCTATCGAGGAGGTCTAGTCGATGAGCAATAGAAGATGAGTCATTGACTGGTTCACCATCTTCATGGCCTAGCAAGAGCCATAGATTATTTGATAGCAATCCATAGGAGATTTGATTTTGGGACATTTTGTTACATATGTGTATTTGGCTTTGTAAACATACTTTTGTATGTTATCGATGTATATCATTGTATATACCCATATGGTTTTATTTGTATATGCCTATATGGCTTGATATATACACTATACATTATTTTCATGACATTATGTGCATATATGTATATATAAGATCCTAATTTGGCACAAGTAGGGAGAATGCTTGCACAGGTTATGGAATTTGGATTTAAACGTTCCAATTGTATTTGCTTCAAAGTTTCTAAAGCCTTTTCAAAAAATCCATTTTGTGCATATCTTGAAATCATTGCATTCCATGAGATAGCATCTCTTTGAGGTGTCATGCCAAACTGTTCACATGCCTTGTCTATGCTTCCACACTTTGGATTTACACCCACCAATTGCATTTTCTTAACATTTCCTTTCAATCCTTATCAAAAATTTTGTTTTGTGCACATATTGCAATCATTGCATTCCTTCATTTACAACACATGATTAAATAAGAAGATGCATATTTACAACACTTAAGACCTTCATGACATGATACATTGGTTTCTTGATATTCAATCATGCATTGGAGATCTTCAATGTGTTAAATATGTTTGAAGTGATGAAGAAACTTGTTATTTTGATATATTTCAACTCCAAACTTCTGCCTAGAAATGAAGGCACTAATCCTTGATCAAACTAACCTAAAAGTGCACCTTGGTACTTAGGGCACTAGATTATGATTGATCAACCTAAAATGTGCACCTAAGGCTAGATAGTGAATTGGAAGGATAAAATGCATCATCAAAGGAGTTTATAGTTATTGAAGGCATCAAATGATGACTTGGGCACACATCTACCTCTCTACACCATATGTGACTAGTGCCAATTATTGAATAAACAACCTAGAATGAGTGCCTTACTATTTGATGTGCTAGTTCATGCTTCTAGAACACCAAAGGTGTGCCTCAATTTTGAGGCGCTAGCTCTTGCTCAAGCAACCTTGAAAGTGCGCTTTCACAAGGAGGTTAAAATGTATTATCAAAGGATTAAGTTGAATCAAGGAATCATCATTGAAGACAAGTAAAACATGATTGTGAATGAGGCACACTTTTTATCATCTCTAACCTCACAATTGCACCTTCCATTGGAAACTCATATTGTGCCTAAAGGAATGGTACTGAGATATCATCCATGTCAATGATTGAGAATGTGACAACTGGAACAATATTTTTTGTTCTGCTCATCGTGGGGCCGAACAGACCATACCAATGCATCAGGGTGGGTAGGTAAATACTAGTGGAGGTCTCATTTTGTGTGCCAAGCATCCCAGTCATTCCGGGCAAGAGGCTACTGGCAAAATCCCTTAAGATCCTTGAGACCAAAAAACTACCAAACTTTGACGGAGCAATTATCAGAATTCATGATAGTTGGTAATGTTTTGTTTGGACCTATAGGTGCATGTGGCATCCTTCCACAATAACCTCTCTCATTTTTGGTCAACTCCATTCCGTTTGACCATGCCGAAATCAAACGCATTGTTGCAAAATGCTTTAATTTGATGCAGTGGAAGGTGCTAGGTGTGACATTTTTCATTCCATAGCTCGTGGGGTCAAATGGACTACCCCAATGTGTCAGGGTGGGTGGGTAAATGCTAGTGGAGGTCTTGTTTTGTACGCCAAGCGTCCCAGTCATTCCAGGCAAGAGGCTACCGGTAAAGTCCCTTAAGATCCCTGAGACCAAAAAACTACCAAACTTTGACGGAGTAGTTCTCAGAATTCGTGATAGTTGGGAATGTTTTGTTTGGACCCACAGATGTACGTGGTATCCTTCCACAATAACCTCTCTCATTTTTGGTCAACTCTATTCCGTTTGACCATGCCAAAATCAAACGTATTGTTACAAAATGCTTCAATTTAATGCAGTGGAAGGTGCTAGGTGCGACATTTTTCATTCCATAGCTCGTGGGGTCGAATGGACTACACCAACGCATCGGGGTGGGTGGGTAAATGCTAGTGGAGGTCTTGTTTTGTGTGCAAAACATCCCAGTCATTCCGGGCAAGAGGCTACCGATAAAGTCCCTTAAGATCGCTGAGACCAAAAAATTGCCAAACTTTGACGGAGCAATTCTCTAAATTTGTGATAGCTGGGAATGTTTTGTTTGGACTTACAGGTGCACGTGGCATCCATCCACAATAACCTCTCTCATTTTTGGTCAACTCCATTCCTTTTGGTCATGCCGAAATCAAACGCATTGTTGCAAAATGCTTCAATTTGATGCAGTGGAAAGGTGCTAGGTGTGAAATTTTTTATTCCATAGCTCATGGGGTCAAATGGACTATGCCAACATGTTGGGGTGGATGGGTAAATTCCATTAGAGGTTTGAATTCCACAGGTCCTGGGGCTGAACGGTTTGCGCCAACATGTTGGGGTGGGTGAGTAAATGCTAGGGGAGGTCTCGTTTTGTGTTCAAAGCATCCCAGTCCTTCCGAGCTGTAAGCTACTGGCAAAGTCAAAAGTTGCTAGGATTGAAATTTTACATTCCACAGGTCCTAGGGCTGAACGGTTTGCACCAACACGTCGGAGTGGGCGAGTAAATGCTAGGGGAGGTCTCGTTTTGTGTGCAAAGCATCCCAGTCCTTCCAAGCTGTAAGCTACTGGCAAAGTGACTTTACCGGTGACTTTGTCAGTAGCTTATAGCTCAAAAGGACTAGGATGCTTTGCACATAAAATGAGACCTCCCCTAACATTTGCTCGCCCACCCCGACGTGTTGGCGCAAACCGTTCGGCCCCAGGACCTGTGGAATGCAAAATTTCAATCCTAGCAAATTTTGACTTTGTTGGTAGCTTACAACTCAGAAGGACTGGGATGCTTTGCACACAAAATGAGACCTCCACCCTGATGTGTTGGCACAAACCGTTCGGCCTTAGGACTTGTGGAATGCAAAATTTCAATCCTAGCAAATTTTGACTTTGCTAGTAGCTTACAGCTCAGAAGGACTGGGATGCTTTGTACACAAAACGAGACCTCCCCTAGCATTTACTTGCCCACCCCGATTGGTGCAGGAGCACCTACCTGACAGCTGGCCTCCATGAGGTAGTTAGTTTGTTTTGAGTCTTGTTAATGTTTCAAAGAAGGTCTTATAAGACCAATGCATGTAATAAGGTCATGTTGACCATACTTTACTATTTTTAGCTAGGTTGTTGGGACAGCTATTATGCTGTATGTTCGGTTGGATCCTCCCAGCTGCTTGGAAGCTCCCAGCCGCTGGGAATCGAGTGGTAGTACTCACAAGCAGATCCTATTTATGCATTAGGATCAGTTGGTTTTAGATATAGTATTGCAGAAGAAAGTGATAGAGAGTGAGACAGAGTATTGTACTTGCATCTTTTGAAATCAATAAAGAGATCCTATTTGTGTTCATTCTCTATTGAATTCCATTGTTTAATCATGTGGCTGTTCTGGTGGTTTCATGGATTCGCTGATCCATTCCACCGGTTGATTCGTCGAATCGGTGGAATGGCTATGTACAATAGTTTAGGATTTAGTTTGCATTTTCTGTTTGTTCGCATGCATGTTTGCAAGATCGCAGTAGAGAGGTGTTGAGAACCCTAGCATGGGTATGTGCTAGGTCGTGCTGGTAGTTTGAGTCTGGAAAGTTGTCCAGGAAGCAGATCGGGTCACCTCAGGAGGTTCGGCGGATCGAAATTCGCTAAGGTTGGAAAATCCATCACAACGGCATCATCAGGATATTTCTGTGTATATCCTGCAGTTACTCCGGGCGTCATCCGAATAGGTGGAGATGAGCATGATGCAATCATTTGCATAAAGTGAATGTACATTGGGGTGATCATCATCAGGTGTTGCCGAGGAGGAGCATATCGGCGTAAGGTAGAAGATCGGGTTGACAAAACCATCGCGGGCCGATAATGTTAAGTTTGGCCGACAGTAGGATATTGAAGGAACTGCATGTGACGTCATCGTCATTAGGATAATCATCATCAGGATATCGGGGTGACGTAAGCATCGAAGGAAGGGTGCATGAGGTTGTCGTCATCAGGATATATGGAGGGAACCGGATATTTTATATCCTACTGATGAGCATGATGTTGAACATCATGATGCTGAAGATAGAGGTTGTCGGTAAGATGAACAGTGAACATCAGGAGGATGTTTGTGCTTGCCGAATGTGATGATGCTGCCGATAGCCGAATATGATGATGCTGCTGACAGGCGAAAGGGCGAAGGTTTGTCTGTAGGAGGATATCGGTCGGTAGAGAAAATATGATGATGCTGACAATGTTAGCAAGAAATATGATGATGATGATGGGTTGTAGACATACATGCTGTATGTCAAGGTTTTAGTGTCGATGCCTCTGCATCATAGTGGTATCAGAGCTCAGCAAAAGGTCTGGGCTGTTGTGTGTTGATTCTGTCACCGAAAGGGTAGAGGTAGAGTTGATTCTGTCACTGAAAGGACAGAGGTAGAGGAGTGAGAGGTTGACAAAATGCCTCCGAAAGGTAATGGTACTGCAAGGGAATTGTAGGAGATGAAGGAAAAACATGCCAGAGAGATGAGGAAGATGAAGGAGCTTGCTGAAGCACTTCAAGCCAGGCTTGTAGCCTTGGAGAAGAACAAAAAGAGGGAAGTGGACGACAGTGAGTCAGAAGAAGATGAAGATGCTGTTGAAGAGTATGAAGAGGTAGCTGAAGATCTGGATGCTGAAGACCAGAGATTTGCAAAACTGTTAAAGGCAGTGCAGAGTGATAAACCTAAGGTAAAGGTTGATGTTTCCAAGTATAATGGAAGTTTGAATGAGGATGAGTTGCTAGATTGGATTGTTGCACTTGATAATCACTTTGAATGTGAAGATGTTGCTGAGGATCAGAAGGTAAAGATTGCAAAGACCAAGTTAGGAGGTCATGCTTTGGTATGGTGGGATTATGTACAATCCGAGAGAAGGAAACAAGGGAAGTCAAAGATCACTTCATGGGATAAGATGGTAGCAAGGATCAAAGGTAAATTCTTGCCCAAGGATTATGAGATTCAGATGTTTAAGAAGCTGTAATTTTTAAGGCAGAAGGAAATGGATGTGAAGGCATATACTGAGGAGTTTTATAAGTTGAGTATGAGATCTGGTCATCATGAGAATGAGGTAGAAAAGGTGGCTAGGTACTTGGCTGGTTTGAGATTGAACATACAGGATGAGTTAGTTTTAGCTAACCCTAAGAATGTGGAAGATTGTTACCAAATGGCAATCAGGATTGAAGAAAAGATGAATAGGTGACAAGATAAGTCCATGAGAGGAAGAGGCAGCAATATGAGGGGAAGAGGATTAGCCCCTACAACAAGGCAAACCAATGAGGGTCAAGAAGACACTGGTAAAGGACAGGGACAGTCTGATTTCAGAGGTGGATGGAAAGGTAATAGAGGCAGATTTGGAAGTGGTAGAGGTTCTACTACATTTTCAGGAAAGTGTTACACCTGTGGTGAGTTTGGTCATCCATTTTTCAAATGTCTAGAAAGCAAAGGTTCATCATCCAGAAATGATAGAACGAATGACAAGAGAGTACAACTTGTGCAAGAAGAGAAAGTAGAGCAAAGTGTGCAAAGTTTAAACACTTATCAAGATAGAGTTCCTGACGGTTATGGGTATCCTGAGGAGGGAGAAGCATTGATGCTAAGGAGAACTAGTTTGCAGGCATCAAAGGATATGATGCAAAGAAGAGCTCTTTTCAAGACCACATGCAAGAGCAAAGGTAAAGTATGTAAGGTTGTCATTGATACTGGTTCAACAGATAACATGGTATCTCAGGAAATGGTGGATAAACTAAATTTGGAAAGGATTCCACACCAACACCCTTACAAGGCATCTTGGGTGAGTGATAGTCAATCACTTTTTGTCTATGAACAGGCATATGTTGATTTTCAGATTGGAGCATATCAGGATAGAGTTTTGTGTGACATTTTGCCCATGGAATGTTGTCACCTACTATTAGGTAGACCATGGCAATTTGATAGAAGGGTACTGTATGATGGGTATGCTAATACCTACACCATCAAGAAAGATGGGAAAACTATTATGTTGATGCCATTACAGGAAGCAGCTGTAGTACAGAAGGCAGCAACAATCATTTTAGTGGGAAAGAAGGAATTTGTGCAGAAGCCTATAGGAGCAGGCATAAAGGCAGTTGAGGACACTGTAGGGAAAGAAGTTGTTAAGGACAACAGTTTGAAGACAGTTTTAGTTTTGACTGACAGAGGTCAGCAGCAGGTTCAGCAACAGGTTTGCAAACAGCAACCAGTTGAGAGGAATGACAAGGATGTTGTCATAGTAGGGACTATTGTTTGTCCTATAAAGGTTGAAAGAAAGACATAGTTGAACATTACAGAAGTTCAAGAGGTAGTTCAGACAGAGGTTCTGGTCAGACAACCTGAGAAACACAAGGTATGTGAGAGAAGGGCCTACATTGACAGGCATGAGGATTTACTTGCAAGAAAACAAGTTATAGTTCAGAAGTCTTGGAGCAGCCGAGAGCCAGCAGAGGACAAAGCTGGAACAGGTCAAGACACTGCAAAGGCAAAATGTAAAGGTGGAGGACTTCCACAACCTAACACATGGGACATGAGTTCTTTTCTATTGGGGAGTATGGTGCAGGAGCACCTACCTGACAGCTGGCCTCCATGAGGTAGTTAGTTTGTTTTGAGTCTTGTTAATGTTTCAAAGAAGGTCTTATAAGACCAATGCATGTAATAAGGTCATGTTGACCATACTTTACTATTTTTAGCTAGGTTGTTAGGACAGCTGTTATGCTGTATGTTCAGTTGGATCCTCCCAACCGCTTGGAAGCTCCCAACCGCTGGGAATCGAGTGGTAGTACTCGCAAGCAGATCCTATTTATGCATTAGGATCAGTTGGTTTTAGATATAGTATTGCAGAAGAGAGTGACAGAGAGTGAGACAGAGTATTGTACTTGCATCTTTTGAAATCAATAAAGAGATCCTGTTTGTGTTCATTCTCTATTGAATTCCATTGTTTAATCGTGTGGCTGTTCTGGTGGTTTCATGGATTCGCTGATCCATTCCACCGGTTGATTCATCGAATCGGTGGAATGGCTATGTACAGTAGTTTAGGATTTAGTTTGCATTTTCTGTTTGTTCGCATGCATGTTTGCAGGATCGCAGTCGAGAGGTGTTGAGAACCCTAGCATGGGTATGTGCTAGGTCGTGCTGGTAGTTTGAGTCTGGAAAGTTGTCCAGGAAGTAGATTGGGTCACCTTAGGAGGTTCGGTGGATCGAAATTCACTAAGGTTGGAAAATCCATCACAACGGCATCATCAGGATATTTCTGTGTATATCCTGCAGTTACTCTGAGCGTCATCCAAATAGGTGGAGATGAGCATGATGCAATCGTTTGCATAAAGTGAATGTGCATTGGGGTGATCATCATCAGGGGTTGCCAAGGAGGAGCGTATCGGCGTAAGGTAGAAGATCGGGTTGACAAAACCATCGCGGGCCGATAATGTTAAGTTTGGCCGACAGCAGGATATTGAAGGAACTGCATGTGACGTCATCGTCATCAGGATAATCGTCATCAGGATATCGGGGTGACGTAAGCATCGAAGGAAGGGTGCATGAGGTTGTCGTCATCAGGATATATGTAGGGAACCAGATATTTTATATCCTGCTGATGAGCATGATGTTGAACATCATGATGCTGAAGATAGAGGTTGTCGATAAGATGAATAGTGAACATCAGGAGGATGTTTGCGCTTGCCGAATGTGATGATGCTGCCGATAGCCGAATATGATGATGCTGCTGACAGGCGAAAGGGCGAAGGTTTGTCTGCAGGAGGATATCGGTCGGCAGAGAAAATATGATGATGCTGACAATGTTAGCAAGAAATATGATGATGATGATGATGGGTTGTAGACATACATGCTGTATGTCAAGGTTTTAGTGTGGATGCCTCTGCATCACCGATGTGTTGGCGCAAACCATTCGGCCCTAGGACCTGTGGAATGCAAAATTTCAATCGTAGCAACTTTTGACTTTGCCAGTAGCTTACAACTCAGAAGGACTGGGATGCTTTGCACACAAAATGAGAACTCCCCTAGCATTTACTCACCCACCTCGACATGTTGGTACAAACCGTTCAGCCCCAGGACCTGTGGAATGCAAAATTTCAATCCTAGCAACTTTTGACTTTGTCGTTAGCTTACAACTCGGAACGACTGGGACGCTTGGCGCACAGAAGGAAACCTCCAATGGCATTTACCCATCCACCCCAATGCGTTGGCGAAGTCCGTTCGACCCCACGAGATATGGAATGAAAAATGTCACACCTAGCACCTTTCCACTCCATCAAATTGAAGCATTTTGCAACAATGTGTTTGATTTCAGCATGGTCAAACAGAATGGAGTTGACCAAAAATGAGAGAATTTATTGTGGACGGATGCCACGTGCACTTCTAGGTCTAAACAGAACATTCCCAACTATCACGAATTCTAAGAACTACTCTGTCAAAGTTTGGTAGTTTTTTGGTCTCAGGGATCTTAAGGGACTTTACTGGTAGCCTCTTGCCCAGAATGACTGGGATGCTTGGCGCACAAAATGAGACCTCCACTAGCATTTACCCACCTACCCCGATGCATTGGCATAGTCCGTTTGACCCCACGAGCTATGGAATGAAAAATATCGCACCTAGCACCTTTCCACTGCATCAAATTAAAGCATTTTGCAACAATGCATTTAATTTTGGCACGGTCAAATGGAATGGAGTTGACCAAAAATGAGAGAGGTTATTGTGAATGGATGCCATGTACACCTATAGGTCAAAACAGAACATTCCCAACTGTCACGAATTCTGAGAACTGCCCCATCAAAATTTGGTAGTTTTTTGGTCTTAGGGATATTAAGGGACTTTGCCGGTAGCCTCTTGCCCGGAATGACTGGGATGCTTGGCGCAAAAAATGAGACCTCCACTAGCATTTACCCACCCACCCTGATGCATTGGCTCAGTCCGTTCGACCCCACAAGGTATGGAATGAAAAATGTGACACCTAGCACCTTTCCACTGCATCAAATTGAAGCATTTTAGAACAATCCGTTTAATTTCGGCATGGTCAAACGGAATGGAGTTGACCAAAAATGAGAGAGATTATTGTGGATGGATGCCACATGCACCTATAGGTCCAAACAGAATATTCCCAACTATCACAAATTCTGAGAATTGCTCCGTCAAAGTTTGGTAGTTTTTTGGTCTCAGGGATCTTAAGGGACTTTGCCAGTAGCCTCTTGCCTAGAATGACTGGGATGCTTGGCACACAAAATGAGACCTCCACTAGCATTTACCTGCCCACCCTGATGTGTTGACGCAGTCCGTTTGACCACACGAGCTATGGAATGAAAAATGTCACACCTAGTACCTTTCCACTGCATCAAATTGAAGTATTTTGCAACAATGCGTTTGATTTCGGCACGGTCAAACGGAATGGAGTTGACCAAAAATGAGAGAGGTTATTGTGGAAGGATACCACGTGTGCTTGTAGGTCCAAACAAACATTCCCAACTGTCATGAATTTTGAGAACTGCCCTGTCAAAGTTTGGCAATTTTTTGGTCTCAGGGATCTTAAGGGACTTTGCCGGTAGCCTCATGCCCGGAATGACTGGGATGCTTGGTGCACAAAACAAGACCTCCACTAGCATTTACCCACCACCCTGACACATTAGTACATTCCGTTTGATCCCACGAGCTATGGAATGAAAAATGTCACACCTAGCACCTTTCCACTGCATCAAATTGAAGCATTTTGCAACAATGCGTTTAATTTTGGCACGGTCAAACGGAATGGTGTTGACAAAAAATGAGAGAGGTTATTGTGGATGGATGCCACATGCACCTGTAGGTCCAAACAGAACATTCCCAACTATCATGAATTCTGAGAACTGCTCTGTCAAAGTTTGGTAGTTTTTTGGTCTCAGGGATCTTAAGGGACTTTGCCGGTAGCCTCTTGCCCAGAATGACTGGGACGCTTGGCACACAAAATGAGACCTCCACTAGCATTTAACCACCCACCTTGATGCATTGGTACAATCCGTTCAATCACACGAGCTATGGAATGAAAATGTCACACCTAGCACCTTTCCACTGCATCAAATTGAAGCATTTTGCAACAATGCGTTTGATTTCAGCCCGGTCAAACGGAATGGAGTTGACCAAAAATGAGAGAGGTTATTGTGGAAGGATGTCGCATGCACTTGTAAATCCAAACAGAACATTCCCAACTATCACGAATTCTAAGAACTACCCTGTCAAAGTTTGGTAGTTTTTTGGTCTCAGGGATCTTAAGGGACTTTGCCAGTAGCCTCTTGCCCGGAATGACTAGGACGCTTGGTGCACAAAATGAGACCTCCACTAGCATTTACCCACCCACCCCAGTGCGATGGCATAGTTCATTCGACCCCACGAGCTATGGAATGAAAAATGTCACACCTAGCACCTTTCCACTGCATCAAATTGAAGCATTTTGCAACAATGCATTTGATTTCGGCACGGTCAAACGGAATGGAGTTCACCAAAAATGAGAGAGGTTATTTTGGATGGATGCCACGAGCACCTAAAGGTCCAAATAGAACATTCCCATCTATCACAAATTCTGAGAATTACTCCGTCAAAGTTTGGTAATTTTTTGGTCTCAGGGATCTTAAGGGACTTTGCCGGTAGCCTCTTTCCTAGAATGAATGGGATGCTTGGTGCACAAAATGAGACCTCCCCTAGCATTTACCCACCCACCCTGATATGTTGGCACAGTCCGTTCAGCCCCACGATGAGCAGAATAAAAATATGGCACCTAGCAAGGTTTTTGCTCTTAGGATCTTAAGTGACTTTGCTCTTACGGAACAATGTATCGGCAAAGACCCTAGTTTTCATAAGAGGAGACATGTGATTTTAAGAGGTTTTTGGGAATGTGACTTTAGCCTTCCACTCCTTATCTAATGACGAGTTTATTCTCAGAGTTTGATGGCTTTTATGAGCATATACACTATGTTGTTTTAGGATAGTCATAAACCCTAATGCAACTTATAAACCCTCTTTGCATAGTAATTTCATGAATGACTATCTTGTAGGATTTACATACATACATACATACATACATACATATATATATGATCTCGTAGGCATCTAGGTTTCATACACAAATTGCAATAGTTGTAGAGCCAACCTCCTATCAACGAGAGTTGAATAATAGTAAATAGAGAGCTTCTCAGCCATAAATGGGATTTGCACACACACACACACCCAACTGAAATAGTATCCTTATTAGCCTTATTGGCACCTCCCCCCAAGATGTAAGTTTTTTATGTTTATAATGTGCCCCCAGTGTCCTTGACATAGAGTTTCTTGACATTAATTTCATTCAAACATGTCTTCAATTCATCTTCAAAATGTTTTCAATACATCTCCAATGCCTTTTCCACGAAGGTTTATGCATATTTATACATGATTTGAGGGAAACCAATAGTCTCCAACTGACTCTTCCATACTTTTGCATTTTTTTTAAATTTTTCATATGACAACTTTGACATATTTACAAAATTTGACAAGATGAAGAATAAATACATGATGAAATGGTTTATCATGACATTATTTGATTAGGGCATACATAAGGAATTTTTTCATATTGATTCTATTGATTCTATTGATCTAAAACCATTCTCTTGATCTAAAACCATTCTCAATGCTAAACATATCATCAATGGACTAAAGAACTATCATCATAATGTATGGCATCATGGGAAGTATCATGACTTGCACATAAGGAATTTAAATTATATTATATATCAAGGTCTATATACATTAAAATCTAGTCCATAATGGTAGACATATACAAAAATTTGGCAAATATGCCAACTCAAAATGTTTTTTACAAAATGTGGCATATGCCATGTCTCAAAATCTATATACAATCTACATGCCAAATAGATACATCAAATACTACAAGTCCACTTGACCCTCAATCTGTGATGGATCCTGAAAACATGTCCTCTTTGTACCAAAATGTCTAGTAATTGATGGAGGTGAAGTTTCCTGCATTAACAAGTCAAAACACAAATTTGATTAATCTTTTCAATGGTAAATAAAAATAAGTTAAAGTTAGTAAATAGATTCTTATCTACTACAATTAAGAACTTTCATTTATTAACATACATCTAAATCACTACAATCAACTATAAGACCACTAGATAAACTATCAATTATTTAGAAAAATTCAATTCAATTACCTCGACTCTATGTTGTTGTTCGGACAATCATTCTACAAATGATTTTCACTTAAGACAATCAGGTGTCCTAGTGAAACATGATGGCAAAGGTGGCACATCACTCACATTCTCAAGAGACTACATAAAAGCAAAGTAACATTGAAATAAATTAAAATATAATTATTAAACAAAATAGGAAATGCACTACACAAAAACTTATCTACTAGAAAACAAGCACATACCACCATCGAGGCCTCCTTTATCAATTAAGAAGACAAGAATGTAAGACTCTAAATGACTATAATCAAATATTTAAGTTTTCTAAATTATCAATTAAAGTACAATTCAATCAAATTACCTCCACCCTTTGTTGGCATTGAGAAAGTCATTCTGCAAATGATAGTCCCTTGGGTCGATCAGGAGTTCGAGAAAAGACTATTGGCAAAGATGCCACATCATTCACATTTTCGATTGACTATAAAATAAAATTAACATCAAGATATAAATTAATATATAATTACTCACAAAGAAATAAATGCATGAAAAAAAGTTGATGGGTACAACAAATTATACTGGCAAGTCCAAGCCAAATTGGATGGCAGACAAAGTTCCATGATGAACTTTTGTCAACTTCTCCTCTGTCATCAAATGTTATCCCACTTAGATACATTAGTACTAATAAAGTTGTTTATATATTCAAATGGAATAGACCATAAAATTTAACTTTAAATTTTACCTGCATAAAAGATTGCTCATGCATTTCTCCTTCTCTATTATTTACTAATCCAGTAGCTTCTACTCTTGTCCCTGGCCCCTCAGCTTGAGTTCTGGACCCCATTGCCTCATCTCATGAATGGAGATCATACTCTGATGTGTTCAACGGTGGCTCACTACTCTCCATAATAAGACCTAAGCATAAATGATTGAAGAAATGCAATGATGGGGCACACATACATGTCTGGACAATAATAGTCTAGTAGTAACAGGTGATCCAATATCATCACATTCATCATGTGCTTGTGCAAATTGAGATGTCTGTATAATCAAATGCTCGGTCAAAGAGTGTATGGCACTAAGGCCCTGTTGTGTTGCATTTGTAACAACATCTGGGTGTTGCATTGGGGGTGGAGAAGGGATAGCAGGAGGGGGAATATAGGGACCTTGTACTTGTCTAATTGCCCTAGGTCTATCTTGAGGCATTCCCTTGCCCACTCCTTGAAACTCTCTAAAATCAAAATAATTAACATGTTGACCTATGACGAAATCTGCATACAGTTTATGGAGGAAATACAAAGGCACATCTAAATTGTTGTTGGGTGGTTTATCAAAAACCATCCACCAATGATCTCAAAAGTTTTGACTAATGCCCTCATGAATACACCATTTGATTGAAAACTTGGGCTTACAAACATCAACATGCAATCCGGTTTTAGGATTGACAAAGTGTTGGGCTAACATAGATTTTGTAATCTCTAAATCTTTGACTTCCTCATATGACAAACCATTAGCATATTCGGCCTTCTTGGCTTCTTGCCATTGCCTAAATGATTCGTGTTGGGTTGACAAGGTTTAAATATGATTAATGATTCCCTCTAAATTTGATGTCATTATAGACAATCGAGGGTGGCGGCGATACATTTCTATGATCCTGCTTATATGATCAATATTTCTTTGAATATTCTCTTCTATTGTTGGAGGGGGAGGGTTTGGTGGTGGAGGGTATGGGTTTTCATTTTGTGCATCCATTTTACTTAATTAAATTATAAAACATACCCACTTAGCATAAAAACCAAAAAAAATGCTTGAATATACAAAACAAACAAAAAAAATGCACGAAATCTTACCTCTTTGGATTGGATATCCGTTCCTCAGCTTTGATATCCGTTCTTCGAAGATGAGACTGTTTGCAAAAACGTAGTCTTTTTTCGCTTTTTATGTTCTCCAAAATGGATATCCGTTTTCTTTTTCTCTATTGTTTTCATTGTTTTTTATTTTATTATTTTAGCATTTTTAGCATTTTAAGTATTTAGGCATTTTAGCTATAAAATACAATCCAAATTTTAGAAAGACTATATCATATGAAAGGAGAGATTTTGGACAAACTATCAAAATTTATATAGGATTATGATGATATATATATATATATTTGATTTTTATATGATTTACTTATACTAAGGTATCTCATAGTAGTTTAAAGGCACTTTTGAATAGATACAGGAGAGAGGTAGATGCGGGTTAGGGGTTAGGGATTAGGGCCATTGTTTAGGGTTTACGAATTTAGAGAGAGAGAGAGACTACTTTTGACATGCAACCGTAAACCCTAAATAATGCCCCTAAACCCTAAACATGAGAAAGGGAGTCCTAGTTTTCTTGTTTCCATTTGCTTTGTCGATAAGGGAGAGGGAAAGATAGATGGGAGATATAGGATATATAGGAATGATAGGGGAATGACTGGGATACATGATTAAACCTAATCCCTAACCCCTAACCCCTATTTCCTAACCCCTAAACCCTAAACTTGAGAAACCATAAACCCCTAAATCCTAAACACTAAACCCAAGAAACCCTAAACCTCTATCTCTCTATCTCCCTATCTCACTATCTCCCCATCACTATCATTCCTCTACCTCTCAACCTCTCTCCCTATGCTTTAGCCATGTCCCTCACTCTATATCTCCCTATTGGTCCTCTCTCTCTAAACACTAAACCCTAAACCTCTAAACCTTAACCCCTAAACCCTAAACGTGAGCAACCCTAAACTCTATCTCCTATCTCTCCCTTATCTCCCTATCTCTATCGTCCTTCTACCTCTCAATCCTTCTCCCTATTTCTCTAGACATATCGCTCACTCTCTATCTCCCTATCTCTCCCCTTTCTCACCTCTATCTCTCCCTATCTGTCTCCTCTCTCTTTCTATCTAGCTATCTCCAAAACTGAGAAACCCTAAACCTAGGTGCACCCTAAATCCAATCAACTCTAAACCTATATCTCCCTATCTCTCCCCTATCTCCCTATCTCTATCATCCCTCTACCTCTCTTGATCTCTCTCCCTATGTCCCTAGCCATGTGCCTCACTCTCTATCTGCTTATCTCTCTCCTCCATCTCCTCTCTCTATCTCCCTATAATTCCTCTCTCTATAAACCCTAAATCCAAAACCCTAAACCTCTAAACCTAACCCCTAACCCCTAAACAATTTAAATCCTAAACCCTAAATAATGCCCCTAAACCATAACCCCTGACCCCTAAACCTGAGAAACCCTAAACCCCTAAACCCAAGTAACCCTAAACCACTATATCCCTATCTCTCCCCTATCTCCCTACCACCTTTGTCCCTCTACCTCTCAATCTCTATCCCTATGTCTCTAGCCATGTCCCTCACTCTCTATCTCCCTATCTCTCCCCTCAGACTCCTCTATATGTCCCTATCATTCCTCTCTCTATAAACCCTAAATCCAAAACCCTAAACCTCTAAACCTAACTCCTAACCCCTAAACAATAAATCCTAAACATTAAATTATAATGCCCCAAAACCCTAACCCCTAACCCCTAAACCTGAGAAACCCTAAACCCCAAACCCCTAAACCCTAAACCCAAGTAACCATAAACCACTATCTCCCTATCTCTCCCCTATCTCCCTATCACCTTTGTCCCTCTACCTCTCAATCTCTCTCCCTATGTCTCTTGCCATGTCCCTCACTCTTTATATCCCTATCTCTCCCCTCAGACTCCTCTATATCTCCCTATTGGTCCTTTATCTCTCTAAACCCTAAACCCTAAACCTCTAAACCTTAACCCCTAACCCCAAAACCATAAACCCTAAACCCTAAATAATGCCCCTAAACCCAAGCAACCCTAAACCTCTATCTCCCTATCTCTATCATCCCTCTACCTCTCAATCTTCTCTCTCTATGTCTTTGGACATGTCTCTCACACTCTATCTCCTATTTCTCCCCTTTGTCTCCTCTATCTCTCCCAAACTCTATTAGTCCCCTCTATCTATCTCTCTTTAAACTGTAAAGCCTACACCCCTAGACCCGAACAACCCTAAACCCCTAAACCCGAGCAACCCTAAACCTCTAAACCCCAAATAATTCCCCTAACCAACCTCTAAACCACTTCTCTATATAGGTGCAACTAATACCACTTTTTCATTTTTTTCCACATTTAATTATATTCTTTTCCATTTTCCAAGTCCTACATGTGTCCAAGTTGTATTGTTTGTCAAGTTTTTAGTCTAATTGTTAGTCCTAGCTCTCATGGTTATTAAAATGTTAGTATATTATAGTTAGATTTATCCTTCAATAACATTAATTTACACATTGTTACACAAACAACCACACTGAAACATAACCTTACCTAATTAAGGTTAACCTTTTAAAAGGTTCTTTCATAAATGGCGAGCTTAATAGATCCAACTAGTTGAATGTTCTTATAGTCCATGCTTACCCTTCCAAGAGAGTTCATGCCATGTTAACTTTGCATTATGTCCTAACATATCACATGAAGGACATCATCATCATAAGGAATAACAATGTCATGAAGGATTAACGAAGGTGTAGCTTCACCACATAAAGTATCATTCCTAATTTTATCTCTAGAGGGTAAGAGTATATCATGTGTATCCTTCTCAAACCATGTATCATGAATCAAATCATATGAAGGATTCCATAAAGCAATTTAGGGCATGAAATCCAAAACGCCCCAAAGCACAACCCCTGCTGCCCCACCATTCCTATCCCTGAAATATTGGAACATAGTCTAGAAAAGTGATTATTTCACCTGATGAACAAAATTGAATATTTTATTATTGATTATTTGAGTAATTCATTAGTGATGATTCTTAGTGTTTAACAAATCCTTATGGATCAATGTGTAAAGAAGCTACCAATGTTAATTTGCCCTCCTCCTTCACTAGAAACGGTCTTTAAGGAGGTTCATATATTGATGGGAGATCCAAGATTTAAGAGGTGTATTTTTAAAAAGAGTAAAAAGCCTCCCCTCTTACCCCATCATGATTTCCTTCACTCTTAGTCGATTGATCTTCCCCATCCTCCCCTCTTACCCCTCCCCTCTCTTTCCTAACATGATCTTGTTAGCTCCCCTCTCCCTTCTCCTATCTTTGTCCTTTTTTCCCCTCTTTACTGGTTCTTGCCCCTACCCCCCCTCTGTCCCCTCCTTGTCCCCTTTTGTGGGATTGAGTCTTTACCCCTCCTCTTTTGCCCTCATCTTATCCCCTTTTCCTCTCCCCCCTTTCCCTTTGCTCCTTGTCCTCCCTCCTCTTTACCCTCCTTGGCCCATTCTCACCTTTTTATTTCTCATACTATTGTCCCCTAGCTTAACCTCCCGTCTCCAACCTCTGGATCTCGTTGCCCCCTTCTCCCTTCTCTTTAATTTCTAGGTTTTTAATCATATCCTTCATTTCTTGTTGCCCCCTGGTGCTCTGTTTGTGGCTTTGATTTTGTTGTGAATATATATTTATATATATTATTTGGTCTTTGTAGCTTGTCTTCCCTTTTATGATTTACTCTTCTCTCTTATGCTTTCTCCCAGTTAGTTTCTTTCCTCCTTTGGATAGTTATTGGCTTACCTTTCTTTTTTGTTAGCCCCCCCCTCCTTTGCCTTCGTAGTTCACCCCTCTCTCTCTTTTAACTTGGAGCCCTCTCTTGTTCTTTATATGTAGCTTTTCCCAATCTATCCCTCACATTTTAACCTCTTCAGTTGTCCCCCCCTTTTTTTATTATTTATTTAATTATCTTATCTCTTTCATCCTCAATTTGTTCTTTATGGTTGATTGTATTACAGTTATTCCTCTTTTTGCTCCCTTCTAATTTGTGGCCTTGTTTCTTTGTTTGCTTTTTTGATTTTCTTTACTTGGGTATTCCTCTCATCCTAGTTAGTCTTTGTTTGTTTTGTCTTAGTGTGCCTAGATGTCCCCCACTCCTCTTTGTCCCTCACTTCACTAGGTTTGATAGGTAGCTATCCTTCTCGCTTAAGTGATCTTGGTTTCTACCTCACATCTCTCTCACTCCTTTTAAGTGGTCTTAAGTCTGCATACTGTCATTCATGTTCTCTCTTCTCTTGCTTGCTATCTTTCTCCTGATGATGGATCACTGTGTGTGATTCGAAACGTTGAGGAAAATAATAATACACAGTAAAATCCAAAAGCATTTCAAACTCAACATCATGGATTGTGGAAAATTGATGACTACCAGGAAAAAGCCTTTTTCCCAAATTTTTTTAGAAAATGGATATCCGTTTTGGTTTGGTATCCAAACCAAAACAGATATCTATTTCAAAGTCAAACTTTGCCAAGTCACAAATTTGGCTAAGTAAAAATGCGATTTTTTTTCCTATTGCCACTGTTTGGCCCGCGATGATCCTGCACATACCCTTTGTCGACTTCTGACTAAAAGAAAGAAAAATAAATAAAACAAGATTTGTTTACTTTACCTGCTTTTAACTACATAAAATAATGAATATTTTAAAAGTAATTTATAGATCACATTGCTTCAAATATCATTTTAAAATAGATTGCAGTTTGATACATATCCTTATTTGATTTGATTTATTACAAAAAATAAAATGCAAGGCTTTAATTTCTTGCCAATTATATTACATTACATAGCAATTGATTTTTCTATAAAAAATCATAAAAATATTTCAAGGCATCTATGAGAGTTTTACAAAAAACAAAAAGGCCTTTAAGGCCTACCCTCCGAATAGCTCTACAAATAGCCTCCAAGTCATCTGAGCTATCTCCAAAAGGGGCCAAATGGGTTTCAACATATCAAACCTTCATGATGTGCAAAAAGACCTATAGTCTACAATGGTTTTCGACCCCTCCTCAACTCTTGAGACTTAGGCAAAATGTAAGATGCACTTAATACCACGATGGGTATTAGCTTGGGCTATGAAAATATGGTCAAATGTGATAAAATGTCCACACTCGACTTAGGGCAAAAAGAAACCCTAATGAAAAAACACTTCGATGCCCTAAGAATTTGCATTCATTTTTTACTTGTAATTTTGAGAAATGATGCTTTGTGCACCCGCTGACACTATGCTAGGGTTTGAGGCAAAAAGCCCTTTGATTTCAACTATTTTTGATGGATTTTTCATGCACATCACTCAGGAATATGAAGGTAAATGCTCTCAGCACAAAAAATGGTGTATTTTCCTTCATTTCTTAGTATGAAAATGGATCTTATTTCTTACGCATTTTGCATTCTTAGTGTTCATTTATCTCTGTTTGCATTTTGGGCCACCACGAGAGCCATCTCTGAAGCTTTAACCCAAGGTTCAAAAATACATCTTCAACACAAACATGGTAAGCCATTTATACTTCGATCCTTGTATTTCTTCCATTTTATATGGGCCAGGACTATTAAATTTACTAGTTCTAAGTGTTCCCTTACTTTGTTATGGATTCAAGATTTTCATTTTTGCATCATTTCGGCCTCACAGGCCGCGGCTATGACCAAAACTTTTGAAGCATTTCCTATGTTTTTTGTTACTCTTGATGACGATTTATACTTGTTTCTGCCACAATGAGACTGTGTTGAGCTCCTTGGAGGCAATAGAAGGATATGATCCGTGACCATATATTGCATTTTCATCAGTTTATGAGCATTTCTTCGTTTCATGTGAGCTTGCAGCCTTTTACTTTCCTCTATATCTTGTGTAGGCTGCGATTATATACTTACATTCCTCTTTTCAAAACCCCAGATGGGTTTAAAATACTAAGAAAATAGAGCCTTTACTTCCCACAAGCCACAGATTCATCATTTATATTTTGAGCATTATTTTTTCTTATCCAAACTTTAAAGCTTTGATTTATTTAGTATCTACATCTGTAACTCAAAACCCCAAATGGGTTAGCTCATTTGTAAGAAAATGACTCTCTTTGACAAGAACATTTTCATTAATTTTAGTCTTTTGCAAACTTGCATCTTCCAGAGCTTCTTTTACTGGTCCTATTGAACTTGAAAAGGTCCATATTGAACTCCCCAAACTTTGCCCTTGTAAGTGGCTTTTCATGTTGTTAACACCTAGAGATTTGATTCCTGATGACATGACATCATGTTCTAGTGGAGTAGTCTTTAATGTAGGTTGTATGCCATCTTTATATGGCTGATCTTTGATTCTAATGGTGTTGTTCATAATGGAGCTGGAGTAGCTGTTCATGCAAAGATTCTAATATAGAATGTTGTTGTTTCTAAAAAACATGACTACCATGTATCAAGTGGTACTTGTTTTGTTGATCATCATAATATAACTGAAGTTGGTTCATCATATGTTGCTGATTCGATAATTGTTGTTGATTAATTATCTTCAGATGGTTTGAGGATAACTACTAACTAGATACAACTGCCAGTTGACCAAGTGAGTGGATACCATAGGATATCATGTTCTTAATATTTTAATTTATCTTATAAGGCATCACAACCATTTTTTCATAAGAACTTTGTGGTGATAATACTCATACCACTTGTTTCTGAACATCCTGTAGATGAACACACTAATGTTTGAAGTTATATTCATAATGCTATGCTTACATTTCCTATAGCATAGATGTCTCTGAGTACCAGTAGCAACTACATCAGATTTCATTAGTATTTTAATGATAATGTATTTAGTATAATTGATACACTCTTCTACTCCATAGCATTTCTCATTTGCATTCACATGATACCTTGATCTCCTGGAAAGTTAGTTTGATAAGGAATGACATCAATTTATAACATTGAAAAGTCTAGGCAAGGCTAATCCTCTTCTACAATGCATAAAATGATATGAAGCTTGTGGGCAGTGAAAAGTCATGGCCCTTTGTACCTTTGCAATCCTCACTGTATCAAACTAATACCACCTTCATGAGAGTTTGAACAACATACCTTTATGTATTCATTAATGATTTTTCTTTTGTGGAAATAGTACTATCAATGAGGTTTACATCTTCATGAACATTGTAACTTGTTGAACACCTGATGGCCACTATCCTCCCTTCTTGACAATTTTGATCCATATTCCAATTATGATCATAAGGTATTATTGCCATTCACTACTCATTATGTAGAGAGGATCAGTTTAATAAGACAACATATGTTATATTCTTAATGCTACTCTGTGATGTTGTCCATTCATTTACTTAACTGCTCATTTTAAGATAACTTCATGGAGCAGCATTAAGAATATAACATAACTGCTTCATTTAAATGATGTTGTCCCATCATTTACTTAAATGGAGATGTTGTCCCTTTTAAGATAACTTCTTTGTCCTTGCATTTCTTAATAAGGGAATATGCTCACTTCTTATTATGTAGCATGTCTATATCTTTTAAAAACATTGTATTTGAAGTTCCTCCATAAACTTTGCTAATATATCCTTTCTATATGCAAAATGAAACCTCTATAGAATATATTGTGCCTTCTCATTTTTGTATGGAGGCTTTGAAATGTTGTCCTACACATGGTTAATGATGTTCTCTGATACTTTATAGCATAACTAATAGCTATTCATATGCATTAAATGCTGTCCTATACGAGTTTAATTCACCTTTATGGTTTCACTTCATTTCTTGAACTGTAGTCATGAGTGTGTACTGTTCTCGAGACCAATGCACCTAATTGATTTGATATTCCTTCAGTTCAATTATTTAATTTGAGCGATATGAATGGTGATCTCTATTCCATTCCATCCCGTTTGAGATTCAGGAGTAGCATACTAGGCTCAACCCTTGTGGGAGGCCACTTGACACCACATGCTGATATGTCTTCAAACAACTTCATGACTTATCCTATACCTGCACATAAAACAAACAAATTAGATAAAACAATGAAGTTCAATGATTGTTTCATTTCAATCTCTTATGTATGTGAATGATGTATTTCTGATCTAGTACATTATACACAATGTATTATGCCTCTTCTGATAGGCACATAGGGAACTCATAACCGAAGCTCTAACAGGTCTTTTCCAATTTTCCAATTTCTTATTGGAGATCAAGATCAAGGACATAAAGCAACCTTGGAAACCAAAGACACCAAAAGGCAATGATGGATATGATCCTTCTCTCTTCTATCTTTAGATGCATTATATATTTCTTATATTTGCACTTGTTCATCTATTCCCACAGCTTGTGTGGGACATTTTATTTATCATCTTTCCACTCAATGCAATGTTTATTTCTATTATGTATTTCATTTGTAGAATGAATAAACATTGTAGTGAAATGAAATAACTTATATCTTATACACTCTTCTACAAATGAATGATGATCTAAAATTATTTTCTTTTGTTGAACAACTAAACTGTAATATCACTAAAACATTTTGACTATGCAAATAACTTATAGAAGAAAATGTTAAAACCTTCACTTTAAAAATGAACTTGTTGTACCAGCTCCACCAATTTGAGTTGTAAGTGAAAAATGGTAATAGTAGATAAAAGGTTTTACATTATGTTTAATTCTTTATATTTGATCTACACTTTAATGTGTACATTTTGGTGAACCTGAAGTGAATCGGTTATTGTGAAAGTGTTTTTGGTGAGTTAGTGCAGGTTTTTGGTGTGTTCCTTAGTAAGTCTTGGGGGAAAATTTTTGCAAGTCTCCTCCTAGTTTAAATCTAACTCCACCATTGAATCTAGAGTAGCTCATAGGTGAAGAAAAATATATAGCACCATAGGTTTAAGAAAAGTTGTAAATTTTTGAAAAAAAACAAAATTGGGCCGTTTAGCCCCTCAGACGGCTATCCAGTTGTACCTTATGGTATTACCCTTTGGCTATGAGCTTCTTCTCTTATTCATTGGTTTGCATCTTTATACACTAGTTATTAGCATTATTTACATTCTAGATATTGTTTTTATCTCTCGTGTTTGGAACCTGAATGATTCTTGAGCATTGCTTTTTTAGTTTTAGAATGTTAATCATTTGATCTTTAATGTAACAATAAATGTAATCTAATTGTTTTTAGTAATCCAAGACAATAAATTTTGAAGGCATACCTGGGCATATGAATAAAGATGGGGAGACAAAAATTAGCCACTCACTTTTTGAAATCTAGCAAACCTAAACGCAATTGCATTATTTCATGCTAAATAAAGTGAAAAAACACAGCCCCACAGCCTGTATTTTTCAATTTCATTTTTCTATTACACCCAAAACACAACTAGGGATTTAATGCAAGTGCATGTTGAAAGATTTGAAGGAAAAGAACCTCGAATAGAATGCCACATTGCCAATCCCACCGTGGATGAGGGCGACAAATTCGAGCAACTAGAGAATGTAGGGTTTTATCAATTTTCTTCATTTTAATACAAAATGAAGTTTTTTTTCATTGTTTTAATTGAATTTTTCCTTTCAATGTTTTAGTTAATGAATTGTTCCAAAACCTCGATCTAGATCTTGAAATTCTACCTTCTTTCCTCACCCTCCATGTGACACCCAACAAAATTATACAAGACAAATTGAAGAAAACAAAAACAACTTCAATCCTTATTTGAAACATTAAAAAATTTGAATACTAGAAACAATCACAAGAGAACCCTTGCCACTTCACTAGAGTTGATTATTTCTCATATCAAATTAGTTACAAAGAAAATCATTGATTGGAAGGACTATAGGGAGGAGTATCGGCAATTCTATGCTGATAAATTATCATACAAACAAGTCAAAGCTAATAAAATTTCCAAAGGTGATCTATGCACACTTTTCATCAATATTAAAATGCAACAATCGTTACACAGGAATTGTAAATGGTTACCAATTCATTGGTGTGTGCATGAACAAATATCCTAAAAAATTTGGGATAGATGGTAGATGGTGTTTGATGATCTCCCTTGTAATAATGACGAGGTCCCCAAATTTTTTTGATGAAACTCTATTGTGAGTTTCTCCTCAAGGACATCCCAAAATACTTTGACATTTGGGGGTTCCAAGGTAGAGGTAGTGGCTCTGCATAGGATAGAGAGGGTGTACATCATGCCAAGGACCGTCCACTGAGAACCATTATGAGGCCACAACATGTCTCACTCCCTTCAAATTTTAAGGAGAGTGTTGATGTGGAGACACTGTATTCCCTGTGTTCCTTCACCCAAACTTTAGCAAAGCATGGCAATGCTCTTTCACAAGATAGAGAGGGTGAGAGAAGTATGCATCGTCAGTCCCCCCATCTTTGTGAGTCATGTGGGGCGTTGTGTGATGTTGGGAGCTAGGATGCTACCCAAGATGTAAAAATTCTAGAGCATTAGGATGATGTGATTTAGGGGAAGCCAGAGCTAATGGACACATCCATATTGGATAATATTATTCTCACAAAAGACCTCTTACATCATACGTTTGGTATTGACTCCTAGGTAATTTTTGACAAGGTTATGAAATTTAATATATTTTTATTTGAAATCTCTAATTAATTATATGAGTAGATATTAGAAGTCAAAATTAATGTATGTAATTGTCTGCACTATGAAATTTTAGGGTCAAAGTTTTCATCATGCATATGTAAGTTGTCCAGTGCAAGGTTATGAGAGGAGGTCTAGTCAACAAGTATGTAATTTATCACAAGATCATAAATATATAGTACATGTGAACTTTTTGTCATAAATCAATGGTAATATTATTTAGTTACAATTTGATGATGAACAAGTGAATGTTGGAACATCACCATCAAGATGATTTCCTTGGTCCCCAAATAGAGCCACTTTCACCAAGGTAAATTTTATCATTTTAGATAATCATTATGATTTTAAATAATGTTATGTATCTATTTTTGTCAAATAACCTTGAACTCTATTTTTACATGTTGAATATGTAGACTTCTCATATTCATCAATTAGCAGAGGTGGGCATTGCTGTAGCTATTTTGTGTGCAAATCCTTTGACCAAGGTATGAGCTAGTAACATGTAAATGTTAGTTTGTATTTATTGTTTTATCTCACATTATTTAATGTACATAAATGATATTCATGTTTACTTAAATTTGCTTTTTCATGCTTCTCCTGGGACATTACAACTCTTACTTGTCCAGGGTGAATGTAGGATCACAATGAGCCAAACACTACCCCTAAGTGGCAATGTAAATGTAAAAAATAGACCTACGTAACTTCATGTCAAAATTTGAATGAGTTATTTGAACAATCTAGAAATATGGTAGTAATAAAAGTTGTAATAAATTGAATGTAGTTTATGGACTACTACCTTTTTTGAAAATTTTAAAAATACTTTGGTGAAAATTGGATATTTCAATGAAGCACTACTAAAATTTTCAAAAAAACATAAAAAGTAGGTGTCGTCTTGACCAACGTTAAGTATGAGAAAAAGATAATATTTTTCCTCCATGATTTGGATTTAAGTAAAGGACACATGAGTGGATGCGACACATCTTTTTTAAATTTATTTTTAAGTAAATAAATAATTATTTATGAATTTTTTACTATGAATTTTTTCAAATATTAAAAATCAATTTTCCAACCAACCTAACTTGGCCAAAAATATATGAAACTCAAAAAATTTTAATTTTAATGTATAGACAATAAATCCTAGAATGGGACACATCTTTTTGATCTAAAAAAGGATTAATATGTTGAAAGTTATGGATGTTTTTCAATATGTACATATCTATGAGGTAATCAAACATAGCATATGTAGAAAATTAATAATAATTACCTATTAAAATTATTATAAGGTGTACATTATATTTTTAGAATCTTATTATCTTCCTCTATAAACTGTTTTCATGTGATTAAATTTAGTTACAAAAAGTATGTCAACTTCAAGGATGAAAATGTGGAAAATTTCAAGATAACACTAAATGGGTGGTTTTGCAAGTTTCTTTGGCAAGTTTTGGAACTCCCACTTGTCTAAATATGATGTAATCCTAAGGAATTTTTGGAGGGAATCCATATTTGAGTTAGATTTATATTAACATCCTTTCCATCCAAATCTAAACATTAGTCTAAATGTTAGAATATTTTGAGTTAGCAATTTTTTTCACCATTGCCACTGTTTGGCCCATCATGATCTCGCACTCACCCTCCAGCTACTAAAGAAGAGAGACAAAAAATGATCAAGAGGGATCACTAGTTGGTGGTAAGTGATTGATTACTTATGTCATATTATATATTTTGAATACTTTCTCAGTTGGATTCAAACCAATTAGTTCATTCTTCAATTTGAAACCTCTCATAGTATCTTTCTTACCAAAGAGATTCTCTAATGTAGTCCAAACATCATTAGGTGTATTACAAGATTCAATATGAAAAAGAAGATCAGGAGAAATAGACAAGCAAAGTGTTCGATAGGCTTGATCACATCTATTGTACCACTTTCTCTTTTCTACAATTGCTATTGGTTCAAGTTTTGTATCGATTATTAATCTATGAATTTTTAAACTTCCTAAATGAATCTCCAATTTACTTTTCCACTCATGGTAGTTATATTGTGTGAGTAGAGGAGGTTTTATTTGATCCATGATACAAGAGTACAAAAAGAATAGTACAAGTACAACCCCCCATTTACTCAATTAATAAGATCACCCCCCCAAAAAAATGATTGTGGGACTTTATATTTAGTCCAATTACAATTGCCACAAACCAAAACAACAAAGTGGTCTTGGATTTTGGTACAATGCAAAAGCAAAATTGGGCTAAAAATAAAAGTACAATTTCTAAGAAAAATAGGATCAAAATGATAGCAGATCTAGAAGTAGTTGAAATATTTTGTACTTTCAAAAAAATTTCACCAAAAATGTTACCGTATGAGGCTGAACGAATCCTTTGAATTTTTGAAAATGGGAACTGCTGAGGTATAGTGATGAAAAATTAAATTTTCTAGTCAAACTAGGCACCAAAATAAAAATTTGATTCCACCACTATGAAGCCTGTGAAATTCTATCCCAAATAAAAAAAAATTCTCAAAAAATGGATTAAAATTGAGCAAGATATGAACGTCTGAAGTTGGACTATCAAAACAAAAAGCTCAATGAGAGGGGGGCCAAATTAGGCTAACTTGTGAATGTCAACAACTAGATTTCTTATGTTAGTAGAATTAGTGATATAATCTAAAATATTCCTTAAAATATTCTTGTATTGATGCCTGCAAATACGCAAGCTAGTGGAAAAGTGATGTAAGCAAGGGGCAGACACAGGATGACATCAATGTTGAAAAGATGATGTCAGTAGGACACTAGAAAATGATGATGTCAGCACATAAAATGCTAATTTGAGCAAGGAGATTTTGATAGAATGTTCTTTAGTTGGTCAGAATATTCTTTTTGGTCACCGACTTATGATGTCATGCTAACATTAGCAAATAGAAAATGTCTTTCCTATATTTTCCAAGATTCTATTGGAATATTTCTAGCTTGCTATCTATTTACTAAAACCACCTATATAGGGTTGAAACCACTTTCACCTGTGGTAAACTACCCTCTGTAGGCTAAAATTGCCTATGCAGAATGGCTTGAAACCACCTTGTGTGGTTGAAGTGGTTTAGTGATGACTGTCCATTTGAATGCCATTGATTAGTAGTTGTAACGCATTGGTGGTTTTGATTTTTTCACCGGTGAAGAGTAGTTACCACCTACAGGTAGTTTTAAGGTAGTTGGGGGTGGTTTTTAATTACTTGTCAGTGGTTCTTTAAACTCTACTGACAAAGATTTTCTTATTCCTTGGCCTCAAAAGCTGACGGTGTTGTTTATAACACCCATTGGGAGGTTAGGAAACCACCATTTTTCAGTGTTTCAACTACTGAGGGGATAGCTGGGGACCACACCAAGTGACACCCAATGATTGGCACCGTATCCTGTAGGTCTGTGTTACTCTACAGATAGGGTACTTCATACCAAAAAACTCAACAAAAATTTAAAAATAAACCTGTAGATAAAAAATATAACCAGTAAATGAAATCTTTACCCACTGGATAAATATGACATTAAATTTTCTAATGATGCCTATGCCTGTGTAGGTAAGATTCTACCAAGGAATATTCTATGGGATATTCCACCTACAGTTCGTACAACTGAGGGGCAAATTATTTTTGCCTTTTCCTGTAACTTTGTCTGATTTCAACGAATTGATAGTTGATCTTGGGTTTTTTGGGCATCTTAAGCATGATGGTTGGGTTAGATTTTACCCAAACTACTCCAAAAGATTATGTATTTGCTATTGCATGAACCTTCTAAATTCAAAACCCCTATAGATCTAGCCTTTGATGTCCAATCTAGATGAAACAAAAGGAAATATTGACTATCTCAAACCTTCTAAACATAATGGTGTGCTCAAAGTTGTAGTAACATGCTCTAAAATTAACCTACAATACAAGGCCATAAAGAGGAAACCCTCACAAATCTGGTATTTCAATTAATTCTTTTTGATTCTCTACATCAACATTCAATGCAAGAGAAGAGCATACTCAACTATCAAGATCCACATAATTTGCACTCAAATATCTCTCAAAAAATGACTAAAAGAATTAATTCTTCCTAGAGCTCTGATACCATGTTACATTTGGCTACGATTGGAGCCACCCAAGATCTAGGAATTCAAGAAAACATAAGAGATATCAAATGAGAGAATAATTCTTTATATCAACAGTGGGTTCTTTTTCAGTGCCAATCATTACCCTATATAACCCTTTATTCTTTAACACAAGTTGAATTGTAAATTTCCACTCATGATAATTAAACAGGGTTAATGGCTTGCTTGTCTTTTGTGAATCCATGTTGTTTAAGTAGTTTTGTAGAAATTAAGTGCAGAAAGGAAAATTACAAAGAAGATTCAGAAGTACACAAGGCATGACACCTATACACCCCCCCTCAGGGATTAAATTTGATAGTTGTATAGCTGTATTTAGACATTTTTTATGTAAAATACAATCGAATTTTTAAAAAGACTGTATCATATGAAAGGAGATATTTGGGACAAACTGTCAAAATTTATATAGGATTATGATGATATAAATATTTGATTTTATATGATCTTTACTTAAAGTAAGGCATGTCATAGTATTTGAAGGGCACCATTGGATAGATAATTGTCATAAAATAATTGCTTGACAACCAAGGTCGATTGTCAAATTTAAGCCCTGCCCCCCCTTGATTCAAAATTTTATTCCCCCATAAATTTTCCACTTTATCATGCAATGTGTTAGGTCTAAGTGGGCCAATTAAAATCGTACCCTAATACGTAGCCTCTTTACAAAAAAATGTTTAAATTTGGCACTAACAATTTCTTAAAAGTACATCTAAAACTCAAATTTGGAAAAAAGGACTGAGGTCAGCAATGTTGGTAGGCCACCCTTGCTTTTGTTTTCAGGCCCTTCCAACACTTCCTCCCAGCTATGACATAGGGTTTTGAGGAAAGGAATTTTGTACTTGTACTAGGTCGGCACCTCTTCAAATGCCTTCCAAACAAATGACCTTACACAAGTAAAATGATCTACTTACAAAACAAAAAATGATTTTTGGGGTTGATTATGTTGCTTCTAGGAATGGGTTTGAGCAGGGTCTAATCACAAGAATAGGTGGTAGTGAAAGGAAGCTAGGTGTGCAGAAATTGTTTAGTAAACTAATCTATTGAGGGGAGAGGTATGCAAATTCTTTACAAACTTTACAATTGCAGAAATATGAAACATATATCAGAGATATTACAGTAGCAAACACAAAACAAGAATGTAGAAAAAGAGAAGTAGACACAAGATGTACGTGGGGAAAACCTTTCACCTAAAAAACCCCACACTCTAAAACCTACACAATGTATTATCTGAAATAGTTACAGTTTACAATACACTTGCAATGCAAGTTCTTCCAAGAGTCTTCCAATGTCAATTATAGAGTTATTCTAGAAGCATAATAGTACCTGTAAAAACACTATGCAACTACAGCTCCAAACTATTCAATATATAGAGATTACAAGGCAAATATTGAGAGCATCTTGGGATAGGCATCCACCTTGGGCACATGACCATTATCCCACATCAAAGGACACTTGTTCTTGCTCCACATACATCCCTTACATCTGTCATACATGGCAGATTTGACTTTCCCAACATAGGAGCTCCATGCTAAAAATAGACTATGACAGATGCTCTTACGCATCTTACAGTTGTCATAGATTTTCCCAACATAAAACCTTAAATGTTGTAAGAGAATCCTTCATACAGTGCTAAATATAGCATATTCCTCTTACAACATGTCATAGCCCAACTTGGGCACCCAAAGATGCCTTTCCCTCATGCAAAGATCCTCACCAACACTTGTCATCACTTGTCATAGGAATCTCCAAACTTGGCTCTTGCGCGTCATAGATTCTGTCATATGGAATATTGTCTTCCACACACCACAAGATGCTGACACATGGCATATTAGTGCCACATCAAATGGGATGCCTAAATCCAAGTAGATTTGACTTGACCATCCAAGTCACATTCCAAGTAAGATGACATGTCATAGTGCCACCTCAACTATGTGACCAAACTGAATGTGCAAGTAATTACAATGCTAGGCAATAAATAAACATACAAATAAATAAACAATGCTAGGAATTTCTAAAGGTTGAGACACCTTAATTCCTGACATTCTCCCACTTGTCGAACACCTTGCAAGAGCCAAAAGAAATGACAAGATTTAACTGCTATGGGCCAAGAGGCCCATTGACTCCGAACACCATCTGAACTTCTTTGTGCCCACTGGTTTCATCAATGCATCTACAACATTCTTCAAAATGTCTAATTTCTCCAATATCACCTTCTCATCCTCTACCAAGTCTCACACAAAATGAAATTGTACATCAATATTCTTTGTTCTAGCATGGAAAGTCAGATTCTTTGCTAAGAAAATTGCACTCTGACTATCACAACAAATAGTAATTTGTCCTACATCAACACCAATATCTGAACACAACCTCTTAAGCCAAATGGCTTCCTTACAAGCATGAGTTGCTCCCATATACTCAGCTTGTATCATCAACAAAGCAACCACAAGTTGTTTTTTACTCATCCAACTAATTCCACCACCAAACATAGTAAACACATAAGCACTGGTGGATCTCCTGTTGTTAATGTCACCTGCCCAATTGGAATCCACAAATCCACGAACACATATAGAATGTAGAGGTCCTATAGGATGACCATGATATCATAGGGGATACTTGGAAGTACCCCACAAATATCTTAACACACGCTTTACTGTAATCCAGTGTACCCATCTAGGATTAGCCATAAACTGACTAAGAACTCCCACTACTTGCACAATGTCTAGTCTTGTACAAACCATAGCATACATCAAGATGTCGACAACACTAGCATAAGGTACTCTTCTCATATCCTCCATCTTAGAAGGAGACTTTGGACAATCATTCATAGATACCTTTGAACCCAATGAAACATGAACAATCAATGGTCTACAATCTACCATGTTGAATCTATCCAACACGGTCTTCACATACTTACTCTGGCTTAACCAAAGTTTTATGTTTGATCTATCTCTTCTGATCTCCATTCCCAGAATGTACCTGGTTGCCCCTAATTTTTTCATCTCAAACTATGCTGACAACTAAGACTTCAAATTAGTAATCATATTCTTACCATTCTTAATCAGCAATATATCATCAACATATAGTGCAATAATGAGAATACAATCATTGTCAAACTTATAATACACACAATGATCAGATTTCGATCTCAGATATCTAATCAACAACACAAAGGCATCAAATTTCAAGTACCACATCCTAGGAGATTGCTTCAAACCATACAAAGACTTCTTTAACTTGCAAACCAAATTTTCTTTACCTTTTTCTATGTAATGCTCTGGCTGTGACATATAAATCTCTTCCTCCAAGTCACCATAAAGGAAAGTTGTCTTCACATCCATTTGTTCCACTTCTAAATCATAAGCAGCTGTAAGAGATAATTTTAGCTTTGTAACGGGATAGAAAATTTCACCATAATCAATTCCCTCCACTTGTGAGTCCCCTTTGCAACCAATCTGGCTTTATACTTTTCAACACTGCCATCTGCACCAAGTTTCTTCTTGAAAACCCATTTACATCCAACAGGGTTTTGACCATCAGGAAAAGGTGCCAAGTCCCAAGTATTATTCTTTTCCAAAGAAGCCATCTCATCTTCCATGGCCTCCTTCCAGGAACGTACATCTTTCATGCCCATAGCATCTGTCACAGTTCTAGGTTAATCAACATTAGTAAGAAAAGCAAAAGCACAACTAGAATCAAGCAATGTATAACCAAACCTCTCAGGTTGCTTCCTGATTCATGTGGACCTCCTCAAAGGCTGAGGTGGAGGTTCTACTTCATCTTCAAAACTTTCAAGGCTGCCAAATCTCTCCTCATCATCAAGTCCAACAAGGTCATTTGGTTCAGTCTGCTCAAGCGTAGAAGGAAACTAAACCACATCCTCTTTCTTTTCTTTATCTTCTAGTTGTAGAATAGTGGAAGAAGGTGTTCACTCTCTAAAAAAACACTTCTACTATACAACACTTTTTCAGCCATAGGATCCCAAAGCTTGTATCCTTTCACACTGACACCATAGCCAATGAAGATACACTTAATAGCCTTATTTTCCAATTTTGACCTCTTCTTCCTAGGCACATGAGTATATGCCTCACAACCAAAAACATGAAGTTGTCTTATTGAAGGCTTCTTACTAGAACACACCTCCATGGGTGTCTTACCAACAAGAGCTGATGTAGAAGACCTATTTACTAGGTAGGATGTAGTGGCAACATCTTCAACCCAAAACTTTTATTCGAGACTAGCTCCACTAATCATACTCCTAGCCTTCTCCATCAAGGTCCTGTTCATCCTCTCTGCAACTTAATTTTGTTGCGGGGTGTATAGAGTCATCTTATGTCTTTCAACCCCATATTCTTTGTAGAACTTATTGAATTTTGTGGAACAAAACTCACCACCATTGTTAGTTCTCAAACACTTAATCTTTTACTAGTTTGATTTTAGAAAAATCTTTAAACTCTTTGAATCAACTAAAGACTTCAGATTTGCTTATGAGAAAATAAATCCATGTCCTTCTAATGTAATCATCTATGAAAGATACAAAATATACAAATTTAGAGATTGAAGGAACATTAACTAGACCAAACACATCAGAATGAATAAGATCCAATAAACCACAAGACATATGAGAACTCAGGTAAAACTAAACATGATTTTTCTTTCCATATATACAATGTTCACAAAAGTTGAAATCGAGATAACAATCATATAACCCCTCAATGAGGTTTTTATTTTTTAGGGTTCTAAGACCCTTCTCACCAATGTGGCCAAGTTTCTTATGCCATAACATTGTTTTCTCAGAAGGAAGCTTAACTTCCAAAACATGAGCACCCTTAGGTACCCAAAATGTACTACCATCAGAATTTGATACAATAGATCTTTTATTTGTTGGTTCTAGTGGTGGCGATGAAGTGATTGCATCTCTTTTCTTCAAGATAGAAGAACTATTCCATTGTGAAATGTATGCCTCCACTTGAAACAAAGTACCTCTCTAAGTACCCTTTGCAAGTACCATAGCTCCTCTAGTCATCTTGTATCCTTCTTTCCAAAAGACAACTTGCACACCTGCATCTTTCAATTTACTTACATAAAGTAGGTTTTGTACCAAGCCTGGGATGTGCATAACCCCAGATATCCCCTTCACTCGTCCATCAAGGAATCAGATTGTGACTCTTCGATGACCAACTATCCTCAGATGAGAGTTGTCACCTAGGTACACTCTTCTACCATCAAACTCTTCATACTTTGTAAACCAGTCTCGATGCGAGGTCATGTGGAAAGAAGCACTAGAATCAATTAGCCACAAATCATCAAATGCATGGGTGGCCAAGGGTACAATGAAGGCATCACCATCATCTTGTGACTTGTCAAAATCTGAATCTGGGACATTCTTCATTTTCTTCTTCTTTTCCTCTTTGTACTTCTTTCAAAAATGCCTAGTTTTTCCCACAGTTCCAACAAAGTACCTTGGACTTTCCCAGAGATTTAGATCTCCCACGAGATTTGGATCTACCCTTCTCATCTTTCTTGTCTTTCTTTTTCCCTTTCTCCTTGGGTCTTCCATGAATTGCAAGAGCTTCTTTGGCTGACTCAGATGACTTTCTCCACATCTCTTTAGATAATAGTGAGGACACAACATCATCCATTTTGAAATTGGATGTGGTACTCCTGATGGCCATAACAAGATGATCCCATGAATCTAGTAAAGAACAAAGCAGGGTCATACATCGATCCTCCTCCTCCATCTTCACACCAATGAATGTCAATTGTGTAACCATCATATTGAAGGCATTCATGTGATTAGTAACAGATCCTCCATCTTCCATCCTTAGAGAATATAGCTTATTTTGTAAGAACAACTTGTTTACCATGGATTTAGCCTGATAAACATCACGAAGTTTCATCCACATATCCTTTGCAGTTTTCTCTTCATGTACATTTAACAGGATGGAATCAGCCAAACAGAGTCTCACAAGACCCTTGGATTTACAATCTTTGAGATCCCAATCATCTTGGGGCATTGCCATTGGTTTTACACTAGAAATTGCTTCCCATAGTTCTCTATCAATGAGCATGTCTTCCATTTTGAGTTTCCACAACTCAAAATTGTTGCCATTAAACTTTTCAACCTCTATCATTCCATATGTGCCTTCCATCTCCTTCCTGCAACAAGATTTTAGAATACTATGCACAGACTCCCACTCAATCTAAGATTAGTACAAAAGACATGTACCCAATAGCTAGGACAAAAAATGGATACGCTTAGATACCAACTAAAAGGAAACTAGGTGTGCAGAAATCACTTCCTAAACTAATCTAATGAGGGGAGAGGTATGAAAATTCTTTAAAACCTTTAGAATTGTAGTAATATGAAATATATATCAGAGATATTATAGCATGAAACACAAAACAAGAATGTGGACAGAGAGAAGTAGACACAAGATGTACATGGGGAAAACCTTTTCAGGTAGAACAACAATGTATTATTTGAAACAATTACAGTTTACAATACACTTTCAATGCAAGTTCTTCCAAGTGTCTTCAAATGTTTATTCTAGAGTTATTTTGATAGCATAATAGTAGCTGTAAAAATACTATGCAACTACAACTCCAAACTATGCAATATATAGAGATTACAAGGTAAATATTGAGAGCATCTTGGGATAGGCATCCACCTTGGACACATGGCCATTATCCCACATCAAAAGAAACTTGTCCTTTCTGCACATACATCCCTTACATCTATCATACATGGCAGATTTGACTTTCCCAACATAGGAGCGCTCCATGCTAAAAATAGACTATGACAGATGCTCTTACGCATATTACAATTGTCATAGATTTTTCCAACATAACAACCTTAAATGTTGTAAGAGAATCCATCATACAATGATAAATATATCATATTCCTCTTACATCATGTCATAGCCCAACTTGGGTGCCCAAAGATACCTTTCCCTCATTCAAAGATCCTCGCCGACACTTGTCATCACTTGTCATATGAATCTCTAAACTTGGCTCTTATGCACGTCATAGATTTTGTCATACAGAATATTGTCTTCCACACACCAAAAGATGATGACACATGGCATAGTAGTGCCACCTCAAATGGGATGCCCAAATCCATGTAGGTTTGACTTGACCATCCAAGTCACATTCAAAGATGACATGTCACCGTGCCACCTCAACTATGTGACCAAACTGAATGTGCAAGTAATTACAACATAATGCAATAAATAAATATACAAATAAATAAACAATGCTAGGAATTTGCAAAGGTTGAGACACCTTAATTCCCAATAGGCAGTAGTTTAAGTAGGGGTAAATCATAGAAATGGATGACAGGGGTTTGACAAGAGTCAAATCACAGAAAGGGGCAAAAATCTTGCATGCATGGAAAATAGTAAATAGGTTAAATAAAGAAATTGGACTTTAACAAGGTTGTGTGTTTTTTGATATAGACCACTGGCCACTTGAGAAGGCCATCGGGCTTGTATAAAGGTCGTAGACTCTCTACAGAGGATACAAGCCAAAAACGTCGTAGAGTTTTGTGTAGAGGCTACGAACCCTACACTTCTCCTCTGAAATTCCCTATACTCTCTTTTAGTCAGCCCTAGAATGCCCTTGCCTAGTACTCACACAACTATTCTGGTATTCTTTTTTGCAATAAAATACTTTCTACCACACATGATACAAGGAAGAATTTTTTTAATGCAAACAAATGGAAAGAAGATAGACACTCAGAAGGAGAAGATAAGTCAATCTCAGGTAGAAAAGAGTTAGTTGGAGATTTCTCAAGCATTAGAAACCAATGGCACTTGGAGGTAAGAATATCTTAGATAAGTATTTTTTTTCCATTCTTGAATTATAGAGGTTTGTTACTGTATGAATAAAATAGAAATATGTTTTTATCCAATAATGCAAATACTTTCAAGATCTCACAAAGAAAAATCAAATAAACATTCAAACAATCCTACACTAATTCCATGTAGAAATTAGGAACATTGAGTGAATGAAAGTACCAATTCAAGCCACTCGATACAAACAAAAGCATGCTCAACCTACAAGAAAATAAGTATTGCAAACAATGGACAATTAGGATGCAACATATGGGATGATGAATTAGCTTACAAGATGTAGTACATATAGGGCATAATTGACTAAGAATATCAAGCCAATAATAGGAAAAGTTCACTTAGAATAGTGGTGCTCCAAGAATAGGAAAAGTATCCACTTAACATAGACAAAGCTAATCTAGGCATGCCAAGTATAGCTCAAAGATAAGCATAGATTGATGTGCACACCTAAGTAAGCTTAATATACACAAACAAATTCGCCATTTCGGTGAAACATGAGATCATGGGTAATATGTGTTCATTTTATGGATCTATTGTTGATTTCTTTGCCTAATCGGAGGTCATATTGAATGTAGATGAAAGGGTTTACATTGTGTTTAATTCTTTATATTTTATCTACATTTTAATGTATACATTTTGGTGAACCTGACGTGAATTGTTCATTGTGCATGTGTTTTTGGTGAGGTTGTGTAGGTTTTTGGTGCATTTTTTACAAGTCCTAGAGGATGAATTTTGCAGGTCTCCTCTTGGTTTAAATCTAACTCCACCATTGAATCTATAGTAGCTCATAGGTGAAGAAGAACATATAGCACCAGAGGTTTCAGAAAAGTTGTAAATATTTGAAACAAAAATTTGGGGCCTTTTAGCCCCTTGGACTGATGTATGGTTGTACCATATGATATTACGTGTTGGCCAGGAGCTTCTTCTCTTATTCATTGGTTTGCATTTTATACACTAGTTATTAGCATTGTTTCAATGCTTGATATTTTTTTATCTCTCATATTTTTAACCTGAATGATTCTTGAGCATTGCTTTATTAGTTTAGGAATTTTAATTGTTTGATCTTTAACATAACAATTAATCTAATTGTTAAATATTTTTAGTAATCCAAGATAATAAATTTTGAATACATACATGGGTGTATGAATGAAGATGGGGAGCCAAAAATTAGCCACCCACCTTTTTAATTCTAAGAAACCTAAACATGATTGCATTATTTTCTACTAAATAAACTGAAAAAATATAGTTCCATGGCATGTGTTTCTCATTTTCATTTTTCTATTGCACCCAAAACACAACTAGGGCTTTAATGCACAAGTGCATGTTGAAATATTTGAAGGAGAATAACATTGAACACAATACCACATCGCCAATCCCATTGTGGATGAGGGCAACAAATTTGGGAAACTAAAGAAGGTAGGGTTTTATCAAATTTTTTCATTTCAAAACAAAATGAAGTTATTTTTCATTATTTTAATTGAATTTTTCTTTTCAAAGTTTTAGTTAATGAATCATTACAAAACCTCGATCCAGATGTTGAAATTCCTGCTAAAGAGCAACCTCAAAACCATCAAACTCTACCTTCATGTCCTCACCCTCCATGTGACACCCAACAAAATTACACAATCCAAATCTAAGAAAATAAAAAATAACTTCAGTCCTTAGTTGAAACATTGAAAAATATGAATACAAGAAACAATCACAAGAGAACCCTTGCCACTTCACTAGATTTGATTATTTCTCATGTCAACTTAGTTACAAATAAAATCACTGATTAGAAGGACTATAGGGATTAGTGTTGACAATTCTATGTTGATAAATTATCATACAAACAAGTCAAAGATAATAAAATTTCCAAAGGTGATCTATGTGCACTTTTCATCTATCCCAAAATGCAACAACCATTAAATGGGAGTTGCAAATGATTATCAATTCACTGGTGTGTGCATGAAAAAATATCCTAAAACTTTTGGCATAGATGGTACATGGTGTTTGATGATCTCCCTTGTAATAATAATGAGGTCCCCCAATATTTTTTGAGGAAACTCTATGGTGAGTTTTTCCTCAAGGGCATCTAAAAATACTTTCACATCCAGGAGTTCCAAGGTAGAGGGAGTGGCTCTACATAGGATAGAGAGGGTGCACATCATGCCTAGGACTATCCACCAAGACCCATTATGAGGCCACAACATGTCTCACTCCCTTCGACTTTGAAGGAGATTGTTGAGGTGGAGACACTGCATTCCGTAAATTCCCTCACCCAAACTTTAGCACAGCATGGCAGTGATCTTGCACAAGCTAGAGAGTATGAGAGAAGTATGCATCGCCGGTCCCCCATCTTTGCATGTCATGTGGGGCATTATGTGATGTTGGGACCTAGGATGCTACCTAAGATGTAAACATTCTAGAGCATTAAGATGATGTGATGTAGGGAAAGTAGCAGGTGATGGACACATCCACATTGGATAATATTATTCTTACAAAAGGCCTCTTACATCATACATTTGGTATTAACTTCTAGGTAATTTTTGACAAGATTCTGTAATTTAATATATTTGTATTTGAAATCTCTAATTAATCATATAAGTAGATATTATAAGTCAAAATTAATGTATGTAATTGTCTTCACTATGAAATTCTAGGGTCAAAGTATTCATCCTACATTTGTAAGTCGTCTAGTGCAAGGTTATGAGAGGCGGTCCAGTCAACATGTAATTTATCACAAGATCATAAATATGGTACATATAAACTTTTTGTCATATATCAATGGCAATATTATTTAGTTACAATTTGATTATGAACAAGTGGATGTTGGAGAAACACCATTAGGATGATTTCCTTGGCCCCTAGGCAAAGCCAATTTCACTAAGGTAACTTTTATCATTTTAGATATCATTATGCATTTAAATAATGCTATGTACATCTATTTTTGTCAAATAACCTTGAACTCTATTTTTAGATGTTGAATATGTAGACTTCTCCTCATCTTCATTAGTCAATGGAGGTGGGCATTCTTGCGACTGTTTTGTCTGTAAATCCTTTGACCCAGGTATGAGCTACTAACATGTAAATGACAATTTGTATTTCTTGTTTGATCTCACATCATTTGATGTACATAAATGATATTCATGTTTACTTAAATTTTCTTCTTCATGCTTCTCATATGACATCATAACTCTTACCTGTCTAGGGTGAATGCAGGATCATGATGAGCCAAACACTACCCCTAAGTGGCAATGTAAATGTGAAAAATAGACTTAAGTAACTTCATGTCAAAATTTGAATGAGTTATCTACACAATCTAAAAATAAGGTAGTAATAAAAGTTGTAATAAATTGAATGTAGTTTATGGACTACTACCTTTTTTTGAAAATTTTAAAAATAGTTTGGTGAAAATTGGATATTTCAATGAACCACTACTAAAATTTTCTAAAAAAACATAAAAAAGAGGTGTCATTCTAGCCCACGTAAGTATGAGAAAAAGACAATATTTTTCCTCCATGATTTGGATTTAAGTAAAGGTCACATGAGTGGATGTGACACATTTTTTTTTATTTTTTTAAGTAAATAAATAATTATTTATGAATTTTTTATTGTGACTTTTTTAAAATATTAAAAAATAATTTTCTACCCAACCTAACTTGGTCAAAAATATATGAAACTTAAAAATTTTAATTTTAAATGTGTAGACAATAAATCCTAGAATGGGGCACATCTTTTGGATTTAAAAAGGATTAATATGTTGAAAGTTATGGATGTTTTTCAATATGTACATATCTATGAGGAAACCAAACATAGCATATGTATAAATTTAATAATAATTACCTATTAAAATTATTATGGCGTATATTATATTTTTAGAATATTCATATCTTCCTCTATAAACCCTTTTCATTTTATTAAATTTAGATAAAAAAATGTATATCAACTTCAAGGATGAAATTGTGGAAAATTTCCTAATAACACTAAATGGGTGGTTTTGCAAGTTTCTTTGGCAAATTTTGGGACTCCCACTTGCCTAAATATGAGGTAGTCCTAAGGAATTTTTGGAGGGAATCCATATTTGAGTTAGAAATATTAACATCCTTTCCATCCAAATCTAAATATTAGTCTAAATATTAGATCATTTTCATCCAACAATTTTTTTCTCCATTGCCACTGTTTGGCCCATCATGATCTCGCACTCACCCTCTAGCTACAAAAGAAGAGAGACAAGAAATGATCGAGAGGGATCACTAGTTTGTGGTAAGTGATTGATTACTTATTTTATGTTATATATTTTGAATATTTTCTATATTAATGTGGATAATGTTTGATTGTATTAACATGTGGAACTTGACAAATCTCTATTGAGGAGGTTTAGTCGACAAGTGATAGAGGATGAGTCATTGACTATTTCACCATCTTCACATCCTTGCAAGAGCTGTCGATTATTTGATAGAAGTCCATAGAAGATTTGATTTTGGGACATTTTTATACATATGCCTGTTATCACCCAGTTTTGCACCATTGCATATAGCTGTGAAACCTCTACAAACTGGAGTAACATGGGAATGATCTCGAAGTGTGGGACCTTGTGAAATGAGATCAAACCTCCAGAGAAGGCCAGCTTCCTTGTCTAGTTATCACCTAAAACCACTACATTTTGAGGGGAAAAGGGAGAGAGAAAGCTTGTAATGGAAATGAATAAAAGCTTGAAAAACATGAAAGGGTGATACACCAGACAAATTTAAAGAGATTTTCACAACACTAAGAGAAGTGCACAATATAATCAAATACAGCAAGTAGGTATACATAGATTAAATGACTCTAGCAGAGGCGAGAAGTGATGTGATTGAGAGGAATGAAACATTCAAAGATAGCCATACATAGATTCACACAGAACTAGAAAAATCAGTAAAGGAGGCAAAATTAACTTGCATATATTCAATGGAAAAGCACGGTTACAGTACATGAAAACTTTGTTTGGAAACAAAAAAGCCTTGATGCCAAAAAATTTCCAACCCTCCTTACATCATAAGCCTCAGCTTATATAGTATTTCAAAACTAACCTAGGTCGGTTACAAAATCTGCTTAGGGAGCTGTAATCAGAAATATCCTTGAAAGGACATCCAGCTGATAGGAGTAATGGTGCCAAAAAACCTGGAACAGGGGCAGATGGAAGATATTTCTAAGTCTTCAATGCAAGCAGCTGCATCATCAATCTGATCCTCAGAAATGGCAAAGGATAACCTAGCATTGAATGCGAGTAGCTGCTTCTGACATCTCTTGACAATCAGGTGGCGGAGGAAAGACTAGAGATGAAGTGGTGGTGGGATATTTTGGGCCATTAATGCGAGTTGTGCCCTCCTGTACAGCAATGAATGCAAAAATATCTTCACCAACTCAAGAAAGTTGTTGCTGAAAAAGTCCACCCGACCGACATGTAGATCTGAATCAAAAATGGAAGTGGGAACCTTCCTGAAGAATTCTCACCAAAAGGTCATCATCTTGATATTTTCAAATTTCTGTAGGAAATGATTATCCCACATGCACCCGGAGGAGACGCCTTCATCACTTTATAAGCTAATCCATGAGCATATATAATGTCAGTGCTTTTGCTCCCGATGGCATCATCATAAGCCTCAACATCATCCTCCTTCTCATCATGTTCTGTCGGCAAGACTCCCCAATATCAGCTGGCCAATTGCATGTTAGCCCGATATAGAATGTCACCCTGATATTTGAAATTAGCCTTGGGCCTCATCATCATCTTCAAGACCCGTTGGCAAGACTCTCTATATTGGTGAACCATCGGTATGTCACCCCAATATAGAATGTCATTCCAATGCGAAATATCCTCCTGCCGGAAGTAACATGATATAAAATATCACCTCGATGTTTGAAAATCAGGATGATGTCAGCAGCATGTCGGGTGATCCAATGATCATGAAGTGAAAACATAACATCAAGATGATCTTCAACTAAGATCTCCCGATATTCAAATGTGATGACCCCTCAGAAGATCGGGTCATACTTAGAAACTTTGTAGCACCAACATCATAATGATATTCAACTAAGATCACCCAATGTTAAAATATCACCCTGATACGAAAGATCGGGTTGGCAGAAATATGATGACCTTCACAAGAAAGATGATCTTCCCCCAGAATGGATCTGGATGACATCAGCAGCATATGACTTGGTTTATCACTACAGTTACCATGATGTCATCATCATATCAGGGTGATATTTGGAAGGAAGGATGATATTCAGAATATCAGGTGATATTCAAAATATCACTTGATGTTGAAAATATCATCTGATCTTAGAAATATGACCCGATATTAGAACATCAAGGCTTGACCAGATGATGACCCCACATAACTTCCTCCTTCTTGCGAATATCAGGGTGATGTAAAAAGAAAACTTGCCTATTTTTTCAAGCTCTTTCACATGGTAAGCTTCCTCAGGCAAGATTCAGATTTTTTAAAATTAGGTTAAGACCTCAAGATCATAAATGTGGCTTTCATGGGGATATGCTTACTAACTGATCCTGCTTGAATTATTTTGACTCCTGCTAGAGGAAAAATAGGTCAACAATTTGGTGACCTCTATGGGATGTTTTCCTGCTAAACAGTTAGATCAGTGGCCTTAAACATCCATTGGGCATGGAGTCAAGTCTAAAACCTGCTGGAAAACTACCTCCAAAACACAAAAAGGGGAAAAGGGCATGCATTCTCCTAATGAAAATGCAGCCTATGCAGAAGTACTTATGGAAAGGGAAAACTACAACAGAAATGAAACCTAATCTAATTCTAAACTAACCAGTCAGACATGACTTTAAACAAAGCCATTAATTGGTTCTTGAAAGTAACTGCCTTTCCTTAACAATTTGCAATGTTCTTCATGCATGTGGGTAGTTAAAAAGAGGTAAGGGGGAAATGTACATATGACAAATTGATAAAACACCCCCTTCAAAGTGGAGATAAATTCACCTATCCACCTAGACTGATTGCTGATGTTTTTAACTTGTGGTGAATAAATGGGTTGGTCCCACTTATCTTGATGCTCAACTTCATGCTTAGAGGTAAGCATGACAAGTGGTGACTCCTCTTGATATGTCCCCAGTTAGGCTAGATGCCTGATTGGGCATCCTCGTGAAGGCTTTGGATTGATTTCCCCTGGCTCTGATTCCTTCTATTCTTGATCTTTACTTGGTATGAAGGTGGCCTCCATTTGACTCTCATATTACTGCTGCATGTGAAACAGTTGACTTGGGACCTCATGGTTTTCTCCTTCTTCCCTCAAAGAACCCAAGAGTACTGATATAATATCATCATGGCTGCATTCCTCTTCTTGCTGATCTAAATACTCTAACTCCTGTGATTCAACTACAAATATGGCTACCTCCACCTTATGAACAACATGTTCATGATTTTCTAATTTAGGCTCAGAAAATGAGCCATGCACATGTTTGAAAGAGAAAACTTCCCCACCAAGAAGTTGATATCCCTGCTGGATAATAAAGAATAAATCTTCAACTTGCTCTTGTCCATGTTTAGTCTCCTCATTATTTTCAATAAGGCATGGAAGCTCTTCAAGCATATCAGCATAATCATCCTCTGCATCATCTATCATAGGGCAGCATGTTTGGCCTTCTTTATGGTTTGGGACCTCACTGTCATGCTCAGCCCTAAACTGCAGCAATTTGTTATGATTTTCTACATTCTCTTGTTGCTGCTTGTTCACAACCAACTGCACACAATCTTCATTTTCAACATAATCAGGTAGCTCCTGAAGTAGGACATCATCATCCATTTTTGAAGTAGCATTAACAATACTCACAGGTGCAATAGGTTCACACAATTCTATCCATATGAGTGCAGGAACAAACTGCTCCTCATTAGTTTTATCTTCTTCCACCTCTTCTTTTAGCTCATCGTTCCAAAAATCTTGGTAGACAACTTTCCCACCCTTGAGGATTGAAATGGCATTAGGGAAAGAGGCCTGAATATCTTCTTGAATTTCTAGGAAGGGAGAGGGTTCTATATAAATTTGTTCTTGGGGAGTGATAGTTTGAGTTTGCACATGAACAGGGGCTTGTGAAGGGATATAGGCGTTGAAGCCTAGAAACTTATGGAGTTTAGGGTGCTCTTGTTTAAGTATCGGTTCCTTTAGTGGATGAGACCCTCTGGAGCTTGGACTATTCAATTCAGGAGACTCATCTTGCTTCAAGCTTGGTATTCTGAAGTTAGGAACTTGCTCCTCAAAGAATGGATTTGGAAGTGTGAGGGTTGGCTGAGTTTCCAACCCTTGACATGGAGCCAACAAAACCCTATTTTGCTCTTCTTTTGTTGGCTGAATGCCAGAGCATTTTTCCATTTGTATGTTTGGTGAAGGGATTTCACAGGGTGGAAGAGATGGCCCTTTCTAACTTGGAACCTTCAAGGTAGAGGGATGCCTGAAACATGGGATTATGACAGGCCTGGATTCTATAAGCTTTTCCTCTTGATTTTGAACTGGCATGAGAGGATTGACCTTCACAAGATTTGGCATTTTATAACCAGGATGATTGGCCCAAGAAGGCTACCATGAAAGAGAAACTTTGGTCTCCTGCACTTGAGCAAGCAATTGCTTCATTTGTTTTTCCTTGGCTGCAAGCTGCATGTTCAAGCATTCTTCCTCATACACTCTTCTATTTTCTGCCTCCTGCTCTGACAAATAAGCTTGATATGCAAGCTCCTCTTGCTACCTGTTATACTATGCCTCTCTATCTATTTCAGACATTTGCCTTTTGAAATCTAATAACCAACCTTTAATGCTACCCAAATCAGCATTTTGGGACTGACTCGAGAGATTGCAGGTTTGATTTTGAGCGTAAAGGGTTTCACAAGGCTAACTATAAGAATGGACATGCTGCAAACAAGGATGGACCAGAGTGGTTTGAAAATGCCCTTGTTGGTACTACTGACTGCAATGAGGAGAGGGGTTGTTTGGAGTAAATTCAAAGGCATTTAGGGCCTGGTATTGCTGATATGGGGGCCGAAAGTATGAACTTTCATGGAATGGGGAAGAATAACCATAGTGGTGTTGATAACTAGACATTGCAAGGGTAATCATGAAGCATGTCTAGATAACAAACTAAGAGTAAATATAGACCACAAGGTCTTGCATACCATGATGTGAGTTTGAACACCAAAAGGAGTCACCAGGTGCTAAGAAAACTGTCAAATGATAGTAAAACTAACAAGTAGCACCAACCTCATTAGCTGCTTGGAAACTGGACTGCTATAACTAGCTGATTCACCATTAGAGTCACCATGGTGTTGTTTGTACTACCTCCAAAGGTTGATGATACTGGGAGAAACACCAAATCTCTCAGTATTTTGATGATAAGTTCATCATACTGGTCCCACCAGGCATGCCAAAAGTTGTTATCACCCAGTTTTGCACCCTTGCATACAGCTATGAAACCTCTGCAAACTGGAGTAACATGGGAATGATCTCGAAGTGTGGGACGTTACGAAATGAGATCAAACCTCCAGAGAAGGCCGGCTTCCTTGTCTAGTTATCACCTAAAACTACTAAATTTTGAGGGGAAAAGGGAGAGAGAAATCTTGTAATGGAAATGAATAAAAGCTTGAAAAACATGAAAGGGTGATACACCAGACAGATTTAAAGAGATTTTCACAACACTCAGAGAAGTGCACAATACAATCAAATACAGCAAGTAGGTATACACAGATTAAATGACTCTAGCAGAGGCGAGAAGCGATATGATAGAGAGGAATGAAACATTCATAGACAACCATACATAGATTCACACAGAACTAAAAAAATTAGTAAAGGAGGCAAAATTAACTTGCATATATTCAATGGAAAAACACAGTTACAGTACATGAAAACTCTGTTTGGAAAAAGAAAAGCCTTGATGCCAAAAAATTTCAAACCATTCTTACATCATAAGCCTCAGCTTATATAGTATTTCAAAACTAACCTAGGTCAGTTACAAAATCTGCTCAGGGAGCTGTAATTAGAAATATCCTTGAAAGGACATCCAGTTGACAGGAGTAATGGTGCCGAAAAACCTGGAACAGGGGCAGATGGAAGATATTTCTGAGTCTTCAATGCAAGTAGCTACATCATCGATTTGATCCTCAGAAATGGCAGAGGATAACCTAGCATTGAATGCGAGCAGCTACTTCTGACATCTCTTGACAATCAGGTGGCGGAGAAAAGACTAGAGATGAAGTGGTGGCAGGATATTTTGGGCCATCAATGCAAGTTGTGCCCTCTTGTGCAGCAATGAATGCAAAAATATCTTCACCAACTCAAGAAAGTCGCTGCTGAAAAAGTCCACCCAACTGACATGTAGATCTGGATCAAAAATGGAAGTGGGAACCTTCCTAAAGAATTCTTGCCAAAAGGTCATCATCCTGATATTTTCAAATTTCTGCAGGAAATGATTATCCCACATGCACTCGGAGGAGACGCCTCCATCACTTTATAAGCTAAGTCGTGAGCATATATAATGTCAGTGCTTTTGCTCCCGACAGCATCATCATAAGCCTTAACATCATCCTCCTTCTCATCATGTTCCGTCGGCAAGACTCACCAATATCAGCGGGATGATTGCATGTTAGCCCTATATAGAATGTCACCCCGATATTTGAAATTAGCCTTGGGCCTCATCATCATCTTCAAGACCCGTTGGCAAGACTCTCTATATCGGCGAACCATTAGTATGTCACCCCAATATAGAATGTCATACCGATGCGAAATATCCTCTTGCTAGAAGTAACATGATATAAAATATCACCCTGATGTTTGAAAATTAGGATGACGTCAGCAGCATGTCAAGTGATCCAACGATCATGAAGTGAAAACATAACATCAGGATGATCTTCAACTAAGATCACCTGATATTCAAATGTGATGACCCCTCAGAAGATCGGGTCATACTTAGAAACTTTGTAGCACCAACATCAGGATGATCTTCAACTAAGATCACCTGATGTTAAAATATCACCCCGATACGAAAGATCGGGTTGGCAGAAATATGATGACCTTTGCAAGAAAGATGATCTTCCCCCAAAATGGATCTGGATGACGTTAGCGGCATATGACTTGGTTTATCACTGCAGTTACCATGATGTCATCGTCATATCAGGGTGATATTTGGAAGGAAGGATGATATTCAAAATATCAGGTGATATTCAAAATATCACCTGATGTTCAAAATATCATCCGATCTTAGAAATATGACCCGATATTAGAACATCAGGGCTTGACCAAATGATGACCCCACATAACTTCCTCCTTGCGATTATCAGGGTGATGTAAAAAGCAAACTTGCCTATTTTTTCAAGCTCTTTCACATGGTAAGCTTCCTCAGGCAAGATTCAGATTTTTTAAAATTGGGTTAAGACCTCAGGATCATAAATGTGGCTTTCATGGGGATATGCTTACTGACTGATCCTGCTTGAATTATTTTGACTCCTGCTAGAGGAAAAATAGGTCAACAATGCCTTTTTGGCTTTTTAAACATACTTTTGTATGTTATTGATGTATATCATTGTAGATGCCTATATGGCTTTATTTGTATATGCTTACATTATATACTAACTAGTTTTTTGTTTTAAATTGATAAAAAAAAAGTAATTATGCATGTTTTGTATTATAACTTGATAAATCATCATATATATATTTTGTGTTCTTTTGACCTTTATTTTAGAGTGATGTAGAATTCAATACAATACCAAGGAAATAAGTAAAAACTCTAACATTGGAGGAGTGTGAAGCTGAGAATGCAAAGAAAAGAGAACAAATGAGACAACTTTGTGACAATAAGACATTGAACTTTAGAAATGAAGGTGAACCATCTTTGTCAATTGAATTAGATGATGAAGCATTGCAGAGAGAAGGAATTGGAGAAATAAAGGGAATGAATGAAAAAGTTTGTTCAAGTAAGAAATTGAATGTGGGAGAACTTGAAGGTATGTCATCTTTTCCATCTCAATTTGATAATGTAGAAAATGTTCAATCTCCAATTGAAAATGATGATGCATTTGCAAATGTGTAGTAGATGATACACTAATTGATGAAGTGTTTAGTGATCAAAATTTATTTGTGAATCAAGTTTTCTATTGAGAACACCTCCTAGGAATTTTGTGTAAAAAACCTAAGTTTTTGATTGAAATTGATGAGAGTATTCTAAAACTAATGGTTGATAAGATTCATGAATGTATTTGTAGAAGAAATGTGGATAAGATATGGAACATGTTTTTCAAAAGATAAGTGAAACTAGAAGATTTCAATTATCTGTTGAGATGATGAAAATCTAAAGTTTAGGCCAATCATGAATATTCTTGGCCTACGAACATCAAGTGTTAATAGTGAAAAAAATATTGTAAGAAATCTAAGCAATGCATATCAAAATATTGGTTCCTCTTCACGCAGCAAAGATAGTAATGCTACATGACATGTCATTACATCAACTATTGTGAGCAATCAAACAAAAAAATCTCACTTGATAAGAAAAATAAGTCAAGCACTAAAGATAAATAGAAAAAAATTGATGAACGCCATTGGGAGGCATGAAAGAATTGAGGACCCGAATAGCAATGAACTATGTGAATTTTCTTGTAGACTCTCACTGAAAGATAAATCCATAGTTGAAGCCTTAAGATCTCTAATTGAAGAGTTTTGGTCCAATTACACAAGAATATCTCCCAATCAAAGGGTAGTTGTAAGAAGGAGAATTGGTTGTCAAAATTGTAAGTCATATCAAAAATAATTTTTAGATATGACTCAAACACAATTATTCTCCAAACTTGTAGCTATTTATTCTCAAATTCAAATTAGTCATAAGTATTTTGAAATGGAAAAACCTTTTTATGTCAAGATAAATCACACACGCACAACTTGTTGTAGAGTTTACATGGAATTTTCGATGCATTATGATGTTGATCAACAAATATGTGTATCTTTGCATGCTAACAATGTTTGACAGGAGTGTATGATAGAGGCTCCACCTAAATTGGTAAGAGATTTCATTTCAACCATTTTTGTTAAATGGTAGATGGATAAAAGTTTTATAAGACACCATGTTTAGATGGAATGTGTGATAGTTGGACTGGTTTGCAATGTTTGTTTGCAACATTTGAGAACTTGTGTAAACATGGAGAGTGCACATGCAATTGGAAACGAATTAGTACCTTTTAGAAAATATAAGATAGTGGAATACAACCTAAAAGATGGTAAAGAAGCAAAAAGGTGTGAATTGGTTAGTGAAGAAATACCAGTATTTGCATTTATGCCTTTTTTCAGAAAAAAAGATAGTTTATGAGTATGCAAGGCATACACATAGAGCTCGATGGTTGGACTTGCAATTCAAGTTATGTAGGGACACATTTCCCCTTCATACAATTGTGTCAAATTTTGAATTTGTAGAGAATTATACACTACTACCATGGAATGAGGTTCAATCACAGTATAACTCCTCTCAATTTTCTATATTTGTGCATATAGAATTCATTCATGTACCTGATAGTATAGAGGAAGATATAAAGATATTGAGAGAGTATAATTTTTCTATTAGTGATGATCACACACATTCTATAGAGTTTGTGCAAGGTTTCTTTCAGATGTTCTATGGTAATTTGAGTAGAAGGAACATGATGTTTGATCAATATATCATATGGTTAGATAATTTTGCATCATAATTTAAGAATTCATGAATGTTCTATTCATTGAGTAGGATGCATATATTCAATGGTGTTCAACATATATAGAATTTCTCTGAGTCTGGGCATGGAAAAGGGAGCATGATGGTGCTAGAGCATGTATTAAAAGAGCCTTAGCACAAGAAGATTTGGAGTACAAGGATAGTGCAAAGTTGATAGATGCATCATCCATCATCAAATGTGTTGAATGCACAAGACAATTGAGAGGGGGTGAATTAGTTGTACATTAAAACATTAAACCCTCAAGCTATTCAATCTTCAAACACTTATTATGCATTACTAGAATGTAAACATATGAAGCATCAATGCAAAACACATAAAACACATAAGAACACTAGATTTACGTGGAAAACCCAAGAAGGGAAAAACCATGGTGAGGATTAGCTCACATATATATGAATGATAACACCAAAAACAAATAGGCTCACTATCCAGAAGAAAGTCTCACTGCCCAGAAGGACTCACTATCTAAAAGAGAGAAGAATAGAAGATGACTACTATAGAGAGATTAACTATCTCAAATAAATAGGATAAGTCCACCACTGCCACTTCTTGCTAGTTGGGTAAAAGCACAAAGCTGTGTCACACTTTTATAAAGGAAATGACCAATGTTGATCCAACTTTTAAACTTGAATCACTAAAAAGTGACATATGTTTTGAATTTTGAAATGATGTAAACTAATAAAATATTTATTTTTTAGTATATTTTTTGTTTGTATTGTTTGAAAAAATTAAAAAATTATTTGAATATAGTTTTTAATAAATTGACACTATAATTTAATTGTTGATAAAATGCTGAAAAATGAAGTTACATGAGACGTCAATCTTTATATAGTAATTTTTTTTTCTTCAATTTTTTTGTGTATTTATAACTTGAAACTTTAGTGCATAGATATATTTTTTTCCAATTTCGATAAATATATATTTTTAAATAAATAATAAAATGTGCATGTATTAAAATGTAGTTATTTCCATTCAATGTCAGCTTTCATATTAACTATTTATCTAAAATGGAAAAAAAAATACCATCTTGATATAGATTCTTTTATCTAGTGCATCATATTTTTTTCAAATTTTTTAATAAGTTTACTATTTTTCCTTGACATGGTAATCAACCTAATGTTTTGTGTTGATAAGCTATTTTTAGTAAAAATAGAAAGGAAAATATAAATAATAATTAAACTATTAAAATATATACATTTTTAAAAACTAAACTTATAGATCTACAAAAGGGTATTTCTACATTTTAAAAAAATGTTATTTACACGAGTAGAAGTTGTTGAAATATCATTTTTTTAAAATAATTTTATTTCTTTGGTAAATTTACCTCATAGTGGTGCTACATATGCATTTAGCCAACAATTTTAGTTGGAAAAGTTGTGGACATATCTAACTTAGCTAGAATAAATATTACAAGATCATATGTTTGACCAAAATTGATTTTTAGTTAGAAATACTTAAATTTGTTTGTGTTGATAAGTTGGCTAAAAGTGTGAAACAACTTTGTGCTTTTACCTCATCTGCAACCTTTGGTTCACTGCCTCTAGCAACTTCAAGCACACTAAAATGTAGACACCTTCTACTCACTACATTTTGGAGTCATAAGCACTGAAGCTTGCACACAACTCATTACCCTTGATTCACATTCGCATCATCTTCTCTACTTTACTCCACTCAACATCATCTTGCCTTTATACCATCTACAACAAAGACCAATCTCAATTAGGTCGGTCCTAATGAAGCGTAAGCACCTCAAATGTGCAACACCAAATATGTCAGCACTAAACACTTCCATGATGGAAAGATGTGAAAGTGGACCATATCAAGGGTTAACTAGGACCCAAATCTGAATCACCACGCTGCTTATCCCATCCACAATCCATGAGTTACCTTTGCACATGAGGCAAGTAAGCCAAGTCAACCAAACCTGAGAAAATGATCTCATCCATGCTTAGATCCAAGTCCAACAACACCATGGAAACTAGAGAGAGACACTCTATAGCATTCACATGCCTTTCCATACCATTCAACACCATTAGAATCTCTTGCAACACATTTGCAACCTTCTGAAACAAAGAATGTATTCAATCTACACATCAGGATCCACTACCTCTGAACATCAACACAATAATTAGACTTGCATATCAACCCATCACTATAAACATCATGGGAAGGTAGATATAGACTATATAAGAATATCCCCAGATCCACAGACAAGAAACCACACTACGGAGAAATGCAGAGCAATCTCATTTCTCCCAGATAGTCTTCTACACATGTAGATTCTCTGTCAGACACCTCTTCCACTTCTGCATGATCTAAAACCTGAATCTCTTAATATAACACCTCTAAACACCTCGTATGAACACTTCCAAACCGCACAAATATATCTTCAACTATGAAGAAATGTGGAGAACAACACTGAGCACACCTCTATCACACTGCACACCTTTTTATCAATTTTTTTCAAAAGCACTTGGAAACCAAGTGAATGACCTACTAGATGTTGACATCAATGACAAAACCAGAAAGTTTCCAACAAAATGGTACAAATCTACAATGGGTCTAGGTAATGAAGGTAAGTCTACAGTTTGTAGATTCTGTTGGTTGATACAAGAAGCCAACATTGCAAAATATGAAGATTGTTGCATAGTGATAGAATCGAGTGAGTTCAACTCTTTTAGAAGTGCAAATGTAGTTTCATGGACTATTTATTTGAGGTAGATGGTGTATTTTGTTCACCATGTATGTATTTCTTACAATGATTGTGAGTCAAAAGAATGGGTCAATGAATGGCATGATATATCATTAAGCCCACTTTTGATGTATCAACTTCCAAGAGCACTACAACTCATGCAAATGGAATTATTGTTTGACTTTGACCATATTTTAGATCTACTTGAACCAAGTAATATGCTCATTAATGAAAATTACTATTTATTTTAGATTGTAATGTAGTATTTTTTTAATCATTTTATTGAATCTTAATTTTTTTGTCCAATTTATTATAGGGAATGTATATGCAGTTATTGCAGATGAAGATAATGATGAGGGATCATATTATTATTTATGTCATTGTGTTAAGGGGAAAAAAAAATTGACAACCCCAGTCATAAATGGAGAAAACATTAAGTATCATATGGGATTAGTAGTTTTTACTTGAACATGGCTTAGAAGGTATCCAATGAAGAAGTCTGATATGTGATTGTTCAAGGAATTTGACATGCATAGGAAGATTCTTCATTGTTCTAACCTTGTTGTGGCATAAAATGTTCATTTGATCAACTATGGGGGTAGACTATTGAATAGAAACTTGTTGAAAGTTCATGAATTTGACGATGTAGCAATACTTGACACCATAAAGGATAGATAAGATATAGATGGTTCATTAGATTGAATCGGTGGGATGATAGAAAGGTAAGTTATTTTTCTTTGCTATCCTCATTTCACCTTCTACATCTTTGACATTTTTAATACCTTCTTATATGTGCTCCCTGGTCCTGGTTGATTAGTTGCATTTCATTAGAGAGCTTGTGACTAAATGGCATGACTTTTGATGCATTTGGATATTCGCCAAGGTCATGATTAGTGAGTTGGTTTGATTAAACTAACTAAATTGGTTTGATCAAACTCATATTTTAAGGTTGAGATATTTCAAACAATAGGGTGTGTGAAAAATATCACTGCTTTTTAACTTATGAATATCAATGAAAGAAAATCAAAATTGTAAGTCTTGAATTTAATTTATTTCAACTTTCAAATTAGACATTTGATTGTACCTTTACAAAGAGGATTGGTATAAAAAAACTTGTATCTTTGAATAGGTGGACAACAAGAAACATCAATTTATGTTTAGAAACATAAATTGTACCATGTGGATGTATTTTGATGGTATTGTCTCCTTTCATCGTGTTGGTGTACTCATTTTAGCCAAATAGTGCAATTGCATTTACATGCATGATTTGATTATGATGGAGGTAGGAATAAGCTGTATGAAGTTAGTTTTGGAAGGAAAGTCAGGTAGGTTTTCATGATGATATGTCTTTTGGAGACAATTTGATGATTGTTAATTCACTCGAAGGGTCATGCCACTATGTCTTTTGGAGTCGACTTGATGATTGTTCTCATTTGTCTTGTAGGTCTTGAGGTTTTGAATGTTTCATAGTACCAATGGTGGCATTATTGGCCAAAATATCCTCTATCAGGTATGGGAGCAGTCATGGTTCTTCATGCACCATAGTGGTAGGGATTCCTTCAAAGATTGTTTCATCATGTTACATTATGGTTTCATTCATGGAAACCAAAGTTGAAAATTGTACATCAAATTTATCTTTGCATCATGAAATCATACAAGGATCTTATTTCAAACTGGATTTGTCATAGACTATGAGGAGATTAAGACTATAATATCATGATGTTACAATGCGTTTTAATGGCAAGGATTCCATCTTACAAACTCTCATGTGTTTCTTCACATTTGGTGCTAAGAATTAATAGTAGTGGTAAGGGAAACATTAATTGGTGCCCTACAACAAATTGGATCAAGTGAGAACACCTTTAGAGTAGGGTCATGCCAAAGAACCAAACATCAAACTTTTTCATCAATAGCCAATTACAAAACGTAGTTTAGTTACATCTACTAGAATGGTGCTAGAGCTAAATTTTTGCATTTGACATCTTATGGAGCCAAATGGATGACACCAATAGGTTCAAGTGGGTAGGTAAATGCTAGGGGAAGTTTTGTTTCAGTGCTGAAACCTCCTGGTCATTCTCAGCTACATTAGACAGAGACAATCTCTTAAGAGTCTTAAGAGAAAAAAAGGTGTAAAATTTTGGACCGACTATTTTGTCAAACCATGACACCTAGGAACATCTTCTTTGCATGTATACATGGATGTTAGGCCCTCCTATAAATACCTAGCATGGGTTTTTTAAATCAATTTCATTTGCATGTGCTTGCAAGGAATGCATTGTTCCAAAATGCTTTAGTTTCATGTAGTGGAAAGGTGCTAGGAGTGAAATTTTGCATTCCACACCTTGTGGGGCCTAACAGACTATGGAAAAACATTGGGGTGGGTGGATAAATGCTAGGGGAGGTCTATTTTTCATGTACCAAGCTCCCCATTTGTTCCAAGCGGCAAGATACTAGGAAAGTCACTTGAGATCTTTGAGAGCAAAAACCTTCCAAACTTTAACAGAGTGGTTTTCAAAATTTCTGGCACTTGTAGATTGTTCTATTCAGACCTATAGGTACACTTAGGGTCCATTTACAATAACATCTCTCATTTTTATCAAATCCAATCCATTTGATCGTGTTGAAATTAAATGCTTTGTTGCAAAATGCTTCAGTGATATTCAACACAACCTTGCCAACAACCATATTTTTTGTTCTAGTCATCGTGGGGCCTAACAGACTATGCCAACACATCAGGGTGGGTCGGTAAACACTAGGGGTGTTTCTTTTCATGTACCAAGTGCCCCAGATATTTTGGGTGGTAGGCTACCAACAAAGTCACTTGAGATCCGTGAGAGAAAGTAATTGCCAAACTTTGACGGAGCAGTTATCAAAATTTGTCGCACTTGGGAATGTTTTATTTAGACTTACAGGTGCATGTGGGGTCTGTCCAATAACCTCTCTTAGTTCCTTTCAAATCTAGTCCATTTGATCATGCTGAAATTAAGCTCATTCTTGCAAATTGCTTCAGTGGAATTCAATACAACCTTTCTAGGAGCCATATTTTTTAGTTTGCTCATCGTGGGGCCCAAAGAACTATGTAAACACATTAAGATGGGTGGTTAAACACTAGGGGAGGCCTCTTTTCATGCACCAAGTGCCCTAGACATTTTAGGCTATAGACTACTAGCAAAGTCACGTTTATGGAATTTGCCAGTAGCTTGTAGCCTGAAATGCCCAGGGCACTTGGTGCACAAAAAGATACCTACCCTAACATATACCTACCCACCCTAACATGTTGGCATAGTCTATTTGGCCCCACAATAAGAACAAGAAAAAATATGGCTCCTAGCAAGGTTGTGGTGAATGCCACTAAAACATTATGCAAGAATGCATTTAATTTCTACATGGTCAAACGGATTGGAGTTGACAAAAATAGAGAGACATTATTGTGGATGGACCCCACGTGCACTTGTAGGTCTAAACAATACATTCCCAGGTGCCATGGATTCTGAGAACTGTTCTATCAAAGTTTGGCAATTTTTTGCTCTCAAGGATCTCAAGTGACTTTACTAGTATCCTACAACCCAGAATGTATGGGGCACTTGGTGCACAAAAATTGACCTCCCCTAGCATTTACCCAGTGACCTTGATGAGTTGACATAGTCCATCGGGCCTCATGATGAGTAGAACAAAAAATATGGCATATACATCAAGCCATATAAGCATGTCCCAAATAAGCATGTCCCAAATAAGCATGTACAAATAGAAAAGGCTCCTTTGGGGTCCACAAACCCCAACAAGAGCTCAACCCATATAAAAAGGCTTCGGCCTTAATTTAAAAAAAATACTGTAAAACATCAAATCTGTATACTCTTGTGAAAAGCCTCTAAGGCCATAAACATTTTTAATATATTTTTTACCAGGAAAGCAATCTAGATCTGCCAAAATTGGTAGTTTTCTAGCAGGTGTATTTAAGATTAGTAGGAGATTTTCAATCTAGAGTGTACACCTTCTCACGTTTTTCTCCTGTTGTTCCTTTGGATGATGTTCACATTCATGTGGACACTTTTGAGGAGATACAATATGGTCATTTAAATCTTGGTGTTCTTTCATTGACTAAGGTTCTAGAGATATATGATGGCATTCCATCTCCTCCATCATCTGCTATTGTGTCTAGAGAGTTTAGTGTTGCTACATCCATGGTTTCTAGTGATTCAGTGCAATAGGATATTCATAGTTTTCCATATTCTTCTACTTGAGATGAGTACTTGATAGGTATTGTAATTTGTTTGTGTCCCATCTTGCAGACTTGGAGGACACCATTGAGGATATCCATCTCCTTTTTAATGTTTATTCTCATGGAGTTGCATCATCTTCTTCTAAGGATGTGATGATGTAACCTTCATGTACCCTCTTGTTCTTTCTTCTCCTCTTCACTTGTCATAGGTTGGCATTGAGTTGCAATATCTTGAGTAGCATTTCGAGGATTCCTTGTCTTTGGATCATGTTCTATAGTAGTTTCCATTAGATCCTAGATTGTCACCTTCTTCAGGCAGGCTAGAGACTTATGATTTGATAGTGGCATCTTTCAGCATCGGTATGGTTACACCTAAGTAGAGTTCAAAGACTTCATACATTTTTGAGTTTTCTTCTTTGATGTTCCTTTCAAAAATGGGAAGAAATCATGCATACATTGTTGGTCTTATTTCTTCCTAAGGGGGGGAATGTTGTTTGACGATCATGGATCATCTTCAGCATTCATTGTTGGGCATCTACCATCAGTGTAGGAGATTCTAAATTAAGGGAGAAGCTAATTTGTCTCTCTTCTTCTCTCTTATGGAGGGACTTTTTCCTCACATGCGGTTTTGTTCTTCTCATACTATAGAAATTACTTTTCTTGTGTTTTCTCTCTTTCGAAGAGGGCTTTTTCCTACGAGTTTTTCTCCTTTTCTCCATTTGTGAGAGATTTTTTGTACATGGGTTTACCTAGCATATCCTATTAGTTGGGACCCATCATTGCATCTTGCATTTGTTTCATTCTCCCTAAGTTGCACTTAAGGGGGGGTGTCAGTGTGAATAGGAGTATTTCTTGTTTGGTTCCCCCTTGTAGTGTGAATAAGGCACATTATCTAACTCGATATTAGTTAGAGTTTATTCACACGTGTTCACATGTTAAGTTAACTTAGGAATCATTCTACTTGCATCTAGATGTTGATAGTTGCTTCTAGTTGTTGATAGTTGTCTTATCCTTTAGTTGTCTCATGTCATAGATTAAGACACTTGTCACATGAATACAACATCTTATCTCTCAAGCTTGCCTTTATAAGAAAGGCATGTCATATCATACTGTAATGGGAGAGTAATGATTGTTTAAATTATTGTATTTGCATTCTTTCTTAGGAATATAACTTATTCTTGTCATTTTCATCTTCTCTTTTATTTGTGCTTTCCACTAGGCTTCTAGATCTTAGGTGGCTATCTCCATATCCAAATCTTACATCTCTATCTCGCTATCTCTCCCCTATATCCCTATATCTATCATCCCTCTACCTCTCAATCTCTCTCCCTATATCTCTATACATTTGCCTCACTCTTGATTTCCCTATCTCTCCCTCTAGGTCCTCTCTCTCTAAACCTGAAACCCCTAAACCCTAAACCCAAGCAACCCTAAACCTCTATTTCCCTATCTCTCTATCTCTATTGTCCCTCTACCTCTCAATCTCTCTCTTGAAACCTCTATCTCCTTATCTCTCCCCTATATCCCTATCTCTCATCCCTCTATCTCTCAATCTCTGTCCTTATGTCTCTATACATGTCCCTCACTCTCTATCTCCTTATCACTCCTCTCTCTCTCTCTCTCTCTCTCTCTCTCTCTCTCTCTCTCTCTCTCTCTCTCTCTAAACCCCTAAACCTTAACCCCTAACACCTAAACTCTAAACCCTAAACCTGAGAAATCCTAAACCCCTAAACCCTAAATAATACTCTTAAAGCCTAACCCCTAACTCATAAACCGTAAACCCAAGCAACCCTAAACCCCTGAACCCCAAATAATGCTCCCAAACCTTAACTCCTAACTCCTAAACACTAAAACATAAGCCCAACCAACCCTAAATCTCTATCTCCCTATCTCTCCCCTATCTCCCTATCTCTATCATCCCTCTACCTCTCAATCTATCTCCCTATTTCTCTAGATATGTTCCTCACTCTTTATCTCCCTATCTCTCCCATCTATCTCCTATATCTCTCCCTATAGCTTCTCTCTCTCTAAACTCTAAACCCTAATGCCTAACCCCTAAACCCTAAACCCTAAACCTGAGTAACCCTAAACCTCTAAATCTTGAATAATGCCCCTAAACCCTAACCCCTAACCCCTAAACCTTAAACTCTAAACCTGAGAAACCCTAAATCTCTCTTTCTCTCTAAAACCTAAATGCCTAAACCTTACACCCTAAATAATGCCTGTAAACCCTAACCCTTAACCCCTAAACCCTAAACCTTTATATCCCTATCTCTCACCTATCTCCCTATATATATCTTCCATCTACTTCTCAATCTCTCTCCCTATGTCTCTAGACATCTACCTCACTCTCTATCTCCCTATCTCACCCTATTGTCTCCTCTATCTCTCCCTATCTGTCTCCTCTCTCTCTCTACCTATCTCTCTCTCCCTATCTCTCTATCTCTCACCTCTCCCTCCCCTATAGTTCCTTTATCTCCCTATCTCTCCCCTCTATCTCCCCCTCTCTCACTCCCTCTCTCTCCCTCCCTCTCTCTCTCTCTCCCTCTCCCTCTCCCTTATTGACAAAGGAAATGGAAACAAGAAAACTAGGACTCTCTTTCTATCTCTCTTTTTCCCTATCTCTCACTCACTATCTCCTTATCTCTCCACTCTCTCCCCTCAATCTCTCCCCTCTCTCTCTCTCTCTTCCTCCCTCTTCCTCTCCCTCTCCCTCTCCCTTATTGACAAATGAAATGGAAACAAGAAAACTAGGGTATACAAAGAGGGATGAGGATATAAATTGGGAGGATGAAATGGAAACAAGATAAAATGAAAGTTAATTGTATGGGAAGAATGATGAGAGGAGAGGTGGAAAATAGTAAAATAGGAAAAAATTGGTTGGATCTAAAGGAAAATTGGAAAGGAAAAAGAAAGCTAGGAAAGATAGGGTTAAGAGGTGAAAAAGAGAGGGGAGGAGGTGGAAAAAGAAGTCAAATGGACACAAAGAGATGAAGATGAATGATACAAGAGAGAGAGAGGTCCATAAAGAAAACAAGATAGAAATTTTGACCAAATATTGTGTGTACTCCCCTATGGTTTACACATTTTTAATGTCAATATGAAAAAATTCCATGACGACTTCAAGTTTTTTAATATCTTTCTAACCATTTTTTTTTTCAAAAGTCTGATAAAATTAAGGTTTCCATCTTCAAGTTCCTTCGCTACTATATTTTTTTAGAAAACTTATGTCTAGTGTTTCTAGTACCATTATTTACATGTTTATCAAAATTTGAAACAAATTATATTTTTAGATTCTAGACTCAATTATATACACAATGAAAAAAATGATTTTTGATTAATTTTTAGAAACTTTGGGGGGTAGCACACTCAAATTTTTATTTTTCAAGATGTGTCCACTTTTGAAAATTCATAAAAAAATCATATATTCATAAAAAAAAAAATAGAAAAAATAGGCATAAACTACATAGTGTTAGCTAAGTTTTCACCACTTGGATTTGTTTAATACTTTAAAAAGTTGACATTTTAGGGGAAGCACATCAGGGACTATGTTATATTTTTCTGAAAAAAAATAAGAGTACTTTGTTTGCTCCCCTATTTGAACTTCTTAATCTCTACTATTTTTTCAAAAAAAATAGTAGTTTTTAAACTAGACTCGGAGCACTACAAAACTTGTTCTTATCACATTTTTTAATTTTGAGAGTGGCTATCTTCAATATGTCATGCAAGAACAGTTTTTTTTATTTAAAAAAAAAGTGGCCTCTTCTCATCCCCTTTTGGTCTCCCATTTCCATGCACATACCCACTTTATTTCTTCATACCCACTTTATTTCTTCTTTGAGCATTAAATCTATTTATGCAACGCTTTTGTCCTTCTATGTAATGATGTTATTTGTAGGTTTTGATCAATTCATGGAGTAACTGTTGGATTATTGGTTGCTAACATCCTCTGATTAAATATTAGTGTTATGTCGGATACTTTCAAGTTGTGATAGGTGTAGTACAAATGGCGACATAAGTATCTTTCTCTCTATATTCTGGATTTATTCACTAGATGTATGGGTTAATCAATTTCTCTTTGGTATTATCTATTCAGAATTAACCTGATCTATAGGATTGTGTTTTATTCTTATATCACTTCAGAGTTTTTGTGAAATAAATAATGGTTTGCATGTATTAATTTTTGTGTAAAATCCAAATGGTGTGTGTTGGTTGTTACTCTAAGGTCTTTCTTCACCGTTTCTTATGTAACTGCCTCATTTGCAAAGTTAGGGTTTGATCTTCTAATAGTTATTAGTTGTTAAGGTTGTTAGATGTTATTTTTTTATGCATTAGTATTGCATTGATAGCGATTAGATATGTTTTTGTCATTGACTGTAATAGTTAATTTTTGATATCATTAGTTAATACATTTTGTATGGATTGAAAGTCATGAATTACATGTGGAACTTTTGATATTTTACTTGTTAATATGTTTAATGGAAATTGTGACCATTGTTTATATTCAAGATCTAATATTAAATGTTGTTTTATTTTGTCTATTTATTCTAATCGTTTAAGAATTTTTTTTAGTTGCCAAGTGTTTGTTTGCTGTTATGAATGATAGCAAAGATTCTTTTGTATTACGAATCTGTTAAATAGCAACTAACGATGAATTTACTCTTTCATTGGGAGGATGCAATCATGCCTATCTTCACTGCATAAATAGGTGATTGATGGAGAAATGCCTTGCAGTTCACATTCACCATGACATTTGATATAGATGCGGTGGTTTTAAAATATCCCACTTGTTTAAGCCCTAAATTTGTAGTTTTTTCAACCATTATATTATTTGAGAGTTCAACGTTTGATGTAAAGATCATTTTACCCAAATTTACTGAAGAAAAGGGACTTGTTAACCTAAGTAGAAAAAATATCATGTAGGTTTGAGAGGTTGGGCATCGCCATTTTATTTAGTACTATTGATTTTATCAATAACACGTTTTGTGTATGTTTATGGTGATTAGGCCATCAATATTCTTCTTGTTTATTACAAAGGTTTTGTTGAACACAATGGGGTGCTAAAAGGGTGTAGTGAATTAGCACATTTAAAAACTTTAGTCAAACATTTATTAATAAAACTGAATATTTTTGAAAACATGAAAGAAAACATGCAAATCAAGAGTCAACACATAACACTAGTATTTTTATATGGAAAACCGTAAAATAGGAAAAAACCACGGTGAGGATTAGCTCACAATATAATATGCTCACTGCAAAAGATATTACAAAACATTGTTTTAGGACTTCAACCCAAGGAATCTACTACTCCCTGATTTACAACTTTGATTTAGGGTTATAACCCAAGGAAGCTACTACTCCCTAAATGATCAACTCACTGCTATTACAATGATAATAAATATATAAGAACTTCTATGAAGAACACATATGTTATATGTTGATGGTGTCGTTTGCTATTTTTTCTCAATATCTACCTTCAAACTGATTTTGCACATTTCATATCTTTATTGCTCATTTGTATTCACATTCACCTTAAAAATTACCTTCCAAATGAATTAGATATTCTATATATATCCTCTGCAAGATCTTGAAACATTGATTAGGTCGGTATCTAAAGCAATATTGAATGTAACATGTAGCTAGTCACTAGTCAGCCTTAACACATGAAAAATGATGACAAAATTGTTTCGGATCTCAATGAAAAATATCAAGACACACCTTTCCATACTATTGACCTATTTTCCTATGCCCAAAGTCCAATAGTTCACCTTGAAAATCTCCTTGAAATGCCTTGGAATATATCCCTATAGGCCTTAAATCCTTTAAACCTTAGTGCTTTGCCTTAAAAAAATCCCTAATTTCCCCATTGAGAACCCATGCAAAAAACCCAGAAAAACCCAACCTTCAAAGTATACTTTTATTTTCTCCATCTTCATACTTAGTTGTCTTAGTATGGATATCTGTTGTCTAAATATCGAGATATTTTCCAATATCCAGATCTTAGCTAATGTTCAGATATTATCTTAATATCCAAACCTTAGCTAATATTTGGGTCTTAGTCGATATTCGAACCTTAGTTAATATCCAGATATTATTTTAATATCCGGACCTTAACTAAGATCTAGATGCCTCCTAAATGTTCAGACCTTAGTCAATATCTGGATGTTATCGTAACATCAAAAAAATTTCTAATGTTTGGATCTTCCCCAATGTTCATATCCTTAAGCAAATGTCTTGATGACATCATCTGGTCCCCTCCCCAAAGAAGTGCATATGACGATGATGTCATCCAGACATTTTGTCACCAACATATTATCCTTTAGTGCTCATATCTTAATGACATCATCTAAATACACTCTCTAACAATGTTCTCTATGCCAATGACATCATCAAGATATTCAGGGGAGGCATATTAAAAGTTAATATCTAGACATCAGGTATCCATGCGGAAGATGAGCTCTCCATGTTGTGAAGGTAAATTTGATGGGTTTATCTAGATATGGGGATATAGAGACTATTGTGTTTGGCCAGGTTATATCATTTGGATATTGGCAAAGATGCAGACCTTGGGGATATTCATGGATATCCATATGCCTGTTGACCGCAACTTTGACCGCAGATATCTCTTACATCTCAAGGAATTTCTACATGATCCAAAAGACAAAATTGCTTAGAATTCATGATCTAAATATGGTTATCCACACTTTGAAATTTCATGATCTAAATATGGTTATCCAAAAGACAAAATTGCTTAGAATTCATGATCTAAAATTTCTTACATCTCAAGGGATATCCACACTTTGAAATTTTGATCTAGAATTCATGATCCAAATATGGTTATGCATGTTTGGATATTAAGATGGTCATTGACTGAAGATGGAATGTGCAGACTCAACTAACAAGACATATCAAAGGTCGACTTAAATTGTTGTAAAAGATTTCAAAAGGTGGATATCTTGCATTGATGGTTGCATGTGTATGATTCAATAGTTTGTATTAATGGCACAAATATCTTCTAGCCACTCAATGAATCTAGATATTTTTTGCATTGAATTCTTACAGGTAGACATCCCTTCTAGAGAGGAAATATCTCTAATAGGCACATGGGTGTATTCCTTATAGTAGGTAATGCCACTCCATTTGTAAATGCTATATAAAGCATGAAATGTAATGTATTTAGGTTGGCATTTTGGTCTAAAAACCATATCTCTTACAATTTTGACCACACCTCTTGGATAATAGAAATTAGATTTTTACCTTCTCCTAAATTATTCTTTGCTTTATGTATTTCTCTATTTGATCTCCATCTATGAATGCATCTTTCCCCTTAGATTTCATTTAGTTTATCTTACCTCTACAAGTAGTTCATGATTTATGTATGTTGGTCTATTGGATATTGTTATTCTGTGCATACATGGTTGTTTTGAGGGCCTTCCCATATTCAAACTTAGAGTATCATCTCCCTTTACTTTTAGTTTTACTCCCTCTTCCTTATTTCATGAACAGGTGGATAGATTAGGTTTAGTCTTAGGACCGCTGAATCTTTCATTTAGTAAAGGAACCAACCTCTCTCTAGAGACCTAAAACCCTTCAACACTGGGTACAAATCTATGTGACAATAGTTTGTGGCATGCCTGATGGGACTATAAGCATAAGCAATCAAAGAATCAAGCTAAGGATCTAGTGTTCTTCTCAGCGCTCTACATCTTGGCAGACATTTCCTACACTTGGCGACTCCGCATGTGTCTGGTTCTAATTAGCACCATCTTTTATGCCTGTGCAAACTAGGGCATCTTGAAGAGGTAACTTTAAATTTATTGAACTATCTGTTGTTGCTTCAAGGAGGAGGTCTAAGTTATCTAGGTCTCCTATGAGAAGGAACAACAACCTTACCTTACCTCATTCAAAGGCTCAATGTTTCAATATAATAGAAGAAGCTTGAATGTTCCTAGACTGAATTTGAATATCCCTAGGATGGTAAGGAAATTGCCTTTTTTGACCTTTAATAGAGGAAGTCTGTTAGATTTGGCTGCATACAATGATATACCTACCATAGCCTTGAAAAGTGTTTCACCCTTCATGGGTGATGGTTCTATTACTGCTACTGAGCATATCAATGACATATCCATTGTATGCTAAGACCATCATATACAACATGAAGATGTTGCAGTCTGGCTCATGGTATCATCTTTTAAGGGGAGAGATTGTCAATGGTTCAGAAGCCTGACCCCTGCATCCATACATACCTTGGACAAGCTAGGAGAAGCCCTCTACATACAATTTGGAGAGAGGGCAGACAATGTTTCATTGCTTGAGTAGTTGACAACCATCAAATGAGCTCCAAGTGAGATGCTAACTAAATTTAAATTTAGATTCTAGATGATGTGGGAGAGGATTCCATCCACCCTCATGAAATCTCCATAAGGTGTTTTTCTATACTTTTTAAGAGATTTCAATTCTAACATTACAGTGATGATGCAATCCATGAGTGTTGAGACTCTACTAGCTGGCTATGAGACAACTCTAAAAGCTGAAAACTACCTAATACAAGCTGGGAAAATTCCTCCTAGACCTCATGTTCCCCTTTTCCAAGAGCTTCCATCCTCATCCCAGCAGCCTATTATTGCTCCCATCCTAGAGCCTAAAGCTTCAATGCCCTCTCTTTCATAAGAAGAGAGTGATCTTAGGACCCTAATGGCCAATCTGACCAACAAAGTGAATAGTATAGCTATTCAAACTACTCCAAAGCCTCATCAAAATTATAGTTAGGGGCAGTCATATAATTCAAATTGGAGCCAAGGGTATAATTCCAATAGAAATTAGAACTAGAATCAGTGGTTACCGACAAAGATACCAAAATCCTCACTCTACACAACCTTTACAAACAATCTGACCTGTTCAAAAAATACTAGCTGTGAATCCAGTTAGGTCTTTAGTCCCTACTTAAAATAATTTGGCCCAAGAGGTAGATTGGTGCTATCCCTATAACAAACCTCATAATTAGTCCTCTTGTGCTTTTGGAGCACAAGTGAGGGCTTTTATGGTGCAAAACTTTCACACCTAGCATGCATCATTATCAGAGGAAGCTGATAACAACCCTCAAGTATCAAACGAGGCTACTTCTGATGCCAACATGATGCTATGGATTGCAGAAGATTTTTGTGTTGTCAATCAGCCTATGGACAATGTTGTTTTTCCCATTGCAGACAACATCCGGTCAAAAAAGAGGTAGTTGGAGGCTAGTCTCATGGCTGCTGTGTTACAAAAATACCTGTTCCAAAGGCAAAAGTGGCTAGTCCCATGATCCCAGTCCAAAGAAGAAAAGCTACCACTACAAACGATATTTTACCAAGCTTAAAAGTTCTTGAGTAAGATGCTAAACAAAAAAAGAAGGGAACATGGATTCCATCCATGTACAAGGCAGACATTGTTCCATTAAACATTGTGGAGTAGATGAAGAAGACAAGTATAAATGTATCAATGTTGGAAGAAATGTCAATCCCTTCTCAGAGGGATTTATTGCAAGAAGCCCTAAGGCACTTCCCATCAACTGAGTTAGCAGCATCAGATTTATGATCAAAATAGAAAGAGAAGGCTCCTGTCAGTCTTGTGCAACCATGTGAAGGACAAGTGAGTACAGTCAAGAAACCATCTCCTTTTTACTTGTCTTTGATCATTGCCAAGTTTTTAGTACACAAATGCATGATTGATTTGGGGGCCAATGTTTTAGTTATTCCTAAGAAGATAGAAGATTCATTAGGCATTAAGTATACCCTCATTTCATCAAGAGTATTACAATTAGATGGCACCTTTGTGAACACTATAGGAGTGATCAAGGGACTGTACTTGACTCTACATGCATGTCAAAATGTGCCTTTCAAGAAAGACATTTCTGTCATTGATCTTCCTCCTTTCTTTGCCATCTATTTGTCAAGGGTTTTCATGGCCAAGGTATGTGGCTACCTTTCCTCTAACTAGTCTCACATGCTACTGAGGACCAGATATGGCACATGGTTCATCATCAAGGCTGAACCAATTTCAAAGTATCATGTGGATAATTATGACCATAGTGTGGTGAACCCACATGGTATGATTTAGGGTGAGGAAGTGCATGAACTAGAGCCTATTGAGGTAGGACCTCCTCCTCTTCCTATCCCTGGTCTATTTCTTGATGACTGGGCAAGAGATCATGAAAATTTTGATCCTTACAATACTACTAAGGCAACTAACTTGGGCAACTACACGATCCATGAAGGGGATTCTTCATTCCCTTTTATACATAAGCCAAATGATGACTCCAATGGCCCATAGAAGATGTTTATTGATGGTGCAAAGAGCAAAAATGGAGCTGGTGCAGATGTTTTACTAGTCTCTCTTACCGGTAAGAAGTTACATTTTGCTCATAGGTTGTATTTTTCTTGTACGAATAATGTAGCAGACTATGAGGCATTGGTCCATGTCATGTTGATTGCTGAAAAAGAAAATATTAAACATCTAGAGATCATTGGTGATACTGAATTGGTGGTCAACCAAGTTAGAGAGAGAAGTGCAACAAAAAACCATCTTTTAAGAGCTTATAGACATAGAGTTTGGAACTTGTTTGAGAGTTTTGATGCTCTCAACTTGTAGGTAATCCCAAGAAAACTAAATGTTGATGCCAATCAATTGGCAATGGTGGAGGCCCAATTTTCTCCACCTACAAACTTGTTTCAAGGTTTGGATCAACATGTGAGGATTGTTTTTAGACTGTCCATTACAAATAATGATATCCATTGGTAGCTCTTTGACATCAATAAATAGATTGCAAGCTTCAATTTAGAACAAAGTAGAGTTTTCTTCCATAGTGCAACCTAGGTTGCAAGAATACTATGGTGATGAAATCATCCAGCTCAAATCAAACAAGTTTCCCAAGTGTCTAGTCACCCATGAGGCCATCTTCAATTGTGATGAAGAGTTCAAGGGTGAAAGGAATAACATGACCTTCAAGAGAGAGGATTTACTAGAAGGTAAATGTCGCCAAGGACAAGGAGTTACTACTTGAAAATGTGTGTGGTGATGTAGAGGAGCAAGAGTTCATAAAGCTTGACTATCTCAAATAGATAGGGACATTGAAGGCTCTTTGAGTATTAGTTATCCACACTATCTAGATAGCATATAGCACATCAAAAATAAAAAATAAAAAATTAAAAAATTAAAACAAAAAAATTATTAAAAAAATCAAAATAGTAAAGAGAAATCATTCATCCAATGGTGAAAACCATTTTTATTGCACCTTGGATAACTACCATGATGAAAACCCATTTGTGGCCATCAGGTGTAAATTGATTGTCGATAAACTTTGGGGTGAGTTATCTCATCTATCCCATACCCACATATTTTTTACCTATCATCATAACCCATCATATCCATATTTCCTTGTTATCATTCCCCTTCGTCATCCCTCCTACTTAACTTGGATCTTGATAATTATAACGTTGATCTTGATAAGGACTAAGGTATGATTTTGATATATGCTTTGATAAATGCTTGACATAGACAATCCTATTACAACATATTATTTTTACATCTTATGCCATTTTCTATATCCTTTAGACTAGATCCCAAACAAAATTTGTAGAATAGGGGCATGTTATTCATTTGTAACATAGTCCTAGGAGGTTACATCCTACATCTTGCCATTCATCTTTTCTATAAATCTCCTTTCACTAATCCCTTCACCCATCCATCTACAATTGTCCTTTCCATTCATTATCTCTTAAATCACCATCCAATCCAATAAGATCGTCAGCCTAAATTGACCACCTTTCTCCTTCCTTGTTTGTAGACTTAGTGCTCGCTTGTCACTAGTTATCATATAGAGACCACAATCCTATCCAAATGCAATCCCATCCTAATCCACTAAAATCTAGTGTGATTCCATCAAAAGCAATGGAGTGCATCATCAATCCCAAGCAATCCATTGCAATCATTCAAAGCAATTCAAGCAAATCCTCATCCCAAGAACTCCAATGCAATATTCCCAATCTTGATAACCAATCCTAATCCATACAAATCTTACCAAGCAATCTATCCTATCATCCAAAATCACTCCATTGATCATGTTTCTAGCCTTACTACAAATTAGCCTCAACTTAATCCAATTAATAGTCATCGTCATTGGATATATCATTCCCAATCCTCGTGTTGTTCATTGGGATATATCATTTTTACAGCAACAACACAATCCTTGCATTGTTCACAGGATATATCATTCCCACATTAAAACTCTATCATCATCATCATCATCAATCAATAAAATCATTGATATTTAGCCTGACCTACGGAAACATCATGTTTGTCTTTGTTTCTGAAACATTTTATGCATTCTTTCTTGTTTTGCTTGTGTGTGTGTTATCATTTTGTCTTGCATATGTGTCAGTCCTTGCAACGTACCTACCACAATGTCATCATGGTCTTTCATATCATGGTGTCATTCAACATATTCTTTCTTGCAACTTTAATCCTTTATACATTTGACACATCATCACCTTGATCTTTATATGATGGTGCCTACCATTAGGTGCTATATCAAACATCAGGTTGCTCATACCAACTCAACCTGATGAGCCTTTTTCCCATTATTTTCATCCTATCCCCTAGTCTGATCTTTCATTTTCATCTATTTCAAGATCCTACTCATGTCCTTCACACCCACCTATACTCCTAAGGGGGCATCATCCCATCCTTCTTTTTATAAGCCCCATCCTTTTTCTACCATCTATATTTTATTCTTCTTTGAAACAACATTACTTCGCAAGAATCGTCTCAAAGATGGGCAAAATGTAGACACCTAAATTTGACCACTTCATTCCAAAAAAAAGTCCTCATCCCCTACATTGACCACTTTATTTTTAAACCATACTAATTATCCTCGAATAATCCTAAATTATCCTAATCGATGATTAATTATCCTTTTATCGTCCTGATTTTATCCATTATCCAAACTTGAGCCTATCATTATCCCTAATTATCTCCATTTATCCCTAATCATTTCCCCTAAGCTATAATCCATTTTCCTAAGTCATAAATTCCCTTCCCCACACATGATTTAATTAATTTTATTACTTAAATCCCTCCAAAACTACTAAAAATGAATAAAAGAAATTAAATATTAATTTTATTCTCATCCACATATCTTATAACCAATTCATAACCATCTCCCAAAAATTTTAAAAATCAATTAATAACCCTTATGCATTTCTCTCTCTTATGATCTTTCTTAACTTGGCATATACTTTCTCATGTCCTTCATGCTATGTTTCCGTGGTTAGGACGGATGAGAGATCACTTAACCTAATCCAACTTACACTCATTTAAATATACACTTGCTATCATCCATGGTTAGGAGAGATGAGAGATGACTTAACCTATTCCAACTTACACTCATTTAAATATACACTTTCTATATTTCATTGAAGTAACCTAATACGTATCATTCCAAGGGTGATTCTATCTTTACTCAAATTTGTAAAACTTTGGGATTGATGAAATTTTCTAGTATATTCTCATTTGGGATTTTGTTATTTTTTAGTTCATTTTTATGATGTTCAATATAATAGATCTTTTGTTGACATTACATAGCTTTCATTCTCTCTTTCTTTGAAAACTTGGTAATGTACCAACACTTGTTCTGCAAACTACTTAGTTTTCCTCATCTGCGCTCATGCCTTTCTTAAAGGCCATCTCACAAAGCTCTCAGAGCACATCTACCATACTATGTTTTACACCCTATAATTTTTTGACATGATAAAACAAATTCGACATGTTTCAAGACTATCATTTTCTAAAAATGCCCAGACAAGGTTCTACTTACTAATCGATGTAGGAGCACCCTGGTGCACATGCAATCCTGCATCACCAAAAAGAATTATTAGTTCAGTTTTGGTTTGATTGCAATTTAGTTTGTAGTTCACTTGTGCTTTTTTAGATGTTGGTAGTGTTCTTGTGGTTGACATCAACTTTGCGTCATCTTCATTTGACATCTTTTTTGTTCAGCATGTGGGTAAAGTATTGATGGAGTCATCATGATTTGATGTTGCTAGGATATTTGTTTGTGTTGAACATGAGTTTCTGAGTGTGGTTTGAAATCTAGAAATTACTTTAGCTTTTGATTACATGAGATAGGGTAATTTACCATGATTACCTTTGAAATTTATTTAAATTCCAAATATCATGTGTTATGGCATATAGTTTCCTTTCCCAGGTAACCCAATTGGTGGCTTTTTGTTGTTCATAACAATACAAAAGCAAACTGATGATATGTTTGAAGGAATTTGGCATTTAAAAATTTAGAAATATACATTTTGGTGGAAATAAAAGGCCACGATGGAGCCCATTCCCATATTGGTGTCTACCTTTCTTATGTCTCTATAGAGTGGTCAGTAGATCAATAGATGTTTGGTAATGTTTTTGTAGACATCTAAAAATGATCACAACCATTTTCATCCACCTACGCAATCCAATCCTACTTGGCCTACATCATTCCATTTGATACAATTATTAATTAAATAATTATTAATTATTTAATTAATTTATTCTGTATTTTTCTTCTATTATAAAAATCAAATTCCTCTACTAACGTTTGAAAATAAAATATTTTTTGACTATAGTTCATCCCAAAAAAATTAAATAAATTATCATATTTGTTTAATTCCTATTTTGTTTACTTTTGATTACTTTTTGTAATCATAATTATTTATTTCTAATCCATGTGCACATAAATTAATTTTAATTAATTCATTATTACAAAACCCCATGTTTCTAGAAGTCCACTTGTCATCCAATGTACACACATGTACATGACAAGTGGTACTTTGCAAGCATGGTAAAATCTTGCATAAAGTGTAGATTTGTTCTATTTCTTCCACCCCACTCCATGTGTTACTATTCATGCTAATTTAAAATTACATGCGGCACTATTTGAACACTATTATTCTAATTTTAAATTCCACATGTTCTCTCCATAGAATTTAAAATTCCTCACAAAATCTAACCCTTACCTTTTCATAAATGAGTCCTTACATATCATACACCTACCCAATCCTAGCCATCCATCCATCAAACTTGCAATATCATCCATTGATCATCCCTTGAATCTTGAACCAAAATTCTCATCCAATCCAATCATGCTATTTGTCCAATTCTCCTTGCTTGTGGATCCTCACTCAATCACAACCATTGATCTTCCAAATTGATCCGAGCCCTCCAATCCTATCCCTTAAAATCTATAAATTGAGGCCTCCACCTCCCATTTCAACAAGCCATCATATGCAAAGTTACTCTGCCAATTTGAGTGCTCAACATAGCTAGAATTAGTGCAATTCTAAGTAGTTTAGTCATAACATATATCAAATCTTAGGGCATATAACTACTAATAGGCTTAGATAGGGTGTAATTGGTATAGTTAGTGTGTTAGTAGTTTAGCCCAATCTTGAGGTCCCTTGGACTTGGGATTGGGTACATTTTACGATAGTTTGCATCTAATTTAGGATTCCATTTTCATAGGTTAGACATTTTGGCACACCTAGTGGGACCCCACCACCTTTTAGGTAACAAAATTTGCATGAATTGTATGCTTTTTCTTAGGACAGGTCGGATTAGTGCCTAAATTTTGTAGAGTAGCGCCTAGCCAATACATCATTGCCTAGCCCTACAGATTAGCGCCTAGCCTAACATAAGGTAAAAGCACTTATTTTTCATGGGTTTTTTGTCAATTTTAGTATTTTATACTTGCATTATGTTTTAGATGATGTTTTACTAACTTTTTGGATATTTAAGCTTTGTTTTATAGGAAACATCCATTTTACAAAGGGGATGTGTTGTCTATCCTAGATTAGTGCCTAGCACTGCAGATCAATGCCTATATAGTGAATCAGTGCCCAACCCTGAACATTGGTGCATGTCCTTGTTTTGCATAAAACTAACATTTTGTGTGTTTCCTTTGTTAACTTTGGTTTTTAGTAGTGGTTTTTAGGCTTTTGACTATCATTGTGTGTAGGTCTAACTCTTTGTTTTGAAGAAAAAGTTCATTTAACAAGGGGAAACTCTACCAAAACCAAATCAGTACCTATCATAGTGGATGAGTGCTCAGTCCCATGGATCAGTGCTTATCCTTAGTTAATATATTAGATCCTATTTTTCTATTTTAACACTTAGCCTTCTGAATTAGTGCTTAACCTAAAAATTAGGTTTTTTGGACTAATATTTATCTTGCAGCCACATTCGACCATCCAAGACCTAAAAAATCCAACTACTAACAGTTCTTGTAGAGTTTTGATAGCACAAAAACACTTATTTTTGGTGTGCTAAAATGAACCTTGTGTGTTAGCATAGAAAACATTTACTTTTGGTGCACTAAAATGAACCTTGTTTGCAAAAAACAAATCTAGGAACATTTAAATTTGGGCTCTAAAAGAATGTAGATCTTGTTTGGTATGTCTTATGTACTTGCACATTTATGTTAGTAGAACCCAAGGGATAGGATCGAAGTATCCTCTCCCCTCTCATTTTATAAGGATCTTGGGTGAAGAGAAATGGTTCTACACTCTTCTTTTTCATTTTCTTAGAGTGGGCCTGCCTTTGAGACACATCCACAAGGAGAACTCATTGGTGACCCCAAGTAGTACTTTCATTTGGTTCGCTATACAAAATAGGATAAGGTGAAAGCCAAGTCCAAATCGGTATTAGTTCTTACTGTACAATGCTAATTCGAAAGGAGGTGTACCTTGTGTATATGATACTCCTAGTAGGAATAGTTAAAACCTTAAGTGGTTTGTTGGATGCTCGTAACATGTCGATCCCCTGAATGTTCCCCCACTAAACACCTTAGGTTAGAAGCCTACCCTTTTTTGTCCTCTTGGCATTTTGTTCAAGATAAGGGCATAGCTTATTTTGCCCCCAAATATTAAGTGTTGTGGCGTATAGTTTCCTTTGCCAGAGGAAACCCAATCAATGGGTTTTTGTTGTTCATAACAATATAAAAGCAAACCAATGATATGTTTGAAGGAATTTGACATTTAAAAATTTAGAAGTATACATTTTGGTGGAAACAAAAGGCCACGATGGGGCCTATTCCCATATTGGTTTCTACCTTTCTTATGTCTCTATAGAGTGGTCAGAAGATTAATAGACATTTGGTAATGTTTTTTGTTTAATTCAACTTAAAATATCAATGAATTGCCATGTCATGGCTCCAAAAAGGTGATGTTTCGTATGTTGGAGGGAGATCCTTTGATTCCATGGTTGTTTACACATTAAATATAAGGAAGCATAAAATAGAGTGATGGGTTCGGACAAGGGAGAAAGACATAAAAATGAGTTAATAGCAGATTAATGAGGACATTTGGGAAGAAAAGGGGCAGGCTCTGTCAAATCAATGACCAGCGATGCATAAGAATGAACATTAAAGAGAGGTGGGTTGAGTGGAAGCATCTAGCACCGTAGAAGAAAATGAAGGAGTAAATGGGCATATGATGAGAGGCGTCGCCAAAGGGCAAATTAAAAAAAGGTGAGCCTTAATTGACATCTATTGTTGTTTATTGTCATCGGTATTAGAGAGTCCCCACAAAGATGAGGTGGGAAAGGTAATTGGATTGTAGAAGGAGGAAAGAATCATATGGATTGCAAACCAAATAAGAAGATATAAATTACTCTTTCTTTGTAGGTTGCAAGTGGAATTTAGAAGGAGGAGAAGAATTGAATCATTTCACAAAAGAAGATTGAATGAGATTGACATCGACTCCATTGTTTTGTTTGCCAAACATCAAATTTGGACAATTGTTTGCTGTGAATAAATAATAAAGTGGAAGTTGTGAATCTTCGCATAAAATGTCTATGGAATGATTGTTTAATTGTTTGTAAATTGACCTTGGTTTATTACCGGATTGTGATATTCCAAATTGGCAATCCCATAGGACTCTTGATTCTTGACTGCGTCACTAATCATTGTTCATATTTTCAATAAATTCCCTATGCACCATCATTGTCTTTCTACAACATGTTATACTTGGATGGCTTTAAGATACTAAGGGGATATGATGTTAAATTTAATGAATAATCATACAAAACAATGTAAGAGGAGAAAGAGTTTAAATAATAGAAAATTAACATCTACAATTAAAATTTAATGTTCCTTTACCATTTTTCCTAAAATAAAATACTATGAAAATTAAAATAGTAAATTTTTATTTTAATAGAATATAAATTAAATATTTCTAAATGCTACTTATTGCAAATAATTAGTCATATTATTTAACTTTATATTCAATTAAATTACACTTGTATATATGTTGGTCTATACATGCTACAACTTCCACATACAATCAACTGCCATGTTTCATGTTTTGAATCCCTTCCTATAATGAGGAATGATACATTCTACAATGCATTGTGATTGTCATTAGTCTTTCCAAGATCTTGTAATCAATTACTTAATTTAGCTAATTGGAATGGAATTTGTCAAACCTTTCACGTATTCAACAAGTTATAATTAGAATACAATTTGTCAAACCTTTGGGATGTAAACTAATTAGGGTCTCATTGCAATAATACAAAGTAGTAAAATGGTATAATAAATCAGAGAGACTCAAGAATTGGTTATATTAGACTAAAATTCACATTTTATCACATTAACCAAACAAATATTAAATGAAACTTAGAATCAACTAACCAATTCATGAATAGTATTTACCAATAAATCAGTTCCACATCAATAGTAAACAAATATTTAATCTAAGAAAAAAACTTCAACTACAAAACACATACTATTATTACAACACTACAGATACTCCCACTAGGTGGTACTTGTTTAAAATTGTTTTCATTAAATATATGAACGTCTATAAAACAAAATGCATGTCTAGTTTGCTTTAATAGGTAAGTAGAGGTAAAAGGAATTAATTTGAAATATAATTATATAAATGATAATTATTTTGGTTAACTAGAAAGAAATTTATTATGGGATTTATTTTTATTAAATAAATGTAATTATCAATAAATTAAAAAGTTAAAAATTCTAAAGGAGAATTTAGTGTTAACAAGAATTAATTTATTAAATAGAATCCTACATAGAGATAGTTTATAGTTAATTTACTATTGCATTTTTTGATGACATGCCCATAATTACTAGGCTTTCAAGGGATTTGAATATAGGCATTTTAATTTCTAACTGTCAAATTAGAATATATAGTAAAAAATAAATTCTTAAATAGAATCCTACATAGAGATAGTTTATAATTAATTTTCTATTGCATTTTTGGATGACAAGCCCATAATTACTAGGCTTTCAAGGGATTTGAATATAGGCATTTTAATTTGTAACAATCCAAATAAAATATAAAGTAAATATTGTTCACGTGATAAAAGAGAAAATTTAGAAAAACATTATTTATTTTTTTGGTTTATGTTGTTGCTTAAGTTTAGGGAGCAAACTCCTTCATTTTAGTGTTTTTATTATAGTAAGAATAGTATTTCTCCCCATAAGACCTCAAAATTTTTGGTCAATCAATTTTTTTTTGTTAAGTAAGTGTCACCATGGGGGTGACACCATTTCTATTATAGTATAAGCATAATAACATAATATCATAGGCAAGCTCTAGTGAGCCTGCATACAGTATAGAAGGCTCTAGTGAGCATGCTTTCCAATACATATAAAAACTATTTAGTTGTGCCATAGATAATGCATGCCTTCAGCCAATTCAAAGGCTCTCTCCAGACATGGGGGGATAGTAAATCTCCATTCTAACTCAGAAAAAAGCAAAAGGTTTACATATTTTTATCTCGTATTACTTGCTGGAAGATATCCAAAGTAGAGGCTATGACTTTCTTCTTCTGAACAACTCCTGCATTGAAGATTCCACCCATCAGTTCATAGGCTAGTTTTTTTTATTAAATTTGGATATGGTCATCCTTACTTTCTCCTTCATCGACTCCACCACGTATTTGTTGGCCATTATCTTGGCACTTTATTTTCTACTGAAGATGAGCATGACTAGCATCAAGAACTCTTCGTAAATGGTCTCGTCATGCATGTCTTCTCCTGTGAGCTTGTTCGATCCGATGACCTTATTGATGGCCTCTAGTGTTTTTGCATTCCTGATTCTGAATAGATGCCTCGGTTGGTCATCTAAGGATTCTATCTCTTCCTCGAGGGCTTCTTCCTGCTCCTCCATTTTCTCTTCCTTAGCTTCCTTTGAGGTCGTATTTCCTTCCTCCTCATTTGATGATTCCTTTACCACTTTCTGGCATTTACAGATATAGTTGAAGTGCATTCTTTCAGCCATTGTGCTTTGGGTGTATGCTATGGGCTTTCCTTCCTAAAATAAGCATGAAATCACAGGTTTCCATCTTGATGCAAAAATATGATTGTCTGTTCTCTCCCGCAATTGAAATGCTATTACTTCTGTGTGTTAGAGATTATGGATGCATTCTCCATAGGTAGATTAGACTGGAATGACAACTCCATCAACTTTTTGACAGGATGTGATATGTTCTTGTTGAAGTTCACATTCTCTATTGGGAAGGAAATCAGTAGCTTTATTTCCTTCTCTGAGGATGTGACATATAGTAAAATTTAGATCTTCCAATGATTACCAAATGGCCTCCGCTATATGTTTTAACTTTCAATCTGATACCTTCCCCTCTTTGATTGCATTGATACATAGTAAGGTATCCCCTTCGATGTCTATTTTAGACAAGTTCATTTCTCTACATAACTAGATTCCAGTGAGTAGCGCTTGAAATTTAGCCTAATTATTGGTGCCATCAGGGAGATTTTTCATTAATACCCACACAACCTCTCCTTCCAAGTTTCTTATGATTGCACCCGTACCCAAGCTTCCCAAGTTCCCTTTCGCTGCTCTATCAAAATTTAATTTTAATCTACCAGACAAGGGAGGGCACCATGAGATGTTTTCCCTGCTCGGCTTAGAGACCCCATCCATTGCCTTGAAGTTTTCTGGTACTTTCAAATCTTCCCATCTCTTAGAGGCCTCCCCATCCATTTAATGAATGGTCTCGAGAGGTTTGGTCAATAAAAAATATTTGGTGCAGGAGCACCCCTTCATTAAGCCAATGCTACAACTAAGGAAGAAGCGTAAAGTCCTAATAGGTTGTTAGGTTTTGTGCATTCAAATGTAATAAGGTCGGTTTGACCAAATACAAGTCATTGTAGTTTGGATTTCAGTTCTTGTTGTAAGTCCCTAGGGACACCTGTCGATCTGTAATGGCAGGTTGTTAGTTAGTCAGTTGCATCTCCCAGCCACTTGGAATTGTCTCCTAGCCGTTGGGAATCATGATTAGTACTACTGATAGCACAGAGTTAAATACCCTAGATTGGGTTGATTTCATGAGATGGTGAAGATAGATGTTCTGTAGACAGATTGAATTGTATTGAGGAGTACAACTGTGATATCAAACATTTGTATTCATCTCTGAAAGCATAATAAAGAGATCTTGTTTTTGTTCCTTCCTTGCATTTGATCCCACTGTGTAATCAATTTTCTTGATTTACAGTTGAAATGGGGTTTTAACCCATTCCACCAGGTGATTACTTCATAATCGGTGGAATGGCTATGTATATTAGTTTATGTTTTTGTTTGTTTTTCCTATTTGTTCATTTCATGTTAGCACGATTGATTGGCAGCATGCTATAATGAATCCTAGCATCTACATGTGCTAGGTTGATGAAGTGTTTAAGTTTGTTTGTTTGTAGAAGAGTAGAACAGTGAATTCACCAGGGTTGAATAGATTGAATCGGCGAATTTGAAGTGGTTAAAGTTTTTAGTGGTCGAACCAATTCCAATGGTTCAGAGGTTCATTGGTTCAATAGAGGCAGAAGGAAGCATCGGTGTGAAATCTACTATCAGGCGAACAGTATCAGGTTCCACCGATAACTCAAGTCGGGCTGAAATCATTCAATTAAACTGACTTGAAAAGTTCAAGGGTTCCAGTAGTTCAACAATGTTTGAACTAAGTGATCGATATGCTTAAGTCTGGGCTGAAGCCTTTGGTCAAACCAAAAGCGGAAGGTTCAACGGCTCGATGTTCAATAGGTCCAAAGTGATTCGTTGGTGTAAGCAGTGCATGGGCTGAAGGAGTTAAGTTAGCAAATAATAGAAAGAGTTAGCGATAGTTGAACCGATGGTTGAACCGGTTCAACGAGTTCAGTGGTTCAGCGGGTGGCGAAGGTTCATTTAATGCGTCAGTTCAACAAGATCGATGGGTTCCTGCAGTTCAACAGTGCAACTAAGGGTTGCCGATAGTCTTTAAAGCTAGTGATAGGAGAGTATTGAACCGATAGTATTGGGTCAATGGTTCGCAGGTTCAACCAAAGCATTAGTTCAAAATTTTAAGTGGTTTCCACCTGTCTGCTGTCTGCTCTGCATCATAGTGGTATCAGAGTGGACAACATGTGAGATTTTGAAGAAATATGGACAGAATGCTTATGAGATCCAACTTCCTTCTGATCTTGGATTGTCACATATTTTCAATGTATGTGATGTAACTCCATACAAACATAATGCCGATGTAGAATACGAACCATTACAGGGTACAATAGATGATGATATTCCTAAGCATGATCCACCGAAATTGAAGCAGATTTTAGACTCAAGAGTGGCAAAGAAGACCAGGAACAAAGAGTATATGGAATACTTGGTGGCTTGGCAAGGGCAGCCTGATTCAGAACCAGTTTGGATGACTGAAGAATAGATCCTCAAATAGGGTGCAGATCTTCAAACTCTCCTCTCAAGTAGACTTAAGATTTTGTCTCTTAGGGAGTCTAGTATAGGAGCACCCTTTCATCAAGCCAATGATATAGCTAAGGGAGAAGCCTAAAGTCCTAATAGGTTGTTAGGTTTTATGCATTGAAATGTAATAAGGTCAGTTTGACCAAATACAAGTCATTGTAGTTTGGATTTCAGTTCTTGTTGTAAGTCCCTAGGGACACTTGTCGATCTGTAATGATAGGTTGTTAGTTAGTTGGAGTTTGTTAGTCAGTCACATCTCCCAGCCACTTGCAATTGTCTCACAACCACTAGGAATCATGATTAGTACTACTGATAGCATGGAGTTAAATACCCCAGATCAGGTTGATTTCATGAGATGGTGAAGATAGATGTTCTGTGGACAGATTGAATTGTATTAAGGAGTACAACTATGATATCAGACATTTGTATTCATCTCTAAAAGCATAATAAAGAGATCTTGTATTTGTTTCTTCCTTGCATTTGATCCCATTGTGTAATCAATTTTCCTGATTTATAGTCGAAATGGGGTTTTAACCCATTCCACTAGGTGATTACTTCATAATCAGTGGAATGGCTATGTATATTAGTTTATGTTTTTATTTGTTTTTCCTGTTTGTTCATTTTGTGTTAGCATGATGGATTGGTAGCATGCTGTAATGAATCCTAGCATCTGCATGTGCTAGGTTGATGAAGTGTTTAAGTTTGTTTGTTTGCAGAAGAGTAGAACAGTGAATTCACCAGGGTTGAACAGATTGAATTGGCGAATTTGAAGTGGTTAAAGTTTTTAGTGGTTGAACCAATTCCAGTGGTTCAGAGGTTCATTAGTTCAATAGAGGTAGAAGGAAGCATTGGCATGAAATCTACTATCGGGCGAATAGTATCAGGTTCCACCGTTAACTCAAGTCAGGCTAAAATCATTCGATTAAACTGACTTCAAAAGTTCAAGTGTTCCAATAGTTCAATAGTGTTTGAATGAATCGATCGATATGCTTAAGTCTGGGCTAAAGCTTTTGGTTGAACCAAAAGAGGAAGGTTCAATGGCTCAAAGTTCAATAGGTCCAAAGTGATTCGTTGGTGTAAGCAGTGCACAGTCTGAAGGAGTTAAGTTAGCAGATAATAGAAAGTGTTAGCAATAGTTGAACTGATGGTTGAACCAGTTCAATGGTTCAACGAGTTCAGCGGTTCAATTGGTGGTGAAGGTTCGTTTATTGTGTCAATTCAATAAGGTCGATGGGTTCATGCAGTTCAACAGTGCAACTAAGGGTTGCCGACAATCTTTAAAGCTAGTGATAGGAGAGTATTGAACTGATCGTATTGGGTCAATGGTTCGCAGGTTCAACCAAAGTGTTACTTCAGAATTTTTAGCGGTTTCCACCAGTCCGCTATCTGCTCTACATCAGAGTGGTATTAGAGCAGACAACATGTCAGATTTTGAAGAAATATGGTCATAATGCTTATGAGATCCAACTTCCTTCTGATCTTGGATTGTCACTTATTTTCAATGTATGTGATTTAACTCCATACAAACATAATGCAAATATAGAATAGGAACCATTACAGGGTATAGCAGATGATGATATTCCTAAGCATGATCCACCAAAATTGAAGCAGATTTTAGACTCAAGAGTGGCAAAGAAGACCAGGAACAAAGAGTATATGGAATACTTGGTGGTTTGGCAAGGGCAGCCTAATTTAGAGCCAGTTTGGATGACTGAAGAGTAGATCCTCAAATAGGGTGCAGATCTTCAAACTCTCCTCTCAAGTAGACTTGAGATTTTATCTCTCGGGGAATCTAGTATAGGAGCATCCTCTCATCAAGTCAATGATACAGCTAAGGGAGAAGCCTAAAGTCCTAATAGCTTGTTAGGTTTTATGCATTCAAATGTAATAAGGTCAGTTTGACCAAATACAAGTCATTGTAGTTTAGATTTTAGTTCTTGTTGTAAGTCCCTAGGGACACCTGTCAATCTATAATGATAGGTTGTTAGTTAGTTAGAGTTTGTTAGTCAGTTGCATCTCCCAGCCGCTTGGAATTATCTCCCAACCACTAGGAATCGTGATTAGTACTACTGATAGCATGAAGTTAAATACCCTAGATTAGGTTGATTTCATGAGATGGTGAAGATAGATGTTTTGTAGATAGATTGAATTGTATTGAGGAGTACAACTGTGATATCAAACATTTGTATTCATCTCTGAAAGCATAATAAAGAGATCTTGTTTTTGTTTCTTCCTTGCGTTTGATCCCATTGTGTAATCAATTTTCCTGATTTATAGTTGAAATGGGGTTTTAATTCATTCCACCAAGTGATTACTTCATAATCGGTGGAATGGCTATGTATATTAGTTTATGTTTTTGTTTGTTTTTCCTATTTGTTCATTTCATGTTAGCATGATCAATCGAGAACATGCTGTAATGAATCCTAGCATCTGCATGTGCTAGGTTGATGAAGTGTTTAAGTTTGTTTGTTTGCAGAAGAGTAGAATAGTGAATTCACCGAGGTTGAACAGATTGAATCGGCGAATTTGAAGTGGTTAAAGTTTTTAGTGGTTGAACCAATTCCAACAGTTCAGAGGTTCATTGATTCAACAGAGGTAGAAGGAAGCGTCGGCGTGAAATCTACTATTGGGCGAATAGTATTGGGTTCCACTGATAACTCAAGTTGGGCCAAAATCATTCAATTAAACTGCCTTCAAAAGTTCAAGTGTTCAAATAGTTCAATAGTGTTTGAACTAAGCGATTGATATGCTTAAGTCTGGGCTGAAGCCTTTGGTTGAACCAAAAGAGGAAGGTTCAATGGCTCGAAGTTCAATAGGTCCAAAGTGATTCATTGGTGTAAGTAGTGCATGGTCCGAAGGAGTTAAGTTAGTGGATAATAGAAAGAGTTAGCGATAGTTGAACCGGTTCAACAGTTTAACGAGTTCAGTAGTTCAGCAAGAGGCGAAGGTTCATTTAATGCATTGGTTAAACAAGGTCGATGGGTTCCTATAGTTCAACAGTGCAACTAAGGGTTGCCGACAATATTTAAAGGTAGTGATAGGAGAGTATTGAACTAATAGTATTGGGTCAATGGTTCGCAGGTTCAACTAAAGCGTTACTTCTGAATTTTAAGCGGTTTCCACCAGTCCACTGTCTGCTCTGCATCATAGTGGTATCAGAGCAGACAACATGTTAGATTTTGAAGAAATATGGACAGAATGCTTATGAGATCCAACTTCCTTCTGATCTTGGATTGTCACCTATTTTTAATGTATGTGATTTAACTCCATACAAACATAATGCAGATGTAGAATAGGAACCATTACAGGGTACAACAGATGATGATATTCCTAAGCATGATCCACCAAAATTGAAGTAGATTTTAGACTCAAGAGTGGTAAAGAAGACCAGGAACAAAGAGTAGATGGAATACTTGGTGGCTTGGCAAGGGAAGCCTAATTCAGAGGCAGTTTGGATGACTGAAGAGCAGATCCTCAAACAGGGTGTAGATCTTCAAACTCTCATCTCAAGTGGACTTGAGATTTCATCTCTCAGGGAGTCTGGTGTAGGAGCACCCCTTCATCAAGCCAATGATACAGCTAAGGGAGAAGCCTAAAGTCCTAATAGGTTGTTAGGTTTTATGCATTGAAATGTAATAAGGTCGGTTTGACCAAATACAAGTCATTGTAGTTTGGATTTCAGTTCTTGTTGTAAGTCCCTAGGGACACCTGTCAATCTATAATGATAGGTTGTTAGTTAGTTAGAGTTTGTTAGTCAGTTACATCTCTCAACCACTTGGAATTGTCTCCCAACCGCTGGGAATCGTGATTAGTACTACTGATAGCATGAAGTTAAATACCCTAGATCAGGTTGATTTTATGAGATGGTGAAGATAGATGTTCTGTAGATAGATTGAATTGTATTGAGGAGTACAACTGTGATATCAAACATTTGTATTCATCTCTGAAAGCATAATAAAGAGATCATGTTTTTGTTTCTTCCTTGTGTTCGATCCCATTGTGTAATCAATTTTCCTAATTTACAGTCGAAATGGGGTTTTAACTGATTCCACTAGGTGATTACTTCATAATCAGTGGAATGGCTATGTATATTAGTTTATGTTTTTGTTTGTTTTTCCTATTTGTTCATTTCATGTTAGTAGGATCGATTGGTAGCATGTTGTAATGAATCCTAGCATCAGTATGTGCTAGGTTGGCGAAGTGTTTAAGTTTGTTTGTTCGCAGAAGAGTAGAACAGTGAATTCACCAGGGTTCAACAGATTGAATCGATGAATTTGAAGTGGTTAATGTTTTTAGTGGTTGAACCAATTCCAACGATTCAAAGGTTCATTGGTTCAACAGACGCAGAAGGAAGTGTCAGCATGAAATCTACCATCGGGTGAATAGTATCGGGTTCCAACGATAACTCAAGTCAGGCTGAATTCATTCGATTAAACCGACTTCAAAAGTTTAAGGGTTCTAATAGTTCAATAGTGTTTGAACTAAGCGATCGGCATGCTTATGTCTGGGCTGAAGCCTTTGGTTGAACAAAAAGTGGAAGGTTCAATGGCTCGAAGTTCAACAGGTCCAAAGTGATTCGTTGGTGTAAGTAGTGCATGGGCTGAAGGAGTTAAGTTAGTAGATAATAGAAAGAGTTAGCGATAGTTCAACCGATGGTTTAACCAGTTCAACGGTTCAATGAGTTCAGTGGGTGGCGAAGGTTCATTTAATGCGTCAGTTCAACAAGGTCGATGGGTTCCTGCAGTTCAACAGTGCAACTAAGGGTTACCGACAGTTTTTAAAGCTAGTGATAGGAGAGTATTGAACTGATAGTATTGGTTCAATGGTTCACAGGTTCAACCAAAGCGTTTTACAAATAAAATATAATTTAAAATTCTTAAATTAAAAGAAATAATAATTTAATTTAATTTAAAAAATTGAAGATGAAAATAAAATTACAACCACCAAAAAAGATCACAGTGATCTCTGTGAAAGTTTAAATTTGACAGTGATATAGCTATATTTAAAGATTTTAATTGGTAAAATACAATAAAAATAAATATTTAACTGCATTAACATATATGCAATTTATTTTAGAAACTGTAGAAAAAACTATATATATATTCTTTAATAAAAACTTCTATTTAAAAAAAAAATTATTAGATTTTTTAAAGAAGTTCTCAATATTCTTTAAGTTTTATTTTTATTTTTCTATTTTTAATAGAAACTTCTATTATTTTAAAAAAAAAAAAAATCCCAAATTTTTAGTTGCATTAAACAATAAGGTCTCCCAATTAAAATAGAACTAAAATGCATACATTATTTGGAATACCTTACTATGATTACATTAAAACTATTTATAAAGTTTCTTTTATATTTCTTATATAAAATTTGACTTACATTTAAAAAAATTAATTACTATGCTTAAGGCAATAATGAAGGAAAAAAAAAATCTTGATGGACTGTCAAATTTAAGCCCAGAATTCTCCGTATTTAATTAGTTAACGATTAAAATCACATGGAATCGCCGTATTGAAATTGTTATATCTAACTACTTCCAAAGAATCATTTTTTGAATCGGACGTATTGATAAAGCTGCACACGAACGATATTGACTTCAGATAATTTCCAGATTGCCTGTCACGGCGATTCGTTTTCTTAGAGTCCATGTATCTGACATGGCCCCGGGGATGCCTTACTATGCCTTGGCGGATTTGGATGACGGGGGTCAGTCAGCGGCCACAGTGGATATGGAGGCTAGGGATTTACCGGAGGCTCCGCCAGCGGCCTAAGCTTCGTCTGCGGTCTTTTGTTTTCCGAGGGCCTGTGAACAGGTTTTGTTTTGGGGGTGGTTCGTGCAGCTTTTGTCTGTGTTTCTGGTCTTTGGTTTGGTCAGGGGTTCAGTGGCTGGGCCGGTGGTGTCTCTCTGGTGTTGGTGACGTGTGTGGTGCAGGTTTATCTCGCTCGGGTTCTGCAGTGTTGGCGGCGTGGTTTCTTCTGTCCAGTTTCTTTTCTTGCTATATCGGGTTGGTCTAGAACCTGGTTTTTTTTGTGAAATCTCGTTTTATTTCTACATATGTTATGGTTTATGCTATGTATAATCTTTCTGGTTTCACCTAGGCTTGACGCCTTTAGACTTCTGTATTTGTTTTATTAATCAATAGAATTTTTATAGGTGCATCGTCACCTTTCTCTGGGTAAAAAAAAAAAATTTCCAGATTGCCTGTCAATCCAAAATTAGACTACAGCAATATAAAAGTAATAATAACAATCAATAATTAAAATTGCCCGGTACACACGAAGCAGATTAGCTGTTAAGATGTGGTGTCTGAGAGCTGTATAAATAGTACTATTATTAAATCTTTTTCTCACAGAATACATTACTTTTGAATACATGGCGAAGGGCATATATGTGTATTTGCTGCTTTTATTACTCACACTGCCTTCTGCTTTTGCTAATGGTAATATGTATTCTTTTTCTCGTTAATCAATATTTCTATTGAATTTGGTAATATGTATTCTTTTTCTCGTTAATTAATATTTCTATTGAATTTGCAGTAATTGTGTAGAGTTATTTTAATGAAAAATTACTGAATGTGATCCAAAATGTCAATACAAAAAATCATATACAATTTTATCAAAAATTACACATTCATGAACTGTGAAAAATAGGTCTTTAGTATTTTTATTTATTCATGGATATGAATAAACATATATACTGTCATTAAAAGTTTTTAAAAAATTCTGAACTACTTACCAATTTACAATATATTCATAATTACAAGACTACGGTTACACTGGGTATTGCGGAACTTGGAGCGGTGCATTTAAAGCGCCATGCTTTTTTCATGGCGATTGCGACTATACATGCACAACTAGTGCTGATCAGGCTGAATATGGCAGGTGCGAGGAAATAAGCTTCATGAAAGATGTTTGTGTGTGTTTTAATCGCTGTTAGAATAGCAATCCTAATGAATGTTTCTTCTGTGATGGGAGAATATACATCCAGACCCAGTAAAACCAGTATTTTTATAAATTGATATTTACCTAAAATAAGGTAATATCTTTTTAAGAAATATTTATATACTTTTTATTTTATTTAATTTTAGGATGTAATTTAATATAATAGCTCAATAAAGTAATCGATTTTAAAATTTTATATAAAATTTTACATTTAATTTATTAATATTAATAGAAATGGAAATGGAAATGGAATCTTTTTATAGTCCACTATGTGGGCAACCTAATTTTGGGTTTAGAGGTGGCTTACAACATATGAGACTATATGTAGGAGGCACCTAAGTGTGCTTCTACGCTGGGCTTAAATAGCACACAGTAAGCTTTGACTTGCTTAGGTGGTTGGTGGACCCTTTCTCGTACTCTGTTTTGTTAATGTGTCAATAAGAGAAGGGGCCCACCAGCCACCTATGCAAGTTAAAGCTTAGTGTGTGCTGTTTAAAAATTTATTAATTTATATTGCATAATATGTTATAGATGTAAAAACAAACTTTTTAATTTTATTTTAAATTATTTTTAGATTTCTTTTATATTTTTAAAAACTTGAGTTAAAATAATTATATCAAAATGAAATATATTAAATAAATCTTTAAAAGCTAAATAGTTATATATGAAGATGATAGCTTATTTTTATAGAATATTTTTTTGTTAATTATATTATGTAGAGTGTTTGATCAATATATCTCAATAAATCAGATATATTGATCAAACACTCTACATAATATAATTAATAAGAATAAGGATGTATTCAAACTAGCTTATGCAACAATATTTCTTTTATTAAATGTTAAAATGATTATGTAATAATTGACATACAAATTGCAATACATGTGTATTTAGCTAAAATATTCTATGGTACATTAAAATTATTATATTGTGGTATCAAGGATTTGAATGAAATAATAGAAAGTTATTAGGGTTTCATCTTTATCTTATTCGCATGTATTTATTTTAAATTTTGATACATTCTTATAATTTATTTCACATGACACTCATGTCCTTTATTCATTCATGCTACTCTATGCTTTGTAGGTTTTGTTTTCTCATATCTTACCTTTTTTCTCCTTGATATTGTTATTGAATGCAAATCCCATGCTTTTGGAAATTCTAACATTCTTTGGTCATTCCATTCGTGACAATCTCTTGCCTTGTGATATTGACAATCACTCTTTTAGCAAGGATCTATCATGTGCCCTACCTATCCATTACACTAGCATGCCTTGCAATGACCTATCCTTACAATGTCATGGTAACCCAAATTTATATAATTTTCATGTGTTGTCCAATGTTTTGCATGATGATGATAATGAGTTTTTTTTACTCTATTTCTATTCATGTTCCTACACATAATTGCTCATGGATTGGTAATGATGATTTATTAGGGGATGATAATATGGATATTTTGAATGATGATTATGACGACCCTACAAATGATTCATTGTTTTAGAAAACATTCTTCCTTCATAATTACAAGCTTATAATGATGATTGTAATGTCCCAACAATTTTTTCCAAATGTTTACTACTTTCGGATTGCCAAGACCCCATGAGGGCAAGGTGAGAGCATACATTGAGTAAATATTATTATTCACAATGAGAATACATGGTGGATGAATAATGATTATAAATATTATTTTCAATAACGATTTAATACCCAAGAAGATGTAGCAATGGATTCAACAAATAATATAAGTATATTGATGGTTTAGAGAATAACACACAAATATGAATAAATCTTCCTCCATAACATAATATTTCTTTAGTGACTAAAAAATATATGCTTCCTTAATATAAGTAAGTGCATGGAAATGGGGGATAAGAAAGTGTTACGAAAGTGTCAAAAAAATATTTATTGGTCAAAATAAGTAACAATGGTGTTACAAATTTACATGAGCATGTTACAAATAACACAAGCGTGTTATGAATAATGCAACTGCATTATTGCTTGATAGTGACCAATCTAAGGATCAATCACTACAAAGCCATAGCAAAAAATTTGTTGTCTCATTCTACCATTTCCCCAATTCGTAATCATGATATTCTTCAAGTGTACTTTTTACCTTTTGGAGCTAGTTCAAAGACAAATTCATGCCACTATAATGTGCAAGAGGTGACTTTGGTAATTGTTTTGTAATTTTGATTAAAATTAATCATTTTTTTTCTATTCGTGTTGATTTTTTTTATTTTTAGCAAAATAAAACCCATGCACCTACCCCTCAAGATGATGAATTGATTATTTACTTACATGTCATTGTATATTTAATGGTTTTTTTTATATATTAATGTGTATATTTTCTAATTGTACTAATAGTTGGAGCTACAAAAAACTTTTGAAAGGAGGTCCACTTGGTAGAGGAGAGATGGAATCTATGATATCAGTTCTCCATCTTCTCAATTATGCAAGAGTCATCGATTGTTCCATGGCACTCCATAGTTTCTATATGTTTGGATATTTTGTTGTATGCCTTCATGGAATCTCTAGATGTAGATTTATATTTTAACAATGTATATCATTGTATGCCTACATGTCTTTGTACACATACATTTGTGTTTTACTAATGTACATATCATTGTATATATCTATATGGCTTTGCTTACATATATAGATATATTATCTATATTGATGACTTAAATGGTTTTAACATTCAATTTAAACATAAGATTGTCATGTTTATCTAACAACACTAAAATGTAGTGGTAGCTAAGTAGACTTGCATGGAGATAATTTTCTTGTGATTGGTGAGTTGAGTGTATTATGTGTATTGTCAAAAAATTGTCATAACTACCTTAAAAGATAAAGACCATGTGGAAACTAAGTAATAAATTAGTGCGGGTTATTGCCTGATTTCAAGCATTAACACAAACTAAGTAAATTTACACAATTGAACTTTGGTTATAGATTTTGAGTTGAGCACTTATTGTGTTGAATGAAATTTATGACATAAAGAACATGATGAGCCTTATTAATTTGAACTTTGGTAGGCTCACCATCTTCATTATCTTCCTTCATGATTATGTTTATCTATATCATGAGACTTATTGGACAATCCTCTCCTTCAATGCAATTCCATCAAGGTAGTAGATCAATGCAATTACACCATGGAGATCTTAGGATAACAAATGATCAAATATTTACTTCATATCAACAACATACCTTATAATAACCACCTAAGCATTAAGGAAAATTAGAATGTTCCAATAGTCAAATAGTTGTGCATTCAAAACCCCAAAAGAATAAAATTCTTCAAGAAAACAATTCATTTCCATCCCTAACTCGTAACAATGGAAACACATTTGGAATCTTGAGTGTTGTTAATAATGTCATTATATTCCTTGAACCACTTAAACATGCTTGGATTGCAATAGTAATCTTGTCACTACGCTCTTGGTCATGGTTTCTAGGACTCATAGCATGACAAATTTACTATGCAAACTAAAGCTAATCTTAATTAAAATGTAGAACCTATAGCCTCTACCCTACTATTTTTTCAAAGTTAAATATGAAGTTCTTCTACAAGTATACAACTCCACATATTCTTCATTTTCCTACATATTTATATATTCACATAAACTATATCCTTCTACACTTTAGTCTTACAAGCATTCTTTAAGATCAAATGACACTGATTTTATCTTTCATGGTAAGCATAAAGATAATCCTACAAATTGAATCAAAATCAAAGGCATAGAATTTTGTTTGATAGCTGAGAAATATGATCACATGAAAGGGAGATTGAATTTCCAATAGGAGTGGGGTTCTATGACCAACATATCAATCATAGTCCCAATAAACCTAATTTATCACATCTCAACTTTTCTAAGGTGTATCTACTATCACAACGTCCAAAAGAATACTATCACATGCTTTAAAATAGAGAACTAAGGTTGTATGTTATATATAAAAAAAACAATCTATGACTCTTTCAAAATATGTTTCTTCTTGATATTAAACCATGGATTTTAGTGATGTTAGTGCAGTGATCTCTTGAATATTTGATGAATTTCCCATTAGCAATCAAATCTCCAATTCAACATGAAATCCTCTTTTGTGACATGATTTCTATAATAAAAAATTAAGTCTCTTAAACCTACAAGTAATCTCCCATATTATTGTCCTCTCTCTGCATTAGAAAAAACAAGAATAAAGTGCTAAATCCATAAAGATATACATCTATGAATAATAATATATCTCTTGCAATGCCCAATGCTTGCCTATTAAAGTAACAAAGATTGAAACCCTCACATACATCAATGTTATTGTACATAGGTCTTCAGCATGCCCTAATTTATCAAGTCTCTCTTCAAATATGAATATGTTTTCAACCTATCGAAACTATCAACATTAAAGCTAGGAATAATGAGATTCTCTTGGCCCAATGTAGGCCAAAAGGATCAAAACACCTAAGAATGAATGGAAGCCCATTCACTCACACACCTTGATGTGTTCACATTATTAGTTTGGTCCCATAATTTACAAAAGAAAAAATATGGCTATTGGCACCTCTACACTTAACACAATTGAAATATTTTACAAGAATGCGTTCATTATCAACATGGTGAAATAGTCTGGAGGTGATGTAAACTGACATAGACTATTATAGATGAACTTAACATCCATCCATAGGTGTAAATGAAACATTCCTATGTTACATGGATTCTGAAAAGTGTTGCATCGGATTTTAATGTTGCAATACTATGAAGTCCATAAATGTGTTGAATTGCATAACTAAATAAAATATTGATCCTATATAGAGAAAAATGAATGAGTATCATTTTAGTGTTCCCACTGTTACAGAGAGACCAACAAAGTAGCATATTATCTAGGTAACTTGGCTATCAATCAAACATAAGATGTTGCTCTTTTTATTACTTTATTAGCCATACACCTCCAAATATACTATGTCTAATCGAAGGGGATAGGTCCTCTCAGCCTCCTCCTCAAAATAATCTTTGGATTAATTTATAAGGGATCCTAATTGGTTTTGATCTTTAGTTTTCATACATATCCACATGCCAATTAGTTTGGAGCTGGGTTTCTTTTTATTGCTCCAAGTTATTGTTTCATGGTTCCTTCTACCAAAGTGGCATGCTTGGCCGAGCTGGCAGTTTTCATGTTTGGCGGTGGTCGGTGTGTCCACCCTGATGTGACTAACAATTAAAACCTTGTCATGACATTACGAGTTAGGTTGTGATCTCTGTATTGTAGCCCTATGGATTAAATCAAAAGTACATTGTCAGTTTGCACCTTAATCCAACAAGAACTCGAATAAATGTTCTCAGGTGGTGGGAACAAGAGGTGTTCATGTCAGCTCTTCACGACATGGCATTCACTTTCACTCCTTGTCTTCTCTATATTCAATTCATCCCTTCTCAGTATTTAGTTCTTGGTGGTACAAGGTATGGTAAGTCTTTCCAATGACAGGTGTAAGTTGGATTCACTCATTCATTCAAATTTAGTTTCAAATCTTGGCATTTATGGCTTCTCGCCCCTACTGATCTGATGTTATGGCGGTCACATCTTGGCAAACTTTTATTCTCTCCTAATCTGTTAATGGGTGGATTATGGGTTGACATGAGGGAGGAATTTATTATTTTTTATGATAGAAATCATGTATCGTTCATGCACCTTCCTTGATACTCCTATATTCAAATATCTGATCTATTGGTACATGACCTCACATTACCACTCTATGTAAATGTCATCCACTTTCAAAGTTGAACCAGTCAAACAGCCAATAGCATTTGTCTATTTCATTCACAACAAAAAGTGTTAAATATAAGAAAACTTTTCATTGGCCAGAATTTACCATTAAATATTGAAGTGGATGACATTTAAGATCAGCCTCACATTACAGGAATAATTTTGTATTTCTCTACACTGTTACATTCTACGGAAATCATCTAATGGAGCAAATTTATTAATGGCATTTATGTTTTTAGGTCCCGTGGTTTCCAGCATTAGGATTTATCGTGCCTATCATCTAAGTCTATCACGTCTCACTTGTTATCTATTTCCTCTTTTTAGTCTTTCTCTATGTTTGTAGGTCCTCAATCTTGTCGTCACCAATGGAGAATTAGAACAAAAACATATGGTTTTGACTCCCACCTATGAATTGAGAGCCTAGTCTGCGAGGTGCTTTTAACAGTTTGCAAATTAGGCAAATCTTTGACATCAATTGCGACAATATCAAATTTGTAGTCAGGACAATTCTTGGCTATCAATTGTTTAAAGATGCTTATAGGGAGTTTAATTGGTTGGAGGTGTCCTCGACCCTACTCTCAAATATTATGGACACCGTGCAGGATGCAAACTATGTGCAAGACATTGGTTTTGGGCTTATCTTTATTTATCTCCTAAACATGGAGCGGTGCAAGGTGGCACTCGAATGCTAGCAGATAGTTTTGTCCAGTTAGGTAGTCAGTTTTGTAGTCAGTTTTTGATTTCATGTTAAATATTTCTTGTCCTCCATTGATCAAAACAGATTGGAGAGTTTCTTCTATTTGCATATTGTTGTTGAATGATCTGCAGATTATTGTCACTTTCATTTGCTCTTTAATACCTTCAATTAGTATCAGAGAAGAATAGAGGAGGAAGCTCGAAGAAAGATGTAAAGAAAAAAGTCTGTTGACAGAAGTCGTGGGTGAAAAAGAGCACATGAAACTCTTTCTGTCAGTGTGGAAGGCTTTGTTGGCAGTGAGCTGCCCCATTGTCAGTGAGGCGTTCAACGCTGACCTTTGGATTTGTGACATGGTAGTGAGCCTCCCATGGATCTGGGTTAAGTCTAGCGTTTGTAGCGAGTGTTGATAGCTCGAGATTTTGGCGCAACGGCAAACGATTCCAACAATTGGTATCAGAGCCATGGGTCACGGGTTCGAATCCCTTGGGTTGCGTTGAGTGGGGATTGTTGGCAGTGAGCTACACCCTTGTTAGTGAGGCATTCAACGTTGACCTTGGGATTCGTGACATGGCAGTGAGCCTCCCATGGATCTGGGTTAAGTCTGGCATTTGTAGCAAGCGTTGATAGCTCAAGCTTTTGGCGCAACGGCAAACGATTCCAACAGGATTTACATAAGGAGACCGGCAGATGTAGAAGTATTTGCAGCCCTCAGCAAAGGGTGATAGAAATAGAAGTATAAGCACAAGGAAGGCCGCAAGTAGATAAGTTTTTTACTGCAAGAAGATAAGATTAGGATCTGTGAAGAGAGTTAAAAAGCTGGGCACAAGGAAAAAGCCACTGTTAAAGAGATAAGGAGCAAATCTAGAGGTAAGTTGTTAACTGCTAAAAGTGAAATCAATCGCCAGTTTTTGTTTGATATAGTAAAGATATCCTATCATCCCAGAATTAGGGTTTTGTGAAAATCTTCATATTTTTTTAGTTACAAAAGTAAGCAGAAAAGCAAGAACAACTTTTTAGATTTTTTAGATTGATAGGGGGATTAAATTGCAAAGATAATTTGTTGAAATGACTAATATTGTGGGTTCAACGGCACTGTTAATTCCTATTTTTGATGGGGCAAATTTTGCTTATTGGAGTAGTCAAATGCAAATTCTGTTAAAATCTAAAGGCTTGTGGAATATTGTTACTAGTGGGTATGAAGTACCTGGCGATGTTGATGCACCAACTAATCAACAAAAAGAAGCATTACAGAAAAATGAACAACAAGACAATGAAGCTTTATTTTTAATTCAAGGTGCAATAAGTCAATCAATCTATCCTAGGATCTGTACGCATTTGCATCTAAGGCAAACATAAGAGGAAAAATACATAAGTTTTTTAAGGGAAATGAGTATCATTCCAAAATTGAGCATAGAGGTGAGTCTAGTAATAACTACAGGACCAGGGGCTATGATCGTAGATGAGGTTCTAGATTTTTAGGAAGAAGTACTAATTTCAGAGGTAGAAGCAGAGGTAGAAGCAAAGATACTCGTGGACGAGGTTCTAGTTTTTCAAGAAGTACTAATTTCAGAGGTAGAAACAGAGATACTGGTAGAGATAAAAGGCATGTTCAACATTTTCATTGTAACAAATTTGGCCATTATGAGTTTGAATGTTGGCATAAGCAATTTGCTCCTAGTAATGTAAAAGACAAACAAAATATGTTTCTTTCATGTTTGAATACAAGCTCTAATGAAGAAAGCTTATGGTATATTGATTTTGGCTGTTCCTCTCACATGACATCTAATGAAATTTCATTTATTAACTTGGATGAAAAGCATAATACTAGTGTTGTTTTGGGGGACAATCAATCACATGGGGCTAAAAGAAAGGTAACAACTGAAGTAGCAAAGGAAAATGGTAAAATTAAGCATATTTTTGATACTTTGCTAGTTCCTACTCTAAAAAAGAATTTGTTATCAGTTGGTCAAATGCTTGAACAAAATTATCAATTTGTTTTTGATAAGAATGAATGTGTTATTAAGGATAAGTCACAAAAATATGCAGGGGTTGCACGAACACGTATGACAAGTGATTGTATGTTTCCTCTTCATTTTTCTTCAAGCAAGCAGGTTATGAGTACTATAGAGGTGCATGATAGTCAGTTGTGGCATCAAAGGTATGGACATCTCAATTTTGGTGGTTTACTTTTTCTTAAAAAGGAACATATGGTTGAAGGATTACCATTTCTTAAGAATACACAAGACATATGAGAAGAATGTTTGTTTGGAAAACAACATAGAAATACTTTTTTGTTTGGTTTGTCAAGAAGGGCAAGAAAATGACTTGAATTCATTCATACTAATTTACGTGGTCCTATGGAAACTCTCGCTAAATAAATCCAAGTATTTTCTCACTTTCATAGATGATTTTTCTCATAAAACATGGATTTACTGTTTGGTTGATAAATCAGAAGTTTTTGATAAGTTTGTTGAGTTTAAACAACTAGTTGAAAAACAAAGTGCTAAATTCATTAAGATTATCAAATAAGATAATGGGGGAGAGTATTGGTCCAATGTATTTTCTAATTTCTATATAGAACATGGGATTTATAGAGAATTTACCACCTCCTACACTCCACAACAAAATGGAGTTGCTGAAAGAAAAAATAGAATTATAGTTGAAATGGCAAGAAGCATGATGAAAGAAAAGCATCTAGATAAATATTTCTAGACAGAGGCAGTCACTATTGTAGTTTATTTGTTGAATAGGAGTCCCAAAAAAAGTAGTTCATGGAATGAGTCCTGAACAAGCTTAGTCTAGTTTTACACCCTCTGTTGCTCATCTAAAGGTGTTTGGTTGTGTTGCTTATTTGGATATTCCTAAAGAAGAAAGAACAAAATTGGATGAAAAAGGTATCAAATGCATTTTTATTGGTTATGGTTCTAAAAATAAAGCTTATAGATTATATGATCATGTTGCTAAGAAGTTAATCATAAGTAGAGATGTCATTTTTTATGAAAGCTCACACTATATGAACCCGATGAAAAGTTTCAGAATATTGAGATTGATTTGAAGAACTCTAATCCTCCTGTGAATGATGTAGGTGAAGAGTAGTCTCATGTACATGTGTTTGATAAATCAAAAGTCATTGATAATGTAGAAACTTCATCCTCCACTCTATGTAGAGTAGGAAGTATCAAAAATACCAATGAAGAACTAAGAAAAGTCATCCCCCATCACTCATGTTGGATACTAATTTTGATCAAATGACTACAAGATTTCATAGACAAGTCAATTATGCTCTGATGACTCAAATTATGCATAATGATGAACTAGTAAATTGTGCAGAAGCTAGTACAAAGCAAGAGTGGGTTGTAGCTATGCAAAGTGAAATGGCGTCCATTGAGTGAAATGACACTTGGGAGTTGCTTGAGTTGCCCCTTGGTAAGGATGTTGTTGGTACAAAGTGGGTTTATAAAACTAAATATAAATTTGATGGGACAATTGATAAATATAAGGCTAGATTGGTTGCTAAAGGATACTCTAAATAGGAAGGTATTGACTATACTAAGACTTTTGCTCCTATAGCCCAGATGGATAAGTGTTAGATTAGTCTTGTCCTTAGCTGCTCACAATGGATGGAATGTTTATCAAATAGATATTAAAAATGCTTTTTTGAATGGTTATATTGATGAGGAAGTTTATGTCTCTTAGCCTCAAGGTTTTGAAGTTCCTTCGAAAGGACATTTTGTCTACAGGTTGAAGAAAGCTTTATATGGCCTCAAACAGGCACCTCAAGCATGGTACTCCAGAATTGATTCTTATCTTTAGCAAAAAGGTTTTGTAAAAAGTCAGTCTAATCCTAATCATTATATTCAACATTATGGTGAGGATATTCTACTTGTTGTTCTTTATGTGGATGATCTCATATACATTGGGAATAATCCATCTATGTTTCCTAAATTTAGAACAACTATGGTTTAAAAATTTGAGATTACCGATCTTGGACAAATGCATTATTTTCTTGGTCTTGAAGTTTGGCAGCATAAAGATGGTATATTTTTGTCTCAACAAAAGTATGTTTCAGATCTTCTTTAGTGGTTTCATATGAAGGATTGCAATCCTATGGACACACCTATGGAGGTTGGTGTTAAGTTGTCTAATTTGGATGATTCCCCTTTTGTAAATCCCACTCTCTATAGATAGTTAGTTGGAAGTTTGATTTATTTGACCACTACTAGACCATATATTACATATGTCATTAGCTTGGTCTCTAGGTTCATGTCCACACCTAAGGAGTCACATTGGGGGGAAGCTAAAAAGATTCTCTGGTATCTTCAAGGAGCAAATGCATTATGGTATCCATTTTCAGCATTCCAAGGAGAGTATGTTGGTTGGCTATACTGATTCTCACTGGGTATGTTCCATAAATGATCGCAAGTCTACCTTTGGTTATACATTTAGTCTGGGTTATGCTATAATTTCTTGGTTATCTAAGAAACAACCTACTCTATCTCTTTTCACTGCAGAGGTTGAATACAAGAGTACTACTTCTGCTGCTTCTCAAGCTGTTTGGTTGAGAAGGGTGTTACATGATCTTTGACATCTTCAAGATGGCCCCACAGTGATATATTGTGACAATTAGAGTACTATTTAGATGAGTAAAAATCTAGTATTCCATGGTAGGACTAAGCATATTGACATTCAGCACCACTACATTCGTGAGTTGGTTTAACAATGCATGGTTGAATTTGTCTATTGCCCTACTGTAGTCTAAAATTAATGATATATTCACAAAACCCCTTGCTCGTGATCAATTTTAGACTCTTTGGCATTCACCTAGTGTTCTTCCCAATGTTCATTATGGGGGAGAATTGGGATAACTAATGAACATTTTTTTTGTATATTTATTATGGGGGAGAATGTTAGAATAATAAACACATGACAATTATGTGTTTAGTTAGCAGACAATTTTGTTTGGTTAGGCAGTCAGTTTTGTAGTTAGTTTTTGATTTCATGTTAAATATTTCTTGTTCTCTGTTGATCAAAACAAATTGGAGAGTTTCTTCTATTTGCATATTGTTATTGAATGATGTACAAATCATTATCATTTTCATTTGCTCTTTAATACCTTCAGGTAGGTGATGCTCCTCTTGACAATGTTTTTAAATTAGAGTTCCTTTGTACGTCCTTGTAGACTACATGTGTGTACAGTTCTATGCAAAGAGGACTCAAAAGTGGATACATTAATCTGCTAAATTATGCTCTCAATGCACATAGATTTCAGCTTCCAGATGGCTTGGTAGACAGAGTTCAAGAAGTCTTTGTTGCCATTCATTTTCTTCAGCTTCATGCTACTATCCTTGAACCTGGCCTACTGTGTGTTCCTGTTGCTTTAACTCTGGTTCCTTCTATTCCCATCACTCCCTCTGAAGATAATTGTAGTTCCAACTTTGAATAATGTGCCTCTCAACTAGTTTTTGTTGTATCTTTTTGGTTATGACTATAGGGTTTTCAGGTCAAGGTGTATGCCTCCATTTTAATTTTTTGTATTTTGTGTTTCTAGCATTTTCTCATGTATAATATTTACTGATATATCAATATTGTGTGGGTGAGTTTTCACCTTTTTTTAAAAAAATGTATATTTTGACATGTGTCACATTTCTAGAGAGGGGGAAAAGAATAAAAAATCTTGAGACAATAATCTCTCAAGGTGATTTTATTCTTCAAACTCAAATTGTGCAACTATGATTCACTATTAGTGCTAGGAGAAGCCAAGGTGGATTAATTCCTTGAATTTTTTTAGATTATTTATAGCTATCTCTATTTTATCCTAGTGTGTTATTTTGAGGGAAACCTATTTTGAGAGTGAACTCTATTTCTAAGAAAAATCTATTCTTAGATTTCCTATCATAAAAGTGATGTGAACTTTGGATAATCTATTATTATTTTTGTAATAATCCCAAATATTATTCTAACTAAAAGCTGCATACGTTTAGATTTATTATTAGTGGATAGGAATTTTTGTAATAAAGTTTGCATTCATGAAATTGAGATATTCCTAAAGTAGAAGTAGAAATTTATTTACTTAATTTATTTTCATGTAATAATAATTGATTTTCATGTAATAATAATTATTTTCTTGTATTGCTTCGTAAATAGTATAAATAAATGCCTTTTTGCACTAAGTCTCTTAATAGTGATTTTAAAGCTTCCATATTGATACAAATTTTGTTCACCAAATTCTAATTTTTGATGTCCAATTATCTTGCGTTAAGTTCAATTTGATAATTATTGTAATATTTGTATTGAAATTATTGTTGGAGGAAGTCTTGTAAATTTGTGTACAATCCTTCCATGATTTGTGTTTATGTTTTTTTCAAATCAATCTTGTTTCACTTATTATTTTCAATTTTTGGGCTTAATTGAAAATTGTAAGTGTCTTTTAGCTATGTTAGATTATTTTTGTAGTGGATAGATTTATATAGAAAATCTTGTGTCTAGTGCATGAAGTATTTAATCATCTTGTGCCCTAGATCAAGAAATAAAAAAGTATAAGTTTTAATTTCAATTAGTTTATATTGCAATTCTTTATATTCTAGGTTAAAGGGAGCTTCCCCATCTAATTTAAAGGATAATTTATTGATCATATTTCATTTTATTTTACATCAAGAGGTGTGAGTTAAACTATTGATAGGTTTGGGATTTAGTGTGGGGCATGAGGTAAATTCTTTTAGCAATCTTTTAATTTCATGATGAATGATGATTTGGCATCTTATTGCCCTTGTTTTATAGCCTAACTTGAATTAGATTATATAGGGTTGGGAGGATATATTGGATAGTTTAAATCACTTCATTTTTGATAAAATAGAAATTCCTACATATTGAAGAGCAACAACTACTATCCTCGACAAACAAGAAAGAAAAGAAGACTTTACAATAACCAATCTTACCTCCTCCTTAGAATTTAGAATTTTTTTATTTTAAAGTCTATAAGAGATTGAGAATGAGGGTAGGTCTCATAGATCCTACTTTTAGACACTCTATCCTTCTACTAGCAAAGGTTCTTCTATAAGAGTTCTAGAACTTGTTGAATTTTTCTTAGCTTTGGTAAAAAGCCACTTCAAACAATGGGTGATAACAACAACATTGGTGGGAATGATGAGAATTCTAGAAATGGTTCTATACAATGGGGAAAAACCATTGGACTATTGGCTCTTGTAGGATATCATGATCTTGGACATCAAGATCAAGGAATTTTCTTTCTAAGTTTCATGGCAATGGAGAAGGAGAAAGAATACAAGGGTTAAGAACTAGATTTCATGTGAGAATACCTAGGTTCAAGTAGCCAAAATTCTCTTCAAAATCAAAGTCCACACTACGAGTGTGATAAGAAAAAAAAGGATCAAAGCCATCATCAGGGACAAAGTTTGAAAAGGGTGTACAATTGATATGCATGATCAACTATCCCAATAGAAATAATCTCTCTTCTCTTTAAATCTCTAATGATTACTCAATCAGGGGTAAATTCCATAGTCTTCCCTGCTCCACCATGGGTGATATGATAGATGGAAAGAAGATTTTTTGATAGATGAGGTACATGCAAAGCATAATTGAAAGTGACATATCCAATATCAATTGATCCTCTCCCAATTACACTCATGTAATTATTGTTTCCCATCAAAATAGGTGGCATAACACAATGATCAAAAGAAGAGAACATAGACTATAAAGAAGCCATATGGTGAGAAGCTCTAGAATCTAGGGGTCATCTCCCTAATCCAAGACCTATTGATGCACAAAGAGCTATACCTTTTGTTTTACCTATCCCAATAGTATGTATTCTTTCGTTATCAAATCTTAACTTCTTTGAATTTTTAGAATGTGAAGAATAAGTTGAATCAGACATTCAAGAAGGAAAACTAATTTTGTTCTTCTCAAGAAGATGTTTTAGTTCATCAATGCCCTTCTTATAACAATAATTTTATTCATGTCTGGACAACCTTCTTGTAGTATGCACAAGAAGGCTTCTCCTTCTTACATGGTTCCTCTTTTGAAAAGGATTTGGAGTCTACTTTAGAAATAGATGAGGATTCATTTGAATTATGCTTTTTCCCTCCTTGGTTATTTTGTTTCTTATTTTTCTTACTAGTTCCCTATTTTGTAGCCAAGACATGAGACTTATAAGGTTTAATAATACCTATTTGAATCAGTTTGTCCTGCTCCTTTGTGAAATTAGCAATGACCTAAATGATTTCCCTAAGCCTCTTCTCATAGAATGAAATGTAAAAACAAACATGGCATAATCTGAACCAAGTTCTGAGAGAATACTTAAAATTAGTTGTGAGACATCCTTTTTAATTCCACATTGTTCCAACTGCAATCTTATGGCATTCAACTTAGTAAAGAAATTATGAATGGTGTCAAAGTTACAAGGGCTCAACCCTATGAGTTCATTGTCCAATTAGTGGGCTCTCAAATCATCGTGTGTACCAAAAAGAATGTTCAAACTAGTCCACACTTCATTTGTTGATTTTACAGATATAATATGAAAGCATAAGTTAAGAGATACAACTATACACAAGGTACCAAAAGCTTCATCACATTTTAAAAACCATTTAGGATTTTCATGATGAGTTATATGTTCCTTATCAATACCCATTGTTATCCTATATAATTTTAACTTTCCAAAGTGAATTTCTATTTTAGTTTTCCACTCAGAGTAATTGTAAAGTGTGAGTATAGGAACCATTTTATCCATTTTAGACTATTGTTGCAACATGTAAGAAAATGCAACAAGGAAAACACATAAAAACACCCCCCATTTTTCACTTAATTAAATAATCCCCCCCAAGAAAATATGATTTGACATTTTATATTTAGTGTAGTCACAATTGCCACCAATGAGAAACATAACGTGGACTATATTTCAATGCATTACAACATGCTAAAATAAGGCCTTATGCTAGAAGTACAATTTTTAGTTACAATGAGTACAATCTAATAGTGTCACTATGATGTATGCAAAAAATTATGCACTTTCAAAAAAAATTGTACTTGAAAAGGAGCCCATATGAGCCTAAATGGAGCCCTAGAAGTTTCCAAAATGTGAATTATGTGGCAACACCCATTGAAAATTACAAATTCTAAATAATCCATGCATAGAAAAATAAAATTGTTTGTACCAGTGTGTAGAGCATGAAAAATTAGCCCTAATAAAAAAAATTCTTGGAAAAAGGAGGTCCTCAACCTAAGTTATCAACTTCCAAAGTTTAAGTACAAATTCTTAACTATCAATGAAGAGGGGGGAAATTTTGAAAATTCACCACTGCTAAATTTGGTGGAACTACTATCAAACTTAGTAGTTCTACCAATTGTAGAATCCCTCCAACTAAATCTGGAGATTCCAAGATTAGGAATTTTGCTAGATAAATTTAGAACTCCTACTAACTGGATCTTCACTAAATTTGGCCAAATTGCCAAATAGGCTGCCATATATAGTGGAGGTCCCAAGATTGGCAAAAAGGTCAAGATCTATGGAGCGTAAAGATTCAAGGGCATTAAAGACTAAAGACCAAGAGTCCCTATAGACTACCCAAAAGGGGTATGCAATGGCAAGAAAAGCCATGTGGCTTGAACAGGAGGCTACGAGGCCTGAGACCAAAGGGCTCCTGCAAAGGGTGGTATGCCTAGGTTCAGGGTTGATAGGGCATATACAAGCATGTCAGTACCCAAAGGTACAAAAAAATATTTTGGATTTTTTTTAATTAAAATTTTTTATAATATGAAAAAACTATGATTAATATATATATATATATATATATATATATATATATATATAATTTTTTAATGGAGAAAAACATAATTTAATTCTTTTAAAAAAAAATTGTACCATATCGAAAGGGGGTTGTATGACTTGACTCCTATTATGCCTTGCATAGCCACCCCCATCTTTTTGACTGATTCAGAATCCCCTTTTTTGTGTGTTTTGTCATTTTTCACTTGAGTGTCATTCCTCTGATGATCTTGCATCATATTGTCTCTCTTAAACTTCTAGGTGTTTTGGTGTTTTTGTCTTAAAACTTAGGCTTTTAGGTTCCATTATTGAGGCCTAGGGGTTCTTTCATTCCTAGACTTGTGGGTTCCTGGGCCCATCTTGGTTCCTGGGACCAAGTGTTATGGACCTATCAGAACCTCGGGCCCTGATCAGCTCTTCGACCTCGGGGCCCTATCATCATGTTGACCCCCTGATGGTCCTTTTTCTTCTTTGGCCCCTCCTCTCGACATGTCTCATCGGGATCATGGGGCTCGGTCAGCCTTTTGGCCCTGTGTGCACAAACTCAAAATCCATTTGCAGCCCGCGCCCCCGCCCCAACCACCACTTTAATGGCAGCAGGGGCATCATACAACCAGGGTATTTAAGAGATTTTGTGGCCCTTTATCGCTCATTTGTGCATTGTTTTCTTCTCTCGCTTTGTTGTTGTGCTCACAACCAAAACGTTTGAAGCCTTTTGCAACCATGAATTCATAATTAGAGGGCACTATGTTTGTTTGTGTGCATATAGGTGAGGTTCTGGACATATTCTTGCATTTTCCTGCCTTCCTTCTTTCTTTCCCTCATAATTCACATGCCAGATAGGGTTTGTTTGTTGTTGAGTTGCTTTCTATTATTTCTTGTTTGTTGTTTTGTCTTCATGTTTTCTTATATTTCTTGTCTAGTGCTTTAGTGTTAGTGGTAGTTAAAGGGTTAAATAAGGTTTTGGTTGCTTTCTGGTTATTAGATTAGTTTTAAATTCCCACTCATTTTCCTAATTCCTAGGGTTTAGCTTAGGCGAGTTTAGATTTCAATTTCAATAAATAGACTGAATTCAAAAATCAAACAGTCAAATTCACCGAAACAATAAACCTTGTCCGCATTTGCAAAAGAACCCTTTTGGGCCTCGAGCCCCAGTTTTTGGAAGCTATTACATTTTCATTCAAATACTGTGGTCCAATTGGGGAATTGGGCCCTAACTAGCCCATTGGCTTTAAAATTTATCATAGGTTCCAAAACCAAACTTTGACCCACTCCCTGTAGGTCTAGAAAAAACCAAGTCCGAAGGACCTTCTGGACTTTCGGGCCCTGGGAGGTTGCATGGACTCAATATAGGGAAGAAAACCTAAAGGGATAAATCCATTTTGTGCCCTAGCACTCGATAAAAAGACTTAGGAGAAGTACATCCCAAAAGGGCCCAATCGGGGCATTGGACCTCGACTGGCCCATCGACCTTCAAGATTAGAAGTGCCAGGACTAGATTTCACCAAGTGGCCCACAATCTTGTCTGAAGATCCTTTTAGGATCTCAGACCCTGAAAGTCCTTTTCAATTCTTTGTCTTTGAATGGTTCCCAAACCGGTTTTTACCCTGCGACCCACCATTCACTCATAATGTCCAAATCAGTATTTCAGACCCACGGTGACTTTTTTGTTCCCTTAGCACCTTTTAACCTCAAAGATGATTTCCACTTGCTGCCTTAGGACCCAATTGAAATGGTAGGCCTACTATCCAAATCTAACCCAAGGTCCAAATGTTTGACTTGGTCCCAAAAACCTACCAAAGCACAAAAACCCTTAGAATGCTTGAAATTTAATGATCCCTTTGGATTTTTCTTAAGTTTATATATATAATTTTTCTTATGCATGCCAATTAGATGTCTGAAGAGGAAATTTTTGACCATCCAAGTGAAGAGACATTATCTAGGTCCAAATCTATAGAAGAAATTGACTCAAAAGGACAATGGACGGGAGAAGCACAATCCTTTGAAAAGCCAGCTAAGAAGAAGAAGGAGCTACCTATCACAATGAAGTACCAATTCCAAGGGGTACCAAAGGAGTTGAAGTTCAAGAATGAACTTATGAACATAATAGAAATTGAACTAGGTCACATTGATCTAGAAGTTTCCAAACATGATACATTTGGGGACGATGTTACTCCAAGAGAAAAGAAGATTGATCAATCTAGCTTATGACACATTGTAAGTTTTCCGCCTACAACCCAATGCCCTAATCTAATTATTATTTTTTCTCATCATTATAGCCTTGATGAGAGGAAATTCTATGACTCCAATGGAAAGCTTCTCCTTGATGTTACACCAGAAATGATTAGAATGGTCTTTGACCTACCAGTGTATCAATGAGCTCACACATTATCAATGGATGATGCACTTAAAGCATACAATCAAGATGTCACTAGAATTAAAGGCTATCTAAACTAGCATTGGTTAGCCAAGAAGAAGAAGTCTTCTTCTAAGGTCCCAGTGACATTTACTAGATCAAACTTTTAGGGGGAAGTGTCAGCTGTAATTACATTGTTAAGCAGAGCATTTGGGAGAGAAAAATCTAGGACCTATGAAACTTGGATGTTTTAGTATATTTGTTTTACTCTTAAATGAGATACCAAGCTAGATTGGGCACAAATGGTTTCAAATAATATACACTCTCAACTAATGTTAGTGGTGCAAGTGAACAAATCTTATATGAGATCATATGTTGTGTGGCTAGCTGCTAGAATAGGGAACTTTCCTTGGTTGACCACTGTGGGAATAAGAGGAGAGGCTCCAAGACAGAGTAAAATTTGGGAGTTTTATTTCCAATTGGATCTAAAGGAGGAAAAGAAACATTTGAAAAAAGTTAATGATACATTCATGTATGCTATCATTCTAAACTAATAGGGGACCCTACTTTTCGAATGTCCTCAAAAGCAATGAACCTTATCAAACCATGGGGACAGTGGTTCATTCAATTTCCCAAGTCCACATACATAAGAGTAGCAGGCTTCAAGAGAACTCCATTTTTACTTTTGAGACACTATAGTAACAAGATCATTTTGATGGAGTTCTCTCAACAAACTAGTGAAGTCCACTTGAAACTCTCTACAAAACATAAGTTTGGTGTTAAATATCCATTTGTTCTTGGTTTCTATGAGTGTCCTTCCATCAATGCAACAAAAGCTATAGATAAAGAGCTAAATGCTCTAAATTTGAAAGTCTATAAGCCCAGGGATGATTTTGACCCTATTGACAAACTCAATCAACTTTTCCCAACTATGGTTTTCAAGCACAAACATTCTTTAGAAGACTTGTAGGCAAATTGCCAAGATGACTTGAAGGTAAGGGAAAATCAGTATGCTAGGCTTACTACCTTTCAATTATGAGATTTCATATTAAGAGATGACATACATGAGGAATTTTCTAATGATGGTGTGGTTTTAGATCCTATATATCAAGTAGTTGTTGATGAAAATCCCTTGGATCCAATTAACTGGTCAGAGGAGGAGAATTCTATCAGGGAATTCAATAATTATGTTATCTAAAGGAGTATAGAGTGGTTAGAGCCAAGACTAAGAAATTTTGTACCACTAGCTATGGAAACTAGAAAAAGGAACAAGAATCAAGCTTCATCTTTAGGATCCCCATATGGTAAAAGGCAAAAGACACAAGGTAAGCCCCCAAAAACAACAAAATCTCAGGTGTCTTTAGAAGCTGCTTCTCCTAAAGATGAACTCAAGGTAGTACAAGAAAAGTTTGTTGAGTCTTCAATGATGTATAAGGAGGGTGCTGCAGGGATTACATCTAGTATTGGATCCAGACCAATGGCCCATGTTATACCTCCTAGAGATGCTGTTGGAAAAATACCAGGTGAAGGGAAGCAAACTATTGAGACAGAAATATCATAGACAACCTTTATTATAGTCATATTCCCACCTCCATCCTCAAAGCAGCAACCTAAAATTGAACATATAGGACAACAACTTACTGAAGAAGTTAAGGATGCTAATGAGCAAGGAGAAGTCCCCAATGAGGAAGTAGTTGAGCAAGAACATAAACAACAATCTGAGGGCCTACAAAATATTCCTTTAGAAGAAGAAGAGGAAAAGAAAGATGAAGAAGTGGATAGAACGAACAAAATGTTCCTTTAGAGGAAGAAAGAGAAGAAGACATTGGCGAAGAGCACGTGCTCACAAAGCAAGAATAGCAGGAGCTTATTAATGCTATTGAGCAAGCCAAGAGAGACAATGTTGAGTCTCTAAAAACTATAGATAAGCCACCACATCAAGAAAAACAACAAGAAAGTAGAATAAGTGAGTAGCCTAATCAGTAACAACAACAGATAGCACAAAATTAGCCTGATCAAACTCTACAAGCTCCAGCTGCACCTTCATGGCTGAATTTTAACTTGGGGAAAATGTAGCAAATTGTTTCATAGTCATCAATTTTTCAGGAAATGATTACTAAATTGGAGAAAGATAATCCTAAGAAAAGGGCTAGGACTTTATTGGCTATTCATACCAATGACCAAGGGGAAATAATTGTAGAAATTACAACCCTGATAGCTGACAAAGATGACAGGGACATGGTGGCTAAAGATTACCAAATTATAAAGGTAAGTCTAAGTAAACAAACCTGTACTGAGGAAATTGCTTCTTTTGATTCTGCATATACAACTGTTAAATCTAGAATGCAGAAAGCTAAACATGCCAAAGACAACTTGAATTTATAATTGCATAAATTGAAGGTGTTTGTCAAGGGTTTTTTTTATTTCGATGTCTTAACAGCTAGTGTCCACTGATGTGCCAGTTTTGATGACTAAGTAGAAAGTTGATACTTTATAGGTGATGAAAGAGAAATCTTATGTGTTAGATAGGTGGTTAATCAAGTTTCTGGATGAAGCTTTCAACATCTTTGATAAGTATTTTCCATTTTATGAAGAGTACTCTTGGCTTGAGAAAGAAATTAAGAATTTTATAGAAAGTCACAAAATAGAGGATAAAGAATTGGTATAGGTTCTAAAAAATCTAAAGGTGATCAGGAAAGTGACCTATGAAGATTTGATAAAATGTATTATATTATAGGATGAAGAACCCAATTTTGTAGATGAAAACATAAAAATCACTGAATATAAGATTAAACAGATTGTTGGGTACCAACCTGCATTGTTAACTTTGTAAAAAGACATTTTCTAACTAGTATATTTATATTTTTGAGGCTTTTGTTAAAGTGTTATTGGTGAAAATGTATATTCAAATAATAAAAGTCAATTAGAACCTGTGGATATAGTGAAAGAATTCTATAAAAATAAAATGGATGATTTGTATCAGGCTCCAGGTTTTGATGAAAATAGACTATATAGATTTGTGGAGTCTAAAACTCATTTCAAGCTACATTGGTAGATGTCAGCAAAATGGAGAGAAGGTGTGAATAGGCTGCCCAATGTTTGAAAACCTTCAAATTTAGATATGGATGGCTAGATGCGACCAATGTGGACAAGGTAAAGCAACTTCTTTCAGATTATGCAGAGTATAAGAAAGCTAAATCTGCTGCAGGGGCATCCAATTCTCATTAAGTTCACTCTGTGGACTTAGTCAAGTTTGGTATATAAAGAGATTGTAATAAAAAAACACTTTTATAAAAAGGGACTCACTGTTTTATAAAGTGGGCCATACAAAAATCATTATTTTTATATTTTATATTTTTAAGTTGAAAAGTCAACTTGGAAATGGACATGCAAAAACAATTCCCCTTTTTTAATATGCTTTTTGAGTTGCATGAGGTTGGTGATAAAAATGAAGACAAGAGGTTGCATCTAGTTTTAAACTGCTATAATTATTCTTTTGAATTGCCTATAAAAGGGAAGGACTCATTTTGTTCAAGGGTCCAAATGTTGAAGAATTAGTGTGTCGGTCCACATTTTAGATTTTTGAAGCTTTTCAAGTAGTTAGCAATTTTTATAGTATTTTAGCATAGAGATATTGATAACTGAGAGGGGGGGTGAATCAGTTATCTTAATTATTTTAGCTTTCTGAACTTCCTTATCAATTAGTACAGCATTAAATTAAATAAGCAAACATAACCATGAAATGGAAATAACATCAATACACATGACACAATGATTTTGATGTGGAAAACCCTATTAGGGGAAAAACCACGGGGTGATTAACCCAAGATTGTATTCTCTGTTAGAAGAATAAGATAGTACAAAATGACACTTGCCAATTAGGGTTCATTGCCTGAGCACACTGCTCACATGAGGCTCACTGCCTACAATAGTTAATACAAGGAAAATAGATACTTGAACTGATGAGAAGCATCCACATATGCTAAGATTCAGTTCTGGTTAAGCCTAATATACTAATCTGCTACACTTTATTCTTACTCTCCTTAGGTGTTGTTGTCCTGTTACATTCCAAACCTGTCATACTACCTTCACACTGATCTTCTGCTTTTCTTTGCACCACACAATACACCACACACACATTCATATCTAAATCCATCTGGTATATATATCCACACCAAGGATTTCATCCACTTTCTAGTCGGCATCCAGAATGCTTAATATTTTCCCAAACTCTGATCTGTCGGTTGAATCTTTGCCTACCAAGTAATGCGGATCAAAGAGATGCTTATAGAAGTCATCAATCATGTCAACCAGTCATGAATGATACCTCAAGAAGCTTGATCACCTTTAATATCTCATCTGGATTTAGGTCTGATGCTCTACCGGTTAGTTCTTCCTCTATCTCCTCTGCCAAACAGAAACCCAACACTCAAGTTCTCATGTCTCTTCACTCTTCCATCACTGGAGGCTCAATCCCTAGAATCTATCAGTCAAGGTACTCCTATTGACTTCCCTAAATCCTTACTTTATTGAGATACTTCCTTTGAGAGATCCGGACCTAACTGTCAGACCCTGTTGCATGCTCTATTCTTGCTTACCGGACCACAACACTTCTTCAATCTGACTTTTAGCATAGGCACACCATGTTCTGCAGATGGGTGGGATGAACTTTGTTGCCATCAATAACAACACTCATGAAGCCATATAGTGTCTCTTTCCAACAATCTCCCCCTTTGGCATTGATGGCAACACTTAGTGAAAAATGACTAATTGTCACACTATAGTCCCCCTTGGCTGATTGTTTATTCTTATGTATATTTTTTGGAGCTCCCCCTTAGCTGGATTCCTCATTTTTCACTGTTCCTCACTCCCCCTTTGATATCAATGGAAAAAGGTGGGGTACGCACACCAAAATTTCCAAAAAAAACAAAAAAAATCTATACTTAGCCGCATAAAACATATATACATCTTTTACCTACATATACTAAAATATATCTACAAAAGTGGTCTTTAGCTATACCAATTATGTCACCCAACTCTGCTTCATCCTTTCCAAAATTGAGATGTGACCACTCAACAAGAATGCAAAAGCTTCTACCCTTTTTAGATCTGTCGGATCACTGGTCCGGGCTATAGTCTGAGCATCACTTAGAGCCTCATGCATGGCCTCTAACTTAGGGATAATGATCCCTCTAAGTTCACTCAACCTACTTATTCTATTTTTCTTCTCCTTCTCAAGCTTCTTAATTTCATTCAAGACTACAATAGTCTGACATTCTTAATTTGTTACGAGAGATGAGAGAGGATCAAAACTTTGAGACAAACTTAGTAGTTTATCTTCTTGCTCTTTTACTTTCTTATCAACATCTTTGGTCACTTTGGGCCAGGATAAACAAAATTTATAAATATTTCCACCATCTTTGAGAGCATTTTCTAAACTCTTTATCCCAATATCCATAACTCTCCTATCATTTGAGATTAGACCCTATACTTCAGAGAATCTCTTATCCAAAAATTCGTTCCTGACTTTCTCTTCTGCTGCTTTCTCTAAAGAATTAAAATGAGTATTAACAAAATTTATAAGAGACTTTAGATTACCAGATGTGGAGGCTATAGGATCCTTTTGGAAGGATGGCATGATCTTTTCCAATACACCAGATGCAGTTTCTATGAGCTCACAGTCTTCCATGTGAGACTTCATCATTTTTTCTTTTGCCTTTCCTTGATTGAAGGAAGCTAGTTTCATGGTTTGAACCGGAGAGAGGGAATCAAAATTGAATGGACCTTGAAGCAATTCCAGTTCATCAAATTCCATCATCTCTTTGGTCAAGAACTCTTTGACTGCTTCTACTATGTCTCTTGCCAGTGAGAGAATTTTCTCCCCTTCTGCAGCCTTACTACTGTCATCTTCTTTTTCCTTCTCCTCTGCTTCTTGACTAATCTTTTCTTCTACTCTTTCTTTTTCTTTGGATCTAGTGTTTGCAAGGGAAACTAGAGGAGAGATGTTTGTTTGTTCATGGCCTCCTCTTCTGGAGTAGAGGAATCTAAGTCCTTACCTTTTTCTTCACCTGTCTCCTTTACCTCTTCTACCACTATCTCAGTAGATTCTTTTTCAACATCTGTAGCCGAGGGATCATCACCTAAGTCCTCTATAATAGGAATGTTGAAACTTTTGTATGCATTTCAGAGGATCTCTTCTGTCTCTTTTGCTACTTTGTCAGTTTCTCTAAGCATGAGCTGATTCATTCTGGCTTTGCTTCGGAACTCATCCTTACAATCTTTGAAGATCATATTCTTCTGCTTAGGAGTGATTGAAGGATATAGGTGAATAGCTATTTGTTCTCAGATCTCAAGATCCTTTGCCATAGCAATATTCTTTCTTATTTCTAATTCCTTCTCTAATCTTTTGGGAATGAGAGATATGATTTCAATAAAAGCCTTGTTGTAGATATTCAAATACCTGATTGTGGCTTCTTGCAAGATCTTTTGGTTAGCTTCATTGTAATCATCATAGAATTCAACCATTGGTTGAAGGTTCCCATCCACAGTAACTGATTTTATGATGTCATCAATGCACAGAGTAGGCTTCTCAACAAATTCTTCTGTTACTTCTTTAGTAGAGGGTTCATCAGATGTTTTCCTTTTCTTCTTCATTTTCTTTACTTCCTCATCTGATTCGGTCTCTTCTTCATCCCTTTGGCTTGTGTAAGACCTTGTTGCCTTTTTCTTGATTCTCTTTTCTCCTTTTCCGGATGTCTGAGCTTCCAGTTTTGAAGCCTTTTGACCCTTGGAACTGGTAGGTGCAGAGTTTTTGGTTGATCTGGTTCGGGAAGGGGCTTGCACCAGAGCACTTTCTTTTTCTGCCTTTTCCTTTTCTGCCCTTTCCATCTTTTCTCTATTTGCATCTAGTGCATCTTTAGAGATTCCATGCCTCTTGGCAAACTCTTCTACTTCCCTCCTCACTTTTCTTTTTATTTCCAGTTGTCTTAGCTCCACATGGATCTTCACACTTAATTCTTCAAAGGTTCCAAACCTTTCTCCCTTAGGATCCTTGGGTTGACTGAGCATGTGTTGAACATGTAGCTCAACAATTTTCTCATCTACTTCATACCCCATTGGCATGATCCAAACTATTCTTAGCTCTATTGCCTCCATTAGACATTGATTAGTTTCTACCATAAAGCATACTGTATCTTTATACTTTTCAACTAAGGATTGGGGGATTCTCTCTCTTGCTTGCATCATGCTCTAAAAATTCTTGAAGTAGCCCCAGAGTGCTGTATTCTGTGCCTTGGCATCACCAAGCCCATGTATATAATCTCTGATTTGGATGGCCACTCGTCTATCATTCTGCCATACCCAACCACTGGATCCGAGAAGCTCATTCATGAAGTAGAAGGACAAGCACAGTAACAACCCACCATACTTGAAGGAGTTCTTCTTGTCCTTCTTGATCTTTTGTGGGTTTTCCATTAGTTGGTTTAGAAGGAGTTCACAAATATCATAATCTGCATTTTTTCTCAACATTTCATAAGTAGTGTAAATTGCAGTTTCAAGTACTGAATTTTCCCTGCTAGAGTGATATATCTTATAACTGATGATCATGGAGTCAAACTTGACATTTGGATCAGTGATGTCTTCTATTGTCATTGCTCTTTTGTCAAATTTTGATCTGATAGCCTCACTCACAGTTTGATTCTTGACGGATTTGAGAATAGGAATCCCACCAGATGAGTACAATCTAGTTACTGCCCTAATGGCATCCTTGGTTATCTTAAATGGTCCATTCAACCACATGAAGTTATCATGCACTCTGCTCAAAATATATCAGACCCATTCTTCTTCTGCAAAATAGGGGAAATGAATGCATTGTGCAAAATGCTTGTCTCAGATGGCTTTATACTGAGTTTTGAGTTCAAATGAGTCATCTATCAAATTCTTGTGATAGATATCAACCAGTTTAGATTCCCCAAAATATTCAATATTCACATGAATATATGCCCTAACATCTTCTACATGCAGAACCCAATGCGGAATGCTTGAAAAGGCACCTAGGGGATCAACTTCTAGGGATTTATATGGATGTTTCTTGAATTTAGGACATGGCCTATCAGTGATATTTACAACATTCCGTGTAGTCATCTTCAAAAGATTTTACAGAGAAATATTCAATAATGGAAAATACTTTTTGCGCTTCTAGGGTTCGCTAAATGAGCCATATTAATTTGCTGGATGAATCGACTTCAACGGTTGATCTTTTGAGAATTTGAGATAATCTGTTGCAGAGCTCCTTTTCTCTTCTTGTTGAATGCAAATGTGCAAATGACGAGCGAATGAACCCTTTTATTTCTGGGAAAACCCTAATTTCATATTGCAACAAATGCGCAACTCAAGTCATTCCGGTTGCCTGGTTCTTCTTATTTTCAGAAAGATCTTTTTTCGGATCACTGAGATATACTTAGAGTAATCCTTGGTGATTAATAACAAATTATCTTACTTTCCCTAAACACTTGGTCTATCGCAGAACAAGATGCCTCAAATTTGAATCATACCGGATTTAACTGTGATAATCATGTTTTACCGGATGACTGTTAAACCAGATCAATCTTGGAAAATTAGACTCTTCAAATCTTCCTGTGGATCTTCCATATCTTTACCAAGCTTTCTTTAGATGTTTCTCTAAGAAACTTTTTATTCTACAACTTCCCATGTGCCAATTTTAGGCACCAATTAACTAGCTGGGGGAAAATGTTTTTCCTTGTGTCTCCCCCTGAGCCAGAGCTCACTTTTTAATTTCTAGAAGGAATATCAGCACCAGATTCTATTGTGGATCCATCCCCTATATTTTCTTTACTTCTCTTTACCCAAATCTTGTTCATCTCACTTTTAACTTCATCCACATTAACTTTTCCTTTTCCTTTGTCTTGATTCTGATTATGATGCACCGGACCCCTTTTGTCCTGATTCTTGCTTCTACAGAATTTGGCAATATGACCAGATCTATTGCAATTGTGGAAAACAACATTTCTTTGCATATTTGAATGATATCCTCTTGATTTGCATTGATTAGCCATATGTCCCATTCTATTGCATGTAAAGCATCTACCATTGAATGAATTATTCATTTGCATATTTCTACATTCATGAGATTTGTGACCATACCTTTTACAGTTGAAACATTATTCAGAGAAGGATGTATTGGTCTGATTTATTCTCTTTCTGCACTAATTAGCTTTATGACCAAAGTTATTGCAGTTGTGGTAGTATCCATTGAAGGATGGATATCTTTGAGCATTAGGTTGCCTTACCGGAGGTTTTCTAGGCCTATTCCTTGGATTTCCTGATCCAAAATTCTTCTGACCGGATCCGAAGCTTTCAACTTTCTCATATCCCAAGCTATGCTTGTCATCTACCCTCTTTTGGCTTTCAAGAAGAACTTCAAGTTGAGCAGAACTTATCTTGAATTTCTCTTTGTATTCATTTGCTGTTTGAAGATCCTTTTTAAGAGTGTCAATTTGATCCTCAAGGTTTTCTTCATTATCTCTAGCATCTTCAAGATCAGATTCTAGATGCCTGATTATTCTATCCATTTTGTGGCAGTCTTCTGACTTCTCCTTGAGAAATTGTCTTAGATCATCTTCAATTTTTCTTTTCTCTTCAATTTCTTGGGTGAATTTCATAACTCCTGATTCCATTTCATGTCTTACCATAATGACTTCTTTTGATAACTTTTCACATATCTTGGTTTTCTCCTTCAGATCTTCATTTATACCATTGTCTTCACTTTGATTTGCCAATTGCTGAAATAGATCTTTTCTCTTTTTCATAGAGATACTTAGTTTCCCTTTTAGTTCATTTATGAAATCATCAGCATGTTTGAGTCTTTCCTTCAATTCATTGACTTCAGAGTTTGATTGCTCAAGATCATCTAGGGAAGACTAAAGTTGTTCCCTCATACCATACACATCCATTTGAGTTCCCAAATCTTCCTCAAGTTGTTAGGCTCTTTTTGGAGGAACTTGGCTCTGATACCAATTGTTGATAACTGAGAGGGGGGTGAATCAGTTATCTTAATTATTTCAGCTTTCTAAACTTCCTTATCAATTAGTGTAACATTAAATTAAATAAGAAAACATAACCATGAAATGGAAATAACATCAATACACATGACACAATAATTTTGACGTGGAAAACTCTGTTAGGGGAAAAACCATGGGGTGATTAACCCAAGATTGTATTCTCTGTTAGAAGAATAAGATAGTGCAAAATGGCACTTGCTAATTAGGGCTCACTACTCGAGCACACTACTCACAAGAGGCTCACTGCCTACAATAGTTAATACAAGGAAAATAGATACTTGAACTGATGAGAAGCATCCACATATGCTGAGATTCAGTTCTAGTTAAGCCTAATATACTGATCTGCTGCACTTCATTCTTACTCTCCTTAGGTGCTGCTGTCCTATTACATTCCAGACCTATCTTACTGCCTTCACACTGATCTTCTACTTTTCTTCGTACCACACAATACACCACACACACATTCATATCTAAATCCATCTAGTATATATATCCACACCAAGGATTTCATCCACTTTCTAGTCAGCATCTGGAATGCTTAATATTTCCCAAACTTTGATTTGTCAGTTGAATCTTTGCCTACCAAGTAATGCGGATCAAAGAGATGCTTATAGAAGTCATCAATCATGTTAGCCAGTCATGAATGATACCTCAAGAAGCTTGATCACTTTCAATATCTCATCTGGATTTAGGTCTGATGCTCTACCAGTTAGTTCTTCCTCTGTCTACTCTACCAAACAGAAACCCAGCACTCAAGTGCTCATGTCTCTTCACTCTTGCATCACCGGAGGCTTAATCCCTGGAATCTATTAGTCAAGGTACTCCTATTGACTTCCCCAAATCTGCACTTTACTGAGATACTTCCTTTGAGAGATCTGGACCTGACTGTCAGACCCTGTTGCATGCTCTGTTCTTGCTTACTAGACCACAACACTTCTTCAATCTAGCTTCCGGTATAGGCACACCATGTTCTATGGATGGGTGGGATAAACTTTGTTGCCATCAATGACAACACTCATGAAGCCATATAGTGTCTTGCCAAGAAGAGAAGGTGGTTCCTTGTAGAAACAAATCCATATTTCTGGTCTTTGTGTTGGATCTACTTTCTTGTATTGAAGTTATAAGAAGTTAATGCGAGATGGATTTCAATTCTATGGGATCTTTCTTCATGTTTCTAGTGTAGTGCATTGAACTATTTCTTTACTTTTATATCTATTTCAAAAATTTTGAAATTCGTGCTTTAAAATTCTAAATTTATTTCTAATTCGCGTATGAAATATAGTAATCAAAAAATACAATTCTAATCATATCAATTTGGAAATCCTCTGACTATGGCACCGTAATATGAATGATTGGGTTTTATAATATTGATTTTAATATTGTTGTTAATGAATTTCTTTGATAAGTGTGTTGATACAAATTTTGCAATTTGGTGTGTTGTATCATTTACTTCTCATTCCCATATAATATTTTGATCTTTCTTTCAAAATAGCAGTAGATAGATTAAAATTTATGCTCAGTTTGAACTAATAAATTGAACAACTAAGTTCCCTTGTGAACTATCCATATCAACCATGTGCTTAATCAACATAGTTGTGAATCAACTCCTGAGAGCTTGGGGATCATTGATTCTCTTTCAGATCATCAATGCTTTTAGGAGAGGTAACTTGAATCTCACCTTGCCTGTGTTGCATGCCTGTGTTAAATGGACCATTAACAGAACTGGTGCTAGAAGGAGGGCTTTGAAACCTTTTAGAACTTCAAACTGGAGCGTATTAACTCTTTTTCTCTTGAGAGATTTAGGAGAATCCTGAGATCTTCACTTGGGAAAGGAGTTTACTTTGAACAAGGATTTCCAACTAGAGAAAGAAGCATGAGAGGAAGACATAACAATCAACCCATTTCTCCTCCGTTAATTCACCAACCTATGGGAAATACGCTTGGTTCACCTGTTCCACCTCCACCAATGGACTTCTTTGCTACAAAAAATTTTCTTTTAGGGACTGTGCCAGGAGGAATCCATGAATTACCTAGCAACCCATAAAAGTTTTGCACTAAGTACATTTATGGCCAAAGAAAAACTATTGAGGAACATATATAGACTTTCAAAGATGCTGACATTCAATCACAAATAGCCCAAAAGGACATGGTATGTATGTTGTTCCCCTATTCTTTAGGAGACTTTGTGTATAGTTGGTACCTTAATCTACCATCAAATTCAATCTCATCGTCGAAAGAATTAGATACAAGCTTCATTAACCAATTTCAGACATATGTTGACCCAATTGTCCTTTACCATCAATTCACCACCTACAAAAAGTAACCAAATGAACCTTTAACAATGTTTAATACTAGTTTTCAAAGGTTGTACAAGAGATTGGCTGCCCTCTACACAGTAGTAGAAGATGTAGCCATTTAGGTCTATTTGAAAGTGATATATCCCCAAACTGGTCTTTCCTATGAAGGACTTAGACCCTAGCTAACATAGACAATCTCACTAAAACATACAAACTAGCTATTGAACTGTAACATGAAATGGATCCCTCTCCTCGGGGAATTGGTGGTTCTATGCCATCACTAGGGTTCTTAGGAGGACCAACCAATTGCCTGCAATAAACAATGCACTTGCCAATAACATGCCTTTGTTGAATCCAATACCCTTGGCCATGCATCATCCGACAAACCAAACACTCGCTGCACCTGCAATCACATGGCCAAATCTAAACCAGAGTAATTATCAGTTACTCGTCGCTAATGCTAGAAACTCATTTTTTGAGAAACCTATTGTTACTCAGGTAAATCCAAGCAGTGTCCAGGCCAATGCATAGGTTAATAAACCAAATGTTGGTTATAATATGCACTTGACATCAGAAATAGAAGTCCTCAAGAAGACTTTGTCCCAAGTAACGAATGAACTCACCCAATTCAGGATGAATCCTCCACTAGCTTAGAATTGGAACAACTTTCAAGCCTAGAATAATTTCTAGAATCAAAACCAGATTATAATCAGAGACCATTCAATAGATAGTGGAACATAAGACCTAACAATGTGGGAGTAACTAATTCAAGAAATCATGGGTCAAATGAGGGGAATCATGGTAACACCAATACCTCTAACTATTGCAAGTATGGGCCTAACAAGTGTTGTCATTGATGTCAACATACTCCTATTGCATTGATGTCAAGGATTAGATGAGTTGTATCCTGAGGATATTGAGAAAATTAGTCCCATTAGGAATAGAGAAAAATAGTGAAGACAGTGAGGTAAAGATCCTAGGTAAGATGAAGATCAGAGGATACGCATCAAAGGGTTTGGAGAGGTCCACATGAAGATTTGAAGAAGTTATGGCCACTTGAGTAAAACTGGTTCTGGCAGATGTTCAGAGGTGACAGAGTGACACAGATAGGTCCGGTGAGATCTAGAAATGAAATATCTTGTTCTGCGGATTTGGTGGAGTGTTTAGGAAGTCAATGTGAATTGACCACTCAATTGGTTCATGGTCTAGAGGTCTGCAAGCATCTATTCCAATATGATAGTGATGACAGACTATGTTCTTGAAGTTCTAAATGAAGGAGAGAATGATTTCAGGAATTAGATGTAGTGTGGATGTTCTTGGTGATTCAGGCAAGCTTGTGGAAGTCTTTGGATTGTGTCTAGTTCATGTTCGTGGTTCGGATCGAAGATTGAGCTCGTAATTGAAGGATTACTTTCGGATGATGATATTCTTCCTAAACTTGGCCGACCGGATGAGTTACACATCCTACGGATGATCTTGAAGATGTTCTGCGAAGCATGGTGTGTTCCTAAAAGAAGATTGAAGTCTCACATCTGTGTGGCTGACAGTGTGATGATCTGCATGAAGTCTTTTGTAATTAGTCAAGTTGTATTTGCTCTGTAAAGTATGCTGACTTGGATGATTATCCCAAAGTCAATGTCTTGTATAAATAAGTTGTGAAGTCATTTCAAAAGCATCTTGACAGAGATGAGAGTGTGGTAGAGAGGAGCAGAGTGAAAGGCAGAGTAGAAGTATTGGGCTTAAATGGAACTAACTCAAGCATGGTAAAGATGCTATTCTTCAGTTCAAGTATGTAATATTTATCATTTTGTAGATAGTGTGTCTCCTATAGGCAGTGGGCCTCTTGTGAGCAGTGTGCTTGGGCAGTGAGCCCTAATTGGCATGTGCCATTTTATTCTTCTTATTCTTTTAACAGAGAATATAATCTTGGGTTAGTCACCCTGTGGTTTTTCCCTTAACCAGGTTTTCCACGTTAAAATCTTGGTGTCATATGTGTTAATGTGTTTCTACTCTTGAATTGTTGTATTATGTTTCCATGATTGATTTATTATTATGTTGCTGAATTACAAAGAGGATTTAAGTGATTAATAGGAAGAAAGTTTTGGGAGAACTGATTCACCCCCCCCTCTCAGTTGTCTGTCTTGAATCTAACAATTGGTATCAAAACTAAGTTCCTCTAAAAGAGCTTAACCTCTTGAGGAGATCCAGGATGTCTTCTTACAAGAAGGATAGTCAGAGGTTTGACGGAACCAATTTCACTCTTTGGAAAAGCTGCATGGAATGTCACTTGCAATGTATGGGAATGCAATATTGGATCATGGCTTCAAAGAAGTATGTTCCTCCACATAATGATTCAAGAACTGTAGATGAAAGTAGAGATGCTAAAAATAATCTTCAGGCTAAAGAAGCTCTACTAAGTGCCTTATCTGATTTAGAGCTGACAAATGTTATAGATCTAAAAACTGCATATGAGATTTGGGAAAAACTAGAACTTCTACACGAAGGAGACAAGTATGTTAAATGTTCCAAGCTATAGAGTCTGAAAGGAAAATTCAAAAACCTGAAGATGAGTGAAGATGAAAATATCACTACATTTATGCCAAGAGTAAATGAGCTTGCTTGTGGCATTAGATGTGTTGGTGGAATCCTGGATGAAGATGAGATTGTTGCCAAAGTTCTCAGATCCCTACCTCCTTACAAATACAAGGTTGCTGCTATTTAAGAATTCAGATCTTTTTCAAATATCACAAGAGATTAATTGGTTGGAAAATTAGCTACATTTGAACTGGCAGAGTTGGAGATGCACCCCCCAAGACTGAATCTGCATTCAAAGCTAGTGCCTCTATAAAAGGTAAACAAAAGTTTGATCCAGGAGAGAACTCTTCAAAGAAACTATCATGGTTTGAAAAAAGAAAGAAAAGATCTAGAAGAAAATGAAGCATAAGCTGCTCAACTTGAAGCCCTTATTGCAAAAAGACTGCCAAGAGGATCTGATAAGTATGAAGGAAAATTTCCCTTCAAATGTTTCTACTACAATAAGATTGGTCATTTTACCTCAAGGTATCTGGAAACATTTTCAAGATCAAATCCAAACAGATCAAGATTCTAAAAGAAATGCTACTATGTTCATGAAGATGATGATGATGAAGGAGTAACAGATGATGAATTAGAGACATGAAACAAATCCAGAAGTGACTGGGTGTTTATTGCCATCAAGGAAGAAGACCCAATGCCCTCTGAATCTGTCAATCATAAAATGGCAGAAAGAGCTCTAGTTGCCCAAGTTGAAGAAAAGGATGATTGGGTCATTAACAGTGGATGCTCCCACCATATGACAGGTGATAAAAATAAGTTCATAGATTTGGAAAGATATGAAGGAGTTGTAAAATTTGGTGATAATTCTGTCGGCAAGATTAGAGGTAGAGGAACTATTTCTTTTGATGGAAAGAACAAAACCAATAATGTACTGTATGTTGAAGGTTTGAAGCACAATCTTCTCTGTGTTCGACAGTTGGTGGACAAAGGCTATGATCTCTGATTCAAAAAAGGAAAATGTAAGATCTTTGAAAGTTTCAGAACAGTGATTGCATCTGGTACTCAAACAAAAGGTAATATCTTCCACTTGGTTGGTACTAGTAAAAGTTGTTTATTTGTTCAAATTCATCAGAGTTGGTTGTGACATAGGAGAATGTGTCATGTGAATTTTGATAATATCATCAAGATAAGCAACACTCAGGCTGTAAGAGATCTTCCAAGACTGGTGAAACCTACTAATAGTTTGTGCAAAAAATGTTAGTTGGGTAAGTAGAGCAGAGTCACATTCAAAAGTAAGGAATAGTCTTCTACCAAATTGTTGGACTTGGTACATACTGATCTATGTGGTCCAGCATGAATCAGGAGTCTGCAAGGTGATAGATACTTCATGTTATTAATTGATGACCACTCCCATATGATGTGGGTGACTTTTTTGAAAGAGAAATTTGAGGCTCTTGAGAAATTCAAAATATTCAAAGCTATGGTAGAGAATGAAATTAGATTAAACATAAAATGTCTTAGGTTTGACAGAGGTAGAGAATTCACATCTAGAAAGTTCATAGAATTCTATGAGCAACATGGGATGAAAAGATAGTTGTCTACTTCAAGGATTCCATAGTAGAATGGAGTAGTGGAGAGAAAGAACCAGACCATCTAGGAAGCATCTAGAACCACGATGATGGAAGCAAATGTTCCTTAGATCTACTGGAGAGAAGCTGTAAGCACTACTGTCTATGCTCTTAATCAAGTACAAATTAGAAGCAATACTGGTAAGACCCCTTATGAACTCTAGTTTGGCATCACTCCCACTGTGAAGTATTTCAGTCTTTGGTAGAAAATGTTACATCAAAAGAGATGAAGATCTTGGCAAATTTGATACTAGAAGTGACGAAGGAATCTTCTTGGGTTATTCTACTTAAAGCAAAGCATACTGGGGCTATAACAAGAGATTGAGAAAGATTATAGAAAGTACAAATGTGAAGGTTGATGAAGGTATTGAAAAATCCTCAAGGTCTTATGAATATGATGAAGATGATCAGAATGATGTTTTGGTCCAAGAAGTCCAAGCCCCTTCTGAAATTCAGATCCAGGCTGATCTAGAGAATCAGGAAGAAGAGACAAGTTTGAATGAACCTGTGCAAGAAATAAAAGTGCAAGAAAGTCCCAAAATTCCTACGTATGTAAGACTGAATCACTCTGAAGATCAGATCATAGGTGATAAAGCAGAGGTGTTCAAACAAGAAGAAAGATTGCTCAAGACTCAGAAAAGTATTGTCTGATTTCAAACATTGAACCAAAGTCAGTGAATGAAGCATGCAATGATGAAAGTTGGACTAAAGCAATGGAGGAAGAGCTGATGCAAATTGAGAAAAATTACACTTGGGATCTTGTTCCCAGACCTAGAAACAAGAATGTGATTGGAACCAAATGGGTCTTTCAGAATAAACTGAATGAGGATGGTGAAGTAGTCAGAAACAAAGCCAGATTAGTCTGCAAGGGTTACTCTCAAGTAGAAGGAGTTGATTTTGAAGATACTTTTTCCTCTGGTGGCAAGAATTAAAGCAGTCAGATTATTTCTTGCCTTTGCTTCCTTCAAGGACTTCAAAGTATATCAGATGGATGTCAAGTCTGCCTTCCTGAATGGTGACTTGGAAGAAGAAGTATACATTGAGCAACTAGATGGATTTCAATTGTCTGATCATGGTGATATGGTCTGCAAGTTGAAGAAAGCACTATATGGACTCAAACAAGCCCCAAGAGCCTAGTACGAAAGATTGGATAAGCATCTTTTAAAGATTGGTTTCAACAAAGGTACTGCTGACAGTAACTTGTATTTCAAAATTGATCATGAAAATATATTAATTGTTGAAGTGTTTGTTGATGATATCATTTTTGGAGGAAGAGATAGTATGTGCAAAACTTTTGCAAATCAAATGAAAAGTGAATTTGAGATGTCCATGTTTGGGGAAATAAATTTCTTCTTGGGTCTACAAATCATTCAAACAAAGAAAGGAATCTTCATTTCACAGACCAAATATGTGAAAGAATTGCTAAAGAAATTTGGGATGGAAGACTCAAAACCAATGAGTACTCTCATGGCAACCAGATGTAAATTGAGAAAACATGATGACTCTCCTAAGTTTGATCAAAAAAAGTACAGGTTAATGATTGGAGGACTATTGTATCTTACTCAAACTAGACCTGACATTATGAATGTTGTTGGTCTTGTTGCTAGATTCCAAGCTGATCCTAGAGAATCTCATGTCATGGTAATCAAGGGGATTCTTAGATATCTAAAAGGGATAGTTGAGTATGGTTTATGGTATCCTAGAGATCATGATTTATCTCTTCATGCATATACAGATCTGGATTGGGCAGGAGATGTGGATGACCGGAAGAGTACCAGTGGTGGAGCATTCTTTTTGGGGAAACGATTGGTTTCTTGGCTGAGCAAGAAACAAGAGGCAATATCTTTGTCCACTGCAGAAGCAGAATATATTGCAGCAGTAGGTAGTTGCACTCAAGTATTGTGGATGAAGCAAATGCTGAGAGACATCAAAGTGGAGTATGAGGAACCAATCACAATCTTCTGTGATAATTCAAGTGCAATAAATATATCCATCAAGTTTCATTTTTTGAGAGAGCAAGTGAACAAGAATGAATTCAGATTGGAGTTTGTGCCCTCCAAGGATTAGATTGCAGACATTTTTACTAAACTTCTACCTAAGGACTCTTTTGAGTATCTCAGGGAGAAGTTAGGGGTTATTACCCCTCCAGTTCTGAATTAAGGTGCACTGATGTGCATCAGTCCAGTGGATCTCACAGTCATATCTTGTGGTCCGGATTGATGATGGCAAGTTGCTACTCAGGGGTAGTAGTTGGTATGATTCTGAGTGATGCAAGTATGTGCCCTTTGCCATTGATGTCAAAGGGGGAGAGAAGACATGTGAAAAACAAAAATTGGTTGTTGATCAAAGGGGGAGTAGTAAAGGAAGAGAAGACATGTGAATGATTGTTTTTGATAGGGGGAGTTATGTCAATTAGTGAGGAGAAGTTCTTGTCTTGATGGTTAAAATAGATTTTCACATCATATGTTGCCATCAATGACAAAGGGGGAGATTGTTGCAAGTATGGGCCTAATCGGTGTTGTCATTGATGTCAACATACTACTGTTGCATTAATGTCAAGGATTGGATAAGTTGTATGCTGAGGATATTGAGAAAATTAGTCCCATCAGCAACAGAGAAGAATAGTGAAGATAGTGAGGTTAAGATCCTAGCTAAGATGAAGATCAAACGATGCACATCAAAGGGTTTGTAGATATGTGTCTTAAGATCTAGTAAAGATTTGAAGAAGTTATTACCACTTGAGTAAAACCAATTCTGACAGATGTTTAGAGGTGACAGAGTGACACAGATAGGTCTTGTGAGATCTAGAAATGAAATATCTTGTTCTACGGATTTGGTGGAGTGTTTAAGAAGTCAATGTGAGTTGAGAACTCAATTGGTTTGTGGTCTAGAGGTTCGCAAGAATCTATTCCAATATGACAGTGATGACAGACTGTGTTCTTGAAGTTCCAAATCAAGGAGAGAATGATTTTAGGAATCAGAAGTAGAGTGGATGTTCTTGGTGATTCAGGCAAGCTTGTGGAAGTCTTTAGATTGTGTCCAATTCATGTTGGTGGTCCGCATTGAAGATTGAGATTGTAATTGAAGGATTACTTCCGGATGATGATGTTCTTCCTAAACTTGGCCAACCGGATGAGTTACACATCTTACGGATGATCTTGAAGATGTTTTGCGAAGCATGGTGTGTTCCTAAAAGAAGATTGCAGTCTCAGATCTATGTGGTTGACAATGTGATGATCCACATGAAGTCTTTTGTAATTAGTCAATTTTTATTTGCTTTGTAAGTATGCCGACTTGGATGATTATCCCAAAGTCAATGTCTTGTATAAATAAGAAGTTGTGAAGTCATTTCAAAGGCATCTTGGCAGAGATGAGAGTGTGGTAGAGAGGAGTAGAGAGAAAGGAAGAGCAAAAGTATTGGGCTTAAATGGAACTAACTCAAGCATGGTAAAGATGCTATTCTTCAGTTCAAGTATGTAATATTTATCATCCTGTAGATAGTGTGTCTCCTGTAGGTTGTGGGCCTCTTGTGAGCAGTGTGCTCAGGCAGTGAACCCTAATTAGCATGTGCCATTTTGTTATTTTTTATTATTTTAATAGAGAATACAGTCTTGGGTTAGTCACCCAGTGGTTTTTCCCTTAACCAGGTTTTCCACATTAAAATCTTGGTGTCATATGTGTTAATGTGTTTCTTCTCTTGAATTGTTGCATTATGTTTCCATGATTGATTTATTATTATGCTGTTGAATTACAAATAGGACTTAAGTGATTAATAGGAAGAAAGTTTTTAGACAACTGATTCACCCCCCCTCTTAGTTGTGTATCTTGAATCTAACACTAACATCGTGAACATGGCTGAGTTGAATCATATGGTTAATTGGTACAGACTACATGACATGGTAGATCATTCAGAATTTGATTGTCCCCATATGGAAAAGATGGCCAGAATTGCATAGGAAAATTCTCAATCATCTTGCAGCACAATTTAGGAAAGCAGTAACACCATAAACATAGCCATGGTTTTGGACACTTATGTCTTTCCTTTCGGAGAAGACAATGATCCATCTAATGAAACCAATGAGGTTCAATCTTTTTAGCAAGGGAAGAATAATTATTTCTTATGTAATAAGGCCAAGGGCCCATTTACTATAGGTATAGCTCTAAGTAATGGACCTACACTACCTGATCCTAGAGCCAGTAACAACCATGTGCCACCACGAGGCCAACCAAAGGTACAACAGAGGCCAAATCTCGTGATACTCACAAGACCTCAAGTAGCTTCAGATCTAAGATATGACATAACTGAGGATCTCAAGAAAACTAAGTCAAATATGTCAATCTTTGATGTTCTTCATAATTGTCCCACTGATATAGAAGCTTTGATAAAATTCCTAGATAAACCTACTCAGTCTATAGAGAAAGCAAAAGTAGTGGCTACCACCGATGCTTATACAACAATGTATAGGGGGAAGTTGGACTCCCCTCCATTTCCCTTTAGTATTAGGATCTTTGGGAATAATTTGCATAACTATTTGGTGGATTCTGAAGCATTTGGCAATGTGATGCCTTATTCAAGGTGTCAAAAGTTGGGGATAACACCAACTCCCACCTAGAAAAAGGTGATACAACTAGGAAAAATAGAAGTAAATGTGATAGGTAAACTCAAGGATGTGCATATCTAGTTAGTGTGTGATCCTAGAGTTGAACAACACATCCATATACAAGTGGTAGACATTCCTAAAGCCTACAGGATGTTGTTAAGCAGAGATTGGTCCAAAAGCATGAACAGATACTTTGCTACTGATTTTTCACATCTATGGTTACCATGGAGGGGAAACCAGAACAAGATTTGAATCAAGAGTGAGCCCAGGTTAAAACACATGATAATATAATACAACCGTGATAATGAAGTTTCTTATATTGAAGTTGAACTAGGGGTTTACAGGGTGGAAGAAATCTTGACTACTCTTAGGTTCTCTCAAGACACCATGGGCACTAGGAAAACTAGAGGTGTAGAGTTATATTCCAAATGTAAGTAGTTTGTTTAAAAATTAGAAATAAATCAGGCTTTATTGGAAGAAGACATTGACATCAATGATTTTCTACTCCCAAACTGGTGCTGGATCCATGAGTACACTCATTTAGAAATAACATGTGTAGTATGTGTTGCTATGGTGAAGAGGTACCTCTATGAGAAACATCATCTAGAGTCCTCATTAACATACAAAAGTATCTCATGCAATACATGACTCCTGGTCAGACAAGATAGCACCAAAGAAACAATTAGAATATATATTGATTAGCAAATAGGATGAATAGGTGTTGTACCTATAGATGGACAACCTAATGTTATTTTCATGAATATGTTAGGGTTGAATCCAACTTACAAAACCTCTTAGGAACATAGTCAGGTAGATCTTACCCAAACTAAGGAAGACTTAACTATCCTAGTTGAAGAAACATACTCCTCAGAAGAAAGTGAAGTGGAACCAAACCTAATCGAGAAGGAATTCAATCAGGTTGAAGAAGGACTAAGTATAAGGAAAGAAGAACCATATTCCCCTACCGTAGCGACTAAAGAGGTATATGTGTAATAAGATCATAATGGAAAATCCACTAGTGAGGCATCGACATCACAGGAAGATTAGATATGGACCTTAAGATTTGATGGCTCCCATTCTAAACAAGGAGCTGGAGTTGGTAAGCCCAAAAGGAAAAGCCTTTCTAGCATCTTATCAATTACAATTCTACTATACTAACAATATGATTGAGTATGAAGCATTGATCTGAGGTTTGATTTTCGCCCACAAAAGGGGGTATAGTACCTCAAAGTACAAGATGATTTTGAGTTGGTAGTGAGGTAGGTAATAAGTCAATATGCATGTCATGACAAAAGATTGGTGGCTTATAGGAATAGGGTATGGAGTCTTATAGAAGACTTCATTGCTTTCTACATAAAAGTCATCCCAAGGAGAAAGAATCACATTTCAGATGCACTCATAGTAGCTTCCAACACTTTGGAACCTATGACTCATTCAAGGTTAAGAAGATTTTTTGTAGAATTGGTATCAGTGCCAGTAGTACCGGATAACATAAGGAATTTTGAGGTCTTCCAAGATGACCAACATATCCTAGATTTCCTAACCAGTTTAGGAGTATTCGAGGGCCAAATTGTGGATGAATCTCATAGAGATCCCTTCGAAGAAAATGATCGAGTAATCAACCTAAAAACCAACAACATGCTGAAAGGTATGGTTGCACTAAAGAGGATCTTTGACTCAGATCCAAGAGCCAAGAAGAAAATACTTTTCTATTCAGAAAGTGGTGAGTATGAAACTTATAACCTGAGATAAGCTGACAATGAAAGGAATGTTTTCATAGGGAAGACCTACCACAATAAAGAAAGAGAAGATATTATCCAAGCATTAAAGGACTACCAAGATGACATTTCTTGGGGGTATGAGGATCTAAAAACATTTGACACTTCCATCATCACGAGCCTACAATCCTATTGAAGCCAAACATAAAACTGTTTCTACAAAAACAGAGGCCAATTAATGCTTTAATTGAACCTTTGATTTTCTAGGAAGTACAAAAGTTATTGGCTATCAAGATCATCTTTCTAGTAAGACATTATACATGGGTAGAAAATCTAGTGCCAGTCATAAAGAAAAATGGGGAAATTAGACTATGCATAGACTTCTGAAATCTGAACAGAGGATTTGAAAAAGATAACTATCCCCTCCCATCACTAGATGAGGTCCTGCAAGTCATGAATGGCTCTCAAATTATATCTTTCTTGGATGGATATTCTAGATATAATTAGGTCCTAGTGACGTACAAAGATAGGATGAAGACTACCTTCACCACTAAATGGGGAATGTTTGCATACAAGAGGATGGCCTTTGGTTTAATAAATGTTGGGGTTACTTTTCAATGAGCCATGGACACAGTATTCACTAATTTAGTTGGTAAGTGCATCATCATCTATATGGATGACCTTACAGTATTTTCTAAAGATCAGAGAAATCACGCTGCAGACCTGAGGAAGATATTGGAAACATGTAGAAGGTATGATATCTCACTCAACCTAAAGAAGTGCATTTTTGGAGTCACAAAAGTAAAGTTATTTGGTCATATCATATCTGAAAAGGGAATTTGTATCGACCTAGAGAGGGTGGAATATATTTTGAAACTACCTATGCCAGACAGTAAAAAGGAAATGAGATCTTTCTTTGGGAAGATAAATTTCATATGAAAGTTTATAACAGGGTTTTCTGAGATCACGAAACCATTGAGTGACATGATGAAAAAGGAAGCAAAGATAGAATGGAGTACAGAAGCTAAATATTCATTCATCAAATCAAATAGTCTATCATTGAGGCACTAGTCTTGATCAGTCTCGACTATCTGTAACCTTTCTATATTTATTTGTTTGCCTCCAAACACTCATGTACGGAGCTATCCTAACCTAGAGAAAAGAAGTTGAGGATGAAAGGCCTATCACTTTCATGATCTCCCCATTCAAAAATGCTGAGGTACGGTATCCTTATCTAGAGAAGTAGGCTTTCACATTGATAAGAGCAGTTAAGAAATACAAACATTACATCCTTACAAGCAAGATATTGGCAATTGTCCCAGACCAAGTTGTGAAGTCTCTTTCGATGCAAACTAAGTTGGGAGAGAGAAGGGGCAATGGGTGGCCATTTTGCATGAGTTCGACTTGGAGATTCAGCCTTTGAAGCTTGTAAGAGGACAGGGACTATCCAGGACCATGGTTGAAGTTGATTCTCAGATCATCTGTCAACTGTACACTGTTGGAGCCATTACCAATGATGAATGGTACACAGATATAGTATAGTTCCTCTTGAACAACAAATGCCCAGATAGTTTGAATTCCACTCAGAGAAGATCTCTAAGGCTAAGAAGTGCACATTAGTGATAAAGAATGCGATGTTGTTTCAAAAGAATTATGAAGGGGTCTATTTAAGGTGTTTGACAAAATTAGAAGCTAAGCAAGTTCTTTAGGAATTTCATGGAAAGTATGGTACAGGACATGGCTCAAGAGATTCTATAATGTACCAAAGAATCTGATCAGGTTACTATTGTCCAGATATCTTTCAAGATGCTCACCAACATGTTATAACTTGTCATATATGTCAAACGGCCACCTCTCAAGAAAGGAATCATGCAACCTCATTGCAGCCAATATATGAGGTAAGACCGTTTGCCTAATGGGCATTAGATTTTGTAGGTGTGATTAACCCAAACTCATTTGCAGGTCACAAGTTCATTTTGACTACAATGGATTATTGCACATGCTAGACAGAAGCCCATGCCTGCAAGAATTGCACCACTGATGTAGTAATCAGGTTCTTCGAAGACAACATCATCACAAGGTTTGGGATACAATTTGCTCTGGTATGTGAAAACAACCCTACTTTTTCATCAGCTCAATTTATGCAATGGTCTTTTGAACACAAGGTAGTTTTAAAGTTCTCTTCAAACTACTACCCATAAGGTAATGATGTACCAGAATCTACAAATAAAAATTTGACTGATGTTATTAAGGAACTGCTTGAAAAGAACCCTAGGGATTGCCATACTTAGCTCAAGTTTTCCTTATGAGAAAATAGAACCAGAACTAATGCATCTCTAGGAACTTCCCCATACCAGCTTGTGTACAGATTGAACCCAGCCTTCCTGGTGAATCTCCAAATACCTATCCTTCAGTTTATGAAGGAATTTTCAATTGATGAGGCTAAAAAAGAATCTAGGCTCATGAACCTATTAGTCCTATAAGAAAAATGTGATGCATCCATGCAACACTTCATCAAACACCAAGTGGTGGTCAAAAGATGGTTTGACAAAAGGGCTAAGATCAAAGCTTTTAAAATTTTAGAGTTACTTTTGTTATGGAATAAAGCTAAAGAAAAGAAGGGTAACCACCATAAATTTGAAAATTTGTGGCTTGGCCCTTACCAGATCTCTGAGATTCTTAGAGAAAAAACCTTCAGGATTAGTTCATGAACTTTAGAACCTATCCCATTGCCTGTCAATGGACAATTTCTCAAACACTAGTTTGGTCCCTCAAGCTGTTGTCCTACATTTTTGTATTATAGTAGGTTAGGAGTTTCATCGCCCGTTTGTCTATTATCATCTTTCATCCCTTTTGTTGTTTGTGTGTGGGTCTGTTCATTAGTGTTTATTCCTTTCTTTGTTTGTTCCTTTGCTTGTTAGTCTTTCCTATCTTCAGGACAGAGTTTTGTGTGTAGGGCATTATCAAAGATGACCTGATCAGGATCTTGTTGTTAGTATTTTTTAGTATATAGTCATTTTTTTCTCCTTAAGTCTTTTGTTTACCTCTATTTTTCATGAGCCCTTGAAACACAAAGCCTTTATAAAAATATTTTATTGTGGTGAGGATTAAAGGATAACATAAGAGCTTACTACATCATATACACACTTTAACGTTTGAAAGTTAGCTTGGATTCAGATTTTGTAATGACCTTCATCAGTAAAAACCATAGTGGTTATATTCCTTAGAATAGGGATTTCAAATCCATCACGATATTCCATTAGGTTTCATCAGAAGGTGATACATTTTCAAATCACTTAGCATCAGTCAGAGAGAAGAAGGCATTTTTTACCACAATGCAGGATTGTTTAACATATCCAACATTCAAGGAGGAGCCTGTACTCATGATCAATCATGTCTTTGATATCAAAAGCTATTTAGCTACATTATAATATACTTTCAAGTACTCCAAGGAAAGCCAGAGATAGTTATTCAAACATTTGATGATAGGCATTAATCAAGATTATTGTTTAAGAAAACAAAGAGATAACATATCGATCAAAATTCATATCTATAACATGACATTGGATCTTCATTAATTATTAGAATGGTGAAACAAATTTCACCCTCATGCCTCACAATTTCATACTTCAAGGGTGACATTGAGAGAAGACTGTCCAAGAAGTCCTTTTCAAATATTCAGGAACAATGTCATGCAGGTTTGCAAGAATAGTAGGAGCTAGAAGACTAATGAACAAGCATTGGCTAAGGTAACCCTATCCTTCTAGTTTTATTAGAATAAGGTTTTTGATTGTTCTTATCATCACTCCATTTGCCTTACCATCTACCCCTTTCAATCCCCACAAGGTGTTCCTAGTACTTTGTTGGATCGACCCTGTTGCCCAAATCTATTGAGTATCATAAGTTCAAATTTTTATCTTATGCTGGGATAGTCTAAGAACATGTAATGACTACATTCTGTCCCAGATATTGTTCTGAATGTTGAGAACAAAATGTCATTCAAAATAGAAAATCACCCATACAATCTTAATCCTTATTCTAATGAATACTCAATTAATATCTAGCGGTAACAAGATAGTCCCTAAAGGGGGAGTCTAGTACCCTATTTGTCTACATTTACTCATCCATTCATTTCATTCCATCCTTTCCCATCATTTAAGGCAGTCAGAAGAAAATCAATACCACTCATGAAAGAAGGAAACATTCAAGTCTCTTATGAAGATCCTTCACTACCTGCCTTTGATTCATTCCATATTGTTTATCAGCCTTGCTCCCCTAAGCCATTTTTCCCTAAGAACAATGAAAATCCTTATGAAGAAGAATCCTTTCGGAGATGGCCAACTTAGCTAATGAGGTAGTTCAAGATAGAGTAGGTACAGTGCATCGATGCCCATATGCATCTGCTTGAATTGAATATTGTGGAAGTACTCCCTATGGAGTAAGATTTTTTTAGGTAACCTGATTTACAAACAATATGCCATCATATTTGAGCAAATATGGAGTTCTTCCTGACTGGAGCAGGATACTTTAGTTCTTCTTAGTCAACATGGAAAAGAAAAGAAAAAGAAAAATAATAGTACCATAATATATGGCACCTTGGGCAAGTACCATGATGAAAAATCATTTATGAGCATCATGTGTAGAATATAATCATCAAGGAATAGATTGATGGATTAAATTACAAGGTTTTGGATCCGGGTGAAGTTTGTTGAAATAAATGAATCACGTGCACACAATTGTAAGTCTCGAGCATCATCTTTCTATCATTATTGTAAATTTTTGTTTATAGGGTTTTCCATTTCGGTGTTCATCCTCGATGGATTCAAACTTAAGACTTTAGAGAAATTGAGGGTTCTATACTCCAAAATGCTCTAAGCATTTTCCCAGTTGAGTCACCATTTATTATGCCCTGCATAACCACCCCTATCTTTTTGACTGATTGTCACCTCACTTTTTTGTGTTTTTTGTCATTTTTGTCTTGAGTGCCATTCCTCTGATGATCTTGCATCATCTTGTCTCACTTAAAATTCTAGGTGTTTTAGTATTTTTTTCCTTAAAAACTTTGGATTTGAGGTTCATTTGTTGAGGCTTGGGAGTTCTTTCATTCCCGGACTCACGGATTCCTAGGCCCATCTTCGTTCCCAAGACCAAGTGTTGTGGACGGATCAGGACCTTGGGACCTGATCAACTTTTTAGACCGATTAGGATGTTAGGCCCTGATTGGCTGTTCAACCTCAGTGAGTCGTCATCTTATGGACCCCCACCCCCCACTGATGGTCCTTTTTATTCTAGCTCCCATTCCCAACAAGTCCCATTAGGATCACGGGGCCTGGTCAACCTTTTGACCTTGTGTGTACGGACCCAAAATCCATTTGTGGCCCGCTTCCCCACCCCAACCACTACATTAATGGTAGCAGGGGCATCATACAATTAGGGTATTTAAGGGTTTTTCTGACCCTTTATCCCTAATTTGTGCATTGTTTACTTCTCTCACTTGCCTGTTGCGCTCATAGGTGAAATACTTGAAGCCTTTTGTAACTATGAATTCATAATTCAAAGGCATTGTGTTCATTTGTGTTTGTATGGGTGAGGTTTGAGATATATTCTTGCATTTTCCTACCTTCCTACTCACTTTCCCCCAGAATTCATGTGTCGGGTATGTTGAATGCACAAGACAACTAAGAGGGGGGTTGAATTAGTTGTATCAAAAATTTCAAACCCTCACAAACATTCAAATCCAAATTAACCTTTAAACTTGTTATGATGATTAAGCATGAAAATAAAATAATAGAAATTGAATCATAATGGCACCAAACACAAGACAACACCAAATTTTACGTGGAAATCTCAAGAAGGGAAAAACCACAGTGAAGATTAGCTCACAATATAAAGTAGTAGCAACACCAAATTACAAAAGGCTCACTGCCAAAGGACTCACTATCCAAAAGAAAGAGATAGAAGAGAAGGCTCACTGCCAGGGATGAACTAATATAATTGCATCTAACCTATTCAAGGAGTTCAATTCCAATGAAGCTTAATATTCAGCACAACACAAACAACACCTTCATAGCAACACTAAAAAATGGTAGACACCTTCATAACCTCTCAATCAGCAAGACTTCATATATGAGACGCTGAACATTTCCATCGGCCAAATAGCTACCATCAGGACGACTTTCTAAATTCACTCTATCATCTGAATTATATCGATAATTGTCTTCCTTTGGCTGATTTGCCAAAAATGGTGTCACATAGTTTACTTCCTGCGAACCCTAGCACATGGAGATGCTAGGTCATCCTCCTACTCGAAACACCTTGTCTGGATCATCTGCACTGTCGAATAATGGAACAAAACAAAAAATGAAAGTAAATATTTATACAATGAAGCCATTCAACTAATTTCAATAGAAATCTCACTAGTGGAATGCTTCACAACGACATACGACAACAATGGAAAATGTAAAATGAATGGAAATCTACAGTTACACGATTTACAGTGATAAGAAATGGAAATCAAATGGACAGAACATAATTGCTTTATTACTCATGAGCACAATACAATCACATTCGATCTGATTACATTCATGATCATTTGGTTCCTTCCTCAGGGTATTTATCAACTTGCCCTGAGTAGTACCAAACTGACTCCAAGCGGCTGGGAGACACTACAGCCTATTTTTGGCATTATTGCTATTTTTAGCATTATGCGATTACAACTTGACAAATATCCCCTAAGTCACTTGGGACTTACAAAATAGACCTAGATACAAATTGAAATGAAAATGCATTGGTCAAATAGACCTTATTACAAGAGAAAACATGCTTTTGTAGGTGCCCCTACACCATACTCCCCGCGTGAAAGTTGTCTCAAGTCCTCTTAGAGACTAACTGCTGCAAATCACCACCCTGCTTTTTTATGTCTTCTTCCAGCATCCATGTGGCTTCTGAATCTGGAAGTCCTTGCCATTTGACTAAGTGCTCAAAATAGGTCTAATTTTTTGTTTTCTTGGCTATCCTGCTATCCAAAATGCATTCCATCTTCGGTGCTTCCTGAGGTGGTAAATGTTGCATCCACTCTGCATTGTCTTGGACAAAATCTATTGTCCCTTTGCCTGTATCAGGACTCCTATATAATGTCATATTAGTAACATTGAATATAGGTGAAATAGCAATATCACCAGGGAGTTCAATTTTGTAAGCATTAGAACCATATTTCTCTAGAATCTAACAAGGTCTAATTTTTCTCATCATCAACTTGCTGTGGCTTCCCTTGGGTAGTCTGTTCTTGTTGAGATGAACCATGACCATATCTCCTATTTGGTATTGCACATCCCTTCTTCTTTGATCCACTCTAGCCTTGATCTGCTGACTATTCTGGTGTAGAGTATATCTGACTTGTTGATGGATCTTTGTCATAGCCTCTGCAAATGTATCAGCATGTCCACTCCTTTTGTCCAACCCTTGAACATATCTTAATTCAAAAAGACCTTTAGGATGACTACCATAAACAACTTCAAAAGGACTTAAACCTATGCTTCTATTTGTAGAATCATTATAGGCATACTTTGCTTGTGGGAGTACCACATCCCAACTACTGCCATGTTCTCTTGTCAAACATCTCAGCAGATTGCCTAATGACCTATTCACAACCTCAGTTTGGCCATCAGTCTGAGGATGATAGGTGGAACTAAAAGACAAATTTGTACCCAATCTTTTCCATAAGGTTCTCCAAAAATGTCCAACAAGTTTGCTATCTCTATCAGATACAATACTCAAAGGCAATCCATGAATCCTGACAATTTCCTTAAAGAACAAACCTGCAATGTAACTAGCATCATTGGTGGTCTTACAAGGAATAAAATGTGCCATTTTGCTAAATCTATCGACCACAACAAACACATTATCATAGCTTGTCCTTGTCTTGGGCAATCCCATCACAAAATCCATACTCAAACTTTCCCAAGGTCTGTTTGGTATGGGCAAAGGTTGGTATAGTCCTGCATTGGTTGAGACTCCCTTTGCTCTCTGGAAAATCATACAACTCTCAACAAACCTTCTAATATCAGATTGCATCCGTGGCTAAAAGTAAATCCTTCTTATAAGATCTAAGGTCTTATTGAGCCCAAAATGCCATCCTAAACCACCACAATGTTTATCCTTCACAATATTATCCCTCATTGAACACTTAGGGATACATAGTTGACTTCCCTTAAACAAAAGCCCATCCTGTAATGTATAATATGAAAAGTCATTGTCGAAAGCATTGGAAAACTCACTGCATACCCTGTAAATCTCCTTAAAATCTTGGTCCTCTTCATACAATCCTTTGAGTGACTCAACACCCATACTTTGTAGCTGCACTTCTTGCACTGTCAACACCCTTCTGCTTAAAGCATCAGCAACCTTATTGGTTATCCCTTTCTTATGCTTGATGATGAAGGTGTAGGCTTGAAGACTTTCCACCCATTTCATGTGTCTATGGCTGAGTTTTTTCTGTCCATTCAAAAAACTAAGAGCATGATTGTCAGTGTATACAATAAATTATTTAGGAAGCAAATAGTGCCTCCATTTCTTTAGAGCTTGTACCATAGTGTACAACTCTAAATCATAAGAGGAGTATTTCCTCTTGGATTCATTTAACTTTTCAATGAAGAAGGCTACTGGTCTGCCTTCTTGACTCAACACTGCTCCTATGGCCAGTCCACTTGCATCACATTCAATTATGAAAACCTTATTGAAATCAGGCAACACTAAAATAGGGAATTTAGCAACTTTCTATTTTAGACTCTCAAAGCTCATATCTACTTCTCTCGTCCACACAAACTTCATCTTACCTCCACCCTTGATGGTCTCCAACATAGGTGCACAGATGTCACTGTAGTTCTTAATGAATTTCCTATAAAATGTGGCCAAACCATGGAAACATCTAACCTCTCCAACTGTCCTAGGTGTTGGCCAATTCAAAATAGCTTCTACCTTGGAAGGATCCATTTTTAAATTACCCTTAGAGATGACAAAACCTAGGTACACCAATTCTTGTTTCATGAAGTCACACTTTTCCAAGTTTATTAGTAATTTCTGATCTTGAAGCCTCTTTAAGACTATCTCCAAATGTTTCAAGTGTTCTTCCTTGCTCTTACTGAACACCAAAATATCATCAAGGTAGACTACCACAAATTTTCCTATGAATTCCTACAACACCTCATTCATCAATCTCATAAAAGTGCTAGGGGCATTTGAAAGACCAAATGGTATCACAAGCCACTCATACAACCCTTCATTGGTTATGAAAGTTGTCTTCCACTCATCCCCTTCTCTCATCCTTATCTGATGGTACCCACTCTTCGAGTCTATCTTAGAGAAATATGTAGTACCTCCCAAATAGTCCATTAGGTCTTCAATTCTATGAATAGGAAACCTATATCTGATGGTTATCCTATTTATTGCCCTAGAATCAGTACACAGTCTCCATTTCCCATCCTTCTTTGGGGCTAAAATAGTAGGTACTGCACATGGGCTAAGGCTCTTCCTTAGCATCCCTTTGTTTAGGAGTTCTTGAATCTATTTTTCTATCTCTTCATTCTGCTGTGGGGTCATTTTATATGTTGCCTTATTAGGAAGTACTGCTCCTGGTATGAGATCTATCTAATGGCTAATGTCTCTGATTGGTGGTAGGGAATCGGGTATATCCTTTGCAATCACTCCTTTGTAACTCTCAAGCAAATCTCTGACCTCCTTAGGTCATATTTCTCTCACACTTTCCTTTTGTTTGCCCGTAGGCTTTACAATCAAAGCAAAACCTACTCCATCACCTTCCTTTAATGTATCCATGAATTCATTTTATCCTACCAGTATTATACTAGACCCTACATGTTGTGGATCCTCTTCTACCAATGACTGTATCCTATAAGTCATACCAACCTTTTGGAATGAGTAAGCATTCTTTTCTCCATCATGATGAGCCTTCCTGTCAAACTACCATGGTCTGCCTAACAAAAGATGGCAAGCATCCATTGGAAGGATGTCACACAAGATCTTATCTCTATACCCCCTAATATTGAATCCTACCCATGTCTGTTCATTGATGAGTATGTGTTGCCCCTTATTCAACCAACTGACTTTGTATGGACTACTATGGGGTATCTTTTCTAACTTCAACATACTCACTACTTCCAAAGATATAATGTTATCAATGGAACCCGAGTCAATAATAACTTTACAAACCTTACCTTGGATCTTGCAGTTGATTCTAAATAAAGCCCTTCTTTGAGATGGTTTAGTCTGCACTGGTTCCTTGAGCAGCATCCTCTTGATCATTAGATTCTCTCTCATTTCTGATTCTAGATTCACTTCAGGAGATGTCACACTCCTTGCATCTTCTTGAATCAAAGTGGTTCTCTTCTCACCACCATGAGAAGTTGAGTCCTTCTCTGGACACTTGTATGTCGGGTGCCCTATCTGACTGTAGTTATAACATCTCATATTGGAGAATTTGGATCCTCTACTTGATCCACTTGTCCCACCTCTTCCATTAGGCCTTCTTTCATAGTAGCCTCCTCTACTACTTGAGTCTCCAACTTGCTCTTCTTAGCTAGACTCACCACCAAGCCTCTGGTTAGGACTTCTTCCTCCAAAACTACATCTGGCTCTAAAATTCCTTCCACCTCTACCTCTATTATTCTGCTCACTCTTTCTCTTTATCTGCTCTTGAGCCCTTAAGGCCATTTGGATACACTTGTTCACTATTTCTAGTGGTAAAATGTTGATCTCATCTTTGATATCCATCCTTAGGCCATTCAAGTACATGGCCACCTTCTCTGACTCTTCTTCTTGTCTCTTTCATCTGAGACTGAGTTTATGAAACTCTTGTGTGTATGCATTCACATCAAGGTCTCTCTATCTAAGATTCTGTAACTTCCTATACATCTGCACATTATAGTCCAAGGGTAAGAATTGTGCCTTGATTTTGGTCTTCATCCTTTCCTAGGAGGTTATCATATTCTTCCCCTCCTTGACTCTCTCTCCTTGTTCATAATTCCACCATGCAAGAGCAGATCCCTTCAATCTTGCGTTTGCCAACTTAACCCTCTTATCATCAAGGACTTCTTTGTATTCAAAATGATTGTTCAATGCCTCAATCAAATCAATCACCTCTTTAGTTTCCATACTTCCACTATACATAAGTAACCCATCTATGGTGTCCATATTGACTAACTGCAATGCATTTATAAATGCCCTCTGGTCTGCTGGTATCTCTTTTGTCCTCTTATTGGTTTCAACAATTTCTGCATCACCTTCATCGTTGTCACTTTCATCTTCTCTATCTTTGCTTTTGGACTCTTTGAACTCTCCCAACTTGGATTCAAGCATCTCCTCAATCATCTTCTTAACGGCCTCCTACGACATACTTTTGGGAGGCATCCTCTCCGCCTTTGTCTCGCTTTCTTTGTCTGACATAAACATTCACAGACAACAACCAAACGCCAATACTCCTAGAAGTCATCAATTTGACTTGCCACCCAAATCATTTTCCTTTCCTTGATACCAATATGATGGCAAGTGCACAATAGAAACAGCAGATCATGCCTAAAAACCTCACAATCAACAAGACTTCACATATGAGCCACCAAACATTTCTATCGGCTTAACAACCACCATTGAGATGACTTTCTAAAGTCACTCCGTCATCCGACTTACACCGATAACTGTCTTCCTTAGGCCAATTTGCCAAAAATGCCGTCGCACAGTTTACTTCCTACAAACCCTAGCACATGGAGATGCTAGGTCATCCTACTACACGAAACGCTCTGTCTGGATCCTTTGCACTGTCAAACAATGGAACAAAATAGAAAATGAAAGCAAATATTTATACAACAAAGCCATTCCACTGATTTTGATAGAAATCTCACTAGTGGAATGCATCACGATGACATACAACAACAATGGAAAATGAAAAATGAATGGAAATCTACAGTCACATGATTTACAGTGATAAGAAATAGAAATCAAATGGATAGAACATAATTGCTTTATTACTCCTGAGCACAATACAATCACATTCAATCTTATTACATTCATGATCATTTGGTTCCTTCCTCAAGGTATTTATCAACTCACCCTAAGTAGTACCAAACTAACTCCAAGTAGCTGGGAGACACTACAGCCTATTTTTGGCATTATTACTATTTTTAGCATTATGTGATTACAACTTGACAAATGTCCCCTAAGTCACTTGGGACTTACAAAATAGACCTAGATACAAACTGAAATGAAAATGCATTGGTCAAATAGACCTTATTACAAGAGAAACATGCTTTTGTAGGTGCCCCTGCACCACTCACTGCCAAAGGACTCGCTGTGCAAAAGAAAGAGATAGAAGAGAAGGCTCACTACTAGGGATGAACTGATATAATTGCATCTAACCTATTCAAGGAGTTCAATTCCAATGAAGCTTAATATTCACCACAACACAAACAACACCTTCATAGCAACACTAAAAAATAGTAGACACCTTCTACTCACTACATCCAGTAGCCTAACACATGAAAGTTCTCACTGTACTGATCAAATTCACATCATAGACATCATATTCCTCACGCATACCTTCAATCACAAATCCTTGACACTTATTTATACCATCATCAACCTTGAAAACATTCTCCAAGGTCGGCAACACATCTTAATCCATAAAGTTCAAATTAGGTCCAGACCATAACATTCCCACAGAGGAAAGGAATGAATACATACCACATCACATCTTAGCATAGACCTAAATCCATATATACACGCTTCATCATGCTTTCACATTCACCAAAGCACAATTGCAATTAGTGTAAACAACCAAGTCGGCCAAACTTGTGTTAACACTATGAACTTTTAAGTGCACACTTCCTCAAAACCAAAAGATGACATGTGGACCACGCACCAAGATTGATCATGATCTAGAAACATCTACAAGTACCTGAAAACCAACAAAATCATTTACAACATCTTTCACCTAAAGAAAGTTCACACCAGAGTGCTTAGATTACTCTATCATCAACTACAACTCAAGAAACCATCAATCGCAACTCAAGAAATGAACTTACAGAGCACCATACCATGATCCACTTGACCTGAAGAAATATATAGACATTATAGGCATGAATCTAGAACTACAAAGCTAGAAACAAATTTGCAAAGAAATGCAGAGAAAAACAGTATCTCTCAGACAGCTCTACACAACCCATAAACACAATCCTCATACTAGTGAACACAACTTTCTCTGCACAACAAACTGGAGCACAAAATCTAGAATATAATATCTTTGACCAAATCTAAACAACATATCCAAACCACACAATCGGATATTCAATTAGGAAGAAAGGTGGAGTAAAACTTGATCACAACTCTATTAAGACAGTCAGTCTCTTTAACACACTGTTTCCTTTATTAATCAAAATTTCTCAAAAGCACTTGGAAACCAAACAATAGAAGCATACTCTTAACATCTTCAACACCTCTACAAACACCAAATCACCTTCAACAATAGCTCATATCCTCATCTTTGCACAATCTTATCTTTGATCTATATTCAACACAAACTACTCATACTCTTGCATCATTTCTTAACTCATAATCTTGACACAATTGACACCATTGACAACACATGCTTGTTAACATCATTGACAACACCGATTAGCACATACTTGCAATAGGGTAGGGTTTGTTTGTTGTTGAGTTGCCTTCTATTGTTTGGTTTTTGTTGTTTTATCTTTCTTCTTTCTTTTGTTTGTCACCTATTTCTTAAGTGTTAGTGGTAGTTAGGGGGTTAAATAAGGTTTTGGTTGCTTTCTGGTTATTAGATTAGTTTTGAATTCCTACTCTTTTTCTTGCTTCCTAAGGTTTAGCTTAGGTTAGTTTAGATTTCAATTTCAATAAATGGATTGAATTAAAAAATCAAACAATTAAATTCATTGAAACAACAAACCTCGTTCACATTTGCAAAAGAACCCTTTTGGGCCTCGAGCCCCATTTTTTGGAAACTGTTAGATTTTCATTCAAATAGTGGGGTCTAATCGGGGCATCAGTCCCCGACTGGCCCATCGCCCTTAAAATTTATCATAGGTTCAAAACCAAACATCAACCCACTCCCTATAGGTCTAGGCAAAACCAAGTTTGAAGGACCTTTAAGACCTTTGAGCCCCAAGAGGTCGCATGGACTCAATCTAGGGAAGAAAACTAAGGTCCTTTTGGGACCTGTGATCCTAAAATGCCTTTTTGACCCTTCATCTTTGAATGAATCGAAAACCAATTTATACCCCATGACCAGTCATTCACTAATAATGTCCAAATCAGTATTTTGGACCCATGATGACTTTTTGGTCCCTTTAGCATCTTTTAACCTCAAAGTTGATTTCCACCCGTTGCCTCAGGACCCAATTGAAATGGCTGGCCCACAGTCCAAATCTGACCCAAAGTCCAAATGTCTGAGGAGGAGGAGGAGGAGGAGAAGAAGAACCAATTCCAAGGGATACCAAAGGAGTTGAAGTTCAAGAATGAACTGATGAACATAATAGATATTATACTAGGTCACATTGATCTAGAAGTTTTCAAACATGATACATTTGGGGATGATGTTACTCCAAGAGAAAACAAAATTGTTCAATCTGCCTTAGGACACTTTGCCAATTTTCCACCTATGGTCCAATGCCTTGAGTCGATTCTTATTTTTTCTCATCATTATAGCTCTGATGAGAGGAAATGCTATGACTCTAGTGGAAACTTTCTCCTTGATATTACACCAGAAATGAGTAGAATGGTCTTTGACCTACCAGTGTATCAACAAGCTCACACATTATCAATGGTTGATGCAGTTAAAGAAAACAATTTAGATGTCACTAGAAATAAAGGCTATCTAAACTAGCATTAGTTAGCCAAGAAGAAGAAGTCTGCTTCTAAGGTCCTAGGGAGATTGACTAGATCAGATTTTTAGGGGTAAGTGTCAAATGTAATGACATTGTTAAGAAGAGCATTTGGGAGAGAAGAATCTAAGACCTATGAAACTTGGATGTTTTAGTATATTCATTTTAGTCTTAAAGGAGATACCAAGCTAGATTGGGCACAAATGGTTTTAGATAATACACACTCTTAGCTAATGTGAGTTGTACAAGTGAAGAAATTTAATATGACATCATATGTTGTGTGGCTAGCTACTAGAGTAGGGAACTTTCCTAGGTTGTCTACTGTGGGAATAAGAGGTGACCCTTCGAGAAAGAGTAAAATTTGAGAGTTTTATCCCTAGTTGAAGCTGCAGGTGGCAGAGAAACATTTCAAAAGAGTTAATGATACATTCCTATATGCTACCATTCTACAAATAATAGGGGACCCTACTTTCTGAATGTCCTCTAAAGCAATGGACCTTGTCAAATCATGGGGATAGTGGTTCATTCGATTTCCCAAGTCCACATACATAAGAGTAGTAGGATTCACAAGAGCTCCATTTTTGCTTCCAAGACACTACAGTGACAAGATCATTTTGATGGATTTCTCTCAAAAAATTAGTGAAGTCCACTTTAAACTCTCTGGAAAACATAAGTCTGGTGTTAAGTATCCATTTGTTCTTGGTTTCTATGAGTGTCCTTTCATAAATGTAGCAAAAGTAGTAAATTAAGAGATAAATGCTCTAAATTTGAAATTCTATGAGCCCAGGGATTATTTTGACCCTGTTGGCAAACTTGATCAGCTTTTCCCAACTTTGGGTTTGAGGCACAAACATTCTTTAGAAAACTTCTAGGAAAATTGCCAAGATGAATTCGAGGTAAGGAAAAAGTCTGGTATAATAGGCTAACTTCCTTTCAATTAAGAGAATTCAGATTAAGAGATGATATACCAGAGGAAATTTCTGATGATGGTGTGGTTTTAGATCTAGTGTATCAAGTAGTTGTTGTTGATGAAAAGGCCTTGGATCAAATTAACTAGATGGAGGAGGACAATTCTATGAGGGAATTCAGTAATTATGTTATCCAAAGGAGTATAAAGTGGTTAGAGCCAAGGCTAAGTAATTTTGTACCACCAGCTATGCAAACAAGAAAAAGAAATAGGGATCAAGCATCATATTCAAGATCCCTATCTCGTAAAAGGTAGAACACACAAGGTAAACCCCCAAAAACTACAAAATCTGGGGTGTCTTTAGAAGTTGGTTCTCCTAATGATGCACTCAAGGTAGTACAAAAAAAGTTTTTTGAGTTTTCAATGATGTATAAGGAGGGTGTCACAGGGATTACATCTGGTATTGGAGCTAGACCAATGGCCCAAGTTATACCTCCTAGAGATGCTATTGGACAAACACTAGGTGAAGGGAAGCAAATTGTTCAGACAGAAATATCACAGACAACCTTTAGTATGGTTGTATCCCTGACTCCATCTGAAGAGAAGGAAACTAAAATTAAACATACAAGACAATATCTTACTGAAGAAGGAAGGATTATTCAAGAAGACAAGGATGTTGATGAGAAAGGAGAATTCCCCAATGAGGAAGTACCTAAGCAAGAACATGAACAACAATATGAGGGGCTACAAAACATTCCTATTGAAGAAGAAGAGGAAAAGAAAGATGAAGAAGTGGATAGGACTAAACAAAATGTTCCTTCAGAGGAAGAAAGAGAAGAAGACATTGGTGAAGAGCATGTGCTCACAGAGAAAGAACAACAGGAGATTACTAATGATGTTGAGAAAGCCAAGAGAGACAATGTTGAGCCTCCAAAAATTACAGATGAGCCACCACATTAGGAGCAACAACAAGAAAGTGGAGTAGGTGAGCAGTCTGATTAGCAACAACAGATAGCACAAAATCATCCTGATCAGACTCTATAGGCTCTAGCTGCACCTTCATGGTTGAATTTGAACTTGGAGAAAAGGCAACAAATTGTTTCACAACCATTGAGTTTTCAAGAAATGATAGCTGAATTAGAGAAAGGTAATCCTAAGAAAAGGGCCAGGACTTTGTCAGCTATTTGCACCAATGACCAATGGAAAAGAATTGTAGAAATCACAACCCTAATAGCTGACAAAGATGACAAGGACCTACTAGCTAAAGATTACCAAATTATAAAGGTAAGTCTAGGTAAATAGACCCGTACTAAGGAAATCGCTTCTTTTGATTTTGCATATACAACTATCAACTAAAATGCAGAAACATAAACGAGCCAAAGACAACTTGAAGTTACAATTGCATCAAATGTAGGAGTTTGTCAAGGGTCTTGTTATTCTTGTGTCACAAAAGCTAGCATCTACTGATGTGCCAGTTTTGATGACTAAGTAAAAAGTTGTAACTCTACAGGCGATGAAAGAAAAATCTTCTGTGTTAGATAGGTGGGTAATCAATTTTCTGGATGAAGTTTTCAACACCTTTGATAAATATTTTCCATTTTATGAAGAGTCTTCTCAGCTTGAGAAATAAATTGAGGATTTTATAGAAAGTAACAAAATAGAGGATGAAGAATTGGAACAGGTTTTGAAAAATCTAAAGGTGATCAAGAAAGTGACCCAGGAAGATTTAATAGAATCTAGTATATTACAAGATGAAGAACCCAGTTTTGTAGATAACAACATCAAAATCATTGAATATAAGATTGAATAGATTGTTGAGTATCGACTTGCATTGTTGGTGCAGGAGCACCATGCCAACCTCATGCTTCTATGATAAAATTTTTAAAGGATGATTCAAATTTGGTGTCTTAACATTGTATCAAGGTTATATTGACTATTTTTAGGTGTCTAGGTCCTTGGGAGGACAATATTTAATGTTTTGTGTCAAATTTGGAAAGAATGTAAAAGCTGTCATCTAAATTGTAAAATTGCAAAACAAAAAAAGATGTAAACAAGGAATATGAAAGGTCATTTGTGCCTTGGGTCATTGGAAGGTAGTTGAAACTGAAAAGACATCTCTAATTCCTTTAAAAGGCCTTGTAACATCCAAGGAATTTGGGGGTGATTGGAGTTCTGTAATGGAATGATAAAAAGGCACTATTTTCTGTGTTTTCCTATAGGAATTAGCTGTTTCCTTGCATGGTACGGCCCAGTACAGGTAGGAGGACATATATTTTTGATTTCAAATGAAAGGTCTTTCAATCACCTTCCCTTTCCATTTTGTTTCATGTAGATTAGTTTTGTTTTGAGGTAGATATTGGAAATTTGCTAAAAACTGCCAAAACCCTGATTTAGGGTAAACAGTGGCATATAAATCTATGTTTCTCTCATTTTTATACATTGCATGTTGCTAATCCTCAGTGGAAAGGACCTTGACAATGTCTAATTCCATGTTTGTGAGGTTTTGAACCAAATGGTTGAGATTTAAGAAGGGAAAATCACGTTTGTTGACTGCATTTCTGAACACAGTCTAGAAAACAGAGTCTTGAGAACAGTCAAGAGGTATGGACCTAGGGTTTGGTAAGATCTTAATGAAGTTAGAGCTTGGATACTTGAATGAGCACTAGTGGACCTTGTTCCACATGTTCCAAAGGTTGGCAGAGTGAGATTAAGGTTAGAGGCTTCAAAATCAATAAGCCTTGTGCAACGACAGGCCTAATTAGGACTGTTCTCTGCCTCAAATAACAATATTTGAGTCATTCATTCCAAAAGACCCCCACCCCAATTTAACACATGTTCTACATGAGCATAAAGGGTATCCAAATATGTAATCATAGTTTAACAAGGATCTTGTGGAAAGAGTTATGCTTTGACAGTCCCTAAAACAGGGCTACTAGATTTAGGACAGTCATGAAGGAATTGGTTGCATGCACGAAGAGACAGCTTGGTGATTGGTTGTATTGTTTGAGTTAAGGATGTCTTGAGGACACTGAAGGATATTAGAGACCTCTTGTGAGTCAGGAATGTTGAAACTCAGTTTGGTGCCATTGTTTTATGGAAGACTACTTGTGAAGTTTGTAGATCCTAATGGTTTGAAACCCATTTTTATAAACTTTGACTATATGAAGTTGAGTTTGTTATTTTCCTCTACATCAATTGTTAACTTTGCAAAAGGAAATTTTTGAGTATATTTTTATTTTTGAGACTTTTGTTAGTGTAGGAGCATCTTGGGTGAACGGTGATCTGCATGAACAAAAAATAATTTTAGGTTTAAGTTTCAATTTTGTTTGGTTTGTTGGGTTCTAAAGGCTTTTCTTGGCACTATGTGTGTTTGGCATAGTCAGGCAGACAGTTTGGCAGTGTTGATTGAATCAAACTTGACGCACATGAAGTCAGTTTCCATACAACAATTGTTTCAAGAGCTTGGTGAAGTTTCATTGAAAATCATTCATTAGGTATATTTTTAATTCCATTCTAGAATTATATGTGAAGGTTTCATGAGAAAATACATTCATGTTTTGAAGATTTTAATGTTTTTCGACTTGTGTTGGCAGTTTGGTGAAAATGCAAAATATGGAATTTTGTGGCACTTGGGATCGAATAATTTGGAGGAAGTCTTAGGAATGCTAATACAATCATCCCTATCAATTTTGGTGAGGTTTCAAGATCACGAAAAAGAGTTATGGCCGAAGTCAGTTTTCACCTTCCTGACGTAACTTGGTGAAGTCGCAAAGAGAAAAATTTCCATCAAATTTGTATGTGCAGCTCCATGATCAAGAAGGTGTTGAAATCTAAAGGTTATAACACCTCAGAGCTAATTTTTCCATCTATCAAGGATTATAGAGATCATTAGAGGGTTGTTTTTCTTTAATTTGTCAAAAGCTTATATGAACAAAGAACTGGCAATTTAAAGTGAAATAGAAAGTAGCCCACGCCTCTTTCCTTAGATAATATATCAGCATAGATAAAAGGAGTACATAGGTGCCTTAAAGGGAAGTTTAATGCTTCATTGAGGCAACTAAAAATACATTTTAAATCTCCTTACTTCAGTGCAAAAAATGAAGAGGCTGCATGAGAGTTTCAATGTCTCATTTGAGACAGTTTCAAAAAGCATTTAATATTCTTTTTGCATAGTGCTAAAGGGTGAATGTGGCACTCATTTTTTAGGCCAAAATTTATGTATTTGCTAACTAAAATAGAAGTAAAAGAGAGGTGAAAACTGTTGGTCCTCTGGGAGAGGCTCATAGGAAAATAAAAAGACAAAATGCAAAGCAAGAAAGGATAGTTGGTCTAAAACACCTCATAATCGAAGGAATAGAAACTTGATGCCACAAGAATATAAAGAAGTTGCTAGTAGTTTTGGATGAAAGTCATTTACCTTCAATTTGAGTCCTTTGATGTTCCACGATATCAAAGGACATGGAACATGTCTTGCCAATTGAAAAGCCTTGTTCAAAAATGAAGGGGTCAGCCATTGAGATAAAGAAGACGTTCGGCCAAAGAGTAGATTGAAGCTTCTAAAGGTACGGATGTGTAACAAGAGCATGGTTGTGTGTGAATTTAGATGAGAGTATGCAGAGGATGTGGAACCTGAGAGTATATATACAAGAGAAGGTGTTGAGCATGTGGAAGAGAGTCAAGACCATTGAAAGCCCATTTTGTAAATAATTGCTTGCAGATGCAGTAATTCTAAATTTGAATATGAATACCAATTTAGTTATGTGTTGCAATCTGAATGTTTGAGTTGTGAACAAGTTAATGTTGTTAGCATAGATTTGTTTATGTGTGGATTTGTGTGTGATTAATGAAGGAGAGAGAGGTTTGTCTTTATCATATGGTATTAGAGAAAGGTGATCCTGAGAGTGTAGAGTATGCACCAGGAACGAGGTGGGCTATTCTCCAATGAAGGTTAAAGTTGGGTAAAAGGTGTTGAGTTCCACCACTAAGAGAGAGTGGGTTGAGGAAGCATCTTCCATAAGTCTTCTTGGGTAGAGAGTAGTAGGAAAAGTGTTTGGTTGCAGGGAGTACCTGTGATTGATGAGAACTTGGTTGGCTCTAAAATATTTTTTGTGAATATTTGTGTGTTAATGAAATTGTCAAAGATTGTAACAGTGAGAGAGATGAGGATTTATGTAAGAAATCTCATCCTATGGGATGGATGGAGGTAGTATGAAGAGAGAAATTGTTTGACAATGGTGGCAAATATACATGCAAGGATAGATCGAATAGAGGCTATGCAATGTATGAGTAATGAGATAGCAACAAAGGAGAAGAAAGATGATGAAGAGGGTATGATTGTAGCAGTGGAATACGAAGAGTTTGTAGTAGATCACAAAGATAATGAAGATGAGGATGATTTGGCAACGAGGTTGTTGGTAATTGAAGAAGAATGGAATGCGAAGTTCACTATTGTAGCGAAGGATGTAGAACAAAATGTTTTAGTTGATGATGATGCGAGAGATATCACTGTGAAAATTGATGTTGCAACCATGAAGGATGATAAGGTAAATCTATTTGGCAATGATATTGTTTTGTTTTCAGATATGATGATAGAAGAGGAAAAGTATGCAGAAAAAATGGAGATTGTTGTAGAGAAATATTTGTGTTTAGATGTTGCGAGTTTGTGGATAGAGCTTGTCAAAGATATTTCAGGGTTTTGGTGGAGGTGGTGGTCCATTTGCATGAAGGTGAAGAAGGAGAAGAGAGAAGTGAGGACACGAAGGAGAAGGACAGTGAGCCTTTGAGAGAGGAGGACGGATGATGGTGGGAAAATGAAGCTGGCATATAATGGGTGGAGGAGGATAGTACTTTTCCTAGCTAAGTGCTGGAAGAGGCGAAAGAAGTTTTCTACACCTAGATCAGTGATGGAGTTCATTGCAGTTTGTTTACAACCTGAAAGAGTAGTTCTACTAGACTCCACTCTATGTTGTGAGTCCTACTCAAAACAATTTCCTACCTGGTGTGTTTGATGCAGGAGAATCTCAGGTGAATCGATGAACTGCATAAAAAAATAAAATTGCAGGTTTAATTTTCAATTTTTTTTATTTGTTGGGTTCTAAAGGCTTTTCTCGGCACTATGTGTGTTTGGCACAGTTAGGTAAGCAGTTTGGCAGTGTTGCTTGAATCAGTCCCGATGCGCATGAAGTTAGTTTCTGTAAAACAATTATTTTAGGAGATTGGTGAAGTTTCATGGCAAATCCTTTGATAGGTAGATTGTTAATTCCATCTTGGAATTATTCACAAAGGTTTTGTGAGCAAATACCTTTAGGTTTTGAATATTTTAATGTTTTCCAACTTATGCTAGTAGAGAAAATGAAAAATATGGAATTCTGTGGCACTTGGGATCAAATAATTTGGAGGAAGTCTTAGGAATGCTAAGATACTCATCCCTGTCATTTTTGTTGAGGTTTCAAAATCATGGAAAAATGTTATGGCCAAAGTTAGTTTTTAGCTTCTAGAAGTAACTTGGTGAAGTTGCAAAGAGCAAATTTTCTATCAAATTTGTATGTGCAACTCCACAATTAGGAAGGTATTGAAATCCAAAGGTTGTAACATCTCAGAGGTAATTTTTGCATTTATCAAGGATTATAGAGATCATGAGAGGGTAGTTTTTCTTTAATTTGTCAAAAGCTTGTATGAACAAAGCCCTGACAATTTAAAGTGAAATAGAAAGCAACCCATGCCTCTTTCCTTTGATAGTATATTTGCATAGATAAAAGGAATACACAGGTGCGTTAGAGGGAACTTTAATGCTTCATTAAGGCAAATAATTTTTTTTTTAAATCTCCTTCTTTCAACGCCAAAAATGAAGAGGCTGCATGAGAGTTTCAATGTCTCATTTGAGACAGTTTCAAAAAGAATTTAATATTCTTTTTGTAGAGTACCAAAGGGGGGAATGTGGCACCCATTTTTCGGGAAAAACATTATGTATTTGCTAAATAAAATAGAAGTAAAAGAGAGGTGAAAAGTGTTGGTGAAGTTTAACGCCTCTAGGAGGGGCTCATAAGAAAATGTGATAGGTGAAAAGTCAGGCTTAGCAGATCAGACAAAGTCATGAAACCCTAACCCTACCATCACAAGGAATCTAATCTAAATGAAATCAAAGAACAATGCAATTCAAGCATAACATCACCTAGACCGTGCGATTCCTTGTTTGAGAGATGTGGATTGCTTCTTCAACAATGAACAATTGCAATGCTGAAAGCTGCCATGATGGATGATAAAAGCTCAAATGAATGCTCAAATGCTCAAGATGATAATGTAGGTGCTATATGATTGCTGGATGTCTCATATGGAATGAGAGGGTGTTTATATAGGACTCAACCAAGGTCAATCGACGATGGAGATTCAGAGGCTATGTGAATGGCTAGGATTGAAAGATACTAAATTTAGGTTCCATTAGTTGTGCATGTGAAGGATATGAATGAAAGTTGTCTTACAACACATGATTGACTGGACAAGTGTTGGAATATGATAAAAGATGAGTGTTTAATTCAAATAAAATATTGAATTAGTTGGGAAATGAGTTGGATATTAATTAAATAAATAAAATTTATTTAATTAATAGGATAAATGAATAAAATGGGATAAGATATGATGTGGAAATTAATTAAATAAATAAAATTTATTTAATTAATTGGAAAGAGGATATGATAAATGGGATTATGATGTGGAATTAATTAAATAAATAAAATTTATTTAATTAATTGGCTAAGTAGGATGAGGATGGGATTTTAATTAAATAAATAAAATTTATTTAAATAGTTGGCTAAATGATTAATGATTTAACAAGGTGTTGCTAGACATGGACAAAGTTGGGACAAATTTGGGTGTCTACATTTTGCCCCTCTTTGATACAATGTTCGATAGAGCGTTGTGTCAAAGAAGATACGATATGCATTCGATAAACAAGTCATGCCCCAGTGTAACTGGCAGGTGATGCCCCCTCGAGAGGTAAGCCAGGCTAATCAGGAAGGGCTGGGTTGGCTCTCGATAGAAGAAAAAGGCTAAAAAGAAGGCTGACATGAAGAAAATGGGAGTTGGATAGAAGAAAATAGGTTGTGGCATAGAAGAATTAGGGTTGTGAGAAGGGCTATAAGTAAGTTCTAGATAGGATGATGGCCAGCTTTCAAGTAATTGCTCAGAATGAAAAGAAATGCAGTCCTTATGTTTGACATAGCATATGGATGTTATGCACCAGGGTATAAGAGACCAAGGTGTCGAGATATCCAATGCGCAACTAGCGTGTTACAATCTTGTCTGAACGCGTGAGGTCAAGATGTTGAGCCAACATGTACAAGATATGAATAACAGCTAGTGTTGGACTTTGACGCTACAAGCAATGGTTTGAGCTTATCTCCACTACACATAATGATAGCTTGCTGGTTATATGTATGGAGTTAGTCTTAATATAGAATAGTCTCAAATGCATAAGAGACTGTTTAGCTTCTCAGATGCTAGAGATATTGATATGTAAGATGCTAATCCCAACATGTACAAGATACCAATACGCATAGGAAGAGAATAAGATCATGCCACAAATGCAAGATAAAATGATAACACACACAAGCAAGCAAGCAAGCATGCACGAATGATTCAAAAAACAAACAAGGTATTGCCCCTATCAAGCTGTAAACCAATGATTAATTGCTGATTGTTTTGTTGATGATATTGAGAGTGTTGTCATTGTGGGGAAAGCTATATCCCTAGATCAACAGAAGGATGTTTGCTGAGTTGATTCGCTAATTGGCTGATTGATTTGGCTTACAACAAGGCTAGGATCAAGACCATGGATTGCATTTGGATAACTTGGCTAGATTGATTAGCTTGATTGGTATAGCTTTAAGGATGGGCTTGCATTTGGATCATTGCTTTGATTCTTTTGAAGATGATGAAATGTTGATTAGATTGATTTGATGAAGGATGGATCATTTGTGGTGGATTGAGATACTTTTGATTTGTTGGAGTGATTGGATTTATTTTGATGGTTGGCTTGATGTGCTTGAGTTGATTTGCTTTGGTGTTAATGTTGATGATTGATAAGATGTGTTTTGATGGTTGGCTTGATGTGCTTGAGTTGATTTGCTTTGGTGTTACTGTTGATGATTGATAAGATGTGTTTTGATGGTTGGCTTGATGTGCTTTGGTTTTGATGTTTCCTATTGCGAGGTCGATTGTTTTGATTGGATTATTTTGAATGATGGTGTGATGATTAGAGTATCCACTCAATCTAAGCATAACCAAGTGTTCTCAGTGTGCTCAAACAAGGTATTGTCCTTGTCAAGTCATAAATCGATGATTGATTGTTTGATTTGTTGATGATAGTGTTGTCATTGCGGGGAAAGCCATATCCCTAGATCAACACAAGGATGTGGGAACGCCATATCCCATTGATGATGATTGATAATGATTGATTTGGTTCATGACAAGATTAGGATCAAAACTTGTTGATTTGATTGGATAATGTTCCTTGATTGATTGGCTTGCTTGATATGGATTAATGTGACTTGGATTTTGAGATCATTGCTTAGATTAATTGGATTGATATGATTGGAAGAAGTGATTGATTGAAATGAATGAATGAATGTTATGGATAGGAAGAAATGATGATGATGATGATTTGATTTTGAATGCTGAATTGGATTGTTTTGAATTGATGATGATTGGTTTTATTGCTTGGCTTTTTCGTTGGATATTGATTTTGTTGGATTTTTTTGACATATTTGATTTTTGGGGATTTTTGAGATATTTTATTTATTTTATTTTTTTTGTGTTTTTGAATGTTTTGGAACATCAATGGATTTACAATTTAGGTAGCCTTTGTGCTTGATACCAATGACAAGCGAAAAAAACCAAGTCTAGGTGCAAGGGATGGATAAAAGGATTGGATGGATAAAATGATGGGCTCATAGTAAATGGGATGGAAGGCTCATGATAAATGGATAGGCCATATAAGGGATGGATGCATGCCCCGTGATAAATGAATAGGTAGGCTATAGTGGAAAGCTCATGATAAATAGATGGGGATAAGCTATAAGATGGAAAGCTCACGATAAGGGTATGCCATAGTGGATGGATCATAAGGGAGCTAAGATGTGATCTTCAAAGGCTATGTTGCATAGGAAGAACTTGCCCCCATTCAAGGTGGTAATGCTTAGGATTTTTTGCATGATAAGGCTCATGACAATGGAATGACATGATAGGTTTTACATGACAAGGTGTATGATACGTGGATAATGATAAGATGGATTGATTAAGAAGGTATGAGGTATACCAAGAGATATCCCAAGCATGTTTCAAGATTTTGCCCCTATGTCTTCATCAAAATCAAAAGGTAGAAGGATGAATGAATGGATAAATGGGTTCAATAGGATAGGCTTGTTTATGTAATGGCTAAGGATGGTAGGATGGTGTGGTAATGGTATGATATAATGGGATAGATAGTTTGGAAATGGATAGGTTGGATGAGACAATGTGCCCCCAAGTGTAAGTGACATAGAAGATCAACCTACACATGACGCCTGTTTGCGAGGTTTTCATCATGGTACTTATCCAAGGCACCTGTTTACCAGGTTTTCACCGTTGGACAAAGGGCTTTCTCTTTACTATTTTGATTTTTGATTTTTGATTTTTTTTTGTTTTTAGATGGGTTGACATTTACACATGGTGCCTGTTTGCTAGGTTTTCACCATGATAATGGATAGGAGGGACTAAAGTGGCTAGTGCGATGGATGTTGGTAGTCCCGCTAGAGATGGATGTCATCGCATGGACCATGTCAAGTGTGCTCATAGATGTTGATAAGGGATCGTATGGATAGGACATGGATTAGGTGGATAGTAGATTATGATGTGGATTGTGGAAGGGTAGGCTAGTGGCTTATGATGTGGATTTATATAGGCTTATGGAATGAAGATAGATGAAAGGTTTTATGCCAAAGCATGGACCATAGGGATAGCATGGGGGAGATATGTAGGATAATGGATGGAAGATGGGGAGATGTAGTTATGTGGAGGTGCTACGGAGTGGAAGGGAACCATGACCAACGGTTACACACACTGTGATAAACATTGAAGCTTTTGATGAGATGGTGGTGTAGGAAGCAATGGAGATGCTTGCTTGGGAGATGGTTGATGAAGTGATTTAGGAACCCACATAGATTTAGTATTTTTAGTGTTTTTATTTTGCTTGTGGGATTTTTGAAGGGAATGGAAGTTTTGGATAGAAGTAGGCTTTTGGATGGAGATAGGTGATTGGGATTCTTGAGATGTGGATGAGGATGCCTCATTTGTTTTGTTAGTTATTTGCTTAGGAACCCAAACCATTTTGCTTTTGGGCTTTGCTTTTGGAGGTAAGGATTTAGATGGCTTTTTAGATGAACTTTGCTTTGATTTTGATTCTTTATGTCCTAAGGTATGAAGAACTTTAGGATATTTATTAATAGGATTTTTAGCTTTATAAGTAGAGGCTTCAAAATTTTTGCGTTTGAATCCCATGGGATGGATGGAGTGGATGGAATGATTGGAAGCTATATGCTTAAACGATGTGTGCTTTTGTTGGCCAGGATTAGGGATGTAAGGATACTTATGAATGATAGGTATGTTAGGTGTTGGAAGCAATGGTGGCAAGGTGGATGGAGGGATAGTTGGAGTTGGTAAAAGTGGAGGCAAAGTGGATGGTGGAAGGTGTATGGTCACATGCTTTTGACATTTAGAGGATGATGGAGTTGGAATGGCTACATATGTTTTGGGTAGATGGGGGGTGCGATGGAAAGTGGTAGGTTTAGGATGCATGAAAGGATTACCAACATCTTTGGCTTGTTTACCTTGGGGTGTGTATCCAAGGCCATATGAGCATGGAGGGATTTTGACATGGTTTGGCTCCAAAATACCTTGTTCATAAAGATCTAGGCCTTTACCTTGGTAGTTCATGTTTTGGAGGATGCGATTGACTATGGGACTAGATGTGTTTTGGGACTAGACTTGAGTTCCTTATTGGATGGAGAAGGTGAACTGGATAAAGGTTGTTGTTGTCCTAAGGAAGAACATGCATGGATGAAGGTGGTAAGACCAATAGGACATGATGGACTTGAAATGGGATCGATGGTAGATGTGGAGGGAGGATCATTAGCATTGTGTTCACTAAGATCCAAGTTATTTGTTTGATCTTCTATGCTTATGTGTTCTTGAGAGGCACATGTCTCATTATGACAAGTGGATGCTTGCTCATTATGGATAGGGCTAGATGGAGGATGAATAGGAGCAATTTGGATATCTTGCTCATGGATGGTTATGGGATTATGTATAGGATCAAGGTACTTTTGAATAGGTTCTTCATCATAGATATCATCTTGATCATGAGATAGATAAAGTTTGGCCAAATGGATCATCATGGTTTTCATGATCTTAGCTAGAACCTTGATCATAACTATGAGCAACAATAGGATTAAGTGGGCTATAAAAGGGATAAATTTGCTCATGAATGAGGTCATGGTGATGGCTAATAGCTTGAGGGAAACCCATAAGTAGGTCATGGATAGGTGGAACTTAGAGGTGCTTTGATCTTGATTAAGATTAAGGTTCAATATTTCCACATGTTTAAGATTATGCTCTTGACATACCTCTTGACTTTGGATGGAAGTGGAAGGTTCTTGAGTGGACTTGATAGGCTCTTGATAGTTATCAACATGAAGGCATGATGGCTCTTGACTTAGGCTTGTGGTTGGAGACTCTTGAATAGACTTGTTGACTTGTAGGTCACATGATGGGCTTAAAGGGCTAGGTATGTTAATGGAAGGCTCTTGAAGAGGCTCAAGGATATGTGAACCACATGATGAGATTATAGGATAGGACATGACCTTTGGAAGTTCATTGGTAGGCTCATGAATTGGTGTTTGACATGGGGGTAGTTTATTCCTATCTAGTAGCCAATGGATCACATCCTTTGCAAGTGTATGGGTTGATGGGAAATATAATGGATGGATGATAATGGTAGATGGTGTTGGATTAGGATTAGGACAAGGATTAGGTTGAGAGCTAATTGGATTGGATGGATTAGGATTTGGACTAGATGGTGATGATGTGGCACGATTTCCCATTATAGGTGGGTACACCTTGTAAACAATTGAGACAAATATTGGGCATTGATTTGTATTATGGCCTTTGGTCCTATGGTATGCACAATAATCATGTTCATCATATGGACTTTCTTCACATGGTTTGACTTTAGGAAGTTCAATGAGTTTTGCTTCAAGCATCCTTTGTAAAACTGTCTCAGCCGCATCCTTTGGTGAATGATTAGAATGACATGGTGAGGAAGGTAATGAAGGGCTTGGTGGTTTGGAAGGTAAAGGGATCAATGGACTATGATTGGGATCACATGGTGGTGTTGGGATAGGACTTGTTGGTTCATGTGATGGCATGTGATTGGATGGTGGTGGCCACTCTAGATTGGTATCTCCCTTGTCAAAGGTTATTAGATCTTGCATAGGATAACTTGGGCTTGTTTGATTTATGTACAAGGGGCCATTCGGATTTGCATGTGCTTCTTGTTGTAAAGGTGGACTTGCGCTCACTTGTGCTTGTTGTGGAGGCCATTGATAGTCTTGGTGGTTGAGTGAAATGGTGGGATATGTAGACAAAAGATCGTGGGGTCGATATGAAGTTGAGGGCATTTGATCTTGTTGCCAAGGTGGATTTGGGCTTACATGGTCTTTTTGTGATGACGCTTGGTTGCCTTGTGGATGGGCTTGGTGGTATGTTGGAATGTTAGAATGAGGAATTGGATAAGCTTGAGGTGGAAGTTCATAGGTTGATGTGGTATTGACTTGGTGGATAGGTGGATTAAGTTGATATGAAGTGGATGGATATGACATGTGGCTATGAAGTGGATTAGGTTGGTATGGAGTGGCTAAGGATTGTTGTACTTGTCAAACTTGACTAGTGGCTAAAAGGTGTTGGACTTGAGCTATGGAGTGTTGTAGTTGAGGTGATTAGCTTGCATTGGGTTGAGCTCTTTGGAGGAAGAATTGTAATATTTCAATGGCATCTTGGTTGAGGGGTTGTGATCCTTGATAAAGATTTTGGAGGAATCTTTGGAATTTGTTTTCTAGGTCCTCTAGTGTAGACATGTTGTCACCAAGTGTTTGTCTTAAGTCCTTTTAGCAAGTGCTTGCTTAGGGATTTGGATGATGATGTGGAATGTTTAGATGATGTGTTTAGATTGATTTGTTTATGTGTTTGGTGTTTATAGCTTGATTTGGCAATGTTTAAACAAATGATTATGCATATACACACATGAATCACTCACGCAAGACACATAAGCAAGTTATTAGTTTGAAAGAATGTGATGATGGTTAAGCAAGCACATGAAGACAATTCAACAAGTCCTAGTTAAGGCAAGGCCACTATCACAAGGAGGTTCTAGTGAAAATTTGGAGGACCGATACCCCACGAGCATCTAGCAAGCCACTGAAGACTTTAACTAACCCTACTAGGAGTTTTAATATACACAAAAGTACACCTCCTTTCAAGTTAGCACTCTATGGTGAGTGCTAATACCTGTTAGACTTAGCTTTCGCCTTATCCTCTGATTTTTATAGCAGACCAGATGAAAGTACCACTTGAGATCGTTCCCTTGGGGTGGATACCAAGGCAGACCTCTCCAAGGCTAAACAAAAGCAACACAAGTAAATGTTTTTGATCTCCAAATTCGTGTTGGGACGCGAGGAGAGAGCATACACATTTACTCGGTCACACTCGCATGGGGTTCATTAACCTTAGAAATTCAATGTGTGGAAGACAATTCAAGCACTTGTTTGTTTTAAAGCCCAAATCCAAATGTGATGAAAGACAATGGTTCGTTTTAGCCCAATTTCAATGGTATGATTGCAAACAATGTTTGTTTTAATCCCAAAGTCCAAATGTGTGATCAATCAAGATTAAGAGATGAAAGATTAGAATGAGTGCACCTGATACAATCATTTTCCAATTTGCTGTAGATGTTGATGCCAATGCTACTCTAGCTCCTTAGATGCCTCTACAAGTCACCAATTCTAAAAAGAAACAAGTAAACTTGCAAAGAAGATGATTACATGAAAAAGATGAAATCTGAAAATTCTGATGAAAATGATCTAATACAGAAAAATAGCTTACATAAACAGAAAGTTTAGGAGATTCTAAGCAATTTAAAAAAAAGTTTCGCTGAAAAACGATCAAAATTGCTCAAGTTATGCTCAAATGAAGTTTGCAATGAATGAACTTTGACTGATAAAAAAATCCTAGAAAATTGTATAGTCACCTAATAAAACCTACTCCATGGTGTAGTTTGTCCTCTCAGCTTTCTAGGGAGTTCTTGTTTGTATGATTTCACCTCCGTATGTGAAAGTTATGATAGAAATACCAAGATGCACAATGACAGCAACCAGAAGCAAGTTACAGTTGCCAGATGCGATTTATTGTTGATCCGAAACGACCGTTATTTTACCACAGGCAAGCCCGTGCAGATCAAATGAGACTTAGAAAACACCTAGATGCGACACCTATAGGATTATAAGCGATGAAGAAAAGCCAAAAGCGACTGATTTTGGCTTACAAGCGACCTGTATCTGTAAAATAACAGTCAAAACACAAAACCCTATTCTGCACAGGCAAGCACTGTCAGTTCGGAAGCGAGGAATATTAGTTTAAAAGCAGCTGTTGTAAGTTCATAAGTGATGTGCATCAGATAAAAAGTGATCACTATCCATTCAGAAGCGATGCATATAAGTTTAAAAGCGACGACTGTGATTTCAAAAGCGATCCGAATGAAAACAGAAGCGATCACTGTTAGGTCATAAGTAATCAATACAGTTTAAAACTGACAACTAGCAGTGAAAACACACAAGTGAGTTCTATTGGGATAAAACTGATGCGTATCATTCCTGAGGCGATCACTGTCGATGTAAAGGCGATCTAGAAAACACCATAAGTGGTTGATTTCAGTGCAGAAGTGACGCAGATATGCAAAAAGCGGCAAATTTTTGCTCAAAAGCGATGCCAAAAAGTATGGAGGTGATAGATAATAGCTCATATGTGACTAAGAAAAGACAAAAAGCGACAAACAATAGCCCAAAAGTGATCTGGAAAGTTTCAGGTGAGAGATTGCAGATAATAACCATATGCGACCAAGTTTACCAGATGCTATCAGTTTTTGTTCAAAAGTGAGCACTGTTTGTTTAAAAGTGGGCCAAATTTGACCATAAGTGACTGTTGTTTCCCCAAAGGTGAGCTGATTTAGCCCAGGCGACTGTTGTTTGATCAGAGGCGACCTGAATTACTAGAAGCGCATTATTGTAGTCCAGTTATTGTTTTCTTCACCAAATGCTCCATTTTTCATCAAATTTAGCCAAATTTGTACTCAAAATTCATGGAAATGGCCTCCCAGACGCAATGGCGATGTTAGATTTGGGCTAAGAGATCATCTACATACATTGTTAGCCAAATCTTTGCAAACTAGGGTTAGAAAAATACAAATTTTTGCTACAAAAACTTGCAAAAATGAAAGATTGGCGCTCCAAGAGATCTAAACTTCATAAAAACAACTCAAATAAGAGAAGTTAATCAAGGATGTGAGTCCCACTGGGCATGCCAAAATGTGATAGGTGAAAAGTCAGGCTTAGCAGATCAGACAAAGTCATGAAACCCTAACCCTACCATCATCAAGGAATCTAATCTAAATGAAATCAAAGAACAATGCAATTCAAGCATAACATCACCTAGACCATGCGATTCCTTGTTTGAGAGATGTGGACTACTTCTTCAACAATGAACAATTGCAATGCTGAAAGCTGCCATGATGGATGATAAAAGCTCAAATGAATGCTCAAATGCTCAAGATGCTCAAGATGATAATGTAGGTGCTATATGATTGCTAGATGTCTCATATGGAATGAGAGGGTGTTTATATAGGACTCAACCAAGATCAATCGACGGTGGAGATTCAGAGGCTATGTGAATGGCTAGGATTGAAAGATACTAAATTTAGGTTCCATTAGTTGTGCATGTGAAGGATATGAATGAAAGTTGTCTTACAACACATGATTGACTGGACAAGTGTTAGAATATGATAAAAGATGAGTGTTTAATTCAAAAAAAATATTTGAATTAGTTGGGAAATGAGTTGGATATTAATTAAATAAATAAAATTTATTTAATTAATAGGATAAATGAATAAAATGGGATAAGATATGATGTGGAAATTAATTAAATAAATAAAATTTATTTAATTAATTGGCTAAATGATTAATGATTTAACAAGGTGCTGCTAGACATGGATAAAGTTGGGACAAATTTGGGTGTCTACAGAAAATAAAAAGACAAAAAGAAAAGAAAGAAAGGATAGTTGGTCTAAAACACCTCATATTCGAGGGAATAAAAACTTGCTGCCATAGGAATAGAAAGAAGTTGATTGCAGTTTTGGATGAAAGTCGTTTAGCTTCATCTAAGTTGTTCTAAGTCCTTTGATGTTCCACAATATCAAAGCAGATGGAACATCTCTTTCCAGTTGAAAACCTTGTTTGAAAATGAAGGGGTCAGCCATTGAGATAAAGAAGAGGTTCAGCCAGAGAGTAGAATGAAGCTTCTAAAGGTGCAGATGTGTAACAAGAGAAATGGTTGTGTGTGAATGTAGATGAGATTATGTAGAGGATGTGGAACCTGAGAGTATGTATATGTTGATTTAAGGATAGACAACTTAGAGGGGGGTGAATTAGTTGTCTCCCAAAATCCTATTCCTTAGTTACTTAAAACCTTCTTCCATTTCAACATCATATCAAAGATTCAATCATGAAAGCATAATGCAATAATTCAAGAGTAGAAATAGATTCAACACATGTGACACTAAGATTTTAACATGGAAAACCCAGTTACGGGAAAACCACGAGGTGACTAACCCAAAATTGTATTCTCTGTTAAAAGAATAAAGAAGAATATAATGGCGCTTGCCAATTAGGGCTCACTACTCGAGCACACTACTCACAAGAGGCCCATTGCCTATAGGAGACACACTGTCTACAAAAGAATATAAGTATTACATACTTGAACTGGAGATTAGCATCTTTACTATGTCAGAGTTAGTTCCATTTAAGATCAACACCTCTGCTCTGCTTTTTGCTCTTCTTTGCTACCACTATCTCCTCGTCATTACCATACATATTTGAATGACTTATCAATTCTTATTTGTACATGACATCGAATTTGGAATGATCATCAAAGTCGACATAATCATACACTTATTTTATTATAGAGCAATTACAAGAGTACAACTTGACTTATTGCAAAAACTTTATGCGCATCACTACACTATCGGCCACACATAACTAAGACTTAAATCTTCTTTGAGGAACACGCCATGATTTGTAAAGCATCTTGAAGATCATCAGCAACATGTACAAATCATCTGGTTGGCTAGGACTGGGAAGAACATTATCATCCAAAGGTAAATCTTCAGTTATGAGTGCAAACTTCAATGCAGACCAACAACATGAACTAAAAAACAATCTAGAGTCCTTCACAAGCTTGCTTGAATCACTAAGAACATCTGCACCACTTCTGCTTATTGCAATCATTCGCATCTTCATCCAGAACCTCAAGAACACAATCGGTCATCACAGTCACACTAGAATGATCACTTACAGACCTCCAAACTATGAGCCAATCAAATTGTCAATTCACATTAGCTTCCCAAACATGCCACTAGATCCACAGAGCATGATATTGCATTTCTGGATCTCATCAGACCTATTTGTGCCACTCTGTCACTACTGAACAACTGCCAAAACCAATTTTACTCATATGGCCATAACTTTTCCAAATCTTCATGCAGATCTCTGAATTCTTTACAAGAGAATCTTCAGACACATATCTACAAACCCTTTGATGCGCATACTCTGATCTTCAATTGGATAGGATCTTTACTTCATAAAATTTCACTATCTTCACTGTTCTTCTCTGTTTCTGATGGGGCCAATTTTCTCAATATCCTCAGCAAACAACTCATCCAATTCTTGACATCAATGTAATAGGAGTATGTTGACATCAATGACAACACTGGTTAGGCCCATACTTGTAACAATCTCCCCCTTTGTCATTGATGGCAACATATGATGTGAAAAACTGTTTTGACCATTAAGACAAGAACTTGACTGACATAGCTCCCCCTATAACCAACAATCATTTACATGTTTTCTCTCTCTTTACATCTCCCCCTTTGATCAACAATCACTTTTGTTTTTAACATGTCTTCTCTCCCCCTTTCACATCAATGGCAAAGAGCACATACTTGCAGCCACTTCTCACTTCTTTAGATTTATACTGATTGCTCCCCTTGAGTAGCAGCCTCCTAACATCAATCTGGATCACAAGATATGACTGTGAGATCCACCAGACTAATGCACATCCATGCACCTTAATTTAGAACAAGAGGGGTAATAACCCCTAACTTCTCCTTGAGATATTCAAAAGAGTCCTTAGGTAGAGGTTTAGTAAAAATGTCTACAATCTAATCCTTTGAAGGTACAAACTCTAATCTGACTTCATTCTTGTTTACTTGCTCTCTCAAAAAGTGAAACTTGATGGATATATGTTTTGTCTTTGAATGCAATACCAGATTTTTTGATATATTTATTGCACTTGAGTTGTCACAAAAGATTGTGATAGGTTCTTCATACTCCACTCTGATGTCTCTTAGCATTTGCTTCATCCATAATACTTCAGTACAACTACCTACTACAGCAATATACGCTACTGCTATAGTGGACAGAGATATTGCCTCTTGTTTCTTACTTACCCAGGAAACCAATATTTTCCCCAAAAAGAATGCACCACCACTGGTACTCTTTTGGTCATGCACATCTCCTACCCAATTAGCATCTTTATATGCATGAAGAGAGAAATCATGATCCTTGGGATACCATAAACCATATTCAACTGTTCCCTTTAGATATCTGAGAATTCTCTTAACTACCATGGCATGAGACACTTGAGGATTGGCTTGGAATCTGGCAACAAGACCAACAACATTCATAATGTTAGGTCTAGTTTGAGTAAGATATAGTAGTCCTCCAATCATTGACCTATACTTTTTATGACCAACCTTAGGAGATTCATCATCTTTACTTAGCTTACATCTGGTTGCCATGGGAGTATTCATTGGCTTTGAATCTTCCTTCCAAATTTCTTCAATAATTCTTTCACATATTTGGCCTGTGATATAAAGATCCCTTTCTTTGTTTGAGTGATTTGCAGACCCAAGAAGAAATTCATTTCCCTAAACATAGACATCTCAAATTCACTTTTCATTTGATTTGCAAAAGTCTTGCACATACTATATTTTCCTCGAAAAATGATATCATCAACAAATACTTCAACAATCAAGATATTTTCATGATCAATTTTGAAGTATAAGTTATTGTTAGTAGTACCTTTGTTGAAGCCAATCTTCAAAAGATGTTTATCCAATCTCTCATACCGAGCTCTTGGGGCTTGTTTGAGTCCATACAATGATTTCTTCAACTTGCAGACCATATCACCATGATCAGATAATTAGAATCCATCCAGTTGCTCAATGTATACCTCTTCTTCCAAATCACCATTCAGAAAGGTGGACTTCACATCCATTCGATATACTTTGAAATCCTTGAAGGAAGCAAAAGCAAGTAATAATCTAACTGCTTCAATTCTTTCCACTGGAGAAAAAGTCTCTTCAAAATCAAGTCCTACTTGAGAATAACCTTTATAGACCAGTCTAGCTTTATTTCTTATTACCTCACCATTTTCATTTAGTTTATTCCAAAAGATCTACTTAGTCCCAATCACATTTTTGTCTTTAGGTCTGGGAACAAGATCCCATGTGTGATTTTTTTCAATCTGCATTGACTCTTCCCCCATTGTTTTAGCCCAACTTTCATCATTGCATGCTTCACTTACTGTTTTTGGTTCAACTTTTGAAATCAGACAGCACTTCACTAAATCTTGAGCAATTTTTCTTCTTGTTTGAACACCTTTGTTTCTAACTCCCATGATCTAGTCTTCAGAGTGATTCAATCTTACATACCTAGGAGTTTAGGGAATTTCTTGCACTTCTATTTCTTGGACAAGTTCATTCAAGCCAGTCTCTTCTTCTTGTATTTCTGGATTCTTTGAATCAGTCTAAATTTGAACTAGAGTTGGGACTTGTTCCTCTTGGACCAAAACATCATTTTGATCATCTACTTCATACTCATAAAACCTTGAGGGATTTTCAATACCTTCATCAATCTTCACATTTGTATTTTCTACAATCTTTCACAATCTCTTGTTATAACACCGGTATGCTTTGCTTTGAGTGGAATATCCTAAGAATATTCCTTCATCACTTCTAGCATCAAACTTTCCAAGGACTTCATCTCTTTTGATATAGCACTTGCTACCAAAGACCCTGAAATATTTCACAGTAGGGGTGATGCCAAACCAAAGTTCATAAGGGGTCTTACTAGTCTTGCCTCTGATTTGTACCTGATTAAGAGTGTAAACAATAGTGCTCATAACTTCTTTCCAATAAATCTAAGGAACATTTGCTTCCATCATCATGGTCCTAGATGCTTCCTGGATGGTCTGGTTCTTTCTCTCCACTACTCCATTCTGCTGTGGAGTCCTTTGAGTAGATAAATGTCTCTTTATCCCATGTTTCTCATAGAATTCTATGAACTCTCTAAATGTGAATTCTCCACCTCTATCTGACTTGAGGGATTTTATGTTTATAACAATTTCATTTTCTACCATAGCCCTGAATATCTTGAATTTCTCAAGTGCTTCAGATTTCTCTTTCAAGAAAGTCACCCACATCATCCGGGAGTAGTCATCAATCAGCAACATGAAATATCTATCTCCTTGTAGACTCCTGATTCTAGGTGGACCACATAGATCAATGTGTACTAAGTCTAACAATTTGGTTGAAGAATGTTCCTTCTTTTGAATGAGACTCTATTTTGCTAACCTAACTAACATTCCTTGCACAAGCTATTAGTAGGTTTCACCAATCTTGGAAGATCTCTTATATCCTGGGTGTTGCTTATCTTAATGATATTTTTAAAATTCACACAACACATTCTCATATACCGCAACCAACTCTAATCAATTTGAACAAATAAGCAACTTTTGTCAATACCAACCAAGTGAAAGATGTTACCTTTTGTCTAAGTACTAGATGCAATCTCAGTTCCAGAGCTTTCAAAGATCTTGCATTTTCTATTTTTGAATCAGAGATCATAACCTTTGTCTACCAACTTCCCAACACTGAGAAGATTATGCTTTAGACCTTCAACATATAGAACATCATTGGTTTTGTTCTTTCCATCAAAAGAGATAATTCCTCTACTTTTGATTCTACTAGTAGAATTATCTCCAAATTTTACAACTCCACCTTCATATCTTTCCAGGTTTATGAACTTATTCTTGTCACCAGTCATATGGTGAGAGCATCAACTGTCAATGAACCATTCATCCTTTTCTTCAACCTAAGTAGCCAGAGCTCTTTCTATCTTAAGATTGTCAGATTCAATAGGCATTGGATCTTCTTCCTTGATGGTAATAAACACCCAGTCACTTTCAGATTTGGTTCCTATCTCAGATTCATCATCTGTTACTCCTTCATCATCATCTTCTTAAACATAGTAACACTTCTTTTGAAATCTTGATCTATTAGGGTTAGTCCTTGAAAACCTTTCAGGACACCTTGAGGCAAAATGACCAATCTTGTTGCAATTGAAACATTTGAAAGGCAATTTTTCTTCATACTTACTAAATCCTCTTGGCAGTGTTTTTGCAATAAGGGCTTCAAGTTGAGCAGCTTCTGCCTCATCTTCTTCTAGATATTTTCTTTCTTTTTCATATCATGATAATTTCTTTGAGGAACTTTCTCCTGGATCATATCTTTGTTTACCTTTTGTAGAGGCACTAGCTTTGAAGGTAGATTCAATCTTGGGGAGAGCATCTCCAAACTCATCTAGTTCAAATGCAGCTAACTTCCAAACCAATTGATCTCTAGTAATATTTGATAAAGATCTGAATTCCTCAATAGCAGTAACCTTGTGTTTGTAAGCAGGAGGTAAGGATCTGAGAACTTTGACAACAATCTCATCTTCATCCAAGGTTCCACCAACACTTCTAATGCCACAAACAAGCTCATTTACTTTTGGCATGAATGTACTGATATTCTCATCTTCATTCATCTTCAAGGTTTCAAATTTTCCTTTTAGACTTTGTAGCTTGGCACATTTAACATATTTGTCTCCTTCATACAAAATTTGTAGGTTTGAGCAAATTTCATATGTAGTTTTTAATTCCATAACATTTGTCAGCTCTGTATCAGATAAGGCACTTAGTAAGGCTTCTTTAGCTTGAAGATTATCTTTAGCATTTCTGATTTCATCTAAAGTTGTCAGACCATTCTTTGGAGGAATATACTCCTTTATAGCCTTGTTCCAATATTGAAATCCCATGCATTACAAGTTACATTCCATACGGCTTTTCCAAAGAGTGTAGTTTGTTCCATCAAACCTCGTACTATCCTTCTTGTAGGAAGACATCCTGCATCTCCTCAAGCGGTTAAGCTCTTTTAGAGGAACTTGGCTCTGATACCAATTTTTGATTTAAGGATAGACAACTGAGAGGGGGGGTGAATCAGTTGTCTCCCAAAATCCTATTTCTTAGTTACTTAAAACCTTCTTCCATTTCAACATCATATCAAAGATTCAATCATGAAAGCATAATGCAATAATTCAAGAGATGAAACAGATTCAACACATGTGACACTAAAATTTTAATGTGGAAAACCCAGTTAAGGGAAATATCACAGGGTGACTAACCCAAAATTGTATTCTCTATTAAAAGAACAAAGAAGAATATGATGGCACTTGCCAATTAGGGCTCACTGCCCGAGCACACTGCTCACAAGAGGCCCACTACCTATAAGAGACACACTGTCTACAAAAGAATATAAGTATTACATACTTGAACTAGAGATTAGCATCTTTACTATGTCAGAGTCAGTTCCATTTAGGCTCAACACCTATGCTCTGCTTTTCGCTCTTCTTCGCTACCACTATCTCCTCATCATTACCATAGATATTTGAATGACTTATCAATTCTTATTTGTACATGACATCGACTTTGGAATGATCATCAAAGTCAGCATCATCATACACTTATTTTATTACAGAGCAATTACAAGAGTATAACTTGACTTATTATAAAAACTTTATGTGCATCACTACACTGTCGGTCACACATAGTTGAGACTTCAATCTTCTTCAAGGAACATGCCATGCTTCGCAAAGCATCTTCAAGATCATCTGGAACATGCACAAATCATCCGGTCAGCCAAGACTAGGAAGAACATTATCATCCAAAGGTAAATCTTCAATTATGAGCGCAAACTTCAATGCGGACCAACAACATGAACTGGACACAATCTAGAGACCTTCACAAGCTTGCTTGAATCACCAAGAACATCCGCATCACTTCTGCTTATTGCAATCATTCACATCTTCATCCAGAACCTCAAGAACATAGCCGATCATCACAGTCACACTAGAATGATAACTTACAAACCTCTAAACTATGAGTTGATCAAGTTGTCAATTCACATTAGCTTCCCAAACATGCCACCAGATCCGCAGAGCATGATATTGCATTTCCAGATCTCACCAAACCTATTTGCCCCACTTTGTCACTACTGAACAACTGTCAGAACTAGTTTTACTCATATGGCCATAACTTTTCCAAATCTTCATGTGGATCTCTGAATTCTTTACAGGAGAATCTTCAGACACATATCTACAAACCCTTTGATGCATATACTCTAATCTTCAACTGGATGGGATCTTTTCTTCATAGAACTTCACTATCTTCACTATTCTTCTCTGTTTCTAATGGGGCCAATTTTCTCAATATCCTCAGCACACAACTCATTCAATTCTTGACATCAATGTAATAGGAGTATGTTGACATCAATGACAACACCGGTTAGGCCCATACTTGCAACAGTATACAAGAGAACTTGCAAATATGAGATGTTGAGCATGTGGAAGAGGCCATTGAAGGACCATTTTGTAAATAATTGCTTGTAGATGTAGTAATTCTAAATTTGGATATGAATATCAATTTAATTTTTTGTTGCAATCTGAATGTTTGATTTCGAACAAGTTAATGTTGTTAGCATAGATTTGTTCCATTGTTTGTGTGTGGAGTTGTGTGTGATTAAGGAAGGAGAGAGGGGTGTATCTTCATCATTTGTTAAAGTTGTTTGTGAAAATGTATATTCACATGATAAAAGTAGATTGGAACCTATGGATAAAGTCAAGAAAGTCTTTAAAAATAAAATGGATGATTTATATCAGGCTCCACATTTTGATGAAAATAGACTAGATAGATTTGTGGAGTTCAAAGCTCATTTCAAGTTAGCATTAGTAGATGTCAGCAAAATGTAGAGAAGGTGTGAACATGTTGCCCAACATTTGAAAACCTTCAAATTTAGATATGGATGGTTAGATGGGCTCGATGTGGACAAGGTAAAGCAACTTCTTTCAGATTATGCAGAGTACAGGACTGCTAAATCTACTGCAAGGGCATCTATTTCTCATTTAGTTTACTCTATGGACTTAGTCAATTTTGGTATTTAAAGATATTGTAATAAAAACACTTTTGTAAAAACGGACTCACTATTTTATGAAGTGGGCCCTACAAAAATCTTTCTTTTTATATTTTATATTTATAAGTTGAAAAGTCAACTTGGAAATGGACATGCAAAAACAATTCTATTTTTTGAATATGCCTTTTGAGTTGTATGAGGTTGGTGATAAAAATGAAGACAAGAGGTATTGCATGTAGTTTTAAACTTCTATAATTATTCTTATGAAGTTCCTATAAAAGGGAGGGACTCATTTTGTTCAAAAACCTGAAAGTTGAAGAATTAGGTTGTCGGTCCACATTTTAGATTTTTAAAGATTTTTCAGGAGTTGGCAATTTTTATAGTATTTTAGCATAGAGAAGGTGGTATCTTTTGGAAACAAATCTGTATTTCTGGTTTTTGTGCTAGATCTACTTTCTTGTATTGAAGTTCAAAGAAGTTAATACAAGATGGATGTCAATTTTGTGGGATCTTTCTTCATGTTTCTGGTGTAGTGCATTGAACTCATTCTTTACTTCCATATCTATTTGAGAAATTTTAAAATTTGTGCTTTAAAATTATGAATTTATTTAGGATTAGTGTATGAAATATAGTAATCAGAAAGTACAATTCTAATCATATCAGTTTAGGAATCCTTTGACTGTGGCACTGTAATATGAATGATTGGGTTTTATAAAACTGATTTTAATATTACAGTTAATGAATTTCTTGGATAAGTGTGTTGATACAAAGTTTGAAATTTGGTGTGTTGTATCATTTTCTTCTCATTCTTGTACAATCTTTTGATCTTTCTTTTAAAAAAATAGTAAATAGATTAAAATTTATGCTTAGTTTGAACAAATAAATTGAACATCCAAGTCCCCTTGTGAACTATCCAAATCAACCTTATCCTTATGCAACATACTTGTGATCCAACTCCTGAGACCTTAGGGATCATTGATTCTCTTTTGGATTAGAAGTCCTTTCAGGAGAGGCAAGTTGAATCTCACCTTGCTTGTGTTGCATGCATGTGTTAAATAGACCATCAACAACTCCCTAATTTTTTTGTTTGAGGTGAATTTGTTAGAATTTGACAAACTTATATAAAAATGGGGTTTTGGGACCCTTGGGATGCAAGGTAGGGTTCATTTGGCCTCAAAATGCCCTAATTTTTAGTAGCTTGTTGGATCCTTACAGACAATCTCCTACTTTGAACCCTTGCAGATCTAGGCTCTGGTGTCTAACTGGGATGAAATGAAAGGCTGATAGAACTTTTTCAATTGATCTAAACTCAATTGTGAGCTTAGAATGTCTCCAAGAAACTCCATGCCTACAACTAGCAAGCTTAAAGAAAGGAAGCCCCCAAAAAACTATTTTTCTATCAAGATTTTCTAATTCTAAAGGTCATCATATTATGTAAGAGAAGAGCATGCTTTGCTTTCAAGAAAAAACTAGCTCTACACTAGCTATACGATGTTAGATTTGGTTGAAATCCACCTAAGAAATAAATGACTTGAGGAAAGAAAGAATAGAAATCTATAAATGAATAGAATAAATTGTACTCTATTGAACAAGAATTTAAAGCAATTAAGAATGAGTATTACATTCATAGAAGCTAGGTGAATTACTCTCACTTACTAGCACTAAACAACACTCCTTAGCACTGCACTAGCATAGGTGAGAGGCCTATGTTTTATATATAGAAAAATAGAGGCATATACATCAAAGAGGAGTAATAAATATAACTATCCAAAATAGGCAAGAGTTTTACCTACTGGGTAAATGTTGAAATACATGGTTGCACCTACACAAATAAAGATAAACAAATGGTTATGTGAGGTGGAAAACAAATCCAAAAGAGGTTGTGAGACTCAACTACCCAAATGTGGATGAGAGTGACAAATGTAACTAATGGATTATTCCATGTGTTCTCATATTAACCATGCCTAATTAATCTAAGCAAGCTTAATAATATGTGTAGGAAAAATAAAATATTTCCTAACATAAGGAAAATAAAAAACCTACACTAACACTAAGGTTTTTTAAAAACGGTTAAGATTAAGAGGGTGAAATTCTATGTAGACACAAAAATGTTCATATTTTTATCAATAAAATATAACATAGTGTCTAGTATGCACCCCCTTATTTTTTTTGCATTTAGTATTTTTCAAAACCAATTGGTCAAAATATAGCTAAGAGTGATTACTACAAGTTGTGTATTTTCTAGATTTTTTGTGATTTTTCAAAGTGGGTGCATCTTTAAAACCACATCACTAAGCATGCATGCCACATAACTTGCACAAAAATAATAAAAAATATTAAAAACCAATCAATGTGTATAGAATGAATCATAGAACAATCCTATATGATTTTTTTCAAATTTTGATAAGTGGATAAAACATTACAAAGAAAAATTAATAAATATGCGATTAAGGAATATGATGACACTATTCAAATAAAACATAAATAAATACCTTAACTTATTCAAAAAAATAAAAAAATTATGACTAGAAAGCTAAGAATTAGCTCATTGTTTTAGTGGTAGTTTCATCAAATTTTTAATAAAACAAATAAATCTGGTGACATTGAAGTTTAAAAATTTTATTGACTATGAAAACACGTATTTGTAAGGTATTATACAGGTCTAATCCTTAGGCTTGGTCATCCAATCCTATTAAAGACCTAAAAGGCAAGACCAAGATTTTAATAAATAACATGAGCACATTATGTACATCACCTCTCTCTCTCTCTCTCTCTCTCTCTATATATATATATATATATATATATGTATATATATATGTATATATGTATATATGTATATATATATGTATATATATATATCTTTATCTCTTTTCATCTCTATTTCTCTCCCTCTTGAGATCTATCTCTCTCTCCCCTATCTCCATCCCCCTCTCCCCCTCTTTATCTCTATCACTCTATGTCTCCCTCTATATCTCCATCTCTCTCTACCTCTTTCTCTCTATCTCTCTCCCCTTTCTTACTCTATCTCACTTTATATCTCTCTTCCCCTCTATCTCTATATCTCCCTCTATATATCTCTATCTCTCCTCCTCTCTCTATATATGTCTCCCTCTATCTATCTATATCTACCTCTCTCATTCTATTTTATTCTCTATTTCTATCTATCTCCCTCTGCCTCTCTATCTCTTTCTCTCTCTATCTCCCTCTCCCTATATAGCTCCCCCCTCTATATATATCTCCCTCTCCCTCTCTCTCTCTATATGTGTCCCTCTCCCTCTATCTCTATCGAGCTCTATCTCTCCATCTCTATATATCTATCTCTCCTATTACCTCTCCCTCTCTATATCTCTCTATCTCTATCTTTCTCTCTCTGCCTCTCTACCACTCCCTTTACCTTCCTCTTCCTTAATGTTGGAATCTAAGTTCCCTAATTGTGAATCTAAAACCATAAACATTGACACTAAAGCATTAAACACAAACTAATAAATCTTAATATATTAAACATTACATGTTGAACCCATTGGGGATGAAAGCTAAATATTGAATGACCTCTCTCTATCTCTCCCTCTCTCTCCCTCTCTCTACCTCTCCCTATCTATCTCTCCTCTCTCCGTCTATCTCTTTCTATTTCTCTAACTCTCTGTATGTCTATATATTTATTTCTCCTTCTCTTTGTTTCTCAATCTCCCTCTCACTCTCTTTGTCTCCCAATCTCCCTCTCCCTCTCTCTATCTCTATCTATCTCTCTCCCTCTTCCTCTCTATCTCTCCCTATCTATCTCTGTATCTCTCCCTCACTTCCTCCCTCTATCTCTCTATCTCTATCTCTCCTTGTCCCTCTCCCCCTCTCTATCTCTCCCTCTCCCTCTCTCCTCTCTCTATGTTTTCTATCTCTATCTATCCCTTCCCCCTCTATCTCTCTCCCCACTCTCTCTACCTCCCTCTCCCTTACTCTTCTCTCTCCCCTTATCTATCTATCTTCTCCTTAATGTTTAAATCTAAGTTCCCTAAATGTGAACCCAAAACCCTAAACATCGACACTAAAACATTAAAGAAAACAATTAAATCTTAATGTTAAGCATTACATGTTGAACCCAAAAAGATGAACGCTAAACATTGAATGAGTTATCTATCTCTAATCTCTCCTTTCCTCCCTCCCTCTCCCCCTGTCCCTCCCCCTCCTCCCCCCTCTCTCTCTCCCTCTCCCTCTCTTTCTCTATCTTTCTATCTCTACCCCTCCCTCTTTCTATTTATATATCTATCCCTCTCTATCTCCCCACCTCTCTAGATCTCTCCTTCTCTCTATCTCTTTGTATCTCTCCCCCTCTCCATCTATATCTAACTCTCTTTTCCTCTCTATCTCTATCTCTATCTCCCCCTCTCCCCATGTCTTTATCTCCCCTCTATATCTTTGTATCTACTCTCCCTCTATCTCTATATCTTCATATCTCTCTATCCCTCCTCTCTCTTGAGTAGGTACACCCTTAATCTTATAGTGTAGATAGGGTTATGAGTAGTTGGCTTGTGGCTACCTTAACTTTTAATTAAGTTATGTGATCACTATTATATTCATATTTCAATAATTTGGCCATCCTAGGTGTTATATTTTGTTATCTAAGCCACCTTGAGTGATATCCAAGGTATAAGTAGGGTATATATAGGACATGGTGAGTTTTATTTTATCATCATATTGCAAATTGTGTTCTTATTGGAGATATCAAGTGGTTTCCCCCCTCAAAGTGGCTTATTATTCTCCAGTAATATCAAGTATTTACATCATATTTTTTTTATTAAATTGTTTTTGTGTGCAAACTATTTCAAAACAACACACAGGTCTTTGGGACTATTTCCTCTCTTTTTAGATTTTATAGTAGATCAGTGAGATAAGATTATATCATGTCATTGACAAGGTGATGAATAATGCATGTTGTTGCTCTTTAGTATGTATCCCTAGATTTTTTAACCTAAAGGGGATTGCCACAAATAAGACAAGGTTCCCCATGGCATGATAAAGTCATTTGATTTTGATTGGCTTCTACAATATGAATTTGATTATAGCAAAGGAAACAATCAATGTGGGACAACATTTTATACAACCAACATTAGAATTATTAATGTCTGTAAAATTAATGCATATTCACACATCTCATTCTTCATGAGCATTGGGACTATGCTTGATATTAATGCTGAATAATCTAGTATCTTGATAAATCCTACATTAAGATTGGTTTTGCATCTAGTATAGTGACCAAGTTATGAAAAAAATATCATGATCTAATCATGGCATGTATGGATGTTGAGAAGTGAAGATATCTATGAAATCAATGAGAATTTATATGTAATTTTGTAGCTCATCATCCATCAATTCAACCTTTATTTCTACCATTTTTTTGGTGTACCAATGTTTAAAATGATAGTTTCTCCTACAAGAGACGGGTGGAATTCTTTAGATATTGGTGAGGTAGGAGGTATACGATGATATGGAGAAGAATATATAATCATTGTAGGACCATCTTGGAGACAAAGAAGTGCTTGAGAGGCCAAGATATGAGATAGAGAAAATTTTTAATGAGTTCCTAGTTTGAAGGAAGGGAATGAGACTGGATGGTGATACATATATCTATAAAGATGAAATAGATTGGTTAGAGTGGCCAAAACACCCTCCCTCACTTCATTAATTTTGAGAATCATGTTTAAAATTTATTACTTTGGGTGTCTAATGTAGGAGAGTGATGCAAGAGCATCTCGGGCAACACAAGCAATAAACATCAACCAAAGAAAGTGCAGGTCTAATCTTTCAATTTTGTTCGGTTTGTTCAAATTCCTAATGGAATTCTCAACATTAGAGGTGATTGGCATAGTTAGAATTGCAAAGTTGTAGTTTTGCGGAGTTTCAGTCCCAGCACATAACATGGCAATTTTAGTGAAACAATTGTTTAGAGCAATCTATGAAGTTTGGTGACAAACCTTCTGACAAGAAGAATCTTGAGAGCATACCATCTAATTATACGTGAAGGTTTCATAGTCAAATTCCTTCCAGTTTTTGAGATTTATAAGTTTTGCAACTTGTGTTGGAAGTTTAGAGAAACATTAATTTCTTGAGCTCTAGGAGGTTTGGTACATAACAATTTGGTAGAAAGATTCAAAATGTTGATTTACACATCTCTGTAAGTTTTTGGGTCATTCCAAGATGTTGGTGAAAATTTATATCAAAAGTCAATTTTTAGTTTCGAGCCCAACCTAACGTAGTTTCACAAATTGATTTTTTCATTTGATTTGAGTAAATTCACATGGAATCATACACTGATCTCTTTTGGTAGGATCTAGAACATTTTGGAGATGATCATGCAATACATTGACCATGAAACGACTTCTCCTCGTCAATGAAGTATAAATGTTCATAGTTTTTTCTAATATGAATAATAATTCATGGCTATCTAGACTACTGGTGATTGGAATTTTGTTCATCCATGTTTATGTTGGAATTCACATCAATAGTATGTAGGCAAAGTATGTACTTCACATTTTATATTAATTGCGTAAAATAGTAATTCCATGTCAAGAGCCAAGTGAAGGAGTCTATCGTATTGCCACTAAGTCAATAGACATGTTGGGGGGGCATCCAAGGATAGAACGGTGCATATTTGGGAAGATTTTAATGGATGTGAAGGGGTTAATACCTTTCAAATTCACCAACTATGATTCCTTATTTCTCATACTCATCAAGCAGCTAGAGAGGTGGGAGAGTGGGACGCCACATTTAGTGGCCCTTGTCAGTTGTTCTTTCTAGTTCTTTGATATTTTTTGGCCATTGGAAATAGCAGGAGGGTGAGGTATACTATCTTTCCAATAATGAATCACTTCATTTGAATATACAAACTAATGCAAAAACCAAATGATATTTTCAACACCATAGTCAGGAATTTAATTAGCTTTCAATACCTTTTTAGAGGCAAAAACGGAAGGAGATGAAGTGCCACGAGGATAGGGTGAGGTCATGGGCCTAAAGGAGAAAGAGAGTTTTTGACTCTAATAAGAATATTGGATTTGTATTTTCATTTGTGTCGCTTCGCCTTTCCAAATGAAAGATCATGAAAAGATTTTGGGATGTCTATAAAAATAGAGAGCTAAGTTAAAGGGGTCACTACCCAAGAGTGAGTGTGGGATTGGCCAGAGAATGAGTTTGTGAGAAGAAACTTGTTCAGAGTGTGAGTTTGAGTCACTTGAAGGTGCAGAGATATTAGAAGCCTATGTGAGGGCTGCAAATAAGAATATGATGTCAATGAGTTATAGAGGAGAATGTGTAGATGCGAGATACTATGTAGTGGATGGACACTGAAGGCCGAATGTATAATTTTGTTATGTAGATTTTGTTTATGTATTGAAGTAATTGTTGTAATCAAAAGTATTGTGCTAATTTCAATCTAAATAAAGAATATTGCCTTATGTAAACTATGTGTCAAGTTGTGAGTGGTTGTGAGGCAAGAGGAGCCCTCTTGCATTAAGAATCTTAGGGTTCAGCCAATCTTGCATAACCAAAACATGTTCTATTTCTATTTTCTTTAGTTTGAAACATTTTTGGATGTTTTCATGCATACTAGTCTCTCCACATAAACATTATTCTTACCAAATATTCTATTTAACTGACATGATGTTATAGTAGTCGATAATATTTACCACAATTAACCATAGTTGGACTTCTTGCTATGATAGTTTAGCATTAGGATTGTTGAACATAGACACATATCTCTAGATAACATCTTGATAAATTATTTTATAATGGGAAGTTAGACCATGTTATTATGTTTAATGAGACCCACTTTAAGCTTTCACACCATAATTTGAGTAACAAACCTATTGTAGTATATTATATTTGTGTTGCAAGTATGAGGTGAGCCAGTGTTGTCATTGATGTCAACATACTCATATTGCATTGACAAGAAGGATTTGATGAGCTGTGTGCTGAGGATATTGAGAAAATTAGCCTCAGTCAGGAACAGTGAAGAACAGTGATGAGAAGAAGGCAAATGTACTGTATAGGATGAGAACCGGAGGATGCAGATTAAAGGGTTAGTAGATATGAGTCTTGAGATGCTTCAGTTAAGATTTCAGAGGTCCGCATGAAGATCTGAAGGAGTTGTGGCTGTCGGTATAGAACTGGTTCCGGCAAGTATCCAGAGGTGACAGAGGATCACAAAAAGGTCCGGTGAGGTCCGGAATTGTATTATCCTAATCTGCGGATTGGAAGGAGTGTTTCGGATGTCCTCGTGATGTGTCATCCTGATTTGTGTATGATTTGGAGATCCGGAAGTACCTCTTGCATTATGATAGTGGCGACAGACTGTGTTCTTGAAGTTCTGGATGAGGAAGACAAGAGATTCCAGTAAGTAGAGGAAGTGCGGATGTATCCGGTCATTCAGACAGGCTTGTGAAGGTTCTTGGATCATGTTTAGGTTGTGTTGTTGGTCCACATTGATGGTAGAGCCCGGAATTGAAGTTATTCTTCCGGATGAAGTTCTTGCTCTATTTAGCCGACCGGATGAGTTGTTCATCCTGTGAATGTTCTTGTGATGGCCGACCGGATGTGTTATTCATCTTGCGGATACTCTTATGGTTGTTTGCCGACTTAGATGTTTGTTCCTAAGTTGATGTCTTGTATAAATAACGGTTTGTGAGTTCATTTCAAGGTGTGGTTTTTGTGGATGAGTGTGGCATAGTAAAGGGAAGCGCGAAAGGCAGAGCAGAAGTTTTTGGGCTTAATTGGAACTGATCCGGACATGGTAGAGATGTCATTCTCCAGTTCAAGACTGTGATTTTTATCACTTTGTAGACAGTGTGTCTCCTTGTAGGCAGTGGGCCTCTTTGTGAGCAGTGTGCTCGGGCAGTGAGCCCTTATTGGCATGTGCCATTCATTTTTCTTTATTCTTCTAACAGAGAATAATTCTTGGGTTAATCACCCCATGGTTTTTCCTTTAACCGGGTTTTCCACGTCAAAATCGTGGTGTTCAATGTGTTGATGCTTATCTGCTCTTGTGTTTATGTATTATGCTTTCATGGATGATTATTTGATATGCTGCTAACTAACAACAAAGAATCAAGTGTTTGAAAGAAAAAGAAGTTTTATACAACTGATTCACCCCCCCCCTCTCAGTTGTATGCCCTAGATCCAACAATTGGTATCAGAGCTAAGTTCCTCTAATAGGAGCTTAACCGCTTGGGGAGATCCAGGATGTCGTCATACAAGAAGGATAGTCCGAAGTTTGATGGAACCAACTTCACTCTCTGGAAAGGTCGCATGAAGTGTCACTTGGAATGTATGGGAAAAGCATACTTGGCTATGATTTCAAAACCATATGTACCTCCACAAGGTGGTCCGACAACTCTGAATGAAATCACAGAAGCTGAAAACAATCTGCAGACCAAGGAAGTTCTTCTAAGCGCATTGAATGACTCAGATCTCTCGAATGTTATTGACCTACCAACTGCATATGAGATCCTGACTAAACTGGAACTTCTGTATGAAGGAGATGAGTTTGTCAAAAGTGCAAGGTTGCAAAGTCTGAAAGGGAAATTTGAAAGATTGAAAATGAGAGATGATGAAAACATCACTACCTTTATGCCAAGAGTGAATGAGCTGGTATGTGGAATCAGAAATGCTGGTGGAACTTTAGATGAAAATGAGATTGTCTGCAAAATCCTAAGGTCCCTTCCTGCTGCCTACAAAATCAAGGTTGCTGCCATTGATGAATTCAGAGCCCACACAACTGTCACAAGAGAACGACTGGCTGGCAAACTAGCTGCATTTGAAATGACCGAGTTTGGAGATGATCCTCCCAAGACTGAATCTGCCTTCAAAGCCAGTGCCTATGTGAAAGGCAAGCAGAGATTTGATCTGGGAGAAAACTCATCAAGGAAGATGTCATGGTATGATCAAGCAAGAAGAGACATGGAAGAAGAAGAAGCAGAAACAGCTCAACTTGAAGCCCTCATTGCAAAGAGACTGCCAAGAGGATCCGGTAAGTATGAAGGAAAACTACCCTTTAAGTGTTTCAACTACAATAAGATTGGTCATTTTGCTTCAAGATGTCCAGAAAGATCTGCAAGGTCTAATAATAACAGACAAAGGTTTCAAAAGAATTGCTACTATGTTCATGAAGAAGATGACAATGAAGGAGTAACAGATGATGAATCAGAACTAGGAAGCAAATCTGGAAATGAGTGGGTGTTTATTGCCATCAAGGAAGAAGATTCAATACTCTCTGAATCTGTCAATCACAAAGTTGTTGAAAAAGCTTTGGCTGCTCAAGTGGAAGAAAAGGATGATTGGGTTATTGACAGTGGATGTTCTCACCATATGACTGGTGACAAGAATAAGTTCTTAGATTTGGAAAGATATGAAGGAGGAATGGTAAAGTTTGGTGACAATTCTGCTGGCAGAATCAGAGGTAGGGGAACTATTTCCTTTGATGGTAAGAGCAAAACAGGTAATGTACCGTATGTTGAAGGATTGAAGCACAATCTTCTCAGTGTTGGTCAGTTAGTGGACAAAGGCTATGATCTCCGGTTCAAGAATGGAAAATGCAGAATCTTTACAAGCTCCGGAACTGAAATTGCATCCGGTACTCAGACAAAAGGTAATATCTTTCATCTGGTTGGTTCAAATAAAAGTTGTTTGTTTGTTCAAATTGATCAGAGTTGGTTATGGCATAGAAGAATATGTCATGTAAATTTTGATAACATCATCAAGATAAGCAATACTCAGGCTGTGAGAGATCTTCCAAAATTGATGAAACCTACAAATAGTGTGTGTAAAGAATGTCAGTTAGGTAAACAAAGCAGAGTCTCTTTCAAAACCAAAGATCAGTCTTCTACCGGATTGTTGGAATTAGTACATACTGATCTATGTGGTCCGACAAGAATCAAGAGTCTGCAAGGTGATAGATATTTCATGTTGTTAATTGATGATCATTCCCGGATGATGTGGGTTACCTTTCTAAAAGAAAAATCAGAAGCTTTTGAGAAGTTCAAAATCTTCAAAGATATGGTGGAGAATCAAACCGGATTGAAACTAAAGTGTCTAAGGTCTGATAGAGGTGGTGAATTTACATCTGGTGAATTCATTGACTTTTGTGAGAAACAGGGTATAAGGAGACAGTTGTCTGCTCCTAAGACTCCACAGCAGAATGGAGTAGTTGAGAGAAAGAACCAGACCATCCAGGAAGCTACTAGGACAATGATGTTGGAAGCAAATGTTCCTCAAATGTTTTGGAAAGAAGCTATCAGCACCGCAGTCTACACTCTAAATCGAGTTCAAATCAGAAACAACACCGGTAAGACCCCCTATGAACTTTGGTTTGGCATCACTCCTACTGTGAAATATTTCAGAGTATTTGGTAGCAAGTGTTATATTAAAAGAGATGAAGATCTAGGAAAGTTTGATGCTAGAAGTGATGAGGGAATTTTCTTGGGCTACTCCACTCAAAGCAAAGCATACCGGTGTTACAATAAGAGATTGAGGAAGATGATAGAAAGCACCAATGTGAAAGTTGATGAAGGAATTGAGAAACCTTCAAGATTTTATGAGCTTGATGAAGATGACCAAGACAGTGTTCAAGGAACTCAATCCTCTCCGGTGAGACAGAGTCAGCCTGATCCGGTAAATCAGGAAGAAGAGATAGGTTTGAATGAGCCTGATCAAGAAACAGCAGTGCTGGATACTCCCAAAATTCCAAGGTATGTAAGACTGAACCACTCTGAAGATCAGATCATAGGTGACAGAAGCAAAGGTGTACAAACTAGAAGGAATATTGCTCAAAATCAGGATGAATGCTGTCTGATTTCAAAGATTGAACCTAAAACAATAAATGAAGCCTGCAATGATGAAAACTGGACCAAAGCAATGGAAGATGAATTGATGCAAATTGAGAAAAATCATACTTGGGATCTTGTTCCCAGACCTAGAGACAGGAATGTAATTGGAACCAAGTGGGTCTTCCGGAACAAACTAAATGAAGCTGGTGAAGTAATCAGAAACAAAGCTAGATTGGTCTGCAAAGGCTACTCTCAAATAGAAGGAATTGACTTTGAAGAGACTTTTGCTCCGGTGGCAAGAATTGAAGCAGTCAGATTACTTCTTGCATTTGCTGCCTTCAAAGACTTCAAGGTATATCAGATGGATGTCAAGTCTGCCTTCCTAAATGGTGATCTGGAAGAAGAAGTCTACATTGAACAACCGGATGGATTTCAATTGTCTGATAATGATGATATGGTCTGCAAGTTGAAGAAAGCTTTGTATGGATTGAAGCAAGCCCCAAGAGCATGGTATGAAAGGTTGGATAAGCATCTTGTGCAGATTGGATTCAACAAAGGTACTGCTGACAGTAACTTATATTTCAAAATTGATCATGAAAACATTTTGATTGTTGAAGTGTTTGTGGATGATATCATTTTTGGAGGAAGAGATAGTATGTACAAAACTTTTGCAAATCAGATGAAAAGTGAGTTTGAAATGTCTATGCTTGGTGAAATGAATTTCTTCTTGGGTCTGCAAATTACTCAAACAAAAGAAGGGATCTTCATTTCTCAGACCAAATATGTGAAAGAATTGTTAAGGAAATTTGGTATGGAAGACTCAAAGCCAATGAACACTCCTATGGCAACCGGATGTAAGTTAAGCAAAGATGATGATTCTCCAAAGGCAGATCAGACAAAGTATAGATCAATGATTGGTGGATTGTTGTATCTCACTCAAACTAGACCAGATATAATGCAGGCTGTTGGTCTTGTGGCAAGATTCCAGGCTGATCCTAGAGAATCTCATGTTATGGCAATCAAAAGAATTTTTAGGTACTTGAAAGGAACAGTTGAGTATGGTCTATGGTACCCTAAAGATCCGGATTTCTCTCTTCATGCTTACACAGATGCAGATTGGGCAGGAGATGTGGATGACCGGAAAAGCACTAGTGGTGGAGCATTCTTTTTGGGGAAGAGATTGGTTTCTTGGCTAAGCAAGAAACAAGATGCAATATCTCTGTCTACAACTGAAGCAGAATACATTGCAGCAGCAGGTAGTTGCACTCAAATCTTATGGATGAAATAGATGCTAAGAGACATCAAAGTTGAATATGAGGAGCCTATCACAATTTTCTGTGATAATTCAAGTGCGATTAATATTTCCAAGAATCCGGTATTGCATTCTAAGACTAAGCACATATCTATCAAATTTCACTTTTTGAGAGAACAAGTAAACAAGGAAGAAGTCAGATTGGAGTATGTTCCCTCCAAGGATCAGATTGCAGATATCTTTACAAAACCTCTTCCCAAGGACTCTTTTGAATATCTCCGGGAGAAGTTAGGGGTCATGGCCCCTCCGGTGATGAACTAAGATGCACTGATGTGCATCAGTCTGGTGGCTATCACAGTCATATCTTGTGATCCGGACTGATGGGGAGCTGCAACTAAGGGGGAGTAGCTGGTATGATTCTGATGTATGAGAAATGCAAGTATGAGCCCTTTGCCATTGATGTTAAAGGGGGAGAGAAGACATGTGAAAAACAAGTGGTTGATGATCAAAGGGGGAGCAGTAAAGGAAGAGAAGACATGTGAAAAGTTGAAGTTCTTGTCTTAATGGTTTTTCACATCATATGTTGCCATCAATGACAAAGGGGGAGATTGTTGCAAGTATGAGGTGAGCCAGTGTTGTCATTGATGTCAACACACTCATATTGCATTGACAAGAAGGATTTGATGAGCTGTGTGCTGAGGATATTGAGAAAATTAGCCTCAGTCAGGAACAGTGAAGAGCAGTGATGAGAAGAAGGCAAATGTACTGTATAGGATGAGAACCGGAGGATGTGGATTAAAGGGTTAGTAGATATGAGTCTTGAGATGCTTCAGTTAAGATTTCAGAGGTCCGCATGAAGATCTGAAGGAGTTGTGGCTGTCGGTATAGAACCGGTTCCGGCAAGTATCCAGAGGTGATAGAGGATCACAAAAAGGTCCGGTGAGGTCTGGAATTGTATTATCCTAATCTGCAGATTGGAAGGAGTGTTTCGGATGTCCTCGTGATGTGTCATCCTAATTTGTGTATGATTTGGAGATCCGGAAGTACCTCTTGCATTATGACAGTGGCGACAGACTGTGTTCTTGAAGTTCCGGATGAGGAAGACAAGAGATTCCAGTAAGTAGAGGAAGTGCGGATGTATCCGGTCATTCAGACAGGCTTGTGAAGGTTCTTGGATCATGTTTAGGTTGTGTTGTTGGTCCGCATTGATGGTAGAGCCCGGAATTGAAGTTATTCTTCCGGATGAAGTTCTTGCTCTATTTAGCCGACTGGATGAGTTGTTCATCCTGCGAATGTTCTTGTGATGGCCGACCAGATGTGTTATTCATCTTGCGAATACTCTTATGGTTGTTTGCCGACTTAGATGTTTGTTCCTAAGTCGATGTCTTGTATAAATAACGGTTTATGAGTTCATTTCAAGGTGTGGTTTTTGTGGATGAGTGTGGCATAGTAAAGGGAAGCGCGAAAGGTAGAGCAGAAGTTTTTGGGCTTAATTGGAACTGATCCGGACATGGTAGAGATGTCATTCTCCAGTTCAAGACTGTGATTTTTATCACTTTGTAGACAGTGTGTCTCCTTGTAGGCAGTGGGCCTCTTTGTGAGCAGTGTGCTCGGGCAGTGAGCCCTTATTGGCATGTGCCATTCATTTTTCTTTATTCTTCTAACAGAGAATAATTCTTGGGTTAATCACCCCGTGGTTTTTCCTTTAACCGGGTTTTCCACGTCAAAATCTTGGTGTTCAATGTGTTGATGCTTATCTGCTCTTGTGTTTATGTATTATGCTTTCATGGATGATTATTTGATATGCTGCTAACTAACAACAAAGAATCAAGTGTTTGAAAGAAAAAGAAGTTTTATACAACTGATTCACCCCCCCCCCTCTCAGTTGTATGCCCTAGATCCAACAATTTGTCCCAAAAGGAGTTGTAGAAGAAGGATCCCTACCTTTGGTTAGCAATACCCTATTCCTTAAAGAATCCACTATCAATAGAGGACCAATTCCTTGGAATGGGGGTAAATTTGGATAGAGGAGATATATTTGAATAGAGTGTTTTGGGCAATCAATTACTGTAATGGGTATATATCCTACAAGAATGTATACTCATTGTTGAGTTTTGTAAACACTTTTCATGTCAGAGCATTTGATAATAATATTATCTACACCATCTTAGATGTCCTCTAAACTTTCTTTTGTTGTGCACCCTTAAATTAGTATTTTTGTTTCTATGTTTGGGTTCCATGAATATATTGTCCTTCATTAGATCCTATCCATGACTACATCAATTGTCGTCCTCCTTAACCCAATTAAGGCGAAACCCTCCATAAGATTAAAGGCAACAAGGGGGATTGATAAGGTAAAAGATTGTCCTCCTCAAGCCAAAGAGAGAAGATGGAGAAAGGCTCACCAGCAAACAAAGCATGGGAGAAAGGCTCATATGCCTACAACACACTTAGACCTCTCCATTTGTGTAGACTACCTGCCTGCTTGATAGACCACAAAAGAGCTTCGGCCATTAAAATGTACAAATACAGTGAGAGTGGGTCACCCTGTTGCAGACCTCTTAAGGTTTGGATGGGGGTAGTTTCCAGACCATTAACTAACACCGAGCATCTAATCCCTAAGAAACAAGTTGTAATCCATTTAATCCATTGCCTCGAGAATCCCATCTTTGCTAGAATAAAACTTAGGAAAACCCAATTCGCTTTGTCATATGCCTTCGCCATATCTAGTTTCATAACCATACTAGAGTATCTTCTTGCTTTGATTGAATGGAGAACTTCATGAACCAAAATTGCATCCTTAGTTGTTTCTTTCCTTGGAACAAAACCTCCTTGTTCCTCCAAGATGAGACTTGGCAGAATAGGGACTAGACGGATGGCTATTGCCTTTGAAATGATCTTGTAAACAAAGTTACACAAGGATATATTGGGCTGAAATCCTTAAAAAGAAGAAGGTGACATAGCTTTGGGGATGAGCATTAAATTTTTATGATTTAATTCTTATAGCACATTCTTAAATTTCCTCAATTCCTTCACTATAAGAAAAATATCCTGACCAACCACATCCCAACACTTTTGGAAGAAAATACCAGACCAACCATCTAGACTTGACACTTTGTCTCCTGCCATAGAGAAGACTGCTGCTCTAACTTCTTCTATCATTAATTCCTTCATAAACTCTTCATTCTGAGCCTCCGACACCCTTGAGGGAAAACTGTCTAAGTTTAAACATGAACTATGCTGGGGATTTTCTTCAGATAAAAGATTTAAAAAAAACAATTTGGCTTCTGACTAGATTTCACTAATATTTCCTATCATAGATCCATCTTCCTTTCTAATATAGGTGATCGCATTTGAGTTCTTGTTGGTGTTCAAATAGAGATGAAAAAACTTTGTGTTGTGATCCTCTTCTTTGATCCATGAATATCTAGATTTTTGTCGCCAAAAGACTTCCTCCCTTAGAAGGACTTCTTCTAACTCGACTCTAAGGGTTTTCTCTAGGAGGTACCTTGTGTCATCCATCCCATGGTCGAGTATATAGAGTTCTACATCTTTGAACTCTTTTTGAATTCTAACCTTTTTCTGAGAAGATGTTTTTGAAGTGTGATTTGTTCCAAGATTGAATTTTTTCCTTCACAAACTTTAGCTTATTAACTAATTGGAATATTTGGGATCCCCTTACAAAGGGCGCCGACCACCACCATGCCTCAACATTTTGAATGAAATTTGGGTCTCTTAACCACATTGCTTGGAACTTAAAGTAACTCATTTGCTTCAATTGGTCTGTTCCCAAGCATAGGGTAACTGGAAGATGGTCAGAACCTACAAAACAAAAGAATGTTTGAAGTGTAGTTGGTGTTGCCTTGTAAACAAAGGGTAGAAATTAGGAACATGTCCAACCGTTCAGCTATCTAGTAGGAATTCTTTCTTTTGTTTGACCAGGTGAAACAATCATTGGCTAGCCTACAATCTAAAAGATTATTTGTTGCTACAAAGTTTTTGAAGTCCATCTGAACATGTGAATGCCCCATCAGACTGCCAGACTTCTCGGAATCATCTAAGATGGCATTGAAATCCCCCAAGATCACATACTCTTGATTAATGAACCTTATTAGTCTACTCATATGTCTCCATAATTGCTATTTTTGGAGAGAATTTGTTGGTCCATATATGCACATGAGCCACAAATCTTTATTGAAAAACAAACTAGGGAATCTACCTAGGATCCATTTTTCTCTATTCCCTATTACCTCCATCTTTGGTAGATGCTTTTTCTAGAGGATGGCCAAACCTCCCGATGCTCCAATCACAGGATGTGATACTACATCCTAGTTTGCCCATTTTTGAAAAATTAAGGAGTATTTACCTACTGCCAACTTAGTTTCTTGCAGTAAAACAATATCTGCACCTGCCCCATCAATCTGATATTTAATGAGGCATATTTTGTTAGAGGCATTAATTCCCCTAACATTCCATGTGAGTAACTTCATGCCTCCCAAGGAGAGCCATTTGCTCTCCTCTTCTTGAGTGCATTGTCAATGGTGGTTTGGATACCCACATCAATTTCCTTCGGAAGTTTTGTCTTCTTCTGTCTAATGCTTCTCCTTACTAGGGTTGGTGAGTCAGTGTCCCATCTTTGGCCAAAGAGAGTCTACATTAATCCTAGAACTTTGCTATTTCTCTCATAATCATTTTCTTGGAGAACTTCATCCGCTATCTTGTCAAAGAGAGTATTTGTGAATTTACTAATGGCTTCTTCCAATAGAGTCTGTAGTTTGACATCCCTAGAGTCTTCCTTCCCTTCATCTATGACAACTTCCTAAGGGAGGGCTTGTGGCTCCTACTGGTTAGCACCTTGGATTTGGGAACATTGCACCATTGGGATGGTTTTATCCCCAAAGTATTCTCGTGCATTATGACTACCTTCTGAATGAAGGCTTACCATCAATGAGGTGACATTAATCCCAAAGTGATCTTGGGCCAATTGAGGCTCATCTGACTCTTCTCGCACAACATGGGAATCATCCATGATGTATTCTCTTAGGTGAATAGTGGAGCCAGTTTGCTACTCAATCTATGTCAATCCTTCTATTTTCTCACACAATGACCCAGATTCTTTCTCTTCACTGAGCCCAATACTGAAAGGTGCCTTAAAAAGCCTCCAAAGGTAGCTTCTGAGGAGTTAGAGATAACTTCATCCAAATTTTTAGCTTCCATCAACTCACAGATCTCTGACCAGATTGTTGGTTGCTTGTTTGAGATCAATTTGTGTGTGTTTTAATCGTTGTTAGAATAGTAACGAGGAGATTCAGTAAAATCAGTGATATTTGTTTGGATGTGAAGTCTAACAGTTCATTTTATCTCCTCTATTTTGTCTCTTTGTCTTCTTTGAAGGTTATTGTATATATATTTGGGGGAAAAACTTTATGTATGTTGCTGCTATCAATAGTAAAATTAAAGCGTCTTAATAGTGAATCACCTTAAATTATTGTCTCTCTATGCTACTTTATGTTCATTAGTTGTCTTATTTCTTAACAATATTTACTTGCAATATAATAATTGCATATCTTTTTTAAGAAATATTAATATATTTTTATCTTATTTTGAATTAAAAATAATAATTTAATAAAAATATTTTATTTTTAAATAATTTGGCCAATAGGCCATTCTATATGTGCACACATCTTGTAACTGCCAAAAATTTGGTAGTCCTATTTTTTGGTCATCCAAAGAAAAATTTGGTCGTCCATATAAAATAAATGTTTAAAACAACCAAAAAATACCAAATATATATGTAAAAGGAGAAGACCCAAAAATAGACAATGGAAGAGACATCGTGCAAGAAATGTTGGCTGTAAGGAAATAAATCAGAGAATGAAATGTCACAAGGAAGATTAGGTATGTCTTTCCATTTGTATACCAGTATAGGGTAAAAATGTAATTTTTAGTACTAGCATCAATGAAATATATCATGATTTTGTAGAGGCTCGATCAAATTAAAGGAGTTTGGCTTACCAGGGAGGAGTATGAATCTAGGTATGAACTTGATGAGAAGCACATTGTTTCAATGAAAATATTGTTGAGAGTTCAATCCTTGGAGAATTAGATAAATGTATCACGATCAAGCCAAAATACACCCAAATTTAAAGAACTAAGATTTCTCTGACTAGGAGGTGACATCTCTAGTTTATGGCTAGTGAATTTAGAGTCCCTTGAGTGGTTGGCTGTGTTCCATTGTCATGTCTTTAAGGATGGTGTGACTTTGTATTAGGCAAGTCCTTCCTCATTTCATTTAATTTGTTTTATAAGAACTATTTGTTTAGATTTAGAAAAATATACTTACAATCAAATCACAATATGGATGCAGTTACCCAAGAGGCTACGGGTGATGAAAGCCACTACACAGTCTCAGGAATCTACAAATTTGCAGGAGTTCAAGCCCGCCAACATCATCCAAAATTCTACCTGAAGAATTGGATTTAAAGGATTTGAAAAATCTCCAAAGATTGCCCAAATGGCTTGACCACTTAACTGCCCTCATGGTTTTGATATTAGATGAATGGGACAATACCGAAGCTGTTTGAGTAGGTTTGTGAACTGTGTTCATTATGTAAATTGAGCATCTGTGGTGGCAATTCTTTTTTAGAATCTGGCAAAATTATTTGGGCAATTAAGTTGTCTGGAGGAGTTGATCTTAACAAGTTGCAAGCAATTGGAAGAATTGCCCTCAACTTTTGGAGACCTGAGTTCTCTAAAACATTTGAGTCTAGTAGATTGTGCTAACTTAAAAGAAATTCCTCCAAGCTTTGGGAAATTAAGGTCTTTGCAGGTTTTAAATTTAGAAAGCTGTTAGAAATTGGAAGCCTTGCCTTCGAGCTTTGAGCAACTATGTTAGTTAAAGAAGTTGAGCCTATAGTTGGATGATCTTAAAGAATTGCCTTGTAGTTTTACTGCCAACTTGTTCAGAAATATAGTTATGTTTTAAAGTTATGATTATGTGACCTATTAATGAAGATGAGGCACTAAGGTTGTGTGGCACATAGCTAGGTTTGTTGGTTTCCTTGGGGCATGTTGTTGGTAGAGTGCAAGTCTTGGGTTTTATCCTTTGCAAGTTATGATAAAGAACTTTTTACAGAGGCTTCCATGCAAGCAGTCAAAATTAGATAACAATAGCAGTGGTGGTGATGTAGGAGGAGGAGGAGGAGGGGGGAACGTGTCTTTAAATTTCTCAGGGTGTAATGTTACTAGTAATTTCAGAGGTGGAGGGGTGAGTCCTGCACCTGTAGGACCATAAATAGTGGTTCCCTTTAATGTTATTGTACATAATATTAATATAGTAATAATAGCGGGGCAGCAATAGTGGAGACAAATGCTTGGTCTACTATGGGGAAGAAATTGTCTCTGGATGTAGTTTCTTCCAATGGAAGTTTGAATTTTTTCATCATTGAACCTCTGCCCTCATTTAGGGATGTCTCAAGCTCTGAAAGACAGAGCTTACTTATAAATAAATTAAAGCTTTGTAGTTTTATGTTTGACTTCTCTGATCCTACAAAAAATGCAAAAGAGAAGGATATTAAAAGGTAGACAGTGCTTGAGCTTGTAGAATTCATCATCTCTGTGAATGGAAAGTTTAATGAAGTTGTAATATAGGAAATTACGAAAATGGTTACTGCCAACTTGTTCAGAAATATAAGTTTTGGGGAGCTTATCTCTTTAATAGAGTTGAGGTGCAATTGTCTAGAACTGAAGGAATTGCCTGTTAGCTTTGGGCAGCTTATTTCTTTAACACATTTAGATTTAAGGTGTTGCATGAAATTGAAAACCTTGCCCTCTAGCATAGGACAACTTAGGCCACCAAAAGATTTCAATTTATTGGCTTGCTTTAAGTTAGAAGAGTTACCCTCCAACATTGGGGAACTTACGTGTTTAAAATAGTTACATTTAAGATGATGTCACAGTTTGAGAGAATGTCCTATTTCTGCTTTGAGGTAAAGAAATTAGGCGTTAACCATTTGGTTTGCTAACCACTTAAGGGATAGGGAGTCCTCATCTTCTAATCAGAGTCTCCAATAATGGAATTGTTCGAGCACTAATGTTGTCTTTATCCTCTCTGTATGATATAAATATGATTGTATATGATGTAAGCCTATGTTTTATAATATTTATTTATATTTTCTCAATGGCGTTGGTGGGCCCTTTTGGATAGAAGAAATTCTATAACTTGTTTATTATTATATCTTGATTGAGGATTGTTTAGAACTAGCTGTAGGATGGTTTGGAGGATGGAGAAAATGCTTCTCTTACTATATGAGAACCTATAGATGTTGGCAAGGATATGGGAGGTGGAGGAAAGGATAATCTTGATGGGCAAAACTACCTATCCCTAACATTGAGTTGCTCTTGCTATTTATTTGTGACAATTTCTACCTTTTTCTATTGTATGTTTTTATGTAGTTTTGGCTTTCTGAATTTATATGAAAATTTTATATGTAGATTTTTTTATTTCTTTGAGATTAAGTTAAAATAGGTTGATTGCTGAAAATAGTAGTCATGAGTTTTTCACAGTCCATGAAGATAGCAAAATTGTTTTTGGATTCAAAATTATTTTTGTAGATTATTTATTCTATCACCTCTCCACCTCTATCTCCATTTAAGTGTCGAGTCTACAATCCACATCACAACTTTCCTCTCTGTGATGATGTATTAGTGTGTCTGATATGAAACATATACACAATTGAATCCCAAAACACTCTTGCTAAAAATATTTTTGAACTTTTTATTTTCAATATATAACTAATCTAATATATAAGTAATTATATATATTCTCTTAGTTTTTAATAGATAGTAAATTATATGAAGTCCATTAAGTCCATGATAATGATGATACTATTTTTAAATTCAACTATATTTTTTTCCATCCAAAAACACTATAATCACCCTTCACAAATACCCATTTGATCAATTACTTATTAAAAATAACTTCTTAAAAAAATTATAACATTTGGACTGTTAAAGCCTCTACATCTTTTTAAGGAAAGACCCACCATATTTTTTTAAAGGCAGATGTATTGAGGTAAGTGTATATGGGGTGTAATAAATGAGGGGTGAATGGTGAATAAAGGAATAGATGAAAATAGGACTAAATGGAGATGAATAGGATTGAGGCATGAGCCAAATCCAACACAACAGTGTGCCACTTGTTGATCTATGTAATTGCATTAAAGACATTCCACTAAGGTGCACACAACCACTTTGATGTTTGTGTGAATCTATCATGAGCATGCATTTCACAATATATGAACTATCTCAATCAACATGAAAAGTAAATATTCATGTACAAACATAAAAAAATATGGGATCCACATAAAGTAATAGATCATTCAAGTAGATTGTTTATGTATTCTCCTTGGTGTGGATGTTCCCTAAAAACATACAAAATAGAAAATATATATATAATGAGTAGCTTCTATCACACAACTAAAATAGGCACAATTGCAAGTTGATGAATGCAACAATGTGATATGGCCATGTGGTAAGGCTCCACTCAATGTAGAAATGTAATAAGTGTCAATTTAATGTGGTAATAGATCTCCACTTGATGTAGACATGTAATATAATAAAAATTTGTTTGTGCATATGATAATGAGTTCCTATGAATAACACAAGTGATTATTTGAAATCTTGAACATGAAAAATATTAGTGAATATATGTCCTCCCATAAATTTGTTGCATGATAAAGAAAATTAAAGTAATCAAATCATACAGGCATGTAAGCACATATCATGTAATGTGTAAAGAATCACACAACCACATAAGTTGGTGAAAAATCATGAAGGCATGTATGAAGGGTTGCCCCATAGTATAGGCACACATAAAGGATGAACAACCCTATAAGATACATAGAGATCATATAAGCACCATGAGAATGTAACCAAATCAAAAAATACATATGTGAACATAAATGTGTAGGATATAAGTGTGAAAGTTAATGCAAAGATGATTGCCCCCTATGTAGGAAAGATGAGAAGATGAAGATGGTCTTAAAAGGTAAGACAAATATCTTAATAACATGAATGGGATGAATAAAATGATGTCATGACAAGGGTATGTTGCAAGTATGAGGTGAACTAGTGTTGTCATTGATGTCAACATACTCATATTGCTTTGACAAGAAGGATTGAATGAGCAGTGTGCTAAGGACATTGAGGAATAGTGAAGAATAGTGATGAGAAGAAAGCAAAAGTACTCGATAGGATGAGATTTAGAAGAAGTGGATTAAAGGGTTTGTAGATATGAGTCCTGAGATGATCCAGTTAAGATTTCAGAGGTCTGCATGAAGATGTGAAGATGTTATGATCGATCGAGTAGAACCGGTTATGGGAAATGCTCCGGAGTGACAAAGTGTTACAAAAAGGTCCAGTGAGATCCAAAAGTGCACTGTCCTATTCTACGGATTGGACAAAGTGTTTGGGAGGTCCTTGTGATGTGTCATCTCGATTGGTATGTGGTTTGGAGGTCCGAAAGCACCTTTGGCAATATGACAGTGGCAATAGACTGTGTTCTTGAAGTTCTGGATGAGGAAGAGAAGAGATTTTAGTGAGTAGAGGAAGTGCGGATGTACCTGGTCATTCAGGCAGGCTTGTGAAGGTTCTTGGATCATGTTAAGGTTGTGTTGTTGGTCCGCATTGGTGGTAGAGCCCAGAATTGAAGATATTCTTTCAGATGAAGTTCTTGTTTAGACTAGCCAACCGGATGAGTTGTTCATCCTGCGAATGTTCTTGTGGTGGCCGATCGGATGTGTTATTCATCTTGCGAATGTTCTTATGGTTGATTGCCGACTTAGATGATTATTCGTAAGCTGATGTCTTGTATAAATAAAGGTTTGTGAGTTCATTTCAAAGTGTGGGGTTGTACAGATGAGTGTGGTATAGCGAAAGAGAGAAAGGCAGAGCAGAAGTGTTTCGGGCTTAAATGGAACTAATGTAGACATGGTGAAGATGTCATTCTCCAGTTCAAGGTTGTGATCCTTATGCTTATAGACAGTGTGTCTCTTTTGTAGGCAGTGTGCCTCTTTGTGAGCAGTGTGCTCAGGCAGTGAGCCCTGACTGGCATGTGCCATTTGTTTTTCTTATTCTTCTAACAGAGAATAATCCTTGGGTTAATCACCCCGTGGTTTTTCCCTTAACCGGGTTTTCTGAGTCAAAAATCTTGGTGTCTAATGTGTTGATGTTTATCTTCTCCAATGTTTATGCTTTCTACTTTCATGAATGATTAATAGATATGCTACTAACTAACAAAGAGGAATCAAGTGTTTGAATCAGAAGCAAGGTTTTTACACAACTGATTCACCCCCCCTCTCAGTTGTGTGCCCTAGATCTAACAATTGGTATTAGAGCTAAGTTCCTCTAAAAGGAGCTTAATCGCTTGAGGAGATCTAGGATGTTGTCATACAAGAAGGATAGTGCGAAGTTTGATGGAACCAACTTCACTCTCTGGAAAGGTTGCATGAAATGTCACTTGGAGTGTATGGGAAAAGCATACTTGGCCATGGTTTCAAAACCATATGTACCTCCACAAGGTGGTCCGATAACTCTAAATGAAATCATAGATGTTGAAAACAATCTGTGGACCAAAGAAGCTCTTCTAAGTGCATTGAATGACTCAGATCTCTCAAATGTTATTGACCTACCAACTGCATATGAGATCTGGACTAAACTGGAACTTTTGTATGAAGGAGATGAGTTTGTCAAGAGTGCAAGGTTGCAAAGTCTGAAAGGGAAATTTGAAAGATTGAAGATGAGAGATGATGAAAATATCTCTACCTTTATGCCAAGAGTGAATGAGCTGGTGTGTGGAATCAAGAATGCTGGTGGAGTTCTGGATGAAAATGAAATTGTTTGCAAAATCCTCATATCCCTTCCTGCTGCCTACAAAATCAAGGTTGCTACCATTGATGAATTTAGAGCCCATACAACTGTCACAAGAGAGCAATTGGCTAGCAACCTAGCTGCATTTGAAATGACTGAGTTTGGAGATGATCAACCCAAGATTGAATTTGCATTCAAGGCCAGTGCCTATGTGAAAGGCAAAAAAAGATTTGATCGAGGAGAGAACTCTTCAAGGAAGCTGTCATGGTATGATCAAGCAAGGAAAGACATGGAAGAGGAAGAAGCAGAAATAGCTCAACTTGAAGCCCTCATTACAAAGAGACTGCCAAGAGGATCCGATAAGTATGAAGGAAAACTACCCCTTAAGTGCTTCAACTGCAATAAGATTGGTCATTTTGCTTCAAGATGTCTAGAAAGATCTGCAAGGTCAAATGCTAACAGACAAAGGTTTCAAAAGAACTGCTATTATGTTCATGAAGAAGATAATAATGAAGGAGTAACAGATGATGAATCAGAAATGGGAAGCAAATCTGGAAATGAATGGGTGTTTATTGCCATCAAGGAAGAAGATTCAATATCCTCTGAATCTGTCAATCATAAAGTTGTAGAAAGAGCTTTGGCTTCCCAAGTTGAAGAAAAGGATGATTGGGTTATTGACAGTGGTTGTTCTCACCATATGACAGGTGATAAGAACAAGTTCTTAGATTTGGAAAGGTATGAAGGAGGAATGGTAAAGTTTGGTGACAATTCTGCTGGCAGAATCAGAGGTAGGGGAACTATTTCTTTTGATGGAAAGAGCAAAACTGGTAATGTATTGTATGTTGAAGGATCGAAGCACAATCTTCTCAGTGTTGGTCAGTTGGTGGACAAAGGCTATGATCTCCGGTTCAAAAATGGAAGATGCAAGATCTTTGCAAGCTCTGGAATTAAAATTGCATCCGGTACCCAAACAAAAGGTAATATCTTCCATCTAGTTGGTTCTAATAAAAGTTGTCTGTTTGTTCAAGTTGATCAGAGTTGGTTATGGCATAGAAGTATGTGCCATGTGAATTTTGATAACATCATCAAGATAAGCAATACTCAGGCTGTAAGAGATCTTCCTAAGTTGGTGAAACCTACAAATAGTTTGTGCAAAGAATGTCAGCTAGGTAAACAGAGCAGAGTCTCTTTCAAAAGCAAGGATCAGTCCACTACCAGATTGTTGGAATTAGTTCATACTGATCTCTGTGGTCTGACAAGAATCAAGAGTATGCAAGGTGATAGATATTTCATGTTATTGATTGATGATCATTCCCGGATGATGTGGGTTACCTTCCTAAAAGAGAAATCAGAAGCCCTTGAGAAGTTCAAAATCTTCAAAGCTATGGTAAAGAATCAAACCGGATTGAAACTAAAATGTCTGAGGTCTGATAGAGGTGGTGAATTCACATCTGGTGAATTCATATACTTTTGTGAGAAGCATGGCATAAGGAGATAGTTGTCTACCCCTAGGACTCCACAGTAGAATGGAGTTGTTGAGAGAAAGAATCAGACCATCCAGGAAGCATCCAGGACAATGATGATGGAAGCAAATGTTCCCCAGATGTTTTGGAGAGAAGTTGTCAGCACTGCAGGCTATACTCTCAATTGATTTCAAATCATAAGCAATACCGGTAAGACTCCTTATGGACTTTGGTTTGGTGTAACTCCTACTATGAGATATTTCAGAGTATTTCGTAGCAACTGTTATATCAAAGATGAAGATCTAGGCAAGTTTGATGCTAGAAGTGATGAAGGAATCTTCTTGGGTTACTCAACTCAAAGCAAAGCATACCGGTGTTACAATAAGAGATTGAGAAAGATGATAGAAAGTACAAATGTGAAGGTTGATGAAGGACTTGAAAAGTCCTCAAGATTATATGAATGTGATGAAGATGATCAGAATGATTCTCTGGTGCAAGGAGCTCAATCCTCCTCTGAAATTTAGATATAGACTGATCTGGTAAATTAGGAAGAAGAAGTTTGTCTGAATGAGCCTGATCAAGAATTAGTAGTGCAAGAAACTCCCAAAGTTCCAAGGTATGTAACTCTAGATCACTCTAAAGATCAGATCATAGGTGACAAAAGTAAAGGTGTACAAACAAGGAGAAGAATTGCTCAAGATTCAAATGAATACTATCTGATTTCAAAGATTGAACCTAAGACAGTTAATGAAGCTTGCAATGATGAAAACTGGACCAAAGCTATGGAGGAAGAGTTGATGCAAATTGAGAAAAATCATACTTGGGATCTTGTTCCCAGACCTAGAGACAAGAATGTGATTGGAACCAAATGGGTCTTCTGGAACAAACTAAATGAAGTTGGTGAAGTAATCAGAAACAAAGCTAGATTGGTCTGCAAAGGCTACTCTCAAATAGAAGGAATTGATTTTGAAGAGACCTTTGCTCTGGTGGCAAGAATTGAAGCAGTCAGATTATTTCTTGCATTTGCTGCCTTCAAAGACTTCAAGGTATATTAGATGGATGTCAAGTCTGCCTTCCTAAATGGTGATCTGGAAGAAGAAGTTTACATTGAACAACCAGATGGATTTCAATTATCTGATAATGATGATATGGTTTGCAAGTTGAAGAAAGGATTGTATGGATTGAAGCAAGCCCCAAGAGCATGGTATGAAAGGTTGGATAAGCATCTTGTGCAGATTGGATTCAACAAAGGTACTGCTAACAATAACTTATATTTCAAAATTGATCATGAAAACATTTTGATTGTTGAAGTGTTTGTGGATGATATCATTTTTGGAGGAAGAGATAGTATGTGCAAAACTTTTGCAAATCAGATGAAAAGTGAGTTTGAAATGTCTATGCTTGGTGAAATGAATTTCTTCTTGGGTCTGCAAATTACTCAAACAAAGAAAGGGATCTTCATTTCTTAGACCAAATATGTGAAAGAATTGTTGAGGAAATTTGGTATGGAAGATTCAAAGCCAATGAACACTCCTATGGCAACCAGATGTAAGTTGAGCAAAGATGATGACTCTCTTAAGGTAGATCAGACAAAGTATAGATCAATGATTTGTGGATTGTTATATCTCACTCAGACTAGACCAGATATAATGTAGGCTGTTGGTCTTGTGGCAATATTTCAGGCTGATCCTAGAGAATCTCATGTTATGGCAATCAAGAGAATTTTTAGATATCTAAAAGGGACAGTGGAGTATGGTTTGTGGTATCCTAGAGATCATGATTTCTCTCTTCATGCTTACATAGATGCAGATTGGGCAGGAGATGTGGATGACTGGAAGAGCACCAGTGGTGGAGCATTCTTTTTGGGAAAGAGATTGGTTTCTTGGCTAAGCAAGAAACAAGATGCAATATCTTTGTCTACAATTGAAACAGAATACATTGCAGCAGCAGGTAGTTGCACTCAAATCTTATGGATGAAGCAGATGCTAAAAGACATTAAAGTAGAATATGAGGAGCCTATCACAATTTTCTATGATAATTCAAGTGCAATAAATATTTCTAAGAATTTGGTGTTGCATTCTAAGACCAAGCACATATCTATCAATTTTCACTTTCTGAGGGAACAAGTGAACAAGGATGAAGTTAGATTGGAGTATGTATCCTCCAAGGATTAGATTGCAGATATCTTTACTAAACCTCTTCCCAAGGACTCTTTTGAGTATCTCCGGGAGAAGTTAGGGGTCATGGCCCCTCTAGTGATGAACTAGGATGCACTGATGTGCATCAGTCTGGTGGATATCACAGTCATATCTTGTGATCCAGATTGATGATGGGGAGCTGCTACTAAGAGGGATCAGCCGGTATGATTCTGATGTGTTCGAATTACAAGTATGAGCCCTTTGCCATTGATGTCAAAGGGGGAGAGAAGACATGTGAAAAACAAGTGGTTGATGATCAAAGGGGGAGCAGTAAAGGAAGAGAAGACATGCGAAGAGTTGTTGTTGATAGGGGGAGCTGTGACAGAAAGGAGAAGTTCTTGTCTTGATGGTTTTTCACATCATATGTTGCCATCAATGACAAAGGGGGAGATTGTTGCAACTATGAGGTGAACTAGTGTTGTCATTGATGTCAACATACTCATATTTCTTTGACAAGAAGGATTGAATGAGTAGTGTGCTGAGGATATTGAGGAATAGTGAAGAACAGTGATGAGAAGAAGGTAAAAGTACTCAATAGGATGAGATTCAGAGGATGTGGATTAAAGGATTTGTAGATATGAGTCTTGAGATGATCCAGTTAAGATTTCAGAGGACCACATGAAGATGTGAAGAAGTTGTGATCGATCAAGTAGAACCAGTTCCAGAAAATGCTCCGGAGTGACAGAGTGTTACAAAAAGGTTCAGTGAGATCTGGAAGTGCATTGTCCTATTCTGCGGATTGGATAGAGTGTTTGGGAGGTCCTTGTGATGTGTCATCTTGATTGGTATGTGGTTTGGAGGTCCAGAAGCACCTCTGGCAGTATGACAGTGGCAATAGACTGTGTTCTTGAAGTTTTGGATGAGGAAGAGAAGAGATTCTAGTGAGTAGAGGAAGTGCAGATGTACCTGGTCATTCAGGCAGGCTTGTGAAGGTTCTTAGATCATGTTAAGGTTGTGTTGTTGGTCCGCATTGGTGGTAGAGCCCAGAATTAAAGATATTCTTCCGGATGAAGTTCTTGTTTAGACTAGCCGACCGAATGAGTTGTTCATCCTGCGAATGTTCTTGTGGTGGCCGACCGGATGTGTTATTCATCTTGCGAATGTTCTTACGGTTGATTGTCGACTTAGATGATTGTTCGTAAGCTGATGTCTTGTATAAATAAAGGTTTGTGAGTTCATTTCAAAGTGTGGGGTTGTGCAGATGAGTGTGGTATAGTGAAAGAGCGAAAGGTAGAGTAGAAGTGTTTCGGGCTTAAATGGAACTGATCCAGACATGGTGAAGATGTCATTCTCTAGTTCAAGGTTGTGATCCTTATGATCTTGTAGAGAGTGTCTCTTTTGTAGGTAGTGTGCCTCTTTGTGAGCAGTGAGCCCTGACTGGCATGTGCCATTTGTTTTTCTTATTCTTCTAACAGAGAATAATCCTTGGGTTAATCACATTGTGGTTTTTCCCTTAACCGGGTTTTCTGCGTCAAAAATCTTGGTGTCTAATGTGTTGATGTTTATCTGCTCTGGTGTTTATGCTTTCTGCTTTCATGAATGATTAATTGATATGCTGCTAACTAACAAAGAGGAATCAAGTGTTTGAAATAGAAGCAAGGTTTTTATACAACTGATTCCACCCCCCCTCTTAGTTGTGTGCCCTAGATCTAACAGGGTACCCAATGTGTAATCATATAAGATGGAAGTGTGAAGGAGATCATAAGGTAATAACATGAAATCATGAAAACATGGGCACGATTTAATGATAAAGTGGTAGACATGAAGTGATAAGTAGGTCTGTATGATAAGAATAAGAGAAGTAAATATCTATAGACTTTATATAAAACATAAATATAAAAATTCATGGTGGTCACCATAAATAAGAAAGCATTATAGGGTATGAAAAAATAAGAGCATAGAAGGGTAAGTGTAGGGAAAGAGGGGGTCACTAAAAAGGGATCATAAGTGGCCACTTTTTTCTTATAGTCAACAAAAAATGAACTTCAACAAGAAAGTTGATATGTAGCATGTGCATGAAGATGGGGGACCAAAAAGTGGCCACCCCAATTTTTGGTCCTAGAAAAATAAAATGCCTGCTAGACATAAAAAAAACATAGACCCACGACAATCATTTTTTGTTTGCATTTTAGAGGTGTGAAAACATGATAAGTGTTATTCCACAAGTTCATTTTGAGGATATTGAGGGAGAAAGCACACAAACACAATGTCGCATCACTGTTCCTGTAGTACATGAGCTCAACAATGACAACAAACTCTAGAAGGTAGGGTTTTCATCTCTTCTCTACACTTGAAGATCAATTGAATTTGTTTTTCATTATTTTGATTGAATTTCTATTTTAAATTTTTAGACAATCAATCATCCCAAAATCCTAATCTAGGAGATGAGATTCCATTTGAAGAGGAGGCTCAAAACTCTCCTCAAACTTTGCCTTCACTTCCTCGCCATCCACGTGACACACAAGAAACCTATTTAGGGAAAATCCAAGAGAATAAAAAACAACTTAAAACCTTAATTTAAAAATTAAAAAGTTTGAATACAAGAAATGATAATAGGAGATCCCTTAAAAACACACAATAAATTGAAACACACAAAGTGAACATCATTGAAGTTTGAAAGCACTTTTGTACATATACTTCACACAAAGTGAACATCAAACTATTTTTCTTAGGCTTAGTGTTCAAACACACACACATACACATACACTTCAAACAAAGTGAATGCCAAAATTAACTTTTCACACACACACTTCAGATAAAGTGAATGCCAAAATTTACTTTTCAAACACACAAACACATGCACTTGAAACAAAGTGAATGATAAATTTACTTTTCACACACACATGCACATGCACTTTCAAACAAAGTGAATGCCAAAATTTACTTTTCACACACACACTTCAGACAAAGTGAATGCCAAAATTTACTTTTCAAACACACAAACACATGCACTTGAAACAAAGTGAATGATAAATTTACTTTTCACACACACATGCACATGCACTTTCAAACAAAGTGAATGCCAAAATTTACTTTTCACATGCATACACACACATATGCATGCACATATAGTGAATGCCAACATTCATTCACATACATAGTGAATGCCAAAGTTAACTTTGAAAACCATGCACACACAATGAAATCCAAAGTTAGTTCAAACACACAAAGTGAACATCATTGAAGTTTGAAAGTATTTATATATATATCCTTCACATAAAGTGAACATCAAAGTATTTTTTGTTAAGGCTAGGGTTCAAACACACACACACACACACATGCATTTCAAACAAAGTGAATGTTAAAATTAACTTTTAAAACACACATATACACTTTAGACAAAGTGTACAAAAATTAACTTTTCACACACACACACACATGTGCATGCACATAGAGTGAATGCCAAAGTTAACTTTCAAATCCACAAACACACAATGAATGTCAAAGTTAGTTCAAATACACACACACATGCACTTCAAACAAAGTGAATGCCAAAATTAACATTTCGCACACACATAGAGATGTACATGTACATAGAGTGAATGTCAACATTCATTAAAATTATTGTTAGGGTTAGGGTTAGAACTAGAATCAGGGTTAGCCTTAGGGTTAAAAATCATTAATAGGGTTAGGGTTAGATTTATAGTTAGGATTAAGATTCAAATTATGGTTAGCACTAGGGTTAGAATAATTAGGGCTAGGGTTAGGGTTAGAATTAGGATTAGGGTTAGATATAAAAGATGCAATAAATATGCCATGACCCCAATCTCATAGAGGCTTTACTATTTTAAATTAAAGATTTAATTTGACATAAAGTTGACTTCATGAATAGAAGGCAAATAAGACAAAGATTGTCTTAGTTATTAAAAGATCATTATGTGTGATAAAATGTAATAAAAAGATATGATTCCAAGAAAGATTAAGTGATACAATCTATGATATGAAAAGATGCTATGAATTTGGTTATGCAAGAATCAACATCTATGAAAGATAGTGATTAATACAAGGCTACAATTATTAGAAAGGAGGGAGTGATTAGCCTTTGCTAGAAGACAAAGGTTGTTAAGGCAACAATTTAGAAAGGTTGCGATTTGTTTAAGGCAGCACAATACAAGGGACATAACTATTCATCCAAACATATCCTTTGAGAATGTATAAGAGGCAATGAAGAGGAATGTTTGAGGAATCATCAAGTGATTAGTCAAGGAAACTTACAGCCTCACTGATAATGAATTAAACATTAGGTTTTATATATATATATACACTATGCAAATATTCTGGTATGAAGTATAATGCGTGGCATTTTGAAATAGCTAAATTATTAATGGTCTTTCAATTGATAGAAATAGGAATACCATACAGAAGCACATGGCATATATCTTTATGTTTTTTTCTTGCTACTATGACGATTGTACATAATAGAATAGAAATATATTAATTTTTTTAAATCCTTTATCGAATTTGACATCTTGTTATGGAGGGAAGAAAAGTGCATATAAGGAATGCAAGAAGCTAGGAAGCCATTCTGGTAGAGACACCCCGAGTGGGGTTGGGAGGGCAAATGATGGATGTCATTTTGTGCTCCTGGGCTAGATGGAATGGCTCGAGGTGCCTTGTATGATCTTCCAATTGGTGCTCCATAATGACGATAGATTGATTGAAAAGAATCTTAAAGGAATCCCATACATGAATAATGCTAAGAGTTGAATATTATGATAAATTATTGACCTTTAATATTTCTAATGTCCCTTTTTAGTGATTATTGTTGTTAGAGGTTAAGAAATCAGGAAAATCCTAAATGGGGACATTACAAAATATAGAATGTATATAAAAAATGTAAGAATTAATACAATATAATCTCAATGTTAAAATATGTATAAATGGGAATACATGGAAACTAAGAGAATTAACACATCTTTATATCAAAATGTACACAAAACTAAAATATAAATTAGTATGGGCATTCAATTGTGAGAAACCACAGGATCCATGGATGATTGCCTACACAGAATTAGTGACCTAAGACAAGAAAAAGCACTCTTATCCTACAAAAGGGATCCAAAACACAAATATGCAAAGAAAATACTTCAATGAAGAATTAATTAATTGAGATGATGAAATAGCTCACAATGTAAGATACATATAGGGCATAATAAAATAAGAATAGTCAAGCCAATAATAAGAAAATCTCACTAAGAATACCAGTGCTCCAAGAATAAGAAAAATAACCACTTAACTTAGACAAAGCTAATCTAGGCATGCCAAGTATAGTACATGGCTAAACATAGACTCCTAAAATATGCAAGCTTAATATACACTAACATCAATTTCATAATTACACTATGTGATATTGAAGGACTTGATTAAAAACACAAAGATCACTCTATTATATTTAATTTAATAAAAACAATTACAAAACTAATTCTCATTAAATGTCATTTAACTAAAGAATAATTAAGTCAAGAGGCGTTCTACACTCACAGCAAGGGCTGAAATATTTAGATTATGAGAGGACCCTCCTGCAACAATATAATGAAAAATGCATGAAATAACAGAAATAGATATGAATAGCAAAAAAAAAGAAGGAATTTATTGATCGCAGGCCACTTCGAGGGGGGAACCTCCTTTGAGCAAGCTCAATAAAATAAATTTGTGGATGCCTTCATTGGCCTCAACACATACTTATATACTAAGTCTAATCCAAACAACTATTACTTCCCATGAATGTGGGATAATACAATATGCTCACGGTACGACTTACAAAACATATGCATCCAAATGTAATATACTAACAAAGTAAAGAGAAGGGTTAAACATGGGTTCTTAACATCCCCTCCCTCTTAGAAAAGCTTTGTCCTCAAAGCTTAAGATGTGGAAATTGTTGTTGAATCTGAAGGAGTGGTTCCCATTTAGCATCCTCTGGTTGCATTCTGTGCCACTGAATTAAGACTTCTGTGATGGATCTGGAGCGAAGCTGATGAGTGTTTGTCAAGGATTGTCTCTGGCTCCAAAATGATGGATCCTCCATTATCTAGTTCTGGTAAAATAGTTTGTGCTCTGACATTGGTGCCAAGAACTTTCTTTAGACATGAGACATGAAATACTGGATGAACATGGGAAGGAGGAAGCTCTAATTTATAAGCAACCAACCCAATCTTCTAAAGAACATTATATGGCCCATAGAACTTTGGAGCCAACTTATGATGCCCTTTGAGGTTCAGGGATGATTGCTTGTATGGCTGTAGATGAAGAAAACCATATCATCTACTTGAAAAGTGCACTCAGAACGGTGCTGATCAGCTTGTTGTTTCATGTGATTCCTTGCCATGTGAAGATTTTCTGCAAGATGCGAAGAATTTGATCCTGGGTTCGAAGAACCGTGTCAACTACTTGAACTGGTGAACTGCTAGGGGTGTATGGAAGGAGCACTGGTGGTGCCTAACCATAGACTGCTTCATATGGAGTCATTTTAGATGTAGTGTGGTAGGAGGTATTGTACCACCATTCAGTGAGAGGGAGCCACTTTTCCCACTGATGTTGTTGTTCTAAGGTGAAGCAACGAAGATAAGTTTCCAAACATTTGTTGATTATTTCAGTCTGACCATCCATTTGTGGGTGATACCCAGAACTCATCTTTAGTTTGGTGCCAGTGTGTTGAAAGAGTTCTATCCAAAAATGACTGGTGAAAGTTGCATCATGATCTGAGACAATGGAAGAAGGGATGCCATGAAGACGGAAGATCTGGTCCATGCAAATTTATACGACTGAGGAGGTTATATAGAGATGGGTAACGGCAAAAAAATGACTATATTTGGAGAGGTGATCAACCACAACCAAGATCACTGTCTTTCCTCCAGATTTAGGGAGTCCCTCAATGAAATCCATATAATTATCTATCCAAATCCATGTAGGGATGGGCAAAAGTTCAACCAATCCAGGAAGGAGTGTCATTTCACCCTTGTTGCATTGGCAGGTATCACATTCAACCACCATCTGTTCAATTGCCATTTTCATTCCCTTCCAAAAGAAGTTACGCCATGCCCGCTCATAAGTTTTAAGGAACCTAGAGTGCCCTACTGATGGAGAAGCATGGAGTTCATAGAAGACAACCTGCTAAAGATCTGTGCTTTGGGGAAGCATCGGATGACCCTTGTATCGCAGAGAAGCACCATCCCAAGAGTAATGTGGTACATCAGAAGGGTTAGTGACCAACTGTTGAATGATTTGAGATAACGAAGAGTCATTGACATAGCCCTGTTGGACAGATTCCAACCAATTTGGAAAAGACATAAAAATAGTTGAAAGGGAATCTTGGTCATCAAATGTGTGAGAAAGAGCATCTACCACAATATTGTCCTTACCCTTCTTATAAGTGATCTCATAGTCATAACCCATGAGTTTGCTGACCCATTTCTGTTGTGCTAGGGAGGAAATCTGTTGTTCCAGGAAATATTTCAAACTCTGGTGATCAGTCTTGATGCAAAAATGATTCCCTAGTAGGTATGGCCGCCACTTCTGTACTACATACAAAATAGCCATCATTTCCTTCTCATATGTAGAGAGTACTAAATTCTTGCTAGAAAGGGATGTGCTGGTGAAAGCAATGGGATGTTTGTCTTGAAGAAGAACAACACCAAGTCCATTGCCGCAAGCATTAATCTCAATAGTGAAGGTCTTGGAAAAATCTGGCATAGTTAGAATAGGTGTAGTACACATAACTTATTTTAGTTTTTCAAATGCACACTCAACAGCTTGTGTCCAGATAAAAGCATCCTTTTTTAACATAGTTGTTAATGGAGCCGCAATCTTCCCGTAATCCTTGACAAACTTGTAGTAGTAGCTAGTCAGTCCCAAAAAACCACAGAGGCTCTTGAGTGTCTAAGGATGCGGCCAATTTTTCATGGCATCTATTTTTACAGGATTGACACGAACCCCTTGGGTTGAAACAATATGCCCGAGATACTCCACTTCCTCCTGGCCAAAAACACATTTAAACTTCTTTGTAGAGAGATGATTATCAGAGACAAGTTGCAGTACAAGATCTAGATGTTGGAGATGCTCAGCCCATGTTTTACTATAGATGAGGATATCATCAAAGAAGACCAGAATGAATTTCCGCAGGTAGGGCCAAAATATTTTATTCATCAATGCTTGGAATGTTGAAGGAGCATTACTAAGGCCAAAGGGCATGACCAAAAACTCATAATGGCCATCATGCATGTGAAAAGCTATTTTAGGGATATCATCCTCATTAACCTAAATTTGGTGATACCCAAACCGAAGATCCAACTTGGAGAAAAAATGAGCCCCATCAAGCTCATCAACAATAGGAATCAGAAACTTATCCTTGATTGTGATGTGATTAAGTGCTCGGAAGTCAATGCAAAGGTGCCATGACCCATCTTTTTCCTGGACAAGAAGAACTGGTGAAGAAAAGGAACCGGTACTAGGGTGAATAATACCTTTCTTCAGTAAGTCTTGAACGAGCATCACAATCTCTATCTTTTGGTGAAATAGGTAGCAGTATGGCCCGATGTACGGAGGAATGCTTATAGGAAGGAGCTGAATACAGTGGTCCTTTGGTCGTGAAGGTGGCAATCCCACTAGTTTGGTAGAGACACAAGCATACCTATCCAAAATTCATTGTAGATCTGAAGGAGTAGTGGAGACCACTGATGGTTGCATCTTAATGGAATGGACCTAAGCGATGACACCATGTGAATTATTCTTAAGAAGCTTTTTCATGCAATGTGAACTTATGATGCTGAGAGACCCTGGTTGTAAGCCCTTCAATGTGTGTTTTTGTCCATTATCTTAAAACTGCATCCAAAGTTCAGCAAAATCCCATAAGATGGGTCCAAGTGTTGATAACCATTGGGCACCCAAAACCACATCACATCCACCTAAGGGCAAGGCAAACATGTTAGAGCACAGGTTATAATCTCCCATAGAGATATGCACATTGTGACACTTCCCTTTGCAAGGTAATGTGCCCCCATTGGCAATCATGACTTCAAACCTAGAGCAAGGATGGACAAAACAATCCACCTGTTTGGCGATCTGAGGGTCAATGAAGTTATGAGTGCTACTAGAATCAATGAGTATTATAAGAAGGAGCTTCTTGAAGAAACCCTTGGCCCACATGGTTTGTGGGCTGGTGACTCCTGCTAAAGCATGGAGAGAGATCTCTGGGTAGTCTTCCTAAGAAGCAGGGTCAACAAGCAGCTGTTGAGTGTCGACCTAGTCATCCACTATATCCTGAGCATCCATATAGACTTCAGATTCAGGCAGAAATTCTACATCCAAGAGATAGAGCTTTTGCTCAACACAACTATGTCCCCGAGTGAATTTCTCATCTCAATTATAACAAAGCCCTTTTTCTCTACATGCCCTCATCTCTTCTTCAATCAAATGCTTGATAGGAGTAGTTCTAGGAGCTGGCATTATTTGAGGTCATTGGGAAGCATCAAATAAAACTATCTTGAAAATCCTGAAAAAGACTGTCAATGATGTGAGCCGTGATTGGCATATCAAATTAAATCCAGCATTGTGGGCCTATCGTACAAGTATCCGCATACCCATAGGTGTAACACCATACTCCCTAGTCTATGGATCTGAAGCCATCTTGCCCATTGAAGTTGAGATCCATCCTTGTGATTTTTGTTAAAAGGTCTAATATCTGATGAAGAGTACAGAGTGTCCAGACTTCAAGAGTTAGAGTTGCTCGAAGAGAGAAGGTAATAGTCCTTTAACCATCTTAAATCTTATCAACAATAAATGTCCAGAAGTTACAACCATAGGGTAAAGCCTCGAGTATTCCAAGTTGGTGATCTAGTCCTCAGAGAAAATCCTAGAAATCAGCAAGATTGAGAGAAAAAAGGCAAGTTCAAACCCAACTGGCTAGGTCCCTATGTCATCATCGCAACCTATGGGTCAAGATCTTATCAATTGGCTACATCAAAAGGTGAACTGTCCGTTGATCCCATCAATGGCATGCATCTTCGCAAGTTATACACCTAAACCCCAATGCAAGGGAGTCAAAAACAACAAAAAAATAAAAAAATGTCAAAAATAGCAAAAAAAATAAAAAATAGCAAAAAAAATCAAAAAATAGCAAAAAAAAAATTTTAAATGGAAAATAAACAAAAAAATCATCAAACAGTGAGAACCTGGCAAATAGGCATCATGTGTACTTTTATCTTTCATGCAAATAAAAGCAAGTGGTGAAAACCTGGTAAATAGGCACTATCTGCAACAAACCACTTCCTCCATCTATTGCGACCTCATTTTCTCTTATATCTATCATACTGTTCATCTTGAGTTGATCCATTGAACTACTATTGAACTACGTCACCTCTGAGTTATCACGTAGGCAAGGCCATTCTCAATGCAACCCCAAGGCTCTGCTCCACTTCTTTCCTATCCATTCCTTCAAGTGTTGTCTGTCTGGCTATCCATACCAATTCTACATCTTTTCCATCGCCTAGGTCCTAGGTCCATCAAGTTCACCCTGAACTACGTTGCCTCTGTGTTGTCACGTAGGCAAGACCATTTAACAATGAGCCCCCGAGGCACTAGGTCAGTCCCTTAGGGTTTGTCTTTCCATGTTTGTTTGTCAAGTCACCCATAATAAGTCAATCCTTTGTCTAAACTAGAGGCAACTCCTCAAACTAGTTGCAGATTTGGATTCTTGAATGCCACATGTTCTAAGAGGATACCAATAAGGATTGTGATACTTTTCACTAGACAAGCACACGCAGCTAAACAAGCTTCCTAAAACAACAAAAATCTTGGCACAGAACATCAACGTATCCAAAGCAAAGTAGAACATATACCAAAACACTCAAACTGATTCTATATCAATTATGGCAAGAAGACGCATCTAATGCAAGAATGCTTTGTGTTTTGTATCGGTTAACTTACAAGGTTTTTAATTTTTGTCATTATGTCTTCCTATGCTACTCAAGGATGCCAAAATCTAGAGATGCTATGATGGGGGCATAATCATTTTCTTTGTCTATTGTTTGTGGATCAAACTTTAGTAATGTGATGACTTGTGTCTAAAGACATGATCAGCAAAAGATCATTGAGAACTTTGAAGGTCTGAACATGAAAAGGGGCAATCCTTTTCTGTTAAAACGCAAGAGGTACTCAGGTCATCTAGATTCAAGTTTGACTAGATGCTTGTCTGAACTTGCTATATCAAAATCCATGTAAAGAATGCTCAAGTCATCTCGGTTTAATTATACGTAGATGCTTGTAATTCCTTACAACATGTCAAAAAGAGAAAAGAAACAAAAAATGCCTAATGATGAAAGAAAAACACTTGCACTCTAATGATGACAACATGTCCACATACATCTCATATCCAGACATTCATATCATCCTTGCAATAAGCAAATCCTACAGAGTATCAGTATTGAAAGCCTGTGATCTTTTCATTTATCTTCTCCCACTTGCCACTATGTCATCTCTGTGTCGATTGAGTACATTTGGACATACCAAAAACATAGCATTAATTGCATATCATATCACATGAGATAGTCATTCACATAGTTCAATCATTTGCATACATAATAAATGCAAGTCCATCCTTAATCCATACCAATCAAGTCAAGTTAATCTTGTCAAATGATCCAATCACAATCAATGGTCTTCATCCTTATCTAGTCGTGAACCAACTCAATCAGTTATAAGTATCAGTGGGATATACATTTTCCACGTGTATCATGTTTCTCTAGGGATTTATCATTCCCCACCATGACAACACTATCCTTTGTGTTGCTCTAGGGATCTATCATTCCCCACCATGACAACACCGTCGTATATCATATCGATTAATCATTGGTTTACCGCTTGACAGGGGCAATACCTTGTTTGTTCTTGTATCATTTGTGCCTACTTTCTTACTTGCTTGTTTGTGTTATCATTTTATCTTGCATCACATATCATTTGCCTCTTTCTTTTGCATCCAACCATTTCTTCTCCTGTCAACCTATCTCATCATGAGATTGTTTGTCTCACGCCCTTCTGCCTTCTTCCCATCCAATCTCCCGAGGGGGCATCCTATTGTCGTAACTTGTACCAAGGGCAAACTGGGGCATGTATCATTTTCAGACAATCTTATTCTTTGAAACAACGTGATAAAACACATTGTTTCAAAGAGGGACAAAATGTATACACCTAAAAATGACATGACTCTATCTAAATAAATATTTTAAATATTTATGTCATCTTAACATTCTTCTATCAATAAATAAAAAAAATTATTTATTTATTTGATTCATTTTCCTCCCATTAATTGAATAAATTACATTTATTTAATTAATTTCCTCAATATCAACTTTATTCTTCTAAACAATTAAATAATTTTAATTATTTAATTAAAATCATTCATTCTCCCTAATTTAAATAAAATGCAAATTTATTTTAATTAAATCTCAATCTCCAAAAATAAATATAATTAAATATTTTATTTATTCTTCTAAATCTTTGTACAAACAATTAAATTAATTAATTAATTTAATTTTCTTTCTTATCTTGTAAAAATCTTCTAAATCTTCTAAAAATAAATCTTCCTTGTCATGCAAAAGCTAAAGCTGAGTTAACTGATTTAAAGTAACTTTTTTTTTATCAACAAACTCTTAAATTAGAAAAATATATTCTAATTTATGAAATCAAAACTCATCCGCGTCAAGAAAGCAATTAACTCATTAAAGCATCTTTTTGAATGACATATGTCTTTCTTCTATTCGCACACGTTCCCTCAAACATCCTTACCATTGACCTTCTTATTTCTTCTACACCGTTCATCTTCTCTCACAAGTCTATAAATACCCTTCTATTCTTCCATTCTCATATCAAGAAGCTATCAAGTAGAATTACTCTGTCGAATCCATAGCGCACCATTGGCACCCCCAATCTTGCAATATTCACTATCCATCCTATCTTGTGTTGAAGCTCATCTTCAATACAATAAGTATCCAAGCCATTTCTCTTTTGTCATCTTAAGGAATTAAAGCAAGGAAGCAAGCTTCTTGAGGGCTATATTCATCACCAAAAATCAATCGAGAATAGGCAAGCAATGGAAGTCGCCAGGTAAAAAAACACTGTGAGTATTGTTTACTTGTTCTTAAATCTTTGTTATTTGCATATTCTATTGAAGTTATTGGGTGTTTATATTCATTTATTTATTTTCCCATTTTCCTGATAACATTTACTATTGAATCTTTTTCGATCACTCTTATATGAGTACGACTCCCACATCTTCCTCTCCAATTTTGGGTGGAACCTTGTTTTGAAGCAATTGGTAACAAACTAGGAAATTTTATAGCCGTGGATGAAGGCTCCTCTAATTTTTTGTACACCACCTTTGCATGCATTTTGGTTGATATAGATACTTCAAAAAATCTACTAGCTGAAATTACTTTGAAAACCTCTGTTTGTAGTTGGAATTAGTCTTTGGACTATGAAGGGTTACCTTTTCGCTGTCATAGGTGCTTTGGGATTGGTCACATGGCTAGAAAGTGTTCTAAAAACAAGATGGAGGCACATGCCTCATGGTGGAAATATGCATCAATCTAACATTATTCAATGGAAAAAGAGATTTATGCCCTCACATGGGAGTTTATTCCTCAAGAAGTGACCAATAAGGTATCCTCTCCAAAGGTTAGGACACGAGACTCGGGCTCAACAGCTATAGAGAGTGCTAATATACAGTTCTCTCCAAAGTCAAACAATATGACCATTCCTTCAAGCATTGACTCGAAGGCTAGGAATGATCCCTCAAATATTAAAAGCACAAAAGGACATAACGAATGCACTTCAACTCCATCCATGAGGGATTGAAGCATTACGGCTACCTCAATAGAGCAAGTTTGGGATGATAACAATCAATGGGCAGTGGTTAGAAGTAAAAATAAATCAATAGAAAATGAGAAAAACAAGATAACTTTGCGTTCTCATGTTAAGATGGGCAAGCAAAAAACATAGGAATTATATAAGTAGGAGGTATTTTTTGCAGCATGTCAAATTATGATATATTTCAGGGTTTAACTGCGTAGTTTTTGAGTCAAACACATGACCCATATTTCATGAGTAGTGGTTCACGTGAACCACTACTCATGAAATATGGGTCATGTGTTTGACTCAAAAACTATGCAGTTAAACCCTGAAATATATCATAATAGGAATTATAGTTAGTTTTTTAGTTGATCTTATGCACCCCTATTTTGAGGGCTTGCAAACTTGGTTAATTTTTGGTTTTTCTCTATTTTAATGGGATGTAACTCCCTCTAACTCAATTCACCAACCAAAAAAAACTTATGTAAATCATTATTTTCTTATAAATATACTATTATATCAAAAAAATATTTTTTAAAAATATAAATATAACTATGCCAGTCCATATATCATTAAAAGGTTTCTTCAAATTTCATTAAAAATTAAAAGAAATGGAAATCCAAACATACAATTACAAATAAAATACAATTTAAAAATCTTAAATTAAAAGAAATAATAATTTAATTTAATTTTAAAAATTAAGGATAAGAATAAAATTACAACCACCCAAAAAGCAGATCACAGTGATCTCCGTATTTAGTTCTTAACGCTTTAAATCATTTAGAATCGCCGTATTGATTTTGTTATATCTAAACTAGCTACTCCAAAAGAATCATTTTATCCATCGGACGTATGGATAAAGCTCCACATTAAGGAGATTGCCTTCAGATAATTTCCAGATTGCCGCTGAATCCAAAATTAGACAGCCGCAATATAAAAGTAATAATAACAATCAATAAATATAATTGCACGGTACACACGAAGCAAATTAGCTGTATAAATAGTACTATCATTAAATATTTTTCTCACAGAATACATTACTCAGTTTGAACATCTACAGTTGCTTGCATGGAGAAGGGCATATATCTGTATTTGCTGCTTTTATTACTAACAACGCCTTCTGCTTTCGCTGAAGGTAATACGCTTTCTTCTTTAATCAATATTTCTATTGAATATGTATAGTTTTATAGTTTTTGAATGAGGAGTTACCGATCCAAAACATCGATACAAAATATTATATACAATTTTATCAGAAAAACTACTAATTCATGATATGAACTGTTAAAAATACCTCTTTAATATTTTTATTATTTATTCATTGATATGAATAAACATATCATTCAAAATTTTAACAAAATTTCTGAACTACTTTCCAATTTACAATATATTGATAATTACAAAACTACGGTTACACTGGGTATTGCGCAACTTGGAGCGGTGCATTTAAAGGGACATGTTTTTTTAATGGCGATTGCCAGTATACATGCACAACTAGTGCTGATCAGGCTGAATATGGCAGGTGCGATTTACAAGCTGCATGAAAGCAGTTTGTGTGTGTTTCAATCGCTGTTAGAATAGCAATCCTAATGAATGTTTCTTCTATCATGGGAGAATATACATTCAGTAAAACCTGTATACCCTCAAGTGGATGAAGAGAAGTAGCATATGATTGAGAAGAATGATTAGCTTGCAGGAAGTGATTATTTACTTATGTCATTTGTATATTTAATGTTTTCTATATTAATGTGTATATATATTAATGTGTATACATTTTAATTGTATTATTTCGTGGAGCTATAAATATGTTCTAAAGGAGGTCCACTTTGAAGAGGAGAGATGGAAGATATGATAGCAGATTTCCATCTTCCTAACTAAGCAAGAATTATGGATTGTTCCATGGCACTCCATAGTTTCTATATGTTTGGATATTTTATTGTATGTCTTCATGGCATGCCTAGATGTAGATTTGTATTTTGTCAATGTATATCATTATATGCCTACATGTCTTTGTACACATATGTTTGTGTTTTACTAATGTACATATCGTTGTATGCCTATATGGCTTTGTTTATATATAGATATATATTGTTTGTATTGATGACTTAAATGGTTTAAATTGTTTGACTGGTTTGAATAATAAGGCTTAAGATTAAACTTATTGTTCTTGGAGTGATCATAACTATTTTAAATGGTTTTAATGCTCACTTAACACATAAGCTTTTCTAGATGGTTTTAACATTCACTTTAAACTTAAGATTGTCATGTTCATCTAACAAAAATACAATGTAGTGGTAGCTAAGTAGACTTGCATTGAAATAGTTTTCTTGTGATTTGTGACTTGGATGTATCATTATGTTTATGGTCAAAAAATCGGCATAACTACCTTAAAACATAAAGGTCATGTAGAAACTAAATAATAAACTAACATAGGTTATTGCTTGATTTCAAGCATTAACACAAACTAAGTCAATTTACATAGTTAAGTTTTGGTTATAGATTTTGAGTTGAGCACTTATTGTGTCAAATGGAATTTATGACATAAATAACATGATGGACCTTATTAATTATCTCTGTTGTAGGCTCATCATCTTCATTATCTTCCTTCATGATTATGTTTCTCTATATCATGAGATTTATTGAACAATCCTCTCCTTCAATGCAATGCCATCAAGGTAGTAGATCAGAGTCATGGACTCTTAAGAAAACAAATGATCAAATCTTCACTTCATATCAGCAACACACCTTGATAATAACCACCTAGACATTAACGAAAAGTATGATGTTATATTAGTCAAATAGTTGTGTAATCAAAGCCCTAAAAGCATAAAATTCATCAAGAAAATTATTCAATTCCATCCCTAACCTACAACAATGGAAACACATTCATAATCTTACAAGTGTTGTTAACAATGTCCTTATGTTCCATGAGACCACTTCAAAATGCTTGGATTACAATAATATTCTTGTCACTAGGATCTTGGTCATGCTTTCTAAGACTACATAATCTCTCAAACCTAGGACTCAGGCCATGGCCAATTTTCTATGGAAACTAGGGGTGATCTTAATTACAATGTAGCACTTATAGCCTCTACCCAATTATTTTATTAAAGTTAAATATGAGGTTCTTCTACAAGTATACAACTCCACATATTCTCAATTTTCCAACATATTTATATCTTCACACAAAATATATCCTTCTAGACGTTAGGCTTACAAGCATTTTTGAGATCAAATGACATTGATTTCATCTTTCATGTTAAGAATAAAGACAATTCTACAAATTGACTCACAATAAAAGGTATATAATTTTGTTTGATAGAGAAATTTGATCACATGAAAGGGAGATCATTGCCAATGGGAGTGGGGTTATATGACCAACATATAAATTATAGTCCTAATAAACCTAACTTATCAAATCTTAGCTTCTCCAAGGTATATCCACTATTACAAGGTTCAAAAGAAGACCGTCACATGATTTAAATTAGAAAATAAAGGTTCTATGTTTTATATCAAAAAATTGGGTAATCTACAACTCTTTCAATATATGTTTCCTCTTCACATTTAACCATGGATTTTAGTGATGTCGGTGTAGTGCTCTCATGAAGATGTAGTGAATTTCACATTAGCAATCAAATCTCCAATTCAACATGATATCCTCGCTTTTGTGACATGATTTATATAATAACAATTTGAGCCTCTTAAACCTATAGTAGTCCCCCATATTATTGTCCTCTCTCTGCATCAGAAAGAAAAAGAAGAAAGTGTTAAATCCATTAACATATACATGTATGAATGATAATACATCTCTTACAATGTCCACCCCTTGCCTATTAAAGCAACAAAGATGAAAACCCTTGCATATTTATCAATGTTATTATACATAGGCCTTCAACATGCCCTAACTTGTCAAATCTATTTTTAAATTAATTATGAATATGTTTTCAGCCTATGGAAACTATCAACATTAAATCTAGCATTAATGAGACTCACTTGGACCAATGTAGTCCAAGAGGATCAAGAGACCTGGGAATGAATAGAGATCTACACTAGCATTCAATCACCCACCTCGATGTGTTTGAATTATCAGTTTAGTCTCACAATGTATGAAAGAAAAATAATGGCTATTGACACCATTACACTTAACACAATTGAGGTATTTTTGAAGAATGCATTTATTTTCAGCATGGTAAAATGGTTTGGAGTTGGTGTAAACTACCATAGGCTATTATAGATGAACTTTACATCCATCCATAGGTGTAAATGAAACATTCCTATGTGCCATGGATTCTCAGAATCACTACATCAAATTTTGACACTTTTTGGCCTTAGGGCTCTTAAGAGACACCCTAGGTCCAATGTAGCCTAGAAGGATTGAGAGACCTAAGAAATGAAACAAGGCCTCTAATATCATTCACCTACCCACCCTAATGTATTGGTATTGTCATTTTGGTCCCACAAGTTGTGAAAGAAAAAATATCACTATTGGCACGTTTACACGTAAGGCAACTAAGGCATTTTGTAAGAATGCATTTATTTTCATTATGATCAAATGATTTCGAGTTATTATAAACTAAGATAGATTATTGTATAAGGACCCAACATCTACCTGTAGGTGTAAATAAGACATTCCTAAGTGTCATATAATGTAATAATCATTGTGTCAAAGTTTCACACTATTTTTCTCTTAGGGCTCGTAGGAGACTCTCTCAGTCTAATGTAGCTCAAAAAGATTAGAAGACATAGGAAATGAAGAAAATCTTGCACTAGCATTCACCTATCTAACTTGACATGTTGGTGCTATGGATTTGGTCCCATGAGGTGCAAAAGAGAAATAATGGCTATTGGTTCCTTTACACTTAATGCAATTGAGGTATTTTTCAAAAATACATTCATTGTTGACACAATTAAATCGTCTAAAGTTGATAGAAGATAGGATCAATGATTGTAGAGGGACCCAACATTTAATTGCAGTTTTATAAAATATTCATAGGTGCCATCGATTTTAAGAACCACACTATCAAAGTTTTGTAGTTTTTTACTCTTAGGTCTCTATGAGACTCTCTCAGTCTAGTGTAGCCTAGATGGATTGAAAAACCTGGGGAATAAAATGAGGCTTGCGATAACATTCACCTACCCATCCTAATGTTTTGGTATTGTTGGTTTGGTCCTACAAATGATGTGTGAAAGAAAAAATATGTCTATTGAAACCATTGCACTAAACATAATTGAGGCATTTTTCAAGAATGCATTGATTGTTGGCATGATCAAATGGTCTAGAGTTGACAGAAACTGAGATAGGTTGTTTTACATGGACCCAACATCCACTCGTAGGTACATAAAAACATTCCTAGGTAACATAAATTCTAAGAATCACTACATCAAACTTTGACATCTTTATAATCTTAGGGCTCTTAAGAGACTCTCTCAGTCTAATGTTGTTCAAAAGGATTGATAGACATAGGGAATGAAATGAAGTGTCCAATAGAATTAACCTACCCTTGCTAAAGTGTTGACACTATCAATTTGGTCCCATGAGGTGCAAAGAAGAATATGGCTATCAATGACACCTTTACAATAAACGTATATCACACATTTTGCAAGAACCCATTCATTGTTGGCATGACCAAATGTTCTAGAGTTGAAGTAAACTAAGATCTATTATTGTAAAGGGACCCAAAGTATAACTATATGCCTAAATGAAACATTCCTAGGTGTCATGGATTCCAAGAATTACTCCATCGATGTTTGGTAGTTTTTTGTTAGGTCCTCTTAAGAGAAGTCATCTCTTATTCCAATGTAGCCTAGAAGGATCAAGAGACTTGGGAAAAATTGAGGCCTTAAATAGTATTCACCTATCCACTCCAATGTATTGTCATTATTGGTGTGGTCCTATGAGGTGTAAAAGAAAAAATATAGCTATTGGCTTGTAAGAGACTCTCTTGGTCTAGAAATGTATCCTAGAAAGGCTGGGATGATTGGCCATTGAAAAGATGCCTCCACTAGCATTTAGTCACCCATCCTAATGTGTTGGAAATGTTAGTTTAGTCCCACAAGATGTAATAGAAAAATTATGACTATTGGCTCTTAAGTGACTCTATCAATCAAATGTATCTCAAAAGGATTAGGATGCTTTTTCATTGAAAAGAGAGCTCTAATAAAATTCACTTGCCTACCTTGATGTGTTTGGATTGATAGTTTAATCCCATGAGGTGTAGAAGAAAAATATGACTATTGGATCTTAGGAGACGCTCTCCTATACAGCCCAAAAGGATTAGGATGCTTGACCATAAAAAGTAGATGTCCACTAGCATTGATTGACCCAGCCTAACATGTTGGTATTCCTGGTTTAGTCCCATGAGTTGCAAAAGAAAAGTATGACTATTGACTCATAAGAGACTATCTTGGTCCAATGTAGCCTAGAGGTATTGGGATGCTTGGCCACTGAAAAGATACATCTACTAGCATTCACCTACATAGTTTGATGTGTTGGCAAAATTAGTTCAATCCTGTGACATGTGGAAGGAAAAATATGGCTATTGGATATAAAGATACTCTCTATTCTATATAGCCTAAAAGGATTGTGATGCTTGGCCACTAAAAATAGATATCCACTAGCATTCACCCACCTACTACAATGTGTTGACACTATCAATTATATCTCACAAGGTGTAGACGAATAAATATAACTATTGGATTTTAAGAGACTCACTCGGTCCAATGTAGCCCAAGAAGGTTAAGATGCTTGACCATTGAAAAGAGGCATCCACTAGCACTCAATTTACTACTATGACGCAGTGGCACCATTGATTCAATCCCATGAGGTGTGGAAGAAAAATAATAACTATGGGCTCTTAAGAGACTCTATTTTTTCAATGTAGCCTAAAAAGGTTAGGATGCTTCGCCACCAAAAGGAGACCACCACTAGAATTCACTCACCCACCCAGATGTGTTGGCAAACAATATGACTATTGGCTCTTAATAGAATCTCTTTATCAAACGTAGCCCAAAAGGATTGACATTACTACACATCAAAAGGAATCCTGGACACTAGCATTCACGTACGCACCTTGACATTTTTGCACCATTGGTTTGGTCCTACAAGGTGTGGAAGGAAAAATATGACTATTGGCCCTTAAAAGACTCTCTTGGTCCAATGTAACTTAGAAGGATCATGTTGCTTAGTCATTGAGAAGAGACGTCAATTAGCATTCACCCACCCACATTGGCATGTTGGCACAATTGGTTTGGTCCCACAAGGCATGGAAGAAAAGATATGACTATTGGCTCTTAAGAGACTCTCTCAATCCAATGTAGCTCAGAAGGATTAAGATTCTTGGCCACCAAAATAGATCTCCACTAGCATTTTCCCAGCCACTCCAATTTTTTGGCACCATTAGTTAAGTCTAATGAGATGTAGAATGCAAAATTTAACTCTTAGCACCCTTTCACTAAGTGAAACTAAAACATTTTGCAACATTGTTTTTGTTTCCACCACATGCAAATGAATTTGAGTTAGAAAAAACATAGATAGGAATTTGTAGTTGAACTTGAGATCCACCTATATGTGTAAATGATACATTCCTAGGTGTGACAATTTCAGAGAACAATAGGACCAATATTTGGCTCCTTTTTCATCTTAGAGATCTTAAGAGACTCTCTTAGTCTAATGTAGGATGGAATGGATTAAGATGCTTGGTAACTAAAATGAGGTCTTCTCTAGCATTCAACTACCCACCTCAATGTGTTGGCATCATTAGTTCAATTCCAAAAGGTGAAGAAAAAAAAACAACATTAGCAACATTACACTAATCACAAATGAGGTATTTTGTAAGAATATATTTATTGTTGGCATATTTAAATGGTTTTGAATTGATGAAAAATGGGAGAGGTTATTGAAGAGGGACCTAACATCCAATTTTAGGTGCAAATAGAACATTCCTAGGTGCCACAAATTTCAAGAACCACTCTATCAAAGTTTGACATTTTTTTACTCTTAGGTCTATTAAGAAACTTTGCTAGAATGATGTATCTTGAAAGAATTGAGAGACTTATGGGGATAAAATGAGGTCTCCACTAGCATTTAACCACACACCTTGACATGTTCGTATCATTGATTTGGTCTCATGAGGTGAAAAATAAAAAATATGACACTAGTCAACATTACACAAAACATAAATGAGGCATTTTGAAAGAATGCATTTGTTTTTGGCATAATGAAATGATTCTGAGTTGTTGAAAATTGAGACGTTATTATAGAAAGACCAAAAATCCAACTGTAGGTATAAATGAAATATTCCTATGTGCCTTGAATTTTGAGAACTACTCTATCAAGGTTTGGCATTTTTATCTCTTAGGTGTTTTAAGAGACTACCAAATCCATGTAGTATCGAAGCGTTGACACACTTGGGGATTGAAATGAAGCCTCTCCTAGTATTCACCTACCCACCCTGATGTGTTAACACCATCATTTCTATCCTCATGAAATCATGGTAGGAGAGTAAAAATAAGAACTATCCAACCATGAAACCCACAACACATGAGAATTCATATGAAAATACCACATAATACTGAATAAATAGCTTATATGATTATTACTAAATTAAAACCACAATTTACCGTAATGGGCTCTCTTACATACTAGGTTGCAGCTTTTTTTTACATAAGATTACCAAGATTACATAGATGCTACTAGCTATGGAACACTACTTTCAGACTAGTTATAACTATCCACATAATTATTTCCAACCTAAATCAACCTCAAGACTTTATCATAGACTTGTTGCTTGGGCTATGACATGACCTAACAAAATTACTCTAATCCACACCTCAAAGAAACAACCGGCTACATTCCATAGTGAATACCTTTAGATGTATCCCACATCATATTACTATTACCATACTCTACAACTTATATATCACTCCCTCACTAGTGAACATACCTTCTACACTTCTACTCCATCTTCTTCCTATTTAATTTCTTTCTACAGATTGAAAAACTCTTATTTATATCATCCAAAAGCTCCTCACATGATCCAAGTTCGCCTTAAGTTGGCCAAAGCCTAATACCACATGAAACATGTTGCTGACTAAATATAACAAACTAAAAAATTACAATGGTCCAACAGTGGAGAATATCCACATGGCACACCAAAGAAATTTACAATTGCTACTAAACATCTCACAAATATTCCTCTTTGGTACAAACCCAAAATAAACCTTCTACAAAACAAGAACAGTTCCAACAACACACATTGTCAGCATGCATTCACTTTGCAAACCAAGTCACGAACCTCCACTTCTAAAATTAGCCTCAACTTTAACTAAAGATACAAAAGAAACACACAAGACTACAACCATAACCAAAAAATCTAATTCTTCAATGTGATGAAATGTGATAACTTTTACCATTATAAAACTATTAATCACAAACTTTACACACTTACAAACTACTTAAATTAGACCACAAATGCCATTTCTTTAGACATGATACAACAACCTTAGCATGTGTAGGGATGCACTTGCATCAAAATCCAAGGTTAAATAGAAAATAAGTCCCTCATTTTCTAGGGTAGTCGACCATGCCTACGTAGGATTTCCACTTTGTTTCTTCTTCAACCACTCTTTCCAACACCTTAGGTATACATCAAGTGATCCACCCTATGTACTCCTTTTTACCATGTTGTTTTCTACTTTGTTCCACCAATCATCCTTTGCATTGTTTGTTCTTGGTTTGTATGTAATCATTACCAACTTTCCTTAATCAACAACTAGTCCCTCACATATATCAACCTCTCTTCTAGATTCCACATACCCTTCTATTTCTTTTAATGTTAGATGCATAGGACAACTGAGAGGGGAGGTGAATCAGTTTTAAATTAAAACTTTAAATCCTCAATACTATGCGAATCCTTATTAGCCTCCAAACTCTTATTATGCATTAGAACATGAGATCAATCCAAACACATTTAAACACACAAGAACATGAGATTTATGTGGAAAACCCAAGAAGGGAAAAACAACAGTGAGGTTTAGCTCACATATATATGAATAGAAACATTGAATACAATAGTCTCACTACCCAAAAGGAGAAGAAAGACTCACTGCCAGAAGGCCTCACTATCTAGAAGAAGGAATAGAGGAAGACTATTATAGAGAGATTCACTATCTCAAGGCAATAGGAGAAATCCACCACCGCAATCTTATGCCATCTACAAGCTTTTGCTCACTACCTCCAATAACTTCAAGTTGACTGAAATGTAGACACCTTCTACTCACTGCATCTAGAAGTCATAAAATTTTATGATCACACTCAAATCATCACACTTGATTATATTCACATCTTGCACTTCCTCACATCTTTATTCAATCTTCACCTTGCATTTATATCATCCCCAACATGAAAAACATCTTCAAGTCAACAACAAAGAGACATGTACACCTCAATCATGCAAACACCAAATAGGTTGGTGCCAAACACCTTTGCAATGGAAAGAAGTGAATGTAGACCACACCAATAGTTAATCAGGACCCAAATCTACTTCAACATGCTACATCATGCTTCCACAAGAAATGAAGCACATCCACAATTAGCGTTAACATGTCAGGTTAACCAAACCTGCATTACTACCCTTAAGGAATTAAGTTCACGCTTCATCAGGTCTGGAAACAACTTGTGGACCACACAACAACATCATACAGTATCCCTGAATATTCAACATCATCACTCTTCTGGAATACTACCTCAACCATGTAAAACAAAGAATACCTTCATCTTGTGTATCATGATGCACTACCTCTTGAATTCCAACAAAAGAACTGAACTTACAGAGTGACTCAACACTAGAAATTGCAAGGAAAAGTAGATACAGACAATATAAGAACATTCTGAGATCCACAAGACAAGAAACCTCAACGTAGATAAATGTGCAGCAATCTCATTTCTCCTAGATAAACCTTTTTCATAGGCAAACACTCTTGTCAAACACATCTTTCAATGTCACACAATCTAGAACCTGAAACTCTAGATATAACACCTATAAACAGCTCTGATCATCATGTCTAAACCACACAAGCATATCTTCACACATGAAGAAATGCGGAGCACAACACTAAACACACCTCTATCATAATGCACACTCTTTTATTCAATTTTTCTCAAAACAACTTGGAAACCAAGTGAACAATCTACATCAACAACACCAAAAACACCTTCTCAACATCCTCAAATACGTCTCATCATGACTACACTAGAGGTTGACATCAAGCCATGATATCAAACCATAACACATCCAACATTATCAACAAGCTCCATCAATTCCAATTGACATCAATGACAACATCAACAAGCTTTCAGTAATCTCCCCCTTTGTCATTGATGGCAACACCAACTTTCTGAAAAACCATCAACAAAAAAAATAGTCAAGAAGCAACTATGCAACCAACAACACTCCCCATGACTGGGGCATCTCTTACTCTTCACACTTTTTACCTCTGCTTTATAGACTTCTCCCCATACTAAAGGAGTTCTTCAAATCATACTCTCCTCTTGCACTACAGTTTTTCAATCATTCAAACTCTCTCTCCCCCTTTGACATCAATTGCAAAGGGCCATAAATTCATCTAACTCTGGTGGAGTCAACAAAGTGAACTATCCAGACCATGCAACTAGAGTAAACACAATGGAAACAACTCTTGAAAAGATATAAACCAAATGCAAATTCAGTCATTCTATATATCATAGAATTCAAATACAAATTAGATGGAAACATGCATGCTTAAAATTAGGGCTCATAGGCATGATCTCATAGTTACAGAATATGCACAAGATATAGCTTTGAAGCTCCTTTGCACAAAATTCAAACTATCAACTATCTCTATGTAATTAGCTTACTTTCCTAGGCATCTATTACATCAATTTATATCATCTCTAGAACAAAAGATATCTTTGCATCAGCCAAAGAATATCACAAACTCCAATGGAGAGTTGTAATGTGTGTACAAAGATACGTCAGACCTAGATGAATAGAACTCTTCCACAAATGAATGGAATGATGTGTGGATCTCAGGGAAGGTCAGCCACGAACCAAACAACATTGAATGATGTGTAATTTAGCTCTGCAGATCATGAAATGCTCTGCAAGTCTTCTCCTTTAGTTGATTGTCTGAGACTATTAGGATGCTCTATTTTAAGAAAATAGCTGATCTTCTAATAGCGATATCTTACTGGTACTTGATCCAGATTATTTGAGATTTGGATATGATGTGCATGAATGTGTCTAGATGCTAAGTCTAGCCCCACAAGATATGAAATGCAACTATGGTAGAATGTAGAACAAAATATAGAAATTGCTACTGACTAAACTAGAAAATGAAAAGAAACAAACTAAAATGCATTTTTTTGGGTGATGCAATATTACTCTTGAACTGGGGATGCTCCTGCATCAGACATCCAGGGTTATTGAAAAAGTGTGTTCTCACTTTGTTGGTGCTAGAGGAAAACCAAGACAGTCCACCTCAACCTGACAAATCCATGATGAATCCTCTTCCCATTTGTGTTTCCACTTCATAGGATATTCTTTTTACTATCTTCCTCTGGTGTTGCATCCAATTCTTCTATCCAAAATATCCTTAATTTTCTCTGGTGCTTGTTGTGGTAATTGCTTCTTCAACTCTTCAATTCTGTCACTGAACTCTACTTCATGATACTGATATATGTCTGCAATGTTGAAAATAGGTGATATACCCAATGTCTCTAGTAATTCCACTTCATATGCATTTCCCGAATCAAACTTTCTGAGTATCTTACATGGTCCAACCTTCTTCATCTTCAACTTGTTATATGTCCCAACTGGAAATCTTTCTTTTCTCAAGTATACCATCACTTCATCTCCAACTACAAATTCTTTGTGTCTTCTCTTCTCATCTGCTTGTTCTTTATACTTACTATTCATCTCTTCCAAATGCTTCTTAACCTGATTATGCATTGTCTCCGTGTGTCCTGCAAATTCTTCTACCTCTACACTCTTTTTATCTTCCATACTAATATCTCTCAACTCTACAACTCCTCTAGGGTTAGTTCCTATCACAATCTCAAATGGTGTTCTTTCGGTGCTCCTATTTACTGAATTAATATATGCAAACTATTCTTGTGAAAGAATCAAATCCCAACTTCCTACCTTCTCTCCAACCAAACATCTCAACAAGTTTCTTAAACTCTTATTCACTACCTCTATCTGTTCATCAGTCTATGGATGAAATGATGAGCTGAACTTCAAATTTGTCTTCATCTTATTCCAAAGTGTCTTCCAAAAGTATCCAAGAAATCTTGTATCTCTGTCTAAAATAATTATGCTCTTAGGTAATCCATGCAATCTCACAATCTCCTTGAAAAATAAATCAGCTACATACACTACATCAGTTGTCTTATTAGAAGGTATGAAATGTACCGTTTTTGAAAATCAATCTACCACTACAAATATTGAATCATGTCCTCTCTTTGTGTTTGGTAATCCATGATGAAATCCATACTTATGTCTTCCCAAGGTCTCTCCAGTACTGTTAAAGGTTTATACAATCTGGTATTCTGACTATTCCCTTTTGCAACTTGACAAACTCTACAACTCTGCACAAATTTCTTAACATCCTTATGTATCTGAGGCCAAAAGTAATTTTCATTTACCAAAACCACTGTCTTATCAATGCCAAAATGTCCTGCCAATCCACCACTATGCTTCTCTTTGATCAAATTGCCTCTCATTGAACTCCTTGGTATGCATAACTGACTTCCTTTGAACAACATATCTTTGTGAATGGAATAATCCAACCACTTACTCCTATTTGTCACAATATGTTTCTTACATGCTTTCGAAGGTTCTGTAATATCAAGATCTTCATCATACATGTTCTTAATTTTATCAAATCCTAACACTTCAACTTTCATCTTTGTCAGCATGTTCCTTCTTCTACTCAATGCATCTGCAACTTTGTTTGATTTTCCACTCCTATGCTTCAATACCAAAGTATAACTCTACATGAACTACCCACTTGCATCACTATCTACTCAAAATACCTTATTGAAATCCGGTACTGCCAAAATAGGTTTCTCTATTGCTTTCTGTTTCAACAATTCAAAACTTTTATTTGCTCTTGATGTCCAATTAAAGAAATTTCTATCACCTCTCATTTTCTCTATCATAGGGTTACATATTGAACTAAAATTTCTGATGAACTTCTAGTATAAACTAGCTATTCCATGAAATGATTTGACTTCTCAAATGCTCTCTAGTGTAGGTTGTTCAACAATTTTTCTTACTTTCTCAGGGTTCATCCTCAATCCTTCTACAAAAATAAAAAATTCCAAATATACCAATTCTTCCTTTACGAAACTACACTTCTTGATGTTTAATTTCTCTTCTCTCATTCTCTACAATATTTGTCTAATATGCCACAAATGTTCTTCTCTTGTCTTATTGAAAATCAAAATATCATCTAAATATACAAAAACAAACTTAACCAAGAATTTCTTCAAGACCATTCATCAACCTCATGAAAGTGATCAGTGCATTTCTCAGTCCAAAAGACATCACTAACCACTTAGATAGTCCTTCATTTGTCTTCAAAGTAGTCTTCCATTCATCTCCTTCTCTGATTCTGATCTAATGGTATCCACTCTTCTGTTAGAATCTGAAAAGATTATTAACCCAGAAAACTAGTGCAAAGAATAGATATCTAAACTATGAATGCAAATGATACGAAATCAAAATAGCAACACAGAGTTAGTCTCCAAGAGAGTAATACAAATCCTAGAAGTAAAATAGCATTAAGAGGATGCAAAAGAAAGAGATGCAAAATACAAGCCAAGTAGCATGCTTATATAGACTAGGAAGAGGGAGGAGGTGGCAACACCGGCTAATGAGGAGCAACCATCTATCGAACTAAAGATAGCAAAGTATCTTCCCAAGATAGGTAATGGATGCTCACATGTAGGAGGGTGACACCTCACAACCACTCACCTAATAAGACATGCTTTATTAACCTAAGCGAGATTAATAGAAGTGTAGGAAAAACCTAGGAATATAGGGAAAAATAGATAACCCAATTAGGAAATAAGAACCTACACTAACACCCCCCATAAGCGAAGCTTAGGTGGATGTAGAAATGGGTCCTGACAAATCAAGCTTGATGAGGTACCCATGTACATAAAATTCACCCCAAAGAGAGAGAAACCCCCCCCAAAGTAGAGAGAGTTAGGACACCGAGTGAGAGGAAGAAGCCCCCCCAGAAGATGAAGCATCCCACACCCCCAGCAAAGCTTGCAAATGAAGAAACTTGCTCTCAGTGAAGGGTTTGGTGAAAATATCAGCAACCTGCTTGAAAGTTAGATAGTAGTGAAGGTCAATGACATGGCCATGGACGAGCTCCCAAATGTAGTGCATGTGGACCTCTATGTGTTTGGTCCGCTGATGATGAACTAGATTCTGTGAGATCTGAATGGCACTCTGGTTGTCACAAAATATGACTGATGGCCATCTGATCTGGATACCAAACTCAGTGAGAAGATTTTGAAGCCAAATGGCCTCAGTGGTGGCATTCATAGCCCCTGATACTCAGGCTCAATAGAAGATAGAGCAATAACAGACTGCTTCTTGCTCGACCAACAAACAGGACCCGAACCAAGTGAGAAATTGTAACCTGAAGTAAACTTGTGATCCTAAGAATCACCTGCCCAATCTAAATCTATGTAGCCCACCGAGTCAAGCTCAATGCCTACTGCATAGTGAATCCCAAAACTGTGAGTACCCTGAATGTAGTGAAGGATCCACTTGGCTGCTTTCTAGTGCAGCTCATGAGGCTCCTGCATGAATCAAGAGACCATGCCTACATCATATGAAATGTCAGGTCTCATATGAGTCAAATAAATGAGACTCCCAATAAGCTATTGGTATAAAGTGCCATCAACAAGTGGAGATGAACACTGAGCCTCAAGTTTGACTCTAGAAAGAAAGGGAGTCAGAGCAGGCTTACAGTCAGCCATATGAAAACTTGAGAGAGAATCTAGAGCATACATGGACTGTGTGATGGTGATCCCAGAAGAAGGCTGAAAGATCTCAATCCCGAGAAAGTAATGCAACAAGCCCAAGTTAGTCATCAAAAACCTGTCATGAAGGGCAGTTTTGACAACCCCAATAGTGGATGAAGAACTCACTGTGATCAGCAAGTCATCAACATACAAAACCAGAAATAGGAGTGAATCATCTTATTGTAGAATGTAGACATTGGGATCAGAATGGCATTGAGTGAACCCAACTAATAGAAGAAAGGAGTCCATCTTGGCATACCAAGCCCGAGGAGCCTGATTGAGGCCATAGAGAGACTTCCAAAGATGACACACAAGTGAAGAATCTTGAATGAACCCTTGTTGCTGCTCCATGTAGATCTCCTCTTGAAGTTCACCATGAAGAAAAGCACTCTTCACATCCATCTGGTGTACTTGCCAACAATTAGCTATAACAATGGCAAGAACAAGTCAGATGGAATTCATTCAGGCAACTGGCACAAAAGTCTCAGAGTAGTCAATCCCAGGAACCTAGGAGAATCCTTTGGTGACGAAGCAAGCCTTATGCTTGTCAACTGACCCATCTGCTGTAAATTTTGTCTGATAGATCCACTTACATCAAACAAGTTTTCTTCCCTTAGGAAGAGGGACAAGATCCCAAGTGTGGTTCCTCATCAAGGAACTATACTCCCCCTGCATAGTTGTATCCCACTCAAGAATACCAGAAGCCTCATGAAAAGACTGTGGATCTGAGGCAGTAGCAATGAAGACATGTGGAGCATCCTAGAATTGTGAACGAGTTTGCCTAGTGTCTGATGGATCCCCAACCCAGTCACCTACAGACTGTAAGGTTTGTCTAGCCCAAAGTGGATCGGAAGATGGAGAATCTGGAGGAGAACCATCAACCTCTAAATGAAGACTAGGAGAGGAAGGAGGTGAGTCCTTTGAATCACTCTCTGCATCGGAAGTGGAGGTAGAAGACTACTCAGGTGAATCTAACTCATCAGAAGATCTGTCATGTATCTCAAGTGACTCTAATGTCAAAGTAGGAGTTGGAGAAGTGATAGAAAGTGAACTCGAAGAGCCCTCCTCAAACTGAACAATCCTCTTAATGAACAACTCATGTGTAGTAGGGTTGAGCAACTGATAACCCTTCACACCATCAGGATAACCTACAAATATGCAAGGTCTTCTCTGTAGATCTAAGGCCTTGCGTTTCTCTGTAGGAATGTGGGCCCATGCAGGAGAACCAAAAACTTGAAAGTGCTTAACTGATGGTTTATGACTGCTCCAAGCTTCGAAAGGAGTGACTCCCTTCAAGGGTCGATGAGGAACATGGTTCTGGATATAACAAGCATAGTTAATGGCCTGTGCCTAATACTGTGGTGCAAGAGATCTAGAGTGAATCATGTAGTTCATCATTTCCTTCAAGGACCTATTCTTCCATTCTGCAACACCATTCTGCTAAGATTGTATGGAACTGAATGCTGCAAATCAATCCCCTCTCAAGTGCAAAACCTCTCAAACTGATGCTTGGCATACTCACTACCATTGTCAGTGTGCAAAACTTTGATGGCTTTCCCAGATTGCTTCTCTACAAAAGTCTTGAAGTCTTGAAAGTGATCAAATAACTCAGACTTCTATTTGAGAAAGTACACCCAAGTATATCAAGAAAAGTCATCAATGAATGTGAGGACATATCTAGCCCTGCTGAAAGAAGGATACTGAAATGGACCAGCCAAATCACTATGAACTAGCTCTAGTATCTGTGAAGCTCTCCATGCCTTTCCTTTGTCAAATGTTTCCTTAGGATGCTTACCAAGAATGCAACCTTGGCAAACACCACCTGAAAATTAAACTGAAGACAACCTTGTGACCATGCTCTGTTGGTTTAGCTAGTGTAAGTAGAGGAAGTTAAGATGGCCAAATTGCTCATGCCATAATCTACTCACATCATTAGAATGAGTGAGCAAAATAGTTGAAGGAAGATCAGGAACAAAGTGAGAAAATAGATAGAGCCGTGACTGATGATCTGCTCTCCCAACTGCAACTGTAGAACCACTGTGCAACTCATGAATCTCCACTGAATCAGGAGTGAACTCAACCTACTTGCCTAAACCTATGTGAGTGATCTGGTATATTGATAGGAGATTAGTTGACAATGAGGGCACACAAAGAACATCATGGAATGTGCCATCCCCCACATCAACAGACCCTCTCCCACACACCTCAACATGAGTGTCATCACCCATCAAAATAGAAGGCATAGTACACGGCTCCAAAGATGCAAGTTCTTCCTTAAATGAAGCCATGTGGTGCAAAGCACCCGAATCAAGAACCCAAGTGGATGGTGAAGAAGAAACTACAATAAGGGCCTTGCCCTTTCCTTTCCCCTTGCTGTTTTCTTTTGCCTTGTTAGTCCTTTCCTTAGAACTCTATTTGATAGACTTAGGAACACTGATATTATTCTTCTCAAGAATGTGTGTCAAGTGATCAATTTGTTTCTTTAGACATTTATGTTCATCATGACCGGGTCTTTTATAATAGGCACATTGGACCCTCTCTTTCTTAGGCTTGTCACCCTTGGAAGATTGGGTCTCATTAGTTGCTTTTGAAGCAATTGGTATCTAATCCTTCTTCTCCTTGCTATTCTTATGTTTCTTATCCTTACTATTGTTGTTCCTACTTTATCCTTTTTGTTCTTTTGTGCCTTGGTTTGCAGCCAAGGCATATCACTTAGAGGAATTAAGAGTGCCCATCTGGATTAGCTTGTCCTGTTCCTAAGTGAGATTGACAGCAAAATCATCTAAAGATGGAATGGTGAATTTAGTACCAAGTGCACCCTTAGTAGCATAGAAGGTAGAAACAAACATAGAATATTTTGAACATAGCTTAGAGAGAATACTAAGAATCAGTTGTTCATCTTTCTTTTCAATTCCACATTGTTTTAATTACAACCTTAGTGATTTCAATTTAGTGAAGAAATCCTGGATTGTGTTGAAATTGCCTAGACTTAAACTAATTAGTTCATTTTCCAACATATGACCCCTCATTGAATCTTGTGTGCCAAATAGTATTTCTAGCTTTGTACAAATTTCATTTAGCGTATTCAAAGACTCAATGTGAAAGAGCAAATCAGAAGAAACAAACAAACACAATGTTCCATATGCCTCATCACATTTGTTAAACCACTTAGGCGTATCTTCATCTTTAGCAGGTTCAGTTTCAAATCCCATAGTTATCATATTTAATCCATCTTTCCTTAAGTGAATTGTCATGCGTGATTTCCACTCAAAGTAATTGTATGGAGTTAGGATGGGCAGATTTGTTTGATCCATGATGAAGAAATGCAAAGAAGAAATGTCAAAAAAAAGAGAACACAACCAAGACAACCCCCCCCTTTTCACTCAATCAAAGAACCTCCCCAAGAAAATATGATTTGGCACTTTATATTAGTGCATTTACAACTACCACTAGCAAGAAATACTAAGTGGTCTTGATTTCAATGCATTACAAAACCCTCACGAAGAGCATATGCTAGAAATACAACTTTGGCACAATACTTAGATAAATAAAGAGCACCACTATGATCTACTCAAAAAATCATCCACTTTCAAAAAAGGAATCACCTCGATACGAGGTCGTATGTGAAAGTTATGATCCTCCGAAGTTTCCAAAATCAGAACTATGCAATGTCACGACTAAGAATCTACAATTTCTAAAAAATCTTGGCATCAAAATCAAAAATGTCTGCACTAATACATAGAGCATGAAAAAATAGCCAAAATTAAAAAAACATTCATGGGAAAAGGAGTCCGTATGAGTAAGAACGGAGCATTTGAAAACTGCCTTCAAAACTACAACTGCTAATGGAGAGGGGTCCTATTGTAGCTTTCTAAACGCATTTATACAACATATATAGATTGCATGCAAAAATACAAAGATACCTAGATAGTATTTATGTGCTGCGAACAAAACCCAGAAGGTGTTTTTCTTTCTGATGTACAGAAGATGTTGATCCAGTGTAAACAAAATGCCTTTAGCTACAAAAAATGACCCCAGCAACCAAAAACTAACATGATGGTGCAGGAGCACCTAATAGAACATTGTGGAACAAGGAGGCATCAGTGAATAAGAGAGGAGTCCATGGAGTCCATCAAGTCAAATGGAATAGTCTAAAACCAATAATGAGGGAGAACAATGAATTGAGAGAAGCCTTAGAGGCGAGAAAAAGAGTTGAGGGATAGAAAAGAACAAGATGCTGCAAGAGAAAGAGAGTTAAGACAAGTGAGAAGGGAGAATGCATCAATCTTGGTAAGGTTGGAAGCATTGGAAAAGAATTCTAGAGGGGATGAACAAGATGATCAAGAAGGAGATGATGGAGGACCTAAGAAGGTAGATGAGAACACTCCTGATGATGAGTTGGATGTGGAAGAAAGGAGATTTATGAGATTGCTTAAGGCAGTCCAAGGAAGTGGAACAAAGGCAAACATAGAGTTACCTATCTATCAAGGGAAGATGGATAGTGAAGAGCTATTAGGGTGGATAGATGCCCTTGAAAAAAATTTTGAGTATGAGGAGATGAGTGATGAGAAGAAGATTAAATTTGAAAAAACAAAGTTGAGAGGGACAACACTTACATGGTGGAGTAGTGTGCAAACAGAAAGAGTGGCTAGAGGTGGAACAAGAATCACTTCTTGGGGTAGGATGAAGGATATGATGAAGTATCAATTTCTTCCATCCGATTACTCCATTCAAACAAAGAGGATGAGGCAGAATTTGAAACAAAAGGACATGGATGTTATGTCCTATACTGAGCAATTTCATAAGCTTGGTATTAGAGGGGGATTGGAAGATGAAGAAGAGAAAGTGGCAAGATACCTTAATGGGCTTAGGTATAACTTGCAAGATGAGATTGGTTTGACAATACCAAAATCACTTGGAGAATGTTTTCAGTTAGCCATCAGGGATGAAGAAATGGTGAAGAGGAAGCAAGAAAGACAATGAGGTAGTGGAAGAGGATATAGAGGTAGGGGCAAACCTACTAATGAAGGACAAAGCAGCAATGAGAAAGGCAAAGAGTTTTCTATAGATTAGAGAGGTGGATATAGAGGTGGAGGTAGGTTTGGATCAGGTAGAGGAGTATTCATAGGTAGGTGCTATCATTGCAATGAAGTGGGACACACATCTTTCAAATGTCCTAAGAGAGATGATGCTGATAAGAACAAGGAGAGAAGAGTTCATTTGGCACAAGAAGAGGAAAAGAAAGAAGACCAAGAACCAGCACCAGCCTATCCAATTACAGATGGAGATTTGCTCATGGTGGAAAAAGGCAAAATGCAGCAAGCACCACAGGTATCCATTTTTAAAACTAATTGTTTAAGCCATGGAAAAATGTGCAAGTTGATTATAGATTCAGGTTCACATGATAATCTAGTTTCCTAGGATATGGTGCACAAGTTGGGATTGAAAACATTTGATCATCCTAGTCCTTATAATGCCACTTGGGTAAGTCAAGAGCAGCAAGTAAGGGTTAATCAGAGGGCATGTGTTAATTTTTCCATTGGTCCATATCATGATTCTATTTTATGTGATGTTATTTCAATGACATGTGGGCATATGATTTTGGGAAGACCATGGCAGCATTTAAGGAGGACAATTCATGATGGTTATACTAATAACTATTTGGTGCACAAAGGTGGTAAACAATTTAGATTAATCCCTTTACCTTGTGGAGACAAGAAGGAACATGTTACTATCTGTTTTGGAGAGAAATTGAAGTTGGATGTGTAGGTTGAACAACAAGAATAGTTGCAGCAGAAGAAGGTTTATGACAGTCCTAAAGGACATCAAGTTTGGAACTTACATTACATCAAGGTGGGAGACATTGAATGCCCTATAGGTAGGTAGGAAAAGGAAGGTAGACAACATACCTTACAGAGGAGAACAAATCGGATGGAGAAGGTAGAAGCATTGGAGCAGCAGGGTCCTAAGCAAGGACATTCAAACATGTTTTATGATACTAACATTGGTTGTGAAAGCCATGCAGGTAGGAGGAGGAAGATAACCTTTGGAGAGTTCATGTTCCCTGTCACAAATCAGAGGAACATTTCAACAAGACTGCAAGATGTTTGGAGCAAAGCATATTACTCTTGGGACAAGAGTTTTTATCATGCTGGGGAGTATGGTGCAGGAGCACCTAATAGAACATTGTGGATCAAGGAGGCATTAGTGAATAAGAGAGAAGTCCTAAGACTGTTTTTAGGTTTGAAGTGTGTGGGACAAGTTTGTCATAGGGTTCCTTTGTAAAATGGTCAATTTAGGCCTTGTAGGAAGGCAGCAGGGTGTTAGGACAGTCACATTTCATCCAAAACAACAGTAGGTGAGTTTGAGATATGTTTTATAACTCAATAGAGGGTATCCAAATCAGTCATTTGTTTCAAGAGTGTTTTGGGAAAGTTTGGAGAAAAGTATAGTTTAGTCGTTGAACAAGACTATAAGGATTAGGCATGTTTAAGGGGAATTGTCAAGAATCTATCAAATTGGTTTGTGAAACCTTTGGAACCTTGTTTGTTGGGGTAGGTTGAGACCCTAGAATGTGTTAGAATTCATCTAGGAAGTTGGAATCCAAACTTGAGCCCTTTGGTGGAGTTTAGGACAAGAGGAAGGCTAGAGAAGTCTTATTGGTTGAAGCCCACAAACTATTGAAACCTTTTGATCTTGTTAGATTATCTTTGGTGACCTAACACCTCTGCATCACATGAAAAGGCTGAATCAACTACCTAAGACAAGAAATGGCATGTTAGAACCTGCAATATTGATTGAAAACACCAAATATGCAAGCTGGTTGTCAGATTTAAGCTCGAAACCCCGGTTCCGTAACTATGTATGACAATCTCTGATTTTGGTGAAACGAAAGCTAAATCTAACTTTCTCAAGCCTCTTGAACATGTTGGAATAGCCAGAAATGCTACTAGTATAACCAGAAATGTTGCAATCACCTAGATTTCATAAAACACATGTGCAAACCCCAGAGATTAAAAAAGTTTCTGTCAAACTTTTCTGATTCTCAAGATCATCCAAAGATGCAAGAGAAGAGCATAGTATGTTTTTCAAAAAACTATAATAAGATTTATTAGCCCCCCCTCAAATATTTCAAATATGGAAACTAAAATCTACTCTTGCACATAGAATAGCTCTGATACCATGTTAGAATCTGAAAAGATTATTAACCCAGAAAACTAGTGCAAAGAATAGATATCTAAACTATGAATGCAAATGATACGAAATCAAAATAGCAACACAGAGTTAGTCTCCAAGAGAGTAATGCAAATGCTAGAAGAAAAATAGCATTAAGAGGATGCAAAAGCAAGAGATGCAAAATACAAGCCAGGTAGCATGCTTATATAGACTAAGAAGAGGGAGGAGGTGGCAACACTGACCAATGAGGAGCAACTATCTATTGGACTAAAGATAGCAAAGTATCTTCTCAAGATAGCTAATGGATGCTCACATGTAGGAGGGTGACACCTCGCAACCACTCACCTAATAAGACATGCTTTATTAACCTAAGTGATTTTAATAGAAGTCTAGGAAAAACCTAGGAATATAGGGAAAAATAATAACCCAACTAGGAAATAAAAACCTACACTAACATCTTCAAGTCTATCTTTGTGAAATATTTTTCTCCACTCAAACAATCCATGATATCATCCATCCTAGGTAAAGGAAATCTATACTTAACTGTGATCTTGTTTATTGCTCTTGAGTCTATACACATTCTCCATTATCCATCCTTCTTTGGTGCTAACACTACAGGTACTGCACAAGGACTCAAACTTTCTCTGATCAATCAACAATTCATGTATCTGCCTATTTAATTTTTCATTCTCTGCCGGTGTCATTTTATGTGCTGCTTTGTTAGGAAAACTAGCTCCTGGTATAAGGTCCATGTGATGACTGAGACTCCTGATTAGTGGCAATCCTTCCATTACATTATCTGATATGATGTCTTCATACTCTATTAGCAACTCAGTTATCACCTCTGGTTGCACAATTCTTCAATATTTAGGGTTTTAGGCTTCTTAGGAATTAAAGCATTACACATATTCTCATGTCTCAAACCATCCAGAAATTTTCTTCCATCTACCAAACAGATTCTAGCATTCCCACATACTTCACTCTTAGGCTCATCTTCCAAAGGAATCAAAGTAATTATCTTTCCATTTGATGTTATAGTATAAGTATTGTTTGTCTCATCATGTATAGCTTTCCTATCATATTGCCAAGGTCTACCCAACAAAATATGACAAACATCTATAGCCATAATATCACACAATACTTTATCATGATAAGATCTAATATGAATTTTCACCAAACACTATTCATTCACCAGTACCTTATGGTCATCCTGAATCCATGATATCTGATATGGCTTTGGGTGTTTCAATCTTTCCAACTTCATCTTAGTTACCATCTACTCTAAAACTAAATTATCAAAACCACCACTTTTAATTACAACTTTACAACATTTACCTCCTAATTTGCATCTAGTTCTGAACAACCTTTTCCTCTACGGTGGTTCTTCAATTGTCTCTATTTGAAATAGTTCTCTCCTCATGACAAGTGATTCTCTTTTCTCGGGTTTTCCATCTGAACTAGGTGATACAATAGTTTCTTCTTCCACATAGACTACTCTTCTATTGTTCTTTCTTCTCTTACTTGTACTCCCCTAATTACATTCAAATGCTCTATGTCCTTCATCTCCACACTTAAACAAGTTCCTCTAAATGTTCTCCTATTAGGTCCTCTTCCTTGTCTTCTATATCCTTCACTCTGGTATGGACGAGGTTTTCCTCTGCGGTAGAAAGTTTTGTCATCTCTCCAGTATGCATTGTTATCTTTGTCCTCCTTCTTGAATGTGTTCTCTTGTCTATTCTACTTAGCATATGATCTTTCTCCTCCAAAAAATATTCTACCTCTCTAAAATTTACCTCCACTGCCTCTCTATTTCTAATCATGCCTCTTGTTCAACTTTTCTTGAACCTTCAAGCCAAACTTATATGCTTCTTCCAATGTTGTCATCCTTACCAAGCTTAGTTCTTCTTGAATGTTCAATCTTAGTCCATTTATGTATCTAGTTACTTTCTCCTTGCTTGCTTCACTATGTCCTATCCTTATGATCATCTTATGAAATTCTTTAGTGTACTCCTTAACAAATTTCTCTTTTTACCTTACGATTTGCAATCTCTTCAACAAATCCAACTCATAGTCAGCAGGTATAAATTGATTCTTCAACTTTGTCACCACTCTATTCCACTTTGTAATCTTCTCTTTTCCTCTTCTATTTCTATCCATCTAACCTTCTTTCCACCATATAGCAACATGTCCTTTCAACTTTGTCTTTGCAAATTTCACCTTCTCTTGATCTTCAATTTGTTCATATTCAAAGTATTCTTCCATGTCATTTATCTAGTTAATCAACTCCTTTGGATTCAAATTGCTAGTGTAATTTGGTACATCAACTCTAGGTATTTTTCCAATCTTTGAAATAGCTCTCAACATCTTGACTTGATCTAATTCTTCTTCTTCTTCATCTCCTATGGTTTTGCGATTTTGATCAGTAGATTGAAATTCTTCATCATCATCACTTTCAACATTAGGAATAGGTGTCAATCCTCTTCACCTATCTTCTTCAACAACATCCAAGTGAACTCGCATGGTTTTCATCATCTGCATAATCTCATCCATTCTTCCAGCCATTGAGACAACATCATGTATTCTCCTTAGCGGCATTCTTCCTAGGATCAAGTGTAACTGCCTTAAATTCAACGATCAGCCTACAAGGTGACAACTACCTCACAATTAGTGATAGGTTGACAACACCAATAACTTGTGTCAGATTTGGTGATCTGTTTACAACAAAATCTTATAGAATTTCTTTGCAAACTTCACTAAATTCTCTCCCAAAGATTCAAACTTTCACTCTAATACCACTTGGTGTAGTCACGATTAGGAGGGTCCACAAAGTGAACTATCCAGAGCGTGCATCTAGAGTAAACACAATGGAAAAAACTCAAAGATATAAACCAAATGGAGATGCAGTCATTTAGTTTATCTTATAATTCAAAGACAAATTGGCTAGCAACATGCGGGCTTATAATTAGGACTCACAGGCGTGATCTCACAGATACAGAATATGCATGTAAGATATAGCTTTGAAGCTCCTTCGTACAAAATTCAAACTATCAACTATCTCTATGTAATTCATTTACTTTCTTAGGCATCTATTACATCAATTTATATCATCTCTGAAACAAAAGATTCCTCTGCATCGGCCAAGGAAGATCACAAACTCCAATGAAGAGTTGTAATGTGTGTACATGGATAGGTCAGACCTAAATGACTAGAACTCTTCCACAAATCAACAAAATGATGTGTGGATCTTAGGGAAGGTCGGACATGAACCAAACAACATTTAATGATGTGTAATTTATCTCCATAGATCATGAAATGCTTTACAAGTCTTCTCCTTTAGCTGATTGTCTGAGACTTTCAAGATGCCTTGTTTTGAGAAAATAGTCGATCTTATGATAGCGATATTGTACTGATACCTGATCCAAATGATCTAATATTTGGATATGATGTGAATGAATGTGTCTAGAAGCTAAGTCTAGCTCCGTAAGATTTAAAATGCAACTGTGGTATAATGCGGACCAAAATACAAAAGATGCTATTGAATGAACTGACTATACTGAACTAGAAAATGATAAGAAACAACTTGAAATGAAAATGTTTTTGGTTCATGCAAGATTGCTCTTGAACTAGGGATGCTCCTGCATCAAACTCTCTTTCCTTCATACTTCACACTTTCCTCTTTCGCATTGAATTATTTTTCTCTCCCCTTTTGACAACACTTCAAAGGGAAACACTTTGCATGTTTCTCACATCCCTCTAACATTTGCATACATCACTTCATACAACACTTAAAACACCAACAATTACCTATTCGCTCTCCATTGTTGTCCCTTTTCTACACTCTCCCCCTTAGGGGCATGAAATATGCTCCACCCTAACTATACTAGAACAAACAAAACCACTACCTACTCCCCCTGAGAGGTAGCTTTCAACATCAATCCAGGACTAAGAATGTATCTTGAAATGCTTCCTAGAGAGATGCAGATACTTATGCATCAAATTAAAGGAGGGGAAATAACCCCTAACTTCTTCCAGAGATACTCAAATGTATCTTTTGGAAGAGCCTTTGTGAAAATATCTACAACTTGATCTTTAGTAGGCATATATTCTAGCTTTATGTCCTTTTCTGCAACCTTCTCTCTTAGAAAGAGATATCGGATTGAAATATCCTTTGTTCTTGAATGCATTACCGGATTCATTGAAATATTGATAGCACTTGTATTATCATACAAAATAGGAATAGTTTCCTCATATGATACTTTGATATCCTTCAATGACTACTTCATCCACAACACTTGTGTGTAGCAAGATACTACAGCAATATACTATGCCTTTGTAGTAGATAATTACATTGAATCCCACTTCTTATTCAACCATGAAACTAGTCTGCTTCAAAGAAAGATAGCACCACCACTTGTACTTCTTCTATCATCTATACATCCTACACAATTTTCTTCTGCATATGTACTCAAGGTGAAATCAGTTTCCTTAGGATACCATAAGCCATAATCTGGAGTGCCTTTCAAGTATCTAAATATCTTTTTTACTAATGTAACATGTGATTCTCTAGGATCTTCTTAAAATCTAGCCACAAGACAAATTGGATGCATGATATCCAGTTTGGTAGAAGTTAGGTATCATAATCCACTGGAATCATTAATCTATACTTACTTTGATCTGTCATGGTAGATTCATCATTCTTTCTCAACTTACAACTAGTAACCATAGGAGTACATACCAGTTTATAATCCTCCATCCTAAACTTCAACATTTCATTAATATATTTTGACTATGAAGTGAGAATACCTTTTCTAATTGATTGATTTGTAACCCAAGGAAGAAAGTCATTTCCCCACACATTGACATTTCAAACTCTTTTTGCATTTCCTCTGCAAATATCTTGCACATACCTTAATTTCCTCCAAAGATTATATCATCAACATATACCACCACAATCAAGATTTGATTTTCTTCAACTTTCAAGTACAAATTGCTATCTACAGTAACATTTTTCAATCCTTGTTGCAACAAGTATCTATCCAATCTTGCACACCAAGCTCTAGGAGCATGTTTGGGTCCATATAGTGCCTTCTTCAATTTATAGACCATATTTGGATCATCTGATAATTGAAATCTTTCTAGTTGTTCAATGTATACCTATTCTTCCAACTCTCCATTTAAGAATGTTGCTTTCACATCCATCTAATAAATATTGAAGTCCTTATGAGCTGCAAAGGCCAAAAACATTCTAAAGGCCTCCATTATTGCCACCAGAGCATATGTGTCCTCAAAATCTATTCCTTCCACTTGTGAGTAGCCTTTACACACAAGCCTGGCCTTTTTCTGACTACTCCATTCTCATTCAATTTGTTCTAGAACACCTATTTAGTTCCTATCACATTTTTATCTCTTGGTCTTGAGACAATTTCCCAAGTCTGATTCTTCTCAATCTCCTTCAATTCTTATTCCATATCTTTCATTCAGTGTTCATCTTTGCATGCTTCAGTCACTATTCTAAGTTCTATTTTGGACAATAAGAAAAAATTTGTTGGGATAAGGTGTTATTAACCTTGTAAATCCTAATATTGTATTTATTCCATTTATTATATATAATTTGTAATTATCCATGAGATGTACTAGTTTCACTGGCAGGGGTAATTTCAAAGTAATTGGAGGTAATTATGGAGTGACTTTTACTATTGGAAAATGTAAAAACTCAAAGTAAATAAGGGTAGGCATGGTCCCTTGGAGAATGTACTATTTTTGGCATGTATGACAACTACAATAATGTTTGGTAAGTGAATCTATGACAGCTGTAAGTTGTCATAAGATTCTGAGATTCTATGACGCATATGATGGATATGTTAGTTGTATATTTGCTATTTTTAGCCCAAGGTTCCTATATTGAAAGTATAGTGTTTTGTGGAATCTATGATGGCTATGACACATCATAAGATGCTTTAAGAGGCTAGATTTAGTCTTGGGTGCCCAACCTTTGCATGGCTATTTTTGGACATGTGTAAGATGCTTGTAAGATGGTAATTAATGTTTACAGGTTGGAGAATCTTAGGAGAGAGAAGGTGAACACCTAAAATGGAGTGAAAAACATTTATATAAGTATTTTCCATGTATTTGTCTCTACAATATAGATTGTAGGTACCCAGGTGATGCAGGAATGTTGTCGGATTGAAGACTTGTGGAGAGAGTTGTGTAGTTGATGTATTGTACAATCTTGTTCAGATTAATACAAACTTGTGCCTCTTTCCTGGTGGATTTTTTTACTCGCAAGGGTTTTATCCACATAAACATTGTGTCTTGTGTTGAGTTCTTCATGTTTGACATCTTTTCTGTAGTGGGTTTTATGTTTTCTTACAATCTCCATTGTTAATGCACACTTAAGATTTCTTTCATTTCTAACATTTGGTATCAGAGCCTGACCAACTTTGACTCTTAGGTGTTAGTGTGGAAGTTATAGCTACTAATGCAAGAGCATCCTTGGTTCAAGAGAAATCTTGCATCAACTAAAAAAATTTGCATTTCAGTTTGTTTGCAATTTGTTTCTTTTCATCTTCCCGTTTAGTTTAGGCAGTTCAGTCAGAAGCAGCTTTTAGCTTTTGGTCTAGTATTTGGTGACAGTTGCATTTCACATCTTATGGATCTAGAATTAGCATCTATAATCATTCATCTACATCATATCAAGAATTTAAAGCATTTGGATTAATTATTAGAAAGATATCGCTATCAGAAGATCAACTATTTTCTTAGAGCAGAGTAATCTAACAGTTCTTGATAATTAGCTAAAGGAGAAGGCTTGCAGATCAGTCCTTGACTTGCCGATCTCAATCACACATCATTCGATGATCCTTGTTTTTTGGTCAACCTTTCTTAAGGGTCCACATATTGTTCTATTCATTTGAGAAAGTGTTCTCTGCATTTAGGTCTAAGCTATCTATGAACACATTATAGCTCTTCATTGGAGTTTGTGATCTTCCTTAGCTAACACGGAGGAATATATTGGTTTGGAGATGATATATATTGATGGAATAGAGCTATAGGAAAGTAGTCAATAACATAGTGATAGTTGATACTTTAGATTTGTGTGAAGGAGCTTCAAAGCTTTATCTTGTGCATGTATGTATTTAGGCCTGTGAGCCCTAATTGTAAGCCCGCATGTTGCTGACCAAAATGTATTTGAATTCTTTGATATACTAGATAACTTAATCTACATTTGTTCCATTTCTTTGAGTTGTTTCCATTGTGTTTACTCTTACTGTATGGTCCAGACAGTTCATTCTGTTAACCCTCCTACCGTGACTGCACCAAGTGATATCAGAGCAAAAGTTAGAATCTTTGCAAGCAAATTGAGTGAAGTTGGTGAGGGAATTCTGTAGATCATTCTATAGACAGATCACCAAATTAAGGTAGGTTACTCATGTCACTACCGATTGCCTATTGTGAGGCAGTTGTCACCTTGTATCCCAATCACTGAACTTGAGGCAGTTTGCACTTGATCCTAGGAAGAATGCCGCTGAGGAGAGTTGTTGCTATTGGTACAATGGATAATAGAATGGATGAGATGATGGAATTGATGAGAAAAATGTGAATTCATCTGGATGTTGTTGAAGAAGATAGGTGAAGAGGATTGACGCTGAGACCTATTATTGAAAGTGATGATGAAGAAGAATTTCAATCTGCTAAACAAACTAGTGAAACCTTAGGAGGTGATGAAGAAGAAGAATCAAATCAAATCAAGATGTTACAAGCTATTTCAATGATTGGAAAGAGACCTAGAGTTGATGTGCTAAACTATACTGGTAATTTGAACCCTAAAGAATTGATTGACTGGATAAATGACATGGAAGAATACTTTGAATATGAGGAAATTGAAGATCCAGAGAAGGTAAAATTTGCAAAGACAAAGATGAAAGGACATGTTGCTATATGGTGGAAAGAAGTTCAATTAGAAAGAAATAGAAGAGGAAAAGAAAAGATTACAAACTAGGACCGGATGGTGACAAAGTTGAAGAAACAATTTATACCCCCTGACTATGAGTTGGAGTTGTTGAAAAGATTGCAAAACCTAAGACAAAAGGAGAAATATGTGAAGGAATACACTAAAGAATTTCATAAAATGATCATAAGGATAGGACATAATGAAACAACCAAAGAGAAAGTGGCTAGATACATCAATGGGCTGAGATTGAACATTCAAGAGGAACTAAGCGTCGTAAGGATGACATCTTTGGAGGAAACATATATGTTTTCCCTGAAAGTTGAAGAAATAAATAAGAGGCATGATCAGAGACAGAGAGGTAGAGGAGGTAAATTTCAGAGAGGTAGGGCATTTTCTAGAGGAGATAGATCACATCAAGAGTAGAACAAGTTTGATAGCCCAGTTAAGAAGGATGACAGAGATATCAATGCATACTGGAGCAATGACATAAATTTTCATCACAAAGGTAATTACAATTCATACCGGAATGAAGGATATATAAGAGAAGGAAGAGGATTTGATAAGAGAACATTCAGAGGTACTTGTTTCAAGTGTGGAGGTGAAGGACATAGAGCATTTGAATGTAATCAGGGTAGTACAAGTAAGAAGATAAAAAATAGTGGAAGAGAAGCCTATGTTGAAGAACCTGTTGAATTACCTAGTTCAGTTGGTAAACTAGAGAAAGGAGAATCATTGGTAATGAGGAGAACACTATTTCAAACAAAAGTAAATGGGGAACCATCATAGATGAAAAGTTTGTTCAGAACAAGATGTAAATCCAGAGGTAAGTGTTGTAAAGTTGTGATTGATAGTGGTAGTTTAGATAATTTAGTTTTAGAGGAGATGGTGACTAAGCTAAAGTGGAAAGATTGAAACACCCTAAGCCCTATCAGATAGCATGGATTCGGGATGATCATAAGGTACTGGTGAGTGAACAATGTTTGGTGAAATTTCATATTGGATCTTATCATGATGAATTCTTGTGTGATATTATGCCTATGGGTGTTTGTCATATCTTGTTGAGTAGACCTTTGTAGTATGATAGAAAAGTTATACATGATGGAAGAAAGAATACTTATACCATAACAACAAATGGAAAGAGAATTACTTTGATTCCTTTGGAGGATGACCCTAAGAGTGAAGTATGTGGGAATGCTAGAATCTATTTGGTAGATGGAAGGAAATTTCTGGATGGTTTGAGACATGAGAATATGTGTTATGCCTTGATTCCTAAGAAGCCTAAAGCATTGAAGAAAGAAACTGATGCAGCACAACTCAAACCCTCAAATGCCAAATATGCAACAAACATAAATGCTCATTTTATTGAAATCAAACTTGTAAAAACTTACATAAATCTGCAACATTACAAAAAACAAATTATTACATTTGGCCTTCCATGGCTTCTCATACAAGAATATCTCCTTTTTCTTATGCTCTCAGCTTTTCATTTTTTTTCCATCCTTCTCATCCACATATTTCTTATTCTTAGAACCCCTTTTTCCTTCCTCCAAAAATCTGCAAGAAATCCCCCTTCAAATTTTGCCAAAAATCTTTTATAATGACTCCACAACCACCCTTTTCTCTCTCCTCCAACTCCCACACCCAAATTGGGAGAATTCTTTTTTTTTTTTAAATCATAAAAAAATAATATTAATTGCTCAATAAAATCCACTCCCACAATTTGCTAAAAATAAGTGACAACTCAAATTCCCACTCCTAGAAAATAGCTCCAAACTTGGAAAAGACAAAAGCAACACAACTTGGACATCCAAATTAGCCATACTATAGTTGAGGGAATTTAATGAGTTGTCTCCACTTACAACTCCCCAAAAATCCACTCCCAAGATTGCCTTTTGATTTTCCACTTCCAATTGCCTTTATTAATTTTACACTCCAAAATTGTCTCCTAAACTATCTCCCACTCCTAGATATTTGCAACATTATTATTTTTTGTAATATTGTAATAAGGCCAATTTATTTAATATATTATTTATGCCTAATATTGCATTTATTTTCCAACTTCCAAATTACCAAACTATAGGAAATTAAAATATTTTCTTTTTTGGGTTGATGAGGAGTGCTCCTGCATCATTCTCCTCTAGTTGAAAAGAATGCAGCTCCTGCAAATGAGTGTTTTTGAACTGTTGCCACTTTACTTGATCCAACCTTTGCACTTCATTCTTCTCTCTCATAGATTTCCATCCACCAAATATTATCTTCCTCTGCCAAATTATTTTTAAAAAATTGACTCATAACTATCCTCTACCCAACAAAAGACTCTAGAAGATGCACCTCTCCAAGACCTCTTCTACCCACTTTCTCTCAGTTGAAGAAGTCTCTACATCTTCTACCCAGCTTTATCTCTGATGGAGGATAGCCAACATATCTCACACAAATTTAAGTCTCCTCTAACCAACAAAGACTCTAGAAGATGCACCTTTTCAAGACCTCTTCTACCCACTTTCTCTCAGTGGAAGAAGTCTCTACACCTTCTACCCAGCTTTATCTCTGATGGAGGACAGCTAACATATCTCACACAAATGTAACTCTCCTCTACTCAACAAAGACTCTAGAAGATGCACCTCTTCAAGACCTCTTGTACCCACTTTCTCTCAGTGGAAGAAGTCTATGCACCTTCTACCCAGATTTTATCTCTGCTGGAGGACAGTGAACATATACCTCACAAAATCAATTTTCTCTCCAATTACAAAAATTTCTCATACTTCAACACATAGGAAAATAATTTGCCTCACAAACTCCTCTCAGTCCTAGTCCATACTCTGCATACTCAAGATCAACCGGCTCTGATACCAAATGATGCAACACAACTCAAACCATCAAATGCCAAATATGCAACAAACATAAATGGTCATTTTATTAAATTCAAACTTGTAAAAACTTACATAAATCTGCAACATTCCAAAAAACAAATTATTACATTTGGCCTTCCATGGCTTCTTGTACAAGAATATCTCCCTTTTCTTATTCTCTCAACTTTTCATTTTTTTTTTCCATCCTTCTCATCCACATATTTCTTATTCTTAAAACCCCTTTTTCCTTCCTCAAAAAATCTGCAAGAAATCCCGCTTCAAATTTTGCAAAAATCCTTTTCGTAATGACTCCACAACCACCCTTTTCTCTCTCCTCCAACTCCCACACCCAAATTGGGAGAATTCTTATTTTTTTTAAAAATCATAAAAAATAAATATTAATTGCTCAATAAAATCCACTCCCACAATTTGCTAAAAATAAGTGACAACTCAAATTCCCACTCCTATAAAATAGCTCCAAACTTGGAAAAAACAAAAGCCACACAACTTGGACATCCAAATTAGCCATGCTATATTTGAGGGAATTTAATGAGTTGTCTCCACTTACAACTCCCCAAAAATCCATTCCCAAGATTGTGTTTTGATTTTCCACTTCCAATTGCCTTTATTAATTTTACACTCCAAAATTGTCTCCTAAACTATCTCCCACTCCTAGATTTTTGCAACATTATTATTTTTTTGCAATATTGTAATAAGGCCAATTTATTTAATATATTATTTAGGCCTAATATTACATTTATTTTCCAACTTCCAAATTACCAAACTATAGGAAATTAATTTTTTTTTTTGGTTGATGAGGATTGCTCCTGCATCAAAAACAAAAGAATCACAACCAGAGGAGATAAGAGAGCTGCTGACAGAGTATGAAGACATCATATCAGACAATGTACCAGATGGATTACCACCTATGAGGAGTATCAGTCATCACATGGATCTTGAAAGGAAGCTAGGTGTGCAGAAATCGCTTCCTACACTAATCTAATGAGGGGAGAGCTATACAAATTCAATTTAATCCTAACTATTGCAGAAACATTAAACCATTAACATGAGATATTGCAGAAATACACATAGAACCAGAAAGAAGACAGAAGAAGAGAGACAAAATATATGGTGGGAAAACCCTTATCGGGTGAAAAAACCCCACACTCAAAAACCTGCACAATGTATTATCAAAATTGAATAAGGTTTACAATACACTTGTAATGCAAGATTCAAAAGTTTTTGACACTCATGTCTAGAGTCAATCCGGTAGCATAACAATACCTGTAAAACCTGTAATACATCTCCTCCTCCAAGTACTTGTTTATATAGAATATACAAGGCAAAATTGGCTCTATCTTGGGAGGGGCGTCCAACTTGGCCTCATGGCCCAAAACCCATGCCTAGGGGCACTTGGTCAACATTGTAAAATGTATCTGACACTTGTCCATAGCTCCCATCCCAAATAGGTCACCTATTTCTAAAATGGGCTATGATAGATGCTCTTACGACTCTTACAACCGTCATAGAATCTATCATAGCAGTTACAACTTACAGTTGTAAGAGAATTTATCATACATAGGCTATAAATAGCATATTGTCTTACAACATGTCATATTCCACCTTGGGGTGCCCAAAGATGCCTTCTTAAAAGATGGTTCATGACACATGTTTTCACTTGTCTTACAAGCTTCTATTTCTGACTCTTACATGTCATAACTTCGTCATAGGAATCTGTCATAACTGTTTCAGTCAATATTCCCTTACACAACATCTAAGATGTTGAAACATGGCAAAATATTCCTACCACTAAGTGAGATGCCTATCTCCTCATGTGAGGACAAAATTACATGTGGTCATATGCAATGTAAGATGACACATCACCATGCCAACTCCCACATTATGACAACATAGGATTTGCATCCTTATTTTACAATAGGCAAATAGTAAATAAATACAATGTAAAAATACAAGGAATTACTAAGGTTGAGACACCTTAATTCCCAACATTCTCCCACTTGTTGAACACCTTGTAAGAGCCAATAGAAAAATAGGATTTAACTACTATAGGTCGAGAGGCCCATAGACTCCAAGTACCATATGAACTTCTATATGCTCACTGGCTTCATCAATGCATCTGCAACATTCTTCAAAGTATCTATCTTCTCTAAATTTACCTTCCAATCCTCTACCATGTCTTGCATGAAGTGAAACTGAACATCATTATGCTTTGTTCTGGCATGGAAAGTTAGATTCTTCACAAGGTAAATTGCACTCTGACTGTCACAACTGATCATAATTTGACCTGCATCAACACCAATATTTGAACACAATCTTTTAAGCCAAATGGCTTCCTTACAAGCATGAGTTGCTGCCATATACTCAACTTCTATCGTGGACAAAGCAACCATAGGTTGTCTCTTACTCATCCAACTGATAGCACCACCAAATAGTGTAAACACATAAGCACTGGTGGATCTCCTACTGTCAGTGTCACCTGCCCAATTTGAATCCATAAATCCAAGAATATCAACAGAATGCAGAGGTCCTGAAACATTACCATGATAGCATATGGAATACTCAGAAGTAACCCTCAAATATCTGAACACTTGCTTAACTGCATCCCAATGTACCCATCCAGGATTAGCCATAAATTGACTAAGGACTCCCACTACTTGGGCAATGTCTGGTCTTGTGCAGACCATAGCATACATTAAACTACCAACAACACTAGCATAAGGTACTCTACTCATGTCCTCCACCTCACTAGGAGATTTTAGACAATCCTCAATAGACAACTTTGTCCCCAAAGAAATAGGAACACATAATGGTCTACAATCTACCATGTTGAACCTATCCAACACGGTCTTCACATACTTACTCTCGCTTAACCAAAGTTTTTTGTTGGTTTTGTCTCTTCTAATTTCCATTCCTAGAATGTACCTAGCTACCCCTAAATATTTCATTTCAAACTATGCTAACAACTGAGATTTAAAATCAAAAATCATATTCTTACCCTTCCGAATGAGCAACATATCATCAACATACAATGCAACAATTAGAATATGATCACCATCAAATCTATAATACACACAGTGCTCCAATTTTGATCTCACAAATCTAATTAACAACACAAAGGAATCAAACTTCAAGTACCACCTCCTAGGAGACTACTTCAAACCATACAAAGACTTCTTTAACTTGCAAACCAAATTTTCTTTACCTTTCACCATGTAATGCTCTAGCTGTGACATGTAGATTTCTTCCTCCAAATCACCATGAAGGAAAGTTGTCTTCATATCCATCCATTCCACCTCTAAGTCATAAGTTGTTGCAAGAGACAACATGAATCGAATGGATGTCATCTTCGCAATGGGAGGGAAGATCTCACCATAATCTATACCCTCCACTTATGAATACCCCTTTACAACCAATCTAACCTTATACTTCTCAACACTGCCATCTACACCAAATTTCTTCTTGAGCACCCATTTGCATCCAACAGGTTTCTGTCCAGCATGCAAAGGCACCAAGTCCCAAGTTTGATTCTTTTCCAAATAATCCATCTCAAGCTCCATGGCCTCCTTCCAGGAACCTACATCTTTCATGTTCATAGCCTTTGATACAATTCTAGGTTCATCATTGTTAGTAAGCAAAGCAAAAGCACAACTAGAATCAAGCAATGTATAACCAAACCTCTTAGATTGCTTTCTTATTCGTGTAGACCTCCTCAAGGGTTTAGGTTGACGTTCAGCTTCTTCATCTGAGCTTTCAGATCTACTAGAGCTCTCCTCATCATCAAGTCCAACATTGTCTTTCTACTCAGTCTTCTCAGGGGTAGCAAGAAACTGAACAACATCCTCTTTCTTTTCTTTTTCTTCTGGATGTAAAACAGTGGAAGAAGGTGTTAGCTCTCTAAAGATGACACTTCTTCTATACAACACTTTTTCAGCCACAAGGTCCCAAAGCTTTATCCTTTCACATTGACAACATAGCTAATGAAGATACACTTAACAACCTTGTTCTCCAATTTTGACCGCTTCTCCCTAGGCACATGTGCATATGCCTCACAACCAAAAACATGAAGATGCCTTATTGAAGGCTTTCTACTAGACCACACCTCCATGGGTGTCTTTCCAATAAGAGCTGATGTAGGAGATCTATTTACTAGATAGCAAGCAGTGGCAACAACTTCAGTCCAAAAATTTTGTTCTAGGCTAGCTCCACTAAGCATACTCCTACCCTTCTCCATTAATGTCATGTTCATCCTCTCTGCAACTCCATTTTGTTGCGGGGTGTATGGAGTTGTCTTATGTCTTTCAATCTCAAGTTCCTTACAATATTTATCAAATTCTGTAGAACATAACTCACCACCATTGTCAATTCTCAAACATTGAATCTTTTTACCAGTCTGATTTTCAGCAAAGGCTTTAAACTCCTTAAACTTACTATAGACTTCAAATTTTCTTCTGAGAACATAAATCCATGTCCTTCTACTATAGTCATCTATAAAAGATACAAAGTATACAGATTTTGATAATGAAGGAACATTAACAGGACCAAATACATCAAAATGAACAAGGTCCAACACACCAGAAGATTTATGAGAACTCAAGTAAAACTGAACACGATTTTATTTTCCATATATGCAATGTTTGTAAAAGTCAAACTCAAGATTACAATCATCTAACCCCTCAATGAGGTTTTTACTTTTTAGGGTACATAGACCCTTCTCACCAATGTGGCCAAATCTCTTATGCCATAACATTGTCTTTTTAGCAGGAAGCTTAACTTCCAAGACATGAATACAACCATTAGGACTAGATACAACAGATTTCTTCACTGCTCATTTAGATAGTGGGGATGAAGCGACTAATGCCCTCTTCTTTGAGATAGAAGAACTATTGCATTGTGAGATACATTCCTCCAGCTGAAACATAGTACCTCTCCTAGTACCCTTAGAAAGCACCATAGATCCTCTAGTCATCTTGCATCCTTCTTTCAAAAAGACAACCTGCACACATGCATCATTTAACATACTTACAAAAAGCAAGTTCCATGCTAAACTTGGGATATGCATAACCCCAGATGTCCCCTTCACTCATCCATCACGGAATCAAATAGAGACTCTTCCATGACCAACAATCTTTACATGAGAGTCATCACCTAGGTACACCTTTCAACCATCAAAATCCTCATACTTAGTGAACCAGTCTCGATGCGAGGTCATGTGGAATGATGCACCAGAATCAATAAGCCACACATCATCAGATGCATGGGTTACTAGGGCTGTGATGAAGGCATCACCATCATCTTGTGACTTGTCATAATTTGAATCTGGGTTCTTCTTCTTCTTTTTCTTTTCCTTTGTGCATTCCTTTTGAAAATGCCCAGATTTACCATAGTTCCAATTTGATCCTTGGACATTCAAGGAGATTTGGATCTACCCTTCTCAGCTTTCTTGTCCTTCTTTTTCCCTTTCTCCTTAGGTCTTCCACAGACTACAAGAGCCTCTTTAGCTGCCTCAGAAGACTCTCTCCACATCTCTTTAGACAATAGTGAAGAAACCACTTCATCCATTTTGAGTGTGGATGTGGTGCTTCCAATAGCCATGACAAGATGATCCCACGAGTCTGACAAAGAACAAAGCAAGGTCATGTAACAATCCTCCTCCTCCATCTTCACACCAACAGATGTCAACTGTGCAACCAGCATGTTAAAAGCATTCATGTGTTTTGCAATAGATCCTCCATCGTCCATTCAAAGAGAATACAACTTCTTTCTCCTAAAACATTTATTGACTAGGGATTTGGCTTGATACACATCTCCCAACTTCTTCCAAAGCAAGTTTGCAGTAGCCTCCTCATGGACATTTAATGTTGATAACTGAGAGGGGGGGTGAATCAGTTATCTTAATTATTTAAGCTTTCTAAACTTTCTTAACAATTAATGTAGCATTAATTCAATTAAGCAAACATAACCATGAAATGGAAATACACATGACACAATATTTTTGATGTGGAAACCCTATTAAGGGAGAAAACCACAGGGTGATTAACCCAAGATTGTATTCTCTGTTAGAAGAATAGAAAAACAAAATGGCACTTGCCAATTAGGGCTCACTCCCTGAGCACACTACTCACAAGAGGCTTACTGTCTACAATGGTTTTATATAAGAAAACTAGATACTTAAACTGATGAGAAGTATCCACATATGCTTAGGTTCAGTTCTGGTTAAGCCCAATACACTGATCTGTTGCACTTCATTCTTACCCTCTTAGGTGCTGTTGTCCTATTACATTCCGTACCTGTCTTACTGTCTTCGCACTATTCTCCTCTTTTTATTCACACAACACAATCCATGACACTCACTTCATACTAAAATCAATGTGATATATATATATATCTGCACCAAGGATTTTATCCACTTTCTAGTCGGCATCCAGAATAGTCAATATTTATCTAAATTCTGATCTCTCGGCTGAATCCTTACTTATCAAGTGATGCGTATAAAAGAGATTCTTATAGAAGTCATCTAACATGTCAGACAATCATGAATGATACCTTAAGAATCTTAATCACCATCAAAATCTCATCTAAAATAGTGTCTGATGCTCTGCCGGTCAGTTCTTCCTCTGTCTGCTTTCCCAAATAGGACCCCAATACTTGAATGCTTGTATCTCTTCACTCTTTCATCACCGGAGGCTCAAATCCTGGAATCTACTAGTCAAGGTATTCCTCTTGACTCCCCCAAGTCTACACTTTCCAAAGATACTTTCTCTTAGAGATCCAGACCTGACTGTCAGACCTTGCCACAACACTCTATTCTTGCTTACCAAACCACAACACTCTTCAATCTGTCTTCCAGTATAGGTACACTATGTCCTGCAGATGTGTGGGATGAACTTTGTTGCCATCAATGACAACAATCATGAAGCTCCAATGTGTCTCTTGCCAACAATCTCCCCCTTTGGCATTGATGGCAACACTTAGTGAAAAATGACTAAGTGTTATACTATACTCCCCCTTGGTTGATGCTCTCTTCTAATGTACATTTTTTCGGAGCTCCCCCTTAGCTAGATTCCACATTTTTTATTGTTCTTCACTCCCACTTTGACATCAATGGAAAAGGGTAGGATCCGTGTACTAAAATTCCAAAAATTCAACTATACTTAGCCGCATAAGTATATAAACATGTTCTACTTACATATACTGTAGTATGTCTACAAAAGTTGTTTTCAACTGTACAACTTCTGTCACCCAACTCTGCTTCATCCTATCCAAAATTGAAATGTGACCACTCAACAAGAATGCAAAAGCTTCTGCCCTTTTTAGATCTGTCGGATCACTGGTCCGGTCTGTGGTTTGAGCATCATTTAGGGCCTCATGCATGGCCTCTAACTTAGGGATAATTATTCTTCTATGTTCATTTAATCTACTTATTCTATTTTTCTTCTCCTTCTCAAGCTTCTTCATTTCATTTATGACTGCAATAGTCTGACATTCTTGATTTACTAAGGAGGAGGATAGAGGATCAAAACTTTGAGATAAACTTAATAGTTTGTCCTCTTGCTCTTTTACCTTCTTCTCAATGTCCTTGGTCACTTTAGGCCAAGATAAACAAAATTTATAAATATCACCGCCATCTTTGAGAGCATTTTCTAAGCTCTTTAACCTAATATTCATAACTCTCCTTATCATTGGTTATTAACCCTTGTACTTCTGATAATCTTTTTGCCAAAAACTCTTTTCGGACCTTATCTTCTGCTGACTTCTCTAATGAATCAAAATGTGTGCTAACACTATTTACTAGAGATTTGAGATTACTGGATGAGGAGGCTGAGGGATCCTTCTGAAAAGATGGCATGATCTTTTCCAGTACACTGGATGCAATGTCTATGATCTTGCAATCCTCCATGTGAGATTTTACGAGTTTTTCTTTTTCTTTTGCCAAAGTAAAGAATGCTAGCTTTATGGTTTGAACCGGGGAGAGGGAGTCAAAATTGAGTGGTCCTTGAAGAAGTTTCGGTTCATCAAATTCCATCATCTCCTTGGTTAAGAATTCTTCTACTACTTTTGCTGTGTCTCTTACCGGTGATAGGGTTTTGTCCCCTTCTGCAGCCTTACTATTGACATCTTCTTTTTCCTTCTCCTCTGCTTCTTGACTGATTACTCTTTCTTCTTCTTTAGATCTGGAATTTGCAGGGGAAACTGGATGAGAGATATTTCCTTCCTTTTCTTCACCTGTCTCCTTTGCCTCTTCTGACATTTTCTCAGTGAATTCTTCTTTGTTATCTATTCCTGAGGGATCATCACCTAAATCCTCAACAATAGGAATATTGAATCTTTTATATGCATTCCAAAGGATTTCCTCTATCTCTTTTGCCACCTTATTAGTTTCTCCAAGCATGAGTTGATTCATTCTAGCCTTACTCCGGAACTCATCCTTGCAATCTTTCAAGATCATATCCATTTGTTTTGGAATAATTGAGGGATAGAGCTGGACAACTATCTGATCTCTAATCTCTAAGTCCTTAGCCTTGGCATTTTCTTTTCTCATATCAAGTTCCTTCTCTAAACTTTTAGGAATTAGAGAAATTATTTCAATAAATGCTTTATTTAATATGTTCATGTATTTGATTGTGGCATCCTCCAAGATCTTTTTATCTGCATCATTATATGCGTCATAGAATTTTGTTATTGGTTGCAGGTTCCCATCCACAGTAACTGCTTTAACCACATCATCTAATGATAGAGTGGGCTTTTCAACAAACTCTTCTGTTTCTGCCTCCTTGGTTTCACTGGATACTTTCTTCTTTTTCTTCATCTTCGTGATCTATTCATCAGATTCAGTCTCTTCATCATCCTTTTGACTGACATATGATCTTGTGGCCTTGGTCTTAGTTCTCTTTTCTCCTTTACCGGATGATTTTGCTTCCGGTTTTGATGCCTTCGAGCTCTTAGTAGTGGTAGGTGTAGAGGTCTTGGAGGATCTAGTCCGTGAGGGGACTTCCACTAGAGCACCTTCTTTCTCTGCTTTTTCTTTCTCTTTCTCTACCCTTTCTATCTATTCTCTATTTGCATCAAGAGTCTCCTTTGAAATTCCATGCTTCTTGGCAAACTCTTCAACTTCCCTACTCAATTTTCTTTTTATTTCTGGTTGTCTTAACTCCACATGGATTTTCACACTCAACTCTTCAAAGGTTCCAAACCTTTCTGCCTTAGGATCCTTTAGATGACTTAGCATGTGTTGAACATGTAGCTCTACAATTTTCTCATCCACTTCATACCCCATAGGCATGATCCACACTGTTCTTGGTTCCACTGCCTCCATTAGGCACTGATCAGTTTCTACCATAAAGCATATTGTATTTTTATATTTTTCAACTAAAGATTGGGGGATTCTTTCTCTTGCTTGCATCATGCTCAGAAAATTCTTGAAATAGCCCCAAAGATCTGTATTCTATGCCTTGGCATCACCAAGCCATGTATATAATCTCTGATTTGAATGGCTATTGGTCTATCATTCTACCATACCCAACCACTGGATCTGGGAAGCTCATTCATGAAGTAGAAGAACAAACACAATATCAACCCACCATACTTGAAGGAATTCTTCTTGTCCTTCTTGATCTTTTGTAGGTTTTCCATCAGTTGATTTAGGAGTTCACAAAGATCATAATCTGCATTCTTTCTCAACATTTCATAAGCAGTGTATACAGCAGTTCTGAATACTGAGTTTTCCCTGCTAGATTGATATATCTTATATCCAATTATCATTGATACAAATTTGATATCTGGATCAGTAATATCTTCAATTTTCATTGCTCTTTTATCAAATTTCGATCTGGTAGCTTCACTCACAGTTCGATTCTTGACAGATTTGAGAGTAGGTAACCCATCGGATGAGTGTAATCCGGTAACTGCCCTATTGGCATCTTTTGTGATCTTGAATGGTCCATTCAACCACATGAAGTTATCATGCACCCTGCTCAAGACATACCGGACCCATTCATTTTTAGCAAAACAGGGGAAATGGATGCACTGTACAAAATGCTTGTCCCGAATGGCCTTGTACTAAGGTTTGAGTTCAAAGGAATCATCTAACAACTATTTGTGGTAAATATCCATCATCTTTGATTCCCCAAATTCTTCAATGCTCACATGAATATATGCCCTAACATCTTCTATATGTAAAACCCCATGCGGAATACTGGAGAATGCTCCTAAAGGATCCACTTCTAAGGATCTGTAGGGATGCTTTTTAAATTTAAGGCATGGCCTATCAGAAATCTTTACAACATTTGGTGTGCCCATCTTACAAAGGATTCAGAAATAAATTTCAAGAACAGAAAATACCTCTTATGCATTTAGGGTTTACGGAGTGAGCTGAAAAGATCGTTGATTCATTTGAATTCTACGGTTGATCCGTGAGAGAGATGAAGCAAACTTGTTTGTAGAACTCTTTTCTTCTTTAGTGTAAATGTGCAAATGATGAGCAAACGAACTCTTTTATTTCTGGGAAAGCCCTAATTTCATACTACAATAAATGTGCAACCTAAGTCATTTCGGTTGCATTGTTCATCTTATTCTGAGACAGATCTTTTCCGGATCACTGAGATACACTTAGAGTTATTCTTGGAGAATAGTGATAATCTATCTTCCTTTCCTTAATCATTTGATCTATCCACAAATCAAGACTCCATTGTTTAAATCATGTCAGATTTAACTGTGAAAAACCTACTACTCACCGAATGACTGATGAATCAGATTAGTCTTCAACCTGTTCAAAACTTATTGTGGATCTTTCATCTCTTAACCAAGCCTTATTTGGATGTCCCTTTGTGAACCCTTTAATCTGCAACACTCCTTGTGCTAGTTTTAGCACCAATTAACTAGCTGGGGGAAAATGTTTTTCTTTGTGTCTCCCCCTGAACCAGAGCTCACCTTTTAATTTCTGGAAGGAATATCAACACCAGATTCTAGTGCAGATCCATCCCCTACATTTTCTATACTTCTCTTCACCCAAATCTTGTTCATCTCACTTTTGACTTCATCCGCATTCACTTTTCCTTTTCCCTTGTCTTGATTCTGATTATGATGTACCAGACCTCTTTTGTCCTGATTCTTGCTTCTACAGAACTTGGCAATATGACCAGATCTATTGCAATTGTGGCAAACAACATTTCTTTGCATATTTGATTGATGTCATCTTGATCTACATTGATTAGCCATATGACCCATTCTATTGCATGCAAAGCATCTACCATTGAATGAATTGTGCATTTGCATATTTCTGCATTCATGAGATTTTTGACCATACCTTTTGCAGTTAAAACACTATCCAAAGAAGGATGTGTTAGTCTGATTCATTCTCCTTCTATACTAATTAGCTTTGTGACCAAAGTTATTGCAGTTGTGGCAGTATCCATTGAAGGATGTATATCTTTGAGCATTAGGTTGCCTTATCGGAGGTCTTCTAGGCCTATTCCTTGGATTTTCTGATCCAAAATTCTTCTAACTAGATCTGAAGCTTTCACCTTTCTCATATCCCAAGCCACTCTTGTCATCTACCCTCTTTTATCTTTCAAGAAGAACTTCAAGTTGAGAAAAACTTATCTTGAATTTCTCTTTGTATTCATTTGTTGTTTGAAGATCCTTTTTAAGAGTATTAATTTGATCCTCAAGTTTTTCTTCATTATCTCTAGCATCTTCAAGATCAGATTCTAGATGTCTGATTATTCTATCCATTTTGTGGCAGTCTTCTAATTTTTCCTTGAGAGATTGTCTTAGATCATCTTCAATTTTTCTTTTCTCTTCAATTTCTTGGGTGAATTTTATAACTCCTAATTCCATTTCATGTCTTACCATAATGACCTCTTTTGATAACTTTTCACATAACTTGGTTTTCTCCTTCAGATCTTCATTTGTACTGATGTCTTCACTTTGACTTGCCAATTACTGAAGTAGATCTTTTCTCTTTTTCATAGAGATACTCAGTTTTGCTTTTAGTTCATTTATGAAATCATCAGCCTATTTGAGTCTTTCCTTCAATTCATTAACTTCAGAGTTTGATTGCTCAAGATCATCTAGGGCAGACTAAAGTTGTTGCTTCATACCATACACATTCATTTGAGTTCCCAGATCTTCCTCAAGCTGTTAGGATTTGTTTGGAGGAACTTAGCTCTGATACCAATTGTTGATAACTGAGAGGGGGGCTGAATCAGTTATCTTAATTATTTTAGCTTTCTAAACTTTCTTAACAATTAATGTAGCATTAATTTAATTAATCAAACATAACCATGAAATGGAAATACACATGACACAATATTTTTGATGTGGAAACCATGTTAAGGGAGAAAACCATGGGGTGATTAACCCAAGATTGTATTCTCTGTTAGAAGAATAGAAAAACAAAATGGCACTTGCCAATTAGGGCTCACTGCCTAAGCACACTGCTCACAAGAGGCTCACTGTCTATAATAGTTTTATACAAGAAAACTAGATACTTGAACTGATGAGAAGTATCCACATATGCTTAGGTTCAGTTTTGGTTAAGCCCAATACATCGATCTGCTATACTTCATTCTTACTCTCTTAGGTGTTGTTGTCCTGTTACATTCTAGACCTGTCTTACTATCTTCACACTATTCTTATGCTTTTATTTGCACAACACAATCCACGACACTCACTTCATACCGAAATCAATGAGATTTATATATCTGCACCAAGGATTTTATCCACTTTCTAGTCAGCATCCAGAATAGTCAATATTTATCTAAATTCTGATCTGTCAGCTAAATCCTTACTTATCAAGTGATGCATATAAAAGAGATTCTTATCCTTACTTATCAAGTGATGCATATAAAAGAGATTCTTATAGAAGTCATCTAACATGTCAGCCAATCATGAATGATACCTTAAGAATCTTGATCACCATCAAAATCTCATCCAGAATAGTGTCTGATGCTCTGTTGGTCAGTTCTTCCTCTGTCTACTTTCCCAAATAGGACCCCAATACTTGAATGCTTGTATCTCTTCACTCTTTCATCACCGAAGGCTCAAATCCTAGAATCTACCAGTCAAGGTATTCCTCTTGACTCCCCCAAGTCTGCACTTTCCAAAGATACTTTCTCTTAGAGATCTGGACTTGACTATCAGACCTTGCCACAACACTTTGCTCTTGCTTACTAGACCACAACACTCTTCAATCTATCTTCTGGTATAGGTACATTATGTCCTGTAGATGTGTGGGATGAACTTTGTTGCCATCAATGACAACAATCATGAAGCTCCAATGTGTCTCTTGACAACATTTAATAGGTTAGAATCAAGAAGACTAACTCTTATGAGACCCTTAGCCTTCTAATCCTTGAGATCCCAGTCATCTTGTGACATTGCAGCTAGTTTTGCTCCACTAATAGTTTCCCAGATTTCTTGGTCTACAAGCATGTCTTCCATCTTGAGCTTCCACAGCTTAAAATTACTGCCATTGAATTTATCTACCTCTATCCTTCCAGATGTACTTTCCATCTCCTTGTTGCAATAAGATTCAGAATACTCTACATAGACTCCCACTCAACTTAAGATCAGCTCAAAAAACCCCTACCCAACAACTAGGTCCAAAGGTGATCGAGCTCTAATACCAACTGAAAGGAAGCTAGGTGTGTAGAAATCGCTTCCTACACTAATCTAATGAGTGGAGAGCTATGCAAATTTAATTTAATTCTAACTATTACAGTAATATTAAACTATTAACATGAGATATTGTAGTAATACACAGAACCAGAAAGAAGATAGAAGAAGAGAGACAAGATATATGGTGGGCAAAACCCTTATCAGGTGAAAAAACCCCACACTCAGAAACCTGCACAATGTATTATCAAAACTGAATAAGGTTTCCAATACACTTGCAATGCAAGCATCAATAGTCTTTGACACTCATGTCTGGAGTCAATCTGGTAGCATAACAATACCTATAAAACCTATAATACATCTCCTCCTCCAAGCACCTGTTTATATAGAATATACAAGGAAAAAATTGGCTCTATATTGGGATGGGCGTCCAACTTGGCCTCATGGCCCAAAACCCATGCCTAGGGACACTTGGTCAACATTGTAGAATGTATCTGACACTTGTCCACAACTCCCATCCCAAAGAGGTCACCTATTTCCAAAACAGGCTATGACAGATGCTCTTACGACTCTTACGGCCATCATAGAATCTATCATAGCAGTTACAACTTACAGCTATAAGAGAATCTATCATACACAAGATATAAATAACATATTCTCTTACAACATGTCATAGTCAACCTTGGGGCACCCAAAGATTCTTTTTTCAAATATGCTTCATGACACATGTCTTCACCTGTCTTACAAGATTCTATTTTTGACTCTTACATGTCATAGCTTCATCATAGGAATCCATCATAATTGTTTCAGTCAATATTCCCTTACACAACATCTAAGATGCTGACACATGGCCAAATATTTCTACCACTAAGTGGGATGCATATCTCATCATGTGAGGACAAAATTACATGTGGTCATATGCCATGTAGGATGACACATCACCATGCCAACTCCCACAATATGACAACATAGGATTTGCATCTTTTTTTTACAATAGGCAAATAGTAAATAAATATAATGTAAAAATACAAGGAATTACCAAGGTTGATACACCTTAATTCCCAATAGATCTTATACTGGGAGCAAGTTTGTCTAAGAAAGTAGCACATAGAATGACACTAACAGAGAATGAAGAACTAAATAGATAGATACAAGAGATGCTAAGGAAAGGTTTGATCAAAGAAAGTTTGAGTCCTTATGCAATACCTGTAGTTTTAGCACCTAAGAAAGATGGAGAATGGAGAATGTCTACTCATTCTAGAGCAATAAACAAGATCACAATCAAGCATAGATTTCCTTTACCTAGAATGGATGATATTATGGATTGTTTGAGTGGAGAAAGATATTTCACAAAGATAGATTTGAAGAGTGGATACCATCAGATCAGAATTAGAGAAGGAGATGAATGGAAGACTGCTTTTAAGGCAAATGAAGGATTGTATGATTGGTTAGTGATGCCTTTTGGATTGACAAATGCACCGAGTACTTTCATGAGATTGATGAATGAAGTCTTGAAGAAATTCTTGGGTAAGTTTGTGACTGTGTACTTGGATGATATTCTGATTTTTAGTAAGAAAAAAGAAGAACATTTGTGGCATATTAGACAAGTTTTGTAGAGGTTGAGAGAAGAGAAATTGTTGATAAACATCAAGAAGTGTAGTTTCATGAAAGAAGAGTTGGTATATTTGGGATTTGTGATTTCTACAAAAGGATTGAAGATGGAACCTGAGAAAGTGAAAGCAATTGTTGAATGGTCTACACCAGAGAGCATTGGAGAAGTTAGATCATTTCATGGTTTGGCTAGTTTCTATCAGAAATTCATTAGAAATTTTAGTTCAGTTTGTAACCCTATGACAGAGATGATGAGAGTTGACAGAAAGGATTTCAAGTGGACATTAGGAGAAGATAAAAGTTTAGAGTTGTTGAAGCAGAAAGTAATAGAGCAACTTGTTTTGGCATTACCAGATTTCAATAAGGTATTTCAAGTAGATTGTGACACTAGTGGAAATACAATTGGAGCAGTATTAAGTCAAGAAGGTAGACCTATAGTATATTTTAGTTAGAAGTTTAATGATGCAAGGAGAAGATATTCAGTTTATGATTAGGAGTTCTATGCCATAATTCAAGCCTTGAAGAAGTGGAGACATTACTTGTTGCCTAAGGAGTTTTTCTTGTATACAGATCATCAAGCTTTGCAATATTTGAATAGTCAAGGTAAGTTGAATCAAAGACATATGAGATGGGTAGAGTTCATGCGGAGTTATACTTTTGTGTTGAAGCATAGGAGTGGTAAATCAAACAAAGTCACTGAGGCATTAAGTAAGAGAAGAAACTTGTTGATAGAGATGAGAGTTCAAGTGTTGGGTTTTGATGAATTGAAGAACATGTATGAGGGAGACATTGATTTTGCAAAACCTTGGAAAGAATCTAAGGAACCTATTCTACAAGATAGGAGTAAGTGGTTAGATTATTTCATTCAAGAAGATACGTTGTTCAAAAGAAGTCAATTATGCATACCTACAAGTTCCATGAGGGATAATTTAATCAAGGAGAAGCATAGTGGTGAATTGGCAGGACATTTTGGCATTGATAAGACAGTGGCTTTGGTAAGTGAAAATTACTTTTGGCCTCAGATACATAAGGATGTTCAGAGATTTGTGCAGAGTTTGTCAAGTCGCAAAGGGGAATAGTAAGAACAATGGATTGTATAAACCTTTGACAGTACTGGATAGACCTTGGGGATACATAAGCATGGATTTTGTAATGGAATTGTCGAAGACACAGAGAGGACATGATTCAATATTTGTAGTGGTTGACAGATTTTCAAAAATGGCTCATGTCATACCTTATAAGAAGACAACTAATGCAGTACATGTGGCTAATTTATTTTTCAAGGAGATTGTGAGATTACATGGATTACCTAGGAGTATAGTTTCAAACAGAGATACAAAGTTTGTTGGATACTTTTGGATGACACTTTGGAAGAAGATGAAGATAGATTTGAAGTTTAGTTCAACTTTTCATCCACAGACAGATGGACAGGCAGAGGTAGTAAATAGGAGTTTGGGAAACCTATTGAGATGTTTGGTTGGAGACAAAACTAAAAGTTAGGACTTGATCCTTTCACAAGAAGAGTTTGCATACAATAATTTAGTAAATAGGAGTACTGGAAGAATAGCTTTTGAGATTGTTACCAGAGTGAACCCTAGAGGAGTTGCAGAATTGAGACATATCAGCATGGAAGACAAGAGGATTGTAGAAGTAGAGGAATTTGTAGATCATATGAAGACAATGCATAATCAGGTGAAGAGGCATTTGGAGGATATGAATAGTAAGTACAAAGAGAATCTAGATGAGAAGAGAAGAAATAAGGAATTTGAGGTTGGAGATGAAGTAATGGTGTACTTGAGAAAATAAAGATTTCCAGTTGGGACATATAACAAGTTGAAGATGAAGAAGTTTGGACGTTGTAAGATACTCAGAAAATTTAATTCAGGGAATGCATATGAAGTGAAATTACTGGAGAACTTGGGAATATCACCTATTTTCAACATTGCAAACCTTTATCAGTATCACGAAGCTGAATTTAGTGACATCATGGAGGAAGACGTGATGAAGCAGTTAGCACAACAAGCACTGGAGAAAATGGAAGACATTTTGGATAATAGATTTGGACGTAGCACTAGAGGAAGACAATACAAAGAATATCTTGTGAAGTCGAAAGCTAGATCAGAAGAAGATCCATCATGGATTTCTTAGGCTGAGGTGGACCGTCTTTGTTCTCCCCTAGCCCCAGCAAAGTGAGGGAATCACTTTTTCAATAACCCCAGATGTCTGATGCAGGAGCATCCCTAGTTCAATAGCAATCTTGCATCAACCAAAAACATTTGCATTTCAATTTGTTTGTAGTTTGTTTCTTTTCATTTTCTAGTTTAGTTCAGGTAGTTCAGTCTGAAGTAGCTTTCAGCTTTTGGTCTGATATTTAGCCACAATTGCTTTCACATCTTATAGATCTAGAGTTAGCATCTACATTCATTCATCTACATCATATCAAGAATTTAGAGCATTTGGATCAGTTACTAGAAAGATATCACTATCAGAAGATCAAATGTTTTCTTAGAGCAGAGCATTCTAATAGTTCCTAATAATTAACTAAAGGAGAAGGCTTGCAGATCAATCCTTGACTTGTGGATCTCAATGACACATCATTTGATGATCCTTGCTTTGTGGCTGACCTTTCCCAAGGGTTCACCAATTGTTCTATTCATTTGAGGAAGTGTTATATGCATTTAGGTCTAACCTATCTGTGAACGTGTTACAGCTCTTCATTGGAGTTTGTGATCTTCTTTACCTGATGCGGAGCAATCTATTGGTCTAGAGATGATATATATTGGTGTAATAGATCCCTAGGAAAGTAGTCAATAACAAAGTGATGGCTGATAGTTTAGATTTGTGTGAAAGAGCTTCAAAGCTTTATCTTGTGCATGTATGTATTCAGGCCTGTGAGCCCTAATTGTAAGTCTGCATGTTGACAGCCAGAATGTATTTGAATTCTTTGATATACTGAGTGACTGAATCTGCATTTGTTCCATTTCTTTGAGTTGTTTTCCTTGTGTTTACTTTTTCTGCATGATCCAGACAGTTCATTCTATGAACCCTCCTATCATGACTACACCAGCTGCAGTGGGAGGTTTGGTTGTGTTTGTTTTGCAGATCTTGTGTTGATATTATGGCTGCATCCACCGTTGCATCTACCTCTCAAATGGACATTGAGAAGTTCAACCAAACGGGGTATAAGTTGTGGAAGATGAAAATTGAAGATTTACTGGAAGAAAGAAACCAATGGTTGGCTGTCCAAAAGGAGAAGAAACCCAATGATGTCTCTTCAGATGAGTGGGCTAGACTAGATAAGAAGGCATGGGGAACCATCGATTTGTGTCTTTCAAATTTTGTGCTACTGAATGTCACAAAGGAAGAGACCTCATACAAATTGTGCAATCGATTGGGTGAGATCTACTAAGCAAAGAGTATGGTAAATAAACTTTATTTAAAAAGGAAGTTGTTTTCTTTGAAAATGAAAGAGGGTGAGTCAGTTCCAGAGTATTTAAATTCTTTTAATTTATTGATGAGTCAGCTTGCTTCAGTAATGTGGAAGTTGATGAGGAAGATAAATGTATCTTTCTTCTTTGTTCTTTCCCTGAATAATGAGAAAATGTCATTTTGGCTATCACTGCTAACCTCACAGATCTAAATTTGGATGCTCTTGTTGTAGTTTTATTGGCACAGGAATTGAGGAAGAACTGTTTAGATAGTTTAGGTGATGCTCTCAGTATCAAGGGAAGGTCTAAGGAAAGAGGACCAAAAGGAGATCAGAAAGGAGCTAAGGACAAGTCTAAGGGTTGGTCTAAGACTCCTGGTAAAAAGAACAAAGTTAAGTGTTGGAACTATGGTAAAAGTGGACATGTGAAGGAGTGCAAAAACCCCAAGAAATTGTGGGAGAGTGCTTTAGATAAGTCCTCGAATGCAGGTGAAGAAGTTTTACTTTTGGCATATAATCTTATTTCTAATGATCACTAGTTGGTTGACTCACGATGCTCATTTCATATGACCCCACATAAGGAATGGTTCTCCACATATGAAGAATATGATGGAGGTAATATTTACCTTGGTGACAACTCTTCATATCCAATTGTCAGGAAAGGAAAGGTATTATTGTGTTTTAGTGATGGGAAGATTAAAACCCTCCCTGTTGTTTTGCATGTTCCTGGATTATCTAGAAGTATGATTTCAATTTCAAAGTTGAATGATTTGGGAATGCATGTGACATTTGACAAGCATGGCTATAGATTGGTGAGAGGGAACTTGGTGGTAGCGAAAGGGAAGAGATTCATGAACTTGTTTAAGCTTGAAGCCACTACAGTTTGTAATGCCCCTTATGTTTCTGAGGCTTCTAAGAACAATTGTATGTTGTGGTACCATAGGTTGGGCCACACAAGCAATAATTTATTAAAAACTATTAATAATAAAGAATTATTGGATGGTTTCTCTTATTTTGATGAGCACTTTGATTTCTATAAGCATTGTGTGTTTGGTAAACAAAACAGAAAATTATTTCCTTTAGGAAGCAATAGAGGAAAAGGGAAGTTGGAAATTATTTATATGGATGTGTTTGGACCTATGGATAATGAATCTAGTGGAAAATCTCATTATTTTGTCACCTTCATTGATGATGTATCTAGATAAATACATGGATTTATTTTATGAAACATAAATCTGAAGTTTTCACTAAGTTTAAGGAATTTAAGGTCTTAGTAGAGAACCAATCAGGTTTAAAGATAAAAATATTAAGATTTGATAATGGAGGGGAATATTACTCTAAGGAATTTGATGACTTTTGCATCCATGCAGGTATAATCAGATAAAAGACAACTCCGTATACACCACAACAGAATGGTGTTGCAGAAAGGATGAATCGAGCAATTATGGAAAGGGCCAGAAATATGCTTAGTGATGCATAGTTGGATAAATGCTTTTGGGTAGAGTCTATGTCTACTGCTTGCTACATGATAAACATATCTCCTTGTAAGGCTCTTGATTTGACACCTTATGAAGTGTGGATAGGTAAGAAACCTTTTGTTTCACATTTAAGGGTTTTTGTCTATGAGGCTTTTGTTCATGTGCCTAAGGAAAAGCAATCTAAGTTGGATCCTGTTAGTGAACAAATTTGTCCTTTGGAAATAAATGCAAAAAATGACTCAAGATGCCTGAGAAGAAGAAAAAACATTACTAACAGTTGGAGAAGTTGCTATTGGATTGTTAACCTTCCTCTGAATTTTAGAGGTACAGCTCCCTCTTAAGATATGCAATGAATAAAAATATAGGGTGTACTTTTAACCAAAAAATAGAAAAGGTATATTAACATCTACATATCACCATGAAATATATGTGCATGATAGATTTTAGAAAGAAATGAATGCAGATAAATTATACATAGCCCACCTATCCAACACTCACAAATGGAAATGAATTGATTAAAGAACAGTTATATTTCCCTCAACACATATCAAACATAGGAAAGATATGAACAGTCACATATAACAAGAGCATATTGAATATTAACTACATATTAACGTAGGGAAAACTACAATTAAAGAAGATATTTGTAGACACAAAGTTCTAAAAATAATACTCCATTTCTTCAACAAAACAAAGATCCAAAACTCTAAAATTTGCTCCTATACATGGACTATGTCAAGAGATAATGATAACTAGCGATATAGAATAATAGGAATTAAATTACCCTTCTTCTGCTGCTTCTCAGAATAGCTGGAAAAAGATACTCCTCCCCTTGAAAGCCCTTCCTTTATAGCTTTTAAAAACCTCCAAAAATTATAATTGTTCGAAATAGTCTTTTTCAAGTAACCACTATCAAGAAAGTGACCTTCAAATGGAAATAGTTACATTATATCAAAATTGTGATTACCATTGCTAATTACAAAAGAACTTCATACATGCAAGACAAGTGGCATTAGACTGCCCCAGGTACAGGGTGTTGGAAACAAGGTGGATAACTAAGAGGGGGGTGAATCAGTTATCTTAATTATTTAACTTTCTTTTCTTCTTTAACAATTAGTGTAGTATCAAAACATATGAGCATACATGAACATGAGAGCAGAAGAGAAATCAACACACATAACACAAAGATTTTCACATGGAAAACCCTGTTAAGGGAAAAACCACGGGGTGACTAACCCAAGATTGTATTCTCTGTTAAAAGAATAGAAGTACAAAATGGCACTTGTCAATTAGGGCTCACTACCTACAAGAGACTCACTGTCTATAAGGTATAAAGAAAGTAACTAGGTGTTTGAACTGATCAGAGGCATCCACATATGCTGAGGTTCAGTTCTGGTTAGGCTCAATAAACTGATCTACTACACTTCATTCTTCCTCTGCTTTAGTGTTGCTGTTTTGTCACATACCGGACTTGTATTATTGCTTCCACACCTATCTTTGCCTTTCTTCACACACTATTACACACCACATACACCTTCATACATAAATCTATCTAGTATATATATTTGCATCAAGGATCTCAACATCTTTCTAGTCGGCATCCGGAATACTCAAGATTTTCCCAACATACTGATCTGTCAGCTGAATCCATGCTTACTATGTGATGTGTATCAAGGACATAGACATAAAAGTCATCAGTCATGTTAGCCAATCATGAATGATCCCTCAAGTAGCTTGATCACCACCAATTTCTCATCTGGATTAAAGTTTGATGCTCTGCTGGTTGGTTCTTCCTTAGTCTGCTCTACCTATCAGGAACCCAACACTTAGATGCTCATATATTTTCTCTTTTTCATCATTAGAGGCTCAATCTTTAGAATGTAGTAGTCATGGTACTCTTATTGACTTCCCCAAGTCTACACTTTGTTGAGATACTTCCTCTGAGAGATTCGTACCTGATTGTCGAACCTTGTTGCATGCTCTATTCTTGTTCACCGGACCAAAACACTCTTCAATCTGACTTCCGGTATAGACATACTATGTGTTGTGGATGAGTGGGATAGGCTTTGTTTCCATCAATGACAACACTCATGAAGCCACACAGTGTCTCTTGCCAACAATCTCCCCCTTGGCATTGATGGAAACACTTAGTGTAAAATGACTAAGTGTTATAAGTGGCTCCCCCTTGGCTGATGCTCTATATTATGTACACTTTTACCGAAACTCCCCCTTAGCTAGATTCCACATTTTTCACTACTCCTCACTCCCCCTTTGACATCAATGGCCAAGGGTAGAATCTGCACACCAAAATTTCCAAAAATTAGCCTATACGTAGCCGCATAAGTATATATACATGTTATACTTACATATGCTTAAGTATATCCACAAAAGTGGTTTTCAACTGGACAAATTATGTTGCCCAACTCTGCTTCATTCTATCCAAAATTGAAATGTGGCCACTCAACAAAAATGTAAAATCTTTTGCCCTTTTTAAGTCTACCAGATCACTGGTTCGGGCTGTAGTTTGAGCATCAGTTAGAGCCTCATGCATTGCCTCTAACTTAGGGATAATTATCCCTCTTTGTTCACTCATTCTTCTTATTCCATTCTTCTTCTCCTTCTAAAGCCTCTTTATCTCATTCATAGTGGTAATAGCCTGGCATTCTTGATTCATTATGGATGAGGTGAGAGGATCAAAATTTTGAGATAAACTTAATAGTTTACCCTCTTGTTCTTCCACCTTCTTGGCAATGTCTACTATCACTGTGGACTGAGATAGACAAAATTTGTATATTTCTCTACCATCTTTAAGAGCATTTTCTAGGCTCTTTATCGAAATATCCAGATTTCTCCTATCATTTGCTATGAGTCCCTGTAATTCGGAGAATCTCTTACCCAAAAACTCTTTCTGAACTTTCTCTTCTGCTAATTTCTCCAAAGAATCAAAATGTGTGCTAACAAAATTGACAAGAGATTTCAGATTACCAGATGAAGAGGCCATAAGATCCTTCTGAACGGATGGAATGATCTTTTCTAGTACACCAGATGCACTCTTTATCAGCTCACAGTCTTCCATGTGAGACTTCGAAAGTTTTTCTTTTGCTTTAGCTTGAGCAAAAGATGCTATCTTCATTGTCTATATTGGAGAGAGAGAATCAAAATTGAGTGGTACTTGGACCAGATCTATGATGCAGAGGCATCCACACTATATCATTCGCATATAGCATGAATGTCTGCAGACCAACCTCCTCATCATCATCTTCGCCATCATCATCATATTTCCTAAAGCCACCAACATCATCATATTTCGGCTTTACTCTGTCAGCATCATGTTTCCGAAAACCAACAGCATCATCATATTGCATCTGCCGACCGATATCCTCCTGCAGCCAAGCCTTCGCACTTTCGCCTGTCAACAGCATCACCTTACTCGATTATCGGCAGCATCATCATGTTCGACCAGCGCGAACATCCTCCTGACGTCCACTGTTCACCTCACCAACAATTTCCGTCTTCTCTACCTTCAACATCATCATGATGTTCAACAGGCGCAAATATCCTCCGGTTGCACTGTTCATCGGGCGCCAAGCACTAGCGGCCTCATCATGATATTTAACATCACCTTCGTCAGCAGGATATTCAACATCCGGTTGCTCCAAATATCCTGATGACGACCTTCAACACCTTCCCTTCGATGCTCCACTGCCCGACGATACAAGCAACAGCATCATGATATAAATTATCCGGTTCTCTCGAAACCTCCTGATGATGATGTTTACACAACTTCCTGCCACGGACTTCCGCCGATACCTTAACACCTTACGACAGCAGGATAAACTCGCACAGGGGGATATCTCAATATCCTGATGACGATGACGTCATATCCTGATGACGATGACGTCACCCAATATCCTGATGACCTTCTCAACACTTAGTCAAAAATCTGAACTTTCTCTTCCGCATCTACTCGCGATATGCGGATGTTTGGCACTCCCAATATGATGATCCTGATGCCGATACGCTCCTCGGCTCCTCCTGCTGATGATCACCCCGACGAACTCGCACTTCATGCACTTGAAAACATCATGCTCTCCTTCACTTATCCGGATGATGATGTCTAACCCGACTGCAGGATATTTGCAGAAATATCCTGATGATGCCGTCTTCACGAACTTCTGCACTTAGCGAAATCTCTCTTTGCCGATCCACCAGGGATGACCCGATCCAACTCAGGGTGATCTTCCAACTCAGTCAGCTTATCAACTCGACCTAGCACATGAGGATGCTAGGGTCTTCAACATCTCTTGACCGCGATCCTGCACACCTGCATGCAAACAAACAACCTACAATCTAACCTACTGTACATTACCATTCCACCGATCAGACAGATCAACCGGTGGAATGGATCAGGAAATCCATGCAACCACTCAAACCAGCAAATTGATCAAGCAATGGAATGCAACAGAGGATGAACACAAACAGGAATACTTTATTCGATTTCAAAAGATGCAACTACAATATGATGTTCCTCTCGCTCTGTCTCACTCTCGCAAAGTCTGATCGATCCTTTACAATCAACCGATCCCATGCTTATAAAGATTTCCCTATGAGTACTACTGACCCGACTCCAAGCGGCTGGGAACTCTCCAGGCGGCTGGGAGATCCCACCGAACATACATCATGACAGCTGTTATAACTAACTATCTAAAAATAGCAAAAGCCCGGTCAGCATGATCTTATCATGATCAGCGTGACATTATTACATGCAATTGGTCTAACAGACCTTCTTGGAAACACAAACGAGACCTAAACTACTAACTGCCTCATCCAGACCAGCTGTCAGGTAGGTGCTCCTGCACCATACTCCCCAACAGAAAAGAACTCATGTCCCATGAGTTTAGCATGTGGAACCAGAACCTCTGGCTGAACTACCTCTTGAACTTCTGAAGTGTTCAAGTCTATCTTCCTTTCAACTCTTATAGGACAAACAATAGTCCCAACTATGACAACATCCTTGTCATTCTTCTGAACTGGTGGCTGTTTGCACCCCTGTTTCTGAACCTGCTGCTGACCTCTGTCAGTCACAACTGAAACTTTCTTCAGCTTGTTGTCTGTAACAACTCCTTTCCCTGCAGTGTCCTGAACTGCCTTCATGCCTGCTCCTCTAGGCATCTGCACATACTCCTTCTTTCCCATTAAAATGATTTGAGCTGCCTTATGTGCTGCAGCTTTTGCCTGCAATGGCATCAACTTAATAGTCTTCCCATCCTTCTTGATGGTGTAGGTATTAGCATACCCATCATACAGTACCCTTCTATCAAATTGCCATGGTCTACCCAACAGTAGGTGACAACATTCCATAGGCAATATGTCACACAAAATTCTATCCTGATATGGTCCAATCTGGAAATCCACATATGCCTGTTCAGAGACAAAAAGTGATTGCCTATCACTCACCCAAGATGCCTTGTAAGGGTGTGGATGTGGAATCCTTTCCAGCTTCAGTTTATCCACCATTTCCTGAGATACCATGTTGTCTGTTGAACCAGTATCAATGACAACCTTACATACCTTACCTTTGCTCTTACATGTGGTTTTGAAAAGAGCTCTTCTTTGCATCATATCCTTTGATGCCTGCAAACTTGTTTTCCTTAACATCAATGATTCTCCACTCTCTGGATAGCCATAATTCTCAGGACCTTTGTTTGAACTCTGTGCACTTTCTTCTTCCTTCTCTTCTTGTACCAGTTGTACCCTCTTGTCACTTGTTCTATCATTTCTGGATGATGAACCTTTGTTTTCTGGACATTTGAAAGATGGATGACCAAACTCTCCACAGGTGTAACACTTTCCTGAAAATGTAGTAGAACCTCTACCACCTCCAAATCTTCCTCTATTACCTTTCCATCCACCTCTGAAATCAGACTGTCCCTGTCCTTTACCAGTGTCTTCTTGAACCTCATTGGTTTGCTTTTGTGCAGGGGCTGCTCCTCTTCCCCTATTGTTTCCTCTTCCTCTCATGGACTTATCATGTCCTCTGTTCAGCTTTTCTTCAATCCTGATTGCCATTTGATAACAATCCTCCACATTCTTAGGGTTAGCTAACACTAACTCATCCTGTATGTTAAACCTCAAACCAGCCAAGTACCTAGCCACCTTTTCTACCTCATTCTCATGATGACCAGATCTCATACTCAACAGATAAAATTCCTCAGTATATGATTTCACATCCCTGTCTTTCTGCTTTAAAAATTGCAGCTTCTTAAACATCTGGATTTCATAATCCCTTGGCAAGAATTTCCCCTTGATCCTTGCTACCATCTTATCCCATGAAGTGATCTTAGACTTCCCTTGTTTCCTTCTCTCAGATTGTACATAATCCCACCATACCAAAGCATGACCTCCCAACTTGGTCTTTGCAATCTTTACCTTCTGATCCTCAGCAACATCTTCACATTCAAAGTGATTATCCAGTGCAGCAATCCAATCCAACAACTCATCTTCATTCAAGCTTCCAGTATACTTGGAAACATCAACCTTTGCCTTAGGTTTTTCACTCTGCACTGCCTTTAACAGTTTTGCCAATCTCTGGTCTTCAGCATCCAGATCTTCAGCTACCTCTTCATACTCTTCAACAGTATCTGCCTCTTCTTCAGACTCACTGTCTTCCACTTCCCTCTTTTTGTTCTTTTCCAGGGCTGTCAGCCTGGCTTGAAGTGCTTCAGCAAGCTCCTTCATCTTCCTCATCTCTCTAGCATGTTTCTCCTTCATTTCCTGCAATTCCCTTGCAGTACCACTACCCTTAGGAGGCATTTTGTCAACCTCTCAATCACAACACACAACACACAATCAACTCTATCTCTACCTCTGCCCTTTCGGTGACAGAATCAACACACACCAGCCCAGACCTTTTGCTGGGCTCTGATACCACTATGATGCAGAGGCATCCACACTATATCATTCGCATATAGCATGAATGTCTGCAGACCAACCTCCTCATCATCATCTTCGCCATCATCATCATATTTCCTAAAGCCACCAACATCATCATATTTCGGCTTTACTCTGTCAGCATCATGTTTCTGAAAACCAACAGCATCATCATATTGCATCTGCCGACCGATATCCTCCTGCAGCCAAGCCTTCGCACTTTCGCCTGTCAACAGCATCACCTTACTCGATTATCGGCAGCATCATCATGTTCGACCAGCGCGAACATCCTCCTGACGTCCACTGTTCACCTCACCAACAATTTCCGTCTTCTCTACCTTCAACATCATCATGATGTTCAACAGGCGCAAATATCCTCCGGTTGCACTGTTCATCGGGCGCCAAGCACTAGCGGCCTCATCATGATATTTAACATCACCTTCGTCAGCAGGATATTCAACATCCGGTTGCTCCAAATATCCTGATGACGACCTTCAACACCTTCCCTTCGATGCTCCACTGCCCGACGATACAAGCAACAGCATCATGATATAAATTATCCGGTTCTCTCGAAACCTCCTGATGATGATGTTTACACAACTTCCTGCCACGGACTTCCGCCGATACCTTAACACCTTACGACAGCAGGATAAACTCGCACAGGGGGATATCTCAATATCCTGATGACGATGACGTCATATCCTGATGACGATGACGTCACCCAATATCCTGATGACCTTCTCAACACTTAGTCAAAAATCTGAACTTTCTCTTCCGCATCTACTCGCGATATGCGGATGTTTGGCACTCCCAATATGATGATCCTGATGCCGATACGCTCCTCGGCTCCTCCTGCTGATGATCACCCCGACGAACTCGCACTTCATGCACTTGAAAACATCATGCTCTCCTTCACTTATCCGGATGATGATGTCTAACCCGACTGCAGGATATTTGCAGAAATATCCTGATGATGCCGTCTTCACGAACTTCTGCACTTAGCGAAATCTCTCTTTGCCGATCCACCAGGGATGACCCGATCCAACTCAGGGTGATCTTCCAACTCAGTCAGCTTATCAACTCGACCTAGCACATGAGGATGCTAGGGTCTTCAACATCTCTTGACCGCGATCCTGCACACCTGCATGCAAACAAACAACCTACAATCTAACCTACTGTACATTACCATTCCACCGATCAGACAGATCAACCGGTGGAATGGATCAGGAAATCCATGCAACCACTCAAACCAGCAAATTGATCAAGCAATGGAATGCAACAGAGGATGAACACAAACAGGAATACTTTATTCGATTTCAAAAGATGCAACTACAATATGATGTTCCTCTCGCTCTGTCTCACTCTCGCAAAGTCTGATCGATCCTTTACAATCAACCGATCCCATGCTTATAAAGATTTCCCTATGAGTACTACTGACCCGACTCCAAGCGGCTGGGAACTCTCCAGGCGGCTGGGAGATCCCACCGAACATACATCATGACAGCTGTTATAACTAACTATCTAAAAATAGCAAAAGCCCGGTCAGCATGATCTTATCATGATCAGCGTGACATTATTACATGCAATTGGTCTAACAGACCTTCTTGGAAACACAAACGAGACCTAAACTACTAACTGCCTCATCCAGACCAGCTGTCAGGTAGGTGCTCCTGCACCAATCTAGTTCATCTAATTCCATCATTTCCTTGGTTAGGAAGTCTTTAACTACTTTTGTAGTGTCTCTTGTTAGAGATAGAGTCTTCTTTTCTTTTCCCACATCAGAACTGTCATCCGAGATCTTATTTGTTTGATCTTCTTCTCTTCCCTTTTTCTCCTCTTCTTGACTTGCTTTCTCCTCTTTTCTTACTTCTCCTTCAGTTCCAGAGTCTGTTGGGGGATCCGAAAGAGAGATGTTTAGTTCTTCATGGACTTCCTCTTCTGGAATAGAGGAATCCAAGTCTTTAGTCTTCTCCTCACCTATCTCCTTTGACTCTTTTGCAATTTTCTTAGTAGAATCTTCCTTTGATGCACTTGATCCTTCGACATTCATGGCAAAAGGTTCATCACTTATGTCCTCTATAATAGGAAGATTGAATCTTTTATATGCATTCTAGAGGATGTCTTCAATCTCTTTGGCCACCTGATTAGTCTCTCTGAGCATAAGCTTGTTCATTCTGGCTTTGCTTTGAAACTCATCCTTGCAATCCTTTAAGATCATGTTCATTTGTTTTGGAGTGATGGAAGGATAGACCTAAATAGATATCTGTTCCCGGATCTCTCGGTCCTTTGCCTTAGCATTGTTCTTTCTCATTTCAAGTTCCTTCTCTAGGCTTTTGCAAATCAGAGATATGATTTCAATGAATGCTTTATTATAGATGTTTAGATACCTGGCTGTAGCATCTTGCAAGATTTTTTGGTCATCTTCACTAAATTCATCATAGAATTCTGTCATTGGTTGTAGATTTCCATCCACAGTGACTACCTTGATGACATCATCAATGGAAAGTGTAGGTCTTTCAACAAATTCTTCTACTTCTTCTTCTTTGTTTTTGCTGGTAGATGATTCCACATAAGTTTTCTTTTTCTTCTTCATTTTCTTAACCTCCTCATCTAACTCTATCTCTTCATCATCCTTGTGTCTTGTGTATGACCTTGTGGCCTTTGTCTTTGTTCTCTTTTCTCCTTTACCGGATGTCTTTGCTTCCAGTTTTGAGGCTTTTGAGCTCTTAGAAGTGGCTGGTGTAGAGCTCTTGGAGGATCTAGTCCGGAAGGGAGCTTGCACCAGATGACTTTCTTTTTTCGCTTCTTGTCTCTCTTTTAGTTCATTTATGAAATCATCATCTTTTTTGAGTATTTCCATCAAGTTATTGAATTCAGAGTGAGTTTGTTCAAGATCATCTAAGGCAGACTAAAGTTGTTCCCTCATACCATACATATCCTTTGAGATTCCCAGATCTTCCTCAAGATGTTAGGCTTTGTTTGGAGGAACTTATCTCTGATACTTGCAAAATGAAGTGTACCTAGAAGCAATTTATTCCAGCGAAGATTCCTGTTTGATTTCTTCTTCAAATTCCTAGGGAACACAAAGGTACTGCTCATCACTTTCAAATCCCCAGTAGAGTCACCAAAAATCTGTTAGTGAACAGATTTGTCCTTTGGAAATAAATGCAAAAAATGACTCAAGACTCCTAAGAAGAAGAACAAATAGTACTAACAGTTGGAGAAGTTGCCATTGGACTGGTAACCTTCCTCTAAATTTTAGAGGTACAACTCCCTCTTCAGATATGCAATGAATAAAAATATAGGGTGTACTTTTAACCAGAAAGCAAAAAGGGTACATTAACATCTACCCATTACCATGAAATAGATGTGCATGATCGATTTTAGAAAGAAATGAATGCAGATAAATGATACATAGCCCACCTATCCAGTACTCACAAATGGAAATGAATTGATTAAAGAATAGTTATATTTCCCTCAACACATATCAAACATAGGAAAGATATGAACAGTCACATATAACAAGAGCATATTGAAGAATAACTATAGATTAACATAGGGAAAACTACAATTAAAGAAGATATTTGCAAACACAGTTCCAAAAATAATACTCCATTTCTTCAACAAAACAAAGCTCCAAGACTCTGAAATTTGCTCCTATACATGGACTAAGTCAAGAGAAAATGATAACTGGCAATATAGAATAACATAAATTCAATTGCCCTTCTTCCCCTACTTCTTAGAACACTGGAAAAAGATACTCCTCCCCTCAAAAGCCCTTCCCTTATAGCTTTTCAAAACGTCCAAAAATTATAACTATTCGAAATGGTCTTTTTTGAGTAACTGCTATAAAGAAAGTAACCTTAAAATGGAAATGGTTACATTATATCAAAATTGTGATTACCATCGCTAATTACAAAAGAACTTCATGCATGCAAGACAAGTGGCATTAGACTTTCCTAGGTAAGGGGGCAGCTCCTAATTCCAAGCGAATTTCCATAAAAAGTTGGCACAATTCAGCATGTTCTTCTTCTTCTTCTTCCAGGATGAAAATTGCCCTGTGGTATTCAGTATAACTATTTTTCTCCTTCCAAGCAACTATGCGTAACTAGGAGATGATATCAATCTACTCCTTCTCGGGCCAATGTAAATTAGGTTGTAGGACAGGCATAGGCTCATCATCCCAAATTTCATTATTCATAGGAAGTCCCATTCTGAAAGATGACTTGGTTGATAATAAAGACTAAACTCAGTGAGTACCATCACCTTTCTCTACAGTTAGGTATATTTAATTACACCAGCAAGTAATGATGGTTTTTAACTAGTTATTGTCATGCTACCACCTTAGTGAGATCCGTTACACTTGTCATTTAAGGGGTAATTAATGCATCATTGATGAGCTCGCATTTCATAACTCCTGAAAAGACATTCTCATTACATACTGCATAAGTAATCAGATGAGTTGGCAATATCTTGAAAAATGGGAAACACAACCATCAAATTAGAATTCACGGACACTGCAAAGATGTTGATTAGTTAGAAGTCGGGATAGATTCATAACCTTAAACTTTGAGGAGTTCACAAAATTTGAAAACTCCCGACAATGAGTGAGGTCAGGGCGTCAGAGCTCTTACAATCCTTCGAACTATTAGAGTGACTTTTAAAAACTTTGAACCTCCCCAACACAAAGGAGATCTCAGAAAGTCATTCGTTTCTTGAACTTAAGAATGTAAGTCGGGGAAACAAAGGATTCATGAACTTGAAAAACACCCGATGAGAAATACTCATAAAAATGTCCCTAAGACTTTAAAACTTTGGGACAGAAAATGCCCAGATTGGGGCAAGGCGATGATTATACCTTTAAGAAGATGTTGTATTAGTTCCTATGCACTAAAATTTAAAAATGTTCAAGTTTAAAATTTGGGGCAACAATAGATCCAAAGGCTAAAAAGTGTACATTCATTGGAGATGGTGATAATGTCAAAGGTTATAAGCTTTGAAATCCACTAACCCACAAGATTATCTTTTCTAGAGATGTTATTTTTGGGGAACTTAGAGCTATTTCTGAACATGAGCAACCAAAAGAGAAAGAAGGAAAGGTAAAGAAGGTGCACATTGATTTAGAGCAGCAATATACAACTCAGGAAGAAAAAAATGATGGATTGGGGGGTGAAGAAGAAGGAGAAGATTCGAGTAGTGTTGATGAAGACGAGTTTGTAGTTACAAAAGAAGTTGTTGTAGATGATCATGCAGAAGAACAAGTAGAGTCTCTTACTCTAGCCTTGTGGAGATCCACAAGACAACAAAATCTAGTTGATAGGTATAGCCCACCAGATTTATGTTGTGTATATGTTTTATTGAGTACTAACGATGAACCTAAATCCTACAAGGAAGCTATCTCTGCAGATGATAGTGAGTCTTGGCAATTAGCCATGCATGAGGAGATGATGGCCTTATACTCTTGTAACACCTGGGATCTTGTTCATTTTCCCAAAGGAAGAAAGGCCATAGGTTGCAAGTGGGTCTTCAAGAAGGAGTTTGGAGTAGATGGGTTATTGGTAAATTATAAGGCTAGACTGGTAGCCAAGGGCTACTACCAAAGAGAGGGAGTTGATTTTGGTGAGATATTCTCTCCTATTTCGAAATTGACTTCTATTAGATTTCTCTTATAAATTGCTACATCTTATGATTGGGAGATTGAGAAAATGGATGTTAATACTACATTCTTGCATGGAGGTCTTGAAGAAGAAATTTATATGCAACAACCTATAGGTTTTGAGGTAAAAGGAAAAGAGCATTGTGTTTACAGGTTAAAGAGGTCTCTTTATCATCTGAAACAGTCCCCTAGAATGTGGTATCAAAATTTTGACTCATTTGTTTTGAAATTGGGTTTTGTTAGAAGCAAGGACGATCACTGTGTTTACATTTATTGTGTTGATGATTCTATATTGGTTATTGCTTTGTATGTTGATGACATGTTTTTTAGCAATACTAAGGGTATGATCAGTGAGCTTAAAGCCCAATTTTTAGGTGCATTTGAGATGAAGGATCTTTGTACTGCAAGATATATTTTGGGAATGGAGATCAGGAGGGATAGAGTTAACAGAAAGCTTTAGTCGTCACAAAGTAAGTATGTGAATATTATTTTGCAAAGGTTTACTTTGCAAGACCCTAACCTAGTTAGAGTTCCTTTACCCATTGGTACTAAGATTTCATTTGATATGTCTCCAAATATTGAGGATGATCTTGAGGATATGTCTAATGTTGCATATGCTAGTTTTTTAGGGAGTTTGATGTATGCAATGGTTTGCACTAGACTAGATATTGCCCAAGCAGTGGGAGTTTTGAGTAGATTTATGTCTAACCCTGGTAGACAACATTGGAACTATGCGAAGAGGGTGTTTAAATATCTTACATGTATTCCTATTTATTGTTTGGTTTATTCTAGTACTAATAGTGCTTACAAATCTTTGGACATATAGTGTTTTGTTGATGCATATTGGGCAGGTGACTTAGATAGTTGAAGGTCTACTAGTGGCTATGTGTTTACTCTATTTGTGGGAGCAATGAGTTGGATGAGTAAGAGGCAACCCATAGTTGCTTTGTCCACCACAGAAGTAGAGTATATGGTTGTTTCTCATGTCTCTAAGGAGGTAGTTTGGTTGAGGAGACTATGCAGAGGTATTGGATTTGATTGTAGGATCATTTAGATTGGTTGTGATAGCTAGAGTGCTATCTGTTTGGCCAAGAATCCCATGTATCATGTTCAGACTAAGCATGTTGATGTTCAGTATCACTTTATTTGAGAGTTGGTTGCAAATGGATAGATTGAGATGAAGAAGATAGACACTTAGGAGAATGTTGCAGAGTCATTGACCAAGCCTGTGAGCATAGAGAAGTTTGTATGGTGCAGAGAGGCCATGGGCCTTGTTTCTAGTGCCTGATTATTTTTCATTTGATTTCCTATGGGTTGATTTACAATGTATAATGTCAAGTGGGAGAATTTTTGGATAAGGTGCCAAAATAACCTTGTAAATCCTAGTATTGTATTTATTCCATTTATTATATGTAATTTGTAATTATCCATGAGGAGATGTACTAGTTTCACTAGCAGGGGTAATTTTAGAGTAACTGGAGGTAATTATGGAGTGACTTTTACTATTGGAAAATGTAAAAACTCAAATTAAATGAGGGTAGGCATGCTCCCTTGGATAATATTCTATTTTTGTCATCTATGACAACTATCATAATGTTTGGTAAGTGAATCGATGACAACTACAAGTTGTCATAAGATTTTGAGATTCTATGATGCATATGACAGATATGTTAGTTGTATATTTGCTATATTTAGCCCAAGGTTCCTATCTTGGAAAGATACTCTTTTGTGGAATCTATGACATTTATGATGTGTCATGAGATGTTGTAAGAGGCTAGACTTAGTCTTGGGTGCCCAACCTTTGCATGGTTATTTTTGGACAAGTGTAAGATACTTGTAAGATGGTAATTATGTTTACAGGTTGGAGAATCTTAGGAGAAAGAAGGGGAACACCTAGAATGGAGTGGAAAATATTTCTATAAGTATTTTACATGTATTTATTACTGTAATATAGATTTTAGGTACTGAGGTGCTGCAGGAATATTGTCAGATTGAAGACTTGTGGAGAGACTTGTGTAGATGTATTGTACAATCTTGTTGAGATTAATACACACTTATGCCTCTTTCCTGGTGGAGTTTTTTACCCACAAGGGTTTTCTCCATGTAAACACTATGTCTTGTGTTGAGTTCTTCATGTTTGACATCTTTTCTATAGTGATTTTTATGTTTTGTTACAATCTCCATTGTTAATTCACACTTAAGATTGCTGAAATTTACCTTGAATCAAATTTCCATTAAAGTAGTTATGCTTTCATTTGTAACAAAATTTACCTATTCATCTGTCATAGCAATTTTTCTTGTCAATACACCTCTCTTCTTATCTCCAATGATTTGATCCTCAGAATGATTCTTGTGCACATACTTGGGAGTCTTAGGAATCATTTTCGAAGCATTTTCTTCATCAACCTGTGTTTCCTCTTACTTTTCTTCTTATTTTCCTTCTTCTTTCCAAGGGAGCACATCAGATTCATATCATTCTATTAGTACTAATCTTTGATGTAGTTCTTCATCCACTTTGACATTTGCACTTTCAAGTAACTTCTTTAGCCTCTTGTTGTAGTGTTTGTAAGCTTTGCTTTTTGTAGAACGCCCAAGGAAGGTTCCTTCATCTGATCTTGTATCAAAATTTCCTAAGTTTTCTTCATCTCTCCTAATATAGCACTTGCTTCCAAACACTCTAAAATATTTAATGGTAGGAGTTCTTCCATACCATAGTTCATATGGAGTCTTTGAACTATTGACCCTTATTTGCACTCTATTTTGTATGTAGACTATAGTGTGAATAGCTTCTCTCCAATAGATATCTGGTAGACTTGCTTCTTTCAACATTGTCCTTGCTAATTCCTGAACTATCCTATTTTTCCTTTCCAAAACTCCATTCAGTTGAGGAGTCCTATGAGCTAATAAATAACATTTTATTCCACGATCTTCACAAAAATAGTTAAAATCATTGAAGGTGAAGTCACCACCTCTATCGTACCTCGAGCACTTGATTTTCATATCTATTTCACTCTCAAACATAACTTTCATTGCTTTAAACTTATCTAGAGCTTCTAATTTTTCTTTGAGAAAGGTTACATAAGTCATTCGAGAGTAATAATCAACTAATAACATGAAATACCTATCACCTTGAAAGCTTCATATTCTTATAGGTCCGCATAGATCTATATGTACCAACTTCGAAGGTCCTATGGTAGAATACTCTTTGATTTTGAAATTCTTTGTTGTGTGCTTCCCAATCTGACATTCCTTGCAAATTACATTGATAGGCTTTGTAATTCTTAGCAGATCTCTCACATCTTAAGTAGATTTGATCCTCACTAGGCTATCAAAATTTATGTGACACATTATTTTATGCCATAGCCAACTTTCATTTATTTGAGTCATAAAGAACATACCATTAGCACTTTTGAGTTGATATACATTTCTATTTTTCCTTGTTCCTATAGAAATTAGAGTTCTTAACCTTTCTTTTCTGATCTCATAGCCATCATCCTGAAACATAAGGTTATATCCTCTGCTACACATCTGACCTACACTTAGAAGATTATGTAAGATTTCCTTGACATAGAGAACATCATCTATATTATTCTTGCCATAAAAACTAATTGAACATTTTCCATAGATCTTAGCAGATGCATCGTTTTCAAACTTTAAAAAAAATCCATCAAACTTCTCAAGCTTAACAAACTTATTCTTATCACTTGTCATATGATTTGAACATCTACTATCAATTATCCTGTAGTTTTCCTCCTTTATTGCATGAAAAGAACTTACCAAAGCTCCTTTGATATTGTGTCCTATTTCCAGAGCAATTTCTTTCATGCATCTTTCATGGTTAGTAGAATTAGTTCCAACATTCAAAGACATGAAGAAGCATTCATCACTTTCTTTATCTAGATAGTCAGACTCATCATTAGATATGCTAGCATCTTCTTTAAAATAATAACTCATCTTGATTTATTTACCTTTGTTATCCTTGTATTTCTCATTTGAAATTTTGATTGGACATTTTGAAGCATAATTACCTGTCTTTCCATAGTTAAAGCATTTGAATGGTAACTTACCTTTGTATTTTCCAGTGCCCTTTTTCCAATCTACTTACCAAATTTTCTTTTAGCTCATCAAAATCATTTGAATCTGACTCATCATTGTTTTATATCTTGCTAGCCTTAAAATATGTTTCTTTTCTTGAATCATCTTGGCTAAACAATCTTAATCCAAAGGTAGTTAAAGTTCCAAACAATTGATCTCTGGTATAATTGTCCACATTTTGAACTTATTCAATAGAATAGTCTTTGGCACTATAATATTTTGGAAATGTTCTTAGTTACCTTCTTTACCACTTCATTTTCCTCTAGCTTTCTACTAAGACAATTGATGGAAGTGACAAATTCATCCACTCTATGCATGTAGCTTGCAATATTCTCATCCTCTGACATCTTTAGGTTTTCAAACTTAGTCTTCAAATTCTACATCTTTGCTTTCTTGACCTTGGCATCTCCTTCATCGATACTTTCCAACTTCTTCCAGATCTTATTAGTAGTTTTGTAGCTCATTACCTTTACTAATTCTAAATCAGAAAGATTGTTCAGAAGAGCACTCCTTGCGTTGCCATTGTTCTCATAGTCTTTAATCTCATCATCATCTTTTGGACCATCAGTAGGTATGGTATATTTCTTTTCAGGTAATTTCCATAAACCATACCCTAATGAGATAGAAAGGTTTCCATCCTGATCTATGAGAAAGAATATTTTTTTCCATCAAACAAGGGAACCTCAATGCCTTTCCTATGTGCCATCCGGATCTACCCCAAGAGGTCAAGATTCTTCAAAGAACCTTTCTTTGATACCAATTGTTAGATGCACATGACAATTGAGAGGGGGGAATCAGTTTAACATTAAAACATTAAACCCTCAATACTATTCCAACCATTATTAGCCTTCAAACTCTTATTATGCATTAGAAGAATGTAAACATATGAGATATTAATGTAAACACATTCAAACACACAAGAACACCAGATTTACATGGAAAACCCAAGTAGGGAAAAACCACAATGAGGATTAGCTCACATATATATGAATAGAAACAATGAATACAACAGGCTCACTTCGCAAAAGGAATTCAAAAAGGCTCATTGCTAGAGGGACTCAATATCTAGAAGAAGGAATAGAGGAAGACTGTTACATAGAGATTCAATATCTCAAGGAAACAAGAGAATTCCACCACTACAACCTTCTACCATCCACAATGTTTGGCTCATTGCCTCTAATAACTTCAAGCTAACTAAAATATAGACACCTTCTACTCACTACATCTAGAAGTCGTAAGCTTTTATGCTCACACTAAAATCACCACACTTAATTATATTCACATCTTGCACTTCTTCACATATTTAATCAATCTTTACCTTGCATTTATATCATCCCCAACTTGAAAAACACCTTCAAGTCAGCAACAAAGAGACATATGTACCTCAAACATGCAAACACAAAATAGGTCAGTGCTAAAAACCTCTACAATGGAAAGAAGTGAATGCAAACCACACAAAGAGCTAATCAAGACGCAAATCTACTTCAACATGCTACATAAGTCTTCCTCAAGCAATGAAGCACATCCACAATTAGCGCTAATATTCCATGTTGACCAAACCTACATTAACGCCCTTAAGCAATTAAGTTCATGCTTCATTAGGTTTGAAAACAACTTGTGGAACACATAACAACATCATACAATATCACTAAATATTTAGCATCATCAAACTCTTATGCAATACTACCTCAACCATCTAAAACAAAAAATGCATTAATCCTGCATATCAAGATACACTACTGCTTGAATTCCAACACAAGAACTGAACTTGTGGAGTGACTAAACACTAGAAATTCCAAAGAAAAGTAGATATAGCCAATATAAGCATGTTCACACACCTACAAGACAAGAAACTTCAATGCAGAGCAATCTCATATCTCCCAGACAACCTTCTTCACTGGAAAACACTCTGTCAAGCACATCTTTCACTACCGCATGATCAAGAACCTAAAAATTTGGATATAACACATATGAGCACCTCTAATCATCACATCCAAACTGCACAAGCATACCTTCACCCATGAAGAAATGTGAAGCACAACATTGAACACAACTCTGTCATATTGCACACTCTTTTATTCAAATTTTCTCAAAAGCACTTGGAAACCAAGTGAACCATTTGCATCAACAACACCAAAAACACCTTCTTAGCATCCTCAAACACTTCTCATCATGACTATAGTAGAGGTTGACATCAATCCATGATACCAAACTATAACATATCTAACATTATCAACAATCTCCAATAATTCCAATTAGCATCAATGACAACATCAAAAGCTTCCAACATTTTCCTCTATCACATGTTCGTTATTAAAACTTCTCATCCTCTTATTCATATATCATATCCTTTAGATGGTCCCCTTTTAGAAATCCTCATTCTCATAACCTCTCCTCTTTGATAACTCATTTACATTTGTGGTATTGCTACCTATCCTAGCAATGTCACACACCTTTAGAGTCAATGCATACCATACGTCCCCAATGCACATAATAGCATTGTTGTAAAACTATTCTTCACCTATCCTTAGAAATACCAACTTATGCTTTTTCTCATCCTTCTATATCACATACATGTTAGCTCTCTGATCACACACAACCTCCCTATCAAATTGCCACAATCTTCCCATCAAAAGATGGAGCACATCCATTAGTACAATTTCACACAACAACTCATCATGGTACACTCCTATGTTCAACCTCACCCAACACTATTCCTCCACCAAAATATGGTCTCCTTTTTGCAACCAACCTATCTAATATGTGCATGGATGTTTCATACTTCTCAACCCCAACTTGTCAACCATTTCTATAGACACCAATTTTTTTGTGTAACTACTATTCACCACCACCTCATACCATTTACCACGTCTTACATCTAGTCTTGAACAAACTCTTTCTTTGTGTCAGCTCATCCCTCTTATTATACCTAAAACCTTTCTATTAAACCAATGAATCATACATTTAGGATCCCTCTCTAAAGTGGGTGACCTCTCATATCTAAATGTAACTCTTGTGTTGTCATCTACTCCCTTCCTCAGCACTCAAACATGATTTATCCTTCACCAAGCTTGAAATAGATTTCCCTAATAGATTTATATCTTCTCCTCTCATATCCTCCTCTATCTTATAGAGTATTCCCTTCACACTCCCCTTGAGCTCATTTATAGTGAGTATCTTGTAATCTTTCATCATTTTCATAACCCTATCATCCTCTCTACCTTTATAGTAGCTGATACAGTCATCTTCCCTATTGTCATGATAGTCCCTATCACTTCTTTCTCTCTATGATGGGAACTTCAACATTATCTTTTGCTACGATACTAGTTACCTCTCTCTTTACCTCTTGGGGTTGTGCCCCTATTACCAAATCCCAGTATGATTCTATGGTTCCTCCTCTTCCTCGCTATTGGTTCCACTTTTCTTGTTTCTTTTATTTCTATTTCTTCTTTGCCATGAGAGATAACATGAAGGCCTCCTCAACTATTTGGATATTTCACATATCTAACTTCCCTTGGATGGATTCCCTCTGTCCATTCACATACTTGGCCACTTTCCTCACTCCTTCCTCATGATGTCCTAACCTAATTGTCATCCTATAGTATTCTTCAGTGCACTCCTTCACAATTATATCTCCCTACCACAAATTATGTAGCTCCTTCAACAATTCTAATTAGGAATTTACTAAAATAAACTTAGATTTCATATTTTCCTCCATCTAGTCCACATTTCAATTTGCAATGCTTCCATTTTCTATTCCACTCTATCTAGGTTTCCTTCCACCAAAATGATACATGAACTTTTAACTTGGTCAAGTGGAAAATTTCACTCTATTTGGGTCTGCAATGTCCTTATACTCAAAATGCTCCTCTAGATTAGTCATCCAGTCAATCAGCTAGTTGAGAACCAAGTTCACAAAATTGTTTAGAATATCCACTCTGGTGCTCTTAATATTTTTTTATGGGTTGCAACATCCTTTCCTCCTTGTCCTCTTCACTTCCACTTGATTCCATAAGATCTGTTTCCCATTCCTCATCACTTTCCTTAACCCTATGGTAAGGTTTCTTCATGTGTTCCTACTCTAGTACATCCATCTAGTTCTACATCACCTTTACCATCTCATATGAGTCTCCTCCATTCTACCTACAATATTGATCATACCTTTCCTTCTCCTCAATGGCATATTAAGGTTAGTGTTTATACATAATTACCTTCATGTAAACTACCTCAAAGCCGATGCTTTATCTATAGACCTTGTGGATTGCCACTATGATTAGTGGAAATCAAAACAAAAGTAAAAACATGAAGCAAATGCAAAAAACAAGTAATATACCTTCAATATGACCCACAAAACCAAGATAAGGTGGAGAGTGTTGTACCCAAACACTCTAGCTGTACCCAAGATGCTCAAATGAAATGTGAAGTGCTCTCAATCAATGCAAATCACTAAGTATGATTAGCTTAAGAGGAGAGATTTTGGCATGATAACTTTGCTCAGTTTGTGGATGATAAAACGTCTTGGGAGAGGCTCTATTTATAGATTTTTTGGAGAGATTTTTATCCAAGGGTGGAGGTTCATTTGAGAGATCAATGGTTGAGGATGAAGGTGATGTGGAGGGCCTAGATTCAATCTCCAAAAATGGAGGGTTATGAATAAAGATGAATTTTAAATTCATCTTGGGAAGGGGGAGGATTAATGAGGTTGGGTGAGATGGATTAGATATGAATTAAAAATTCATATGGGGAAGAAAGGAGGATTAGAAATGAATTAAAAATTCATTTTGGGAAGGGTGGAAATAAATGAGTTATGACATGTGTAAGGGGGTGTAAGACATATTAAATGAGATGTGTATAAGAAATTGGTTTATGTGGCATGTTTATCAATTTTTTATTTGTGGGATGTCAGGAGTGTTAAGTGAGGTTTGACCACCTTAATTAGGGTAATTAGTGTAATTAATATGGCTGGAAAAAAAATAGGGAATGGGTTAGTCAAGGGTTAGGACAATTAAATATGGTTTTATATAATTAACCCTAGGTCTATGGTCATGTAGGTTAGGTTAGGAAATTAAATAATTGATATTTAATTAACTAGGGTATGGATAGGGTAATTAGTAGGATAAATTAATCAAATAAACATTATTTATTTAATTAATTGGGTTTAGGGAAAGGGAAAATTAACAAAATAAAGATTTGCACATTTATTTAATTAATTGGTAATGCTAGACTATTGAATTAATCAAATTAACTTAATTTTAGAGGATGAAATGATGGGAAACCATGTGTTGGGAAGGATAATTAATTAAAGAAAAAATTAATTAATTGTTTGGAAGGGGAATTGGTGTGTTTAGTGATGTCAGAGGCTGATTAGATGGTGAAGATATTTTGAGGTGTCTACATTTGCCCCTCTTTGATGTGGTGTCATGACCTAGCAGGGAAGTAGCATCAAGTCAAATAAAAATATGCCCCAGTTTCTAGGAAGGAATGAAATGAGTGAGGGATGCCCCCTCAAGAGGTAGGGTGAAAAAATAAAAAAAATTCAAGTGATCTCTCGAAAGGAGGAAGTGACGGTGAAAAATGGATAGAGGATAGAAAACTAGGTTGATGGGAAGAAGAAAGGGTGAAAAAAGTTATGATCTGCACCTTGAGGAGGAAAAAGTGTGCTATAGGTTGACATGGCCACCTATAAATAGGAGTAGGCCCTAAAGTGCCACATTTGCACTCTTTGAGCCACCTAGACAAAGGAGAAGGAGAGAATGGTGAACCCTAACCCACTCTTCCTGCAATTTGGGCACCTAGCAGAGAAAGTCTGAGCCTATGGGAGATCTCCATAGGTTGGCACCTAGGAAGGCCATTGTTCTCATCTTCGTACATTTTTTCAATTTTTGTAAATTTTGGCAGGAAATTAGGGTTTTCAGGTCTAGCGCCATTCGGGGAGGGTTTGGCACCTTTCTAGGGCAGAGCGGCACCATCCTCTAGATCGGTACCATCTATAAACTAGACAAATGGGTGGAAGTGGTGCCAAAACCTAGGGTTTTGGAGGGAACGCAGCACCATCCTATGGATGGATGCCCTTGGATGACATGGCACAATCCTATGGATGGGTGCCTTTTGAGAAAGCAGCACCATCCCATTGGGTGGCACGAAAAGGGGGGAGGAGTAACACCATCCCATTGGGTGGTGCAAAAGGGGGCGAGGAGTGGCGCCAAGTTCTAAAGTGGCACAAAATAAGAGGATAGCGGCGCCATGCTCTGTTGTAGCACCATGTGGGGTGAGGACATTGCCATTTTACAAAATGGCACCAAAGGGATAATTAGTGGTGCCAAAACTTATTTGGGCATAAAATAAAGAAATATGAGTGGGAAAGGTTGATTTAGGTAAGAATGCAAGTATTTTAACAAACATTGATGGCTATAGGTGACTGAGTCTTTCATTGTGGGTTCCTGGGAGTGATGTGTTCCTTCAGTGATGGAGTTGTTAGTAGGATTTGACAGAGCTATAGAGGAAAAACTATTGAGGTTGGGTTTAGCAACCATCATGCATATACCCATCTTGCAAGCACATAGGGCATTTATGATGGTGATTATAGAGTGGTGGTGGTTGGAGACATCCTCCTTTCATCTACCGAAAGGAGAGATTATGATCACACTTGAGGATGTCTGGCGCATCCTCAAGTTACCAATTGATGGTGAGCCAGTGGTCTATCATGTGAGGAGGGGATGGGTGGTATTACACAGAGCATTTACCCCAGGTGTACCCATTTTGTTAGAGGATGAGCGAGAGATGAGCTATGATGATACATTAGCGGTAGGTGCAAATCAGTTTACCCTTTTTCTTTGTGCCCTAATTAGAGGTGTGATGCCTAATCGGGGGCGCGATGTTTTTTAGTTAGATGGGGAGAGATGATTGAGGGGATGGTATAGGATGAGACTGTCTATGCCTGGGGATCGTGCATGTTAGCACAGATATACCATGAGATGCACATGATAGTTTATCTCTATGATTCAGCATTATCAACAGGGGTTACGCTTTTGCATGTGTAGGCCTTTGAGCACATTGATATCACGAGGTCACGAGGAGGATACTATCAATGGCCCTTTGAGGATTATGTGTTTCTATATTGGCAACCTGTAGAGTATTCTCATTCTAGATAGCTATGGTATTGGAGATGAGTTCTTGATGACTTGATTCATGTTACCTGGTGGCCGTATAAATGGATGTGAGCCATGGCCCAATGATGAAGTCCATATGCCTTTTACATTTTAGCTGCAGTATCTGACAGGTTGGGTTGTCCACATTATCGACATTTATTTGCCATCTAGAGTTATGTGGCAGTTTAGGATGCAACATGATATCCCTCAGCATATTGCAGTGTTTGCCTAGATAGGGCAGGATGTTAGATGCCCACTGGCCATAAACCCATGAGTTATGAGAGAAGATCTTGCAGAATTACAGCTAGTATAGTAGGATTGGATGAGTGATACTATGGATGTGGGGACCACAACCGCATATGACTAGTGGTGGCAGACATGGCAACTAACTTTGATGATAGATCTAACTAAGGAGCCTAATATGATAGTGGAGCCAAGGGAGGAGGGGGACATAGTGGAGGAGGAGATCCTGATGGAGGAGGTTGAGGTTGATGATGATGATCCAATTGGGGTTTTAGATATAGCAGCATCTAGCAAGTGGAGGTTGGGAGGGGGCGAGGTAGGAGGAGAGTCAGACGCAGGAAAGTGGTGATCCCACCATTAGTGGTGCCACCACAAGTCGAGTAGCAGTGAGAGGGGCAGGTTGAGGGGCCTACTCATGATGGAGAGCAACAACAATAGGTTTAGCTAGGGGAGGTACTGAGATAGAGGGAACCTCATTAGAGGGCATCAGGATGACAGAGACAGAAGATAGATAGGAAGCTTATGTCCCCTCCATAAGTACCTCCACATCAGGAGAGACAGGTAGCCCTCACAACATAACACACCTGGGTTGGAGGTGAGGGGGCAGTCATTGCAGTAGCATATTCCCCAGGTTGCTATGGGATTTATAGGGGTCGGATGGACATAGGTAGGCAGCCTAGGGGCAGAGGCAGGTTCATCTTTGAGAGAGTGTTCATCTTTTTGGTAACCCCAGGGTGAGGATGAGGAGGAGATACAGACCCTACAGGCACATGTTATAAGCTTATAGGAGACTGTGGGGAGATGATAGCATGAGGTGAGTGTGCTATAGGCACAACTAGGTCAGGCTCAAGCTTAGGTGGTCACATTGAATGAAGAGCAGGATTTGGAGAGAGCCTAGCGACATGCAGAAAAGGTGAGGGCTTAGCAAGTAGAGGGGTAGGTAGTGAGTTTACTAGGGGTTGTGGCTAACACAGGGATGGATCCAATACTTTCATAGACGCAGAGTCAAATTACCCAGTTTTAGGGATAGCTTGCATGGGCACAACATTAGCTCCTAGAAGAGGGTGTTGGCAAGAGACACTGCTACGCATAACAGGTGTTGTCATTGATGGCAACTAAGACTATTCCACACATTTGCATAACAAAACTTTCTCATATCGGAAGTCAAAACAAGAATTTATCTAAGTCCAGGTTGCTAGAAATAGGGCATGTGACAAGGTCTGGTATCTTGGTCCAGATCTCTCTGGTGGTAAATCATAGTGTGCTAGGGATCTAAGGGAGTCTTAAGGATTGTTAGGACAATCTAAATCTAGAAATTTATCCTCTGGTGGTGAAAGATTCAAATTTATTAGCATTTGAGTATCAGGTTCCAGTTTGCCAATGCAGACAAAAGAAGAACAGGTCAACTTTGTAATTGATCTTGGTTCTAAATATATGAAAGTTGCTTGTTGGGCAATTTGTGATGATTAAAAATAGTGGCTAACATGATTGATAATTTGTGAATACAAGTTTTTGGTTTGTGTTACAAATTATACATGGATTTGGATGACAGAGCAGAGTTCTTAATAAAAGTTCTAAGTATTCTTGAAGCCGACTGGAAAATTATTGAAATTCATGATGCGGATATATATAGCTAATGGATTCAAGTGATTTATGTGTGGTAGAGGTGTGACAATGGAATAATTGCAAATAAAGGTAGAGATAAGTGTGAAGGTGGAGATCTAAGCTCAAATTATGACAAAAGAGTGAAATAGGGCAGAACAAAAGATGAAGTGTATCAAGTCAATATTCTGTGCTTAACCAAAACTGAAGCTTTGCATTGGTAGATGCTAGTTATCAGTTCAAACACATTGTAATCTTCTTTCTGTAGGCAATGAGCCTGAATGCATGTGCATTACCCTTTTGTAATACTTTTAACTAAGTATAATCTTTGTGGGTTAACCCCCACTGTGGTTTTTCCCTTAACTAGGTTTCGATGTAAAAAAACTTGGTGTCAAGTGTAATTCAATTTCTTTTGCTCATATGTTGTTGATTCATGCTTTAATGTTTTCATCATTTATCTGGTTTAAAAAAAAGGAAAGAATTAATTGCTGCAAGTATAAAGGTTTTAAGACAACTGATTCACCCCCTCTCAGTTGTTTGCCCTATTTCCAACAATTGGTATCAAAGCAAGGTTCCTTGAAAGAAGCCTAACACCTTGAGGAAGATCTGGGAAGGAGTTTCAATGGGTTCACTCAGAGAATAACTTTAATTGGCTTTAGAAGATCTTGATTAGTCCAAAGCAAAAATAGATGATCTGAAAGTGAACCTCAAGGATGCCGATGATTGCATTGGCTTGCTAAAAGATAAACTAAAGAAATCAATGGAAAAAAGGAAAGAACTACTTCATCAGCTAGGTTATCTTACTAAAGAAAATGGCATGAATGAGGCTTTGGAAGAAAAGACAAAGGAATGTGAGATGCTGACAAAAGAAGTTTCTATTCTAAAACATGAGATGGAATCTAGGGTAATGAGGCTAACAAAAAAAATTGAGCAAAGGAAGAAGACTGAAGATGACCTAAATCAAATGCTTAAAGAAAGAACTAAAGAATGTTGTAGATTGGATAGAATGGCTGGCCATCTAGAGTTTGATCTACAAGAAAGCACAGATAATGAGAGAGAACTTGAAAGACAAATTGTCATTCTTAGACATGACCTAGAAGTTGCAAAATGAATACAAGGAGAAGTTCAAGATAAGATCAGCTAAATGTGAAGCAATACTTGAGTGTCAGAATAAGGCTAATGATAAGCATGATCTTGGGTATGAGAAAGGTTAAAGCTCCACATCTAGAAAAAGAAATTCTCAATCAAGGAATGGGAGAAACAGACCTAGAAGACCTCTTGTAAAACAACCTAATGCTCAAAGGTATCCATCCTTTAATGGAAATTGTTTCAACTGCAATAAATTTGGTCATAAATCTACTTGGTGTAGAACTAAAGTAAATCAAAGTGGTCCATCCTTCTCTGGTCAATGCTTCAAGTGTAAGAGGTATGGTCATAGATCCAATGAGTGCAGAAGTATGATAATAAATAACTCTAATAATAGAGGAAATGGAAATTCTTTCAATATCTACTACTTTTCTTGAAATGGATTTGGACACATGGCCAATCAGTGTAGATTAAGACTAAATCAAGTAAATAAGAAAAGAAATGGTGTATGCTTTAATTGCAATAGATATGGTCATATTGCAAGTTTCTGCAAAAGTTGGAACAATGATGGAAAAAGTCTGGTAAACAGAGATCAGAAATAAGACAAAGGAAAGGGCAAAGTGGATGCGAATGAGATTCAGAGTGAAATGAACAAAATTTGGGTAAAGAAAAATGTAATGAACAATGGTGATGGAACTGCAATGGAATCAGGTGTTGATAATCCTTCTGGTAATTAAACAAGAAGCTTTGGCTCAGGGGGAGCTGCAATAAAATCTAATTCCCCCAGCCGGTAAGTGGGTGCCTGATTTTGGCACAATAAGAGATAACAATTTGGATTATTATACATCATTTGAAATGATTTCTGGAAGATAAAAAGTGGATATGTCAATTTACAATGTAATTGAAGATCGATTATATCCAGAAATAGTATAACCGGATGTGTTAGGGAAGATCATTTATTACAAAGGCAAATTAGGTTTTATGGAGCATAAAAGGGTCATTCATTCTTCATTTGAATCACTTTACATTCGAAGATAGCAAGAAAAAGAGTGTCTAAGCTAAGATTTCAAGGATTTGAAGTGCGACCGACAAATTCATTTGCTAACCCTAACTCCGTGGAAGAAAAAGTTATTTATCTGCGAAGCCTTGAATTTGTAATCTATTTCAATGCTCACTCCTCTTGTTGTTGATATTACTAAAAGGCCTCGGCCAAACTTTAAGAAGCAATGATACAAATAAGTCAAAATTGAACCTTTAGGAGCATTTTCTGGTGTCCCATATGGAGTTCTGCATGTTGAGGATATTAGGGAATACATCCACTGTAGCATTGATGAATTTGGAAACCTAAAACTCTTGGATTTGTTTAACAACTACCTAAGGGATGATAGGTATAAATTGAAACTAGAATTCAAAGCCCTAGAAAGCAAACATTTTTTGCAAGTCATTAAATTTCTGACATTTGATGAGAATGAGTGGGTTCGATATATCTTGAGCTAAATACATGATGAGTTCATATGGCTATTGAAACAATTCAAGATTACAAAGGATGTTATCAAGATTGTAATTGGGTTAAATTCAACTAGTGGATTACCCATGCTGAAAGTCATGAAAAACCAGATAGTGACTGATGCTACTAGTGCCAAGTTTGACAAAAGGCCAATGATCATCAATGATATTATAGAAACAGATGTTAAGTTTACCTCTATGGTGATTGGCTACAATATTTACCACTCCAGCAACAAGAATTCTGTCTCTAGAACTGCCATATATGCATCGTATCAAATGTTGAAAGAAAATGCAGATTATGACCTATGTGAGCTGTTGCAGAACCAACTGATTGAAAATTTGAGCAAAATAAAAAAGGATAAGAAAACACCTTTAAATATGGTTCCCTAATTATATGTTTGTTCTTCTATTTTATGAATGAAGTGCCTGGAGTACAACGTGTGCACTGGACAAATGACAGGTCAGTTTCATGGAAAATAAGAGATCATCTACTCAGCATTGGAGACTCAAGTGCACAGAAGACTGCAATCTAGGGATACTTTAAAAATTTTCAAAATATGATGCATTCTAGGGAAATAATCCCTATGTCAGTAGTTGAGAAGTACAGGGATGAAATATACTTTATGGTAGACACAAATTAGTGCCTAATGGAGCCTATAGAACCCAGAATTGTATGGATTATGCCTATGGGCTATGAGGTTGATGAGAAGATCTTGGACATGTATGCTCAACATCTTCTGAGCAAATCAAAAGACACCTCTGTTGAAAGGTTTGGAATGCATAAGGAGCTATGTCTAAAATTGCATGTTGAACTTAGGCAACCAGAGATCAAGAGAAAAGTTCAGAGGCAAGTTGAAAGGTATGCTAAGAGCATTAGCCTAACCAAGGAAGCAGTGAAGCAAAATAGAGAAAGAATTGAAAAGGTTGAAAAGGAGAAATAGGATAAGAAACAAGAAGATGCTCTGGTGGAATCAATCCCCACTTCAAGAACTACTAGAAGCTCTATTGTTGCCCCACTATTCCCATTAAACCTACAAAACTAGAAGACAAATTATCCGATAAGGAAAATAAAAGAACAAAAGTAATGGCAAAAAGGCCATATGGAAGTTTGGAAGAAAAGGATGAAGAGAAGACAAATACAAATGATGAACTTAAGGAGCTAAATTCCATAGGTGCTAAAGCTATTAAAGTATTAGAAGAGAAGATTTTTAGAAGCAAGAAGACAATAAAGAGACAAAAATCAGAAGCTGATGCTGAGAAGAAAATTCCCTCTATGAAATGCATTGTCAAGAGAATCACTGTTGAAGGGAACTTAAAACCATTAACTAAATTCTATGTTCTCTACAATAATGTTTACAAAAGACTCTTGGAAGAAGCTACTATCAGGCACTTAAATGTGTTCAATCAAGCACTGGTATAAATTTTGTCAGAAGTTCCAAAAGTTTTGAGGGATATATTGGAAATTAGGAAAGAAGCTACCAAGGCAAAAGATATGGAATTGAGAGAACATGTACTGACCACTCTATGTCCAGGAATCTCCAACAAAGAAGTAGACAAAATCTTCAAAGAGGTCAAAAATGAATTCAGGAGTAAAACAAGAATGAATAAACTAATGATTGGAGAGATAGATGAAATAGTTCAAGAAACTGAACAATTTTTGAGAAAAGCTTTGGACAAAAAGAAGTTCTTTGTTGTGTGAGATGAGCCTGCTGATGACACACCAGTCCTAGATGAAGAAGAGTAGTAGAAGGATGAGTAAAAATGGAATAGATGACTCCTCTATTCTGGAAGTGGAGAAATTAAACAAGGAAGATATAGAGATGGTGGATAAAACTGATGATTCAAGATATACTCTAACTCCTCCTGATCAATCTAGAAAAGAAGACAATGATGAGAATACTACTGCTATACAAGATCCTCCAAAATAGATTTCGAATTGTGAGGACAAAGGAAAGAATCCCCCTGCAGATGACATAGAGAAAGGTGAAGCAGAGAAAGAAGAAGAAGTCAAAGGTAAGGATGATAAAGCAGAAGAAGATGGTGCAAATGTTGATGCACCCAAACAAAATATTCCTATCACTGAGAAAACCCAAGGAAAGGAAAGTGGTCTAGAAATTGTAGCAAGAGACACTGTAGATGTAGTAAAGAGTTTTATGAGTAAAGAGATGCTAGAGTTTGATGAACCAAAACTGATTCAAGGACCACTCAACTATATACTTTCTCTCCGGTCTAATTGATGAAGATAGCATCTTTCACACAAACCAAGGTAAGAGAAAAGGTATTGAAATCACAAATAGAGGACAATGAGTAGCTAGACCTTGCATCTAGTATATTGGAGAAGATAATGCCAACATTCTAGAAAAATCCATCTGATTCTCCCTCCGGAAATCTGAAGAGCCTTGTAAAATTTGTAAGTACACACATTTAGTACTTTGAAAAATCTGTAGAAGTTAAAGTTAACAATGAATTTAATAACAAAAGATTTGATGCACTTAAAGGCATGATTGGGTTAGATAGATTGGTGCTAGATAACAGTATAAAGAGTATTCAAAATGCTCTTTCAGAAGGAGGCAATATATAAGTTTTGCATATCTACTCCTAAAGTCAAAAAGGATATAGAAGATAAAATAAAGGACTCCAAACAAAAATTGTCATGTCCCAAGCTTTTGATTCGTTGATAGTATTAGTGGCAAGTAAGGAATGTCAAGCAATCAGCCTAATGGAAGAAATAAAGAAGTTGACAAGAGAAAAGGAGAACATTGAAGCAAGAATGGGTGAGGTTCATGGATTGATCTCCCCTAAGTTAGAATCAATATTCAATGTTGTGACAGAAGCCCAAACTACTGCAAAAATAGGTGATCCCATTAACCTCCAGAAGACTAAAGTACAAGCATTTTTTTCTCAATGGCCACATTTCAACTCTAAATAATATGAAGAAGAGTTGGGATACAGAGTTGACCCTACTAAAGAATATTTTTGGAGATATACTTAAGTATATGTAAATACAACTTAAGGATTGGTTGTACATATGCGGCATTGTATACAAAATTTTTGAGTAAATTTTGGTTTGCGGATTCCATCATTTGCCATTGATGTTAAAGGGGGAGTGAAGAGCAGTGAAAAATGAGAAATCTAGCAAAGGGGGAGCTTTGGAAATAGTGGAGAGCACAAGTGTATAGAGTAAGGGGGAGTAGCTCTGATACTTAGTTATTTTTCACTAAGTATTTCCATCAATGCCAAAGGGGGAGATTGTTTGCAAGACACACTACTACGCATAACAAGTGTTGTCATTGATGGAAACTAAGACTATTCCACACATTCGTATAACATAACTTGCTCATACCATAAGTCAAAACAAGAATTTATCAAAGTCTAGGTTGCCAGAAATAGGGCATGTGATAGGGTCCGGTATCTTGGTCCAAATCTCTCATGTGGTAAATCATAGTGTGATGTGGATCTGAGGGAGTCTTAAGGATTGTCAGGACAATCTAAATCTAGAATTTTAACCTCTGGTGATGAAGGATTCAAAAGTTATTAGCATCTAAGTATCGGGTTCCAATTTGCCAATGCAGGCAAAAGAAGAATAGGCTGACTTTGTAATTGATCTTGGTTCTAGATATATGAAAGTTGCTTGTTGGGAAATTTGTGATGATCAGCGATAGTGGTCAACATGATTGATGATTTATGAATACAAGTTTTTGGTCCGCATTACAAATTGTACATGGATTTGGCCCATAGAGCAGAGTCCTCAATAAAAGTTCTAAGTGTTCATGAAGCTGACTAGAAAATTATTGAAATTCATGATGCGGATATATATAGCCAGTGGATTCAAGTGATTTATGTGTGGTAGAGGTACAACAATGGAATAATTGTAAATAAAGGCAGAGATAAGTGTGAAGGTGGAGATCTAAGCTCAGATTATGACAAAAGAGTGAAACAGGGTAGAACAAAAGATGAAGTGTATCAAGTCAGTATTCTATGCTTAACTAGAACTGAATCTTTACATTGGTAGATGGTAATTATCAGTTCAAACACATTGTAATCTTCTTTCTGTAGGTAGTGAGCCTTTCTTTGAGCAGTGAGCTCTGGGCAGTGAGCCCAAATACATGTGCATTCCCCTTTTGTAATACTTTTAATAGAGTATAATCTTTGTGGGTTAACCCCCATCATGCTTTTTCCCTTAATTGAGTTTCCACTTCAAAAATCTTGGTGCCAAGTGTAATTCATTTTCTTGTACTCATATGTTCTTGATTCATGCTTTAATGTTTTCATCATTTATCTAGTTTGAATAAAAGGGAATAATTAATTGCTGCAAGTATAAAGGTTTTAATACAACTTATTCACCCCCTAGTTATATGCCCTATTTCCAATAGAGGGTAGATGGGCCAAGTACTACTATGGAGCATATTATTCTGTAGTACACGAGGGTTAGCATATGCCTAGCTACAACTAGCACAATGGATCTAGGATGTTGGGGTCCCATAGATCCAAGCAGTCCATTCAGTCAGTACAGCAGCCTCTGGGTCCCCTACCATAGGTACCTTAACAGCCACCATAGTCACCACAACAGCAGCAGTAGCGACAACCTGGATCTCCCACCGAGTCAGGCAAGGGATCATCAGCCCAGGGCTAACATATATTGATTTACATTTTTGAGCCCTTTGAGGCATTTCGTATCATGACTTGTATTATTTTGAGCGATGTATGAATAATATATATACATATACATATACACATACACATACACACACACATACACATACACATACATGTACACGTACACGTACATGTACACATACACATACACATACACATACACATATTTGTGTATGTGTGTGGATGGTTATGCATTCATGATGTGTTATGGATTATGTTAATGTATGCACCTATGATTTATGACATGTGGCGGATATACAGATGATGCAAATCCGCCACAGATGATGCAAATGCTGGTATGATGTTATGGTTTATGTATGATGATGTCATGGATGTTTTTATTTATGTTGCATTATGTGATGCTATGAACATTGATGGTTCTTAGCGGGCTTGCTAGCAAGCTCTTATTAATGGTAATTCAATTTAGATATTAATTGTTGTAAGGATTTTCTGATGTTGTTAATATTTGTTGTGATATTGTTGTCTTATGGATGGATGTTTTATTATGATCTCATGATTTGTGTAGATGGTACTTGACAAGATGTATCCCTCATGTCTTCATTATCAGGCTATGAGTTGATTTTATTTCATGGATGAATGATGTTGTGAATGTGATGCTTATGATGATGATGGATTGTGCATGTTATATGATGATGTTATGTTTTGCCTATATTATGTATACATGTTTTGATTATGGATTATGATGTGGATGTGGACTGCAAATAAATGTTTAGATTAATAAACATTTATTATGGATGCAAAATGTAATGGAATGGAAATATATGCTCAACTTAATAAACATATATTATGTATGCAAATGAATGAAAATGCAATGATTTAGGTGACTATGATAATGCATCTAATAACCTAATGTAGTGATTTATTAAGTGATCAACTCATGACACATGTGATATTATTTTTCAACCATGGGAGATGGGGCTTGGTGGTAGGGGGATAGGTAGTGAAGGGGAATGGTTTATGGGTTGGTAATGGTTAGGTTAGGGAGGGGAATGGGATGGAGGAAGAGGTAGTTGCTAGGTCATGATATACCATGTCATTAAGGGGAGGGGATGTACTAGGTTGGTTAAAATAGGTGGAGGGTAGGTGAGAAGGGGGGGTTTAGTTTAGAAGATTGGGGGATGGATGGATAGATGAAGGGATTAAAAATCTAGTCCTAGATAATATGGTTGGATAAGTGTTGAAAGATGAATTGAGCTAGCTATAGTATTTGCATTGAACCATTAAGAGCACTTCTAGATTTGTTATAGCAATGTAGGATATATTTCACCAAGGTATGAGATGACCTAGGTGATGACATTTATCCCACAATTGCATAGACTAGACCCACAAACAATAGGTTGATTTCATGCATGCCCAAGGTAATATAACCTTGCCTAGTTGAAGGAAGGGGACTCATAGCCACTAGTATTCATAGTACATATAAGGTATGAATGCCTGTATATGCAAATGGGACACACCATGCTAAAACTGACCGAAGATTCAAGATATGAATACTATTCTTGGAGTAATGAAATCCACCCACAAGCACATCATACAACAAGTAGGAGTGTGAAATGATTGACGACACTTATTAATTATTTCACTGATACAAATAGAAGTGAATTGCATGTCATTTGACAAGCATTATGATAATAGTGCAACTTGTCTAGTGAATGTTGTGTATCATCATACTAGTTGAAAGAAAGATGCTTTCCAGCATTCAAAAGATAAAAAATTAATAATCAAAAGACCATCAAAAATAAACAAATAGCCATTGTGTTCTCTTTCCAAGATAAGTGTTGATAGGATGATGGATTATGTCCATTGTAGGAATGATATATCCTAGGATGTGAATCGATTGGATTTGGTTGGATAATTTCCAAAAGACAGGCAAAAGGACAGTCGGGCCATGTGTGAGGATTATAGTTGGTATGTTGATTGATGATTTTTGCATGGGGTAGTGTTTCAGGTGTATGCTTAGTGTGTGTATCATTTGTTGAATCTAGAAAGCTAGGTAAATAGGGACCATCCAAATAGGTTGGATGGGTGCATCTTATCTACCTGAGTACTAGATACTTCCTTTGTATTCCAGACTACCTATGTACCTTATGTCCATGGGATCAAGGTACTTTCAAGATGTAGGTGAGATGAATATGTAGTTCTAGCAGGATTTGATGATGTGGGAATGATTTGGGATGGAGGTCCTAATTATAGGTGATGATGTGCATGAATTGCAGAGCATATTGTTACGAATCGATACATGGATCATAGGTGATGACGTGTGCTTGATGGTAGAATTCATTTTTTGAGGTTCGGATTTTTAACAGTCTATCAATTTGGTCCCAAAAGACATTGACTCAGGTACTATATCTTTCCTAGATATTTACACATCTGTGTTGTACACTATACAATCAATTTGCTTTTGGGCTTTTCTGGATTTTGTGATGTTTTTGGGATTTTCTAGTTTTTTTATGTTTTTGGATTTTGTGATTTTCTGATGTTTTTGGATTTCCTAGTTTTATGTTGTTTTTGGATTTTCTAGTTTTTTTATGTTTTTGGATTTTCTGGTTTTATGTTGTTTTGGGATTTTCTAATTTTAAGTTGTTTAGGAGAAGCTTACAAGGATCCTTCTTCCATGGACTAGCCTTGCGTGGGATGATGCAAGGTGGGTGATTGATGTTTCATAACTCCAAGCTGTGGAAGGTGTTTGATGTGGAGTGTTGTGATGGAGATAGAGCTTAACAGATGGTCAAACCAGACACTACACATGGTGCCTGAAACATTTTTTCACCATGGTACTTATCCAAGGCGTCACTGAAGTGATTTTCACCATTGGACGACTTTATTACACTCAGGTTTTTATTGATTTTTGGATTTTTTTGTATTTTTGCCTTGGGATACTTGATAAGTTATGCATAGAATCTTTTTAGGTGTAGAATATTCATGGGCTCATCCAGAGATTGCCCCTCTGGTGTTGCAAGCTAATATGGTCCTGATCCATAGCTAGTGGTGATGACTTAAGGTCCCAACCAATTGGGTTCAAATTTTCCTTTCTTAGGGCATTCCTATAGATTCTTCCATTTTTCCATGAGGAGAAGGTCACCTACTTCAAATTTGTGGTTCTTGATTTTCTTGTTGTAGCTTCTTCATAGGTGATTTTGGTAGGCCTACAGATGGTTGAGTGCATCCAAGTGTTTCTCATCCAATAGTTCTAGCTCATGCAACCTTGCAACCTAGTACTCTTTATCAGTGATTATGCTCTATAGGGATACTCTGAGTGATGGGAGTTTGATCTCAATAGGTAAGATGGCTTCAGATCTGAATACTAGGGTGTATCAGGTGGTTCTTGTAGGTGTACATATACTCATGCGGTAGGCCCATAGGAAAGGAATGAGTTGGAGCTCCCAATCATGGCCAACTTCATTAATTGTTTTCTTCAAAATATGTAAGATGGTTTTGTTTGAAGCTTTAGCCTAACCATTACCTTGGGGGTAGTATGGAGTAGAGAAATGGTGTTGGATTTGGAATTTCTCACATAGGGTTTGGACTTCCTAGTTTTTGAATGCTTTCCCATTATCTGTGATAATGGAATGAAGGATGCCATATCAGCATATTATGTGGTGAACAATGAACTTGGATAATTGGATTCTGGTGGTAAAAGTGAGTGGAGTTGCTTCAACCCACTTGGTGAAGTATTCAGTGGCAGTGATGATGAACTTATGACCATTAGATGATGGTGGGTTAATATTTCCTATGAGGTCGAGTCCCCATTGTGAGAAGGGAAATGGAGTTGTTATCAGCTACAATTTTTGTGATGGTGCATGGATGAGGTCCCCATGCTGTTAACAGGACAGACACTTTTTCATGAATTGGTAGGTATCTTGCTCCATAGTTGGCTAATAGTACCCCATTCTCAAGATTTTCTTAGCTAAGGTAGGTCCACTAGAATGTACCCCACAAATGTCTTCGTGTACCTCTTGTAAGGCCACTTCAGCTAAGGTATCTCTTATAAGAGTGAAGTGAGAGGCTCAGCGGATGAAGCTTTTTCATTGCTAGGATGAAAGATTGGGGGGTATGATGTTGTCGTGGAGGCACATGTGTGTTCCTTGATACCAAGGGGATAAGGGATCAATAATTTGACACACCAGTTTTGATTGGGGAACATCATACACTAGTATAGGAAGTTATTCGATTAGGAACTCGTAATTCTTTCTATCTTTCTTCATGTCTACTAGTGATCCATTGTTGGCCATGGCATCTGCAGATTTGTTGTTTAACCTTAGGATTTGTTCAAAGTAGATGTCATGAAAGTAGTGATTGAAATCATCCACCATTCTTTTGTAAGGCAAGAGCTTATCATCCTTAGTTTTGTATTCATTGTTCACCTATCAGATGACCAATTGGGAATCTCCATAGACCATGAGTTTCTCAATCCTCCATCGAATTGTCATGTAGAGACCTGTGATAAGAGCTTCATACTCTACTACATTGTTTGTGCATGGAAATGTAATCTTATATGACTTAGGGATGGTATCTCCTTGAGGGGTAACAAATAGAATGTCTGGCCTTAAGCCTTGATGCATATAAGATCCATCAAAATACATCTTCCATGGTTCTGTTATTAGTGCTACGGTGATGCAGGACCATCCAAAAGAATTCAAGATAGTTGAGACAGTTGATAGTGAGTTGTAGAATATTGAGAGAGTGATCTAGGGAGATATCACATTGTACCATATTTGAGAATTAGAGGCTATAGAGCTAGAGTTAGCATCTAGACATAGTCAGCCACAACATATCAAGAATTTAGGTCATTTGGCTTTGATTCTAGAAAGATATCACTATTGGAAAATTGACTATTGTTGCACATTTGACATAGCAGAGCCAATAGTGTTCAGTAAAGTATAATCAGCTTGCAGAGCAAATTTGTGACTTACAGAGCCTAAAGGAACATTATGCAATGTAGTATAGGACTTGGCCAACCTTCATGGAGATCTGTGTGAAGTTCTATGTACCTGCAGAGCAATGCCTTATGTTTAGGCCTGACCTATTATGTGTACATGTTACTTTAACTAACCTCTGCCTTTTGGCTGACTTGATAATGTTTAGAAAGCTTGTAGATTATATAAATTAAAGATGGAGGATTGTTTCTAGGCAATGATCTATAGAATGAAGATATGAAGCAAGATCTTAAGTTGTTTTTATATGAATGAGTAGAAAAATAGAGTAGAAGGCAGAGTAGGAAGCAAAATGAGTTGTAGAGTAGAGGATTGAGATGTGGAAGAAAGAAATCATGGAAGAATATTGTTTTATGAATATTATGTAATCCTTGGGCTATGGCCTAGCCTCTGTAAAGCCCTTAAGGCATGTGTAATGTGTTTTGAAATCATAATATAATAAGAATGAGCTTTGAAGGCTAGGTTTTTCCCTGTTAGGGTTTTCCCATGATACATCTTGTGTCATATGTTCATGAATATATTTTGTCTTTCTATTGATTACCTGTAAGTTTCCGTTACATATATGTATGATCATAATGTTAACTGTTGAAGGCTGTAAGGTTGGACAATCCCTCACTGGACCCTCCTACCTTGACCACATCAAGTGGTATCAGAGTTGGTTTCAAATCTATTGGGCTGGTTGTGAATCTATTAGAAGGTGGTGAATTTGTTGGGAAGAAGTGTGAAACCCTAAAGTATACAAAAATTATCACAGAAGAAAGATCAATGAAAGGAATATTCTTGTAGGCTTTTCAAATTAAGTTTATTTGATTTGTTTCAATGGGGAAGATTGCAAAGAAGATGGAGAAAGAAAATGAAACCCTAATGTGTGAAAATGATATTTTAGAAGAAGAATTATGTGAAATTAAATGGTGTAATTTAGAGTTGTTAGAAAGGATGAAAGAACTAGGAGGGGATAAGTATGATTCCCTTGAAGAAGAACTGAAATATGTAAAGCAGAGAAATGAAGACCTAGAAGCAGAGCTGAAACTATTTGAAGATGTTGAAAAGAGATTTGTAGAATTGGAAGAAGGTTTCAAGCTGTTTGGGAAGGTGGAAAAGAGGAACAAAGATCTTGAAGAAAGTTTGGAAGAATTAAAAAAGGGGAACAATCTGTAGAAGAATGAAATATCTAACTTGAAGGAATGGGTTAATAAGTTGGAGCAGTCACTAGTAGAATGCATAAAAGAGAATGAAAGTCTGATATCTAAACCTGAACTTTGTGATGTTTCTTGTGATACTAATGATTTGTGTGATGATGTAGAAGTTTCTTTTGATAGTGAGATTGAAGATGATAGTGTAACTAAACTTGTACTTGTTGGTGATGGTATTAGTTTCAAAATCATGCAAAGAATGGGATATGAAGGATAAGGATTGGGAAAGCATCAGCAAGAAATCACAAAACCTATTGAACTAGTGATTAGATCAAGAACTGAAGGGATTGGATATGACAGAGCTAAGGATGTTATGGCAAATTTTAACAAATCAAATCAGGAAATAAGAGATATGTATTGTTCACATTGTAATAGACATGGGCATGAAAAGGAATTGTATTGGGACCTTTACCCTTGTATGTTTTGTGGATTAAGGAATCATTCTGAAAGGATGTGTTGGGATAAAATGAGGAGGAGAAAATCTATGGTAGGTTATATATAGAAGAATTATGGATGGATTGATGGACAAGAATGGGGACATGTCATTGGTATGTTTAGAGAAAGATATAAACTGAAGTATTCATGTGTTGGAAGACCTTATGCAGAGTAGAAAAAGGACAACAATTCAAACTATAGAGGGAGAAGTGACAGGAGTCATCACAATGAAAGATACCATAAGAATGAAAGAAGATTTGTTAGAAGAGTTTCGAGAAGAAAAGAATCAAGCAAGGAAAGTCATCAAGAACCTATTACCAAAGAAGCTAATAAAGGAAAAGCGGTAAAGAAGACAGAGATAGTTTGTGTAGAGGAAGAAGATCTTGTTACTGTAGAGATAGTTTATGCAAAAGAAGAACCTTTTGAATCATTGAGTGTAATAGAGAAACCAGAGGAAGATGAAGCATTGATCTTAAGGAGCTTTGTGTTATAGAACTGTGAAAATAGTGCAAGAGAGAATTTGTGTAAAATCTTTTGTGAAATATTGTGAAACATAACAGAAAATAGAAGTTCATGTTGTAGAAAAGAGGGAATCACAAAATATTCTACTAGAAGAAAAAGTTTATGTACCAGAATGAAGTAAATAAGGATAAAGAAACATAGATGAGTAAAAGGAAACTATGTGCAGAGAGGAAACTATGAGATTTTGATGAGTGCGGAGGAAATTGTGAGAGGAACCTGGACTTAGATAGAGTTGTAGAGAAGAATTCAAGAATGTATCAGGAAAGGACTGATTGTTCTAGAGGTTGTATGTATGAATTCATTGACTCTTAATTGATTGAAGTAGACATTGACCTTGAGGCAACTTGCAGAGAAGACTTGGTCAGTCCACCGATTATTGAGGTAGTGCAAGGCTTGTAGGTAGATTGCTAAACCTAGACATGACAACATGAAGAACTTGAGGCAAATTGCAGAGAAGACTTGCTCAAACCATCGATCATTGAGGCAGTACAAGACTTGCAAGTAGAACATTAAACATAGAAGACTTTGAGGCAGTTTTGCAAGGTGGACTTGAGCAGATCACTGACCTTGAGGCAGTTGCAAGTACCTAAAAATAGATCACCAAACCTATTTGATTTTGGCATAATATAGATCAAAGTGAAGAGGCTCACTTTTGAAATAATCCTGAGAGTTTGATGCTAGAGCATCTGAAAGAATTCAAGACAGTTGAGATAGTTGATAGTGTGTTGCAGAATATTAAGAGAGTGATCTGGGGAGATACCGTATTTTATCGCATTTGAGAATTAGAGGCTATAGATCTGGACTTAACATCTAGACATAGTCATCTACAACATATCAAGAACTTAGGTCGTTTGGCTTTGATTCTAGAAAGATATCTCTATCAGAAGATTGATTGTTGTTGCATGTTTGATAGAGTAAAGCCAATAGTGTTCATTGAAGTCTAATAAGCTTGCAGAGAAAATCTGTGACTTATGAAGCCTAAAGAAACATTATTCAATGTAGTATAGGACCTAGCCAACCTTCATGGAGATCCATGTGAAGTTCTATGTACCTCTGGAGCAATGTCTTATGTTTAGGCCCAACCTATTCTATGTACACATTACCTTTACTAACTACTACCTTTTGGCTGACTTGATAATGTTTAGAAATCTTGTGGAGGATATGACTTAAAGATGGAGGATTGTTTCTAGGTAGTGATCGATAGCAAGAAGATATGAAGCAAGATTTTAAGTTGTTTTGATACGAATGAGTAGCAAAATAGAGAAGACAGAGCAAGAAGTAGAATGAGTTGTAGAGCAAAGGATTGAGATGTGGAAGAAAGAAATCATGGAAGAATATTGTTGTATGAATCTTATGTAATCCCTGGGCTATGGCCTAGCCTTTATAAATCCCTTGAGGCATGTGTAATGTTTTTTGTAATCATAATATAAGAAGAATGAGCTTTGAAGGCTGGGCTTTTCCCTGTTAGGGTTTTCCCAAGATATACTTGTGTCATATGTTTATGAACATCTTTTGTCTTTCTATTGATTAGTTGTAAGCTTCTGTTACATATCTGTATGTGTTACCATTTTTTCACCACAGCTCAAAATTGGTAGAGCTGATGCAACAAATTCATTTTTAGAGTGAAGGTTAAAATTCTTCTATTATAAGTTATTTGTGTAATTATTGTGTTTCAATGATAATTGCAGTGTTGTTTAGGATAAGAAAGAGGTCATAGCCATCATAGCCTTGAAGGTCTTCAATCTTCAAAGTTGTCTTTTGTTCCTGCTCCTGATTTTGACATGAACCTGCAAAAATGTGGGAAGATCCTATTAGAGCTCCGGTTATGAGATCTCTATATCCTATTAGAAGAGGCATAACACTTTGTTTATAATGGATTGATCAATGAACATCATCCACATGCAAGAAGAGCTGAGAAAGAAACAATCATGGAATTTCAATATTTTATTCTAATGTGTTTGTTTCATGTGCAGGTATAGGATAAGTCATGTAGTTTTCTGATGGCATATCATAGCATGTGGAGTAGAATGGGCTCCCACAAGGGTTGATCTCAACATGTTTCCCCCAAGTCTTCAGAGGATTGTGGAAAGAGTCTGAAAGAGCAATAGTGTCACATAAAGACCCTACAAAATAAAGACATCTGTGACGTGTTTTAATCATATCTCAAAAACTATGATTTGGGTTTTTGATATTTTTAGAAAGATATCAGACAACAATAAGATGCAAAAACCCTTTAAATTTTTCACCAACCCAGTTTGTAGTTTTCAAGGAATAGTAAGAGGTACAATACACAGAAAAATGAAGATATAATCACGTGTTTTAATCATATCTCAAACAATATGATCTGGGTTTTTGTGATTGTTGGAAAGAAATGAGAAGATGATAAGGCACAAAAACCTTTTAAATATCTCACCTACCCAATTTGTAATTTTTGAGGAATCTTCACAATGGTGGGCCCTCTTTCTTTTTGCAAATTTGAAGCTGCAAAAAATTATTATAAAATGATATTTAAAGCGATATCCTATAAATTGCTTATAAATATTCATTATTTATGTAGTTAAAACAAAGTAAAGGAAACAATTATTTTTTTTTTTTAGTTTGCTTTCTTTTGGGAAGATATGGACAAAAATAAGCCTTGTATTATTGTTTTGCAAAAGAAAATCAAAAGAGGTAAGATTAGGCAAATTAGAAGGAAAAGCTGCAGGACTTATTGTAAAACAAACATTAAAGCAATGTTATTTATAAATTCATTTTAATATTTCATCATTTTATGCAATTAAAACTATTAAGTAAATCAAATATCTTTTTCTGGATTTGCTTTATTTTGAGGCAGATGAGGACAATTAAAAAAAATGAGCTTTTATTGAGCAAATAAAGCTTGTTTTAAAGCAGATTTTGGTGAGGTCTACCTTGAGGAAGATTTTGGTAGCTTTCATATACAGATTGGAGGTGATTTGAAAGCTTTATTTTTGGCTTTTAAGTAGATCTAGAAAATGGATCAAATTTGCTATTCTAGGAAGATTTCTCAACTTTTTCTTTGGGAGATTTTTGGAGTTATAAATAGGGGAGAAAGGCTTAGTTTTTGGGGAGTTAGCATCCGTTTCTTCTCTCTTGTTTACAGGTAGAGTTGTATGTAGACAGTTGGCTCACACATTTTATTTCCATGAATTGTACTCCTTCCAGTTCTAATAGCAAATCATCATGTTTCACATATTTTGCAATCTTGATCTGATGTTATATTGTGACTTATTATGTCTTTAATTATGTCTCAATACTATTAAACTTAGTTCTTCTTGGTTGCAATTTGTGTTTGATCCAAACCTTGTTGAAAATTACTTAAGGAATAAGCTATCAGTGAAATTGTGAGGATTCAGGTTAGAGGATTTGTTTGTGAGTGATAGAATTTGATCCAGTTTAGATTCTAGAGTTAGTTTGCATTTTAATTACATCCTTCTATCCCTTTTCCCCTCAAGTCAGTAGTTTAGAAATCATAAGAGAACCAACTCACTCTGGAGAGTCACTCTTGCTTTAGGAAACCCACATCTTAAGAGTGTTTCCATGTGTCAATAGGTAGCTAAGTCTTCTGTGAGCTTAGCAAGGTGCATATCTGATTGATAACAGTATGATCATAGTGTTAATTATTTAAGGTTGCAAGGTTGGATAGTCCCTCACCAGACCCTCCTACCTTGACTGCATCATAGGGTCATTATAGACTCATCAGGAAATTCTGCAAGTGTAGGTAGCTCTGTAGCGATGGGTGCCTCAGCTAATTGATCAAAAATGACTTGTCCTTTAATGGATTTTCTTTCTATGTACTCAATATCAAACTTACTTAAGATCATTACCCATTTAGCCATTCTTCTAGTAAGGACAACTCTATTTAGCAGATATTTCAGTAGATTGATCTTGGCAATGAGCTTAGTTTTATCATTCAGCATGTAGTGTCTCAGCTTCTATGAGGTCAAGATGATAGCTAAGCATGCTCACTCAATGGGAGTGTAGTTCAGCTCATAGGTCACCACATTGTGGTTGATGTAGTATATCATTCTTTCTTTCCCTTTCTCATCATGTTGTGCCAACAAGTCCCCTATAGCTATTTCAGTTGTTTAAATATATAAGAGGAGGGTTCCCCTTATTTTTGTGGCACAAGGATAGGTGGATTAGCCAGATACAAGTCTTCAACTATTCAAAAGCTTCTTGACATTGACTGTCCCACATAAAAGTTATGTTCTTGTGGAGGAGATGCTAGAAAGGCTGGCACTTATCTATAAGCTATGCTATGAACCGGTAGATAGATTGGAGCTTCCCCTGTAGACTTCACCATTGTTTCAGTGTCTTCGGAGGAGGCATATCTGTAATAGCTTTGACCTTAGTAGGATCTACTTCTATTCCTCTCTGTGACACTATGTATCCTAGGAGTTTCCCAGAAGTGACCCCAAAGACATATTTCTTTGGATTCAACCTCACATTGTATTGTTCCATTCTGTCAAATATATTTGCCAACACATCTAAGTGTTCCTCTCTAGTCTTGGATTTTCCCAACAAGTCATCTACATAGTCTTCCATGATGTGGTGGAAGAGGTCATGAATATGATTGTCATTGCCCATTGATAAGTTGCTCATGCATTCTTCAGACCAAAAGGCATTACAACCCAGCAGTATATCCCCCATGGGCATATGATGGATGTTTTATATTGATCATATTTGATAATTCTGATATGATTATATCTTGAGAAACCAGCCATTAAAGATGATATCTCATGTCCTGTTGTGAGATCCACTATGATGTCAATGTTGGGTAGTGGGAAATCATCTCTTGGGCAAGCTTTGTTAAGGTCTCTGAAGTCTATACAACACCAGATGCGACCATCAGGAGTCGAGACTGGAACTAGATTGGAAACCCATTCTTGATAATCAATAGGATGGATAAACCCCACATCCAGGAGTTTCTTCAGTTCTACTTTAACCAAGAGTGCAACCTAAGGATTCATCTTTCTTAACTTTTGTTTAACCGGCTTTGCGTCAGGACAAACCACAAGATGATGCACAACCAATGCAGGATCTAGTCCTAGCATGTTAGCATAGGTCCATGCAAATTTGCAATTTCTTTGCTTGAAGAATGTTAGGAAGTTTTTTTGATCCACTGATGTAAGATATTGTTCTCTAAAGGTTATCTTAGGTTCTTCCTTGGTTCCAAGGTTCATCTCTTACGATGGTTCCACTAGGATTGGTGATCAGTCTGGATATACTTGATTTATCTTGGGAAGTCCCATGCTCTCATCACCTAGCACCTCCCGGAGGTTTTCACTAGGTGATACATCCTTTATTTTGACTTTTTCTCCACCTGAAAGTGCCACATAGTGGTTTTCACTAGGGGGTGTTGATTTTATCCTTATATTTTTGTGACTAAGAGTAGGGGTGGTTTCACCAAAATAGGTAGAGGTGTCAAGTTCCATGGTATACTTGGCTCTATGATCTCCATGGGGGAAGTGATCTCTAACCCCCATCATTTCTGCTATTGCTTCATTGTTTTGTGTCATATCAAGGATGGAAGGTCCTTGTTGGTCCCAATCTATAAGGTCAAGGTGTACAGGAGGCATGTCGTTAGAGGCTAGGGTGGTTATGGTATAAATGGTGTATATGGAAGACTCAAAGAATTTAGCGAAATCACTAAAGGAATCTTAATGGTCTACTTTGTTAATGTTATCAACTACAGGGGAAACCTTAGTGAAGTCTCATAAGAGACATTCGCCACTGGTGAGGATATACTATTATTTTCCATACCCTAACCCTTCAAAATAGGGATTCCTTGTTTCTTGAATTGGCTCTACAATTCCTTGCTCATGAAGGCCAATACTACCTTGCGCCTTATAGCCCATATACTTTACAATTTCTAGACCTTTGCCATATATGTCCACTGGGATGGTAGGGGTTTCTTGTTGTACTTCTTCATATTTTTATAGCCATGATGATATGTCCTTAGGGACATCTTGATCAAGAAGGAGTCTCTTCTCAAAGGTGGGAGACAACTTGCATTTGATAACCACTGTGGAGACCTCCTCTTCCTTTGGAGTGCCAAATGTTTTCGGAGTGGGCAATGTCCCTACACAAAAAGTATCGTGTAGGTCGTATTCACGACACCCCATGTCACCCAACTTGATCTTGACCTCGGGCAGTGGAGGTGTTTGTGATGAAGTGGTAGTGATGTTAGAGGGGTCAACATATGAGGTAGATGATGTAGGGTAGGTGATTTTCTTGACAGCATTATTGTAAGGATAGAAAGTATGGTCATGTCCTTCCAAGAAGCTATAATATTGGAAGGGATGGGGATCAACATAGATAGTTACTTCCATGCCATTATGAGGGAACTTTAAGCATTGATGAAATGTTGATGGCATGGATTGCATGGCATGGATCCACAGTTAGCCAAGGAGGATGTTGTATGGGAGGTCAAGATCAAGTACCTGACACTTGGTTTCTAAGATCTTTTGTCCCACTTGAATAGGGAGTTTGATGGTGCCCTCGGAGAGTCTCTTTATATCATCATACCCTTTAATGGTTATACATTTGCTGGTATCCACAACTACATCAGAGTATCCCAAGTGTTTTAATAATTTAAGAGTGCACAAGTTTAGGCCAGAGCCACCATCTATTAAGACTCTTTTTATGGTATGCTTATGAACGTGGACTTCAATGTGTAGGGCATCATTGTGTAAGTTATCAGAGGTGGGAAGGTCCTTCTCGAAGAAGGTGAGGTGATGAGGTGAAGTGATGTTGCCCACCATGGCTTGGAAATGATCCACATTTAGGTTGGTGGGGATTTGGGTCTGCATTAAAACCTTATCAAGGACATCCTTGTGGAGGGGGGATGTTCGGAGCAACTCAAGGATGGAAATTTGAGCAGGGGTTTTACCTAGGTGATCTAGGAGGTTGTATTTATGAGTGGATGGGGGATTGGTAGGTGCAGATGTAGAAGGTTGATCATTGGTGGGTGCCCCACAGATGGAGACATGGCCATGACAGGTGGTGACAGCACAGTCAGATGTTTGTGCCTAAATAATAATGGTGTTGACATGGTTGGAGGATTCTTCTATGCGACCCAGAATGGAATCATAAGAAGCGGGAGGTGGAGTAATATTGTATGCTTGGTTAGATGATGAGGCTTTTCCTTTATTGTGGTTGGGCAAAGGATCCTTGTAAGCTCTAAGGTTGTTATTTGGTAATGGTTGTGGAGAATCCTCGATGTTGATGAGACATTTATCTTCAAGATCTTGTATGCAATGTTTTAATTTCATACAATCAAATGTTTTGTGTCCAACAACACGATGGTATTCTGAATAATCATTCTCATTATACCATGCGGGTTTCAATTAATTCTTGTCATAAGGCTTAATAGGGGGGAGAGTTACCAAATTCCCCTTGATGATCTTGTTCAAAATATCTTCTATTGGTTCTACCAAGGGTGTGAATTACCTCCTGGGAGCGTTATTGTGTTTTGGTGGTCCTTTAAGAATATTTACATTGTTGGTCATGGGTTTGTTTGGAGGTGCTTGATTTTGTACATTTGGGACAGCCTTCATGCCAGTGACACCATCATTGTGAGTGTTCTTATTCTTTCCCTAAAAGTGAGGTTTCTCATTCGATTGTGCATTATTATTGTGTATGTTTGGGGCATTGATTTTGACTTTGTTGTTGTTGTTGTTGTTGTAGGGTTTGTTATCATATAGCTTGATTGAGCCTTTGGAAACAAGGGCCCTCTCAATGGGTGTGCCCTTGTCAATGACTTCTTTGAAGGTGGATGTGCATAGGATTTGCAAATGAAAACCCAATTCTTGGTTAAGGTTAACCACAAACATGGTGGCTAATTATTTCTCAAGAATTGTCCAAGGGAGTTTTCATGCCAAACCTCTCCATCTTTGTAAGAAGGTGGTGAAGGACTCTCAGTTCTTCTATTTGGTGTTACAAAGATCTGTCATGGATACTTCTTGTTCAAATTTGTAGGAGAAATGGTTAACAAACTTCTCCGCGAGATCAAGAAAGGTCCTAACATCAGGACGAAGGTGTTGAAACCATTCAGTGGCTTGACCACCTAGGCTTATAGGAAAAAGTCTCATTAGGTATGTGTCATTATGTGAGACCTCAAGGAAAGCAATGTAGAACTCCCTAAGGTGTTCCCTAGGGTCTCCCATCCCTTTGTATTTGTTGAATTTGGGTGTCTCAAAGTTCTTAGGAAAGGGGGACATGTATAGTGTTTTGTCAAATGGGTATGGGTAAATATCCTCAAAAGAATATTGCTTATGTTTGTTCCCATGTTGCATGTCATCCACTTTTTGAATTAGGGTCTGTACAATACTTGTTAAGTCATCTCTTAGGGGCAGTTGTGGGATGTATGTTTGTTGTCTTAGGAGAAGTTGTTGGAGATGAGGTGGAATTTGGTATTGAGATGTATGGTTTAGGTTTTGTTGGATGAGGTTTTGATTTTACAGGATGGGGTTTTTATTTTTGTTGAGTTGGGAAAGGTATTGTTGGTATGCATTGAGTTGTTGAAGAACATGGGGTGGTATTTGGTTTTGGTTAGTGTTTTGTTGTGAGGTTTGAGTGGTGGAGGAAATGGGAGGAATGATATATGTGTTAGCGGATGAAGGATTATTGCAGGAATTTTGGAAGTGTTATGGGGTTTCCTAGAGAATAGTTGATTCATAAAGGTTACAGTGTTGGGGTTATACAGATGCACACTTGTGGAAGAACTTGCATGCTCGAGATTGTTGGGGATAGTTAGGGTGATTCATGGGATGGATACAGTCACATTTGATGTGCCAACAAGGTTGGAGGGGTTTGTTATGGTTGAGACATTGGTGGGATTTGTGGGATTAGTAGGATTAGTGGGATTTGTGGGATTGGTGGGATTTGTGGGAACTATCGATATGGTGGTGTTTGAGGTTTGAGATATGGTGGGGTTGGTGTTGGATGTGGATGGTTGGGATGAGGTAGTTTTGTTTGAGGTGGATGGATTTTGAGGTACATTAGTACCATTTCTAAGGAGAAAATTATGATATCTATTTGGATTTGACTTTAGGACTCTGTCATGTATATCCATGTTATCAGGATGTTGTGTGAAAATGAGGACATCTTGAACTACTTGGTTGATGGTATTGTTTTGGGTAGATGGTGGTGGCAGTTATGATTGTAAAAAGGAAAAGGGATTTACATTGGGATCATATGAGGGCATTTGTAAGACCATGGGTAAGTTGGGTACTTGTTGGATTATGGAGACATTATTTTCATTGGTCGGAGGTATTCCAATGCCCATGTTATTCCCAAGGTTGGCCATTTCTTGATTTTTCTTGTGTTGGGATCTTGTTATGGCATGCAAGGATGTAGATTTGATCATGGGGTAGATGAAGGTTGAGACCTTAGAGAATTGGTTTGATTTGTTGGACGCAAAGGGGATATGGTGATGAAATGGGATAAAAGTCTAGATGCAAGAGAGTATACTCCATATAATCCAAATCTAAGGGTGAAAAGAGGTTATGGTGTGATTTTAATTATAGGTTTTGACCTTTGGGAGATAAGTCTTAAAAAGATAACAACCTAAGGATGGTGAATGTCAAGGATATTGATTCTCACAAAAAATTTGGACCAAAAGAATGGAGGATGGAATGGATTTAATAGGATGATTTGATGAGAGAGATTTCGGGGATGGGTTGGATGATCCTTTCAACTAAGGAAAACCTTAGGTGATTTAGATATTTGATTAGGATAGATTTTATGATGTTTTTTGAAAAGGATGTTGAAGTCAACAAATGAGCTCAAATAGGTCTAGATTTTGGGTGTTACAAAATGAATGTTTTCTCCTTGCTTAAAGTAGACTTATGAGATTAAGCAAAAAGGGATAATTATTCTACTTGGAGGTAGACTAGTGACCCAAAAGAAAAATAGGGTGTGCAAGATAAAATATAGATTCAAATTTTGATCAAAGATTGATTTTGGATATGATTTTTGGTGTTGGTTGATGTTTTTTTATTGATGTTTTAACTATGAGATTTTGGATGTGTTTGATGTAGAAGAGATGGATGGATTGGAGATAGAATCATAGAAGGATGTGTTAGATCCAAAAGTAAGTAAAAATAAAAGGGGATGAAAATCTATGGGAATGGATGGATTATGGTTTGGATCAATAGTATGATGAAGGGTCCAATAGTGGAAATGATTTATTCTCTAATGCCAAAATTTTGAATCAAGATGGTTGTGATTTTTGAAGGATTTTGGAAAGGTGAATGTGGATTATGGATAGGCAGGTCTCAAAGGTCCAAAAAACATTTTCTAAGGCCATGGGTAAGTTGATCTACAAATAGCACCAAAACTCAGATATATAGCGCCAAAATAGACAAAAATGGCATCAGGGATTTGTGAAATGGCACCAAAATAGGCCAGTGGTTGACAATGCTTTAGCAAAGGTAGATTTTGATGTTAAACTTGGATTTTATGGAGGTCAAATGTTTGTCAAATGTCTGAATGATGTTTGAATGATGTTATTTCTTGGCAAGTTTTTAAAAACACTTCAAGCAAAGAGAACACAATGGCCAATAGTTTTGTTTGTGAAAAATGTGAGATTTATCAAGCATGCACAATCCTAAGGTGAAGCAAGGACAATACTCATTGAATTCCCACTTGGATTCCTCCAGCTGCACTTGTTCAAAGTTGATAACTCTAGAAACTTGGTGACACAGGCTCCCCCTTATAGTGCAATCACTTCTTAGGTACACCAAGTTCCAAGTCCTCAAGACACACAGATCTTAAGGTACTTTGCTATCTCTTCTAAGAACCACAAGAACATGGGATGGATTTAGAGGTCTGGCCTCTTGCATTAATAAGTAGTAGGATTTTGGTCTCTAAAACAATGGTTTGTAGTGGGGGTACATCTGGGGGGTTGGTACATTATGGGCATCTAATAAACCTTAAGGTTTTAACTAGCTCTATTAGGGGTTTCATATATACTAGGTATTACTTCCTTTCGAGATAGCACCGTATGGTAAGCACTAACACCAATTTGGACTTGGCTTTCACCTTATCCTATTTTATATAGAGGACCAGATGAGAGTATCGGCTGGGGTCACAAATGTGTTCTCCTTGCGAATGTGTCTCAAGAGTAAGCCCACTTTCTAAAAAGAAAAAGAGAATAGAACAATTTCTCTTCACCCAAGATCCTTTTAAAGGCAAGGGGAAAGGATACTTTGACTCTAACCCTTGGGTGACAAATATGTGCAAGTACACCAAGGACAACAAACAATTTCTAAAGTTCATTTTAAGCCCAAATGAAAGGTTCCTAATGATTGTTTGCAAACACTTATTAATTTTAATGCACCAATTTCAAATGTTGTCTATGCTAGGCAAACAAATGGTTCTTTTTTGGTACACCAAAATGAAATGTTTTCTAATAGTTTTTGTCAAATGTTAATTTTAATACACCAATTCCAAACGTTTGACCTTAAACAAAAATAATGGTTCTTTTTAAGTGCACCAAATGAAGTGTTTTCTTTCTATGCTACTAAAATCCCTACAAGATTATTAGTAGTTTTAGATGATGGTCTTGGATGCACAATTTTCACCCATAGAACATAATCATCCACCTGCACAAACCCCAAAGTCAGTACATAAAATAGTGCCAAAACAGTGATAGAAGTTGCTAGAGAACTATCAAATCACACCACAAAGCCTCCAAGTGATGTAACAGTTAGAAGACCCTATTTCCTAACTATTACAGAGTATGGCACTTTAGGATAACAAAATAGTGCCACAATACATAAATGTGCTATGATTTACAGAAATAGCACCACAATATTTAACAATTATTCACATAGGAAAATATCCCTACTGTACGAAGCGATGGCATCGCGAAATGAAAAGGTGCTACAAGGGATGCAAATGGTGCCAAACTAGGTTCAAAAGTTGTTTCTTCTATCTCAAAGTCAAAACATGCCGATCTGGGTACAGATAGCAGCGATACATCATAGTGCATTAATGGGGGCTGCAAAAAACACACTTTTGCTCAAAAGATGTTAGTTCAATCATAGTTAGTGTCTTTTTGCTACCCAAAGACATTCAAAATAACCCAAATAATGACCCTAACCATGTGTTACCAAAAAAAGTAAAGGAAGAAAGTAAAATGTCAAATGAGTATTTGAAGAAATTTTACCATGGTTTCTCCTTGTCTACATGTGTTTTCTGCAAAATTTGAGAGCTAGAGATACTAAAAATGCCAGAAAACAAGAAAAAGAAGGAAAGATTTAAGGCTTAAGAGAGTTGGTTTGTTGTGCTGGAATAGCACCATAACAGTCAGAGATAGTGCCGCTTTACATGGAAATGGTGCTACTACAACAGAAGATGGTGCCAAACAGTGAGTGCTTAGCGCTAAGACCTACAAACACTCCTAAAGACACCCAAAACTCACTAAAAAATGTTAGATTAACGTGATTAGTGGAAATCAAAATGAAAGTAAAAACATGAAACAAATCTAAAACACAAGTATTATACCTCCAAGATGACCCACAAATCCAAGTTAAGGTGGAGAGTGTTGCACCCATATACTCTATCTTTACCCAAGATGGTCAAATGAAATGTGAAGTGCTCTCAATCTATGCAAATCACTAAGTATGATTAGCTCAAGAGGAGAGATTTTGGCATGATAGCTTTGCTCAATTTGTGGATGATAAAATGGCTTCGGACAAGCTCTATTTATAGATACTTTGGAGAGATTTTGCTCCAAGGGTGGAGGTTCATTTGAGAGATCAATGGTTGAGGATGCAGGTGATGTGGAGGGCCTAGATTCAATCTCCAAAAATGGAGGGTTATGAATAAAGGTGAATTTTAAATTCATCTTGGGAAGGGGGAGGATTAATTAGGTTGGGTGAGATGGGTTAGATATGAATTAGAAATTCATATGGGGAAGAGAGGAGGATTAAAAATAAATTAAATATTCATTTTGGGAAGGGTGGAAATAAATGAGTTATGAGATGTGTAAGGGGTTATAAGAGGTATTAAATGAGATGTGTATAAAAATTGGTTTATGTGTCATGTTTATCAATTTTTTGTTCGTGGGTTGTGGGAAGGAGTGGTAAGTAAGGTTTGACCACCTTAATTAGGGTAATTAGCCTAATTAATATGGCTGGAAAAAATTAGGGAATGGGTTAGTGAGGGGTTAGGATTAATTAAATAAGGTTTTATTTAATTAACCCTAGGTCTATGGTCATGTAGGTTAGGCTAGGTAATTAAATAATTGATATTTAATTAACTAGGGTAGGGATATGGTAATTAGTAGGCTAAATTAATCAAATAAACATGATTTATTTAATTAATTAGGTTTAGGGAAAAGGGGAAATTAACCAAATAAATATTTGCATATTTATTTAATTAATTGTTAATGTTAGACTATTGAATTAATCAAATTAATTCAATTTTAGAGGATAAAATGATGGGAAACGAGGTGTTGGGAAGGATAATTAATTAAATAAAAATTTAATTAATTCTTTGGAAGGGGAATTGGTGTGTTTAGTGATGTTGGAGGCCGATTAGATGGTGAAGACATTTTTAGGTGTATATAGCAACAAATCTTAAATTTATTTAGTTCCTTCTAGGTATAGCTTACACTTTCCTTTACATATCACCACAAATGATATCACCATTGTAGCCTATATTTTATCAAACTCATATGCCTAAAATGTGACTAGGTGTGCTCACCTCCACACCAGAAATGCCCTCTTTCTCCAAACTCACTTTAATAACAAATGATGTAGTCATGGTAGGAGGGTCCAAATAAAGACCATCTATCCATGTATCCCACAACAAATATTCAACCATAAATCATTACAATGCACAAGAATTCATAGGAAAACACCACATATATTTAATGGATAATATTTATGATTATTACTCAATTTCAACCACAATTTGCAATAATGGGCCCTCTTACATGCTATTCCATATCCATTTCTTTACATAAGATTACCAAGATTACACAAGTACAAATAATTATGGAACACCACTTCTAGACTAGTTATAAGAAGCCACATAATGATTTCTAGCATAAATTAACCATAAGACTTTATCACAAACTTGTTTCACGGGCTGTGACATGAGCTAATAGAAGTAATCTAATTCACACCTTGAAACAACATCCATACATGCCACACTAGATACATTAAAATTGTATCCCACATCATATTACTATTAACATACTATGTCACTTAGATGTCGCGCCCCCATTGTTGAACTTCCCTTCTATGCCTCTACTCCATCCCTGTCTTCTTTACTTGCTCTCTATCAATTCAAAATCTCTTATTTATATCATCCACAATATCCTCACATGATTCACATTTGCTTCAAGTTAGTAGAAAGGTTGATACCACATGAAATGTGTTACTAACTAAATATAAAGAAATTGTAAGTTACAAAGGTCCAATAGTGGATACTCTCCATGCAACACACCAGAGACCTTCACAATAAATACAAAACATATCATAAATGTTCCTCTTCAGAAAAAACCCAAAATAAACCTTTTGCCAAACAAGAATAGTTCCAACAACACACACTTTCAACTACTTCAATTTGAGAACCAAATCACCAACCTCCACATATCCAATCAACAACAAAGTTTAACTAAAGATACAAAAAACAAATACAATACTACCACCATATATACATAAGCTAATTCCTCAATGCGGTAAAATGTACTAACTTTTACCATTATAGATTGTCAATCACAAACTTTACACACTTACAAACTACTTAAAATATACCAAAAACATCATTTATTTAGACATGATACCACAACCTTAGGATACCAAAGAATGTGCCTACATCAAGTCCCATGAGGTGAAGAATGAGAAATATGGTACTAGAAAACATTACACAAACATAATGAGGCATTTTGTAAGATTAAATTTGTTGTTAGCACAATCAAATTGTTTTGAGTTGATAAAAATTGAGTGATATTATTGTATAGGAACCTAAAATCTAGTTGTAGATCATGTTGTCCTATTTTTCTCCCCAACCAAATAGATGAAATCCATGAAATCTCTAAGTGTTTTCCCCTTTAGAAATGCAAGGAAAAACATCCCAAATCGACTAAGTCCAAAAAATCCTGAGTTTTCCTTGTATTTTCTATATTTTGAGAGTTTTGGACTTTGTAGTTCTCCCCTTCGTCATGCCATCCTAATCGGCTCCGAGCTCCACTTTGTCCCTTGCAAAAATCCTATAAGTGTTCAAAGTTTTTCATGTGTGGGAGGTTGAACCTCCACACTATCTTCCTTCTTCCTTCTTTTGGAAGGACAAAGGTGGAAGGCCCAAAGCCTGAGATCGAACTCTTTCCCTTTAAAATTCAGATAAGTATTTCAAGGGTTTGGACTTCGGAATTGTCTTCTTCTCTCTTTCTTTTCTTTTGGAAGATAGAAGACGGGAGGCCCGAAGCCCAACTTCTGCTGAAACCTTCAAAATGGCTAAGTCTTTAGACTTGTGGAGCTCAGAATTTCTTCCTTCTTCCTTCTTTGGAAAGGAGACAAGCAAAAGGCCCAAGGCTCAAGCTTTGCCATTTTCAATGTTCCAAGGTGTTGCAGAGTGTAGATGTTAGGGTTACTATCTTTTCCCTTTCCATCTAGCTGAAGGAAGAAGGTGGAAGGCCCGAGTGTGAGGTTGATGTTGAAGGAGAACTCATGTGTGCTCTGGGTGAGATCAAGAAATACCAAAAGGAGAATCAGATATTAGAGTTGCTGCTACAACAATAAAAAGACTCCAAAGACAAAGCACTTCCAGACCTTAAAGAGTATCTTCATATCTTGAAGAGGCAAGAAATCAGATTGAGAATTTAAAAACACAAGTTGAAGAATTAGATAAATTGATTATTAGTGTAAAGATTGAGATTGAAGAAGCCAAGAGAATAACAGGTGTTACTAAGTCTAAGTGTGAAATCAAATCTATTGAATGCTTAAAACTAGAGGTTGAAATTGTCAATCTGAGAAAAGATTATGAAGGTCTCAAGGTTCTATCCAAGAGATATCAGGAGTTTGAAGAAAGAACAAACAAGTTGCATGAAATGTTGGGCAAACAAAAATCCTGTAAGGACACTACTGGTATAGGTTATGAAGAAGAAGAGTGGTACAAAGTCAGAGAGACTCCTAGAAGGAAAATTGATCTAAGTTATCATGTTGCTGCTCCGGAAGGCAAAAAGAAGATTGAAGATATGGTGAAAACCAAAGAAAAGTTTGTCAAAATGCACAACCAAAGGAGAAATCTCAGAATAACTGCTCCAATAAGGCAAGCATATATGTATAGGTATAATTACTCATTTTTTGGTTATTGTTATACCTCTAATCATTTTGGACACAAAGTAGTTGATTCCAGAAGAAGTCAATGTACTTCAATAACGAATGCTAATATTGTATGTTTCAAGTGCAACTCTCTTGGTCACAAAGCATATTGTTGTAGAATAGCATCATTTGGTTTGAAAAGTTAGAAAGGGAAAGAGACTGAAAAGGTTTGGAAGAAGAAACCTAAATAGAAGAAAGAACCTATGAAATTCTGCAGACTGAAACAAAGCAAAGAGAAGATAGATCCTAAACTTGTATATCTTACACAAGTTACATCACCAGTTGCATAAAATATAGCATGAGGATAGGGGGAGTTGTCCAATGTCCTATCACATACCCCCAAGAAGTTCTAAGAGATTTGTTACTATATGAAGAGAGTTTTGATGATGGTCATCTCATGAGATTCAAATGACAGAATTCATATCCTTCATGTTTTAAGGAATTCATGCTTATAATATGTTGTTTATAATCATCAAAAGTTCTATTTTTTAATGATAGTTTGATGATAGTGACATAAGGCCATCTTGATAATAATATAAAAATAGGAAGTGGCATGATGTTTTCTTCCATTTGTTGGTAGTGATTGTTAAACTGAGTTGATGTGTTCTTGTCATATTAGAATGTTCATGTTAGAGTTGTTGATACACAGTCTACAATCACTCATAAGTGTCACAGTGATGTTTAGTTTAATGATACAGTGAGAAGGGTAGAGATTGAATGGTAAAGTGAAGATTCTAGATTCTATCCTTTTAAGGTGTATGCAAAATGTAGAAAGGTCTGTTGATAGTGATCTTTGTTTTGTTCATGTTGTGTCAATGATAACTGATACATATTGATCCTTGCCTTGTGCTCTTCTCTATTATGTGTTGACTATAGTATGATATGTCTCAAATTTATGTTGTTATGTTGTATTAAGTTTGCTTCTCATGATTCAAGTGGTGTTGTTCTAACAAGTACATTGTAATACTTGATAGTGTTGCAAGCTTTGGTAGTGCTAGGTGATGTATGTTGGTGAAGTGTTTTCTTTGGACAGTTGGTGTAGTGTTTGTTTGTCTTTGGACTAAGATGTGATAGTGTCTTTTTTACTATGCTTTTCAAAGTAACAATGATCTTTATCAGAGTGTGGAGGCATGTAGAACTCTTTGAAAAAAGTATTGACATAGATAGCAGAGTAAATGCAAATAGTGACTTTGTGAACATTGACGCATGAATCTTGGTATGTACAGTGGTATTATTCTTTGGGGCTTACTACTTACATAATAAATGCTTCATGACAACCTATTTTCTCCAGCTCAAAGTTTGTGGTAATCATTCATTTTAGTGCCTTCAATTTTTTGACAAAGACCAATGGTATCAATAACTTGGGTAGGTGGTATCTCAATTCTTTGTTGTGATTTTGATCACATGGCAGTGTTTTCAAGGATAGTGATCATATGCATTTGGTCAAATGGTTACAAGGTTAATAATCATATTTATTGTGAAATCATTATGTGTGGTATAGTTAAAGAGATAATAATGTCAATAATAGTGCCTATGATCCAAGAAATAGGTAGGCAGTTGTTTGATATCAACATAGTTTGCCAGTCTCTTACTAATATTGTCTATGAGTTATTTTTCACAGGGGGAGATAATAGCCTTTGTCATCCGATGTCAAAAAGGGGGAGAGAGAGAGAGAATACATCATGTAGTTTTTCCATCAATGACAAAGGGGGAGATTGATGGAGGTTGATTGTCATTGATGTGAAAAAGGTGGAGTTATTGAAGCAAAGTTAGTTGTCATTGTTGATAATGAGTTTCCAATCAGGAGTTCAATCAGGAGTTGATTCATCTCCTACTTGTTGTTCATTAGTTCACCTAAGAAGGCTTTCATGTTGGTTCATCAGGTTATTGGATCATAATGTCTTTGTTTACTTCATCATTCTTCATGATAAAGTACAAGGTGTTTGATACCAATGTTATGTTGATCCTCAAATTAGAGGTGTTAATGGTGTTGGTTCAGAGTCTTCATACTAATTTAGGAAGTTTACATGGTGTTGATGTTACTTGGTTGATATATACTTATTGCTTCAAATAGTCATGTTGTTCATGCTTCAAATGTTCATAGGATCACTAAAGTACCACAGGATTACCAAAGGATCAAAGACATCAAAGGAGTTGGGTCTTCATTCATTATACTTCATGATTCTTAGTTAGTGATAGTTAGGATCTTTATGTTAGGATCTGTATTGCTGTATGTCAAAATGTTTATTGAGGGTTTGAGTTGATGATCTTACTTAATGTTCATGCCTAAGGATGCCTTCATGTTCTTCTTCTTCTATAGCTTATGATATGGTCTTAAGAGATCTTAGTTCATTGATGGAGTTGAAGGAGTTTGTTGCTCATCAAGATCATGACAAAGGGGTTTGTGGTTTGATCTTCAAGATAGTTTGATGTGGTTTATGATGATTGCTATATGGTTTCTTGATGATTAGTAATGTTTTTTAGAAGAGTAATATTGGACTAAGAATGAATATGTTATTGTTAGGACTCATCTATGTCAAACATTGTAGGTGATGAATGAACATGACAGATTGTATCATGTAGAAGATCTTGTATCATACTTGTGATATGAAAGGATAATCTCAATTGGTTTTGTAATGTCCAAGTCTCCAAGAGTCTATCAGTGATAATCAAGAAAAAGAGGTGTTGTGATATCTTTCACAGGTGGTAATTTTATGTTAAGTGATATGGTGTTGATGTGTTCAAACATAGTCACAATGTTCAAACATCAAAATGTGTTCATTTTTTGAGAAGGTTACTGTCTATTGAGTTGCTTCGTGCCATATCAGAGTTATTATTGACAGTGAGGCTTGATAGAATTTTTAGGGCTTTTATTGAAGTCCTTATTTTGAAGAGACTTAATATATGATAAACTATTAAAACCCTAAAATATAAATCCTATCAAATATCCCTTCACTGCCCATCACATATAAATGCACTTTTTGTTTTAACTTGTTGTTGACTTGCAATCGCAGGTCACTTCACTTAAGGAAACCTGTAGAAGGGGTCCTATGTCATTCTTGTGACTAGCCCCATCAACCCCTTCTAGCATTAGCACCGGTCTACTTCCAAGCATGTGGCTACCAAATCATTAATCAATAGTCAGTTTTAAATATTAATGGTTGTGTGAAATGAAATATGTGACCGACATTTAAACTTGAGACCCCATCCTATATGCTTTGTCTTTGACAGTCATTAGAATGTCTATCTATGTGACAGCTTGTGTTTTGCCTTTTATAAGGCTATATTTAGTACTTCACAAGGAAGATTGATTTGAATTTTTAAAGCATTTTTTTAAAGAAGATTTTCTTTCTATTTTTAATTCCTTCGTAGCATAGAAGGAAAAAAAGATGGTGTTTAATTTTTTAAAAGGGGCATCTTTTTTAGTGGAAGATTTAATTCCTTTTGTAAGTGGTGATTAAGGGGTTTTATTTTCTTTCTAATTTTTTCTCTTCATATAGATGGGTTTTTGTTAGTGGGTTCAAAGATCGAAAATGTTTCCATATTATTTCTTGATAGGGAAGATTGATTAAAAGTTTTGATTAATTTTTTTTTAATGTGATGTGGTGGAAGTCATTTTAAGAAATGGGTGAAGATATATGTAGAGAAGAGTAAATGAAAGGTCATTTTATTTTATAATGACATTGCAGGTTCAGAGTGTTTTGATTTTTGTGGACCAATATGCAGAGTTGAAGACAATTTTGTGTAAGGTTTTAAAAAAGAAATTGCAGGTGCTTTGATGAGAAAAAATGGATGTGAAAGAGAAATGTGTGAAGACTAAAATATATAGGAGAATACATCCCTTGACTAAGAATCATGAATGAGAGTTTGAATGCATATTGCATATGATTTTTGTATGATATTATGCAAGTGATGTAGGTGATTGAGAGAGATGAATGAGATGTTTTTGCAGGGGTGAATCAAGTACAAGGAAGACAATATGCATCCAATTTTAGAGAAGGTTTTAATATCAGAGAAGGTCTAATTTTTATGCAAAAAGAATGCAACATCTCCTCATAAAGATTGGATGTGTGATGAAGAAGGTTAAGACATTTGGTGTATTATAGAGAATCAAAGCAATCCCCTAAATCAATTTTTTCTTCCTTATGGTCATATTGTAGCCAGTGAGGCTTGCATGGTTAGTGAGACCTATTTATTTCTAGTGATGCATGTATGTCAGTGAGACAATTGTTGTAATTAGTGAGATTCTATTAAGCTAGTGAGGCAAATTTTTAGAGTGGTTTTTTTTAATCCCTATGAGGGTTTTCCACTCATCAAAAACATGTGTTATGGTTTATGTTATTTGCCTCTATATGTGTGTGTCTTATTGTTTTGCCCATAAGGTATTGTTCATACTATTCATCATCATACTTGTGCATATGTGTTTAATAGATTATTGAAGTCTCTTTCATTCTCTATCTTGCAAATTAAAAGGTGTAAAAGATGTTAAAAATTATACAACACTGATTCACCCCCCCTCTCAGAGTTTTCATGTACTCCAACACTCCTCACATGTGCAAAAAGGTTGAAGCACTTACATAGGGTTAACGTTAAGCTCCCAATTTTACTAGGTAAAGACCATTATACCTACATAACCTTAGGAGCAGTAGAACACTCAGAGAAAGAATTGTAGTTGTTAAATCTTCATCTATATATAAGGAGAAAACACTTTGATCCACATGGGATAATGGAAAGGTATATCAGTAAGAAGTTGTTTCATTAGGATCACTTTGAAGACTTTTGGACAAACTGTGTAGATGACAATGAGATGATAGGAAGAAATTACTCCCTGCTATCCTTGGAACATATAAAGAAATTTCATATCATAAAAGTACCAGACTAATTAGTAGAAGATGGTAATGTAGTTCAGAGAGGGTCTTGGGAAGCATTACTCAGTCAGCCTACCCCTCCTCCAAATTGGGTCAATGCAAAAATAAGTTCTTTAGATGAAGCAATGAGGAACCCAATCAAACTCAACAAAATTTGGGTCAAAAGCCAAACTTCAGTGTTGACACAAGCAGGGGTTGCACTAACATACACAGAGGAAGATTTAGAGAAAAAATTAGGAGATGAAGAAGATCAACCTCCGGAGGTGATCAATGTAGAAGAACAAGAAGTAGCAAAGGTAACCGATAGTGAGGAGCATGTAATGTTGGTAGAGAAAGGGAAAGCTAAGAAGACTATTCCCAAGGCACAAAAGAAAGATCCTCCTCTTGCCACTAGGACTAGGACAACAAAGACGACATATATACCCAGTGGTAAAGGAGAGAGTTTAAAGGCTAAGAAGCCAAAGGCTCAAGCAATAGATGTATCCACTACCACCTATTCCAACACTTCAGCTCCCCCTATAGTTTCTCCATCTCCAACCAGTGCATCCATTGCCTCGTCTGCCCCACAAGTCACTGTATCTACTCCCTCTACTTCAGACACAACATCAACATTACCTTCAATAGCAATTAATATAAGAATACCTAGTTCTCCCTCTTTACTTACTTCCTCTAGCATCATCGCTCCAATTTCCTCATCACCTCCCATCTCTACCATGTCCTTGCCATCCATTTCATCCATTTCTACCTCCACTCAAATGTCCTTACCACCCATTTCCACAATCTTAGCACCTTCCTTCTCTCTCCAATTACTTAGCCTTTCTTCACCCATTACTAGATCTTCCATGTCCTCTCTGCCTCTCGTACCACCTTCACTGGGTTTTGCTTCATTTGCTAATTTATCCCATGCCTACTTGCCTTCCCTAGCTGCTCATTCCTTATCGGTCATAAGTGAATCTATCCTACAATAGATTATTTCCTCTTTAGATACAACTCCTTTAGTTGTCCTACAATTGCCAAGCATTGAAAAATATGTGTAGATTTAGAGTATCAAGAAAAGGAGGCAACCATAGAAATAACTGTAACAATTGAGATAGTTGAGGTGTCTAATAGCCCAGTAAATAAAGACACAGGAAACACAGTGTTTGGGATTTTTCAACAAGTCGTATTGGAAAATCTACAGAATATTGAGCAGTTAGTTGTTGAAGGGGAGGATGGAGATAGAATTGAATTGGAAATTCATAATGAACCACCTAATAAAGGAGATAATCACATTGACTCTCCTAAAGATTCTTCCTCCTCAGCACCTGATTGGTTACAATGGAGGATAGAAAATAAAGCACCATAGGTTGAAATAATGAAACTTGACTTGGATGCACTCTTGGCCAAAGTAGAGAAACCTAAAAAGCAAAAAAGAGCTAAGATCCAGTCAAGAATCCATAAGGATGCAACATGAGCTAGGATTGCAGAAGTGGTTGTTCCTCCTGCATAGGAAAACAAAGGAGAAGGGTTGAGGATTACACTATTACTACTACCAATTTGGGATTGGCCACTCGAGGAAAAAAGATAGATGAACTCAAGGGGACAGTTTCAATAATTTTGGATCAACTAAATAAGGATGAAATGACAAAGCAGCAGTTGAAACAACAAAACAAAGAGCTTTGAGCATGCATACAGTCCCTGATGAAGCCATTGAATACTGATGGAGAACTAAGACAAGCTCTTGCCCTATGTCCAAAAAAGAATTGACTAAGTTTGATGATATCAAAAGAACTACCATAGGTACACAAGAATGGTTTGATAGGGTGTAGAATGAAGGTTGTGAGGTAATATCCATTGCATCTTTGCTGCATAAAGATTTTCATCTTTTGAGAGAAGAATGCAAAGATTTGCATGATGAATGTGAACCATATGATGAGTATTATTCCCACATGTTCCCAAGAATACAAGCCTTGAGGCGACTATCCAAGAGGTACTTTTGATAGAAAACATTTTGACAAAGGATAAGGTAAAGAGACCTAAGGAATAGCACAGACAGATGAAGTTGAGAAAGGGTATTTTTGATAAAGTGAAAGATTATTTTGATATAGCAAACACCAAAATAATGGACGTAATATATGAGATGAATGATACACTGAGAGATTACATGAATACTGGTCTTAAAATTTGGCCCCAATAGATGAGCAGTAGTGTAAGGACATATTATATCAGGTTATTCATGGAGACTCACCATTGAATACGGTTAGAAAACTTGAGAAAGTTAGTGATCTCTAGATTGCTTTTTTGGCATTTAAGAAGGGAAGAAAATCAAGGGAAGCTATGTACTATAGATTTTTTGTAGAGATCAAGAGCTTGAGGTTTGGAGTAGATTACATCAAAGACCAAGACCTGATAATATCAACCCAGGTCTGTCAGCATTAGTAGCATACAACAATAAGAAGGCAGAAGAAGATAAAATTGATTTGGATGAAGATGAACAATAGAGTCACATGTGAATCTTGTTATTTGTAATTAATATTATATTTAGAGGGTCATGTGACCTTATTTTGTCTTTATTATGTCTTAGAAATTACCTTTTCCCTATGTACAGCTTAATGGGTACTCAAAATGTCTAGATTCAATGTATTTGGAAGTTGTATTTCATCCTTTGCCTGCAATACAAATATTAATCCAAAAATGCAATTTAACTATTGTATCAAATTAAATGCCATGTAATTTAGACCATTGGTGTTGAGTTAATCTTGACTGTTCATTCAAAAACTCAGTATGGAGCCTCCTCTATATAAAGGGTTGCCATTTCTCTCATTGTAACAGATTATTGATGCCGAATTGTTGACACTCTACTATTTGAAGTTAATACAAAGGAAGTTTTAATAGTATTTATGAGAATTTGTCTATTTTTGTTATCTATTTGGTTACATGGTTCGCTTGATGATCTACAATTAGATAATTGTGCTTTTGCAATGTTAATGGTTTACTGAGGGTATCTGATGAACATCCTGGTCCATACTATTAGTTGCTTGTTGATTGTGAGATGTTTTGTATAGTTAGCCTAGGCCCATTGATTTGAGCTTAGTTTAATTGCATTTCATAAGTTAAATCATGCCATAACTTGGGTATTTAATTAATGAATGTGGTCTAAAAATCTTAGTCTCCATTGAAGATAGCATCATTTTCTACAACACTATAGCATTCCTATAGCTTGGTAGGACAGAAAGTGGCTGACTTAAGAATGTTTGTCTATCATCAATAAGATTTGCATTGTGAATGTCACTTAGGATTCCTCTCTAACCCTTTACTCTTTTACATTTTCTTTCACAACAATTGTTAGATTAGGGTTTAAGCAACAAACATATTTCCAAATTTGTTGAAGGTATCATAAGGTTTTCTGCACTTGTATTGCTATTATCTTTTACAAACCCTATCATCATATGTAAGACCCTTGTTGGCATAGCCAAACATACCAACTAAGTTATTTCTACAAGCTAAGACCTAGCTATATTATCCTTGGGGCAGTCCTATCTTGGATAGGATACCTTTTTTCAAGATAGGTGATACACATGTATTTCACCTACATTGTTGTGTGCTAAAATGACTATCAATAGATAAGATTTCCAATTTCCACAACATTATTCTAATCTCAACATTTTTGGAAAATAGAAACTAGTACATCCAGTACATAAATTAAAATACAAGAAATTAATTTCTAACCTAGAGAAAATATCAATCAATCACTAAATTTAACTCTACAAGTAGCAAGGAATACCCAAACAAGGATTAATATAGAATGGCTCCTTCGAAGGTCATCGGAGCCACAATTATTAACTCATAGAAGGAGGGTTAAATCCATTGATTCCTAATGAGGTAGAGAAATGATAACGTAATAAAATTCAATAGTTGATAGAGGATTTGTAAATAAATCCCATTCTACAAACATGCAATTTTACACAATATTTCAACATTCTTCATTCTACAGGAAAATAATATCTATGATAAATTAATAAATGACATAACTATAAAGTATACATGTGAAATCTTAATATTTCCTTCCAAATCATTAATTCTTCCAACCTGCACAAGCAACCAATTTCTTTTCAAACCAAGGAAAAAATCCTAAATATCTAGGCTCCTATTCCCTTCATCTATTCCCAACATTTATTTTTAAACCTTCCAATAACAGTTATAAGAGTAATTTCTTCCCATTACTCTATAGACTAAAATTAGTCTGAACAACACTTCATTTTCCCCATTCTTTAAAGAAATGTATATTTAATTTAATTAAATTGATTTCATTCTCATAAAATCTAAGCACAATTTGAGATTTAATATTTAGTTCAAAATATATATTTATTTTATTTTGTAATTGTTTATATTCCATTAAAATAATTAGAAATAATTATTAAACATTGTTTTCTATTAACTTTAGTTATGAAAGAGGGTCCCAGTCCCATCTAGTTAAAGTTTTAGAATCACTACTCCATCAAGTATAACATTTTACAACCATAAAGCCTTGATAATAATCCTTACTGGGCTAGGGAAAATTGCAAAGACACAATAGGATAACAACAACAAACAGGACACAATAAAAAAGTAGAAAACAAAAAAATAGAAGAAGAACTAGATTAGATATTGGATTATCCCATTCATTTCTCATTTGAAGAATCATCTCCTCCAAAGTTTTAGCTCCCATCTATTGCTCCTTCCTCTTTTTTTTGTTAGAATCCTACACATTATCTTGATGAGCCTTTCATTTATCCATCTGTGCTCAAATTTCCAACACATCAGCAACTATTTTTTCATAATATTATTGGAGAACTATGTGAGGTCCTTTAGACCTTATTCCATATTAACCACCCTTTGCTGATACATCTGCATCATATCAAACAAATTAACCTAGCTGTCTTGGCAAGTAGTACAACCCATTCTCTTGTGAAAAAACTTTTCTAACTCTTCTATTGTTTTAACCAAATCATTAATCTAATTAACATTTTCTGAATTAACATCCACCTCATTCCTGTGAAGTTCATTTTAAAAAGTACCAATATCAGCCCCCACATCTTCTTAATCATTATCAGCGTAGGATTTAACCCCAATATCCCCTTGATCAAATTGAAAATTCATGTTACCCTCCTCCATAAGATCATCCCCTTGTAGTTGTGGTTGCTCTTCATTCGTATCATTCTTCTCTTCTTCATCCCCCTTCTCTACTTGGAACTCCTTAATACATTCTGACTATTAGGAAAGGTGTTTGAACCTTGCAACTACAAAAGGTTACTATTCTTCTAAGTTTTAGTCTTTTTGAATACCTGTTATCTTGAAGAATGGTTTAGAACTTTCAAAGTTTTATAAGGGGTTAAAAATGGCAGGGCTTACTATTTTTAGTAACTCTACACTTGAGCTCAGATGGACCCAAAATTTTCCCAAAAGGTGTAGAATTGTCGAGTAAGTATCTTAGGTGACTTTCAACTTAGGATCATACCTCAATTACAAGATATTAAAGTTTTTGTTGTTTTAAAACTTCTAAAAAAAGTTTTGAACTCAAATTTTGAGGCACTTAGAGGTCCCTAAATGCCCCAAAAGTTGTCATAACAAGTGAATCTAGTTATAGATTGATATATCTCTTCATGAGCTTTCTGACACATCAAACGATTCATCAATCAGACACCCATATCAAAATTTATGACCTCCAGAAGTTAGACCTCTTGTTCTAGGAAATGTGAAAACATGTTAGACAATTAAGAGTTTTGAAGGGGAGAGTTACACGTGTTGCTGTGTGACTTGGCACATCACAAGGAATCTTTGATTGGAGATAATTTGGGCACCACTTTTGGGTGGTTTTTATCTCATGGTTTTTTAATTACCATTAACAGTTTATTATATTGTATCTCCTATATAGCAGGAGCTTGAGATAGAGGTTATCTGTAAGAGTTTGATAGATGTTGAGCTACCTCCAGGTCTCTACTTTGATATACTCCTATGAAATATTTCTATGTAAATATATTTTAATCTTCTTCATTCTTGAATAATATATTGGGTAGCTTTGGAGTGTGGGGTTTTTCTCCCGAAAGGGTTTCCCCACGTAATTATTATGTTATGGTATTATTGATTTTTGTGTTTATTTTTTGTAATTGTTGTAAAGATCTAAAAATTTCTACATATCTCTCCCCTCAAGATTAGTGTAGGAAGTTGTTCTGCTACCTTATCTTCCTTACAAGTGGCATTAGAGATTGATCACCATTATTTTTAGTTGTGGGTTGTTGGGTTTTTTGAACTAATCTAGTTTTGAGTGGGAGCTTGTGAAGAAGATACCTTGTGATCTTGTTGCGGGGATTTTCAAATGGTGAGCACGTCAGTGAGAATAGAGGTAGAAAAAATTCTAGTAACAATTTTGAGATGTGGAAGTTGAAGATGAAGGATCTGTTATTTGATCGAGATTTTTGGGATCATATTGATGAGAAATTTTCAAGTCCCATCTAGATGCTACTTTCACTGCTAAATATGGTGTTATGGATCATAAAGCTAAGGGTCTAATCTGATTGTGCCTGATAGAATCTATTTTAATCTTTGTCCATGATGAGCTCTCTACAAAAAAACTATGGAAGAAACTCGGTGAAATATATCAAGCCAAATATGTAGCAAACAAGATTTTCTTGTGGAAGAAATTGTATTCCTTGAGAATGGAAGAGGCTGGATGAATTTCAAACCACCTGGAAGCATTCAATATGTTGGTGGTTCAATTGTTATCAGTTTGTGTAAAAATGGATGAGGAGGAGAGATGTCAGATTCTACTTTGTTCTTTGTCTATTCATGGGATTCTCTTGTTATAAAAATTGGGACTACTTCTGTTATCTTGAGAGTTGAAGATGTCATGGGTTATTTTCTTTCTAAATAAATGATGAGGAAGGTATTCATCAATGCCAAATAATCCCTAAGTGTTCCTGGAAGACCTAAATAAAAAGGCAAGAAGCGCTACAAATCCAAGTCTAAGGGGAGATCCAAATCTCCTACAAAGTCAAAAGTTATTTTCTAGATTTGCAATAAGCTTGGACACTTCTATAAGGAGTGTAAGAAGAAAAGTAGAAAAATAAATAAAAAATGATTTTGATTCTAAGTCTAAGAGGGAAGATGTTGATGTGTTCATTACAGCTTTGGCCACTCATGCAGGTAATGATGCATGGTTAATTGACTTAGGTGCATATTTCCATATGAACCCTAATAGAGATTGGTTTGTTGAATATGAAGAATTTGATGGAGGTAAGGTGTACTTGGGTGATGATTCTCATTTAAATATTCTTGGTCATGGTAAAGTTAAAATTAGATGTCCTGATGGTAGAACAATAAGGATTAATGGTGTGTTGCATATCTCTAGATTAACACAAAATTCATTATCTATGATAAAACTAATAGATGCAAGTGTGTAGGTAGTATTTTTAGATACAAGTGCAAGATGGTTAGAGGTGCTAAGGTGATCACTAGAGGTGTTAGACTTGGCATACTGTATAAGCATGATGCATGCACTATTGAGTGTAATATTACTTCTATGAAAAGTAAATTTTTGACTACTTCATTGCAAAAGGAGAGGGTTTCATTTTCAGTGAATGGTCCTGGCTTGTGGATACCTAAGGGTTCTCTTTCTTTTGAATCAAAATTTCCTATAGAGAAGACTATACTATGGAACCAAAGATTAGGCCACATAGGAGAAAAGGGTCTAAGGACCTTCAAAAATAAAAAAGATTGTTGAAGGGTTGGCTGATTGTAATCTTGATTTTAATTTTTGTGACCATTGCATTTTTGGTAAAAAAAAACTACGTTTAGTTTTACCTGAGTTCTCATAAATCTTGTTGTGTATTGGATCTTAAATTCATTTTGATGTGTTTGGTCCTATAGATGTTTCTTACATTGGAAATTCCACATATTATGTTTCATTTATTGATGATTACAATAGAAGGACATGGGTATATTTTCTAAAGAGTAAATTTGAAGTTTTTAGTCGATTTGAAGAATTTAAAGGAATGATTGAGTTTTAGACTACAAAAAAAATAAAATATTTGAGGACTGACAATGGTGATGAATTTTTCTCTCATGATTTTGGTAGATTCTATAAAGATTGTGGCATTCAGAGATAAGAGACAACTTTGTATTCGCTAAAGCATAATGGAGTTGCAGAAAGGATGAATAGGACACTGATGGAGAAGGCTAAGAGTATGCTTAGTGGTACTGGTCTATAACAAAATGTTTGGTCTGAAGTTGTTGTCACTACTTGCTACTTGATTAATAGGTCTCTTACATCATCTCTTGTTGATAAAACACCTATGGAGGCATGGTCAGGTTACAAGCCTTCGCTAAGACATTTTAGATTTTTTGGTTGTGAAGCATATACACATGTGCCAAAGGAGAAGCAAATAAAGTTGGAGAACAAGGCTATGAAATGTATCTTCATTAGGTATAGTTATGGTGTGAAAGGATACAAGATTTGGGACCTTATTGCATAGAAGGTAATATCGTAAAAGTATTATTTTTTAGAGAAACCAAGCCTCCTTCTATTACATTGAAGCTAGAACAAAGTGAGTAGAAAGATGTGTTTCAACTCCCTTCTACACCTGAGAAAGTTGAATCGAGGCCCCTAGATAGGGAAGAAGATGAGGAAAGCCCATCTAGCTCTGAATCTTTAGAAGAGGAGGAAGAACCTCCATCTCAACTTGTTCGATGGTCTACAACGTATAAACAACCACCTGAATGGTATTCACTTGATGATTGGAGATGTATTTTTTCTTTGAATACTAACATAGATGAACCTAGATCTGTAGAAGAGGCATTAGGGTTGAATGATGCAGAGTCCTGGAAGATTGCTATGGATGAAGAAATGACAAATTTGAAAAAGAATGGTACATGGGACTTGCTACCATTGCCTGAAGGATGAAAACCTGTTGGTTACAACTGGGTGTTCAAGAAAAAGATTGGTTTAGATGGAGGTATTGAGAAGTACAAAGAACAATTGGTTGTGAAAGGTTACTCTTAGGTTGAGAGTGTTAATTACGGTGAGATAATTTCTCTTGTTGTAAAATGACATCCATTAAATTCTTGCTTTCTATTTTTGTTGCTTATGATCTAGAAGTTGAGAAAATGGATGTGAATACGACATTCCTTCATGGTGATTTGGAGGAGGATATTTATATGACACAACTAGAGTACTACATGGTGAAAGGTAAAACTAGTTTGGTTTTTAAATTGAATAAATCTTTGTATGGCCTCAAACAAAGTCCTAGGATGTGGTACCATAAATTTTATATGTATATGTGTTGAGTTTGGGATTTGAGCATTCAAAATTTGATCATTGTGTTTATTATAAATCTGATAGTGATCATTTCCTACTTATTGCATTATATGTTGATGATATGTTATTTATTAGTAAAGGGAAAGAAATGATTTCAAAACTAAAGTCTCAATTGGTAGCTAAATTTTGAATGAAAGACATTTTTGCAACTAAACACATTCTTGGGATGGAAATAAGAAGAGATAGAGTTAACAGAAAACTATGGCTTGGCTAGAGTAAGTATGCCAGTTTAGTTTTACAGAGGTTTAACATGCAGGATTGTAGACCATTATGTGTTCCATTTATAGTTGGAATAAAGTTATTTGCTTCACAATGTCCAACATCCCCATCAAAGATGGAATACATGAGCAAAGTGTCTTACTAGAGTGTAGTCAGAAGTTCGATGTATGTTATGGTCTATACTAGATGACACATTGCCCAAGCAGTGAGAGTTCTTTCCATATATATGTCTAATCTTGGTAGAATTAATTGGGATGTAGTTAAAGGAGTCTTTAGATATTTGTGGGGTACCTTAGAGTATTCCTTGTGATATCAAGGTAATTTGATAGGAGACATGCATTCCCTTGATATTCATGGTAATGTGGATTCATACTAGGTAGGTGATGCTGATAGTAGATGATCCACCAGTGATTATGTACTTACTTTATTTGGTGGTGTAATAAATTGGATGAGTAGGTGAAAGGTTGTTGTTTCTTTGTCCACTATTGAAACAGAGTATATGGCAGCTACTCATTCTTATAAAGAAGCTATTTGGCTTAAGAGACTGTGTTCGGATATCATAATAAAACAAGGTGCAGTGATAATTTATTATGATAGTGAAAGTGTGATCTGCCTATCTAAGAACTCAACATTTCATTCCAAGACCGAGCACATTGATGTACACTATCATTTTGTTAGAGATATGGTTGAGGATTGCAAGGTGAAGCTATTTATGGTAGATACTCTAATGAATGTTGCAGACTCATTAACTAAGCCTAGGAGTACAAAGAAGTTCAAATGGTGTTGGTGCAGGAGCACCTACCTGACAGCTGGCCTCCATGAGGTAGTTAGTTTGTTTTGAGTCTTGTTAATGTTTCAAAGAAGGTTGTATAAGACCAATGCATGTAATAAGGTCATGTTGACCATACTTTGCTATTTTTAGATAGTTTGTTTGGACAGCTGTTATGCTGTATGTTCAGTTGGATCCTCCCAGCCGCTTGGAAGCTCCCAGCCACTGGGAATCGAGTTGGTAGTACTCGTAGGATATTGTTATAAATAACTCAGATCAGTTAGGGTTTGAGATCAGAGATCATAGATCATATCAAGGAGAGTAGTAGTTGTGTTATGTTGTACTGGTGATTGAGTGAGTTCCAGAGATCAGTCCAGATATTGTGAAACATTGTTCAGGACATTTGTGTTTCATCTGAATAAGATCTCATCAATTGCATTATCTGGTTTTTCAGCTGTTTATGTTTTGATTTCTATTCTGATTACAGGTTAATGGATTCTTTCAACCCTTCCACCGGTTGATTCTGTGAATCGGTGGAATGGTCATGTATGATAGTTTAGTTTGCATTTTAGTTTTCTGTTCATGCATTTCATTGTTGCAGAGATCAGTTGGTAGCATGCTATGAATCAACCTAGCATCCTCATGTGCTAGGTTCAGGAAGATAAATCTTTAAGTTTTGATTTGAAGGTGATCCGTCCCGATCATCATGTTTTCTTTGTGAAATTGTGTGGTTCTGTGAGTTTGCATGCAGCTGATGGATATACAGGGGTCTGCATGTGCTTTTCCAGTCAGAGTGAATCGCATCGTCATCTGTGAGTTTATCGCTATCCGGATCGGGTTGTGAAGCTGACGAAGACTATATGTTTTGAATGCATCAGGATGATATAGGTTGGATATATACTCAGTGTGTATATCGTCATCAGGATCATCTCTCGTGTGAGGGAAAAATCATTTTTTTGGCTAAGGACCGGAGAGAACATCATCAGGATATTGAAGAGATCGCCCGGATATTCATTATCATGTTGCGGAGGATATAAGTGTCTTATATCCTGTTGACATCATCATTAGGTGCATGTGACGTCATCGTCATCAGGATATTGCGAATATCACCCTATGCAAGTTTATCCTGCTGTCGCTAAGTGTTTTGGCATCGGCGTAAGTTATCGGCATAAAGTTTGGTTAACATCATCAGGATGTTTCAATATGACCGGATGAGTCATATCCTGATGCTGTTGTTCGAGTAGTCAGATATCGGGGTAACGTAAGCATCGAAGGAAAGGTGCTTGAAGTTGTTGTCATCAGGATATATCGGAGGAACCGGATATTTTATATCCTGCTGATGAAGGTGATGCTGAACATCATGATGATGAAGGTAGAGTTCGGCGGTAAAGTGAATAGTGATCATCAGAAGGATGTTTGCGCTTGCCGAGTATCATGATGCTGCTGACAGGCGAACGGCGAAAGGCGATAAGGAAGTGAACAGTAGTTAGCAGGAGGATATTTCGTGCCTCTTCAAAATATGATGATGTTGTCTGTGTTAGCAAGAAATATGATGATGATGACAAGCCGATAGGATTTTAATATGTTGTTTGTGTTAGTTACTCCTCCTTCCCGTTTGTAAGCTCCCGTTGCGTTTACCTCTGCATCATAGTGGTATCAGAGCAAAGGAAGGATCTTCTGGTAAAGATAAGGGTATAGCAGGATGTCAGGTGACGAAGGAACATCGGAGATTCTGGCAAGGATGACCAACGTTGAGTTGGCAGTTCTGGTAAAGAAACAGATTGCAGAGAGCAAGGCCGTGAAGGCTCAGAATTAGGAATTGAAGGATGAGTTAGAGAAGTTGAGGAGCAGAGTAGGTTCTGGTAGAGAAGAAGATAGGGAAGAAGAAGAGATCCCTAGATGGAACGAGGAGGTCGTTCCTGCAGACCAGAGACCACTGTTGAACGCCCTCAAGGCCATGGAGAGGAAAACCATGGATGTGAAGCTGGATTTGCCAGTGTTTACAGGAAAGATGGAACCTGATTCAGTGATGGAGTGGATAGACTCCTTGAACAATTTCTTTGAAACAGAGGAGATACCAGAACAACAGAGGGTGAAAATAGCCCAGTCAAAGATGAAAGAAGCTGCCTTGACATGGTGGAATTTCGTCCAAGATGATAGAGTACAGGAAGGAAAGCGTAGAGTCACTACATGGAAGAAAATGATGGCATTAGTAAAGGAAGCTTATGTCCCATTGGATTACGGTATCCAATTACACAAGAGGAAGCAAAACCTGAAGCAGAAGGAGCTAGATGTCAGCTCATATACAGAAGAATTCATGAAACTTTGTATGAAAACAAAGGTAAAGGAAAGTGAAGAAGAGAAGGTAGCCAGATACCTTAATGGATTGAGGTTCAACATTCAGGATGATTTAAGCCTGCATAATCCAGATACAGTTCAGAAATGCTTCCAGTTGGCATTGAAAGTGGAAGAGAAGTTAAAGAGAAAACAAGAACAACACAATATGAGGGGAAGAGGATCAGCCCATACAACAAAGCAAACCAATGAGGGTCAAGAAGACACTGGTAAAGGACAGGGACAGTCTGATTTCAGAGGTGGATGGAAAGGTAATAGAGGCAGATTTGGAAGTGGTAGAGGTTCTACTACATTTTCAAGAAAGTGTTACACCTTTGGTGAGTTTGGTCATCCATTTTTCAAATGTCCAGAAAGCAAAGGTTCATCATCTAGAGATGATAGAACGAATGACAAGAGAGTACAACTTGTGCAAGAAGAGAGAGTAGAGAAAATAGATGGAGCTTCTAAAAGTTATGGATATCCTGAGGGGGGAGAAGCATTGATGCTAAGGAGAATTAGTTTGCAGACATCAAAGGATATGATGCAAAGAAGAGCTCTTTTCAAGACCACATGTAAGAGCAAAGGTAAAGTATGTAAGGTTGTCATTGATACTGGTTCAACAGACAACATGGTATCTCAGGAAATGGTGGATAAACTAAATTTGGAAAGGATTCCACACCAACACCCTTACAAGGTATCTTGGGTGAGTGATAGTCAATCACTTTTTGTCTATGAACAGGCATATGTTGATTTTTAGATTGGAGCATATTAGGATAGAGTTTTGTGTGACATTTTGCCCATGGAATGTTGTCACCTACTGTTGGGTAGACCATGGCAATTTGATCGGAGGGTACTGTATGATGGGTATGCTAATACCTACACCATCAAGAAAGATGGGAAAACTATTAAGTTGATGCCATTGCAGGAAGATGCTGCAGTACAGAAGGCAGCAAAAATCATTTTAGTGGGAAAGAAGGAATTTGTGCAGAAGCCTATAGGAGCAGGCATAAAGGCAGTTGAGGACACTGCAGGGAAAGGAGTTGTTAAGGACAACAGGTTGAAGAAAGTTTCAGTTTTGACTGACAGAGGTCAGCAGCAGGTTCAGAAACAGGTGTGCAAACAGCAACCAGTTGAGAGGAATGACAAGGATGTTGTCATAGTTGGGACTATTGTTTGTCCTATAAAGGTTGAAAGAAAGACAGAGTTGAACATTGCAGAAGTTCAAGAGGCAGTTCAGACAGAGGTTCTGGTCAGACAACCTGACAAACACAAGGTATGTGAGAGAAGGGCCTACATTGACAGGCATGAGGGTTCACTTGCAAGAAAGCAAGTTACAGTTCAGAAGTCTTGGAGCAGCCAAGAGACAGCAGAGGACAAAGCTGGAATAGGGCAAGACACTGCAAAGGCAAAGTGTAAAGGTGGCGGACTTCCACAACCTAACTCATGGGACATGAGTTCTTTTCTATTGGGGAGTATGGTGCAGGAGCACCTACCTGACAGCTGGCCTCCATGAGGCAGTTAGTTTGTTTTGAGTCTTGTTAATGTTTTAAAGAAGGTCGTATAAGACCAATGCATGTAATAAGGTCATGTTGACTATACTTTGCTATTTTTAGATAGTTTGTTTGGACAGCTGTTATGCTGTATGTTTGGTTGGATCCTCCCAGCCGCTTGGAAGCTCCCAGCCGCTGGGAATCGAGTTGGTAGTACTCGTAGGATATTGTTATAAATAACTCAGATCAGTTAGGGTTTGAGATCAGAGATCATAGATCATATCAAGGAGAGTAGTAGTTGTGTTATGTTGTACTGGTGATTGAGTGAGTTCCCGAGATCAGTCCAGATATTGTGAAACATTGTTCAGGACATTCATGTTTCATCTGAATAAGATCTCATCAATTGCATTATCTGGTTTTTCAGCTGTTTATGTTTTGATTTCCGTTCTGATTACAAGTTAATGGATTCTTTCAACCCTTCCACCAGTTGATTTTGTGAATCGGTGGAATGGTCATGTATGATAGTTTAGTTTGCATTTTAGTTTTCTGTTCATGCATTTCATTATTGCAGAGATCAGTTGGTAGCATGCTATGAATCAACCTAGCATCCTCATGTGCTAGGTTCAGGAAGATAAATCTTTAAGTTTTGATTTGAAGGTGATCCAGCCCGATCATCATGTTTTCTTTGTGAAATTGTGCGGTTCTGTGAGTTTGCATGCAGCTGACGGATATATAGGGGTCTGCATGTGCTTTTCCAGTCGGAGTGAATCGCATCGTCATCTGTGAGTATATCACTATCCGGATCAGGTTGTGAAGCTGACGAAGACTGTATGTTTTGAATGCATCAGGATGATATAGGTTGGATATATACTCAATGTGTATATCGTCATCAGGATCATCTCTCGTGTGAGGGAAAAATCATTTTTTTGGCTAAGGACCGGAGAGGACATCATCAAGATATTGAAGAGATCGCCCGGATATTCATTATCATGTTGCGGAGGATATAAGTGTCTTATATCCTGTTGACATCATCATCAGGTGCATGTGACGTCATCGTCATCAGGATATTGCGAATATCACCCTATGCAAGTTTATCCTGCTGTCGCTAAGTGTTTTGGCATCGGCGTAAGTTATCGGCATAAATTTTGGTTAACATCATCAGGATGTTTCAATATGACCGAATGAGTCATATCCTGATGCTGTTGTTCGAGTAGTCGGATATCGGGGTGACGTAAGCATCGAAGGAAAGGTGCTTGAAGTTGTCGTCATCAGGATATATCGGAGGAACCGGATATTTTATATCCTGCTGATGAAGGTGATGCTGAACATCATGATGATTAAGGTAGAGTTCAGCGGTAAAGTGAATAGTGATCATCAGAAGGATGTTTGCGCTTGCTGAGTATCATGATGCTGCTGACAGGCGAAAGGCGAAAGGCGATAAGGAAGTGAACAGTAGTTAGCAGGAGGATATTTCGTGCCTCTTCGAAATATGATGATGCTATCTGTGTTAGCAAGAAATATGATGATGATGACAAGCCAATAGGATTTTAATATGTTGTTTGTGTTAGTGACTCCTCCTTCCCGTTTGTAAGCTCCCGTTGCATTTACCTCTGCATTAGGTGTTCAGAGTCTATGGGCCTATCTGTCCATACTAATTAAATGATGGTGTTGGTACTCCCTTTGATCTTGCAAGGTGTTTGACAAGTAGGAGAATGTTAGGAAAGGTGTCTCAACCTTGCAACTACAAAAGGCTACTATTCCTCACAGTTTTGGTCTTTTCGAATACCATTTATCTTGAAGAATGGTTTAGAACTTTCAAAGTTTCAAAAGGGGCTAAAAATTCGAAGTCTTACTATTTTTAGTAACTTTACATTTGAGCTAGGATGGACCTGAAGTTTACCCAAAAGGTGTGGAACTATCATTTAACCATCTTGAGTGAGTTTTGACTTAAGATCATACTTGGATTGTAAGAAATTAAAGTTTCTATTTTTTTGAAACTCCTAAAAAAAGTTTTGAACTTAGATTTGAGGTACTTAGAGGTCTGTAAACACCTTTAATGTTATCATAACTAGAGAAGTGGGTTATAGCTTAATAGACCTCTTCACAATATTTCTGATGCATCAAATGGTTCATCAATCTGACACTTGGATCAAAAGTTATGACCTTTGAAAGTTGGACCTCCTATTTTGGGAAATGTGAAAACATATTGGACACTTAAAAGCTATAAAGGGGAGAGTTTCACATTTTCATGTGTGATTTGGTACATCACAAGGCATATTTTATTGGAGATAATTTGGGTGCCACTTTTGGGTGGTTTTTGGCTCATGGTTGTGTAAATATTGTTGATGGTTTACTATATTGTATCTCTTATAGAGAAAAAGCTTGAGATGGAGGTTGTGTGTAAGAGTCTGATAGATGTTGAGTTGCCTCTAGATCTCTAGATGGATGTGCTCCTATGAAATTATTCTCTACAAGTATATTGTAATCTTCTTGATTCCTGAATAATATATTTGGCAGCTTTGGAGTGTGGGGTTTTTCTCCTGAAAGGTTTCCCCACGTAATTATTGTGTTGTGGTACGATTGTTATTTGCATTTATTTTTGTAACTATTTTAAAGATCTGAATAGTTTTGTATATCTCTCCCCTCAAGATTAGTCTATGAAGTTGTTCCACTACCTTAGCTTCCTTACACTGACTCGTCACCTTGTTCATCAGCCATCATAGGATTAATATCATTACAGATAGTATTAGAGGCAATTTCCTCAATAGAAATATCACCCTTCTTGTTACTTTTAGTGTTGTTTTATGTTTGATTATGCCTTTGAAGACTAGCTTTAGCTATCCTAGCTGATCTTCTACCTAGTGTAGAAACATGAGAGTAGATATCCTCCATAGTTCCCTATGTTCAATTTCCAAAAATCTAGCATTGAGGTTAAATTTAGCAGAGGCAAATTCAATTTTTACATTTTTATTTTTCTTCCCTGAGCCTTTAGTACAAGGGTCCCCAACCATACCTTTATCTTCAAGAGAGAGTAGAATGTCCTTAGGAGAGTCAAGACCACTACTTTCCACATACATCCCTGATTTAAGGGTTGGTGTATGAGGGAAATGGTTTTTATCAAAAGGTAAATAATCCTTATCAATAGAGACCCTAACATCTTTCCCTTTATACTTGTGAGAACCTTTCTTATAATTAACGTCATGAACTTTTTTATTTCCATCAACTTGCATATCAGACATCCTAATCTTACCTTGGGACTTATTAGTAATGTGACCTATAACCCCTTCATCACCCTTCTTGTTACCAACTTTACCCTTACCCTTCCTAGTTATACTATGGTTAGTAGCAATAGAAACAAATGTATTCTAAGGGATAGGAGGGTTAAGCATAACATTGAATTCATATAAAACAAGCATAAGGCCCTGGTGAAGAGGAGGATTAGTCCCTTTATTTATATTATTCTAAAGCAAGGACAAAATGAAGAAGGGAAAACCTATATAATTACCATGCCTTAAATGGTCTAACAGAGGAAAATGATAGCCATGTATTGTTTCATACCTTCCTTTGAGAGTAAAGTACTTCATCAAGTAGTAGTTGACAATGCCCTAGGGAGGAGGAACATCCATACACTGATAGCCATTCTGATGTTGCACCAGGGTCTCTTTCCCTTAAAAGAAGCCTTCTATAAAGTTCTTGTAATCTCCATTACCAACCCTATTGACCTTTTTCTAACTCTTGCTCAACCTAGTAGCTTCTGTAATGAGGTCCTCAATCACTGTGAAGGACAGCCCATTCACAAAAATGAATTTGTTTCTCCAGCTATTCACAAATTTTTCAATCACTGATTGGTCAAGCCCATGCATAAACTGAATGTAAGTGGTTATGTCCCCTTCCTCGAAAATGCACCATATTTTAGAATTTTATGAAATCTAATTATTCATAATATAAATATTATCCTAATAATGAATTTAAAAATGAAAGTCAAAACTATTGCATAAGGATTATAGTCAATAACTAAAAATGATAATTAGGGTCATGACAAAATGGGAACTCCATTATCATCAAAGTTACCTACTTTAAGCATTGCAAATTTTGTCTTCCATAATCTACTCTAATCTTGATGAACTTTTAGAGTTACTATAATCATCGTTAGTCTCTAATGTGGATGCATGAGAATCCCTCTAGACTTCTTGGGACTAAGATTATTAGAGGTTTGGGTGATGAACACTATTGTATTGTATCTAGGCATAATGATAAATAGAGGAAGGTACTAATTAGACTCAAGACCCTAGAAATGTTTATTCTTCTAAAAATAAGAGTATGATAAACTTGACCATGATAAGGTTATGAATGAGTTGTGGGAATGTGCTAACTTTGCATTTAATAATGATGATGAATTAACCCATTATGGTCTAGTGGTGTGAACAACTCTTGATAGGTGTGATGATTTTTATGCTCTAAACACATTCCTATATTTATGTTGAGTGGGAATTGTTATTACAATCCAGTGGGTAGCCTTGTTAGTTGATTGTTGATTATGAAGAATAATAATATTTTGCCAATAGTTGTATTGGGATGGGTTGTGGTCACTTTTAGGATATATCGTAAACTCAACAGTTAATTAATATCTCATTGATTAGCTATTGAAACCCATGTACTAAATTCCATGCTCTATTATTGGTTATAAAAAATGCAATAGCATGGAAATTGACAAAGTTTAAGAAAGTCTAGAGTAATTTTTTTTAATTTTATTTTTGGTTTGGTTTTTAGCAAAATTTTGTTAAAGATGGAAGGTTATAGAATATTATAGTGATGACCCTTGAAATTAAAATGATAATAATCACTATTAGAAATATTCTAGCTATGAAGATTGTGATCTATTCAACAAAATAAATTGCATTGTGTGGCTTATTATTTTTCATTTATTTAGTGAGTTTCTACTTTTAATATTCTTTTTATTTCCTTTAGTTATTTCATTTTGAGGTTGGCTTTTATAGTTTATATGCATTGATAAATCTAGAAAGCTATTTCTAGTGGATCTTCTAAGCAAGGGTATTTTTATTAAAAATTAATTGATGTATCCTTGATGAATTAATATGATAGATAGTTGAGAACGTAACTCAAGTTGATTGGAAAATTTTGACATTGGTAGGGAATGTTGTAGTTAACATGTTAGTTTGTATACTTAAAACTAAGGACTATGATGATAAAGGATGATTTTAGTTCCTATTGATAAATCTATTGAGTCGAGTCAATTTAAAAGTTCATCATGATTACTGTTATCTAATTTTGTTATGATTAGTTTTGAGGATTTTGTTTAATTGACAATAGTAAATATATTGAAATTGTGAATATTTAATTATCTATGGTTAAACATTGGTGACCTGATGAAAAAATATTCCCTCTGATGTCAAAAGAAATATAACATCTCTGAACATCTACTAAATAGTGCCTAGACACACACTTTTCATTCTTCACCTTGTTGGACCAAATTGATGGCACCAACACATTTAGGTGGGTGGGTGAATATTATAGAAGGCCTAATTTTGTTCCTAAAGTGTCTCAATCCTTCTAGGCTACATAATTTTGGAAAAGCCTCTCAAGAGCCCTAAGAGAAACAAAGTGCCAAACTTTGACAAAGGGATTCTCTAAATTTGTACCACCTACTAATGTTTTGTTTGCACTTAAGGTTGGATCTTAGGTACCTTTCTAAAAACCTACTTGGGATTTTGCAAACTCAAAACCATTTGACAATGCCAACAACGAATGTATTCTTGCAAAATGCCTCAATGGTGTTCAGTGTAATGGTGAGAAGAGTCACATTTTTTATTTTTCACTATTAGAAATATTCTAGCTATGAAGATTGTGATCTATTCAACAAAATAAATTGCATTGCGTGGCTTATTATTTTTCATTTATTTAGTGAGTTTCTACTTTTAATTTTCTTTTTATTTCCTTTAGTTATTTCATTTTGAGGTTGGCTTTTATAGTTTATATGCATTGATAAATCTAGAAAGCTATTTCTAGTGGATCTTCTAAGCAAGGGTATTTTTATTAAAAATTAATTGATGTATCCTTGATGAATTAATATGATAGATAGTTGAGAACGTGACTCAAGTTGATTGGAAAATTTTGACATTGGTAGGGAATGTTGTAGTTAACATGTTAATTTGTATACTTAAAACTAAGGACTATGATGATAAAGGCTGATTTTAGTTCCTATTGATAAATCTATTGAGTCAAGTCAATTTAAAAGTTCATCATGATTACTGTTATCTAATTTTGTTATGATTAGTTTTGAGGATTTTGTTTAATTGACAATAGTAAATATATTGAAATTGTGAATATTTAATTATCTATGGTTAAACATTGGTGACCTAATGAAAAAATATTCCCTCTGATGTCAAAAGAAATATAACATCTTTGAACATCTACTAAATAGTGCCTAGACACACACTTTTCATTCTTCACCTTGTTGGACCAAATTGATGGCACCAACACATTTAGGTGGGTGGGTGAATATTATAGAAGGCCTAATTTTGTTCCTAAAGTGTCTCAATCCTTCTAGGCTACATAATTTTGAAAAAGCCTCTTAAGAGCCCTAAGAGAAACAAAGTGCCAAACTTTGACAAAGGGATTCTCTAAATTTGTACCACCTACTAATGTTTTGTTTGCACTTAAGGTTGGATGTTAGGTACCTTTATAATAACCTATTTGGGATTTTGCAAACTCAAAACCATTTGAAAATGCCAACAACGAATGTATTCTTGCAAAATGCCTCAATGGTGTTTAGTGTAATGGTGAGAAGAGTCACATTTTTTATTTTTCACTATTAGAAATATTCTAGCTATGAAGATTGTGATCTATTCAACAAAATAAATTGCATTGTGTGGCTTATTATTTTTCATTTATTTAGTGAGTTTCTACTTTTAATATTCTTTTTATTTCCTTTAGTTATTTCATTTTGAGGTTGGCTTTTATAGTTTATATGCATTGATAAATCTAGAAAGCTATTTCTAGTGGATCTTCTAAGCAAGGGTATTTTTATTAAAAATTAGTTGATGTATCCTTGATGAATTAATATGATAGATAGTTGAGAATGTGACTAAAGTTGATTGGAAAATTTTGACATTGGTAGGGAATGTTGTAGTTAACATGTTAGTTTGTATACTTAAAACTAAGGACTATGATGATAAAGGCTGATTTTAGTTCCTATTGATAAATCTATTGAGTCGAGTCAATTTAAAAGTTCATCATGATTACTGTTATCTAATTTTGTTATGATTAGTTTTGAGGATTTTGTTTACTTGACAATAGTAAATATATTGAAATTGTGAATATTTAATTATCTATGGTTAAACATTGGTGACTTGATGAAAAAATATTCCCTCTGATGTCAAAAGAAATATAACATCTTTGAACATCTACTAAATAGTGCCTAGACACACACTTTTCATTCTTCACCTTGTTGGACCAAATTGATGGCACCAACACATTTAGGTGGGTGGGTGAATATTATAGAAGGCCTAATTTTGTTCCTAAAGTGTCTCAATCCTTCTAGGCTACATAATTTTGGAAAAGCCTCTTAAGAGCCCTAAGAGAAACAAAGTGCCAAACTTTGACAAAGGGATACTCTAAATTTGTACCACCTACTAATGTTTTGTTTGCACTTAAGGTTGGATGTTAGGTACCTTTATAATAACCTATTTGGGATTTTGCAAACTCAAAACCATTTGACAATGCCAACAACGAATGTATTCTTGCAAAATACCTCAATGGTGTTCAGTGTAATGGTGAGAAGAGTCACATTTTTTATTTTTCACCTCATCAGATGAAATAAATAGCACAAACATGTTGGGTTGGGTGGTTGAATGTTAGAGGAGGACTCATTTTGTTGGCCAAGTGCCTTCACCCTTTCAGCCTACACTTTTGTGACAAAGTCTCTTAAAAGACCTAAGAGTAAAAATCTACTAGTCTTAAATGATAAAGGGGTTATTAGAATATGTTGCACCTAGGAATGTTCTCTTTGGACCTAAATTTGTATTTTGAGTCTCTCTGCAATAACTTCTCTTATATTTTATCAACTCAAAACCATTTGATCATGCCACCAACAAGTGTGTTCTTTCAAAATGCTTCAGTGGCGTTCAATGTAATGGTGCCAAGAGTCAACATTTTTGTTCCTCACCTCATTAGATAAAATGGATGGTGTCAACATGTTAGAGTGGATAAGTGAATGCTAAGGGAGGCCTATTTTTATTCCCTAAGTGTTTCAATCCCTTCTAGCCTGCCTAGTTATAACAAAGTCTTTTAAGAGACCTAAGAGAAAAACTACCAAACTTTGACACAGTGATTCTCATAATTCATGGAACCTAGGAATGTTTTGTTTACACCTAAAGATGGATTTTGGGTCCCTCTACAATAACATATCTCAGTTTTTCAACTCAAAACCATTTGACCATGCCAACAATGAATCCATTCTTATAAAATGCCTAATTTGTGTTTAGTCTAATGTTTCCTAGTCTCATATTTTTGGATCTTCACCTTGTGTGAATGAGTTAATGATGCCAAAATGTTGGGGGTGAGTGGATTACTTCTAGAGGAATAATGTCATGCCTAGAGTGTCTCTATCCTTACATCATACATAGTTCCAGCAAAGTCTCTTCAGATACCTAAGAGAAAAAAATGTCAAACTTTAAAAAAGTAGTTCTCAAAATCTATAGCACCTAGGAATAATTCAGTTTGACCTACGAATAGATCTCAAGTCCCTTTCCAATAACCTCTCTTCAGTTTTTTCAACTCAAAAATATCTGAACATTCTAACAACAAATTCATTCTTGCAAAATACCAATTACATTTACTGTAATGTAGCCTAGTGTCATATTTTTTTATTCACCTCATATCAATGAATGAGTGGTGCCAACGCATTGAGGTGGCATAGTGAATGCTAGTAGAGGCCTCAATTTTTTCCCCAAGTGCCTTGATCGTTTTGAGCTACATTGTTTTAGTAAAGTCTCTTAAGAGACAAAAGAAAAAAATTCCAAACTTTGGAGTTGTTCTTATATTTTGTGGCACCTAGGAATGTTTTGTTTAGACATACAATTGGATGTTGAGTTCCTCTACAATAAACTTGCTTATTTATCATCAACTTGAAACTATTTGACTGTGCTAAAAACAAATGCAATCTTGTAAAATACCTTATTTAAATTTAGTATAATGTTGCCTAGTATCATATTGTTTCATTCATCACCTCATGGGACCAAATTTATGGTACCAACATGTAGGGGTGGCTGGGCTAATATTATGGGAGGCCTCATTTCATTCCTGAAGAGCATCAATCCTTCTGGGATATAAGGTTTTAGAAAAGTTTCTTAAGAGAACTAAGACCAAAAAATTACCAAACTTTGATATAGTCATTCTCAAAATTTATGGCACATGGGAATGTTCCATTTGGACATACAATTAGATATCAAGTCCCTATAAAATAGTCTCTCTCTATTTTAATTAGCTTTAAACTATTTGACCATGCCAAAAATGAATGCAAACTTTCAAAATGCCTCATTTACATTCAGTGTAATGCTACCTAGTCCCATATTTTTCCTTCTTCAACTCATGGGACTAAACTAATAGTGACAATAAGTTAGGGTGGGTGGATGAATGTTAGGAGAGGTCTCATTTTCATTCCCCAAGTGTCTTGATCCTTCCAAGATCAAAGGTTCAAGCAAACTATCCTAAGAGACCTAAGAGTAATAAACTACCAAACTTTTATAGAGTGCTTCTTTGAATCCATGCTAGACATGAATATTTTGTTTGGAACTATTGTCACATGAAATTACACCCTGCTTGAAGTCTGTTCAAGCATTCCAATGACATAATGGGATTGATCTTAAGGTGTGGGACCTTGCAGAAGATATCAGACCTTTAGAGAAGGTTCCTCTTTCTAAGCTTAAGGCTTGGAGAATGACAACTAAATCTAATGCTAAATCTTACAAATAGAAAAGGGAAAGAAGGAATACTGGAATTTAAAAGTGTTAGTGTAGGTTTTTATTTCCTAGTGGGTTATTTATTTTTCCCTATATTCCTAGGTTTTTCCTACACTTCTATTAATCTCGCTTAGGTTAATAAAGCATGTCTTATTAGGTGAGTGGTTGCGAGGTATCACCTTCCTACATGTGAGCATCCATTAGCTATCTTCGGAAGATACTTTGCTATCTTTAGTCTGATAGATGGTTGCTCCTGATTGGTCGGTGTTGCCACCTCCTCCCTCTTCCTAGTCTATATAAGTATGCTACCTAGTTTCTATTTTGCATCTTTTGCGTTTGCATCCTCTTAATGCTATTTTACTTCTAGCATTTGCATTAATCTCTTGGAGACTAACTCTGTGTTGCTATTTTGATCTCATATCATTTGCATTCATAGTTTAAATATCTATTCTTTGTACTAGTTTTCTGGGTTAATAATCTTTTCAGATTCTAACATGGTATCAGAGCCTTGCTATGTGCAATAGTAGATTTTAGTTTCCTTATTTGAGAGATTTAGGGGGGCCTAATTAAGTTTATTGCAGATTTTTGAAAAACCCAGTATACTTTTCTCTTGCATCTTCAAATGATCTTGAGAATCAGAAAAGTTTGACAGAAAACTTTTTTGATCTCTGGGGTTTGCACATGTGTTTTATGAAATCTGGGTGATTGCAACATTTCTGGTTATACTGGTAGTATTTTTGGTTGTTCCAGCATGTCCAGAAGGCTTGAGAAAGTTAGATTTGGTTTTCATTTCACCAAAATCAGAGATCGTCATACACAGTTGCGGAACCGGGGTTTCGAGCTCAAATCTGACAACCAGCTTGCATATTTCATGTTTTCAATCAATATTGCAGGTTCTAGCATGCCATTTCTTGTCTTAGGTAGTTGATTCAACCTTTGTATGTCATTTTTTGGTTGCTGGGGTCATTTTTTGTAGCTAAAGGCATTCTGTTTACACTAGATCAACATCTTCTTTACATCAGCAAGAAAAATGCCTTCTAGGTTTTGTTTGCAGCATAGAAAAACCATCTGGGTATCTTTCCATTTTTGCATGTAGTTAATATATTTTGTAGAAATGCACTCAAAAAGCTACAGCAGGACCCCTCTCCGTTGGCAGTTGCAGTTTTGAAGGCAGTTTTCAAATGCTCTGTTCTTGCTCATATGGACTCCTTTTCCCATGGAATATTTTTTTGATTTTGGCTATTTTTTCATGCTTTATGCACTAGTGCAGACTTTTTTTGATTTTGATGCCAAGATTTTTCAGAAATTGTAGATTCTCAGTCATGACATTGTAAAGTTCTCATTTTGGGAACTTCAGAGGATCATAACTTTCACATACGACCTCGTATCGAGGCGATTCTTTTTTTGAAAGTGCATGATTTTTTGAGAAGATCATAGTGTTGCTATTTATTTCCCTAGGTATTGTGCCAAAGTTGTATTTTCAGCAAATACTCTTCATGAGGGTTTTGTAATGCATTGAAATCAAGACCACTTAGTATTTCATGCTAGTGGTAGTTGTAAACACACTAATATAAAGTGTCAAATCATATTTTCTTGGGGTGGTTCTTTGATTGAGTGAAAAGGGGGGGGGTTGTCTTGGTTGTGTTCTCTTCTTTCCAACATTTCTTCTCTGCATTTCTTCATCATGGATCAAACAAATCTGCCTATCCTAACTCCATACAATTATTTTGAGTGAAAATCATGTATGATAATTCACTTAAGGGAAGCTAGATTAAATAGGATAACTATGGGACTTGAAACTGAACCTGCTAAAGATGAAGATAAGCCTAGGTGGTTTAACAAGTGTGATGAGGCATATGGAACATTATGTTTGTCTGTTTCTCCTGATTTGCTCTTTCACATTGAGTCTTTGAATATGCCAAATGAAGTCTAGACAAAGCTAGAAACAGTATTTGGCACACAAGATTCAATGAGGGGTCATATGTTAGAAAATGAACTAATTAGTTTAAGTCTAGGCAATTTCAACACAATCCAGGATTTCTTCACTAAATTAAAATCACTAAGGCTGCAGTTAAAACAATGTGGAATTGAAAAGAAAGATGAACAACTGATTCTTAGTATTCTTTCTAAGCTAAATTTAGAATATTCTGTGTTTGTTTATACCTCTATGCTACTAAGGGTGCACTTGGTACTCAATTCACCATGCCATCTTTAGATGATTTTGCTTTCAATCTCACTCGGGAACAGGACAAGCTAACCCAGATGGGCACTCTTAAGTCCTCTAAGTGACATGCCTTGGCTGCCAACCAAGACACAAAAGAACAGAAATGACAAAGTAGTAACAACAATAATAAGGATAAGAAACAGAAGAATAGCAAGGAGAAGAAGGATTAGATATCGGTTGCTTCAAAAGCAACTAATGAGACCCAATCTTCCAAGGGTGACAAGCCTAAGAAAGAGAGGGTCCAATGTGCCTATTGTAAAAGACCCGGTCATGATGAAAATAAATGTTTGAAGAAATAAATTGATCACTTGACACACATTCTTGAAAAGAATAATATCAGTGTTCCTGAGTCTATCAAATAGAGTTCTAATGAGGGGTCTAACAAGGAAAAAGAAAATAGCAAGGGGAAAGGAAAGGGCAAGGCCCTTGTTGTAGTTGCTTTTTCACCATCCACTTGGATTCTTAATTCAGGTGCTTTGCACCACATGGCTTCATCTAAGGAAGAACTTGCATCTTTGGAGCCATGTACTATGCCTTCTATTTTGATGGGTGATGACACTCCTGTTGAGGTGTGTGGGAGAGGGTCTGTTGATGTGGGGGATGGCACATTCCATAATGTTATTTGTGTGCCCTCATTATCAACTAATCTCCTATCGGTATACCAGATCACTCACACAGGTTTAGGCAAGCGGGTTGAGTTCACTCCTGATTCAGTGGAGATTCGTGAGTTGCATAGTGGTTCTACAATTGCAGTTGAGAGAGCAGATCATCAGTCATGGCTCTATCTATTTTCTCACTTTGTTCCTGATCCTCCTTTAACTATTTTGCTCACTCATTCTAATGATGTGAGTAGATTATGGCATGAGCAGTTTGGCCATCTTAACTTCTGCTACTTGCAGTAGCTCAACTAGTAGAGCATGGTCATAGGGTTGCCTTCAGTTCAGTTTTCAGGTGGTGTTTGCCATGGTTGCATTCCTGGTAAGCATCCTAAGGAAAATTTTGACAAAGGTACAACATGGAGAGCTTCACAAATACAGGAGTTAGTCACAGTGATTTGGCTGGTCCATTTCAGCATCCTTCTTTCAGTAGGGCTAGATATGTCCTCACATTCATTGATGACTTTTGTCGATATACTTGGGTGTACTTTCTCAAACAGAAGTCTAAGGTATTTGATCACTTTCAGGACCTCAAGACTTTTGTAGAGAAGTAATCTGGGAAAGCCATCAAAGTTTTGTGCACTGACAATGGTGGTGAGTATGTCACCCATCAGTTTGAGAGGTTTTGCACTTCAGAGGGGATTGATTTGCAGCATTCAGTTCCATACAATCCTTAGCAGAACGATGTTACAGAACGGAAGAATAGGTCCTTGAAGGAAATGGTGAACTGTATGATTCACTTCAGAGCTCTTGCACCATAGTATTGGGCAGAGGCCATTAACTGTGCTTGTTATATCTAGAACCATGTTCCTCACCGAGCCTTAAAGGGAACCACTCCTTCTGAAGCTTGGAGTAGTCAGAAACCATCAGTTAAGCACTTTCAAGTTTTTGGTTCCCCTGCATGGGCCCACATTCCTATAGAGAAATGCAAGGCCTTGGATCCGCAGAGCAGACCTTGCATATTTGTAGGTTATCCTGATGGTGTGAAGGGTTATCGGTTGCTCCACCATACTACACATGAGTTTTTCATTGAGAGGAGTGTTCAGTTTGAGGAGGGCTCTTTGAGTTCACATTCTATCACTTCTCCAACTCCTACTTTGACATTAGAGTCACTTGGGATATATGACAGATCTTCTGATGAGTAAGATTCACCTGAGCAGTCTTCTACCTCCACTTCCAATGTAGAGAGTGATTCACAGGACTCACCTCCTTCCTCTCCTAGTCATCATCCAGAGGTTGATGATTCTCCTCCAAATTCTTCATCTTCCAGTCCACTTTGGGCTAGACAGACCTTGCAGTCTACAGGTGATTGGGTTGGGTATCCATCAGACACTAGGTGGACTCGTTCACAGTTCTAGGATGCTCCACATGTCTTCATTGCTACTGCCTCAGATCCACAGTCTTTTTGTGAGGCTTTTGGTATTCCTGAGTGGGATATAGCTATGTAGGAGGAGTATAGTTCCTTGGCGAGGAACCACACTTGGGATCTTGTCCCTCTTCCTAAGGGAAGAAAACTTGTTCGATGTAAGTGGATTTATCCAACAAAATTTATAGCAGATGTGTCAATTGACAAGCATAGGCTCACTTGGTTGCCAAAGGATTCTCCCAGGTTCCTGGTATTGACTACTCTGAGACTTTTGCACCAATTCCTCAAATGAATTCCATCTGACTTGGTCTTACAATTGCTACAGCTAATCATTGGGAAGTACACCAGATGGATGTGAAGAGTGCTTTTCTTCACGATGACCTTTAGGAGGAGATCTACATGGAGCAGCCATAGGGGTTCCTTTAGGATTCTTCACTTGTGTGCCATCTTCAAGAGTCTTTCTATGGCCTCAAACAGGCTCCTTGGGCTTGGTATGCCAAGATGGACTCCTTCCTTTTATTAGTTGGGTTCACTCAGTGCCATTCTGATCCCAATGTCTACATTTTGCAGTAGGATGATTCACTCCTATTTCTTGTTCTATATGTTGATGACTTGCTGATCATAGGGAGTCCTTCATCCACCATTAGGGCTGTCAAAACTGCCCTTCATGACAAGTTTTTGATGACTGACTTCAACTTGTTGCATTACTTTCTTGGGATTGAGATCTACTAGTCTTCTTCTGGGATCACTATCACACAATCCAAGTATGCTCTAGATTTGCTCTCGAGGTTTCATATGGCTGACTATAAGCCTGCTTTGACTCCCTTCCTTTCTAGAGTCAAACTTGAGGCTCAGTGTTCTTCTCCACTTGTTGATGGCACTTTCTACCGACAACTTGTTGGGAGTCTCATTTATCTGACTCATACGAGACCTGACATTTCATATGTTGTAGGCATGGTCTCTCGATTCATGTATGAGCCTCATGAGCTGCACTTGAAAGTAGCCAAGTATATCCTTCACTACATTCAGGGTACTCATAGTTTTGGGATTCACTATGTAGCGGGCATTGAGCTTGACTTGGTGGGCTACACAAATTCAAATTGGGCAGGCGATTCTCAGGATCACAAGTCTACTTCATGTTACAGCTTCTCACTTAGTTTAGGTCCTGTTTGTTGGTTGAGCAAGAAGCAGTCTACTATTGCTCTATCTTCTATTGAGGTTGAGTATTGGGGGGTTGTGAATGCCACTACTAAGGCCATTTAGCTTTAAAATCTTCTCACTGAGTTTGGTATCCAGATCAGACGGCCATCAGTCATATTTTGTGACAACCAGAGTGCCATTCAGATCTCACGGAATCCGGTCCATCATCAGCGGACCAAACACATCGAGGTCCATATTGTTGGATCTAGGGCATACAACTGAGAGGGGGGGGTGAATCAGTTGTATAAAACTTCTTCTTCTTTCAAACACTTAATTCTCTGTTGTTAGTTAGCAGCATATCAAATACTCATCCATGGAAGCATAATACATAAACACAAGAGTAGATAAGCATCAACACATTGAACACCAAGATTTTGACGTGGAAAACCCGGTTAAGGGAAAAACCACGGGGTGATTAACCCAAGAATTATTCTCTGTTAGAAGAATAAAGAAAAATGAATGGCACATGCCAATAAGGGCTCACTGCCCGAGCACACTGCTCACAAAGAGGCCCACTGCCTACAAGGAGACACACTGTCTACAAAGTGATGAAAATCACAGTCTTGAACTGGAGAATGACATCTCTACCATGTCCGGATCAGTTCCAATTAAGCCCAAAATCTCTGCTCTGCCTTTCGCACGTTTCTTCGCTATGCCACACTCATCCACACACCACACTTTGAAATGAACTCACAAACCGTTATTTATACAAGACATCGACTTAGGAACAAACATCTAAGTCGGCAAACAACCATAGGAGTATCCGCAAGATGAATAACACATCCGGTCGGCCATCACAAGAACATTCGCAGGATGAACAACTCATCCGGTCGGCTAAACAGAGCAAGAACTTCATCCGGAAGAATAACTTCAATCCCGGGCTCTACCATCAATGCGGACCAACAACACAACCTAAACATGATCCAAGAACCTTCACAAGCCTGTCTGAATGTCCGGATACATCCGCACTTCCTCTACTTACTGGGATCTCTTGTCTTCCTCATCCAGAACTTCAAGAACACAGTCTGTCGCCACTGTCATAATGCAAGAGGTACTTCCGGACCTCCAACTCATACACAAATCAGGATGACACATCACAAGGACATCCCAAACACTCCGTCCAATCCGCAGATTAGGATGATACAATTCCGGACCTCACCGGACCTTTTTGTGATCCTCTGTCACCTCTGGATACTTGCCGGACCCGGTTCTATACCGGCAGCCACAACTCCTTCAGATCTTCATGCAGACCTCTGAAATCTTAACTGTAGCATCTCAAGACTCATATCTACTAACCCTTTAATCCGCATCCTCCGGTTCTCATCCTATACAGTACATTTACCTTCTTCTCATCACTGTTCTTCACTGTTCCTGACTGAGGCTAATTTTCTCAATATCCTCAGCACACAGCTCATCAAATCCTTCTTGTCAATGCAATATGAGTATGTTGACATCAATGACAACACTGGCTCACCTCATACTTGCAACAATCTCCCCCTTTGTCATTGATGGCAACATATGATGTGAAAAACCATTAAGACAAGAACTTCAACTTTTCATATGTCTTCTCTTTCTTTACTGCTCCCCCTTTGATCATCAACCACTTGTTTTTCACATGTCTTCTCTCCCCCTTTGACATCAATGGCAAAGGGCTCATACTTGCAATTCTCATACATCAGAATCATACCAGCTGCTCCCCCTTAGTTGCAGCTCCCCATTAGTCCGGATCACAAGATATGACTGTGATAGCCACCGGACTGATGCACATCAGTGCATCTTAGTTCATCACCGGAGGGGCCATGACCCCTAACTTCTCCCGGAGATATTCAAAAGAGTCCTTGGGAAGAGGTTTTGTAAAGATATCTGTAATCTGATCCTTGGAGGGAACATACTCCAATCTGACTTCTTCCTTGTTTACTTGTTCTCTCAAAAAGTGAAATTTGATAGATATGTGCTTAGTCTTAGAATGCAATACCGGATTCTTGGAAATATTAATTGCACTTGAATTATCACAGAAAATTGTGATAGGCTCCTCATATTCAACTTTGATGTCTCTTAGCATCTGCTTCATCCATAAGATTTGAGTGCAACTACCTGCTGCTGCAATGTATTCTGCTTCAGTTGTAGACAGAGATATTGCATCTTGTTTCTTGCTTAGCCAAGAAACCAATCTCTTCCCCAAAAAGAATGCTCCACCACTAGTGCTTTTCCGATCATCCACATCTCCTGCCCAATCTGCATCTGTGTAAGCATGAAGAGAGAAATCCGGATCTCTAGGGTACCATAGACCATACTCAGCTGTTCCTTTCAAGTACCTAAAAATTCTTTTGATTGCCATAACATGAGATTCTCTAGGATCAGCCTGGAATCTTGCCACAAGACCAACAGCCTGCATTATATCTGGTCTAGTTTGAGTGAGATACAACAATCCACCAATCATTGATCTATACTTTGTCTGATCTGCTTTTAGAGAATCATCATCTTTGCTTAGCTTACATCCGGTTGCCATAGGAGTGTTCATTGGCTTTGAGTCTTCCATACCAAATTTCCTTAACAATTCTTTCACATATTTGGTCTGAGAAATGAAGATCCCTTCTTTTGTTTGAGTAATTTGCAGTCCCAAGAAGAAATTCATTTCACCAAGCATAGACATTTCAAACTCACTTTTCATCTGATTAGCAAAAGTTTTGCACATACTATCTCTTCCTCCAAAAATGATATCATCCACAAACACTTCAACAGTCAGAATGTTTTCATGATCAATTTTGAAATATAAGTTACTGTCAGCAGTACCTTTGTTGAATCCAATCTGCACAAGATGCTTATCCAACCTTTCATACCATGCTCTTGGGGCTTGCTTCAATCCATACAAAGCTTTCTTCAACTTGCAGACCATATCATTATTATCAGACAATTGAAATCCATCCGGTTGTTCAATGTAGACTTCTTCTTCCAGATCACCATTTAGAAAGGCAGACTTGACATCCATTTGATATACCTTGAAGTCTTTGAAGGCAGCAAATGCAAGAAGTAATTTGACTGCTTCAATTCTTGCCACCGGAGCAAAAGTCTCTTCAAAGTCAATTCCTTCTATTTGAGAGTAGCCTTTGCAGACCAATCTAGCTTTGTTTCTGATTACTTCACCAGCTTCATTTAGTTTGTTCCGGAAGACCCACTTGGTTCCAATTACATTCCTGTCTCTAGGTCTGGGAACAAGATCCCAAGTATGATTTTTCTCAATTTGCATCAATTCATCTTCCATTGCTTTGGTCCAGTTTTCATCATTGCAGGCTTCATCTATTGTTTTAGGTTCAATCTTTGAAATCAGACAACATTCATTCTGATTTTGAGCAATATTCCTTCTAGTTTGTACACCTTTGCTTCTGTCACCTATGATCTGATCTTCAGAGTGGTTCAGTCTTACATACCTTGGAATTTTGGGAGTATCCAGCACTGCTGTTTCTTGATCAGGTTCATTCAAACCTATCTCTTCTTCCTGATTTACCGGATCAGGCTGACTCTGTCTCACCAGAGAGGATTGAGTTCCTTGAACACTGTCTTGGTCATCTTCATCAAGCTCATAAAATCTTGAAGGTTTCTCAATTCCTTCATCAACTTTCACATTGGTGCTTTCTATCATCTTCCTCAATCTCTTATTGTAGCACCGGTATGCTTTGCTTTGAGTGGAGTAGCCCAAGAAAATTCCCTCATCACTTCTAGCATCAAACTTTCCTAGATCTTCATCTCTTTTAATATAACACTTGCTACCAAATACTCTGAAATATTTCACAGTAGGAGTGATGCCAAACCAAAGTTCATAGGGGGTCTTACCGATGTTGTTTCTGATTTGAACTCGATTTAGAGTGTAGACTGTGGTGCTGATAGCTTCTTTCCAAAACATTTGCTTCCAACATCATTGTCCTAGCAGCTTCCTGGATGGTCCGGTTCTTTCTCTCAACTACTCCATTCTGCTGTGGAGTCTTAGGAGCAGACAACTGTCTCCTTATACCCTGTTTCTCACAAAAGTCAATGAATTCACCAGATGTAAATTCACCACCTCTATCAGACCTTAGACACTTTAGTTTCAATCCGGTTGATTCTCCACCATAGCTTTGAAGATTTTGAACTTCTCAAAAGCTTCTGATTTTTCTTTTAGAAAGGTAACCCACATCATCCAGGAATGATCATCAATTAACAACATGAAATATCTATCACCTTGCAGACTCTTGATTCTTGTCGGACCACATAGATCAGTATGTACTAATTCCAACAATCCGGTAGAAGACTGATCTTTGCTTTTGAAGGAGACTCTGCTTTGTTTACCTAACTGACATTCTTTACACACACTATTTGTAGGTTTCATCAATTTTGGAAGATCTCTCACAGCCTGAGTATTGCTTATCTTGATGATGTTATCAAAATTTACATGACACATTCTTCTATGCCATAACCAACTCTGATCAATTTGGACAAATAAACAACTTTTATTTGAACCAACCAGATGAAAGATATTACCTTTTGTCTGAGTACCGGATGCAATTTCAGTTCCAGAGCTTGTAAAGATTCTGCATTTTCCATTCTTGAACCGGAGATCATAGCCTTTGTCCACTAACTGACCAACACTAAGAAGATTGTGCTTCAATCCTTCAACATACAGTACATTTCCTGTTTTGCTCTTACCATCAAAGGAAATAGTTCCCCTACCTCTGATTCTGCCAGCAGAATTGTCACCAAACTTTACCATTCCTCCTTCATATCTTTCCAAATCTAAGAACTTATTCTTGTCACCAGTCATATGGTGAGAACATCCACTGTCAATAACCCAATCATCCTTTTCTTCCACTTGAGCAGCCAAGGCTTTTTCAACAACTTTGTGATTGATAGATTCAGAGAGTATTGAATCTTCTTCCTTGATGGCTATAAACACCCACTCATTTCCGGATTTGCTTCCTAGTTCTGATTCATCATCTGTTACTCCTTCATTGTCATCTTCTTCATGAACATAATAGCAATTCTTTTGAAACCTTTGTCTGTGAGTATTAGATCTTGTAGATCTCTTCGGACATCTTGAGGCAAAATGACCAATCTTATTGCAGTTGAAACACTTAAAGGGTAGCTTTCCTTCATACTTACCGGATCCTCTTGGCAGTCTCTTTGCAATGAGGGCTTCAAGTTGAGCTGTTTCTGCTTTTTCTTCTTCCATGTCTCTTCTTGCTTGATCATACCATGACATTTTCCTTGATGAGTTTTCACCCGGATCAAATCTCTGTTTGCCTTTCACATAGGCACTGGCTTTGAAAGCAGATTCAGTCTTGGGAGGATCATCTCCAAACTCGGTCATTTCAAATGCAGCTAGTTTGCCAGCCAGTTGTTCTCTTGTGACTATTGTGTGGGCTCTGAATTCATCAATGGCAGCAACTTTGATTTTGTAGGCAGCAGGAAGGGATCTTAGGATTTTGCAGACAATCTCATTTTCATCTAAAGTTCCACCAGCATTTCTGATTCCACATACCAACTCATTTACTCTTGGCATAAAGGTAGTGATGTTTTCATCATCTCTCATTTTCAATCTTTCAAATCTCCCTTTCAGACTTTGCAACCTTGCACTTTTGACAAACTCATCTCCTTCATACAGAAGTTCCAGTTTAGTTAGGATCTCATATGCAGTTGGTAGGTCAATGACATTCGAGAGATCTGAGTCATTCAATGCGCTTAGAAGAGCTTCCTTGGTCCGCAGATTGTTTTCAGCTTCTGTGATTTCATTCAGAGTTGTTGGACCACCTTGTGGAGGTACATATGGTTTTGAAATCATAGCCAAGTATGCTTTTCCCATACATTCCAAGTGACACTTCATGCGACCTTTCCAGAGAGTGAAGTTGGTTCCATCGAACTTCGGACTATCCTTCTTGTATGATGACATCCTGGATCTCCTCAAGCGGTTAAGCTCCTATCAGAGGAACTTAGCTCTGATACCAATTGTTGGATCTAGGGCATACAACTGAGAGGGGGGGTGAATCAGTTGTATAAAACTTCTTCTTCTTTCAAACACTTAATTCTCTGTTGTTAGTTAGCAGCATATCAAATACTCATCCATGGAAGCATAATACATAAACACAAGAGCAGATAAGCATCAACACATTGAACACCAAGATTTTGACGTGGAAAACCCGGTTAAGGGAAAAACCACGGGGTGATTAACCCAAGAATTATTCTCTGTTAGAAGAATAAAGAAAAATGAATGGCACATGCCAATAAGGGCTCACTGCCCGAGCACACTACTCACAAAGAGGCCCACTGCCTACAAGGAGACACACTGTCTACAAAGTGATAAAAATCACAGTCTTGAACTGGAGAATGACATCTCTACCATGTCCGGATCAGTTCCAATTAAGCCCAAAATCTCTGCTCTGCCTTTCGCACGTTTCTTCGCTATGCCACACTCATCCACACACCACACTTTGAAATGAACTCACAAACCGTTATTTATACAAGACATCGACTTAGGAACAAACATCTAAGTCGGCAAACAACCATAGGAGTATCCGCAAGATGAATAACACATCCGGTCGGCCATCACAAGAACATTTGCAGGATGAACAACTCATCCGGTCGGCTAAACAGAGCAAGAACTTCATCCGGAAGAATAACTTCAATTCCGGGCTCTACCATCAATGCGGACCAACAACACAACCTAAACATGATCCAAGAACCTTCACAAGCCTGTCTGAATGTCCGGATACATCCGCACTTCCTCTGCTTACTGGGATCTCTTGTCTTCCTCATCCAGAACTTCAAGAACACAGTCTGTCGCCACTGTCATAATGCAAGAGGTACTTCCGGACCTCCAACTCATACACAAATCAGGATGACACATCACAAGGACATCCCAAACACTCCGTCCAATCCGCAGATTAGGATGATACAATTCCGGACCTCACCGGACCTTTTTGTGATCCTCTGTCACCTCTGGATACTTGCCGGACCCGGTTCTATACCGGCAACCACAACTCCTTCAGATCTTCATGCGGACCTCTGAAATCTTAACTGTAGTATCTCAAGACTCATATCTACTAACCCTTTAATCCGCATCCTCCGGTTCTCATCCTATACAGTACATTTACCTTCTTCTCATCACTGTTCTTCACTGTTCCTGACTGAGGCTAATTTTCTCAATATCCTCAGCACACAGCTCATCAAATCCTTCTTGTCAATGCAATATGAGTATGTTGACATCAATGACAACACTGGCTCACCTCATACTTGCAACACATATACCCTACATCCAGGAGCTCATCCATGGCCACGTCATTGACCTTCGCTACTATCTAACTTTCGAATAGGTTACTGATATCTTCACCAAACCCTTCACTGAGAGCAAGTTCCTTCATTTGCGAGCTTTGCTGGGGGTGTGGGATGCTTCATCTTCTGGGGGGCTTCTTCCTCTCACTCGAAGTCCTGACTCTCTCTACTTTGGGGGGGTCTCTTCTCTCTCTATTTTTTTTGGGGGGGGGGGGGCTTTTCTCTCTCTTTGGGGGGGAATTTTATGTACATGGGTACCTCATCTGGCTTGATTTTCTAGGACCCATTTCTACATCCACCTAAGCTTTGCTTATGGGGGGTGGTAGTGTAGGTTTTTATTTCCTAGTGGGTTATTTATTTTTTCCTATATTCCTAGGTTTTTCCTACACTTCTATTAATCTTGCTTAGGTTAATAAAGCATGTCTTATTAGGTGAGTGGTTGTGAGGTGTCACTTTCCTACATGTGAGCATCCATTAGCTATCTTGGGAAGATACTTTGCTATCTTTAGTCTGATAGATGGTTTCTCCTAATTGGTCGGTGTTGCCACCTCCTCCCTCTTCCTAGTCTATATAAGCATGCTACCTGGCTTGTATTTTGCATCTTTTTCTTTTGCATCCTCTTAATTCTATTTTTCTTCTAGCATTTGCATTACTCTCTTGGAGACTAACTCTATGTTGCTATTTTGATTTTCTATCATTTGCATTCATAGTTTAAATATCTATTCTTTGCACTAGTTTTCTAGGTTAATAATCTTTTTAGATTCTAACAAAAAGAGGTGATGTACTAGATTTAATATGTTAGTTGGGACTGACATAACACAACAACGATCTCAAATATTGAAAGAGACTCACATAGACTTATATCTTTAATAGATGCTCAAATAGAAGATTGTAACTAAGAGAGGGACCATCTTATCGACATAATGAGTTACAAATTCAAATAAATATAGAGAAAAAGGATAAGAGAGGTAAAATATTAGTGATTATATTGATCATGAAGGCTAAATAGCCATTACAAAGGTACGATAACCTATTGCATAAGATTAGACACAAAATAACCATCTACATTCATGGGTGAGCAATCAACTAGAGATAGCAAAGGCTCAGAATTGAGCATAATGTATCACATCCAGTTGGTTTTGTAGGTGCATTACAAGGTCCAAAAATAACAAATGATATGGCTAATGTAATAGTCTAGAAGAATATCTAATAGAATTACATATTTTTTACATGCATAGATAGCTTTACAAATCGCACTGTAGCAGCCATAAACATGGAAGGTGAATTCAACAAGGAGAGAACGTCTCCCATACTACAATAACTCCATTCTGATGTCCTTGGAATGTGCCCACATGGCTATGTCCATGAAATCCACTACAAAGAAGTGTTCACCCATGCCATGAGTACAAGGATTTAATGCAATAGAGGCTACAATGGCATGGAGAGGCAACAAACCCATCTTCTACAAGAAATCAGGCTTTGGAGGAACATGAATGGGTACCAGGAGAGTCGTTGAGCAGTGTTGTCATGTATGGAATAGTAGAAAATGTGCCAAGAAGGCAAAATGATTAGGCCCCAACTGATCAGGCTTCCTTGGATTTCTCTTCCACTAATTGTACATTAGAAAGGTGAAGGTATAAACCCTATCCTCCAAAGTCCAAAGGAAGAGACATCGTCAAGCTTTAGGGGTCAGGCCTTCATCGTTACATCATCTTTGGAAAGAAGAAGAGATCAACCTCCACCTTCGCAACACTTAGCCAATTTGAGAAATTTGAGGAGATCAAGCATTGGGCCTTCCGCTTGTCACCTTAATAAAAGAAGAAGAGAGAAGAGAGATCTCCTGACCTATGCTTTCTAAGAGACTTAGAAATATTTGTAGCTTGGTAGACATTAACCATTGGGCCTTCCAACTTCTGCCTTCCACCATATTGAAAGGGAAAAGATAGAAACCCTGACATTCGTACTTTGCAACACCTTGGAACATTGAATATGATGGAGCTCGAGCCTTGGACCTTTCGATTGTCACCTTCCTAGAGAAGGAAGAAGGAAGAAAGTCTAAGCCCCACAAGTCTAATGACTTAGCCATTTTGAAGGTTTCAATGGAAGTCAGGCTTCAGGCCTCTCATCTTCCATCTTCCAAAAGAAAAGGAAGAGAGAAGAAGAAAAGTCTGGTCCAACCCCTTGAAACACTTAGCTAAATTTCAAAGGGAAAGAGTTAGAGCTTAGGCTTTGGGCCTTCCACCTTTCTCCTTCCAAAAGAAGGATGAAGGAAGAAAGTGAGGAGGTCTTACCTCTGACAACTAAAAACTTTGAACACTTAGAGGATTTTTACAAGGGACAAAGTGGAGCTCGGAGCCGATTAGGATGGCATGATGAAGAGAAGAATTCTAAACCCTGAAACTCTGAAAACATAGAAAATACAAGGTAAACTTAAGATCTTTTGGACTTGGTTGATTTGGGATGTTTTTCCTTGCATTTCTAAAGGGGAAAATACTTCAAGATTTCATAGATTTGGGCTATTTTTCGAGGGAGAAAAATAGGAAAACATTTTAGCGAATTGTTAGGGGTGTTTGCCTACTAAATACAGGATTCTAGCAACCTTATCAATCCATGGGGCACAGAGTCAAAGGGCATGGCAACAAGAACAGGGATTGGCTAGACCAACTCAAAATTGATCACTACCTCAAGGAAACAAGACGAGGCAAAACGAACAAGGCCAACATCCTCCTAATGAGAATGAAATAGAGTGCGAGGGAAATTATTGAAAATGAACACCTAACATATTTATAAAATACCACAACCATACTAAAAGTAAGGTTTGAGATAAATCCCATTGACTTGGATTGGCATAACCTCTCCATTCAGCTTGGAAAGTTTAAATGCATTAACGTGTTTGGAGCTAGTAATAATATATGGGCCACTCCACATGGAAGCAAATTTTGAATTTCTCCTAGCTTTAGCTCTATCTACACCCCATTTCAACACTAAATCTCCCTCACTAAATGCTACGCTAGTTGATTTTTTGTCAAAATGCCTTTTGACCTGATCTTGGTGAGCTTCAAGAGTCTTGACGGCAACATCTCTTTTTTCTTGAAGCTCCATTAGCTTAGCAAACTTGACTATCATGGCGTAACTTTCTAGCATTTCTGGTTGATGTGCTAGTTCAAGGGAAGGAAACTCTAATTATAATGGAACTTTTTCTTCCTTTCCATAAATAAGCATGAAAGGGGAATTATCTATGGCCCTCTTGGGAGTAATTATATCAACCCAGAGAGTTGTCTTCAACTTGGAAGGCCATGTTCTTTGATTATCATCCACCATTATTTTGATGATCCTAATCATGGTTTTGTTTGTGGACTCAACCAGGCCATTCCCTTGAGGGTAGTAATTGAATGATGTCTTCAAATAAATTCCACAGTTCAATGCCCATTCTGTAATTTTTTGTGTGTACAAAGGCCTTGGCATTGTCAGAGATAATGGTGAATGGAACTCCAAACCTAGTAACTATCCCTTGAAGGAAGTCTAAAATGGAGGATTTTGTGGCATTCTTTAATGCAACTACCTTTTCCCACCTAGTAAAATAATCTATGGCTTCTATAATCCACCTCTAGACAACACTGGAAGGTGGGTTAATCATTCCAATGAAGTCCAAACCTAATTGGGCAAATGGTTGATCAGTGTGAACTGGGTGCAGGGGAAGAGCAACAGCTTCTTACTCATAATTGGGCATCCCTAAACAAATTGGGCCAGTAATAACCAGCACTCATGATTTTTGAAGTAGTGGTTCTTCATGAATAATGACCACCAGCAGGGCCATCATGAAATTCTTCTAGCACCCTTGAAGTCTGATCTTGTGTAATGCTTCTAAGATGAACTCCATTGATGTATTTTCTAAACAAGACACCATCAACAAGAACATAACAAATGGATTGGATCTTGAAATATCTTCTTTTGTCTTGATCCAGTCCATCTAGGCATCTACCAGACTACAAAAATGTGACCATATCATGGTGCCAGTTAGTTGGAGCGTGAGAATTAGTTGGTTGTGTCTACCCAAGGAAACACACAACATCCTTTCTATCTTCAAGGTCTGCAAGCATCTACTCGCACAGACCCTTTCCACATATTAGCTTGTTGATTTTGATGTTCACATCATATTCCATTACTTTTGTAATACACCTAACCCTTTTTTCATTGATATCTTTGCTCAAAAAGAACTCTTTAATGCTAGGGTGGTTCACCATTAACTATATCTTGTTGTTTGAAAGCATATGCCTAAAATTTTTAAGTGCTTTAATCACCATAGGAAACAATTATTTTTCAAAAAAATCATACTTCAACGCGTATTCTTTGAGCGATTGGCTAAAGAAAGAAATTGGTTGTTCCAATTTCTCTTCATTCTTCTATGTTAAAACTATTGATATACCCTCTTTGTCTCAAAAGGCATAAAGGATAAAATCCTTTTCATAGTTAGGCTTTATCAACGTAGGAGCCTATGCAATGGCCTGGCTAAAAACTTCAAAACTATCCTTACCTCCTTTTGACCATGTGGAGGCAACGTTCTTCTTAAGCATGACAATGAGGGGCTTCGCTATTGAAGAGAAATTGGGTATAAACCTCCTCACAAAATTATTCTTTCCCAAAAACCTTGCAAGCCCCTCTTGTGACTGGGAAGGGGAAGAGCTAAAATGGCACTGGCTCTTTCCAGATCAATGACAAATCCTTCCTTTGAAACCACGTGTCCTAGTAATTTGCCTTCTGGGACAACAAATACACACTTTTTTGGATTCAATGATATGCCATATTTCCTGCATCTTTCAAAGACTTTTCTCAAATGACCCAGATGGTTAGATTCATGCTTGGAATAAATAGTCAAATCATCAAGGTACACTAAAATGATATCATTGATTAGGCCTTTAAAGGTGAAATCCATTACCCTTTGGAAGGTTACCCCAGCATTAGTCAACCCAAATGACATTTTCTGATAAGCCAAAGTACCCCACTTGGTGATAAATTCTATCTTGTACTGGTATGATTCTTTTACAAGAATTTGGTTATAGCTTGGGTAGCCATCAAGAAGTGAAAATCTTTCATCTTCTTCCATTGTTTTGAGGATTTGCTCCATGGAAGTAAGTGGATAGTCATCTTTGAGGGAGGGCTGGTTTAGGTCTCTAAAGTCCACACATAATCTGATTTCCCAATTTTTCTTCCTAACTAGTACTAGGTTAGTCACCCAAGAGGAATGTTTAATTAGATAAATGATTTTGGCCTTTATGAGTTTGGATATCTCTTTTCTCATTAATGCCTCTATTTTCAGGTTGACTAGCCTTTGTTTTTTGTGGGCAAGTTTTGCATTGGGATCTAAATCAATGGTATGCTGGATTAAACTATGGTCAAAGTATTTCATATCCCTATAATCCAAAGAAACTAAATCATCAAATTCATTACAAAGCTCAACAAAACCATGCCTTTCATCTTGATCACATACCTTGCCATGTTTTAGAAATTGGCCCTGTGCAATCTCCACCTCTTCATAGTCTTTTTTCTTGATTGTCATATCCATTTTCTCATTGTTAGGTTGATCATCAACACCAAATATGCTCTATAAAGTGTGGAGACCTTTAGGCAACTTATTGGTCTTTAGCTGGATCACCTAGTCATGATATTGCTTTGCAATATTGATTGATTCTTGGTGGCAAACTCTGCATCATCTTGTGAGAAATTGACAAGCTACTGGTCACTTTCAAATACTTGCCAACTTATCACATTGTCAGGCATAGTAGGCTTGACAACATTCTTCACATACTAATTTCAATTTTGTCTAACATTCTAGGGAAAGTCAAACTAAGCAATATATCTAAGATCCCATCCACATGTGTGGCAGCCTCATGCCTATTGTTTTCATCCTCTTCCAACTCATGGATTATGTAATTTGTTTTCAATGGGACAGGTGAGTAAGGCTCTATGTGGTTATTAGCAATAGGCTCAGCCTTAATGGTCAATTTAGTGCCATATCTTTATTCTAAATAACATATGGAACCAATCAAAAGATGGATACCAACCTACTTTAGCAATGAGATCCCTAGATATGCATATGCCAAAGTATGCGGGGAGGTCAATAACTAAGATATCTTGTGATTAATAGAGAAGCCTGAGCATGCATGTAGGGTGAGTTTCAAATACTTAATTACACATACTATCTTAACAATAGTGTCATCTAATTGCACTACCCCTTATTCATAGGCTCATATTCTGTGCCTAACTTATAAGTTATATTTTTTGGCATAACACAAGTACCTACCCTAGAAGCTATCATACAATTATGCAACAACTTGTCACCAATGATTAGGGAGATGTAGAATAGAGGGGGTTTACCAATTATTCTTGTGTTTGCTCCCTCCTTTTCTTGTTGGCATAGACTTCCCTGGATGATAGCCATTTATTTTCTCGCCTCTATGGCAGGCTAATTGAAGCTTATCAAAGATTCCTACAACAAATCCCTTTGTGATGGGATCAACTAGGAATCTCACATAGTGAAGCTCAGGTTGGTCTTTTTTATTTGTTTGATGATGTTGAATGGAACTTGACCAACCTTTTGTGATGTCTTCGTATTGAGAGCATCAACCCTCACTTGTTGGCTGACTTGGGAGTGGATTGTTGACACCAAATTTTCTCACCCAATAGTATGATCCATCTAGGCTCAAGGTGTTTCCTTTATTGCACCCTGTTTGAATACATTAGACCACTCTAAGGGGGGTGAATCCATGGTACAATAAAAACTAGTTCATCCAATAATTCAATACTTGTAAAAAACAATTAATTCAAACACATCAATATACTTAGAGAATAATGGAATCACACAAATTGCACCACGGCACATATGTATGTGGATAACCCTAAAAATGGAAAAACCACCATGTGTAATGTTGGTTGGGTTTGCTTAACCAATTGAACTTCACAAGAAAATCACTATTAGGTCTCACTAACCAAATCTCACTAATTACACTTTTACACTTGGATTTAGGAGCACCAACTCCAATCACAAAAAAAGATAAATATATAGAGTACTACTCTATTTACAATGGCATCCAAGTACATATATGACTCATGCAACAAAGATTTTTTCACTCATCACTCTTCCAAGATGATACCCTTCATCCTAAGTGCAGGCACCCCTTCTCTCTTCTTAAATCATAAAGAACGAATTTGAAAATATTTCTCCATCAACTAAAAAAAAAGATAGATTTTTTATTTATCATGTCACTTTTTATTTCAAAAAACTTGAGGACATATATCCCTTACCATTACGAAAAAATCCCTAAAAAATATCTCAAGAAAAATAGTTAACAAAACTGTGAAAATTGCTATCAATCAATTGAAATGGGAAACTGCCCGTCAAACTCCAAAACTGGGAAGATGACCATTACAAATTTAAATTTCTACCACTAATATCATATTCCGCACCATGGGAATTTTTAAAGAACACTGTTTATTTGTGAGTTAGCACCCAAACGTTCAATGAGAAAGGGCCTTACCAGTCACTACTAGGATGAGGGGCCGATCATTCTATGATGAAGGTGACTTAAGTTGTCACTTAAGCCATAAGTGACTGGTGCTAATAAGTCATCGATGAATTATAACTAAAGTACAATCGTCACAAAGTAAAGAAAAAAAAAACTTTTCTTTTAGGTCCTTAGGGTTTTAGGAGGTCCTTTGGGTTTTAGGACTTTAGGGTTTAGGTCTACAAATTTTGTGAAACCTTAATATACCATCAAGGATGTGAACCTTATCTTTTGTAAACAATAATTATAGATGATGTCATGATGTTGATATCTTATAGGAGTTCCTTTGATCTTGAAACAACCAAACCTAGACAAAGACATCAAATCATTCCAAAACACTTTAGTAGATTTGAGATAGTTTTTTACTAGAAGAAGATACTTTGTGCGATAAGGAAATTGACAAGAATACCTATGACATGAATGAGAAAACAATGCCAACAAACTCCCCTTTTGGCATCGATGTCAACTTATACAACCATTGCACTTACCTTGCAACAAATGCATTTTGTAAACTCCCCCTATCTGACATTGTCATTTTTGGCAAACTAGTTGATCATTGGACAGTAATGGTCATGTCATACTAATACCACCCTATACATCATAGTATGCACTGAACATATACTACAAATACATCTGATAACACTATGAATGAGCATTGTATGATGTTATTGTTGCCTCCCTGAAAAACCTAGATAACTGACCAATATATATGATACACTCTAATTGATATTACTTGTTGCAAACTAATGGATATCACTTCAAACTGATGATATATCTAATACATATACTGATACAACCAACTAAGGCATATCTCATGTATACAATACCATCATACTATCACTACAAATTGAGGTGCTACTACTGCAAAAGACATATATAGATACAACCAATCATACTATCACTGATGATACAACTGATGCATCATCATTGATGTCACTGATGATATATATACTATATTTCACCATTGTCACTACTATATACTACATGTCACCACACCATTGAGAAAACACTACTACTAACATGCTACAGACATAGATCACTATCATAGCATGCAACCAGATTGCAAGTAATGACTAATACAAACAAGTATCTGAATCCTCTGTGACAAACAAGTATCTACATCCTCTACAAACACAGTCAATCAAGAATTCATCTAATGCTACCATTTGCTTTACTCCCCCTTTGACATCAATGACAAAGGGTGCTATTACTCAGAGACTTATGTTGTCCTAGTTTAAGATATGTAGATAAGAATCATATACTCCCCCTAAAACTATACCATAACTCTAATCTAGTGGATAGAAGAGAGATATTGAACACCTAACCTCTTTCTCATCGATCAAACACATCCTTAGCTAAAGGCTTGGTAAAAATGTCTGCCACTTGATCTTTAGTAGCAACATAGTCTATTGCAACCTCATTTTCTAGTACTTTCTCTCTCACTAAATGATATTTAATAGAAATAGGTTTAGTTCTTGAGTGCATAATAGGATTTTTGGATATGTTGATCTGGAACTAGTATTATAACACAGAATGGAGACAGGTTTAGGAACTTCTACCTTGATGCCTTGAAGATTTTGTACCATCCAAAGAACCTATGTACAACATGAAGCAACATCAATGTATTTTTCCTCTGCAGTTGACAAAGACACTAACTCATGCTTCTTTCTATGCCATGAAAGTAATCTGCCACCTAAGAAAAATGCTCCACCACTAGTACTCTTCCTATCCTCAATGCACCCTACCCAATCAACATCAGTATAGGAAAGTAATGTGAAGTCATCAGTCTTAGGATACCATAAACCATAGTCTAATGTGCCTTTTAGGTATCTAAAGATTCTTTTCACTGGATTCACATGAGATTTATTGGGAGATCATTAAAATCTTTCTACCAAACAAACTGCTCGCATGATGTCAGGCCTAGATGCTATCAAATATAATAGACTATCTATCATGGACTTGTACATAGTTTGATCTGCATCAGGTGAATCATCAACCTTGCTCAACTTGAAACTAGTTTTCATGGGAGTGCTGACTAGTTTGCATTCATCCATTTGAAATCTCTTAAGCATCTCCTTTGCATACTTAGTTTAGGAAATGAAGATACCTTTTGTCAAGTTGTGAAACCTACAATCCAAGAAAGAAGGACAACTCTCCAAGCATAGACATTTCAAATTCTGATTTCATGAGGTCAGGAAAAGATTTACACATATCATAATCACTACTACCAAATATGATTTCATCCACATAAACTACAACAACTAGTAAGTCCTCACCTTTTGATTTGAAATATAGAATTCTATCTACTCCACCTCTAGTGAATCCTCTCTCTTGCAAATACTTGTCCAACTGAAAGTACCATGCTCTAGGGGCCTGCTTCAAACCATACAAGGCCTTTTTTAATCTATAAACATAATGATGTCCTCCTTCACATTGAAAACCTTTAGGTTTCTCCATATAGACTTCTTCTTCCAAGTTTCCATTTAGGAAAGATGATTTCACATCCATCTGGTACACTTAAAAGTTCTTATAGATAGAGAAGGCTAAAAACATTCTTATGGCCTCAAGTATAGCCACAAGTGAAAATGTCTCTTCAAATTCAATTCCCTCAACCTTAGAGTACCCTTTACAAATAAGTCATGCTTTGTTTCTAACAACCTTACCATTTTCATCTAATTTGTTTCTAAATACCTATTTGGCTCCAATGATATTTTTGTCTTTAGGACTAGGAACTAGTTCCCAAAATTTTTTCTTCTCAATTTGACTTAGTTTTTCCTCCATGGCCTTGATCCAACACTCATCTATGCTATCCCTAGTGTAATTTTTTGGCTCTATTGCAGATTATAAACAAAGATTAGCTTGGTCATTTGATTTAGAAAGTCTTCTTCTAGTTTGTACTCATACATCTTTGTTCCCAATAATCTTCTAATCAGGATGATCTCTTTGTATAGTTCTTGAGGGAGTCTTAACCATAGTTTCAATAGGTTGTTCAGGTGTCAAATCTTATTTTGAAACTTCTACTTATTTTTTTATTCAGATTCCTCTTCAACATCTTCTAACTATTGTTTATGAAGCTACCACTACTCATCAACTTTGACATTAGTACTTTCAACAATTCTTTTTAGCCTCTTATTGAAACATTTGTATGCTTTTCTATGAGTGGAATATCCAAAGAATATTCCTTCATCAATCCTAGACTCAAAGCTACCCAAACCTTCTTCATCCTTCTTAAAATAGCATTTGCTACCAAATATTCTAAAATAACTCACAGTAGCTAACTTACCGTACCAAAGCTCATATGGAGTTTTCTTGGAATTTACCCTCAATTTGACTCTATTCAGGGTGTATATAGCTGTATGGACTTCCTCTTTCTAGTAGATATATGAAAAATTTGGTTCACTTAGCATTGTCCTCGCCATCTCCTTGACTATCCTATTTTTTCTTTCTACCACACCATTTTGTTGATGTGTCCTTGAGGCTGAATAATGTATTTTGACACCATGTTGCTCACAATAGTCTTCAAACTCCCTTGAAGTATATTTCCACCTTTATCAGACCTCAAGTATTTGATTTTTTGGCCTGATTCCTTTTCAATCGACTTTCTAAAAATCTTGAAGCTTTCAAATGCCTCTAATTTGTGTTTTAGAAATGTTACCCAAATCATCTTTGAGTAGTCATCAATAAATAACACAAAATATCTTTCTCCACTTAGAGATTTTGTCCTTGTAGGACCACCGAAGTCTATATGGACTAACTGCAATGGTCTTGTAGATGAATGGTCTTTTGACTTGAAACTAATTTTGGTTTGTTTTCCATGATGACACTCTCTACATGTGTTGTTGACAGGTTTGGTGATGTAGGCATGTCTCTAACATTCTCATTTTTACTAACTTTGACTAGATTATAAAAGTTTAGGTGTCCAAGTCTTCTATGCCATAACCAACTCTCCTCCACCTGTCCCATAAGGAAGATTTTTCCATAACCATCTTTATTTTTAGTCCCTTTGATACTGTGTACATTACCTTTTATTCTCATACCTTCTGCCACTATTTTTCTTGATTTTTCATTGTCTCACAACCTTGAGCATTAAATAAAATGTGTTAACCATTGTCACATATCTAACTAACACTCAATAGATTGTGTTTTAGACCTTCTACATAGTAGACATCATGAATAGGTGTTTTGTCATATAAAAATAAAGTTCTCTTGCCTCTAATTTGAATGGAAGTGTTGTCTCCAAATTTGACAAAGCCTCCAGTATAGTCTTAAAGTTTGGTGAATTTTCTTGTATCACTAATCATGTGGTTTGAGCATCCACTATCTATGACCCATAGATCTTTCTTTTTAGCATGCAAGGCAGTTTGTACTAACATTGAGTTTTCAACAAGATTTCATGTCTTTTTCTTTTTTCTTCTATATTGTTTTTGATTTGTTCTTCTTTATCAAGATTTGTAAAGTTCATATTCTCCATGGGATGGGCATCACCTTTATTTTCTTGTACATCAAGATTAGGTCTACAATACTTGACTATATGAAAAAAATTATTACAATTACAACATCTTAGATTGTTCAATATATCAAAGGATTTATGCTAACAAAGTTAGATCTTTTTCTAAGAACAACCCTACAGTCACAAGATTTATGGCCAGATTGATTATAATAAAAACAATAACCAGAAAATTATGAATTGAACCTGAATGGAGTGCTTCTTCTTGCAATACATGATCTTCTAAACTTCTTATCTCTAAATTTTGTAAAGCATCTACATCAGCACTCTTGGTTGGACTATTGTGATCAACTTTTGAAGGAGTTTTATAGCTTTCCTCAACTTTTTTCTTTTGACGATTACAAGTGTTTGAACTTTTCCCTATCTCATATCCCAAACCAATCATATCTTTATAACTCTTTTGCTTACTCAAGAAATTTTCCAATCTGCTAGTACTATCAAACTTTTCTATTTTCTTCCTCAAAGAAACAATTTTTGCCTTGAAAATTTGACAATCTCTTACCTTGGCATCTAACTCTATCTTTGTCATCTCTTCAACACTTTTACTTTCCTCAAGTTTTGTTCTAAGGGTGAAATCAGTTAATTTGATTCTTTGATTGTGTAGATTAGTTTTTCAGTATCTTTCAAAGTCTGATCTTTTTTTATAGAGGGCTCCTTTTTCAATATTTTTATTTCCTTTTGGGCACAAATCAGTTCACCTTCAAGATCAACTTCATCAACTTTAGTTTGCTCATCCTTATCAAATTCATTGTCATGTTTATCTCTTTGATCTTCATTTGAGCTTATAGAAGTCATAAATAAGATCTCTCCTTCATCAATGGAGTCTTTAGACTTGCTATTAGACACATTAGCATCTCTGGTAAATAGACTCTTCTTCCTTTTAAAAGAGTACTTTCTTCTAGCATTATATTGTTTCTTTTTACCTCAATTTCCATCATCCTCTACATCACTTTTAGATTCACCATAAGCACACTTGGCAGCAAAGTGTCCTATTTTTCCACAATTAAAGAATTTGAAAGGAAGTTTTCCTTTGTACTTCCTTGATCCCTTCTTCAACTTTCTAAAAATAATTGATTCTTTTACATCTATGTCATCAGATCCTGAATTCTTTCTTTACACTTCACTGTCTTAAAAGCAACTTCTATGTTTATGGATTCTTCACTCTGTGTTCTCATTTCATATGTAGTTAATGTACCATGTAACTCATCTAAAGAGAGTTTGTTCAAGTCTCTTGCCTCTTCAACTGCAGACACCTTAGAATCATATCTAGAAGGCAATGATCTTAATACCTTTTTGACTAGTACTAAATCTTCCATCTCCTCTCCAAGACCCCTAATGACATTAACTATATCATCTACCCTTAGAATGTTGGCAAGAGATACCATGTGGCTTCATAAGTGTTGTCATTGATGGAAACAAAGTCTATCACACACATCCGTAGTACATAGTATGCCTATACCGGAAGTCAGATTGAAGATTGTCTTAGTCCGGTGAACAAGAACAGAGTATGCAACAAGGTCCAACAATCAGGTATGGATCTCTTAGATGGTGTAACTCAGTAACTTGTGGACTTGGATAAGTCAGGAGGGGTCATATGACTAGTGTACTATAGAGATTTAGCCTTCGGTGGTAAAGCATGTAAAAGATATGAGTATCTAAGTGTTGGGTTCTAGTCCGACAGAGCAAACATAGGAAGAACTAAGTGATAGAGTATCAAACTTCAATCTGGATGTGTAAAAGGTCTTGATCAAGAAGTTTGTGGGATTATACATTGTTGGCCAACATGATTAATGACTTCTATGCTTAAAATTTTGATGTGCATCACAAATCAAGCATGGATTCAGCTAACAGATCAATAACTTGCAAATATCTTGAGTGTTTTTGCTGCTGACTAGAAATTTGATGAAATCCTTGATGCATATATATACCAGATGGATTCCAATATGCATATATATGATGTGTTGGTGTAAAGTAATAAGGTACGAAGAAAAGTAGTGATAATTGTGAGAACAACAATTCAAGTCTAGTATGTGACTGAACAACCACATTGAATAGAGAAAGAATGAAGTGCATTAGATCAATTTATTATGCCTAACTGGAACTAAACTCTTGCATTTGTATATTCTTCTCATCAGTTCAAACAATTGATCATCTTTTGTAAGTTTTGTAGACAGTGAGCCTCTTGTAGGCAGTGTGCCTCTTGTGAGCAGTGTGCTCGGGTAGTGAGCCCTAATTGGCAAGTGCCATTTTGTACACCTTCATTCTTTAAATAGAGAATACAATCTTGGGTTAGTCACCCTGTGGTTTTTCCCTTAACAGGGTTTCCACGTAAAAATACTTGTGTCATGTGAATTTTATTTCTGCTCTCATAATTACATATGCTTTCATGTTTTGATATAACACTGAGATGACTAAAGAAAAGAAAATTAAGGAAAGTTTGAGATAACTGATTCACCCCCCCTCTTAGTTATCTATGTTGTTTTCAACAATTGGTATTAGAGCTAAGTTCCTCTGAAAAGTTGAACAGCTTGAGGAAGATCTAGGAATCTCAATGGATGAATATGGTATGAAAGAACAACTACAGTCTGCCCTAGATGATCTTGAGCAATCTCACTCTGAGGTCAATAATTTGATAGAGCAAATTAGGGAAGCTAATGAGTTCATCAATGAGCTGAAAGAGAAACTTAATATTTCTATGAAAAAGAGAAAGGAATTACTTCAAAAACTAGCAAATTAGATTGAAGCCAATAATACTAATGAGGATCTGAATGAAAAAACCAAGCTATGTGAAAAAATTTCAAAAGAAGTTATTATGATGAGACATGAAATGGAATCAGAAGTTGTGAAATTCACCCAAGAGATTGAAGAAAAAAAGAAAGATTAAAGATAATCTAAAACAATCCCTTAAGGAGAAAATAGAGGACTACCACAAAATGGATAGAATAATCAGGCATCTTGAATCTAATCTTGAAGAAGCTAGAGAAAATGAAGAACAACTTGAGAATCAGATAGACACTCTTAAACAAAATCTTCAAACTGCAAATGAATAAAAAGAAAAATTCAAGATAAGCTCAGCCCAACTTGAAGTTCTTCTTGAAAGATAAAAGGGGGTAGGTGATAAGTGTGGCTTGGGATATGAGAAAGGTGAAAGCTCTGAATCCGGTCAGAAGAACTTTGGATCAGGAAATCAAAGAAACAGGCCTAGAAGACCTCCAGTAAGGCAACCAAATGCCTAAAGATATCCATCCTTCAATGGATACTGCTTCAATTGCAACAATTTCGGTCATAAAGCAACTCAGTGTAGGAGGAGAATGAATCAGAATAATCCATCCTTCTCTGGAGAATGTTTTAATTGTAAAAGGTATGGTCGCAAATCTCATGAATGCAAAAATATGAAAATAAACAATTCATTCAATGGTATATGATTTGCATGCAATAGAATGGCACATATGGCTGATCAATGCAGATCAAGAGGATATCAATTAAAAAAACAAAGAAATGTTATATGTCACAATTGCAATAGATCAGGTCATATTGCCAAATTATGTAGAAGCAGAAATTAGGATATATAAGGTACGGTGGGACATGATCAAAAACAAGATAAGGGCAAAGGTAAAGTGCATGCAGATGAAGTTCAAAAGGAGATGAGCAATATTTGGGTAAAGAAGAGTACATAAAGTATTGGGGATGGATCCACATTAAAATCTAGTGCTAATATTCCTTCTAGAAACTAAAAAGGTGAACTTTGGCTCAGGGGGAGTCACAAAGAAAACAATTTCCCCTAGCCAGTCAACTAGTGCCTAAATTTGGCACATTGAGTAAACATCTGACGCTGCGGATTAAAGGGTTCTTAGGATATCCTCCAAATAACCTTTAGTCAAAATGTGAAAGATCTACATGGAGTTTTGCAAGATTTATAACTGCTCAAGTTAATTCAGTTCTGACAGCTATCCGGTAAAGAATAATTTCACAGTCAGATCTGGTATGATTCAAAATTGAAATGCTTTGATCTGCGAACCCATGGCTTGGTTAAAAAAAGAAGATATGTTGTCAATCCTCAGTGACAATGATTCTAAGTTTAGCACAGTGATTCTAGAAGATCTCTCTCAAAATAGGGCAACCAGATAACTTAAGTCATGCATTTATTACAAAAGGAAATTAGGGTTTGCGCAAGGATAAAAGGGTTCTATCACTCATTATTTACACACTTGCACTCACAAAGAAGAAAAGAAGAGCTCTGCAAAGAAGATTTTGCAATTCACTCAGGGTCAACTGAAAATCAAATTCAACCAATGATTCGTTTTGGTTCCTACTTCAAACCCTAAAGCATAAAAAAGGTACTTCCATTTTAAAAATCTCTCTCTGAATCTCTTGCATAATGGCTACTCCAATGGTTGTTAAAATCTTCGAAAGACCGAGACTAAAATTCAAAGAAAAACCCTTACAAGTCTCTAAAAGTTGATCCCTTAGGTGCATTCTCCAGCATTCCTCATGGTGTCCTACATGTAGAAGATGTTAGGGTTTATATCCATGCAAATAATGAAGATTTTGGAGACTAAAAATTGATTGACATCTATCAAAAACAATTAATTGATGACAATTTTGAACTCAGACCTAAATTCAAGAACCTAAGGGACAAGCATTTCTAAGTGACAAACATTTCAAACATTGCATACATTTTCTGTCTTTTGCAGAAGACGAATGGGTCTGGTATGTTCTAAGTAGGATGCATGATAATTTTATGTGGCTAATGAAGCCATTCAAGATAACCAAAGATGCCATCAGGGCCATGACCAGACTGCACTCAAATGGTCGGTTACCCACACTCAAATCTATAAAGAACCAAGCGGTAATTGAAGCCACCGGGTCAAAATTTGATAGGAGAGCAATAACTATAGATGACATTGAGGATCCATATGTCAAGTTTGCTTCAATAATAATTGGCTACAAAATCTACCACTCAAGTAGGGAAAATTTTGTGTCTGGTACTGCAATCTATGCTGCATATTAGATGCTGAAGGAAAATGTAGATTATGATCTGTGTGAGCTTCTATTGAGTCAACTAATGAAAAACTTGGAGAAGATCAAGAAAGATAAGAAAAACTTTTTCAAATATGGCAGTCTAATATTGTGTCTATTTTTCTATTATATGAATGAGTTGCCTGGATCAAAGGGCTGGGTATGGCAAAATGATAAACCAGTTGCAATTCAAATTAGAGATTACATGTATGGACTTGGTGATGCACAAGCCCAAAACTTTGTTCTTTGGGGTTACTTCAAAAACTTCCAAAGCATGATGCAAGCTAGAGAAAGAATATCATAGTCAATAATTGAGAAATACAAAGACAACATCTGATTTATCATTGACTTTGATCAATGCCTAATGGAGGCAATTGAGACAAGAACTATGTGGATAATACCTCTGGGATATGAGGTCGATGGAAACATTTTGTAAGTACATGTTCAACACTTACTAAGCCAACTTAAAGACACTGAAGTAGAAAGGTTTGGCACCTTTGAAGAACTAAGTATAAAAATACATGTTGAGTTAAGACAGTTAGAGATGAAGAGGAAAGTAAGAAGGGAAGTTGAAGAAATTGCCAAAAGATTTGACCTATCAAAGGAGGTTGTAGACGCAAATAGAGAGAAAATGGAGAAGGCTAAGAAAGGGAAACAAGAAGCAAAGAAAGGAAATGTTCCAGTGCAAGCCTCCTCTCGAAGTAGATCTTCCAAGAGCTCTGCACCTGTCACTCCTAAAAGCTCAAAGGCTACTAAACTGGAAGTCTAGCCATCTAGAAAAAGTGAAAAGAGAATGAAGACCAAAGCCTTAAGAACATATACAAGTCATAAGGATGATGAAGAAATATAATCAGATGAAGAAATCAATAAAATGAAGAAGAAGAGAACATCCAGAAAGTTCTCTGCAAGCAGAGATGAGGAAGAGAAGGTAGAGGAATTTGTTGAAAAGCCAACTCTTTCCATTGACGACATCATCAAGGCAGTTGTTGTGGATGGGAACCTATAGCCGATAATAGAGTTCTATGATGAATACAATGATGCTGACAAGAGAATTCAAGAGGAAGCCACTATAAGGTACTTGAATATCTATAACAAAGCATTCATTGAAATAATTTCATTAATTCCAAAAAGTCTAGAACAAATATTTGAACAAAGAAAAGTGAATGCAAATGTTAAAGACTTAGAAATCTAGGAGCAAATGATGATATAGCTTTACTTGTCCATCACTCCAAAACAAATGGACATGATTTTCAAAGATTGTAAGGATGAGTTCTGGAGTAAGGCAAGAATGAATAAACTCATGCTTGGAGAGACAAACCAAGTAGAAAATGAAACATAAGATATTCTCTAGAATGCCTTGAAGAGATTCAATCTTCCTATTGTAGAGGAAACAGATGAAGAACCTTCTACCATGGATGTTGAAGGATCAAATATAATCACTGAAGAATTTTTTGACAAGGATATCAAAGGATTAAAGAAAATAGATGAAGAGAAGTCTGAGGTTATAGACTCCTCTGTTCTGGTAGAAGAAGCTTACAAAGCAACAAACACTGGAAATATCACTCATTTGGATCCCACAGCTACCAAGACAAACATTCTGGACACTGAAGCTAAATGGGATAGAATAAGAGAAGAGAAGGAGATGCAAGAAAAAGAGGATAAAGCTACAACAAAAGAACAGGTAGAAAAGGTTTGTGATGACACATTCAAACTGGGCAATCCTGATATTTCTAAAGGGAAGAAGTCTGAATATCTAAGAGACACTACAGAGACAGTACATAATTTCCTAAACAAAGAGGTGGTGGAGTTAGATGAACCAGAGTTGTTTCAAGGGCCCCTAAATCTGGACACTCTCTCTCCAGTATAGATGATGAAGATAGCATCATTTGCCCAAGCCAAGGCTAAAGAGAAACTTTGGAAATCACATATGGAGGATTGTGATCTATTAGAAAGTACATTTGGGATATTGGAGAAGATCATGCCATCCTATCAAAAGGATCCTTCAGCCTCACCATCTGGTAACTTGAAAAACTTAGTAAATTCTATTAACACTCATTTTGAATCTCTAGAGAAATTAGCAGAAGTAAAGGTCCGGAAGGAGTTTTCAGGGAAAAGATTCACTGAGGTACACGGACTTATTGCAAATGATAGGACTCTAAATATTGGAATAAAAAGTCTTGAAAATTCTCTCAAAGACGGTGGGGACCTATTCAAATTTTGTTTGACTTGGCCTAAAGTGACAAAAGATATTAAGGAGAAAGTAAAAGAACAAGAAGAAAAACTGTCAAGCCTAGTTCAGAATTTTGACCCTCTTTCCTCCTCTTTAATGAATCAAGAATGCTAGGCTATTGTTATAATAAATGAAATAAAGAGACTAGGCAAAGAAAAGAACGTAATGAACAGAATGGGTGAACTCAGAGGCATAATTATCCTTAAGCTAGAGGCAATACATGATGAGGCATTGACAGATGCTCAGACCACAGCCTGGACCAGTGATCTTGTAGATTTAAGAAGGGCAGAAGATTATATATTTTTGTTAAGTGGTCACATCTTCATTTTGGATAGGATGAAGTAGAGCTGGGCCACAATGTTTGTACAGCTGAAGACTACTTTTGCAAATATACTTAAGTATATGTAAGTATAACATATGATTTATATATACTTATGCAACGATGTATAGAATAATTTTTGCAAAATTTTGGTATCCGGATTCTGCCCTTTTCCATTGATGTCAAAGGGGGAGTGAAAAGTAGCAAAAAATGTGGAATCCAACCAAGGGGGAGTTCTGGTATACTAGTGCAAAAGATGGAGCATCAGTCAAGGGGGAATTACTACAACACTTAGCCATTTTTCACTAAGTGTTGCCATCAATGCCAAAGCGGGAGATTGTTGGAAAGAGATACTGTGTGGATTCATAAGTGTTGTCATTGATGGCAACAAAGTCTATCACACACATCTGCAGTACATAGTATGCCTATACTAGAAGTCAGATTGAAGATTGTCTTGGTCCAGTGAAAAAGAACAAAGTATGTAATAAGGTCTGACAATCAGGTCTGGATCTCTCAGATGGTGTAACTCAGTAAGATAGGAAATTGGATAAGTCAAGAGGGGTCATATGACTAGTGTATTCCATAGATTTAGCCTCCGGTGGTAAAGCATGTAAAAGATATGAGCATCTAAATGTTGGGTTCCATTTTGGTAGAGCAAACAAAGGAAGAACTGAGTGACAGAGTATCAAACTTCAATCTAGATGTGTAAAAGGTCTTGATCAAGCAGTTTGTTTGATTATACATTGTTGGCCGACATGATTGATGACTTCTATGCTTAACCTTTTGATGCACATCACAAATCAAGCATGGATTCAGTCGATAGATCAATAACTTGCAAATATCTTGAGTGTTCTTGCCATCAACTAGAAAGTTGATGAAATCCTTGATGTGGATATATATACCAGATGGATTCCAGTATGCATATATATGATGTGTTGGTGTAAAGTAATAAGGTGCAAAGAAAAGTAGGGATAAGTGTGAGAACAACAATTCAAGTCCGGTATGTGACTGAACAACCACATTGAACAGAGGAAGAATGAAGTGGATCAGATCATTCTGTTGTGCCTAATTGAAACTTAACTCTTGCATTTGTAGATTCTTCTCATCAGTTCAAACACTTGAACATCTTTTGTAAGTTCTGTAGATAGTGAGTCTTTTGTAGGTAGTGTGCCTCTTGTGAGTAGTGTGCTCGGGCAGTGAGCCCTAATTGGTAAGTGCCATTTTGTACACCTTCATTCTTTTAATAGAGAATACAATCTTGGGTTAGTCACCCTGTGGTTTTTCCCTTAACAAGGTTTCCACGTAAAAATCCTTGTGTCATGTGTGTTAATTTTATTTCTTCTCTCATAATTACATATGGTTTCATGTTTTTATATAACACTGAGATAACTAAAGAAAAGAAAATTAAGGAAAGTTTGAGATAACTGATTCAACCCCCCTCTCAGTTATTTGCCTTGTTTTCAACAATATGTGTCTTAAGGTTGTTGAGTAAAGATTTCAGGGGCCCACATGAAGATCTGAAGAAGTTATGGGTATATGAGTAGAACTTGTTCTGACAACTGTTCAATGGTGACAGAGTGGCACAAATAGGTCAGGTGAGATCCAGAAATGCAATGTCATGGTTTGTGGACTTGGTAGCATGTTTGGGAAGCTAATTTGAATTAAAAATGTGATTGGTCTATTGTTTGGAGGTTTGCAAGTGATCCTTCTAATGTAACAGTGATGATCGGCTATGTTCTTGAGATTCTGGATGAAGATGCAAATGATTACAGTAACCAGAAGTGGTGCAGATGTTCTTGTTGATTCAAGAAAGCTTGTTAAGGTCTCCAAATTGTGTCCAATTCATGTTGGTGGTCTGCATTGAAGATTGAGCTTGTAATTGAAGACTTACATTTGGGTAATGGTGTTCTTCCCAGTCTTGGATGACCAGATGATTTGCACATGTTGCAGATAATCTTAAAGATGTTTTATGAAGCATGGCATGTTCCTCAAAGAAGATTGAAGTTCTATCTATGTGTGGCCAACAGTATAATAACGCGCATGAAGTTTTTGTAATGAGTCAAGTTGTAGTTTTGTAATTGCTCTGTAATAAAGTAAGTGTATGTTGTGCCGACTTTGATGAGCATTCCAAAGTCGATGTCTTGTATAAATAAGATTTGTGAAGTCATTTCAAAGGGTGTGTGTGAAGATGAGAGTGTGGTAGAGAGGAGAAGAGAAAAAAGTGGAGTAGAAGTGTTGAGCTTAAATGGAACTATCTCAAGCATGATGAAGATGCTAATCTCCAGTTCAAGTATGTAATATTTATATTATTATTCTATAGACAGTGTGTCTCCTATAGGCAGTGGGCCTCTTGTGAGTAGTGTGCTTGGGCAGTGAGCCCTAACTGGCAAGTGCCATTTTGTTCTTCTTATTCTTTTAATAGAGACTACAATCTTGGGTTAGTCACCCCATGGTTTTTCCCTTATCCAGGTTTTCCACATTAAAATCTTGGTGCCATATGTGTTAATGTGTTTTTACTTTAAAGATATTGCATTGTGCTTTCATGATTAAAATATTATTAAGCTATAGAAATATAAGAAGTATTTAAGTGTTTACAAAAAGGAAAGTTTTTGGAGACAACTAATTCACCCCCCCTCTCAGTTGTCTATCCTAAAACAACAATTGGTATCATGTACCATATAACTCATCTAAAGAGAGTTTGTTCAAGTCTCTTGCCTCTTCAACTGTAGACACCTTAGAATCATATCTAGAAGGCAATGATCTTAATACCTTTTTGACTAGTACTGAATCTTCCACCTCCTCTCCAAGACCCCTAATGACATTAACTATATCATCTACCCTTAGAAGATAATCAACAATCTTCTCTTCTTCATTCATTTTTAAACATTCAAATTTTGCTCTAAAAGTTTGCAACTTGGCTTCTTTATTTTTGACATCATCTTAATAAATACTAACTAACTTGTCCCAAACTTCCTTTGCACTTTTATAGTGCATAACCTTAACTAGGATTTCATTTGACAAACCACAAAGAATGGAATTCTTGGCCTTGGCATTACACTCATAGGCTCTTTTTTCATTTGTAGTAGTAGGTGTTTGAGAAGGTACAATATATCCATTTTCTACTGCCATCCACGCATGAAATCCTAAAGAGGATAAGTAAGACTCCATCCTAATATGCCAAAAAGAAAAATTTGTTCCATCAAAGAGAGGTGCTCTAGTAGTAGTAGATCCTTCCTGACTAGCCATAGTATTCCACTACCAAGATCAACCTAAGTTTATTAAACTTTTGTAAGGAACTTCCTACTCTGATACCGATTGTTGGAATACACTAGACCACTAAGATGAGTGTTGAATCAGTGGTACAATAAAAACTAGTTCATCTAATAATTCAATACATGTAAATACAATTAATTCAAACACATCAATATACTTAGAGAACAATGAAATCAAACAAATTTCACCATGATACATATATGTATGTGGAAAATCCTAAAAAGGGAAAACTACTGTGTGAAATGTTGGTTGGGTTTGCTTAACAAATCCAACTTCACAACACAATCACTTTTAGGTCTCATTGACCAAATCTCACTAATTACTCTTTTACACCTAGATTTAGGAACACCAACTCCAAACACTCAAGGGCACCAAATCCAATCACAAAAAAAGATAAATATACATAGTACTACTCTTTTTACAATAGCATCAAAGTACATATATGACACCTGCAACAAAGCTTTTCTCACTCATCGCTCTGCCAAGATGATACTCTTCATCCTAAGTGCAGGCATAAAATAACCCTTCCCTCTTTTTCAATCATAAAGAATGAATCTACAAATATTTCTCCAGCAACTCAACAAAAAGATAGATTTTTATTTTAGAATGTCACTTTTTCTTTCAAAAAAATTGAATACATACATCCCTTACTGTTATGAAAAAAAATAAAAAACATCTCACAAAAATAGTTAACAAAACTGTGAAAATTGTTGTCAATTAGTTGAAATAGGCATCTGCCTGTCAATTTACAAACCTGACAAGATGATTGTTACAAGTTTAAATGTCCACCATCGATATCATATTTCAAGCCACGGGAAGTTTTAAAGAATACCATTGATCTATGACTTGGCACCCAAATTTCTAATGAGAAAGGGCCTTACTAGTTGTCAGTTAATAGATTTGTCACCTAACTCTATATACTCACGCTTGACCAAGTGACAAATGTAATCAACAGTTGGGCCTAATATATTGGTATTTTATAAAGGATCTCTACTTCTTTAACAAGGCACAACTACCTTCGATAGATATTCTCATAAATGAAAACTAGAATTGGTTTTGACTAGAAAGTAAAACAAAGGCAAAGCTTTCACCCAAAAAGTGATAAAGGTAGATTTACTTCAAGACTATAAGAATCTCAAAGACTTCCACCAACACAACATTTCAACTTTTACAAATTGTTATCATGCACCATACATTCACCACTTAAAACAATATATCAAAAGATAAACAATTTGTAGCAGTGAGTAAGAATTACAGATATCCAACCACCTCAATACATAAATACCATCAACACCAACAGTAACACATTCAACATAAGAAGAACATAAATCCAAATAACCATAAGACAAAGTTCATGATCATTCAAACTTCCAGTGAATTAATTTTCATTGCATGTATCAAAAGTAGCTAAAAATAGAGAGACAAAAATTTTCTATTCCCTTCCAAAACAATGTTTGTCCAAAGATTCTTAAAATGAACTAACTATCCAGAATATATAGTTAAGCCAAAAGTAACTATCTAAAAACCATAATGGCTTCTTGAAAAAGCTGGATAAAAGATGTTTACCAATAATAATAATAAGGGGCCCTCAAGAGCCAATAGTTTAAGAGCAAATATTAATATAACTAAAGCATGAAAATGAATTCAATTGAGAATTTGCAAATCCTCATTGCCGTTATCTACTTCATCCATCACTTCCTCTTCCCTTGTTGGTTCATTTTCTCCTGTACCACTATGCACCACTTGGGGTACATGTGCTCATAGCCTTACCTTGTATGTGTCATACCTATGGATTACAGGTGTCAACGACATCCTGGGTGGAATTCCTTTCATGATAATCTGATGTTTCTTTTTCATTATCGCCCTTTTGGTATCTATCATCTTTTTGTACACGTCATTGAATCCACTTCTGGTAGTGTTAATGTAAGCTGCCATATTTTCATGTCTTTCTAGTGATTCTCCTGATATTACATTAGAATTCATTATTTCTTTAGTTACCACCATCTTGAAATTTTGTTTTATTTCTTTGACATCTAGCAGTTTCTCATCATCAAATCCATTAGCCTCGACTTCCAAAATGGAAAAATTCCTCTTAATTCACATCATTTCTAAATAATAAATTGCAATTGTCTTTATCATTCCATCTTCTACTGCTATCATGAGGCATAGATTCCATTCAACTGCATTGGCCCACACAGAAGTATCTAATTCTCTAGGATTTGGTAACACCTCCTCATCCACAAAGACACCTAGATCCATATGAGAAATTTCTTGTATTTCTTTAGAAGCTAAATATAGGCTATTATGATCACATATAGCCTCTTCAAACTCCACTATCAAAGCTTCCTTTTTTTCATAAATAGAATCAAATAATTTCACTGCCTCTTCTATTAACACAAGACCATAAAAAATAACCTTTTTCGCCCACTGATCTACAACATTTATTAAAGATAATGATGACTTTACTTGCTGAAGCAAGTTATGATCTAGGACATGGAGGGCTACATCTAGAGGGGTTTTGGCTGAGGGCATTATTATCTTGGCAACTGAGAAAACAAAAGATGACAGAGAACTTACATGGGCTAGTAACTTAGAATTCTCTTCTTGTAGTCCTTTGACCCTTTTTGATATGTTGTTGACTGAATATTTAACATGGTAAAGATCACCTTCAGTGGTAAAAGGCCCCAAATCAACCCTACTCATCTTGAAGTCCTCCTTAGTCACCTCATCTTCATTCTTGTCCACCACTGAATCTACAATTTCTAGAAATTGATTTCCTGAGGTAGGGTCAGTTATCATCCTAGACATTCTCTTGGCACATTTGGGCTTAGGGGTTATTTGTAGCAAATTAGCTATGGTATTAATGCCTCCATCTATCACTAGAGTACATCTCTTTTTCTTATGAACAACCTTCCTCGGCCAACTAGGAGATGAGGTAGGATCATTAGCATTAACAATGCTAGCAATTAGAGGCACATATGAAGAATTTTGTTCTATGGGCTCATTTTGATGGGGAGAATTGGGTGGACTTAATGAAGATCGCTGCAAACTATCTTCACAAATTTGAAAGAAAATGAAAGAATCACTATCACTTACAAGATTATTAATAGGTGGCACATGGTCTACCCTTGATGAAGAGGTATCCATTCTGATGTTTCCTCTAGCTAGTTGATTGTCTTTCTCACATGTCATCTTCACTTTTTTACTTCCTTAGGTGGTCTATATCCATCACCATTCAATTGTGAACTAACTCTTTATAGAGTCAAGTCCAAACTACTAGGCCTTCTATGTGACTGAGCAATTTGAGATCTGCTTTGGCCATGAGATGTCAAATCTAGATTAAGGCCATTCCAAGTAAGAAAGCCACAAGAAAAGTTGTATTGGATTTTGTCTTGGACCACATAATCATTAGATTTGGGGTACCAGCCAAGTTGGTGATAGACAATGCAATGTGTTTTAGGTCAAGAGAATTTGTTGATTTATTCAAAGACTATGGTATTAATCTATTATATGCAACACCATATCATCCTCAAGTTAATGGTCAAGTTGAGTCTACTAACAAGAGTTTGATGAAGATAATCAAGAGGATAATTGATAAAAATAAGAGGGCATGGGACTCTAAGTTGAAGTTAGCACTATGGGCTGATAGAGTAACTATTAAGAAGGCTACTGGTAATTAATCTCCTTTTGAATTGGTGTATGTCCTAGAGGCAAAGTTTACAATAAATAATTTCTTACCAGTTTACAAGTTCCTATAGGAAAATGATGATGACATAGAAGATCTAATGGCAGAAAGGGTAAATCAATTGGTTGCATTGGATGAGGCAAGGAGGGAAGCACAAAGAACCAATATGAAGAGGTAGCATAAAGTGAAATATTTATTTGATAAAAGGGCCTTGGAAAGGAAGTTTCAGGTGAATGACATGGTTCTTGTGTGGAATACCAGGAGCCATCATAAAGGAAAGCATGGGAAATTTGAGCCTTTATGGATTGGCCCATACCTAATAAGCAACACTCATGCACAAGACTCATATTTTGTCCAAGCTCTTGATGGTGAATTTCAAAAATTCCCTGTGCATGGACAATTTTTGAAACCGTACTTTTCATAAGTAGGTTATTTTTATGTGCACACTGTAAATAAATTGTATATAGTGTATATATTTATACAGTTGTCTTTTGTGTCCTATGTCTATCTTTATTTTGGTCTGCTCACATGGTTTTCTGGTCGTCGCTGCAATCCTACAAATTTCACATCCCTAATAGGAGCCAATGGTGGTACCTTCTTAGGTTTTAGGGTTTTGAGTCAGTTTCATACAAGTGTTTTTCTTTATTTTCCTTAAAACCCTAGGTCTCATGGTCATGGTTTTACTTTATGTTATGATCCATTGTTGACTGTCTAGCCTAGGTTATTGGTCATTTAAGTTATATCCTTGAATATGTCATGGAGTGACCAACCCCTTTAGCCTAGTGTTACCTTTTTTAGCCTGTTGAGTCATATGGTCTTAGTTGTAAGTCTTTGTAAGGTCTCAAAGGTGCAACTTGGTAGGATATCACAAACCCACACAACACTGGAGCTGATGTCATAACTATACTACAGAGCTGCAAGATGAAGACATGTGTCAAGGATGCTTGGGCCTATGGCCATATTATCAATAATTCTAAATGGACAAACAAGATGCTACCAAGTGTTAAGGAATCAAGTAAGGTAGTGGGACCATAGGTGTTGAAGGATCCAATGGTAGCATAGCCTTGCAGGAGAATCTTGTCAAAAGGAGAGATTCTCTAAGCTGTCATGGGATGATAACACGTGGCATATTCTTGAAAGGAAGGAAAAGGATTATATAAGCATAGACACATGGAACCCTTAGCACATGCCCGCAGAGCTAGACGGAGGTGGCCCACCTCCTACCGTGCTACTGCGAGATGATGCCACATGGCCATGTTGAATAAAAGGGAGGAAAAGTCAACAAAAAGAAAGTCTGAGATGGAGTGATTTGATTGGCTCAAGACTTTTCATATCAAAAGATCAGATTTTTAATTTTGGTGGGCATCTCAGGGTCGTTGATCTTATGATATGTAGCTTACATCGACGGTTGATATTCAAATTCTTTGAATAGATGTTGGAATGCACCCTTGTGTCAAGAATTTACTATTGATATGCACTGGACGACTAAGACGAGGGTGAATTAGTTGTCACAAAAACTTGAACACTTTCTACAATTAAACATCCATCACTTATCCACAATCATTATCATTTAACAATGAGTGCATGAAATCAAAAACTTAACTACAGATACAACATCAAACACAAGAGACACCAGATTTTACATGGAAAACCCCAAGGTGGGGAAAAACCATGGAGAGGATTAGCTCTCAATATATTGCAATCTTGAAATAATGATGTTCAGGCTGACCACTCCATGGGCCTAAACATACTGGCTCACTGCCATGAAGAACAACTAGGTCTAGCAGACTCACTGCCTCAACCCTAAACCTAGCAAGATTACAATAAGGGTTGTTAAACCCTACTGGCTGCTCACTACCAGACTCACTACCATGATCAACACCTTTCTATATTTGTGACTGAAGTACATTAATTCCTCTACTCTGCTCTTCCTTTGCTCTGTTCTTCCTCTTCTTTCCTCTGCCTCTTTTCTTCTCTACCTTTTGGACCTTTCTTAATAAATTTTCATTTTCTCACAAGGACAACTTTTCATGACTCAATTACAAGTATTTATACACTACAACAACCTTGGAATGGTCATCAAGGTCGGCATCACAATCATCAACTATTGGAACAATCTCCAAGGTCAGCATTAAAAACATTTACAAAATAGGTCCTGACCTATTACAACATTATGCAAAGGAAATGAAATGTGGACTACACCATGCCTTAGCTGGGACTCAAAAATGATCTTCCTCACCACAACATGCTTCCATAATCTTCCAAAGATCTCTGCAATCACTGGATTAACCAGGTCAGCCAAAACTAGTTACACATTACACTATCTGGGAACAATGTTTGAACACAATCTCAAATACTTAATATGGACCAATATCAAGATATGTACATGATTAGGATACATCCACAATCATGTTATAATCATTAGGAGTGACCACACAAACCTTGACCACTTTATCCACAAGAATCTTCTCACCGGAATACATGAACTTCACTGTCTTCAACTGTCATAAAGAAAGATAGCTTGCAGACAACCAAAACATTAAACACTACAATTGTAGCCACTTATCATCATCCTAGACTTCCTTGTAGAACTGCAGAGAAAAATACTTTATTGTGGAGGAATGCAGAGTAGAATACCTTCTTCCAGTCCCAACTGAACTTACAAAAAAAATAGGTTTCACTCTGGTGAACACAGCTCACTCAGATCTTCATGCGGAGGGCTCAAACCTAGAATGTATAATCCTTAGTCATACCTCTAACTTACTTCCAATCCACAAACTACGATCTTCAAGCATAAATAAATTTGGAGTAGTTTACCAGACTATTATTCAACATACAACTCATTGTCTGTACTGCACTTCTTTGTAGCTCACTTGTTTCTTCTAAAGCGGCTAATTTTCTCAATATCCTCAACATACAAGTCTTCTAAATAAGTAATAGAATAAGTTATAGTTGACACCAATGACAACAAGAATATGTTGACATCAATGACAACATTGATTAGGCACATACTTGCAACAATCTCCCCTTTGTCATTGATGGCAACATATGATGTGAAAAACTGCAATAGCCATCAAGACAAGATTCTCCCCCTTTCTCTGCACTCTTTCTTTCTCCAACATTCTCCCCCTTTCTCTTACACATCTCCACTTCTAAGTTTTTCACATGACTTCTCTACCCCTTTGACACAAATGGCAAAGGGCACATACTTGCACTTTTCTGCTATGATCCAATCTCTATTTTGAACTTTTTTCAATTGAGTGCTCCCCTTACTTGATGCTTTCCATGTCTACAACTTTGGTTCTTCATGTGAAGTTCTTTCCTTCTTAGTTTGTCAATTCTCACCTTAGCATCTTGCTGCTACTACAATGTTTCCTCTATCAGTAGCACTGCAATACTAACTGCTCTTTATCATAAACTCATATCAACATCATCTACCCGCTTCCCCTGAGAGGTAACTTCATAATCCTCTTGACTTCAACAACCATCTCTGATTACTACCTACACTACTACACCTTTTCCTTTTATTTCTCTAACTACTCCCCTTAGGGGTGCACATCAGATCGTATCTAGCTCATATTAGAACCTTCACATGCTATCACTTCTAGAGTAACATATCTTGTCTTCTCAAGGCTTCAGACTTGACTCTGTCTGCAAGTTTTCTTCTGCAAGCTTCCCTTATCATCAGTCTATTTGAAACAATGTCTTCTTCAATCCCAACATTCAAGTAGGTAGTCTTCACATATGATTTGAAGTCCTTATGTGCTACAAAAGCTAGAAACAACTTAATAGCCTCCATTTGTGCCATCGGAGCAACATTTTCCACTTGTGAGTGCCTTTTACACACAGCCTTGCTTGAAAACTTATCCTTGCGTACCTCATCTATTTCCAAAGAAAACTACTCTGTACTAAAAACAATCTTGAACTTCTGTTGCTTATTAATCTCAAGCCAATTATCAAGATTAGATAGACTTATGCATGTAGATGTAATCATTGATTAATAACCATATGCCAGAATTGCAAAGCATTATATTCAACAATGGACCCAAGCAGACTAAAATATGAGAGGCTCGTCACTTGATTTTATTAGTTAGATACTTAGCCAAAATTCATGACCTGTCAGCTTGTTCCTTAATTACATACTTGACCAATTCATTTGTCACCTCATAACTCCCAATGTGGATCATATGAGACTCTAGAATTCATATCCAACAATCATCATTGACATCATACCTTTAGAACCACAAATCAAAATACTCAATACCTAAAAAATGCAGACCAAAATACTCAGATGCTTTACACAGTTTCAGGCTTAAATCTATTCATTCAGACTTAGACAATTCACAATGTGACTTTAGAACTTGAACACTAGAAAATATGTTCACCAGATATTTATATAATGATTTCAACTACAGAGGCATACTAATCTAATTTATGTCACTTTCTTTGTATACTACTCATACTTAGTCATTCTAGTCTTTGAGCAGACTACCACAACATATATTTTTGTGCCGGATCTTAGCACTAACTATCTAGCTAGGGGATTTAGAATATTCAATACAGCTCCCCCTGAGCCATGATTCACAATTTATTTCCTGGAGGGAGCAGCTGCTCCAGAGCCTGGAGCAGACTCATTTCTTCATTTGTTTCTTTCCTGACCCAAACCTTGTTCATCTCTTCCTTGATTTGTGCTAGATCAACTTTTTCAACCGGTTCCCTTGAATTTGATTTGTTATCCTTTTTCTTGTTTCTGTAGTATTTTGCAATATGTCTAGGCTTGTTGCAATTGAAGCACATAGTATTTTTCTGATCAATATTTCTTCCATTCATCATTGACCTTCTTGGGTTAGCCTTATGCCTGAAATTATTTTTATGTATAACAATAGCCACTGAATGATTCCATTGTCCTATTTGTCCCATAGACATTTCTCACTTCACTTCTACACTCATTAGCTCTATATCCCATTCTGTGGCAAGCATAGTATCTAATGGAATTCTGGCTAGAGAATGATAGGGTATTTTGATTCACCCTATTTTGACACCAATTATCCTTATGACCAAATTTATTACATAAATTGTAGTAACCATTGAAAGAAGAATACCTTTAAGCATTTGGCTACCTAATTGATAGTCTTCTGCTTCTTTGATTATGAATCTATCTGATTTTGTCATCTTCCTAACTTGCTCTGAATCCTTCATCTTTTCCAAATTTTATGCCTTCTCTGTCATCATCATTTTTCTATTTTGTCATTGGCTTACCATATCTGGAAGCACTCATACTAAATTGATCTCTTTGACCCTACACATGTTTAAGATCAGCTTTCAAGTCTTCAACTTCTTCTTCAAGATTCATGCAAACTTTAATTTTGTTTTTCAGACAGTTCTCAATTTTTGTCCTTTCTTCATTGTTCTCTTTTAGAGTTTGCTTTAACTTCCCGACATGCCTTCTTAAATCTTCTTTCAAATTCATGTCTTCATCTGCAGTTCTTAAGTTATCTCTATCAATAATGGCAATTAGACACATATTCATTTGATTCACAACAACTTTGTGATCTTCCACATTACATTTGGTGGTCTGGGAACCTTCTTATTCTTTAATTTGTAAATCCTTATTGGTTGAGACTGAATTTTCTTGGACGTTTTCAATAACCTTAACATTTGTACTTTCCACAATCCTTCCCAATCTATTGTTGTAACATTGGTAGGCTCTGGTCCAAGATGATTATCCAAGAAAAATGTCTCCCTCATACTTAGCATTGTCCTTTTCCATTCTGATGAGGCATTTGCTTCCAAAGATTTTAAAATATTTCACAGTGGGTAACGATCCACACCATAACTCAGCAGGGGTTTTTCCTTCTTTGGTTGTTACCTAAACTCTGTTTAATGTATAGACAGTGGTTTGAATTGCCTCCCAGAATATATCTAGTAAAATTGCTTCTTCCATAATTAGTTTTGCATTCTCTTGAATAGTTCTACTTGCTTCTTCAATCATCTTATTTTTTGTAGAGAGTTTTTTTTCTATCCCATAGGTTTCACAAAATATATTGAAATCATTGGAGATAAGTTCTTCTTCTTTGCCAATTCTTAGGCCTTTGATGTTCATGCTTAGCTCATTTTCAAGGGTTTCTTTAAAAATTTTGGGTTCCTCTAGAATCTCTAATTTATCTTTTAAAAAGCTGACCCAAGTCACTCTAGAAAAGTCATCAATAAACAACATAAAGTACCTATGATCATGGAGGCTTAGTATTTCTGTGGGACCACAGAAGTTTGAAATTAATTCCAATCATTCAGTGGAGGATCTTCCTTTATCTTGCCATGCTTTTCTTGACCATCTTTGACATTTCCTACAACTAATGTTGCTTGAGTAATCAATCTCTGGTAGGTCCTTCACAATCTAAACTGAGTTTGTTAAACCATCATGGTTTGTATGGCAAAGTCTTCTATGCTAAACCTAGATTTCATTGGTCTAAGATGTGTATCCAAGAAAGTCACTATTTCTGAGATGATAGAGATTCTTTTCTGTTCTTTTTGCAATTTCTATTGTAGCTCAAGATTTTTCTTTAATTTCAAGAGAATCATTCTCAAACACAAACTTGAATCTCTTCTTGCATAACTGTCTGACACTTAAGAGATTTTGTTTCAAACCTTTTATATAAAAACCATCTTTAGAAATTTGTCTAATGCCAAAATTTGTTGATCCTATTCCGCAAACTTCAGCAGTGCAGTCATCTCTGAACCTGCCTAGCCCTTCATTGTATTATTCTAGAATAAAAAACTTACTCCTGTCACCAATCATGTGGTTTGAGCAGCTACTATCAATAACCCAACAATCTTCATCATTGGTACAAGCTTCAAAGCATCTTCGATGGTTGACATTTTATTCTTCGTGAATCACTTCCTTGGACAATCTGCTCTTGATATCTCTTGATGAGCATTAGGGTGCATCAGAGAGTATCAGTTTTCCTTCCATTAGGATCTCCCTCGAGTTGTTAGACTCTTTCCAAAGGGACGTGGCTATGATACCAATTTTTGATATGTGCCAGACAACTGAGAGGGGAGTGAATCAGTTGTCACAAAAACTTAAACACTTTTTACAACTAAACATTCATCATTTATCCATAATTATTATGATTTAACAATAAGCACATGAAATTAGAAACTTAACCACAGATAAAACATCAAACACAAGAGACACCAAATTTTACGTGGAAAACCCCAAGGTGGGGAAAAAACACTGAGAGGATTAGCTCTCAATATATATTGCAATCTTGAAATAATGATGTTCATGTTGGTCACTCCACAGGCCTAAACATAGTAGCTCACTACCATGAAGACCAAGTAGGTCTAGCAGACTCACTACCTCAACCCTAAACCTAGCAAGATTACAATAAGGGTTGTTAAACGCTACTAGCAGCTCACTACAAAACTCATTGCCATGATCAACACCTTTCTATATTTGTGACTAGAGTACAATAATTCCTCTACTCTGCTCTTTCTCTACTCTTTTCTTCCTCTTCTTTCCTCTGCCTCTTCTCTGCTCTGCCTTTTGGACCTTTCTTAATATATTTTCATTTCCGCACAAAGAACAACATTTCATAACTCAATTACAAGTATTTGTACACTATAACAACCTCAGAATGATCATCAAGGTTGGCATCACAATCATCAACCATTGGAATAATCTCCAAGGTCAGTATTACAAACATTTACAAAATAGGTCCTAACCTATTACAACATTATGCAAAGGAAATGAAATACAAACCATGCCATGCCTTAGCTAGGACTCAAACATGATCTTCCATGCCACAACACACTTCCATAATCTTCCAAAGATCTCTGCAATCATTGGGATTAACCAAGTCGGCCAAAACTGGTTACACATTACACTATATGGTAATAATCTTTGAATGCGATCTCAAATACTTAATGCAGACCAATATCAAGATACGAACATGATTAGGAGACATTGACAAGCATGTTATAATCATTAGGACCATCCACACGAACCTTGACCACTTTATCCATAGGAATCTTCTCACTGGAATACATGAACTTCACTGTCTTCAACTGCCATTAAATAAAGATAGCTTGCGGACCACAAAAACATGAACCACTGCAATTGCAGGCACTTATCATCACCCAAGAATTCCCTATAGAACTACAGAGAAAAATATTTTATTGCAGAGGAATGTGGAGTAGAATACTTTCTTCCTATCCTAATTGAACTTACAAAAAAAGTAGGTTTCACTCTGGTGAACACAACTCACCCAGATCTTCATGCAGATGGCTCAAACCTAGAATGTATCATCCTTAATCATACCTCTAACTTACTTCCAATCCATAGACCATGATCTTCAAGTATAAATAAATGCGAAGTAGTTTACCAGACTGTTCTTCAGCATACAACTCACTGTCTATACTGCACTTCTCTGTAACTCACTTGTTTCTTCCAGAGAGGCTAATTTTTCTCAATATCCCGAACATACAAGTCTTCTAAACAAGTAATAAGATATATTTGACACCAAAGACAACAATAATATGTTGACATCAATGACAACATCGATTAGGCACATAATTGCAACATTTATAGTAATGACCGAAGTGAGACATAGTAATGAAGTGAGCCCTAAATTTGCAAATTTAATTAAAATCAAAGGCATGGGTTTTTCATAGCATTTTCATAGGCATGAAAAGAGTTCTTGCATGCAGTGAGCTTTAGGCAAGAAGACATTAAGATTCTGAAGCTTTTACAGTCAAAAAACTAGTAAGTCACTCTCACCGACTGTGTGCATTTCAGTTGAATTGTCATCCTCTAAATGAATTTCGAGCATCATTAAAAGGAAAAACCCTAGTTCAAAGAAGTACTATTTAAAAATGATTCAAATAAGTCATGCTTTGACTTCCAAGAGGGGTTTAGATGAAGACTTGATGGTTCTATTGCCTAGGTCTTCCAGAAGGCCTATAAATGTGTATGGTCCCAGTGGGCCAAATGAAAGACTATTAGATTTATGCTTTGGGTGCCAAGATGCTCAATTGCATGTGCCTGGATGGATCTTGTTTAAACATCAGTACAACATGAAGGAGTACAAATCCCCTATTTGTAATGCTTGGAATCTAGATGCAGTGAAGTTAATATGCCCTAATGTGTTCATAAACCCATATTTTGTGAGGGCAGTTGCACAAAGGTATGATCTTGACTTTAGGGTTGTTAAGGTAGGAAATCATGAAATCATGATCATGATGACAAAAGAATTCTTGACAAAAGTATTTGGCCTCAACCCTGTTGCAAACAAAAGGATTGATCTAAATGTTATGAAAGATGACTACAAAAGAGTTCGACATGCATACAGAGCATTCAAGCTGCCTAAGGATAGAGTAAGGGGAATTAATGGGAAGTTGATTAAAATATTAGATAGTGAAGATTAACCCTTTGATGTTTCTTAATTTATGCACTATTTTGTGAAGACATATCATACTTTGTGTCATGTATTGGGAAGGGATGCATTAGATAAAATTCTAGTGTCTATGATGATGATAGTTGCTAATGTGCAAGACATTTCAGTAGTAGAGGCATTTGATTATGCAGCTTATATAGTAGAGAAAATGCATGATCAGTTGACGAAGATTAAGAATAATATGTATACTATGGATGCAAAGGTGGAGTTTAAGTGGTATTCAGTCATGTGCCATATGTTTTTATATGCTAGATCAGGGATGTGGCATCAAGCTTTGCATGTTAGAGAAGTTGATCATGAGGGTATTCAACTCCCTATCCAGATGTGGACTCATATGATAGATATACACTATGTAGATGCAGATTATGTAATTTTTGAAGAACATTTCATTAGGAAGCTATTGAATTTCTTGGAGCCTAAAGGGGAAAGGGTACCAAAGGATGTGTTGGATTTCTTGAGACCATTGGATAGAATTCCTGAGTTGGGAATTTAACACAATTGGGGAGGTTGGTTTTTTCATACTCATACTACATGTATTAGAGTTTATGGGAGCAAAGTCACCCCATACATATTCCCAAAGTATGTACCAATAATTGCATATTTGGAAAGCATTAGACAATTGAATGAATCTGACAAAGAACATTTGAGGTTGCAAAATAAAGGATCATTATTCCCCACTGCCACCAAATTTTGTGACTTTTGGGCCACTAACAAGGATGCTTTGGATCAGATTGATTCAATATTGACAATCTACAGGATGGGGTTGGAATAGCCAAGGGTGTTTGATCTAGAACACTTCATTAATAGAGTAAGATAGGGCATCAAAAGGCCACAATTTGCCCATCAGGTTTTATATAATGAGGATGTAGTGAGAAACTGTGCCACTATGGAGGAGATCCATTTTTTGAGGGGAAGATGGTAGGAAGTGGTGGAGGGAGAAAGGATTAGAACCAATCTCAACCCTGCATATCCAAGGGCATTTGCAGAAGAAAATGATCCTATAACAAGGATTCAAAGAATCTTGGCCCATGAAAAAACTTTAAATGAAAGTGCTCCAGTAGGAGAAGAAAGGCCAACTTATGTCTGGGACCCAAGGTAGTCAAGCTATATCAAAGAGGAAATGAGTCCTCTGATTCACCTCCAACCAAGAAAGTGAAAATTACTGATTTGTAGCATGAAGAAGAGATGGAATTTGAGGACTTGGAGGAGGAAACAAATGAACAAGAATAATAAATTTCCCAACAAGTGAATTCACCTATGAGAATAAGGCCTTATGGTTCTCTGGATAACATGTTGGCAAGATCACTTTATAGTCATTAGGCAGATGCAGAGGACATCAGAGTGCTTGCTTGTTCCTAATTCTTAGAAGATGATTCCTTTGTTAATACCCCTAAATTCAAGGGGTATGTGTTGAAAGTGAGGAATGAAGAGTTTCAAAAGAAAGTGGAAGAAGCTAAAAGAGTAGCTGATCCTAAAAAGTATGAAGAAATAACATAGAGAGTGCTCAATGAAGTAAGCCAGGATATTAGCAAGATGACCCCTGAAGAAGGAAGAGGTTTGGTGTAGAAGAGTGGTATATTGTTACTTCCTCACCAGACATTGCCAAATGTAATTGCATTTGATACTTTCACAAGGATTGGCATAGATATCTTAGATGGTCAAGTTGATAAAGCACTCTTTGATGTAGGGTTTAATCCTAAATTTGAGACCTTGGTGATATGGGCATTGGCCCCACACAATAATAAGCCAAGGGTGGGTCTAGGAGAATTAACAAGAGATGTGATAATAAAGAGAGTGTCAGACACTCCAGCTCCTCAAGCTACAAGCTTTAGTGTTCACACAAGCTAATTTGTTGAGGCTATCACTAATAAACTATAGAAAGACTATAGTGAGCTTTTATTGAAATATGGATAGGAAATAGCAAAGTTAAACAAGAACAAGGGGCAAATGACGTTATCACTAGGTACTTCAACATAGAGTGCTCCAGTCTCTATGGATACTGCAGAAGATTTCCCAATAGATAGGGAATCATTGTTCTCAGAGATTAAGGATTTGAAGGAAGAGGTAAAGAATCTGAAGGATGAGAAAAAGAACACTGTCAAGGAAATAATTACAAATCTGATCAACCATAGGTTATCCAAGATTACAACTAGGGTTGATGATACATGGAAATCTTACTCAAACTTGAGGAGAGCCCTAGACAAACATGAGAAGGACAAGGAAATCCTAAAAGACATGCATAGGGTGTGGTTACCAAGAACTAGAGAAATAAAGGAAGTTCACATATGTTCAAGGTTTGCCCCTAATACTCTGGTAGAAATAAAATTAACCCTTGATATGTTAATTTTATTAGAAGAGGTAGTGTCCTTCCAACTAAAATTGGACAAGGTTTTGAATCAGAAAAGACAATCAATTGAGAATATAGATAAAAGGATCATTCCAAGCATCTTGGAAAATGATGGATAGATTAACGGTTTATACAAATGGAGGGCTAATTTTGAAGGTATTGGTGAGAAATTTTTGCACCATTTAAATTTTTTTTATGAGTGTCATGTTTGAGAGCATCAGTTTCTCCTGTTGAATAGTATGTATTGGACAAAGATAGATTTCTAAGTCTATGACATTCAAAGGGCATAATATATAAATCTTCATGGCATAAGGGAAGGGTGTAAATTGCACATCAATATTAAAGTTTTATCATTTACTAGCAATGAAGGAGCATTGGCCTTCAAAAGATAGAGCGTTGCATTTAAATGAGGCACTAAATTTGTAAAAGATGAGATAGCATAGGGATGTGATGTGCCAACATATTGAAGAATCACAATCATAGTGAAGATAAAGGGCATGGCCTGATTTATTAAAGGTTGCTTTTAAGCTCTAAAGTGTCAATCATAAGGAGAAATCCAAAGAGTTTAAAGGTTAGTTCTACCATATCAGGAGTGGGTGTATTGATTTAAGATCAAGGAGACACTATACAAATGTTGCCTATGAAAATAGTTTATAGATAAGTGGTGCATCTCAGCCAGGTAAATTAATGTGAAGTCTCTGTAAAAGGGGAACATCCTCCAAATAGAAGCATATACTTTTTGAATACAAATACAAAGTAATCATTCACATATAATAGGCATAGAGTCTATCTAAGAGACACTACACACATGAAGAGAATCAGCCTATGTGAAAGTAGAGGTGCTACTATCTTTTCAAACATAGGTTCAGATGATATAATATGACACATCAAATATAGATATGGCACAAGCTATATATAAGATGGACTACAATATCATAAGAAAGGCGATGAGGTTAGAAAGGTATGGAAGACACTTTAAATGCAGGAAGACACAGTCCATTCAAGTTGAAACATAGATATCTAAGAATGAAAGCAAGCTAGTCCAAAGCTACTTGGGATCTAAGGTTCAGTTTTTGCAAATAGGCACAACTACCATAGAAGAGAGAGAGTCACATAGTTTGTACAAATGAAAGCTCAGCCACATAATGTGGCATTAGTCATAAGAGTGATGTTGTATCCAATGTGGAGTTTGATCCATTACAGTATATAAGAGAAGTAAGGGCATTTTTAATAAATGGAAGTTCATGAGGTGTTAAGGCATGATATGAGTATAAGGTGTAGCCTGAGGCATTAGGAGTAATGGTAATGTAGCATATGTGTTTGAAGATAGCATAGCTCATATAAAATGCAAGATCAAGCCTTTCTATTATGGCACTGCAAATATTTAAGGCTTTATACATTTTCAAAGGAAGACACAACATACCTTCAGCCTTTGCAAAAGAAACTCAAGCTCTTCATGGCATTTAGTTGTTAAAGGAGGCGGCCATATATGATGGCATTTCAATGAAGTCTAATTGAATGCAACTCTAACATACAAATATAGAAACACAACACTGCTAGATATAATTATGGCACTGGTTCTATTAAGTGGAGTGTAGCATCAAGTAGGAAGTCACTATTGGTTTTATTGAAGACACTGCCTGAACAAAGCTTAGCATAATAGCAAGAGTCTACTCTTCTAAGAATCAATTTCCAACCAATTCATGAAAAATGAAGCCTCTAGATATAGAAATTCAGGCACCATCAAATAAACTCCCAATCCAATGGCTTGCAGTAGTTTGAAATGAAGGCTTCTAGAGTGAGCCACTTGGCAGCACTGTATGCATTTGGAATGCTGTAGAAAAAGTTTCTCTCAAAACACTCGCCAGGCCACCACGTGGAGGTAGTGGAAGCAAAATAAATTATTGTTTTGTTTCCATTAAAAATGCATCAAAGATGTAAAGGTCACGTGAAAATGTGAAACAGGGGATGAGGTATTTTATTAAATATTATTTCATATGGTGGAACCCTCCAGGCAAAGTGAAACTTTATTAATAGAAAGATTCTTTTAACTCTTTCATGGGAGATAATGAAGATGCAACCCTAAAAAAAATTTCATGCATCTCTTTATTTTTACGGCAAGCAAAGAGAGATGGGCGGGAAGTTTTTGTTTTCATGCTAGCTAACAATGGAGGCCAATGCATTTTTGGCCAAACACAGAACAACCAATTCAATTGGAGAGTTATAGTTGCCAGAATTAGTGCCAGATTATGTGCCGAGCTCTTTGGTTTTCAGTTGGAAAGATATTTTGGGTAGTTGCAAAAGATCTTCAAAGGATTTCATTTTTCTGGATTATAAATATAGATCTGGGCCACACAGTTCAGGGGTTCTACAGTTCCACATATACAGATCAAAGATTTTTGGAGCAGTAGATAGAGATATGTTTTTGCCTTAGCAGTTGCTTCTTTCATGAGGATTGTAATAGTTATCTTGTGCAAACTTTGCCTCTGTAATTTTTTTATGATTCAAATAAAGAAGTGGTGTTCTATGTAGATATGAATGTGTCTATTTTTCCTGCTTATTATTTTTTGTTTCTTTACCTCTATCAAACCTGTTTAGAAATTGGGTATTAATCATGCATCTCTACTTTTTGATTTCTAGTTAAATCATTTAGGGTTTGACATTGTGCTTTTAGGGTAGTTGTTCAAATCTAGCGCATCGCCATAGATTTAGGTTTTATTTTATTGTATCTATAATCTTGTTCTTCTTCTTCTTTTTCCAAAATCCCCTTTGAAAATGGAAGATCCAGCTTCCTTAAAATCTGGAGGTTGCTTTAGGGGTAAATCCCACATCTCTAAAACTTCCCATGTTGGTGCTAGAATCTGCACAATTTTATCCATCAATAGTTCATGGCACGCTCAGTGGGACTGGATTCAAAGACTTGGGTCTTTGTTTTCACTAAATCTTTGCCCTTTATTTTGTGATTTTGGTAGTAAATCATAGAAATATCTGCTCATTGGAGCATGAATCTTCCATCTGGTGACTCTATTGGAGGCTCTTTCTTGAATCTTTGCTCCCACAAACCATGTTAGCCCCTAGTATCTATGTACATCTAAACATTTAGGCAAGGGATCTGCCCTTTGTGACTTGGGATTCAAGTCCTCCTATTTTTCAGCAGTAGGGTCAAGTTCCTGACATAGCTTGGAAGGCATAACCTCACTTTCTTGGAGATGGCTTAGTTTCTCTTGTAGATCATATTTAGGATGTTGCAATTTTATGTTCCATTCACAATTTCACAACTGAGAATCATACACTTTTGTTGCTTGCATCCTCTCTCAAAGGCAAAGAAAAAGAGTGGTACAGAATTTTGTAGCCTGGTTCAATCACTTGATGGGATCAGCTAGGAGGGATCATCTACAATCAATTCAAAGAGAGGATAGATGTTGGCACTCTCACGCATAATCTCATCACCATCAAGAGACATCTAATGGATCCCATACATGATTTCAATTCAAGATTTGACAAGGTATGGAAAAAATTCTTTGTTGATATGAGGTCTCTTCTAGTCTTTACATATCTTTACTATTTAAAGGCTTTTGACCCTAAAATATATGTCATGATACAAGCCCTAGGAGGTGAAACCCTTGCCCAGTCCTATGATCTGGTCATTAAGGCTGAAAAAAATCTCATAGAAGCTGGTAAACTATCTCCTTTACATTTAACACCTTTGATACCTCATACAAATAAAACTTGTTTCAAACTCTTTCTTGTAACCAAATGCATATAAATTCTAATCCACCCACCCTCCTTCCTGATTCACCAAATCATGAGGAGATGAGTGCGGTAAAAGAACTTATAAAAATCCTCTCTCATGAGATCAATGAGCTCAAAGATCAAGCCATGTAAAATGTTGATCCAATTTTCATGCCGCAAGATTGTTATGAATAGCAATACCAATGTGGTTAGTTTGTAGAAGAAACCCTCCCTTAGGCACATAAGAGACCATGTTATCTTGATAATTATGCATTACAAGGTTTTGTTGCTACAAATCAGTCCATAGAGGTCATAGATTAGGTTCTTTGCCACTTTGATATTAAAGAAAATTTGAGTCTCAAGGATCAAAATACAAAAAGAGAGGTGACCCCTGTCTATTTAGTGTGTCCTTCTGGTTATTAGCATCAGGCGCATGTGGCAAGGTTTAATTCAGAGAATCAGTCAAGTCATGAAAAAGATTCAAAGGATGCTTATGAATTGCAATTTCTAGAAGCTAAAAAGTACTACATGAGGGGATTTGAAGTTCAAAAGTATTGGGTAAGCAACGATGCATAGTCTGTGTCTCATCTTGAGGAAGAAGTTGCAAAGGAAATTGCAGAGTCTATGAAGAATGAGTGTCTCTATTTCTACAATGAAGTTTCACATCTAGAAGGGGATAGCATAGAGATGCATGAGCAACATTTGGAGGAAGAAGAGGATTTATTCTCGATCTTGTAACAAGGATATCAGTTACTAGATACAGAGGATCCCGCCATTGAGCAAATGCATGGCTACTTTGCAAGACCTATTGAAGATGCTCATGGAGAAAATTTTGAAACAGAGGTAGATGTAAATGATGATCTATTTTCTATTCTTGAGAATGGGTATTCTATTTTGTTTGATGAAAACCCATGGGTGCAAGAAAAGATTTATGAAAATGAAGCCTTAAGAGATATGACCAAGACTGAAGAATCACATAAAGAACTATGTCATATTCCATTCTTCCTCCAAGAGGGAATTCAAATCAAATTTAAGACCATTATGGGCAACTCCACCACCTACACACCTAATTTAGATTCTATCTTGGGTCATGAACCTATTAAAGAGCCTGCAAAAGAGGTCACCGATGAAGTATTATCAATAGAAGTTTTAAAATGCAAGATAAGAAATAAGCTCCAACATTTGATTCTCCCTTCGCACCCTCCATTGGAGTAGAGACAACATGTTGATCGGCCTAACTGGTGTTTTCATACCAAGGATGAGCCTCCGAAGTGCAGAGAGGCAAAAAGGTACAAGAATGGTGATGGGGTTAGAAAGGTATGGTAGCCACTTTAAATGCATGAAGACACGATCCCTTCAAGATGAAACATAAATATTTGAGAATGAAAGCAAGCCAGTCCAAAGCTACTTAGGATCTAAGGTTTGGTTTTTACAAATAGGCGTAGCCACTATAGAAGAGATAGAGTCATGAAGCTTTTGTAAATGAAAGGCCACCCACATAATGTGGCATTAGTCATAAGAGTGATGGCATATCCAATGTGGAGTTCAAGCCATTATAGTATATATAAGAGAAGTATGGGCATTTTTAATAAATACAAGTTCATCAGATGTTAAGGCATGATATGAGTATAAGGTATAGCCTAAGGCATTAGGAATAATGGTAATGCAATATATGTGTTTGAAGATAGCACAACTCATATAAAATGCAATCTTGAGTCTTTCTATTATGGTACTGTAAATATTTAAGGCTTTCAAAAATTTCAAAGGAAGACAGCATACTTGCAGCCTTTTTAAAAGAAACTCAAGCTCTTCATGGCATTTAGTTGTTAAGGGAGGCGGCCATATATGATGGCATTTCAATGAAGTCTAATCAAATGCAATTCCATCATACAAATGTAGAAACACAGCACTGTCAGATACAATTATGGCACTAGTTCTATTAAGAGGAGTGTAGCATCAAGTAGGAATTCACTGTTGGTTTTATTGAAGACACAGCCTGAACAAAGCTTAGCGTAATAGTAGAAGTCCACTCTTCTGAGAATCAGCCAATGCATGAAAAGTGAAGCATCCAGATATAGAGATTTAGGCACCGTCAGATAAACTCCCAATGCAACGACTCATGACAGTTTGAAATGAAGGCTTCTAGAGTGAGCCACTTGGCAACACTACATGCATTTGGAAGGTTGTAGGAAAAGTTTCTCTCAAAACACCCGCTAGGCCACCACGAGAAGGTAGCAGAAGTAATATAATACATTTTGTTGTTTTCATTAAAAATGCATCAAAGATGTAAAGGTCACATGAAAATGTGAAATAGGGGCTGAGGTATTTTATTAAATATTGTTTCATATGGTGGGTCCCTCCAGGCAAAGTTGAACTTTATTTATATAAAGATTATTTTAACTCTTTCATAGGACATAATGAAGATGCATCCCTGAAAATAAATTTATGCATCTCTTTATTTTTACGGCAAGTAAAGAGAGATGGACATGAAGTTTTTTTTTCATGCCAGCCAACAATAGAGGCCAATGCATTTTTAGCCAAACATAGAACAACTAGTTCAGTTGGAGAGTTATAGTTGCCGGAATCAGTTCCAGATTTTGTGTCAAGCTCTTTATTTTTTAGTTGGAAAGATATTTTTGGCAGTTACAAAAGATCTTCATAAGGTTTCATTTTTTTGGATTATAAATATAGATCCGGGCCACACATTTTAGGGGTTTTATAGTTCCACATACACAAATTAGAGATTTTTGGAGCAACAGACAGAGATATGTTTTTTCCTCAGCAGTTGCTTCTTTCATGAGGATTGTAACAATTATCTTGTACAAACTTTGCCTCTATAATTTGTTTCTGATTCAAATAAACAAGTGGCGTTCTATGCAGATATGAATGTGTCTATTTTTCTTTCTTATTATTTTCTATTTCTTTGCCTCTGTCAAATCTATTTATAAACTGGGTATTAATCATGCATCTCTGTTCTTTGATTTCTAGTTAAATCATTTAGGGTTTGACATTGTGCTTTCTAGGTAGTTGTTCAAATCTGGTGCATCACCATAGATTTAGATTTTATTTTATTGTATCTGTAATCTTGTTCTTCTTCTCCCTTTTCCAAAACCCCCTAAAATATGGAGGTTGCTTGAGGGGTCAATCCCACATCTTTGAAACTTCCCATGTTGGTGCTGGAATCCATGCAATTTTATCCATCAGTAGGTATACAGGGCATTATGAAAAAATAGAAAAATTGATTCTTTTCCAATGGCCATCAGAGAAATCATGTTCAGCCTAGGTGGAGAAGTATGGATAAAAGTGTCCAAGATGAATGAGGATCCAATCATGTGATATGTCTTCTTCATCATTGGGATAAAGCATCTCCAACAATTTTTTGGCATCTCCAAGATAAATTGTATTTTCATCTTTTCTCTTTCATATGTAATTTGAATTAGTTTCCCAATGCCTATGGTAGTGGCTTGTAATGTAATATTTGTAATTGAGAGTTGGTAACAAGTTTTTGGGCAACCTATTCTTGTGTCTATAAAAGATCATGATGTTCCACTTTGTAAGGTGGTTGGAAGATTTGGGAAACTTTGATAATGAAATACAAAGCAATTCTGAGAGGTTGTCTATATTTTGAGTTGTAAGTTTCAATTTCTTGCATGTTGAATGTATTTTCATCATAAGCACCTTTATTAGTTTTAGATTGCAATATATGAAAAATGCCTCTGAGCATGTGTTTCCATCAATTGTCTCCTGTGTTGTTTGCATTTCTCTTTTGAATGAAGATACTAACGGTTTCTAAGTTTTTGGATATACATTTGCTATATTGCCTTTTGGTTTATTTCTTCTATTTAAAGAATAGATTAAAATGCTCTGAGTTAGATATGGAGAAATGTGTTTTGCAACAAGGATATTTATAAGAGTTGTGGGAAATACTCATTCTTGGATTGTTAGCTATAAGACATGATCATTCTCGAGGTGCCTATTCCAACTATATGTGGTAAATTATTTGACCTATGTGTGGTAAATTGATTAAAAAATAGGTGCCTCCAAAAGGATATCTTGGCATATTTAGATATATTTTTTAAATATAGATATGCTAGTTTCTTAAAAATAAATATATTAAATTTATGATGAGGAAAAAGAGAAAAATAAATTGAAATTTAGGTTTTTTATTTTATAAATTTACAACTTTATAAATTTAGTTCTAGAAAAATCTTGGTTAAAAGTGAGGATGATGAATTCTAAACCTAATAAACTATAGTTCTGTAAATTTACGATGAATTCTAAACCTAATAAGTTATAGTTCGTAAATTTACAATAAATAATGTTTGATTGGTTTACTCTGAGTATATATGTTTTAGTGATTTCTAAACCTAATAAACTATAGCTCCATAAATTTATGGTAATATATTTTTTCAAAGTTAGTTCTCTTAGATATATATTTTAAAGCATTTCAAAGTAAATAATATAGGGTTTAAGGTTTAATATAGTTCCCTAAAATAATATTTTATAAATTAGGTTTTATTTTTTAAGATTTTCAACACTATATGTATTAATACAAAAGCTACAAACTTTGGGTTAGTTGTTTACATATATTTTTAAAATAAAAAAACTCTTAGTCTATGTTAAAAATAGAATGATTATTAATAAAACCGAAAAGAAATTGAAACGTGATTAACATCATTATTTCAGCAACTCATAAAGGAAATGCATAGATTTATTTTTTAAAATATTTTACCAATGAATTTGAATTGTTTATTATTGTAGCAATATGAGATGATTTATGCATACACGATTAACACTATTATTCCAGTAAATCATGAAATTCATACTTGTGTGATTTTTGTTGATTCTTGATTTTGCCGCTTCTTTTTTTGTTTTGCTTTTCGCTTTGTAATTAGTGATTTTATTTTGGTTGTTTTTAGAGACTTTCAAACATTTATATTTTATATATGGTTTAATTATTAATGTTGCATCTATCGGCTATTATTTTTTTAATGTATCAAAAGTTGTTTTTCTTAACATGCTCACGCCATTTCACCCTATGTTGCCACTGTAGGTTAAGCCTCTCGACGTAATATATTCTCTAAATCTGAATGTTTGTTTTGTTTATGAGAAGTATTTTGCATGTAAGGGGTTGACTCCAAACCCTAGGATTAATACCGATCAAAGTTGGGCTTATTTCACAAATCACCCATAATCAAACAATCATACATACATAAAAAAAGAACAATCAATTTATCATTTTTCTAGGAGTAGGGTTTATTTTCATGTTCTCTAAGCCATTTAGTGAAGCAATTTCCAAAGCTAGCCAACTTTGAAGAAATTATACAATTTTGGTTTGCATATAGGAGAACATATATGCTTTAGGTGTCAATATATGGTGAAATAAGGATTTTTTATATAGATATTTAAGTAAGGGAATACCCCCTAGGTCTAGCAGAGCTTGAAGTGTAGAGGAAAATAAATAATTGTCTCCTGCTCATTGGCCAATGACCTGAGAATCTTGAGCATAAAAGATTGCAACTTTTTAGGGAAACTCAAACCATCAGTTGGGAACATCAACAACATTGATGAAAAAGGTGTTATAGAACCTATCCCAGTTGATCCCACATCTCCCAAGAAATATGCTTGACACTTCAGTTTAGGATACACCCCATTGATTGTGATAATCCATGGCCCTGCTAAAACATTGATAGAGGTGACCAAATCCTCTTCTGTTGTTGAACACATTACCCAGAGTGCAATCATAGCTTCATGCAAAGATCTTGACCTCTCATGCCTCTTCCCTGATAACATCATCATCATCATCGACCTCCCTCTCATTCATCTTGAGCTCATCACCTGGGATTATCAAGGACCCCTACCTCTCAACATGTTTCCAAATGATGAGGCTCTCTCAACATTGCTAGAACTCTGTGACACATCACAATATGATATATGATTTCATGCTCATGCCTACTTTGGGGAAGAGGAGGTCCTTAGTCCAAAAAAGAAAAAATAAAAAAATAGAAAATCATCCCTCAGTGAAAACCTCTTTGAGGCACTTTTGGAAAAAAAGAGAAAAATAAATACATATCTCCTAGTGAAAACCTCTTAGAGGCACTAGGAGATGAGGATCTCCTCTTCCCCCCATACCATCCTATAGGTAGGAATGCTCCAATATCCTGATTGAGGGAACCAAAGAAATCAATCTTGGCACACAAGAAAATCCCAAGCTTACACACCTTGTAGAAAATCTCGGTAGTGTAGAAAAAACCAATCTTTTAGTTGTGCTCCGTGAGGCATCCGATGTGTTGGCTTGGTCCTATGTATGCATGCTAGCATTGGATCCATCCTTGGTCATCCATCATGTTGTGGTACATCCAGAAGCAAGACCGGTAAAATAGAAACTTCGCAAGATGCATCCTCAAGTCGCCTTGCTTGTCAATGAAGAATTACAAAAATTATTAGATATCAGCTTTATTCACCCTATTGACTATCCAAAATGGGCCTCCAACATTGTTCCAATTACTAAGAATCCTAGGGGCATATGAATATGTATAGATTTCTAAAACCTCAACAAAACATGTCTAAAGGATGGTTTTCCACTCCCCAACATTAACATCATCGTTGATCTTATGCTAGCACATGAGATGCTCTCCATCATGGATGGTTTCTTCAGGTACAACCAAATTAGAATTGCCCCTAAAGATCAACATAGAAATAATTTCACCTATCCTTGGAGTACATATTGCTGACAAGTCATGCCCTTTGATTTCAAGAACATTGGGGCAACCTATCAATGACCTATGACTACTATTTTCCATGACATGCTACATAAAAATTTGGAGGACTATGTGGATGATCTCCTAAGAAAATAAAAAACAAGAGAGGAACATCCTAAGATCATATGATAGATATTTGCATGTCTCAAGGAGTACAAGATTCACCTCAATCCCAAGAAATGTGTGTTCGGTGTGACATCAGGAAAGAACTTGGGATTCATTGTTTCCCATAGAGGTATCGAGGTGGATCTTGCTAAAGTCACTACTATAATAGAAATGCCTCCCCCTAATACACTCAAACAACTTTGAAGTCTCCAAGGCAAGCTCTAGGCTATCCATAGGTTCATTGCTCAACTCACAGATAAATGTCAACTCTTCACGCATTTTCTTCGTAAAGATGTACACTTCAAATGGAACCAAAGTTTCCAATAGGAATTCAACCGCATGAAGGAATATCTAGCTTCACCACTAGTTCTAATGAAACGTATCCATGGAAAACCCCTATTATTGTATATAGATAGCAAATTCAGTAGCATTGGGGGAGCTCCTAACACAACATGATTGTTGTTATATGGAGCCTAATCAGAATCAGAGGTTAAATTTACTCCACTTTTATCGGTGTGGTTTCCCCCCATATTCCTATGGGGTCAAGGGGTAGTGCCCCTTGCAGGGGTTTGGGGGCAGTGCCCCAAGACAGGGTCAAGGGGTAGCACCCCTTGCAAGATCGAGGGGCAGCGCACTCGCGGGGGTTCGGGGGTAGTGCCCCCAAAACCTCACATAGTTTTTTATTATTTTATTAAGGCATCGGGAATTATTTTTCATTGGCTGACATATAAAAAACCGTACTTTGTAAAAAAAAAGTCATGATAAAAATGGCTAAGGGTTAGGGTTTCCATTGATGTATTGTAGTATTTTGCAATGGTATTGAGTTGCAAGGATTGCTGGTTGTAATCGGTTTGATTTACTGGATAATAATTTTGGACTCTCTATTGGTGGATGTAGCCTGAGTTTGGGTGAACCATGTTAAAACTTGTCCCTCACTATTAGTATTTCTGTGTATTTTCATTCCTATGTTTAATATTTATTTACATTTAATTGATATCTTCTATCGGCTAACCTTAACAAGTGGCATTAGAGCGAGGTTGTGTTCAATTATCATCTATAGGAAGGTCTCATGGTTGAGTGGGAGCAATGGCGGACGAGGGTAAATTGAAGGTAGACAAATTCAATGGGTAGGACTATCAGTTATGGAATATTTATGGATGGAGGATTATCTCTATCAGAAGGATATATGGAGGTTGTTGGAAGGAGTATCCAAGAAACTAACAGGAATGACAGATGAGGATTGGAATCTTCTGGATAGAAAGGCACTGGGAAGCATTTGGTTGTGCCTAGCGCCATTGGTGACATTCAATATAACAGAATTGAAGAGAACAAATGGTCTGGTGAAAGCTTTGGCTAAATTGTATGAAAAACTCTTAGCCTCAAATAAGGTATTTCTCATAAAGCATTTGTTTAATGTAAAAATGATTGAAGGTGGATCTGTGGCAGATCATTTAAATGAGTTTAATATGATTATCAATTAGTTAACTTCTATAAAAGTAAGTTTTGATGAAGAGGTGAGGGGCTCTCTTGATATTATGTTCTTTGCCAGAAAGCTGGAATAGCTTGGTAATGGTTGTAACTCTATCTATGGTTCAAATACTTTAAAATTTGATGATATTGTTTGTGTTATCCTTAGCGAGGAAATGCGACAGAAAAGTTCAGGAGGGTCCACATAAGGTAGTGTTTTGAATGTAGAAAGCAAGGGAAAATCAAAGTAGAGAGGAAAAGGTTCTGGAGGTCATGAGAAGTCATGAGGAAAATCAAAGGACAAGAGATCCCAATCCAGAGGATAGAAGGATTGCTGGTACTGTGGGAAACCAGGTCATCTAAAGAAAGATTGCTAGTCTCGGAAGAATAAAGAAGGAGACAAACAAGAAGGAAATAAAAAGGCAAATGTGGTAAGTAATAAATCTGAAGATGATGCTTTGATTCTTTCCCTTGATAATGCTAATGATTCATGGGTTTTAGATTCAGGGGCCTCATTTCATGCTACGCCCCATAGAATTTATTTTCTTGATTATGTCCAAGGGGATTTTGGATTGGTTTATTTGGGAGATAATGAACCCTGTCAGATTGTTGGAAAGGGAAAAATTAAGATTAAGTTGTAGAATGGGAATCATTGGCTACTACAAGAGGTAAGGCACATTCCAAGGCTTAGTGGGAATTTAATTTCAGTAGGGTAGCTAGCTGAAGAAGGTTGCATTTTTACATTTACTGATAAAAATTGGAAGGTTTCAAAAGGTGCCTTGATAGTAGAAAAAGGTGTGAAAGTAGGCACCTTATATCATTGTATAGGTCATATTGTTCCTTCTACTTTAGCTATTGTAGAGAAAAAATAAACAAGTTTAGGAACAGTTGCTGCAGGTTTTGAGACAACACTATGGCATAGCAGACTTGGGCATATAAGTGAAAAAGGTATGAATGTACTTCATTATAAGAAAGTTTTACCAGGTTTGAAATGTATGAATATGGATTTTTGTGAAAGTTGTGTGTATGGCAAACAAAAGAGAGTCAATTTTCTCATGGACGGGAAGCAAAAGAAACATAAAAAGTTGGAGCTTGTGCATACAGATGTATGGGGACTAGCTTAGGTATCTTCTCTCAGTAGCTCTCAATATTATGTTACATTCATAGATGATGCAACTAGGAAGGTTTGGATTTATTTCGTTAGGCAGAAATTTGATGTATTTGAAACATTTAAGAAATGGAGAAGTTTGGTTGAGAATGAGATGGGTAAAAGATAAAAATGTCTAAGATCTGATAATGGTGGTGAGTATTGCAACAAAGAATTTAAGGATTATTGTTCCTTTAATGGAATTCATAGGCAAAAATAGTTCTAGGGACTCCATAAGAGAATGGAGTGGTTGAATGCATGAATAGGACAATAATGGAGCGTGCAAGGACCATGAGATTGCATACTGGGTTGCCTTTAATAATGTGGGTGGAGGCTGTCAACACCATTGTATCTTTAATTAATAGAGGTCCTTCAGTTCCTTTGGGTTGTGGTATTCCAGAGGATACATGGACAGGTAAGAAGGTGAGTTATTCTTTTCTCAAAACCTTCAGATGTGAAGCATTTGCACATGTAGATTTTGAAAATAGAAACAAGCTAGATGTAAAATAAAAATGTGTACCTTCGTTGGATATGACATTGATGAATTTGGTTATAGGCTTTGGTATTTTAAAAATTAGAAAATTGTGAGAAGAAGGGATGTTGTATTCAATAAGAAGGTGTTGTACAAAGATTAGTTGAATCTACATGAGAAGAAAGAAAAGGATTATGTGGTGCTGGATAATACTCTAAATAGTGATGTTCCAGCGGTTCCTCATGCTCCACAATAGCAACCAGAAATACCACAAACTCCAATGAATGTTAGATGGTCCACAAGGCTAAGTAGACCTCCTGAAAAGTTTTCTCCTTCTTCATATTATATTTTGTTAACAGATGTTGGTGAACCAAAAGGGTATGATGAAGCTATGTAGGTGGATATAAAGGTTTAGTGGGAGATTGCAATGAAAGAAGAAATGGACTCCTTGCTGAAAAATCAGACTTGGGAATTATGTACAAGTTACCTGCAGTTAGAAAGGCTTTACTAAACAAATGGGTTTATAGGCTAAAAGATGAAGATGGAGGTAAAAAAAGATTTAAAGACAGGTTAGTTTTAAAAGGATTTGCATAGAAAAAAGGCATTGATTTTGAAGTGATATTTTCTCGGGTTGTCAAGATGATTTCTATTTGTACTATTTTAAGTATTGTGGCTGCTGATGATTTGCATTTAGAATAGCTAGATCTGAAAACTGTCTTTCTCCATGGTGATTTAGAGGAGGAGATATACATGGAATAGCCCCAAGGATTTGAGGTCAAAGGTAAGGAGAAACTAGTGTGCAGATTGAAGAAGAGTTTGTATGGCCTGAAACAAGCACCTCGGCAATGGTACTTGAAATTTGATAGTTTTATGGCTAAGCAAGGCTACAACCAGAGTAATTTTGACCATTGTGTTTATTTTAAGAGGTTGGATAATGACAGCTACATTATTTTATATTTATATGTTGATGGCATACTTATAGCAGGGTCTAACATGGATCACATAATAGAGTTAAAATAGTAGTTAGCACAGTCATTTGCTATGAAGGATTTTGGGGCAGCAAAACAAATCCTTGGTATGAAAATTTGCAGAGATAGGAAGAACAAAAAATTGACTCTATCTCAGGCTGATTATGTTGAAAAGGTGTTGCAGAGATTCCATATGGAGCATGTAAAAGCTGTCAACACACCTTTTCCTAGTCATTTGAAATTGACTAAGGAGATGTGTCCTAAGACACCAGAGGAGAAAGAAAAATTATCCAAGGTACCATATGCTTTAGCTATAGGAAGTTTAATGTACGCAATGGTATGTACGAGACTAGATATTGCACATGTTGTAGGAGTTGTAAGCAAGTATATGAGTCATCCCAGATTTGAGCATTGGAATGTAATAAAATAGATTTTCAGATATTTGAGAGGTACATCCAATAAACACTTATGTTTTAGGGCTCTAATATTGATTTAGTAGGTTATTGATGTGATCTACGAAAACAAAATGAAAGTAGAAATATGAATCAAATGCAAAACACAAATGATTATACCTTCCTTTTGACCCACAAATCCAAGATAGTGGGAAGGAGTTGCACCTGATAGCTCCTCAAATTTTACCCAATTTGATGTAGAATGTGGATAGCTCAAATGTATTTAACACAATGTAGATAAGGGGATGGATGATAGATTAGATGGAATGGCTAGAGTGATTTTGGCATTATGATGTTGGGATGAGAGGATTTGGAGAGATTTTGGCAAAGTTTCGATGCAAGAAGTCCCTTCTCAATGGCTTAGGTGAGGGTTTCATATATAGATTTTTTGAAAAGAAGATGGAGGGTGAGGATCAAGAGTTGAGATCAAGGGTTAGAAATGAATGAGAGTTAGGGTTAGGATTGAAGCCATAGCCTTGTGACAAGTGTCACAAGGGGAGTGGATGAGAGAAATCAAGGGTTATGTTGGTGATTATTTTAACACAGTCAAAACAATAGTTAAAATTCACATAAAATGAACCAAAACTGACTTAAAATATATGAAGGAATCAGTTAAGATTTGCTTAATCCCAAGTTTAATATGGTTAGGTCTTGACCTATTGGGCAAATTCAGTTGGTTGATGTGAAGCTGTAATGTTCAAGGGGCCTTACGTGATTTAGGGTTTCTTATTGGTTTACTAGACTCAAACTATGCAAAAGATCATAAATATCAGCAAGTTGTTCATTCCTTTTGCATAAAAGTGTTACCGTACTGCAAAAACCTTAGAGTTTTCTTGAATTGTTGCAGCTTTCTCCTCTTAAATATTATGAAAAACTATCTACTTTCAACTTAGTTATGCATACTTTTCAAATATGAGACAATTTCCTTTAAATTTCTGTGTTTTAAGCTAAGTATTTTTAGATGGGTTGGGAAAAGTTAGAAAGATCTAAACTAAACTTCATTCATTCTACCAAAGGATCTAATTGTTCTGTTATGCACTTTGTAAATCATATAGCAATTTGATCAAATCCACAGATTAAACCTTAAATGTAAGTTTTGAGCATTTTCACAAACATACACTTAAGATTGAAAGCTCTAAGAGAAAATGTTTCAAACACAAAGAAGAGACAAAAAACACTCAGAAGATAGACGCAGAATTCTAGCTTCACTTGTATTGGAAACAGACAATCATATAAGATTTACAATGTCTGAATGATTCTTAGCTTCATTGATCAAATTATAGAAAACTTACAAGCTTTACAGATACAACAAGGAAGCAGGATGTTCCACATGTCCCTTACTATAGACACATTCGACCTCCTTCTTCTACTCCTAGTGCTATGCTAAATACTATTTTTTACAAACTCTCGCTGCTACAAATCCATGTGTCCAATATTTTACTATAAAGGGGGTAATATATAGACCTTGATTGTCCCCAATATAGCTCAAAACCTTAGTTAAGAAATGGTTCAAACCTTTAGTTACAACAATAAATGGTGGAGGACAAGTCCTCCAAAAAATATCTCTGATCATAAATCAAAACTAGGTGTGAAATATGCCCTTCTGGAAACCCTAGCAGCTCAATAATAACTTCTACTATCTACTGCAATGATGTCTTCAGCTACATTTTCTCCTCATCAATGAAGACCTTTGACTTCCTCACCCTTCATCCTTATCTTCCTTTTGCTTCCTCTAAGATTTGATTTCCCTTCTGTGATGTCATCACCATTAAGTTTCAACTCCTTCCTCAACTGCAAACCTGCAAAATAAAAACCAGCAATAAATATCATCATTTAATAAACAAGCAGGAATTTGAATAGTTATTAAATCCGGTTGTGACTGTGCAAAATGTAGAAATCAGGGCCAAAAACTGTGAAAATCGCGAGTTTAAAATGCATATTCATCGTTAAAAGTAGTTGGGTCAACCATTGCTGACCAAAAAAAACATGCATTTGGCCCCAAATTGGCCTCAAAAACCCTAGCACACTACTTTCCCACCCATTTCTACGGGCTTAAATCCTCATGTAGATCAGACTCATCGGATAGACATAAGCCATCGGAGTAAAAACTCCATCGAAATCTGATATACCAATGTTAGGCCGATCACCAAATTCCATCACTGAAGCATACAACAGTCGGCGATATATTCTATAGCCCATCCAATATACAAGTCATACTGAACACTATACCATTGGCTAGACAACACCTATCACCAAGATAAATCCAAACTCAACCGATATCGAAAATCACCCCGAACACCAAACTCCATCGGGAAGACACATGTGAGCCAGAGTGACCATATACAACTCGACCAACCACGAAAGTTACACCGATCAGCCCCCTATTGGAGAGACACCCCCATTAGTTGGACCACATATAACCCCACCGACAGACCATTTTACGCTGATCGGCAAACTCCATCAGGGAAATGCATATGATTAGAGAGAAAACCACAGACATGGCCGACGGCTCAAGTCCAGCCGATAGCGGGGGAGACCACATGACCTATTTCTTTGTACCATTCAATATGCATTAGGGAATACGCAATGACCTAACCATATTTTACTTTCTCTCAGATTCCGCATTATATGCTCGCAATGCATATTGCAATGTATGTCTGATATACCTTAAGTCACGATACATTGTATTAACCAAACTTTACTTTTCTTCAGTTCCATGTTGTATGCATATCAAACATATGTATCCAAGCATACAATGAACTCTGATGCATCATTTATATTGTATTTCAATCTTCTTTCAATTATGAGTTGTATATACCGCGATGCATGTCCCTCGATACCTACATACAAAACCCAAAATATACAACCATTATATCCCATTTCATAAAATTTCAATTCCGTGACCTGTATCACTTGTTGTATATCCCGCTTGTACATTTTGCCTTTGCCAAACATACAAGCCTAATATACATTCAACAGATTTGACCCATTATTCATTCCAACTTTACCTGTTCCGGGTCCACCTTGTATATACAAATATAACATTAGCAAATGCATACAAGGCAAACAATGCATATAAACCTGATTGCTCATGCGACTAAGTACAAAATAACCCCTTTGCACATACAAATGACCCTACACCTAGAGAGCGATATACAAAGGGCATTGTATATGCAACCCGACATGCAAGAGGCACTGTACATGCAACATATAAACCTGAATGTACATTGTACCAAAATGTTCATAACTTGCAAAATATGGCAAATTTTAAGATGGTTCAAAAAGAAACCCTAGCTCATTTTTCATAAAGAATCTAACCATATTATGCCCTAGTACTAAAAATGCATTTTTTTCTCTATTTTTGACAAATTATACAATTTTCACTCTTCTTTTCCCTTTACAAGCAAGCAAAACAGCACACAGAAGCAAAAAGCAAAAAACCACAACAAGGGTCCTCATTTTGCCTAGGAGTAAAATGGGGCATGTTATGAACATCACAACAACTAGCAACAAAAAAAAACAATTAAATTTAAAGCATTCAAGAAAACTAAGTGAAATAAACCCATAACTTCCAACTATCTTTCCTACAAATTATTATCCAACTTGAGACCTAAAGTATTCAATAAGGGTGCCTAAATTTTCATTTTTAGTTTAGGTGTGTGCACGTGATTAATTATCCTCATCTTGAAGATCAGTTGAACAAACCAGTGATTGACATTAGCCTATGTAGTTGAGGATATTCCCTCATAGCCGACCAGATAGAGCCTTGTTGCTAGCAAGCGTCTATAGCCCTGACAAGGTTATTGTTACAATTCTCCTAAGTAGAGCCCCACTGCCAGCTAGCATCCATAGCCCCGGTAGAGTTACTTAGGTGGCTTAATCTAGATTTTTAGTATAATCCTCTTTATTTATTTATTTATTTTATTAATTTTTGATAGAAATTTTCACAAGATATAGCAATTTGTAACTTTATGATGCAAGGAATGAGCACTTACTGAAATTAAGTTGAGAATTGTAATGGTAGCAAGGGTGACCTTAGATTTTCACCTAATATCTACACTGGTAGGTTCAACAAACCCAAGGATTTTAGGTGTGTCATCATGAGAAACTTCCCTTGAATTCTCAATCACTATTATTGAATACGAAATTTCAGAAACTAAACAACTCTCTACATTTATGATAGTCACAACAAGTTATGCATTAATTGCAAATGATTAACTTGAATATTTTGAATTTTATACTATTTTCAATGGTTGTTAGCTTGCTCCTTAATACTCTAAAGAAAAACAAAGATCCCTGCCAAGGCAACAAAGCAACCAAACAAAACAAATAGAACAAAAAGACTGCACAAACAACTAACCTACAAAAGGGAAGGACAGAAAGCAAGACAACAAGGAAAAGAAAAGAAACAAAACAACTACCCTACCAAACTATATACATACCCAACAAGGTAAACAAAACCTAGGGAAAGATCCAAAGACAACTGTATTTGCATACTTCCTTAGATTGTGCAGGAGCATCAGGGCATTAGTTATGGTTCTGATCCTAGCAGATTCATCCTTGTATTCTGAATTTTTTTTTGGTATTCTAAATTCATTGTGTTTAATAGAATAATCCCCGATAATCAACAACTAAGGAAGCTCATCACGTTCATGATTAACCCATATGCATATCTTATCTCCCAATTTTCCATAATCAAAATAGTATTCAACATTATTCACTGTGGAAAGAAAAGATACAACCTGGTGCATCTCTGGTTCTACAGTTGGACATGCTTGTTTATTAATAGTTGGTCCTCCATTTAACTTTGCACTTTCATTAATTAGCCCCATGTCTGGTCTAACTTCAAATTGAAAGATGAATGACTCTAGATGTATCATCTCTTCATCTTTATCCAGTCTTGCTCCTTCATTCTAGATGTTCAGTTTATCCTCCAATTCAGCAAACCTCTCAATGTTCCCATCAGTTCCCTGCACATCAGCACTTAAGTGAGTATATTCATTATCATAACCTGATATACAAAAATTAATCATTTCTAGATCACTTGAATGTAAAGGTGGAACAACATCTTTTGATTGATAGGAATACTCCCCTGTTTCACTTTCAAAATAATGCTAGATTGGCATTTGATCATGCATAACAACTCCAAAATCCTTTGCATCTTCAATTTTCATGAATTGTTCATCAAATATGTCACATTTACTGTCCAGTAGAGAGTCTAATCCCATTGACCTGCAACAATCTTGAACTTGATCATTTAATTTAAACAAGTCAGCCATGAAACTAGGATTTACTTTCTTCTCTATGACTTCATCAGTTGCTATAATAGGAATCTCATCAGTAGTAGTGCATTTAAATTCTTCCATCTGTCCACATTTCTCTTTACCATAAAATGACTCCAAGAAAGACGTTTTACTACCCTTTCCTATGACTCCACTATTTGCTGATACCAAAAACCTCTTTGCCAAATCATTTTTATTAATACTTTCCAAATCAGATCCAAAGATTTCCTCTTGACAAGTATCCCCTAATAATTCCATATTTTCATCAAATAGATCAAGACCAACCTCACTTTTCTTTTCCTTTTCATTAAATCCACTTTGCTTATTGTCTAGAAAATGAACATGTGCTGTGATTTCTTCTCTTTATTTTTTTGGATATTTATACCTTTCACTAACTTTAATCATAGCTAGAACTTGACAAAAAAGTAGATTATTTTTCTTACCATCAGATAATTCCAGGAAAGAGATCTTACTATCCTTTATTTCTAGCATTGGTTCAATCTTAACACTCTCTAAACATTTAATGACTGCTGATATTGCATCCCCTTGCTGCTCCATAATCTCCTCATTTCCCTACCAACATTCAGCCTTATACACATATGAGAGAGATTAGTCCCTTTAAAGCCAAATCTAACCTTGTAAGAAAAGTCAAACAATTAATTTCACCATGCTCTATGGACTTATGTATCCTACACCTTCCAAATAAACCATAGTTGGACAAATTTTTAGGATAAAGTTGTTCATACAAAGTTTCCTAAAATAAAGGAATGTTGACTTGAAAACTGTCCCCATATGAGTCCATTGAAAATGGGACTCTGTTTCAACCTTTTAGGCTTTTGAAATTTTATAAGATCTAACATATCTCAGAAAAAAGCATTCGAAACTCAAAAAATCAACCTTAAATCCCATCAGGCCCTCCTTCTAGCACCAATGAACTGTTGGTGATTGTTTTAACACAGTCATAATAATAGTTAAAATTCACATAAAATGAACCAAAACTAACTTGAAAGATATGAAGGAATTGATTAAGATTCATTTAATCCCAAGTTTAATATGGTCAGGTCTTGACTTGTTGGGCAAATTTAGTTCGTTGATGTGAAGCTGTAATGTTCAAGGGGCCTTACGTGATTTAGGGTTTCTTATTGGTTTACTGGACTGAAACTATGCAAAAGATCATAAATATCAGCAAGTTGTTCATTTCTTTTGCATAAAAGTGTTACCATGCTGCAAAATCCTTAAAGAGTTTTCTTGAATTATTGTATCTTTCTCCTCTTAAATATTATGAAAAACTGTCTACTTTCAACTTAGTTATGCATACTTTTCAAATATGAGACAATTTCCTTTAAATTTCTGCATTTTAAGGTAAGTATTTTCAGATGGGTTGGGAAAAGTTAGAAAGATCTAAACTAAACTTCATTCATTCTACCAAAGGATCTAATTGTTCTGTTATGCACTTTGTAAGTCATATAGCAATTTGATCAAATCCACAGATTAAACCTTAAATGTAAGTTCTGAGCATTTTCACAAATATACACTTAAGATTGCAAGCTCTAAGAGAAAATGTTTCAAACACAAAGAAGAGCTAGAAAACACTCAGAAGATACATGCAGAATTTTAGATTCACTTGTATTGGAAATAGACAGTCATATAAGATTTAAATGTCTGAATGACTCTTAGCTTCATTGATCAAATTACAGAAAACTTACAAGCTTTACAGATATAGCAAGGAAGTAGGATGTTCCACATGTCCCTTACTGCAGACACAGGTGACCTCCTTCTTCTACTCCTAGTGCTATGCTAAATACTATTTTTTACAAACTTTCATTGCTACAAATCCCTGTGTCCAGTATTTCAGTGTAAAGGGGGTAATATATAGACCTTGATTGTCCCCAATACAACTCAAAACCTTAGTTAAGCAATGGTTCAAACCTCTGGTTATAGCAATAAATGGTGGAGGACAAGTCCTCCAAAAAAATATCTCTGATCACACATCAAAACTAGGCATGAAATATGCCCTTTTGGAAACCCTAGTAGCTCAATAATAACTTTTGTTGTCTGCTATAATGATGTCTTCAGCTGCATTTTGTCCTCATCAATGAAGACCTTTGACTTCCTCGCCCTTCATCCTTATCTTTCTTTTGCTTCCTCTAAGATCTGATTTCCCTTCTGTGATGTCACTGCGATTAAGTTTCAACTCCTTCCTCAACTGCAAACCTGCAAAAAATAGACCAACAATAAATATCATCATTTAATAAACAAGAAGGAATTTGAATAGTTATTAAATCCATTCGTGACTATGCAAAATGTAGAAATCAGGCACAAAAACTGTGAAAATCATGCGTTTAAAATGCATATTCGTCATTAAAAGCAGTCAGGTCAACCATTGCTGACCAAAAAAAACATGCATTTGGCCCCAAATCAGCCTCAAAAACCCTAGCACACTGCTTTCTTGCCCTTTTCTACAGGCCTAAATCCTCATGTAGATCAGACTCATCAGATAGACATAAGCTATCGGAGTAAAAACTCCATCGAAATCTGATACACCAATGTTAGGCCGATCACCACATTCCATCACTGAAACATACAACAGTCGGTGAGATATTCTATAGCCCATCTAATATACAAGTCATATCGAACACTATACCATTGGCCAGACAACACCTATCATCGAGATAAATCCAAACTCAACTGATATCGAAAGTCACCCTAAACACCAAACTCCATCGGGAAGAAACATGTGAGCCGGAGTGACCATATACAACTAGGCCGACACTGAAAGTTACATTGATCAGCCCCCCTTAGAGAGACACCCCCATCAGCCAGACCATATATAACCCCGCCGACAAACCATTTCACACGAATTGGTAAACTCCATCGGGGAAACGCATATGATCGATGAGAAAATCATAGACATGGCCAACGGCTCAAGTCAAGCTAATAGCGAGGGAGCCCACATGACCTCTTTCTTTGTACCATTCAATATGCATTAGGGAATACACAATGACCTAACCATATTTTACTTTCTCTCATATTCTACATTGTATTCTCGCAATGCATATCGCAATGTATGTCCGATATACCTTAAGTCACAATACATTGTATTAACCAAACTTTACTTTTCTTCAGTTCTGCGTTGTATGCATATCAAACATATGTATCCAAGCATACAATGAACTTTGATGCATCATTTATATTGTATTTCAATCTTCTTTCAATTCTGAGTTGTATATACCATGATGCATGTCCCTCGATACCTACATACAAAACCTGAAATATACAACCATTATATCCCATTTCATAAAATTTTGATTCCGCGACCTGTATCACTTGTTGTGTATCCCACTTGTACATTTTGCCTTTGCCAAACATACAAGCCTAATATACATTCAACGGATTCGACCCATTATTCATTCCAACTTTACCTATTTCGGGTCCACCTTGTATATACAAATATAACATTAGCAAATGCATACAAGGCAAATAATGCATATAAACCCAATTGCTCATACGACTAAGTACAAAACAACCCCTTTGCACATATAAATGACCCTACACCTAGAGAGCGATATACAAAGGGCATTGTATATGCAACCCGACATGCAAGAGGCACTGTACATGCAACATACAAACCTGAATGTACATTGTACCAAAATGTTCATAACTTGCAAAATATGGCAAATTTTAAGATGGTTCAAAAGGAAACCCTAGCTCATTTTTCATAAGGAATCCAACCATATTATGCCCTAGTACTGAAAATGCATTTTTTCTCTATTTTTAACAAAGTCTGCCATTTTCACTCTCCTTTTCCCTTTACCACCAAGCAAAACAGCACACAGAAGAAAAAAACAGAAAACCACAGCAGGGGTCCTGACTTTGCCTAGGAGTAAAATGGGGCATGTTGTGAACATCACAACAGGTTAGAATTTTGGTCAATGGGACTGGAGGGCCCTCAATATTTGTGAATTTTAAATTCACATGGGGAAAGGTGTTGAGGAGAAAAATGAATTAAAGATTTATTTTTGGGAAGAGTGGTCATGATAAGTGAATTTTTAATTCAACTCATGGGGGAGTGTGAATTAAAAATTCACCTTTATGTGGAGATGTGAAGATGTACAGTTACATGTGTAAGAGGGTGATAAATGAGGGGTAAGAGGATTTGACCCTTTGAATAAAAGATTGATTTTTATTCAAAGGTGTGTGGAAGGATGGGCTAAGCAAGGTTGATTAAGTGTTTAGCTTAATTAACCTAGGTCTAGGGCATAGGTAGGCTAGGGTAGATTGATCAGTAGGATAGATTAATTAGATAAGAATGATTTATGTAATTAATAGGGACTAGGGAGAGGGACAATTTAACTAAATAAATATTAGGAATATTTATTTAATCAATGAGGATATAATTGTAAAGTATATTGATAAATTAAATGAATTAATTGATCACAAGGGATAGGTAGATGGTTAGGGATAAATTAATTAAATAAGATGAATTTATTTAATTAATAGGGGGGATGAATTGGTGTAGAGGTATGGAAAATTGGTTTGCAGAGAAAGCTAATTTTAGGTGTCTACATTTGCCCCTCTTTGAGATGGTGTTGCGGCTAAGTAACATCATTTCAAAGAAGTTAAAACATAGAGTTGGATTGGATAGAAAATAGATTCTGGCTTAGAAGAATAGGGTAAGGTTTGGGGATAATTGGTAAGGGTGATGCCCCCTCGAGAGGATAGGCAGGTTGCAAGAACACGATTGTGCTCTCAAAATGGATGGAACAGATTGGTAGAAGTGGTTGGAGGATAAGGGGCGAGATGAAAGTGTGATAATGTTGGGAGATTGATTGATGGATGATCATTGTGCTAAAAATGATTTAGAGCAATCCTAGGTTTGATATAGCAAAGTAGATATTTTCACCAAGGTATAAAAGACCAGGGTGATGATGTTTATCCAACATTTGCATGGACTAGACACATAGACAAAGGGATGATCTCATGCATGCCCAAGTTAGTAAAACCTTGTCTAGATGAGGGACGGGGACTCATAGCATAAGTCTTTAGTACACAAAAGGTATGATGAACCTTAGATGCACAAGGAGATCAATATACTAGAACTGACCCTATGATCAACAAGATATGAATACTAGCTTGGAGTAATGAGATCAGCCCACAAGCATAGCATACAAAAGAAAGACTATGCCCCATTCTAGATGTTTTCGCCACATACCATGATATAGTGAGACCAAGGTAGCTTTGATGTGATCTTCAAATAGGACAAAAGATTAAAATAAAAAATGAAAAGACCAATGAACCAAATGAGTAGCCATTGTATCTCTTGCCAAGATGGATGATGATTTGATAGATTCTTCCTATTGTAGGAACGATATATCCTAAGGCAAGAATCAATTGATGATTGGATCATGTTTAGTTGATGTCGTAAGATTGGCTCAAGATATGATGGTGACAAGTTGTGGTTGATGCTGATTTGATAGTTGATTTTGATTAAGGGATGATGCTTCGATAGGTAATGCGATGCTTGGATCTAGTGTAAGCTCAGCGAGTTGGATGGGTGCATCTTATGGACACGAGTACTGGAAACTTCCTACATATTCCAGACTGCCTACATACCCTGTATCCATGAGATCAAGGCACATTAAGATGTAGGTGATGATGATATGTAGTTCTGATTTGTGATGATGATGTGGGATGATTGAGGATAGATGTGATGATGTTGGAATATGATGTGATGTTGATGGAGCAATGTTGATTTTGTGATGGATATATTTTTAGGATTTTATGGATATTTTGATTTTTTTGGATTTTTGTGATTTTATGGACTTTTTGATTTTTTTGGATTTTTGTGATTTTATGGACTTTTTGATTTTTTTTTTGGATTTTTGTGATTTTATGGACTTTTTAATTTTTTTGGTGTTTTTGGATTTTCGGATTTTTTTATGTTTTTGGATTTTTTGATTTTTTGGTGTTTTTGGATTTTCTAATTTTGGAAAAGGAATGGTTTATTATGAGATGGTTGCATTGGATTTTGTTTGGATAGCCTTTGCGCTAGATACCAATGACAAGGGAACACCAAGTCTAGAGGTGTAGGTGATGGGGTTAGATAGGGGGATCGGCGATGAAAGGATAATGGATAGGAAATTTGTGGTAGATGAATGGACAAGCGATAGGGATGCATGTTAGATAGATGGAAGATAGGGATGAGGGATGGGATTGGTATGCATTATATATGGATGGGGATTTTTTAGGATTTTCTCCAAGGGCTAGGTTGTAAGGAATCATATGCCCCAATGCTTAGGATTTTGCATGATGGGTTCATGTTGAGTGGATGGACTTTGCAGTAGATGGATGGAGGATGTACTTGGAAAGGAAGTATGCCGAGAGGTGTCCAAAGCAAGTTGTTGATATTTTGCCCCTTGTCTTTATCAAGATCTAAGGTGGGAGATGGTAAAAGAAAGACATAATGGATAGGATGGATGGGAAATGATAGCATAAATAGGGAGTAGTGGATAGGAATATGATAGGATAAGGATACATGGATAGGATATGCAAAAGGATGTTATGGATGTGGATGAAGGATATGGTTTTGCCCCCAAGTGTAGAGGTACAAAATGGATGGAGAAGGGATTATGCATGATTCCCACAAGGGGTTTTCATCATGGTACTTGCCCAAGGCACCACAAGGAGTGGTTTTCACCATTGGATAGATTTTTCTCTTTACTATTTTCTTGATTTTTTGATTTTTTGCTTTTTTAATGGAATGGGGACTCTAGCATCTGTTTCCATAGTAAGGCAAAGATGGTCCCATGTTGGATAGCATTATGGATTATGATTGCATAGATGTTGGTAGATAGTACAAGATGGAATGGATGGTGGATAATGGATTATGATGTGGATTATGCAAAAGCATGGACCATAGTCCAATGTAATGGGGAAGATATGTAGGATAGTGAACGAAAGATGGAGAGATAGGGGTATGTGGGAATGTCAAGTGGTGGAGGGGAAGCAAGACCAATGGTTGCACACACCATGATGTATTTGGAAGCTTGTACTTTGGATGTGGAGTTGGGAGTAATGGGGATCGAGATAGGGGATTTTTGGATGGTCGATTTGGGGTTTTAGGGACCCAAATAGACTTAGGATTTGGGGGATTTTTAGATGGCGAGTAGGATGTTTGGGATTGTGGGGTAGATTTGGATGTGGATGCCTCATTAGAGTTTGGTGCTTTTTGTTTAGGGACCCACACCATTTTTGTTTTTGCTTTTTCTTGTGATGGTGTGGGCTTTGATAGCCTTTTGGATTTTTGATTTTGCTTGGAAGGGATAACATCTTTAGGCTTTTGTGCTTTATGAATTGAGACATTCAAATTATTACTTTTGAATCCCATGGATTTGGGGGAAGCTTCACGTTTGAAAGATGTGTGCCTTTGTTGGTCTTGATTGGGAAATTTAGGGGGTTTATGGGTGGAGGGGTAAAAAGTGGATTGACGGATAAATAGATGAGGGGATTTGATGATGGGTATATTAGGAGTTGGGAGGATGGGAAGATAAGAGGATTTATGGATAAGGATGTTTGGCATTGGTAGGATAGGAGGTAGAGTGGATTTTATAGGAATATTTGGAGTTGGAAGTAGTGGAGGTAAATTTGATGGAGGAAGATGAATGGTCACATGCTTTTGCAAATGATAGGATGATGGAGGGGGGATGGTGACGTATATTTTTGGAGTGCGATGAGATGCACCATGTTTAAGATTGGATGAATGGATTTTGGAAGGTGGGTGGATGGTATTAACATGTTTAGATTGTTTTTATTGGGGTGTATAGCCAAGGCCATACGTGGATGGATGGAATGTGGTGTGGATGGGCTCCAAGATGCCTTTTTCGTGAAGGCGTAAGCCTTTGCCTTGATAGTTCATATGTTGGAGTATGCGACATGCTACGGGATGTTTGGTGCTTTGGAAACAAGATGGGATTCTATTATTTGTTGGAAGAGGATAGGTGGTAAATGTAAGTTGTTCACCTCCTACAAGGGAGTCACCACAGATGAAAGTGCTTTGTCCAAGTGAATAGGAGGGTGGATTTGGGATGGGATTGGTAGATGGAGGTAAAGGATTCATGGGAGAGGGTAAAGGGGTGGTAGAAGATGGTGTGAGATCAATAAGTTGATCAATAAATGGGGAGGGATCGAGGATTGGATTATATGGGATGGTTAGATCTTGATTAGGAGAAAGGGTTGATGTTTCAACATGCTTTGGATTTGATTCTTGACTACTCGTGTGCTTGGATAGAAGTGGGAGTGACTGTGATAGATGTGGTGGATGCTTGGATGGATGTGATAGGTTCTTAACTTATGGGTTCTTGAACATGGCTACATGATGGTTCTTGACTTATGATAGGGGATTGTTCAAGAGATTTGGTGGATGTTGGATTACATGAGGGTGTTTGATTCCTTGCTAATAGCCAATGGATGGTGTCTTTTATGAGTGTATGGGTTAATGAAAAATATAATGGATGGATAATGATGGTAGTTGGTGTGGGATTAGGATTGGGATTGGAGAGGTGGGTGATGGGATTAGGTAGTGATGGTTCATGGATGGGTTCAATGATAGGTGTTGGACTAGATGGTGGTGTTGGAGGGGTGGAGGATAGGGGGGATTCCTTTGCTTTGCTTGGTGATGTTCTTTGGAGGAAATCCCACAAGGATTCTTTGGACGTTGTGGTGTTAGGATTTGGAAGATTTGATGGTGGATTAGATGGTGGATGGGTGATATGGATTGGTGGATTGGGAGATACATAGGGTGATGGATTAAGGTTAATAAGGTTGGAGGAACATTGTGATGGGAGGATTGGAAGATGGGGATTGGGGGATTGAGGATTTGTGTGGGGAAATGGTTGTTGATATAAGCTTTGGATTTCAGATATAAGGTGTGATAGATTGGTGTTCCCTTGATCAAAGTTTGCATGAAAAGGGTTGGGGGATGGATAAGTTGGAGGTATTGATTGGTTGGATAGGTATGATGGCATGGATGTGTAAGGGGATGAAGATTGATATAAGGGTGAAGGTTGATATGATGGAAGTTGGTATGAGGTTGAAGGTGTGGATATGTATGATGTTGAAGGTTGATATGATGAGGGTTGATATGATGAAGGTTGATGGGAGGTTGATGGTATGGATATGTAAGATGTTTGTTGATATGGTGGAGGTTGGGTAAGAGCTTGGGATTCTCCAATGATGAGGTGTGCTAAGGGCATATCTATAATGTCATTTTTGCATTTTTCCTTAGCATTAGGATCCATGTTCTCATAGACTTTTCTAAGTCTTTGTAATTGTTGCATTGCTTCATAAGGATCCATGCTGTTGGGAAGGTATGGAATGATGGGGGATGATGGATGATTGCAATGTTGGGGATCAAATTTTAAGACCTTAGGGTCATTTGATTTTCTTCAAAAGATGGATGATTATCTATACTTAATGTGGACTAATGACACTTAAGTAATAGAATTGATTTGGTTGATGTGATTGGATGATCAATTAAGGTCTTGATTTTTAATTCGGTTGATTTAGATTTGGATTTTGATAATGATGTTGGGGGACTTGGATGTTGATTGGGATTGATGTTGATGTGATTTGATGATGACTTGGATAGGATTAGGGTTTGGTATGGAATGATTAGAGATGATTAGGATAATGATTGGGATGATGTTGATAGGATGAGGATGAAGGATGGAGATGTGACTAGGATGTGCTTAAGGATGATTAGGATTGAGGTTGATTTTACAAGAATTGAAATAATGATGTTGAATAGATAATGATTTGGATAGAATGATGATGATTTGATGATGTAGAGTGACAAGGATATGATTAGGATTTATTTAGGATGACTTGGATGTGATTAGGAATGAAGTGGCTAAAAATGGATGATTAGGATGAATGTGATTGGATTTGAATGTGTTGGAAGAATGAGTTGTCTTATGTGTTTGGTGTCTAGGTTGATTTCGGAATGTTTAATCAAATGATCACACATGTACAAACATGATTCACTCACACAAGACACAAGCAATTTTGAATTTTGAAAATGAAATGTAATGATGATTAAACAAGCACAAGTGGAAGACACATCAACACACCCTAATGTCTAGTTTGAAGTAGGGTATGGCCATTTAGGTCTTGGGCAATGTTTACACGAGGTTGACTAGGAATTAAAAGTCAAATCTTGTCACACAACTGGGAGAAGGGGGTAACCCACCCTTCACCATCACTTCCCAAAGGTAGAAAGTTCTTTAGGGCTTAGCCAAGAGTGACAAGATTCCAATTTCAATGAGGGTGTATTTCAATTTAGCCTCGAATGACATTGTCCCTAGGGGTGATGAAATCCCCTAGTAGGCCTCCTAGGAAAGGGTAAACAAAAGCAAATCAAGTGTGGTGTTTTTGATCTCTAAGATCACCTTGCGGTGCGAGGAGAGAGCATACACACACACACTTGATTCACACTTGCAGTGGTTAATTGCCCTTAGAAAATGAAATGTGAGGAAGATACGTCAAGCAATGGTTCTTTTTAGCCCAATTTCAAGATGTGATTGAAGATGCTAGTTGATTTTATGCCCAATTTCAATGATGTGTGATCAAACAATGTTCATTTTAGAAGGCCAAATTGAATTGTGTATGCAAACAATGATTCATTTTAGATCCCAAATCAAAATGTGTGATGAAAACAAGATTAAAGATGAAAGATTAAAATGGATGTACCCAGACTATTTTCACTATCCAAGCTACTATATATGTTGTTCTTGATGTTGTTCTAGCCTTGAATGATCACCTGCAAGTCACAAAATTGAAAACGAAGCAAGTAGACTAGCATAGGAGATTGTTATGTGAAAATTGAGAATCTGATAAAATCTGATGAAAAATGAATTGATATAGAAAAAATGACTACATAAATAGATTCTAGATGAAATTCTATGCAGTTTGAAAAAAACATTCGCTAAAAAAGGTTGAGTTTTGCAAAAGATATGCGCATTTGAAGTTTTCATGCATGTTTGACTTTGACTACATAAAAAGTGGTCAAAACAATATAGTCACTTGAAAATTTCCTCACAACTATGTAGTTCACCTCGTCAGCTTTCTGGCAAGTCCTTGTTTGTGAATTTTTTACTCCATATGACCAAGTTATGAGCGGGAGGAAAAAAAAGCCTCATTTGGTATGTAGAGGCAACAAGAGTACCTGCTAGCTATTTGATGTTATTTCTAGCAATTAAGTCCTAACTGCTAGTGGTTAGTGGCAGACCGGTCACATGTAAGGTTAACAAGCAGGTAGTTAGCACTAGCGATTAAAATTACGCTGTGCCCCTGGTCGCTCATATGACCAAGGGCGGATGAGGAGCAAAAATAAAAAAGCACATGAAGGGATCGATAACCCCTAACCCTACTCTCTTCTGCTGGTCACTAATATGACCATGCATTTAAGGATACACCCCATGTAAACTTTAATTAGGGTTTTTTTTAGACTCTTTTCAGGAGACTCAATGTGGAGGGCGTATTGCAGACTGGTGGCGACAGGGACTTCGTGGACCGAAGAGAGGATGGTGTCTACTGGTGGCGATGATGGTCTAAATCACCACTAGTGGTGATGGGGATTTCATGGACCGAAGAGAGGATGGTGGCGATGAGGGTCTAAATCACCACTAGTGGCAACGGGGATTTCGTGGACTAGAGAGAGGATGGTGGCTACTGGTGGCGACAAGGGTCTAAATCACCACTAGTGGTGATGAGGATTTCATGGACCAGAGAGAGGATGGTGGCTACTAGTGGTGATGAGGGTCTAAATGACCACTAGTGGCAATAGGGATTTTATGGACCGGAGAGAGGATGGTGGCTACTAGTGGCGACAGGGATTTTGTGGACCGGAGAAAGGATGGTAGCTATGGCGACACCTCTAACATAGGGTTACAGTTTAAACATAGGTGGAGGGAAGGCCGAGAGTGGCAGCGGAATCTAAGGCAGTTAGGGTTTTGATCCAGAGGTTAGTGGGATTTGGAGGCAACCCAATGGTAGGTTTTGGAACTAGTGGTGGTGACTTGGCCAGAAAGGTAGCGGTGATAGTAAAGATAATGGTGATTGGCTCAAAACAAGGTGGGAAAGATTTTTCAAATAGAAACAAGCTAGCAAAGACCTCACACAGAAAACTAAACAAATTGATGCCTACAGGGACTTCACACAGGAATAGTACAGTCAATCTGTATGGTATAGACTGTACCCTAAAAAAATTTCAAAACAATTTCAAAATTTTCATTCACAGAACATAGTCAAGTTTACTGTCAAAAAACTCAGAAATAGCCTTCTGATAACAACAGTGAGGTTAGTTTCTATCCAAGATGCAACCTGCAACAAGTCACCCCCAAAATTTGCAAAACTTCTCAAAAATTAGGGTTAGAAAATAAAGATTTTGACAACAAAACCTGCAAAAACTGACGATTAGATCGAAAATTAGGCGTGCCAATGTGATCTATGAAAACAAAATGAAAGTAGAAATATGAATCAAATGCAAAACACAAACAATTATACCTTCCTTTTGACCCACAAATCCAAGATAGCGGGAAGGAGTTACACCAGATAGCTCCTCATATTTTACCCAATTTGATGTAGAATGTGGATAGCTCAAATGCATTCAACACAATGTAGATAAGGGGATGGATGATAGATTGATAGATTAGATGGAATGGCTAGAGGGATTTTGGCATTATGATGTTGGGATGAGAGGATTTTGGAGAGATAAAGGTAGAGTTTAGATGCAAGAAGAAGTCCCTTCTCAATGGCTTGGGTGAGGGTTTCATTTATAGATTATCTAAAAAGAGGATGGAGGGTGAGGATCAAGAGTTGAGATCAAGGGCTAGAAATGAATGAGAGTTAGGGTTAGGATTGAAGCCATAGCCTTGTGACAAGTGTCACAAGGGGAGTGGATGAGAGAGATCAAGGGTTAGAAGCTTGGTCAATGGGATTAGAGGGCCCTCAATATTTGTGAATTTTAAATTCACATGGGAAAGGTGTCGAGGACAAAACTGAATTAAAGATTTATTTTTGGGAAGAGTGGACATGACAAGTGAATTTTTAATTCAACTCATGGGGGAGTGTGAATTAAAAATTCACCTTTATGTGGAGATGTGAAGATGTACACTTACATGTGTAAGAGGGTGATAAATGAGGGGTAAGGAGGATTTGACCCTTTGAATAAAAGATTATTTTTTATTCAAAGGTGTGTGGAAGGATGGGCTAAGCAAGGTTGATTAAGTGTTTAGCTTCATTAACCAAGGTCTAGGGGATAGGTAGGCTAGGGTAGATTGATCAGTAGGATAGATTAATTAGATAAGAATGATTTATCTAATTAATAGGGATTAGGGAGAGGGACAATTTAGTTAAATAAATATTAGGAATATTTATTTAATCAATGAGGATATAGTTGTAAGGTATATTGATAAATTAAATGAATTAATTGATCACAAGGGATAGGTAGATGGTTAGGGATAAATTAATTAAATATAATGAATTTATTTAATTAATAGGGGGGATGAATTGGTGTAGAGGTATAGAAAACTAATTTGTAGAGCAAGCCAATTTTAGGTGTCTACAATTGAGACTCAAATTTGGTAGGGGATATTGATAGCAGGTGGAGTACTATAGGTTGTCTTTACTCTAGGTGGGACAATGGTGAGTTGGATCTCACGGTTGCAAAAGGTGGTTTCTTTATCCACCACAAAGGCAGAGTATGTAGCTGCAATAGAGGCAAGCAAGGAGATGATATGGCTGCAATCTTTCATGGAAGAATTGAGAAAACAATAGGCTAACGGTTATTTGTTTATAGACAATCAGAGTGCCATACATCTTGCAAAGAATTTTGTCTTGCATTCAAAGACCAAACACATACAGTTGAGGTATAACTTTTTGCAGTCGGTGTTGGATGATGGATAGTTAAGGCTGGAAAAGATTCATATAGATGAAATTTCAATGAATATGTTTACAAAGGTAGTGACAAGGGAGAAGTTGATCTCCTCTTCAGCTTCAGTTGGTCTTCAAGATTGAAAATAAAAAATCAAAACAACAAAGTCCAGGATGATTATTTCCAGTGGGAGTTGTAGGGTCAGCGGTGTTATGATCAGTCTCCAAATGGGAGATTGTTGTTAGATGGAGCCTAATCAAACTTGAAGGTTAAATTCACCCCACTTTTATCGGCGCGGTTTCCCCCCATATTCCTACAGGGTCAAGGGGCAGTGCCCCTTGTGAGGTTTTGGGACAACTCCCCTAAGACGGGGTCAAGGGCAACACCCCTTGCGGGGTCCAGGGGCAGCACTTTAGATGGTTTTTTATTATTTTATTAAGGCATTGAGAGTTATTTTTCATTGGCCGACATAAAAAAAACTCTACTTTGTAACCGAGAAAAGTCATGATAAAAATGGCTAAGGGTTAGGGTTTCCATTAATGTATTGTAGCATTTTGCAGTGGTATTGAGTTGCAATGATTGTTGGTTGTAATCGGTTTGATTTACTAGATAATAATATTTGACTCTCTATTGGTGGATGTAGCCTGAGTTTGGGTGAACCATGTTAAAACTTGTTTCTTGCTATTATTAGTTCTATGTATTTTCATTCATCTGTTTAATCTTTATTTGCATTTAATTGATATCTTCTGCCAGCTGACACTAACAATGATGACACCAAGCATGAAAGAGCTATATATTACATCAGTAGAACCCTCGTCGACTATGATCTTAACCACACTTCCATGGAACATGCATGTCTAGTTGTCATTTTTTGTTCCCAAAAGTTGCAACACTACATGCTTAGTCATTCTATCAAGCTTAGCTCTAAAGTTGACCCTCTCAAATACCTACTTTCTAGGAACTCACTCACAGGAAGAATGGAAAAATGGTTAATATTACTAAGTGGATTTGACATTGAATATGTTGACTGAAGAGCAATCAAAGGACAAGTTGTCACAGATCAGCTAGCCAAATCCCCCCTTATAGATTATCAACTACTCTCCATTGATTTTCCATATGAGTCCATCCTAACCATGATAGAATCAGTAAACTACAAACTATATTTTGATGGATCCTTCACCAATCATAGTTTAGGGGCAGGAATACTATTGGAAACCTTGCAAGGTGACTATATCCCTAAAGCATATAGGCTTTCTTTCCCATACACAAATAATGTGGCCGAATATGAAGCTTTGATCATCAGTCTCAAAACAACAATCTAATGGAACATCCAATAGCTACAAGTCTATCAAGACTCCTAATTGATTATCAAACAGGTTAATGATGAGTACCTCACTAAGGATGACAAACTAGTACCCTACAAGCAAATGGTGGATGAATACAAGTTATTTTTCACCTACATCTAGTTTGAACAAGTCCCCCATATTCACAACAAAGTAGTTGATGCTATGGCCACTATTGGTTCCCTCATGGATATGCCTCATGACAACCATCAGTGTAAATTCCTTGTGGAACAGCTCCTTATGCTAGCATATCATGTCACCAAGTCAGAATTTGTTTGTGAGATTGATTGTTGCTCCCAAAGATCCTTGGTATCATAACATTTACAACTACCTCCAACATCACACTTTCCCACCCAAATCCACCCATAAACAACAATGATCCCTCATCTGTTGAGCTACTCACTACACTATTCTTTCTGATACCCTCTATCGCTGAAGTTATGATAACACTCTTCTTTGATGTTTAAACATAGAAGAAGCCTCCCTCGCCCTACACGAAGTACACACAGGTACCTATGGAGCACACATAAGTGGTATTGTCCTAGTCAAGAAGCTCTTGTGTACTAGATACTATTGGCCCACCATGAAACATTATGCATGTGAGTATGTAAAGAAGTGCAAGCCCTGTCAGCAACATGGAATCTTATTCATGCTCCCTCTTAGGCACTGCAACCCATCACCACACCATGGACTTTTTCTCTGTGGGGCCTAGATCTTGTTAGTAAAATCCATACATCCTCCTCTGACTGACATAAATTCATTATCATTGCCACAGAATACTTCACTAAGTGGGTTGAAGCTGTTCCTCTCACTTTCATCACTGGAAACCAAATTGCCATGTTTATCCTTTACCATATCATCTACTATTATGGTATTCCATTTTCCATTTTTACAGACAATGGTAAATCTTTCAAAAACTATGATGTTCATGACCTTTGTGAACAATTCCACATACAACATCATTGGTCCACTCCATTCTATCCTCAAGTTAATGGCCAGGTTGAAGCAACTAACAAAACCTTGCTCAAAATACTCAAGAAAGTTGTCAACGAAACTAGTTGTGATTGACACTTTCACATCCACTCTGCTGTCTGGGCCTATTGCTCCAGCATCTACACTCCTACTGGAGTTACACCATATTCCCTCATCTTCATAGCTGAATCTATCCTACCAATAGAGATCAAATTGCCATCATATGTATCTCTTTACATAATGTTATTACTAATCAACAATACCATGTTGCATGCCTCCAAGAGTTAGAGCTATTAGATGAATGACACCTCAATGCTCTCAATCACCTCTAAGCATATCAGAATCATCTTTGCAGATCCTACAACAAGAAAATTTATGATAGAGAGTGTTGATTGTCAAGAACATTAGGAGGGGAGGTGAATCATTGTTCTAAAAATCTTTCCATTCACATTAACTTTTAGCCATTTCCCAAAATTAATTAAACAAAAACACAATATGCATATAAAAAACAACCATGAAACCATGACACATGAACACCAAGATTTTTACATGGAAAGCCCAAGAAGGGAAAAACCACGAAGAGGATTAGCTCTCATATATATATTACAATCTCTACATAAATGATGTTTAGGCTTGGTCACTCCACGAGCCTAACATACTGGCTCACTGCCATGAAGTACAACTAAGTTAGTAGGCTCACTGCCTCAACCCTAAACTTAACAAGATTACAATAAGGGTTATTAAACCCTAAGGGCTATTAAACAATGTTGAAGTCTCATTGCCAGCTTAATGCCATGAGGATGAAAGTTTTGCTTCCAATCATATTGTTGATGTGTAAAATTGCATAGGTTCCAACACCAACATGGGAAGTTTTAGGAATGTGGGACTTGGTACCTGAAACAACCTCTAGATTTTAAAGAAGCTGGCTCTTCTCTATCTTGAATGGGTTTTGGGAAAATGATAGAAACTAACAGAATTATAGATACAATGAAAGAAAATCTATCTATGGTGATGCACCTGAATAAAGTGTTTCTCTCAACTAAGCACAGTGAAGATATCCTTAAAATTTAGTTACATTAAAGAGCAGATACTGCATGATTAACATAAACAGATGAAAATGAATAAACTCAAAGGCTTACAATTAGATAATTTACAATGACACAAAAAAAATCAACCAAGGCACATAACTCAGTCTTTCTCATTAATTTTCCAGCAACATAAGAGGCACAAATACATGCATAGTTACATTTACTTTCTAAATCAAGAGTAACAAAATAAAGGCAAATGATATTCACTGGTCACCACAAAATCTCAAACTTTTCTTCTTAAATCTCTGACAAAAAACTCTAACAAAATTATCTCTGAATGAATCTCTCTCTGGATCTATTACAAATGTTACATATTTATAGCACAAGATCGATTCTAGATTGTCTGCAACAATTGAATCCCAATGGCCCAACCAAACTGGAGATAACTGGAAGTCTCTGACAGCTAAGATCTTTTAGAATCTCTGACTGTTACTCCTTCCTACAAGCCCATTGGCTATGACAAAACATATGTGGCATACATCCTCTTATAAGGAACAGACACTTGGCGGCCTTTGCGCTCTTGAAATAATAACCTCCAAGATAGATGGCAGCGTCCATGCACATAATTTTGAAACTCCTTCATCTCTCAAGAAGAAATAGGAAACTGACACTTGGCGGCTTCCGCAGCAACTAGAAACATATATGTGTCTTCCCCAGCAACTTTTCACTTAATTGTGTCTTTGTATTCGGGAAGACTCTGCCTATGACAACTGTTGTGATCCGCTACTTTGAAACTTAAAGACACAGTTAGAAATGGGGCCGACAACTCTCCACTCACTAGCTTTTGAACAGGGATAGGGGGCAGCTTCCACAGCAACCACTAACTGGTATGTGGCGGCTTCCGCTACACTTGAAACATTATAAGATACTCCTTGAAACTCAAGCAGAGGTTGACACATGTTGGGCTCTGCATCATTTGAAAAATGTTTATTATCATCGAAGAAAAAGTTAAAAAGCTTTAACTTGGGTGCCGTATCCACCACGTGGCACATTCCATAGCACTGATACTCTTAACTGGGGCCTACCTCCATTCTTTACTTTGCGTCAAAGATATAGAAACAAATATGTGGAAACTGACACTTGGCAGGCTCTACAGCTATCATAAAAGACACATGGCTTCTTCCGCACTCATGCAGAAACATTTAGGGAGTGCCTCTGCTTATGACACATGGTACCTTCCACAACTTGTAACTTAAAATAAAATAGAAGCATCTTCCATTACGTGGCACGCTCTGCTTAAAGTTGTAGCTTAGAAACAAAATGCAGCTTGAAATGAGGGCTCGACATTGGGTAGACTCCGCGGCTTTGGCAAAATGAAACCCTCACAGCCATTCTTAGACACATTCTGTAACCCACGGATGCGCTGCTTCTGAAACAAAATGTAGAGTCTTATACTCTATAGTTCTTGGCAACCAGTAAGACTTTTGAGCCTACTAAAAAAAGAACCTAAAAACTTGGCAAAATATATGTATTTTAAAATACATCAGAGGGTCACAAATTCTGCAAAGCTGTCTGGTAAATAGACCATTCTGAATTAGAGAGGCCCTGCTTACTCTGTAAATCTTGGAAGGCAAAATCAAGATTTATTATATCCTTGTGGGAGAATGTCTGCAAAATTTGAACCGCGACCTTTAATTGAAACTCCAACTGGGCCATTGGTATCAAGACAGCTTCCACTTCCTATACTGATGAGGAATCACTTAAACCTTGAAAAATTAATTGATCATTTTTCTTTGTTAAAAGCAGGGTCTTGATATCATTGATCATCAGAACAGTACTATGATCTAGAAATGGTGAGGGAAGACCCAACTGCACCAAATCCTCTATGTGTCTCTTCATATGTTTAACTCCTTCCTTCACTGTATCTAGGAGTTCCTGGCAATTTGTGGCAGCTGAGTTGCAACTTACAACTTCATTTACCTTCTTTGCAGCTATCTTTCTATCATTGATCCCCGCTGCTTACAAAATTTCATCTGTTGTGTCATATAGCTTCTTTAGCAACAATTGAGAATCAGAAACCCTCAAGGAAACAATAGACAAAGTGGCCTAAACTGAAGTTTCCACTTTTTTACACAACTGCTGTGCATTTAATAGGAATGTTAATGAGGGCCTTAGCTAGATAATCTCCTCAAAGATTCTTTTCCAAACTGACACATATAGCTCCTTGACCAAATTTAGAACTCTAGCATTCTGAGGCATGTTAGCTAACTCAAGTGTTATCTATTTTTTCATTTGTTGCTCTGCTAGGATTTGAGCCTATATTGCAGCAGCAACATTCTGCTCATTTAGCAACTTTTACTGAGACACTGTGGCTTGTTGTAATTTTTCCTGATATCTCTTCTCTAAAGTGGCCTTTTCTTGCCTCAAAACATTCACCGCAACTTTTTCCTGGGCTAGCTCAACCTTTAGAGAAGCAATTTGTGCCTATGTTGCTTGATGGATCTAACAGGAAACCATATTTTGCAGATTTTCTATTTCATCTTTCTTTGAGTTCAACTCTCCAACAAGGTTGCCACTATTGGTCTTCTCTTGAGCTAAATCATTTTCAACTTTCTGCAACTTCCTAGATGTTAGAGTTGGCTATGATTGGAGCCACCCAAGATCTAGGACTTCATGAAAGCACAAGAGAAATCAAATGAAAGAATGATGCTATTCTATCATTGAATGTAAAATAATGATTGTTGTTTGGATTACATAATACATGAAGAGAGCCTTGCTTATAAAGGTAAGGTGAGAGCTAGAAGGTGGAGAGAAAGGTGGAGTGGAAAGTGGAGATATTCATATAACATGTGCCAATTAGAGGATGATAGCTAATTGCACATGTGGAGGATAAGACAACTCACTCCAACTATCAACAACTCAACACACAATTAGACATTTAGCAGACTCACTAAGTCAACTTAACATGTATGATTAATGTGTGATGTGTGAATATTATTTAACTAGTAAATAGTTAAATAAGATTAATTATCTACACTAGGGTAAACCAGTTAGGTGATAACCCTATTCACACCAACACCCCCCCTTAAGTGCAACTTAGGGAGTAGCTGACTAAAGTAAGATGGAATGATGGATGGGTCCCGGCTACTAGGCCATGTTAGGTACCCATGTACAACAAATCTCAAGTGGAGAAAAGGAGAAAACCTCATGGAAAAAAACTCCTCTCCAAAAGTGAGAATGCATGAAAAAATGAAAGTGAAAGAAGAAGTGATAGTAGGAGGACTCAACATGACCCCCCAAGGACAACTTCTATCACATATATACAATCAAGTACCCCCCCATAGGAGACCAAGAGTGAGACTATGGGTCCCCCCCACAATGAAGTAGCTCCTGTGCTGATGAAGAATGTCTGAAGAAGAATGCTGGAAAGTGTCCTATACCTACAAACAACTTTTCTCCCCTTAGGAAGAAACAAATCCAAAAGCTGATGTCGAGGAAAATCCATCTCAAGGAAGGAAGGAAAAAGCCTCATGATGGGTGCCTCTGAAGACTGCTGAAATGTCCACATGTTAGAATCAAAGAATGCCATAATGCAATGATGTGTGTCCAATCCAAAATCCTGTGGAGACTGATGAAGAACAACCTCCAAAGACAAAGTAGATGGGATAACAGTTGTGTTGTAACTATCATCAAAGAGGAGAGATAACCCCTCAAGTGTGTCCTCCAAATCTGCAATATGAGACTCACAAAACAAGTCTGATATACCTACCAAGAAAGTATCCCACAAAGCTATGTCTAAAAGACTTATAGTATCCTACTCAACCGAAGAAACCATGTCGATGTCGATCTCTAAAGAAGCAGGAGGTTGAGGTGATGGAAGCTCAGCACTAGTCTCATGAACCAAAGTGGGTGAAAGAACACCAAGGTTCAAGTAACCAAACTTCTCCTCAGAAACATGATTCACACTTGATGCATGAGTGTGAATAGCCATCAATGGATCTACATCATCAGAAGAAACAAAATGGGAGAAGGTATACAAGCGAGATGCATGATCAGCCATCCCAACTGCAATGATATCTCTGCTCTCCAAGTCTCGAATGATCACTGAAATAGGAGTGAACTCAACTGTCTTGCCTGCACCACAATGAGTAATCTAGTAGATGGAAAGGAGATTGGATGTCAAGGAAGGTACACATAACACATTGTTGAATGTATTATCTCCAACATCAATTGTCCCTTTTCCAGATGCATGCATGTATGTATTGTTACCCATCAAGATAGGTGTCGAAGTGCATGATTCAAAAGAAGAGAACATCCCCTGTGAAGATGCCATTTGATGAGAAGCTCCAGAATCAAGAAGCCATCTCTCTGACTGTAGACTTGTTGATACAAAGAATGCTTTTCCTTTTCCTTTATCTATCCCAATTGCAATGCCTGCTGTCCCTGTAGATGATGATGGCATTTGGATATTGTGCTTTTGAATAATGTGAGTCAACTCATCAATTTTCTTCTCATAACACTTATGCTCATCATGTCCTAGTTTCTTGCAAAATGCACACTTTGGTCTCTCCTTCTTAGATGATTCCTCCTTGGGAGAGGATGAGGACTTAGGTGATTTGGTTGATTCCTTTGCTTGCGCATTGTTCTTGAAATCCTTCTTTTTCTGTTTCTTGCCTTTGCTAGTTGAAGGATTTTGATCCTTAGAACATTGATTAGCAAGAAGTGCTTGAGGTTTAGGAGACTTCAATTTGCCCATGTGTACTAACTTAGCTTGCTCCCTTGTGAGTGATGCAGCAAACTCATCAAGTGAAGGCATTGTGAAAGCTTTCCCAAGTGCATCCATTATAGCATAAAAGGTAGAAACAAAAACTAAATAGTTAGGTCCAAGCTTGGCAAGGATTGAAAGAATCAATTGAGTGTCCTCTTTCTCAATTCCACATTGTTTGAGCTGCAATCTAAGTAACTTTAGTTTTGTGAAGAAGTCTTGGATGCTTGCAAAGTTGGTTGGATTCAAACCAATTAATTCATTCTCCAATTTGAAACCTCTCATAATATCTTGTTTACCAAAAAGATTTTCTAAGGTAGTCCACACTTCATTAGGTGTTTTACAAGATTCAATATGAAAAAGAAGATCAGGAGAGATAGACAAGCATAGTGTTCCATAGGCTTGATCACATCTATTATACCACTTTCTCTTTTCTGCAGTTGTTGTTGGTTCAATTTCTGTACCCATTGTTACTCTATGAATTTTCAAACTTCTTAAATGAATCTCCATTTTAGTTTTCCACTCATGATAGTTATATGGTGTGAGTAGAGGAAGTTTGTGTAAATCCATGATGCAAGAGTACAAAAAAGAACACAAGTACACCCCCTGTTACTCAATCAAAGAGATCACCCCCCAAAAAATGAATGATTGTGGCACTTTATACTTAGTGCGATTTACAATCATCCTCAAGGGACCAAGAATGGGAAAGCATGAAAATATCTTATAGCTAAGATTCAAAGGAGATTACAATTGCTCACAATGATTAACCACAACAAATAGATGCCTTCAAAACAAGTTTCACTTTCTCAAGTGCCAAAATACTCAAGTTATCACCCAAAAGCCAAAAAATTGACAAATGAAATAAAATGAACTTGGAGTCAAATTTGAGAAAAGTGCATAGATGGATTTGAAGAGCTCCTGAATACCTTTCTGATGCCGCAAGAATCATGAAAATTAGAGATCGTGACAGAAAGTTGTGAGCTCGAAAGCAAAAAATAAAGATCTATCTTCAAACTGCTGTAGCAGTCACCTGCAGCAGAATTTCAAAAAAATACTAAACAACTATGAAGTGCTCTTTGTCAGCTTTCTGACGATATCTCATTTGCCTAATTTTGCCTCCGTGGGCAAAAGATATGCAAAAAAGAAAAAATCCCTAGTTTAGGGCTTTGAGGAGCAAAAATGGCCCCTGGCGCTGATGTCAGTGGAATATTCTTAGAATATTCCCTATATGTAGGAAAAAAACACCATCCTGGGAAAGCTAAGATCTGACAAAATATTTCCCCTCATGGAAAGCAAAAAAATGGTGATGCATATTCTCTGTGGAAAGACAAAAAAATGCCGTCTATGCAAAAAACTATCGTTTTATTCTTGAAACCACAGGATCTGGGTATTAGACACAAGTGGCAGTACAAGGAATACACCAATGAGTATAAAAAAAATTTTGGTGTAAAATTTTAGATGTCGCTTTAGATAGTAAGCGATCTGAGATCTGGCTGTTGATGAAGCAAGGCTCTCTTCATGTATTATGTAATCCAAACAACAATCATTCTTTTGCATTCAATGATAGAATAGCATCATTCTTTCATTTAATCTCTCTTGTGCTTTCATGAAGTCCTAGATCCTAGGTGGCTCCAATCATAGCCAACTCTAACACTAGATACTTTCAGGTAGTCAGTTGCAACAGCAGATGTGGTTTCATTGAGTAGCTCGACCCTATCTTATGGTCTGAATAGAGACATGTCCATAGCTACTACATTCATTGCAAAGTCCTGAGGCTGCATCTACTCATTTGGCTTCACCACATTTGGGGACAAATGTGTGATAGTCAACTGTTGTTGGATAGGGTCAAAAAGTAACCTCATATGTGGCACAACTAGGTTCTTATTTTCTTTCTTTCTTTTCTTGTCCATCCTGGCTTCTCTAGCCTTCTTTGCTATATCTTCCTAAGCTTGGAAGGTGGGAGGTGAAGCAATATATCCTCTAGCAAAGGGATGACCCTGAGGTAAACCATAAGGAATAGCCAATAATTGTTGGCTAGGGGAAATTTGGGGTGGGGCTCTTCTTGGAACAGAGGGGGAAAAGAGTGGTAATGAGGTGGCCTGTGAAGACATGGCCTGAGGACTAGTAATTGGGGCAAATATAGATGTAGGCACAATAGAAGTGGTAGGGGATAATGATTGTCCAACTGGGATTGCCACTCCTAAGGTAGAAGAAAGAGACAGAGAGGAAAAAAGAGAAGAAACACTTACCTGAGGAGCAGCAGATGTGGCTGATATTTGTTGTTTTAGGGGTTCTATTTCTTCATCTGACTCTTTTTGCAGGTGTAGTTTTCTATGCTTCCTTGGCCTTTCTCCTGTCTCCTCTTCTAATTCCTTTTCTTCCACATTTAGGGGTGGAAAGGGTACAAAATTGGAAGCCCCGGTAGCTGAAACTAATGGAGTCCCTCTAGGTGGTGATGATACCACACCCTTTTGTTTCTCCAAAGTACTAAGAGATTGGGGCTAGGGAGATACAGGAATAGTAGAAGAGGCCTGTCCTATTTCTTGCATTGTATGGGTTGACTCAGCTTCCTCTTCTGACTCTTCACCCCTCTTCTGGATTCTACTTGTATCAGGGCTAGAGACTGGGGATGGATGCCACTCATCCCAGATCGACTCCCATTTCTCATCTATGTCAATCTTGCCAAAAGAGTGTGTCAACTTAGAAATTTCCTGCCTATATTTCCAATAGGCCTCAATTTTCCCTGGTTTTCATTCCTGGCCTTTCAAAGCTTTCTTTAAACTAGTACCCATTCTAATCTTAGGGTTAAAGGTCTTTTGTTTAACATAGAAGGTCTCCCATGGCCTGGGACCCTCATAAGGTAAATTTGCCAGTTCCACATACAGGTCAAGGTTATCTTCCTTAGGGTTTCTTCTATCCTCCCAAAAGGGCCGACCCTCATGTACTATTTTAGCCCCGACCTTGTTGCTTCTAACCCAGGAGGCTATAAAACTGTTTGGGTCATACCTCTATTTATCTTCAATGATGAAGAATCCCAAGACAACTAACTTTTGTAGCAATAGGTGTTCAACATCTCTTACTTCTAAGGCCATGTTCTTACTGACCCATGGGATATCATACATTTTCTTCTTCTTCTTCTTGCTGCCAAACTCATTGTCAACCACAGACACTTGCCAGGTTACTTCTAGTAACGCTACCCTAGGGGTCAAAATTTTAGGTAGCAGCATTGGTTCCTCATTGAAGCCATGGACCCTAATGATAGTATTTTGGGCCCCAAAGAAAAATTCACATGGGATTGGGCAGTTAGTCATGAAACCCCTAATGCTATGTGTCAACCTATGTTCTACAAGCTCAGGGCTCAAATGGCAAAAGGCAGGGGCAACAAAGAGTCCCCAGAACTCATAAGGGTTTGATGCCTCAGATAGCACATGTGTCCATGCAGACATAGGAATAGTTCTATTTTGCCCAAAATTTAGGTCATACCTATTTAATTGCATACTTTGTGTAAAAACGTTGTGATTCTGATATAACATCAAATGAAATAGATAAGAGGAATCCATGAAAACTCCCTTGGTTTTGAAATTGACAAGATAATCAACCATGGAGTAGGCAATTTGTTCTGAAAAGTCTAGAAGGTATTCATGTGACTTGTCAACAGTCTTCAATCTGAAAAGGATGGCAATTTGCTAGTCGTAGACTGTGTTGTCTTCCTTCATACCAAAAATGAAAGCCATCATTGACAATGCCTCTTGACTAGCCTAATTGAATTGTGCCCTTCTTGTAGGTAGTATGGGCATCTGGGTGTTCTCCTCTGCCAACTGCATTTCTGAGTTGAGGAATCTAATCTAATTTTTGACATTTGACCATGTCTTTTGCATTTTAGCAATAGTGGGAAATGTGGCCGTTCGATCATGATATAGGGCCAGCATGTCTCTTATGGCTTTGGGTGTAATTTGCACTATAAAGGGACCCTATTGTATGGTGCTTGAGGGCACATGAAATAGCTCCACGCATATATCAATTAGGTCAGAACATAGATGCACATTTGGGACCATGAACTGTGCCAATTGTGAGGTCCAAATCCTCATTCCAAAAGTCTCAGATTGTCCACTCTTTACCTTTGGAATGTATCTCTGGTGTGCCCCTTCATGGAGAGTCCTGGTAGATTTTTGAAGGGCTGGGTCAAAGATGCCATATGTAAAATCTCTAACCTTCTCTGGGTCAACAAAATACCCTACATTGGGAACCCTCGTTCTTGGATAGGTTCTCTTGGGCTATGCAGGCACTGAGGGGTACGATTTGCTTTTCAAAAGCCTGTCCATTGAGTCGTAAATCCCAAGTTCCTCCTGAGAAGACTGTACTTTGGCCATATCTATATCTACGAAGAGAATGTGAGAGACTTTGACATAGTAAAGATAGGAACTGCGCAATAGAAGTGACACTCAGCTAGGAATTGCTTGCTAGCGATTAGATTGGAACAATAGTGATTCACAACAGAGAGATAGAAGCAAATGAGAGCCACAGTTAAGATTTATCTCTAATTTAATGAGGTTTAATGACACATCTAGTCATATAAATGGCATTAACTCCAAAAAAATTGTTAGTGTATCTTTTAAAATCTACGTGGAAAGGATTATCAGAAACATTATGAGAGGGGCTGTGAAAGTGGTACTTTTAGGGATTTTGGGGATTGCAGATAACCTTAATGAATGCAAGACTTTCAAAAAGAGAAGAGGCTTGCATTGATGACACATGTTCACTGAACACTTATTGAAAAGGAAAGCGGGAAAAGAAAGTGGGAAAATAGAAAACAAGAAGGGAAACTAATTAACTATAGTACATAAGAGTCCCTGCTTAATTGAAATGTTTCAAATAGATCCCATTAACAAGAATCTCTTCAGACTCACCATCCATAGTTTCTAGTTCGAAAGAATTTTTCTTCTTACATGAACAAATCTTGTAGGGGCCAGTCCATAGTGATTCAAATTTGTTGTGTCTACCTGGCTTGGCAGCTCTTTCATCCCACTTCAAAACCACTGAGCCAACCTCAAAAAAGGGGTTTGAAGTTTTCTTGTCAAAACAGTCCTTGACTAATTTCTAGTGTTTCATCAGTGACTCATGTGCTTTCTCTATTTTATTTTGTACTTCCAGCAGTTCAGCAAGTCTAACTTACATTGGGCCATTTTCTTCAATCTCTATTTGTTTCAATAACTATAAAGCAAGGATCTCTAAGCTCAGTGGCATTACTGTTGGTTTACCATAAACTAGTTCATATGGAGACATCTTTGTCACTTGCTTAGGTGTGATCTTGTCAGCCCACAATGTTGTATTAAATAGTTTGTGCCACTCTTTATGATGATTGGTCCCAATCCTCTTAATGAGTCTGATCAGATTCTTATTAGTGGACTCTGCTAGACCATTACCCTGAGGGTAATAATTTGAAGAAGTCTTCAAATAAATTCCATTCCTTAATGCAAACTCAGATATTTTTGTCCCCAAAAATGGTTTAGCATTATTTGATATAATGGTATGAGGAGGACCAAACCAAGTAGTAATACCTTCTAGAAAGTCTAATATGACCTTTTTTGTTGCTTCCTTGAGTGGTACTGCTTCACTCCATCTAGTAAAGTAATCTGTGGCTGTAAGGATCCATTTGTGTCCCATACTTTACACTAGATTGATCATACCAATGAAATCAAGACCCCATTGGGCAAAGGGTTCATCTACATTTATGGGGCTTAGAGGCATTACAACATTTCTTCTTTTCCCTGTATAAAACTGACAGGCCTGGCATTCTTTAACCAACTGATAGCAATCTGTGAATAGAGTGGGCCAAAAGTATCCTACTTGAGTCACTTTGATTGCTGTGGTCCTTGCTGAAAAGTGTCCTCCTGAGGCTCCATGGTGTAACTCATGTAGTATTCTTTGAGCTTCATCTTTCTCTATACATCTCAGAAGTATGCCATCAACATTTCTTCTTAATAGAATATGGTCAATTAATACAAAGTAGGTCCCCTACTACCTATAATACCTTCTCTTGTCATGGGAGAGCTCATTTGGGAAAATCGCATGCTTCATGAATTGTATTCTATTTGTGACCCAAGAATCTTGATCAACCTCTTGTATTTTCAATACATTTTCTCTTTCTATTTCTTTAGTTGTCATTCTCTCCATGTCCTGAGCCATATATTGGCACAATCCTTTACCCCTTACTAACTTAATGGGTCTGACCTCCACATCATATTCAAGGATCTTTGCTATCCAATTTGTCTTTTCTCAGTGATCTCACCCTCCATAATATATTCTCTTACACTAGGATGAGCTACTAATATCACAATCTTATTCCCTGTGACCATATGTCTGAATTTCTTAAGGGCCTTTACCATGGCATATGCCTGTTTCTCCACAAAATTGTATTTAGCCTCATATTCCCTAAGAGTCCTAGCGAAAAAGGCTAATGGGTGCTCTCCTTCTTGCTAATCATCTTTCTGAGTTAAGAGAGCAGCAACATTAAATTCTCCTCCATACATGTACATTATGAAAGACTTAGACAAGTCTGGGTTTCTAAGTACTGGGGTTGTTGAAATGTCGCTTTTGATCTCTTCAAAAGCCTATCTCCCTTCTGCAGTCCATTTGAAAACTAGGTCCTTCTTTAGCAATAATGTCATTTGTCTAATTAGACCTGCAAAGTCAAATATGAAATGGCTAACAAAATTGATCTTCCCCAGGAAGGATTGAACTGCTTTCTTATTAACTGGCAGAGATAAGTTCATTATGGCAGTGACTTTCTCTGGATCAATAGAGACTCCTTCCTTTGACACTATATGCCCTAACAGTTTACCCTGAGGTACTGCAAAGATGCACTTCTTAGGATTTAGGGATATTGCAAACTCTTTACACTTCTTAAAAACAACTTCTAAATGATCAAAATGATCAACAACATTTTTAGAGAAAATAGTGAGGTCATCTAAATAAATCAAGATGATTTTGTTTATAAGCTCCCTAAATGCTACATCCATTGCTCTTTGAAAAGTAGCTCCAGCATTTGAGAGGCCAAAGGCATCTTAGCATATGCAAATGTTTCCCATTTTGTAGTGAATGCAGTTTTATGTTGGTCTTCATTAGCCAACCAAATCTGATTGTATCCAGAGAAACCATCCAGCAAGGAAAATCTCTCTGATCCAGCCACAATCTGTAAAATTTATTCCATAGAGGGCAGGGGATAATGATCCTTCAAAGATGCTCTATTCAGATCCCTAAAATCTACATAGAGTCTTATGTCACCATTCTTTTTTCTTACTGGCACTAGATTTGATACCTAGGTTGAGTGCTTAATTGGAAAAATAATCTTTGATTCTAAGAGCTTTTGCTACTCATCCACCATTAGAGGTTCAAGTCTAGGATTCATTGGCCTCTGCTTCTATCTGACTGGTTTAGATCCTTAAGTTAGCTATATAGTGTGATGAATGATATCTCTATTATAGCCATGGAGGTCTTCATAGGTCCAGGCAATCACCCTATCATATCTTTCACAGAAATCAATCAACCTTTCTCTTTCTTATTGGGTTGTAGAATTGCCAACCTTTAATTTTCTCCCTTCACTAACTTGAATTTCAGAATAGTCTTCTTTCTTCACTTGAAACCTCTTCTTCTCCAAGCTTACATCCTCCAGGTCAAATAAGTTTTCTAAGGTAATCAGTCCTTTAGGAAGCTTATTTGACTTTAGTTGAATAATTTGGTCACCATATGCTTCTTCAATCTTAGGGTGCAACTGATCAGCAAATTCTCCTGATTGTTGCAAAAATTAGAGGACTTGGAAATCATTTTCAAAAACATGCCAATTTTGGTCATTGTCTGGGATAGTTGGTCTTACAATAACTTTGACTGACTCATTATTGACTAGTAAATCAGTTTCTGGGTCAAACTGTGAACTGATCTGTGCCATTCTATCTACCTTAGAATTTTGGGCTCTAGGAACTACTTCAATATTGAAAGCTTCAAAATCATCTATTAGGACCCAAATTCTGTGCCTATAGGATCTCATCCTTACATTTTTGGCTACTGCCTTTTCTCTGATTTGTTTCACCACTAGTTCTGAATCTCCTCTTACTATCAGATTCTTTACTCCCTTTTTCTTTGCCAGCATGAGTCCATGCACCAAGGATTCGTACTCAACATCATTATTGGTACAAGCAAACTGAAAGTGAATGGCTCTTAAAATTTTCTCATCATTTGGGGTAGTAAGGCAATTTCCTGTACCAGCACCATTTTTACTTCTAGCCCCATCAAAATTTAGAGTCCAGATTTCTGAGTCTTTTTTAGATCCTTGAGTCTGTGATGTTTCTTTCCTTAAAACATTTGGGTTCTCTTGGTTTTCTTCAAATATGACATAAGTGCCTAAACCAGTAGAGTCATAATTTCCATAGGGGTCACTTTGTATCATAGTCAACAACTGATTATTCTCTTCTTCCTGTTGGGCATGTTCAGTCTAGCCACCTATCTCTTCAACAAAGATTATCTCCTCTTTATTCAGCATAGCATGGGATGCCTCTAATTTTGGGGCTGGTTCATTTGTGATATGGTCTTTTGATAATGACTCAGATAGTATTTTCATCTTTGTCCCATATTTAGTTCTCAAAATGAGGTGTGACCAACCTAGTAACATGTAACCTCCTATCTTGGCTGTGAAATCCCTGGCTAAGCATAGACCAAATACAGGGGGAATATCTGACTACCACATCCTGATTTACAATTATATTGGGGCAAGTATATAGTTGCAATGGGAGTTATTTTATTTTCCCTATTATTTGCATAGATTTCCCATCCAACTACATAACTCCTCTTGTAAGTGGCTCATATTTTATTTTCAAAGCATCTACTATTTGCTTTGGCATTACTATAGTACTAGCCCCAGAGTCTATCATTGCATTATGCAACAGTTTCTTCCCAACTATTAGAGTTAAATAAAAGGGATCTGGTTTAGATTTACCTACCTCAGGTGCATTATTCAATAGGGCTGTTGTCTACAAAGGTACAGTGTCTTTGAGCTACAGCTTTTCTTTATCAGCAGATCCTCCTTTAGCATCAGTATGTTTAGGAACTTCTTGGCCCTGTAGAGCCTCTTGCAATAGTGTCTTCTACTCAAGAATAGCTAGCATGTCCCAGATTGATACATGTGCTGGCATTCTTTTTAGCTGATCCACCACATTCAGAGGTCCTAATGTTTGGGCCTTTGAGTAATAAGGGTACCTTGTCTTTTCTAGAACCTGACCTAAGGCTACTTGATTCTGCACAGGCTGGAGCATTTCTTGTCTAGAGATTGTGTTTTGGTGACTTTGAAATGGAGGAGCTCCCATGGTCTCATTATTAGTGACTTCAGGCTGCTCCATCATTCTACTCTTTACTCTGGTATAGTAGTCTGATTGCACCACTGGCTTCTTGGAAGTAGATGCTTCAATCAAGAACACTGAATCTTCTTCCTCAATCCATGAAAATAAAGCATGCTCAAGGGCTATTTCCTCTTCCTGTTGTAAGGACATCCCTTGCATCTGGGCCACCAGGACAACATTTTGTACACCAGGAGATTGATATGGTGAAGTGTTAGAGGTTGCAAATTTTCCTTCCAATCCTCTCTATTCTGCTACCTTTTGCTATAAATTTCCTCTAGGGCAGTCTTTGGGCATATGGACATTATTGCAAGGAAAACACCAAGCATTTGTACCATTTGCAAAATTATTTTTCCCTGGAACAATTTCCCTGTTGGAATTAGGAGGGACAGTCTATAAAGGTGTAGGGACTGTGATTAGATTGATGGTTGAGGATTAGCCTGCCTTTGAGGGCCTTGATATTGATTTGGCTGAAAGAGAGGTCTATTTCCTTGGTAAACTTGATAAGGGGGTTTTGGATAAGGATTTTGTTGTCTCTTTAGGTTAATTATCTTATTTGAGAAGATTCTTAAGATGTTCTTGACATCGTCCATTTCAGATTATTGAACAGGGGCAATTACTTTAGCAGATTGCTGAGGAAATGAATACATGGACACAGGTGGGGTTGTAGGGTTAGGAGCTTCTTGAGGCAATGGCAAGGTAATTTCTGGGAACATGGGCATAGGAGGCCTTGGGGGGACTTTTTCTAGCATCTATTAAGTTATTTTTAGCCTTGACTGCCAACTCATAAGCTTTTGGTAGTGTCTGACCTCCAAGGGACTGGATCATCACTGATATATCTGAGTTCAAAGCTTTAAGGTAAAACACAATAGACATACCTAGCAATGGTCTTGTTGTAGTAGGACTTCTCTCCCAAGTCTTTGGAAATCTTGAATTGAAATCAGTCATAGCTTCTTGTGGTGCCCTTTTGATGGTGATCAATTATTGCAGAAAAGATGATTTATCACCCTTTTCTTTAAATCTTTCAAAGAAAGTATCACCAATCTGATCCCATGTAGAGATTGTATTTGGTGTTAGAGATCTATACCAGTCCAGAGCCTTCCCTTTGAAAGAAGCCGCCAACAGTCTTATAGCCACATTCTATTGACTGATCACATGCACTGCACGGACATCAGATACATCTTGCAGATGCTCTTCAGGTGTCTTGAAATCTTCCCCACTGAACTTGGGTAGAACTTTCAGAGCATTGGCTAGAATAGCATCCCAAGTGGCTGGTGGTATTGAGAGAATCAAAGGACTGCCAGTGTTCCAATTTGCATAGTTTCTTAGGGCTACAGGTGCTCCCATATTTGCTCTTGGTGCTGCTGCAAATTGATTCACTCTCCTCCTTGGGTTAACTATTGGTGGTGGCAAAAGAATGCCTGGATTAGCAGTAGATTGAGCTCTTGTTACAAGTCCATAGCTCTGACTTCCTATGGCTTTCTGGCTCATACAATCTTGACAGTAATTTCAAGAAATTGTCCCACCAGGCATACCAAAAACTGTTGATGTGTAAAATTGTGCAAGTTCCAACACCAACATAGGAAGTTTTAGGAATGTGGGACTTGCTACTTGAAACAACCTCTAGATTTTAAACAAGCTGGCTCTTCTCTATCTTGAATGGGTTTTGAGAAAAGGATAGAAACTAACAGAATTACAGATACAATGAATACAAATCTATCTATGGCGATGGACCTGAATAAAGTGTTTCTCTCAACTAAGCACAGTGAAGCTATTCCTAAAATTTAGTTACATTAAAGAGAAGATACTGCATGATTAACATAAATAGATGAAAATGAATAAACTCAAAGGCTTACAATCAGACAATTTGCAATGATACAAAAAATATCAACCAAGGCACAGAGCTCAGTCTTTCTCATTAATTATCCAGCAACATAAGAGGCACAGATACATGCATAGTTACATTTACTTTCTGAATCAAGAATAACAAAATAAAGAAAAATGATATTCACTGGTCACTGCAAAAATCTCAAACTTCTCTTCTTAAATCTCTGACAGGAAACTCTAGCAAAATTATCTCTGAATGAATCTCTCTCTGGATCTATTACAAATGTTACATATTTATAGCACAAGATCAATTCTAGATTGTCTGCAACAATCGAATCCCAACGGTCCAACCGAATTGGAGATAACTGGAAGTCTCTGACAACTAAGAACTTTTAGAATCTCTGACTTTTACTCCTTCCTGCAAGCCCATTGGCTATGACAAAACATATGTGGCATACATCCTCTTATAAGAAACAGACACTTGGTGGCCTTTACACTCTTGAAACAATAACTTTCGAGACAGATGGCAGCATCCATGCACATAATCTTGAAACTCCATCTCTCGGGAAGAAACAGGAAATTGACACTTGGCGGCTTCTACAGCAACTAGAAACATATACGTCCCTAACAGCTTTTCACTTAACTGTGTCTTTGTATTTGGGAAGACCCTGCCTATGACAACTATTGTGATCCACTGCTTTGAAACTTAAAGATAGTTAGAAATTGGGCCCACAACTCTCCGCTCACTAGCTTTTGAATAGGGATTGGTGGCAGCTTCCGCAACAACCACTAGCTGGTACGTGATAGCTTCTGCTACACTTGAAACATTATAAGATACTCCTTGAAACTCAAGAGGAGGTTGACACATGTCAAGCTCTGCATCATTTTAGAAACATTTATTATCATTAGAGGAAAAGTTAGAAATTTTTTAGTTGGGAGCTGCATCCACCACGTGGCACATTCTGTAGCACTGATACTCTTAACTGGGGCCTACCTCCATCCTTTACTTTGCGTCAAAGATATAGAAATAGATATGTGGAAACTGACAATTGGCAAGCTCCACAGCTATCATAAAAGACACATGGCTTCTTCTATGCTCATACTGAAACATTTAGGGAGTGCCTCCACTTATGACACATGGCACCTTCTGCAGCTTGTACCTTAAAACAAAATAGAAGCATCTTCCACTATGTGGCACGCTCGGCTTAAAGGTGTAACTTAGAAACAAAATGTGGCTTGAAATGGGGGCTCGACACTTGGCAAACTCCGTGGATCTAGTAAAATGAAACCCTCACGGCCATTATTAGACACATTCTCAGACACATTTTGTAACCCACAGATGCACTGCTTCTGAAATAAAATGTAGAGTCTTATACTCTACACATATTGCACATGAAAACTAAATACTTCTTGAGCATCTCCCACTATGCTAGGGTGTATTCATTTAGTAGTTGAATTCTAAATCCTGAGTCTTCATCGATGTTGATCTTCTAACTCTACTCTTGTATTTGCATGCTTGCATCACACACACACACACACACCACACATGCACACTACACAACTGAAGATCATCTTTCTTATTTATATCCGCATCAAGATTTAATCCATAATATGGTCAGGATCTAAGAAGTGAAACATGTACATAGAAAGATGTACCTTATCACTCAATCCAATGCACTATGTGTCACATGGACCCAAATCTTCTCCCAAGCATGTTCATATAGATCAGCTCTAATCATTCAAATACTTGAATGGATATTTCACACAATATCCTTTCTCCGTATCATGATTTATCTCACCTGTCAGCCTGTTCCTCAAGAGCATGCTTACCAACTTCATCTGCTGACTTACAACTTTTACTAAGGGTCTCAAAAAACCTTCCAAATCATATCAAGGACTCTTTACACATTCCCAATCTTATCCTTAGAACCTCAAGGAATGATATCATCTTGCAGAGAAATGTGGACCATCAAAACTCAGACACTGTCTCTGTCAAACTCTGTCAAACACTATGCCAATACTTAGCAGGTTGTAGCTAACCTTCCAGTGGACTTTAGATCTCCTATCTCTAGAATAAGACACTTCATACAAGTGTCTAAAATACCTTACAACCACATAACAAAATACTTATGTGCAGAGGAATGCGGACCAATGCACTATGCTCTATTTATTGTTCCTGCTATACCTTTGCTTACCCGGGCTTAGACAATTCTTCAAGGTGACTTCCGAAGGAGATCAGGACTTAACCTCTAACGTATAACACTATCAGACAACTGAGAACATCATACTTGAACCACATTAACTGATCATCATCTGCGGAGACATACCATTTGATTTAGTATCTTTGACTTAGAATACTTTCCATACTTAGTCATTTTATGTCAAACGGACTTGGAATCCAATATGTTCTTCTAGAGACATCTCTTCCTAACATGGTGATAGGATCTCTAAGCCTTGTTTCCATCAATGACAACATACAAGTCAATACTAGAGTTGTGTCTCTTGCCAACAGAGAGTTTGCAGTAGGAAACTTTGTCTTGAAAAAAGGGAAATTTGAGCCTAGTTGGCTAGACCCCTATATTGTCACTACTAAGTATGGTTCTAGAGCATATCATTTCTCCACCCTTGAAGTAGAAGAACTTGATGATCCTATGAACATCATCCACTTGAAGTGGTTCCACAGTTAGCCCACTAAATACCCCATGTCAAAACTATGAAAAAATCAAAAAAATCAAAATAGTAAAGGGAAATAGTCCATCCTATGGTTAAAACCACTTCTTGTGGCGTCTTGGATATATACTGTGATGATAACCTACTTGCAGACATCATGTGTAGGTTCAACCTAGATCCATCATTCAAATCCCCTTCTCATTATCATCCACACCCTCTATCACATCCAATAATCCCATCAATTGAGCTTCAGAACAACCCCATCATTTGACCTTCCATTATCCATCATTCCCAAAATCTCCCCAATCTTTTCATATGTGGTTTTGAAAGTGAATAATAGAAAAATAGAAATCCAAATCACCAGCCTACTACTTCCCTCCATCCTTCCATATGTCACATGCTTTTCCCCCTCATCTGTCCATCCCTCCAACTGAGTTGTTATCCCTTCATTTTCCCTTTTTTTTGATAGAAACTAGTAACAAAAAAGTAGAAATCACACCTACAATAACACCCAAGCTTAACCTAATAACATCCCCAATCCTCTTAATGGTTTTTCATAGAAACATCACGTCCATGCCCTGCCACATCACCTTACCTATCACCAACTACCAACTCTAGTCCTTCCCTATGGTTTCCATAGATATCATGTCTTTCCACTGCCATGTTACCCAGCTAATTGCTTCACCTCACATACTAACCTTGGTCTCTTCCCATGGTTTTTGCATAGACATCACATCTTTGCACCACCATGACACTCACCTGGTCACCTCATCCACCTTAGACCTTGGTCCCTTTAGTGATTTTTGCATAACCATCATGTCTATGCACTACCATTTCACCTTGTCAATCAACATGCCCTACTTAACCAAACACTCCTCTCCCACATGCCTCTACATGTCATCCCCCATTCATCACCATGATATAAGTCTATCTATCCCCCCTTTTTTTCCTACCATCTAGTTTTACTACATGGTACAATCTAAAAAGTGACAGTTCCCCCCATTTGAATAATATCTCCTTCCTTATCATGGTTTTTATACCATGATACAGTTAAAAAACTGACATTCACCTCCTCAAAACTACATCCCATCCAATAACATGAACCTATCTCCATCCCATTTCATCAAGTCACCCAGAACTACATATCATCACCATCTGCAATGTAATGTTTCTTGATCCCATGGATACAGGGTATGTAGGTAGTCTGGAATATGAATGAAGTATCCAATATGTAGGTACATACAATGCACCCATCCAATCCCTCTTGGATGGACCCACTCTTCTCAGCTTATTGATCATGCTTGACCTATAGGCAATACACTTGCTAAGGATCTTATCAAAGAATAACACTTTCACAAAAAATCTTCAACTCCCAGATTGGCTCTTCCACACTAACGGTCTGTATCCCCCCGCATGTCCTTAAGTTTATGCCAATCACCCATCAATTCATATCCTAGGAGGAATCCTTCCTAATGGGCAGAATCACCAATCCTCCATCCCTTTTTGGAGATAGATACAATGGTTGTATGCTTTGGGTAAGTCAATCTTTTGGTTCTTGATTTTTATTTTGTGCCTCCACCTTTGATTACTTCAAAGTTGTCTTGATGTCATTATATCATGGCATGTGGCGAATAATCCAGAATGGGGAATCATATTTTCTTTTGTATGATGTGCTTGTGGGAGGTTCTCATTACTCCATCCTAGTATTCATAGCTTGTGAATTATAGTGTCGATTCTAGCATGTCATCCCCCTTTTGCATCTAAGGATCCTTATATCTTTTGTGTACTAATGGCTTATGCTTTAGATCCCCCTCATTTGTTAAGATTGTACTATTATGGGCATGCATGGGTTCATCCTATTATTTGTAGTGTCAAGTCCTACACATGGATGCATTGTCACCCTGGTTGCACACACCTTAGTGTGTAACATCCTATGCTATATCAATAGTAGTACTCAATATTTATTTATAGAATTTCCATATATATGATATCATCCCTTTATCCTACACAACATCCCTACCCTCATCACCATATCCTATAGCCATTGCTCCAAGTTTCATAGAGACACACCTTCCCACCTAATTTATTCTACCTATTGTGCCATCTAATTCTTCCCTACCATCCCACAACCATTTTTAGGGATCTTTTGTATCATGATCACCCAAATCTACTACTACATATCATCATCATCTCATTACATTATATATTTTCATTAATAATATGTGTTTATTAATCTGAACATTTATTACTTCATCATTTCATCTATTTGCATTTGCATTAAACCTTTATTAATATTTGTTTATTAATATGAACATATATTATTTCATCATTTCATCTACTTGCATTAGTCCATTAATAATATGTGCTTATTAATCTAAGCATATATTGTCCATCAAATTTTCCATTTTATCACATACACAACAAATCATTATACCAAATTACACCACATATACACAAAATCCATACACCAATCTACATATTACGACCATAAACTAAAAAAGGAATTAATTTAAGATGGTTGAAAGAACTTTCGTATGTAATGCACTTAGTAGACAATATAATACAATACATGTTGGACATAAGTTCACTGCATCTAATCCCTACATATACATTCCCACATTAGCATACCATAAACCATATCATAATAATCCATCATAATCATGAGTCCATCATACCCTCACATATCATACACATCCCACAATACAAAGGATTAATATAAATAACTTCTGTATGGAACACCATCTTGCACCATATAATATGTCAATCACATAAAACATGTCATCCATCCATATCCATAAATAATAAAAACAACATCCATCCATAACGTATCTCCACATCACATCTTGCATCACACACATGTCATTCGATCATAAGCATATTATCACATACACTTCTAAAAATCATCATTTCATAATATATATATATATATATATATATATATATATATATATATATATATATATATATATATATATATATATATATGTATGTATAATATAAAATCCAACCACAATAAAACATAACACACTAGTCCATTGAACCAAATGCCCATCTCATATATACACAAAAAATGATAATGATACAAAATGTAGTCATTAAACCCATAAAAACATGATACATATATGCATAATGCCCCTAGGTAGAGTTGTCCCTACTTGAAGTCCCTGACTAGGCTTGTCTCAAGCCCCTCTATGGAGGTGGGCCCATATCCTATTGTCCTAACTATCCTTGCACCTGTGTGGGTGGCATCTGTCCTACCTATCTTGGGGGCTACTATTGCACTAACCTCTCTGACCACCCAAACTACCTAGATCCAGATGATGTTGGTTGGCTCTAGTATCTCTCTCTGCTTGATAGGGACTAGCCTCTCATATACAGTCCTGTAGTGCTAGGCCTCCGTAACACACTCCACAACTTGGTGCTACATCATCCACAACACATCCCATGTTTGTGACCTGTTGTGATGTTCACAACATGCCCCATTTTACTCCTTAGCAAAATGAGGACCCCTGCTATGGCTTTTTACTTTTTGCTTGTGTGTGTTGTTTTGCCTGGTGGTAAAGGGGAAAGGGGTTAAAATTGCAAAATTTGTTAAAAATAGAGAAAAAATGCATTTCAGTACTATTGGCTAACAGATTTGTCCTTATTCTGAAAATGTTTTATTCTGACTCTATACCCTTCTTTAAAGAACAAATAAGTTAAGCAACAAATGGGTGAACTTTTGAATTAGTTCCCCTCTAAATTTAGGTACAGCTCCCTTTAAGATTTCTAATGAATTTAATCTATTCAACTATCCAAATGCACTTTTAACCAGAAAATGCCTAAGGCAAACTGACATTCATACATAACCATGTTATGAATGCGGTATATTTTATGCAATAATAGTGAGTAATAGAATGCACATATTCTATTTTAGATACATTTAAAAACATGAACATATACATATGGATTTGCTAAACCAATAAATAATAGAACACATATGACAAGTCCAATAAAAGGGCAATTACCAGATGAAAGGAGATTTCACACAGAAAATCCAATTTCAAATACCCAGATGCACAGATCTAAGTAAGTAGTAATTGTTTCTTCTTCTCATTCACAGATGAAAAATTTCTTAGACAAACATCAGATATTGTAAAACCATAAAATAGTTCAGCTAAAAATTCCTCTCCTTTTTCTTTTCCAGTCTTTCTATCTCCTTGAAAAGATTTTTTAGAAACCTATATATATGAGTGTCCTAATCATATCTTCAAATAAATCAAACCTAGAGTTAACATAACTCTAACCCATACGAGATTTAGTTTATAACAATTGATTTTAAAGATCAAGATTGCGGAAATAGCACAACAGAGGAACCGAATAAAAGAAAGTGAGCCAATAAGATCATGACTGGGACAACGGATTTGCATCTACAGATTTGTCATCAGTGGCTGGGGAAGCACGTTAAGTCTTCCACTCTTGAAAAGCTGCAACAAACTCCTAAATCTTCAGGAAGTTGGGAATGCCAATGTGTTTCACTCTTGACTTCCAAACTTCTTTATCCCTTTGCATTTTCCCAAATTTTTCTTTGTGTTCTAGAAGTGCGTCGATACAGAGGTAAAGTAGTGACTCAACTTTAGAGATCCGGGAGAAATCCTCAATCAAGATATTGTCATTTTCTTTGACAAAGCCGATTTTATCTTCGAAAGATTGGACCACTGCGTCGACATCCTCCTCTAGCTTGCCATCATCTTTTATGTATTTAACATCAATGCATTGCAAGTCATGCTACATCGATTGAGTGAACTCTGCTATCTCCTTAATTAACTTTGTAAGTTAAAAGCGTCCTTGTCATGCTATGGAATTCCTCCATTTGATATTTTTCTTATTCACATATAATAAATCTTCGTCCAAACTAGTCAGGCTCTTTTCTGTCAAAAACTTCGCCATTCCATATTTCTAAACTTTATCTATTTGGTTTATTACATTCACCCACTTACCTTCATTTTTCACCCAAACAACAACCTATGCTTTAAGGTCCTCAATGGTAGTAGCAGTCAGATCATATATACTCTTGAGTTCACAAATGTATTCAGTTCCTTTCTGCTCAATGCGATCCAACCAACTATCAAATGTCTTTGTTACCATCTTGTTTCTTTGAACCTGATCCAACATTTTCTGATTAACTGGTGATTTAGGATCAAAAGACAAGGATAGTTGTGAAACTAGATGTGGGTTAGGGTTATGGATAGCATTAATGTATTCTACCATTGAACGTAGAGTTTGTTTCAATTCCCTTTTGTCCTTTTGGTCCTTCTAACATCGACTAACTATCCTTTTGGTGGATGCTTCAAGATGATGAACATATGTATCTCTTGAAGCAGTACCGAGATCCACTTTTTCCACAGTGAAATCCTGCACATTTGGGTCTTGTACTTCTTCCTCAGTCACTGGTTTGGCTATCTCAGCACTCCAGTTTCCAGTACTCAGATCGATGTTCACTCTGGATGTCACCTTTAGCTTCTTACACTTGGGTGTTTTCCCTAAACATTTGCTCACCATGTCCTCTAAAGGGACAACAAAAGGAATTATTTTTCTCTTGTCAGAGATAGAACTCTCTAGCCACTTTAGTGCATGGGCTAAGGTTGTCTTCTCAGGGTTCAATCCATTAGAGGATACATTTGAAATCATTAATATTTCAGGGGTCTCTAGAATGGCCCCTGACTGTGGCTCGGTGTCAACTTCCTCTGTTCTGTGTGGACTGAGTTCCTTGTCACCCATAGGTTCTTTTGAATCTTCCTCTGAGTTTAGATCAACAACTATTGTTTCAGAAACCTGTTTCTTTCTTTTACCTTTGGTCCTCAACCTGGTAACATGAGAGGGTAGAATATTTGTGAGGACTCATCTAGACCTCTTAGTGGTAAGGCTTCTTTTAGTTGATGGCTTGGAAGCACTTGCACCATAGATAGCAATAGGTCAGTTAGAAGAGTTTATGGGAAGTGATGATCCAATCATTGAGGTAAATTATTGGGTGTTTTTATTTTGGATCCCTTCCTGTCTCTTTTCCCTTAGCCATTTTTTGGTTCTCCTTATCACTGGAAGAGTTTTAACTTCAATCCTATCTTCTTCCTTTTTTCTCTAGTCAACTTCTAGAATAGGTGATTGTTCTACTCTCTCAAACGGCAGGTCAATCACCTGTTCCCCATCATCAATAACTCCAAAAATATCCATATTTAAATTGAGAGTAATTAGCTTCCCTAAAGAGAATCTACACCACAGCCTTCTCCTAACCTCAAATTCATCTGGACAGTCTTCCCAGTAATCCTCTAGCTTAGGAATGTGTGAAAGCCCTGTTCCAGGATCTAGGTTATCTCTGACAAATCCTTTGCTATCAAATTGAGACCTGGCAGTGAAGAACTGAAAATTGAACCTTTTAAGGTTCACCTCCAAATTCAAAGCATCAGATTTTGACTGGCATGAATAATGCCCAAGTTCAATGGGAAAAGAAATACCAAAACCCTTCTTTGTTGAGAACTTCTTATCTACATGTGCTAGCTGTCTACATACCTCTATCAGCACGAAATGGTCAAACGCATATCTAGGTAACTTAACAGGTTCACCGTCAAATCCTCCAACTCTGATGTAAGTGAACTTGGAAAATTGAATGAAGAAGCTACCATAGATGCTGACTAGTTGCATTGCTTCACTGGACATTCTTCTACGTAGATTACCTGCCAGTTCATAGGTCATTCTCCTAGTGAAGACATCATTAACCCTTTTATAATTTTCATAGCAATTCCTTTTCTGCAACTATGAATAATATTCATAAATCTTACTATTCTCAGCTAATGGTGCATGAGGTAGGTCAAACCATTCTCTTGTAGATGCTAGGCAATAGAACAGGTACGAAGACATATAAAATTTTTTGTCACCTAGACAATTACTCAAACCCTAATGTAGACAATCGGCCACTATTTCTACCCAATCTAAATATTGCTCCCCTTGAAGGATAACTTGTATGAAAAATTACATCCAATCTTCCCAATAATACGCATGTTGACTTCCCTTCAGTCTGTGTAACAATACCACAATATCCCTCACTTCTTTAATCAAATGATCCCTAGTAAGTGGCCTAGGCAACCTTCAACCACCCTTCTGAAATTTCAGCAGCCAGTTTCTCACTATTACACTTTTGTAAGTCAATTTCTTCTCCAAGAAATGCCCATAGGAAGAAGTAATATCAAGGCTAGAATACACCTCTTTAGGCAGTATCTTCATTACAGACATGAGGGTTTCTCTATTGACATGAAATAACACGTCAGTATTTGCATTTTTGATGCATCTGTTTTGGGGTTCGTACCTATTCATACACTCCTAAACCAATCCCGAGCACTGTATAGCCTGGGGAAAAGCTACAGCTTCAACTAAACCACTGTCTACTATTTTCCTCATCGTAGGGGTTTCAACAGGGATTCTAGTTCTTTCTCTAAATTCTTCTAAATCATATTGTATCAGCGCAGTATCTCCAAATTTAGAGTGAGAATAGGTAAGACTAGGACCATGTTCATTCCCCAAACACATAGATTTCAAAGCCATACTTGGAGGATTACAATAAAAACACTTTGAGTTTTGAAAACAACAAAAATTCAAGAGATTCTTCTTTCTAGCATAAGAACTAGGAATAGCACATAGGAAAAACAGAACTCACCTTCAAGATATCTGAATTCACTGTGAAAATTGAATAACAAGAACCTTACACTTCTGGTGCTATTCCCCTCCGTGTTGCACAGTATGTTCACTTACTAAACTTGGCTTGTTCTTAGTTAATAATGGCACTAACCAAATTGAATAATTATCGCTTGGAACAATACGTGCCAAAAATATTTGAAAAGACATGAATTCTGACTTCTTCATTAATAGCAAGTATTATTCATGCACCATTATGCTGTATAATGATTATCCGTAGCCTCCGCCAAATTAGAACTCTCAGTTTCATAATGAGTTTTTGACATATTTTCCTCCAACTTTTCTGCTAAATTTGACTTAGAAAGCCGTGGGAATAAATGAGACCAAAATCACCAAAATCTTTGAACTATTGAACCATTGAACCTTTAGGATGTGGTTCAATGTAGTGGTTCGACCATACCAATTGGATCATATAGATGAGAAAAGGATTCACTTACGGAAATATGGAACTTAAGCTCATGAACCATTGAACTTGTTAAGATATGGTTCAATACGAAGGTTCAAAGACGCAAGGGTTATGTAGACCAACAGACAGTTACATGGCTTTTGTAAAAGGTTTCCAACTATGAGACAGCGAACTGTTGAACCTTGAACCATTGAACTTCGCTATAGAGTATGAGCGGATGGTTCAATGATACATTATTTATGCAAGGTAACTGCTTGACATGACTTGTTAGAAGGAAATGAATGTTGAACCTTGGATTGTAGAACCATTGAACTATTGACAAAAGGGTTCAAGTTCAAACTGAAAGTTTGAAGACGTTTAAGATATACAGAACAACAGCTTGCTTTTTGAGATACTTTGGACATATCGAACCATTTAAACTCTGAACTTTGAGAATGGTTCGGGTTCAAAAGTTCAAACCTTCAGTAACTTTACCTACAAAGATGATAAACGGGTAAAATTTGAAGGATCAAGAGTCAATTTAAGAAACAAAGGTATGACCCAAAATACAACACAGCAAACCAACTCTTATTCAGGAAATATTACCAATAAATAAATAAGGGCAACTCAAAAGGTAACATTGGCTCTGACTGGGGACTGCATTTTATGGCAAAATGCAAAGAACTCAGGAGCTCTAGTTTCCTAGGAAAAGGAAAATAGAGAAGAAAGGAAACATAACGGAACAAAACAAAAATGGGAAAGGAAAACACAAAACCAAACAAAAGGGAAGACTATGTACAAAATAGGGGACCCTGTTTTATAGACGATATAGCTTGAGATCCTGTCCATTATATGACAGGGGTAAAGTAACTCCATCAGGATACTCCAATTTAAGAGAATTTGGACTCAATACCTGATGAATTCTGAAAGGTCCCTTCCAAAGAGAGTCAAATTTGATATGTGCACCCTTTGGTTCTCTTCTTCTATCCCACAATAATACTTCATCTCCTTCCATAAATTTGCTAGGCCTTGTTTTCCTGTCAAAAATTTCTTTAACTCTGGCCTAATGTATAGTAATTTGGTCAACCAACTCATTTCTCTTTTCTTCAATCTTAGTTAAATACATAATCCTCTTCTCCAGGGAATCTTAGAAGTATTGATCCTCGATTACACTTTGCAGCTTGGCTATAGATAGCTCCAGAGGTAAAGATAATTGGGCACCTATTCCATAAACTAATTCAAAAGGAGCCATTCCAATTGCTTTTTCTGGAGTTATTCTGTCAGCCCAGAGTGCTTCATACAACTTCTTATGCCAATCTCTAGGGTTGTCATTCACCAATTTCTTCATGATAGCAATCAGATTCTTGTTGCTAGACACAGCTTGTCCATTCCCTTGGGGGTAGTAATCTGATGAATGGGAGAGAGATATATTATGTTCATAACAAAAAGAGGTCATTTCAACTGAAGAGAAACTGGTAGCATTATCTGCTACGATCTTCTGGGGGACACCAAATCGTACCAAAATATTTTCTTTGAGAAAATTACAAACCACTTTCGAAGTTGTTCTTTTTATAGGGGTTGCTTCAACCCATTTTGTGAAATAATCTGTTGTTGTTAAGATGTGGGTATGCCCTGCACTTGAGGGGGGTGAGATAGGCCCAATAAAATTCAACCCCCATTGTTTAAAGGGTTCTTCAACAACAACAGGTCTAAAAGGTAGAGCTGCAAGTTGTGGCCTTCCTGAAAACATCTTACATTTTTCACAGTTAGCCACCCATCTATACACATCCTTAAACATCCTTGGCCAGTAGTAACAATTTCTAAGGATTTTGAAAGCTGTAACTAAAAAAGAAAAATGTCCACCACAAGCTTCATTATGGAAAACTTCCAAGAGCTTATCTTGTTGTTTTTTATCTACACACCTTAGGAAAGTTCCATCTAATCCTTTCTTGTAAAGGACATCCCCCCAAATAACATATTTCACTGCCTTTAGTTTTAGGTTTCTTTTTTCTTTAGGAGATAAGTGATTAGGACAATCCCCATATGTAAGATAATGTGCTACATCTAAAAACCATGGGTCCTGTAAGCTTACCAATAAGACAGTGGGGAATCCTTCTCCTTCTTGTTCTTTGTTCTCAGCAATTAACTTACATAAGCCCTAACCCTTGATTAGTTTAGTAGGCTTAATTTCCAGATCATATTCCTAGATTTTAGCAACCCACATTGCTCTATTGTTTAATCCTACGTCATGTTGAGTCAAGATACTTTTCATAGCTGAATTTGGAACGAAAATAACTAAATGAGAATGGAGTATATAATATCTGAATTGTTTAACAGCTTTAACCATGGCGAAAGCTTGTTTTTCAACTAAAGAATATTTTAGCTCATGTTTTTTAAGGGGAACGCTCATAAAAGCTATGGGAACCTCTTCATCCAATTCATTTTTCTGCAACAAAATACCTAACATGGTGTGTTCCGAAGCATAATAGTAAATAATAAAATCTTTTTAAAAATTAGGATTTACCAAAGTGGGAGTGTTTGCAATTGCTTCCTTGATATCCTTAAATGCCTTCTTAGCAACTTCATTCCACTTGAATGGTTGTTTCTCACTCATCATTCCAATGATGTGTTTTGTAATCTCAGCAAAGTCAGGAATGAACCTTCTGAGAAAATTGATTTGACCAAAGAAGGACTTGACTCCAATCCTATTTAAAGGGAGACTAAGTTGTTGAATTGCCCTAACCCTCTCTGCGTCAATTCTGGTCCCATCTTTTGAGACTAGGTGCCCCAACAATTTTCTCTCAGTCACACAGAAAACTGACTTCTTGGGATTGAGTGAGATGCCATGGCTTCAACACCTTTGTAAGACAGTCTCCAGATCTTTTAGGTGATCTCCCCTCTTTCTAGAAAAAATAGTCAAATCATCAAGATAAATAACAATAATTCTATTCTTCAGATCCCTAAAAGATGAATCCGTCGCCCACTAAAAAGTTGCTCCTGCATTAATCAAGCCAAAGGGCATTCGATTATAGGAAAAAGTTCCTCGAGGTGTGGTGAAAGCAGTCTTATGTTGATCCTCTGTAGCCACACCTATCTGATTGTAACCTGAGAAACCATCTAGCATAGACATCATTTCAGACTGGCAACTGTCTGCAAGATGTGGTCCATCACAGGCAAGGGCTAGTTATCTTTCAGGCTAGCCTGGTTCAAGTTCCTAAAGTCAACACAGATTCTTATTTCTCCATTCTTCTTGCGTACTGGAATGATATTTGCCACCCAAGTGGAGTGATGGATTGGATAAATAATTCTAGCTTTCAACATCTTATCAATCTCCTTAAAAATGGCTTCAGCAACTTTCAGATTATAATTCCTCAGCTTTTGCCTGAATGGAGCTGCATTTGCTTTCAAAGGAATATGGTGTTGAAACTGTCCATGTCTAAAATTTTTAAGATCATCATAGCACCAGGCAAAAACATCCTTATACTTGATTAACAATTTGATCAATTTGTTTTTCTCCTCTAAATAATAGTACCTACCAATGGATATCCATTTAGGATCAGCCTTGTTCCCAATGTTTATTTTCTCATAATCCTCTGCTTTATCAGGAATACAAGGAGGTTTGCCTTTAATATATTCATCTCTTCGAGAAAACAAATGTTCTAAAGAAACCAATCCTTTAGGGATTTTATTTCCTTTTAACTGAATCACGTCATCTTTTGGGTTAATCCCTGGGTCAGGATTGAATTCTTTACACTCTGTTTCGGAACCTTCAAAGTAGGTACCCAGGAACATTTCAGCATTCTCTAAAAACTTTCTGATCTAATTATCACTCTCAAAAACTTGCCAGTTTTCAGCATTGTCGGGGACATTAGGATGATATACCATTTCTATTCTATAAGAATCGTTCTTGAAATCTGGATGTGGCAAAAGGAGAGAAGCTGATACTACTAAAGAATCTGCTTGGGAGTTCTGGTCTCTGGGAATTATTTTGATAGAGAAGGCATCAAAATATTCAATCTCATCCCATACTCTATTTCTGTAATGCTTTAGTCTTTCATTTTTAACAGAAAAGATCCCCCTTACCTGTTTCACAATTAATTCAGCATCACCTTTCACTTTAAGTACCTTCACACCCCTTCCTTTGGCTTCAAATAGCCCAAGCAGTAAAGCTTCATAGTCTGCAGTATTGTTGGTGTTTTTGAACTCTAGCTTAAAAGAATAAGAAAAAATTTCACCTTCATATGAGATCAACACAACCCCAGCCCCTGAACCAGCAGTAGCACAACTACCGTCAAATTCCATAACCCATAGGTCATCAGAATGTATAGATCTTTGCATTAATTCTTCTTTGGAGTCTACCTCATAGCTCTGTTCAGAGGAGAGAAAATAGCTACCAAATTCACATTCCTCAAACAAAATCTAGGCCTTGGGATCATCAGAGGGGTAGACGGTGAACTTGCACTTGGGCTCGGGTTCCAGTTTCACTTTTTGCTTCCCCACTAGGATTGTGGCTTCTGACCAATCCAATTTGATTTGCCCACCCAAATCCTTGCAAAATGTCCTACTCAATAGCATTCCATAACTAGCAAGAATATCTGCTACCAAAATATTCAATTTCACTTTTTTGTCAGGATAAGCTGCAAGAGCAACTCGTGCATCCTTAATCTGCCCAAGCAAAGAAACCTATTTTCCATCCATAGAATAGCATCTACCAAATGTTTTTGTGAGTGACAACCCTAAGGCTTTAGCCGCAGAGGAGGGTATAATGTTGTCAAAGGCTCCCGAATCTATAATACAGTTACTAAGTTTATGACCATTGATAAACAAAGACACATAGAAAGGATTAGGTTTCAAATCAGTATAAGGGGCAGTGGTTGATGAATTGGGAGTCATTTTAGGGGCAGTCATGGATGACTCAGATGAGGAATCAAATAGTCAAGCAATAGGAGATTCAGCATCAACCTCTAATTGGCTCTCAGATTCAGTTTGTGCAGGATCACCTTTAACATGTTTAACCAGCTTGTCAAGTTCATTAGGCTTCAACTTGAGATACTCAATAGGAGAGATTTGAATTTTTACAGACTTACAGAAATCTACAATATCGAAAGAAGCATCTGGATCATTTCTATGCAACAGTCTAGAGTTCCTTTCTTCTTCTGTGGATTCCCCTAGTATATCTTGAGTAGCAGTCATTTGAGTGTACCTGAGCATTTCTAGGCAAGAATTTCCATCATGGTCGGTAGTCAAGTGAAAAATACACATGTTTCCCTTTCTAGGGGGAGCTTCAATAGCTAGCCTTGGCTGTGCTGATGTCAAGGGTAAAGCTCTACTAGTATTTGCTTGTTGATTTAAATTCCTTCTACTTATATCTTGATACGGTTGTTGGAAGGGAGCACCAGTTTTAGGTAGTTTCCTCTTTAAGGCAATCATATCATTAACCAATTTTTGCACTACAGGATCCATAGATGATGAGGGCTGGGTATTTGGCATCTGGACCTCTCTCTTCCATTTACCAGCCATAATGAGATCATCCTCCAATCCAACTGCTAATGCTTGTGCAGCTGGTAAATCGGCAATTACTCCTCTCCTGAGATGGAAGCTAATATCAGGAGGCATAGAATAAATGAAAAAACATTTTAGATTCTTGCCAATAGGTCTTTTAGTAGTAGGGATTTTGTTCACAATTTTATTGAACTTAGCCACAAATTCCCTCATAGGTTCATGAATCTCTTTCTTAAGCTGAGTCAGCTGTGCAAGGAGGTAATATTCATCCTCCGTGCTCTTGAACCTATTTTCAAAAGTAGTTTTCATATCATTCTAGTTTGAAATTGAGGAATTAGTTAGGTGGTAGAACCATTGTGCCGCAGTGTCAGTCAAAGTCTGCACAAAGAGCCTTATGGCAACATATTGGTGTTGTACTCCTCACACACTGCATGCTACTGCAAAGGCACACAAATGTTCTTTTGGTGATTGTTTTATGTCTCCATTGAATTTGGATAAATTTTCCCATGCCTTTTTAGGTAAAGGATTTAATTAGCCCCTAGGTTGAGGGGTCCTATGGCTGCTCCCCAAGGTTGAGCCATGGGTAGAAAATTTATAGCTGAGGGGATAACGGTGCCTAAAAGAGTCAAAGCTTGACAGATAGGGGAAGTAGAGGGTTTAGGGGGGCTAGGGGGTCTACTTCTAGCTCTTCTTGCACGAGTAGGGATATAAGGAAATCTAAAATTTTGTAGTGTTTGAAAGGTAGAATCCTCAATTCCCTCTTTCCTCAAAGACCTTGTATACGGTCCAGAATCCAGCTTAAAATATTGTGGCTAAACAGGTAGTTATTAATTTCTGTGCCGTTCTTGATTTCTTTGCGCTTCAAGGTTTTGATTTCTTGTTACGTTTTGTGCCTGCCTTCTTCTCTACCTAAGTAACAATAGTCTCAGGTTATCAGCCAATTCTTCCTCCTGTTCTAACACTCTGCTTGCTCTTCTATAATACTCACTATTCCGACGAGTATGCCAAGCAAAGGTATTCAACTGACCAATAATGTCCTCCTGCTCATCCTGAAATCCAAGATTAGGTTGTAGAATAGGAATTGTGTTTTCATGTGGAAGCACCATTGTTGCTTCATATTCAGGTGGCCAATATTTTAATGATCTCGTTCCCCAGTAGAGTCGCCAAAACAGTTGGCTAACAGATTTGTCCTTATTCTGAAAATGTTTTATTCTGACTCTATACCCTTCTTTAAAGAACAAATAAGTTAAGCAACAAATGGGTGAACTTTTGAATTAGTTCCCCTCTGAATTTAGGTACAGCTCCCTTTAAGATTTCTAATGAATTTAATCTATTCAACTATCCAAATGCATTTTTAACCAGAAAATGCCTAAGGCAAACTGACATTCATACATAACCATGTTATGAATGCGGTATATTTTATGCAATAACAATGAGTAATAGAATGCACAGATTCTATTTTAGATACATTTAAAAACATGAACACATACATATGGATTTGCTGAACCAATAAATAATAGAACACATATGACAAGTTGTCCAATAAAAGAGCAATTACTAGATGAAAGGAGATTTCACACAGAAAATCCAATTTCAAATACCCAGACGCACAGATCTAAGTAAGTAGTAATTGTTTCTTCTTCTCATTCACAAATGAAAAATTTCTCAGACAAACATCATATATTGTAAAACCATAAAATAGTTCAGCTAAAAATTCCTCTCCTTTTTCTTTTTCAGTCTTTCTATCTCCTTGAAAAGATTTGTTAAAAACCTATATATATGAGTGTCCTAATCATATCTTCGAATAAATCAAACCCAGAGTTAACATAACTCTGATCCATATGGGATTTAGTTTATGACAACTAATTTTAAAGATCAAGATTGCGGAAATAGCATAACAGAGGAATCGAATAAAAGAAAGTGAGCCAATAAGATCATGACTGGAACAACGAATTTGCATCTCCAGATTTGTCATTGATGGCTGGGGAAGTACGTTGAGTCTTCCACTCCTAAAAAGCTGCAACAAACTCCTAAATCTTCAAGAAGTTGGGAATCCCTATGTGTTTCACTCTTGACTTCCAAACTTCTTTATCCCTTCGCATTTTCCCAAATTTTTCTTTGTGTTCTGGAAGTGCGTCGATACAGAGGTAAAGTAGTGACTCAACTTTAGAGATCTGGGAGAAATTCTCAATCAAGCTATTGTCATTTTCTTTGACAAAGCTGATTTTATCTTCAAAAGATTGGACCACTGTGTCGACATCCTCCTCTGGCTTCCCATCATCTTTTATCTATTTAACATCAATGCATTGCAAGTCATGCTACAACGATTGAGTGAACTCTGTTATCTCCTTAATTAACTTTGTAAGTTCAAAGCATCCTTGCCGTGATATGGAATTCCTCCATTCGATATTTTTCTTATTCACATATAATAAATCTTCGTCCAAACCAGTCAGGCTCTTTTCTGTCAAAAACTTCACCATTCCATATTTCTGAACTTCATCTATTTGGTTTATTACATTCACCCACTTACCTTCATTTTTCACCCAAATAGCAACCAATGCTTTAAAGTCCTCAATGGTAGCAGTAGTCAAATCATATATACTCTTGAGTTCATGAATGCATTTAGTTCCTTTCTGCTTAATGCGATCCAACCAACTGTCAAATGTCTTTGTTACCATCTTGTTTCTTTGAACCTGATCCAACATTTTCTAATTAACTGGTGATTTAGGATCAAAAGACAGGGATAGTTGTGAAACTGGCTGTGGGTTAGGGTTATGGATAACATTAATGTATTCTGCCATTGAACGCAGAGTTTATTTCAATTCCCTTTTGTCCTTTTGGTCCTTCCAACTTTGACTAACTATCCTTTTGGTGGATGCTTCAAGATGATGAACATATGTAGCTCTTGAAGCAGTACTGAGATCCACTTTTTCCACAGTGAAATCCTACACATTTGGGTCTTGTACTTCTTCCTCAGTCACTGGTTTGGCTATCTCAGCACTCCAGCTTCTAGTACTTGGACCGATATTCACTCTGGATGTCACCTTTAGCTTCTTAAGCTTGGGTGTTTTCCCTAAACATTTGCTCACCATGTCCTCTAAAGGGACAACAAAAGGAATTATTTTTCTCTTGTCAAAGATAGAACTCTCTAGCCACTTTGGTGCAGGGGCTAAGGTTGTCTTCTCAAGGTTCAATCCATCAGAGGATACATTTGAAATCATTAATATTTCAAGGGTCTCTAGAATGGCCCCTAACTGTGGCCCGGTATCAACTTCCTCTGTTCTATGTGGACTTAGTTCCTTGTCACCCATAGGTTCTTTTGAATCTTCCTCTGAGTTCAGATCAACAACTATTGTTTCAGAAACCTGTTTCTTTCTTTTACCTTTGGTCCTCAACCTGGCAACACCAGAGGGTAGAATATCTGTGAGGACTCTTCTGGACCTCTTAGTGGTACGGCTTCTTTCAGTTGATGGCTTGGAAGCACCTGCACCATAGATAGCAATAGGTCAGTTAGAAGAGTTTACGGGAAGTGATGATCCAATCATTGAGGTAAATTGTTGGGTGTTTTTATTCTGGATCCCTTCCCGTCTCTTTTCCCTTAGCCATTTCTCGGTTCTCCTTATCACTAGAAGAGTTTTAACTTCAATCCTATCTTCTTCCTTTTTTCTCCAGTCAACTTCTGGAATAGGTGATTGTTCTACTCTCTCAAACTGCAGGTCAATCAACTATTCCCCATCATCAATAACTCCAGAAATATCCATATTTAAATTGAGAGTAATTATTTGCCCTAAAGAGAACCTACACCACAGCCTTCTCCTGACCTCAAATTCATCTAGACAGTCTTCCCAGTAATCCTCTAGCTTAGGAATGTGTGAAAGCCCTGTTCCAGGATCTAGGTTATCTTAGACAAATCCTTTGCTGTCAAATTGAGACCTAGTAGTGAAGAACTAAAAATTGAAACTTTTAAGGTTCACCTCCAAATTCAAAGCATCAAATATTGACTGGCATGAATAATGCCCAAGTTCGATGGGAAAAGAAATACCAAAACCCTTCTTTGTTGAGAACTTCTTATCTACATGTGCTAGCTGTCTACATACCTCTATCAGCACGAAATGGTCAAACACATATCTAGGTAACTTAACAGGTTCACCGTCAAATCCTCCAACTCTGATGTAAGTGAACTCAAAAAATTGAATGAAGAAGCTACCATAGATGCTAATCAGTTGCATTACTTCACTAGACATTCTTCTACCCAGATTACCTACCAGTTCTTAGGTCATTCTCCTAGTGAAGACATCGTTAACCCTTTTATAATTTTCATAGCAATTCCTTTCTGCAACTGTGAATAATATTCATAAATCTTACTATTCTTAGCTTTAAGGGTGCATGAGGTAGGTCAAACCATTCTCTTGTAGATGCTAGGCAATAGAACATGTATGAAGACATATAAAAATCTCTGTCACCCAGAAAATTACTCAGACCCTGATGTAGACAATCAGCCACTATTTCTACCCAATCTAAATATTGTTCCCCTTGAAGGATAACTTGTATGAAAAAGTACATCCAATCTTCCCAATAATACACATGCTGACTACCATTCAATCTGTGTAACAATACCACAATATCCCTCACTTCTTTAATCAAATGATCCCTAGTAAGTGGCCTAGGCAACCTTTAACCACCCTTCTGAAATTTCAGCAGCTAGTTTCTCGCTATTACACTTTTGTAAGTTGATTTCTTCTCTAAGAAATGCCCATAGGAAGAAGTAATATCAAGGCTAGAATATGCCTCTTTAGGCGGTATCTTCATTACAGACACGAGGGTTTATCTGTTAACATGAAATAACACATCACCGTTTGCATTTCTGATGCATCTGTTTTGGGGTTCGTACCTATTCATACACTCCTGAACCAATTCCAAGCACTGTATAGCCTAGGGAAAAGCTACAGCTTCAACTAAACCACTATCTACTATTTTCCTCATTGTAGGGGTTTGAACAGGGTTTCTAGTTCTTTCTCTAAATTCTTCTAAATCATATTGTATCAGCGCAGTATCTCCAAATTCAGAGTGAGAATAGGTAAGACTAGGACCATGTTCATTCCCCAAACACGTAGATTTCAAAGCCATACTTGGAGGATTACAATAAAAACACTTCAAATTTTGAAAACAATAGAAATTCAAGAGATTCTTCTTTCTAGCATAAGAACTAGGAATAGCACATAGGAAAAACAAAACTCACCTTCAAGATATCTGAATTTACTGTGAAAATTGAATAACAAAAACCTTACACTTCTGGTGCTATTCCCCTCCGTGTTGTACAGTATGTTCACTTACTAAACTTGGCTTGTTCTTAGTTCATAATGGCACTAACCAGATTGAATAATTATCACTCGGAACAATACGTGCCAAAAATATTTGAAAAGACATGAATTCTGACTTCTTCATTAATAGCAAGTATTATTCATGCGCCATCATGATCTATAATGATTATCCATAGCCTCCGCCAAATTAGAACTCTCAGTTTCATAATGAGTTTCTGACATATTTTCCTCCAACTTTCCTGCTAAATTTGACTTAGAAAGCCATGGGAATAAATGAGACCATAATCACCATATCTTTGAACTATTAAACCCTTGAACCTTTAGGACGTGGTTCAATGAGGTGGTTCGACCATACCAATTGGATCATATAGATGAGCAAAGAATTCACTTACAGAAATATGGAACTTAAGCTCATGAACCATTGAACTTGTTAAGCTATGGTTCAATATGAAGGTTCAAAGATGCAAGGGTTATGTAGACCAACAGACAGTTACATGGCTTTTGTAAAAGGTTTCCAACTATGAGACAGCGAACTGTTGAACCTTGAACCATTGAACTTCGCTATAGAGTATGAGCAGATGGTTCAATGATACATTATTTACATAAGGTAACTGCATGACATGACTTGTTAGAAGGAAATGAATGTTGAACCTTGGACTCTAGAACCATTGAACTATTGACAAAAGGGTTCAAGTTCAAACTGAAAGTTCGAAGACGTTTAAGATATGCAGAACAACAGCTTGCTTTTTGAGATACTTTGGACATATCAAACCATTTGAACTCTGAACTTTGAGAATGGTTCAGGTTCAAAAGTTCAAACCTTAAGTAACCTTACCTACAAAGATGATAAACGGGTAAAATTTGAAGGATCAAGAGTCAATTTAAGAAACAAAGGTATGACCCAAAATACAACACAGCAAACCGACTCTTATTCAGCTAAATAATACCAATAAATAAATAAGGGCGACTCAAAAGGTAACAAGTACCGTTGCATAATATGGTTGGATTCCTTGTCAAAAATGAGCTAGGGTTGCTTTTTGAACCATGTTGAAATTTGCCATATTTTGCAAGTTATGAGCATTTTGGTAAAATGTACAAGGGAGGGGTTTGCTGTTTGCACATACAAGTCTCTTTGTATATCGGGTTGCATATACAAGGCCCTTTGTATGTCTTTTTTGCCTTGTATACATTTGGTAGAGTTTATGCATACATGCAAGGTGGACCCAAAATAATTAAGAGTTGAAATGAATAAATGTTTAAATCCGTCACATGTATCTCGTGTTTGTATGTTTGGCAGGTCGTAACATACAATGCATTTATACAAGGACTGGAACCGAAAAGTTATTAAGCAATGTTAATTCCTTGTATATTTCGAGCTTATATATTTAAACATACATTTGATATATACTTTTGCAATGTGTAGGCCGCGGACCCGAAGGCACCATAAAGGGGAGTTAAATCATTATATATTTGGCGTTTGTATGTTTTTACATACAAGGCAAATATACAAGCATCCATATACAAGTCACGGACCTGAAAAGTTCTTAAAACAAGGTTAAGTCCTTATATATAGGCAGGTTTGTATATTGGTGAGATACAAGTGTTTTATGCATTGTGCCAGACCCAAAGAGTTATCAGAATTGGTTAAATCATTGTATAAGTCCGTAATGTATATTACGAAACATACATTGCATTATATACGAGCAATAGAACCCAAATGTTATAGATTAAACTAAAATGCTTGTATGTTCCCCGCAATGTATATTTCGTAATATACATTGCATTTTATACATCGCCAAGATGCAAGCTGCAGATTTGAAAAGTTATTAAAAGAAAAGTAATGCTTGTATATCCGCGCTTTGTATGTTGCGCAACATACAAGTCAAATGATACATGCAATGCTCATATGCAGGCCGTGGACACAAAAGAAGTTTAAAAGGAGTTAAGCCCTCGTATATTTTGTGCTTTGTATGTTTCAACATACAAAGTCGATATACAATGACTTATACATTCCGCAGACATGAAAAGGAAATGAAAAGGAGTTAAATTGTTGTACATTTCCGACTTGTATAACAAAGATGCATTGTTATACATACAAGCCGGATTTGAAATGGAAGTCCAATACAGAAAATTCTTTGTATGCATATGCATTTGTATGTTGCGATATACAAACTGATATACATTGCTAATATACAAGCCAGATTTGAAATAGTTTGAAATCTGATTAACCTGATGTATCAAGTCCAGCTTGTATATTGAAAGATACAAAGATTTAAACAAGGAAAAAGGGTGGGAAAGTGAAGCGATTGGATTTTTGAATCCATTTTGGAGCCCGAATGTATGTTTCTGGTCAATGATGGTTGACCTGATTGGTTTTAACATTGTATATGCATTTTTGATGTGCGATTTTCATAATTTTAGGGCCCAATTGCTGTGTTTGCGCATCTTATAGCCTGATTTAATGTAGATGTTCATTTTTCCTTTTGACTTACCAAATGATGATGCTTATTCCTGCTTATTTATTGTAGATTGTTGGAGTAGCTGGGAAGAAGCAGAATTACCAACACAGTGGCGGTGTGCAGGTGAACATAAAGACAAAGCTTTGAGTGGCGATGACATCACGCAGGATAGCACTGGATCCTGAGAGGCCAAGCACACTAGAAGAGGAGGGGCTTTTAATGCAGAGGTTGGCAGATGGAAATATTATTGAAGGAGCGGCGCCCTATCTAGGTATGCTGCTCAAAATCTTGGCGGGATTCATTTCTCACCATTTGATCCATATCAAGATGCTGACTGTTGATCTCCTAGGGTTTTGGGCACCATTTCAGGGAAGAAACTAGAGATATATATTGAGCCCCTCTTGTGTACAAAGAGGGAGGAGGTCAATCATACAAAAATCAGACCTGTAGTAATTTTAGGAAGAGATCAGATTACTGAGACTAGTGAGGACTGGATTGTTGAAATAATCAAGGTCCTTTCCTCATATCATTGTAAATGTACCTATTTTATGAACATACTGTATGTAGATGAAGCTTCAGACTATATCTTGATTGTAAGCCTTAAGTAGTCTTCAAGTTAATTTCTGGATATGTACAGGTGAATGCTGTGTTCTATAGAAGTGCTTTCATTTCATTGCATGTTGTTGTCAACTTTTACCCTTGAAGATTTGCACTGAATCATGTGGATTTGTGGACTGTCCTGGTGAAGTATGATTTTGGTTTTCTTCTCTTCATTGCATGTATGGGATTATGTATGTGGATCCATGATCTCAGTCAAATAATTTTAGGAATCTCACTCTCTAACCCTTTTTCTTATTTTAATTTCATTGAAATCACTTTCATAACTGCACATCATGATAAATATTGAGTAGAATAGAAAAAATATGTTGACATCCCGAAGACAACTGAGTATCATTAGCATATTTTGAGCTAAATGCATGTAGTATTGAAAATGTCATGTAGAGAATTGTAAATAGGAGTAGAACTCATGCAAATATCAACTTAGACACATCATTTGGAGATATATGCTATGTAGAGTAACTTCCCTATATAGCATTGATGCAGAAACAGAATCTACAAATCTACGTAAGACCTCAAAATGGAATATAGCAATAGACATCAACCACATAGTAACATCAGTAGATTATGAACTAATCAACGGGGACTTGGGATCATGAATTCTTCAAATTTATTGTATCTTTCAAGATAAACAAGGGTTGTTGTGTAACTTTTGTTTTGTGTGCTTGGTTGTGACTAACATCATATACCGATCAATAGAAACTAGTGCTAGAAGGAGGGCCTGTTGACAAAGGAAACTGTAGACTCCTGCATACATTGCTTAAACATCCCGTCGGTTTGAATTCTGACCATAAACTCGCCATTTTGCCTTGAAAACTTGAGAAATCCTATCTTTCAGGCCAAATACTAGGTCCAGATCTAGTGGACTCTTTGAAGAACTACCTATCAGGGGATTTAGACCCAGGACTATGGACATTCATCACACCCTTGATTCTAGTGTGACAGAAGCCTCACCAGAACATGCTCCTGTCACTCCTATTGGCTTTCAAGCACCCATCGGACCACCTGTCACACCTCAGGCCCAGCCTCAACCTATCATACCCCAGATCCAACCTCCATCGGTTGTAATGTCATTTTTCATAGTAGAGTCACCGCTGGCGTTCAATGCATATCATGCTTTGCCTAAAAATCTAGATAAAATTTGTCCTAGGTACCATCCGTATCAAGATGCTGATGGTCATGTCAGGACCTTCAAGGAAGCTTGTTGTAGGGCTAGAATTGAGTATGAGGATGTGGTATGCAGATTGTTTCCATTCTCCTTAGGGGAAGAGGCCTATAACTGGTATACCAGTCTAGGTCAGGGTTTAGTTCGTTCATGGGATGCCTTAGAGACAACTTTCAAGGATAGGTTCAAGGTGCCTATAGATCCTTCAATGAACTATCATCTATTTGCCACCATCAAGAGATGCGAAGGAGAACCTATTGCAAACTTCAATGCTAGTTTCCAAAAGATATTGTCTAATCTAGTTACTCCCTATGTTGTAACAGACGAAGCTGCTAGGAGCATCTATTATTCAACATTAGTTCCCCTGACCTCCATGTTTATCAGAAGAACACACCCTGGTGTAACAACTTTAGCACAGGCTTTTGAGGAAGCTCTCAAAGTTAGTCAGCAATTGGCTCCTGCTCCCACACCAAACATTGCCTTCCCTACACTTCCTGGTTATCCTACATATCCTACCTACCAACAGACCAATGGAGCCATGGTACCTTCAGCTATGATGCCAGCCCCTTTGTAGATACCTCCACTCAGTGTCATGCCACCACTGAGTGGGAATAACTAGATGTTACCATATCAAACATAAGTGCCCTAGGCTGTAGAACAATCCAACAATAACAATGGGTCTTCCTTTTTCAAGCCCCAGACAAAGAATGTGATGGCCAAGGTTCAGGAAGAGAAGGAAAAAATCAAAGAAATATCAGCTCAGTAAAGGAAACTTACTACTAAGGTCACTCATCTGAGAAATTAGAATTTCTACTCCTAACCTATTCAAAATAGAGGTTATGCCAATGACAGACCTAATTATCCTAACAGGGGGTACAACAACAATTACAATAACAACAATGGCAATAATAATCCTCCTAGACAACCTATAGTGTGGAACACCAGGTCAGACAATGGTTCCTTGCCTTCACCCCTAGACAATGAGCCTCCTGGTGAACCTAAATAGACCACCAGAGTAAACCTCATAGAGGTAGTACTTATGAACTAGTGCAGGATACATAACACCAACTCTCATGCAGAGTTGGATTGTCCTCAATTTAGGATTGCTGCTAGCATATTCCAAGTTGAAGTGGCCAATACCTCAAGTAACCCACCTTATGCAGAGGGAAATGAAATTGTCCCCTGTGAGTACGATTCTTCCCCAGTGCTAGAAAGCTTCATGCATTGTCCTTATCAACAGACCATATCATCACATCAGGATTACACTTCAACATGTGAGGAATCAGCCATGGCTTTTGAGTTTAACTATGTTTTCCCCTTTGAGGATGAGAATGAGCCATCAATTGAGCATGAGGAAGTCAATGCTTATCAATAGCAACCTCAGGGTAGGCATAACTATAACTTAAGGAATAACCTAAGTAGATCTGTTGATCCTTTGACTACCTCATTCCCTCCAAACAATTTCAATACTCCACCTGATCCCAAGGCAAGTAATAATCCTGGACTCCCCAAGGTCAATGCTCAATATCTTGCACCACATAACACAGCACCAAAAGTTGCAAATCCACTTCCTGAATCTGACAAATTGGTTACATATCTTGTAGATGAAATAAAAAAAGTAAAGATCAGCCTGCCAATGTTAGAGTTGCTTCAGACCCCTACTATCAAGGATGCTTTCATGAAATCATTGGATGGTTCTACTCAAAAGGAAGATATCCATACCTCGGGCCAATTTAGAAATAAAGATCATGCTACCAAGGATGTTAATGTCAAACCTAAAACCTCAGCTACTATTCAAGCTACAGATACCTCCCACATGACCCTATACAAAGACAAGAGTGAGTCACCTCCCTTCCTCCTTACCACAAGGATGTTTGGTAAAAATTTGCACAACTGCTTAGTAGACTCAGGAGCATCTACCAATAAAATGCCCCTATCCATATGCAACGCTTTAGGGTTACATCCTGCTAAATCATTGAAGAAGGTAACACAATTAGATAAAACAGAAGTAAGTGTGGTAGGAGAACTGACCCACATTCACATGCAGCTAGCATCAGATCCCAGAATCCAGCACTATATTGATATTCAGGTAGTTGATATACCTGATACATATGGAATGTTACTCAGCAGAGACTGGTCAAAAACCCTTAATGGATACATGTCAACTAATTTCAGCCATATGTGGCTACCTTGGAAGGGTATACCAAATCAGATAAAGATCAAAGCTGAACCTCACATGAAACACATGATCAATGAATATAATAGAACCAATGAGATCATGTATGTGAATGTGGAACTTGGAGTTTACTCCATCAAACCTCAAGCCGCCAGCATAGAAGAAATATTGATGCTTGACATACACGATCTTAATGGTGACCTTTGGAGTGATGAAATAGATTCAGAGCCTGATTGCCATCTTGAAAATAAAATAGAACTAGATCATTTCAAGAAATTTGAGATGCATTTATCTAGATAGGTGGAACGATGTTAGTTATTAAATGTGCCTATTCATGTTATTATGATTGATGGATGGTGCAGGTTGCATGATCAAGCTCATTCTAAAAAAACTTGTGATGCTTGTTTAGACATGTTGGAGTTGGAACAAGCAAATGGTGAAGCTTCTTCACCCGCGGTGAGTTCCACAGATAACAATAGTGATACTAATTTTTGGTTGTCTTCCGCAATTACAGGAGATGTACATAGAAAGTTGAAAGTTTTGTTCATATGACAGAAGAGATACTGGTATGCAACGGGGGTAATGATAAGAACAAGAAGAAAATCACCCCTGGGAGTGATTGTTTAGTGGAGTCAAATTACGAGTTATCTGACGAGGGTAGTGGCAGCAATCTGTCCAAGTTTGAGGAGTTTTCATCGAAAGAAATCCAAAAGATGACGTAGTAGCATAGGCTTCCCCAGGATGCCTTGATTGAGAAGTGATGCAAGTTGCATGAGGCACCTCACTCGGAGATGTCTTGCTCGTTGTGCCTACATATCTTGAGAAGGCATACGCTGCCTGGTCCAGAGAATGTTCCTCCTGATGATAAGAAAAAAGAAGAAATACCAGCTTCTCATAAAGCTGATAAGGTGGTGTCTAAGAAGGCTGGGACACCAAAGCTAAAGTGGATATCAGGTGGTGCAACTGCTCAAACGAAAAGAAAGAGAGAAGCACCAGACAAGCTTTTAGATGAAAATATGTCATGGATCCTTAGGTTTGACGGATCCAAGTCAAAACAAGGAGTTGGAGTAGGAATAGTCCTTATTGACCCATCTAGAAAATCCTATTTGGCAACATACAGATTACAGTTCCCATGTACAAACAATGTGGCAGAGTATGAAGCTCTAATTCATGGGATACTGTTCACTCTTAGGAAGAAGGTGAAAATTTTGCATGTCTATGGAGACTCAGAATTAGTTGTTAGACAGGTGAGAGGTATATACTCTTGCAAATACAGGAGGCTATCCAATTATAGACATAGGGTGTGGAACTTAATAGAAGAGTTTGATGCATTCAATATCACCCATGTACCCAGAGAGCAAAACCATAGAGCAGACGCTTTGGCCTAGGCTGCCAATACTCTAGAGCCACTGTCCATATCAGCTTTGAAAAGATTCTCCATTGAATTAGTATCAGTGCCTTCAGTACCTGATAATGTAACTAATCTCCAAGTATTTGATGATGATCAGCATATATTGGATTTTATTTCCAATAGATATGTTTTTGAGGCACAGATCATTGATGAAAAGAATCTAGAAGATCACGTTTGGGAAGAAGAAGAAATCCTAGAGCTGCCAAGTAACAAAATCCCTAGGGGAATGATAGAGCTAGAGAGAGCATTTGATCTAGACATCATGTTGAAACAAAGGGATCTTCAAAAGGCTGATGAGGGACAGTATTCACAGGTTGACATTGGGCAAGGTGATAAAAGAAGAAACGTCATGATTGGGAAGGTCTGTTGAGAAGAAGAGTTGAAAGGGATAATTCAAGCCCTCAAAGATTACATCCATGTCATTGCCTGGACTTATGATGAACTGAAAACTTTTGACACATCAGTCATCACTCATATGATACCTATGAAACCAGATGCTAAGCCTTTTCAGCAAAAGCAAAGACCTATCAATGCTTTACTAGAGCTAATCATTTTTTAAGAAGTTAAAAGACTGCTTGATGCCAGGATCATATTTCCTGTGAGACACTCCACGTGGGTGGCAAACCTGGTCCCAGTGAGAAAAAAGAATGGTGACATCAGACTGTGCATGGACTTCAGGAATTTGAATCGAGCTTCTGAAAAGGATAACTATCCTTTGCCTTCTCTAGATGAAGTCCTGTAGATTGTGAATGGCACCAAGATGATGTCCTTCTTGGACGGTTTCTCTGGATACAACCAGGTGATGGTGGACAGAATTAATAGATTAAAAACCACATTTACCACAAAATGGGGGATTTTCGCCTATAGGCGCATGCCGTTTGGGTTGATAAACGCTGGAGCCACATTTCAGTGAGCAATGGACATAGCCTTCAAAGGTTTCATTGGTAAGTGCATAGTAATATACATGGATGACCTAATGGTGTTCTCCAAAGATAGAGCGGACCATGTAGAGGACCTATGAAAGGTGTTGAAGAAGTGCGAGCAGTATGGGATATCCTTGAATCCCAAGAAATACATATTTGGGATGACCATAGGAAAATTGCTAGGTCACCTAATAACTAAGGACGAGATCATCATTGATCCTGATAGAATAGAATCCATTATGAAAATACAACTACCTGGAAGCAAGACAGAGGTCAAATCTTACTTTGGTAAGATTAATTTTGTTAGGAAATTTATCACTGGCTTTGCAGAGATAGTCAGGCCCTTGAACGCCATGCTCAAGAAGGACACTAGAATTGAATGGACACTGAAGGCTAGAGCAGCTTTTGAAGACATTAAGAAGGCCATATCAAATGCTCTAGTTCTGATAAGTTCAGATTACACTAAAAACTTCTACATCTACTCATTCACTTTAGAGCATACCTCTACAGTAGTATTGATGCAAAAAAATGAAGAAAAAGAAGAAAAGCCAATACCCTTCATGAGCTACCCTTTCAGAGATGCGGAACTCAAGTACATGGACATTGAAAGATAGGTGCTTGCCTTGGTTTGAGCAGTCAAGAAGTTTAGGCACTACATCCTGAGAAGTAGGGTGATTGCTGTTGTACCTGATGCAGCACTAAAAATGTTGTTAATGCAAAGTGAACCAGGTGAGAAAAGGGCTAAATGGATCATTGTTCTCTAGGAGTATGATATGGACATTACCCCTATGAAGCTGGTAAGAGGGCAGGCATTAAGCCAGATGATATCAGAGATTGATTCCAATATCATGAGCCAGCAGTACGTTGTAAATGCAAAAGATGATGGAGAATGGTACTCAGACATTAGGCACATCCTGATAACTGGAAGATGTCCCTCTAGACTACAGGCCTCATAGAGGAAAGCCTTGAAGATAAGGTTGCTGAAATATATGTTAAAAGGAGGAGTCCTTTTCAAGAAAAACTATAACGAGATATACCTAAGGTGCCTGGAAAGATCAGAAGAAGATAAGGTGCTAGCAGAATTACATGATAAATTTGGGACTACACATGGGTCATCCTTAGCCACCACTCATGCTATCCACAGGGCAAGGTATTATTGGCCCACAATTTTCAAAGATACAGTTGGACACATCAAATGCTGTCATATGTGTCAAGTTGATGCAAATAGAGAGAAATATGATGCTCAACCTTTGCAGCTAGTGATGGAGATGCACCCCTTTGCTCAATGGGGAATGGACTTCATAGGACCCATCAATCCTCCATCATACTCAGGCCACAGGTATGTTTTAACTATTACTGATTACTGTACCAGGTGGATTGAGGCTGTCAGCAGCAGGACATGCAATGCTGAGGATGTCATCAGTTTTCTGGAAACCAATATAGTGACCAGGTATGGAGTTCCATATGCTTTAGTATGTGATAATAGACCTTCTTTTGCCTCAATTAAGTTGTCAAGTTGGGCTTTTGATCATGGGGTCATTTTAAAATTCTCCTCAAACTACTATCCCCAAGGGAATGGATTAGCAGAATCCACAAACAAGAACCTATTGAACATCAAAAAAAAGCTAATAGATAAGAACCCAAGGGAATAGAACACTCTATTGAAATATGCCTTGTGGGTAGATAGAACTAGGAATAAAGCTGCATTAGGAAATTCACCTTTTCACTTAGTATATGGGGTGGATCCCATCCTCCCTGTCAACTTAAAGATTCCTACACTACAGTTCGCACAAGAGTACCTAGGCATAGATAATAAACAGGAAGTTAGATTGCTACAACTAATGCACCTAGAGGAAAAAAGAAATGTAGTAATTAACCAATTTGCTAAACATCAGGCTATTGTCAAGTGCTAGTTTACCAAAAAATCTAGAATCAAGGCTTTCAGGATCTTAGATCTAGACCTAATGTGGGACAAAGCACATGAAATGAAGGGTGACATGGCAAATTCGACAAACTCTGGATAGGCCCCTTTCAAATTTTTAAAATTCTAGGAGACAGCACCTACAGGCTCAAGTCCTTAACTGGTGAGGATGTTCCATTACCAGTTAATGGATAGTTCCTCAAACACTATTTTTAGGCCTGAGGTGGCATCATGACAGTCATGTGTATCATAGTGTACTTTCTTTGTATAGTTGTTTGTACAGTGGCTTTGTTTTTCTTGTTTTGTTTTGGTTGCTTTGTTTTCTCAGTAGGGATCTTTCTTTTGATTTAGAGTATGAAGGAGCAAATTAATAACCACTAAAAATAATGCAAAATTCAAATCATTAAGGTTAATTATTTGAAATTCATGCATAGCTTGTTGTAACTGTCATGAATGTAGAAAGTTGTTTAACTTGTGAAATTTTGTATTCAAAAAGAATGGGTTGGGTATTCAAGGAATGTTTCTCACAATGACACACCTAAAATCCTTGGGTTTGTTGAACCTACCAGTGTAGGTATTAGGTGAAAAATCAGAGGTCACCCTTGCTACCATTACCATTCTTAGCTTAATTTTAGTAAGTGACCACTCCTTGCATCATGAAGTTACAAATGCAATATCTTATGAAGTCTCTATCAAAATACAAAAATATATAAATAAATAAAATGGATTATACTGAAAATCTAGATTAAGCCATCTAAGTAACTCTACCGGGGCTATGGACGCTCACTGGCAGTGGGGCTCTACTTAGGAGAATTGTAACGATAACCTTGTCGGGGCTATGGACGCTCACTGGCAGCAAGGCTCTATCCGGTTAGCTATGAGGGAACGTCCTCACCTACGTAGTCTAATCTCAGTCACTAGTTTGTTCAACTGATCTTCAAGATGAAGCTTATTAATCACGTGCACCCACTTAAACTAAAATAAAAATTCATGCACCTTATTGAATACATTAAGTCCCAAGTTGAATGATGATTTGCAAGAAAGATAGTTGGAAGTTATGAATTTATTTCATTTAGTTTTCTTTAATGGGTTGAATTTGATTGTTTTGTTTGGTTGCTAGTTGTTGTGATGTTCACAACACGCCCCATTTTACTCCTTAGCAAAATGAGGACCCCTGCTGTGGCTTTTTACTTTTTTCTTGTGTGTGTTGTTTTGCCTAGTGGTAAAGGGAAAAGGGGTTAAAATTCCAAACTTTGTTAAAAATAGAGAAAAAAATATTTCAGTACCAGTGCATAGTATGGTTGGATTCCTTGTCAAAAATGAGCTAGGGTTGCTTTTTGAACCATGTTAAAATTTGCCATATTTTGTAAGTATATGAGCATTTTGGTAAAATGTACAAGGGAGGGGTTTGCTGTTTGCAAATACAAGTCTCTTTGTATATCGGGTTGCATATACAAGGCCCTTTGTATGTCTTTTTTGCCTTGTATACATTTGGTAGAGTTTATGCATACATGTAGGGTGGACCCGAAATAGTTAAGAGTTGAAATGAATAAATGTTTAAATCCGTCGCATGTATCTCGCATTTGTATGTTTGGCAGGTTGTAATATACAATACATTTATACAAGGACCAGAACCGAAAAGTTATTAAGCAATGTTAATTCCTTGTATATTTTGAGCTTATATATTTAAACATACATTTGATATATACATTTGCAATGTGCAGGCCGTGAACCTAAAAGCACCATAAAGGGGAGTTAAATCCTTGTATATTTGGCGTTTGTATGTTTTTACATACAAGGAAAATATACAAGCGTCCATATACAAGTCACGGACCTGAAAAGTTCTTAAAACAAGGTTAAGTCCTTGTATATAGGCAAGTTTGTATATTGGCGAGATACAAGTGTTTTATGCATTGTGCCAGACCCGAAGAGTTATTAGAATTGGTTAAATCGTTGTATAAGTCCGCAATGTATATTACGAAACATACATTGCATTATATACAAGCAATGGAACCCAAATGTTATAGATTAAAGTAAAATGCTTGTATGTTCCCTGCAATGTATATTTCATAATATACATTGCATTTTATACATCGCCAACATGCAAGCCATAGATTTGAAAAGTTATTAAAAGAAAAGTAATGCTTGTATATCCGTGCTTTGTATGTTGCACAACATACAAGTCAAATGATACATGCAATGCTCATATGCAGGCCGCGGACACAAAAGAAGTTTAAAAGTAGTTAAGCCCTCGTATATTTCGTGCTTTGTATGTTTCGACATACAAAGCCGATATACAATGACTTATACATTCCGCAGACGTGAAAAGGAAATGAAAATGAGTTAAATTGTTGTATATTTCCGGCTTGTATAACAAAGATGCATTGTTATACATACAAGCCGGATTTGAAATGGAAGTCCAATACAGAAAATTCTTTGTATGCATATGCATTTGTATGTTGCGATATACAAACCGATATACATTGCCAATATGCAAGCCAGATTTCAAACAGTTTGAAATCTGATTAACCCGATGTATCACGTCCGGCTTGTATATCGAAAGATACAAAGATTTAAACAAGGATAAAGGGTGGGAAAGTGAAGCAATTGGATTTTTGAATCTATTTTTGGAGCCCAAATGCATGTTTCTGGTCAATGATGGTTGACCTGATTGGTTTTAACACTGTATATGCATTTTTTATGCATGATTTTCATAATTTCAGGGCCCGATTGCTGTGTTTGCACATCTTATAGCCTGATTTAATGTAGATGTTCATTTTTCCTATTGACTTACCAAATGATGATGCTTATTCCTGCTTATTTATTGTAGATTGTTAAAGTAGTTGGGAAGAAGCAGAGTTGTCGACACAGTGGCAGCATGCAGGTGAACATAAAGACAGAGCTTTGAGTGGTGATGACATCATGCAGGATAGCACCGGATCCCGAGAGGCCAAGCACACCAGAAGAGGAGGGGCTTTCAATGCAGAGGTTGGCAGATGGAAACATTATTGAAGGAGCAGCGCCCTATCTGGGTATGCTGCTTGAATTCTTGGTGGGATTCATTTCTCACCATTTGATCCGTATCAAGATGCTGACCGTTGATCTCCAAGGGTTTTGGGCACCATTTCAGAGAAGAAACTAGAGATATATATTGAGCCCCTCTTCTGTACAAAGAGGGAGGAGGTCAATCATACAAAAATCAGACCTGTAGTAGTTTTAGGAAGAGATCGGATTACTAAGACTAGTGAGGACTGGATTGTTGAAATAATCAAGGTCCTTTCCTCAGATCATTGTAAATGCACCTATTTTATGAACATACTGTATGGAGATGAAGCTTTAGACTATATCCTAATTGTAAACCTTAAGTATTCTTCAGGTTGATTTCTAGATATGTACTGGTAAATGCTATGTTCTATAGAAGCACTTTCATTTCATTACATGTTGTTGTCAACTTTTACCCTTGAAGATTTGTACTGAATCATGCAGATTTGTGGACTGTCCTGGTGAAGTATGATTTTGGTTTTCTTCTCTTCATTGCATGTATGGGAATATGTATGTGGATCCGTGATCTCAGTTAAGTAATTTTAGGAATCTCACTCTCTAACCCTTTTTCTTATTTTAATTTCATTAAAATCACTTTCATAACTACACATCATGATAAATATTGATCAGAACAGAAAAAATATGCTGACATCCTGAAGACAACTGAGTATCATTAGCATATTTTGAGGATAATGCATGCAGTATTGAAAATGTCATGTAGAGAATCATAAATAGGGGTAGAACTCATGCAAATATCAACTTAGACACATCATTTGGAGATATATGCTATGTAGAGTAACTTCCCTATATAGTATTGATGCAAAAATAGAATCTACAGATCTACGTAAGACCCCAAAATGGAAAACAGCAATACACATCAACCACATAGTAACATCAATAGATTATGAACTAATCAACGGGGACTTGGGATCATGAATTCTTTGAATTCATTGTATCTTTCAGGATAAACAAGGATTGTTGTGTAACTTTTGTTTTGTGTGCTTGGTTGTGACTAACATCATATACCGATCAACATGACCCTAATGCCTATTGGGCCTACTCTCTCTCTCCTGTAGATATTGCTACGCTAACCCATGGGCCTACCCTTAGTGTCCCTATAGATAAACAATCTATACATGAAGGGACACTATCTGTGCCTCTAAGTTAGTCACCTACCCATCCCTACACTACCCCTGTAACTGGGCTATTTGGGCCTGCTTCTGTGACACTAATATTTGTAATCTCACGAGTTCTAAACCATCAACATCACTACCTCTGTCACCACCTCCATCTCGATCATCATCCTTCTCATCCACCTCCATCTCCTCCACTACATACTCTACCTCCTCCTCTACCTCCTCCTCCTCCTCATCGTCATCATCACCATCCTCATCACCCTCCTCCTCTGTTGCCACCTCCCCTAGACCCACATACCCCACTACAATAGTTAGCCTCACTGGCCTCTGTTGGGCCCACCACTAGTCATATCCTAGCATGGTCTTGGCATCCTCTACATATTGTGTCTCGTGCCATGCCTTTCCCTAGAGGTCATCAAACTCTACTATTACCGCTTGTTGATCTACTAGTACTCCCTATCGACTTGCCTCCACATGTACCTTGGCAAACATTACCTCTCCCTATGGTACATCCTGTACCAATCCAAATTATCACTATACTCAATCAATAAAGTACAATTTGGTGATCATCTATGTCCTCCTTGTCAAGTATCGCAGCTATAGTACATAACTCAGTTGCTCCTGATCCTCTGACCATTTCTCTACATCTCTCCATACTCTCCATATAAACACCTTTATATCATCAATGACCTAACTCCAGTGTCGTAGGTCCCCTACATGATGCTATATCAGTTGTCCCCTATATGCAAATACATAAGGTCACTAGCTTGATAATTGCTATATGCTCCTAAGCCTAGATATGTAGCAGTGTCACACCACATCCCAGAATCACCATTCTCCTATATACCACAGTGTCCATGTCGTGATATAAATGTGCCAACATGCATGGCCTCCATGCGAACACCACACCAACTCTAATCATTTGTAGTAGCACCAGTCCCCAGCTGACTGGGAAGCCCCTCGATCTCTTGTCAAGGACCAAGGTCCCTGCTATCAGTCCAACCAAGAATAGTGGCAACTGATAAAATCCTCATGTCAGCTTGTATCACATTTGAGAGTGCTAATCTCCATATGACACTCATCCTAGGGTAAATACCTAATCTACATAGGCTAGCCCTATCCCATCATTGTATACCACCCTCACACTATGTATGTGGATCCTTAGGATCCTCAATATGTCATCCAATTTGATAGTCACCTCCCCTATGGGAAACAAGAAGACACACCGCTCCATCTGGCATCACTCAACCAATGCGGTCATCATGGCTCTATCTACTCTAATCCATGGCATCTCCGCAATGAACTAAAGTCCCACCATCTGCAGAAAGAATATGTCTGTGGCTTCTAGTTGACCCCTTAGCATAAATGCCAGTGGTTGCTGCTCCTAAGACTTAAGAACACCCTCATCATCTTGCACAGTCACCAAAACACTTTATCAAACACAGTTTGAAAATTGGGCGCTAATCGAGGCCTTTTAGGCACTAAAATATTGGGTGCCACTTTATCCATTCTAAGTGATGCTTTTCCAGTCTACTCACTGAAATCTAGAGCAGATGCTGCGATCTAGAGTAGGCAACTCCTTCATTGTCAGTCTTGAAATTCCTTTTCTACCAGGCACTAATTGCCAAAGTAAGCACTACAATCTAGGCACTACTATTTTCATAGTGGGTACTAAAATACTACCCATCCCTTGGGCACCGATCTGCCCTGTTAGGCGCTAATCACCAGAGTAGGCACTAAAATATAGACTGGGTGCTAAAATATCCCTAGCACCTACTTTTCATATCATTCTCGCCTTGTGTTTTATGTGCCTAACCTACCCAATCCCAAAATCACAAAGCATGTTTTGAAACCTACTAGATCACTAGCCATCACAAATTGAAAGTACTCCCTCATACATTTTGCATGGTGCTTCTCTCGCATAATGTGTTCCATCATCCTCTCTGATTCTTCTCTCCTTGAATCACAAGTGGCTAAGTAAATGAAGACAAATGAGGCTTATGGGCCCCTTCCAACCTATATGTACCCCACCCCCAACCCTAATTTTCTCTTCTAGACCTTCTTTTCTTCTGTCAGCTCCATTTTTCCTCTCTCTTCAATCTCTGGATTCCCTATCCACCCTCTTCTTTTCCTTTTCTCTGCAATTCCCTCTCTTTCGAGACATTGTTGAAAAAATTTATTTTTCTGTTGATCTCTTGAGGGGGCATCACCTGGTCACCCATTCCTCTCTTGTCTACCAACTGGGGCATATTTATAAAAAAAAAATATTTTTTAATGTCCTGTCAACCTCAACAGTAATGATGCCATATCAAAAAGGCGAAAAATGTAGAAGCCTGAAAATGGTGACAACCAATGCCATATCATTCTATTTTATCCAAACATTAATTAAATAATTTTTAATTATTTAATTAATTTATTCTTCATCTTTCCCCTTCACAAAAAAATCAAAATTCTTCTACTATAGTTGCAATTTTATTTTTTTAACTATAGTTCATATTCCATCCACCAAAAATTAAATAAATGTTCATATTTATTTAATTCCTATTTTGTCCACTTTTGATTACTTTTAGGAATCACCATTATTTTCCTCTAAAACATGTGCACATGAATTAATTTAATTAATTCTCAATTACAAACCCCCATGTTTCTAGAAGTCCACTTGTCATTCCATCTACACGACAAGTTGTACTTTTGAAGCATGGCCAAATCTTTCAAAATATGTACACTTGTCCTATTTCTTCCATCCCACTCCAATTATCACTATTCATGCAAATTTAAATTCCATGTGGCACTATTCATGCACTATTTGTCTAATTTTTAATTTCACTTGTCCACTCCATGTAATTTAAAATTCCTCACAAAATCCAAGCTTTGCCTTTTCACAAATGAGGCCTTACATGTCATACACCTAACCAATCTTGGTCATTCATTAGTTCAAACCTTTAATCTCATCCATTGATCATCCCTTGAATCTTGGAGCAATTTTCTCAACCATTCTCATCATGTCATTTGTCCAATTCTCCTTGCTTGAGGATCCTCAAGCAATCTCCACCCTTGATCTTCCAATTTGAGGCCCTCACTTCCATTTTTTATAAGCCATCATATGCAAAGAAATCCTACCTCTTTGAGTACTCAACATCATAAATCTTAGGCTAGTTACAAGTTAGAATAGGTTACAATTATCATACATAGGATATATCATTGCTAGTGTCCTTAGATAGGGTGCAAACTAGGTAGTTGGTGCATTAGCAATTAGGTCCAATCTTGAGGTCCCTCAGAGTTAGGATTGGGAGTAATTTAGGATAATTATTACTCAATTAGATATCCCACTTCCATTATAGACACCTCCTTTCCCAATTTTTTTATTGTAACAACATGAGATCAGGTTTGGTCAAATCTAGTTGACTCTTGAGCATGCACCTTCTATTAGGGTCATTCATACCCCTAACATTCCAATAAAGGAGCATCATTACTCCTCGAGAAGGGAAAATCCCTTCTCCAATCTTATTATACTCTGACCCTTGGTACTCCTTTCTATTTCTAGTCTAACTGTATTTTTTTTCTTGCCTTTTGATATTTTTTCTCCTAATTTTGGTTTACTATTTGTTGCTTTTCTTTGGGAGATGATCCTCTCTTCCAATTGCCCCAATTCTTCATCAAAAGGAAATGCCTCCTCCTTTGAATCCTAGAATTCCTATTCTAGAGCCTTGATGTTAGCCTCTCCACTCTTGTCTTTGCTCTCATTGCATCCAAATAATTCTAGGGCCAAATCAAATGTGGATCTATTTCCCATGTCCCCTTGCTCCTTCCTTTCAACCATATATGTCTAAGTAAATTTGTTGGATCCATCCTTCATGGCTCCAAACTCTACTCCCTTAGGATCCTCCTACTAGGATATTAAGCTTTCTTATTGTAACATATCTAACACCTCTATATCCAAGAAAGGATCTCTAGTGTCTTTGACATTCATCTCCTCTTGAGATTTTGCGTTTCTTTTCAACATAGAGGGTTGAGCATCCTTAGCATTATTATGTGAGCCCTCCTTGGGCTCTGGCACCTCTAAAATAGGATTTTCTTCATTATTCTTCCATTCCCATGGAATTTGATTTAAAAATTCCCCTTTCTCTACTAGTCCATTTACCCTTGCCTCCTAGGGTAGTGAAACTAGCTCCTCGGTCTTATTCTATTTATCTAAAGGGGCTTTGATTTCCTTCAACTATTATGTACCATGAGACTCCATGAGCTTCCTCCCCAAATCTACCATGCCCAATTTGGGATAATCTTCTCTCAAGTGCCCTTGCTCTTTACATTCTTTACAAACTAGGGGGAGATTTCTATTTCTACCTTCTACCTCCAAATTCTCAAATTATATTAGATCTCAATTTCTTCTAGAAGAGGCTTTGAGAAATCCACATACACGTGGATTCTTGCATACATCCCAAATTCTTTATCCACTAGATTTTCATCAATCTTAACGAAGGTGCCTAAATTGTCACCAAATTGTTTTAGAATCCCTGGGTCCCAATAATTCATTGCAAGATTATATAAACAAAGCCACATTGGTGTAACAATAACTTCATGTTTCACTAGATTGAAGTTTCGCACCCAATCCTTTATATAAAACCCTACACCATCCATAAGATATGGGCCTTCTTGTTGGAATCTACTGTCGGGCATAGCTCCAGGAAAAAAACCTTAAGGAAGGGTTTAAATTTTATATCCTTGTTCTAGTTTTTCCAACACCAGGAAGTGACTTTAACCCTTGTAGGCCAAGGCCCTACCCATTTTACGAACAACGCATGGGAACTAAGTTTTCTGACCAAGTTTACAAGGTCGATGCAATTCAAATTGAAGGAAATACATTTAGGCAAAGGGTTTCTATCACTTACTGGGATCAGATTAGTTCTTGAGGCCACCAAAAAACCCTTCTTGATCCATATAACTTTTGTTTCTTGCAATTCGCTCCCCTATGTAGCTCTTGTAAAACCCTCCTTACTGGATCTTCCACGTTGTCTTCCCCCCATCACCCTTCATAGCTTCTGCCTTACAATCTCAAATTTCCTCCATAGTCCTTTCTCTAACCTTGTGGGAATGTGAAATCCCTTCTGAAGGAATTCAGTTGTGCGAGCACCATTCTGACTACTAGCGATTTAAATAAAGCTTATGGTCTTTATTTTATTAAATAAATGTAATTAAAAATAAATTAATAAAACTAAAAAATTATAGAGGAGAATTTACAGTTAATAAAAAATAAATTATTAAATAGAATCCTACACAAAGATGTTTATAGGTAATTTACTATTGCATTATTCCAATGACACACCCATAATTACTAGGCTTTCAAGGGATTTGAATATAGTCATTTTAATTTGTATTTTTTTTTTTGTTTCTTAAGTTTAGGGAGCATGCTCCTTCATTTTAGTTTTTTTATTATACTAAATATAGTATTTCTACCCATAAGACCTCAAAAGTTTTTGTCAATGAGGAGAAGAAGTTGCAGATTGTCTTCTTAGAAGTTGAAAGGAGGTTACAAGGTTCTCCAAATGATGAAGGGATTCTATTGCACCTTGGTGAGACCAAAAGCATATTAAGGAAGATTGAAACCATTAAGGCCCAAGGGGCCAAAGTTAGGGCTAAGACTAATTGGATCAAGGATGGTGATAGAGGTTCAAAAAATTTCTTTGACATTCTAAGATCCAAGTTAAGAAAAGAACATGTTGGCTCAATATTTGAAAATGAAATCAATTATAGTATTCTAGAGGATGTCAAGGAACTCTTTAAAAAAATTTATAATCTTCTATCTAGTGCTATTTTCTTCCCATAGATTTGGAACACCCCTTTAGATGCCTTAGTTAACTCCTCCCAAAACTGTACTGCATTATCGTTTCCCCTTAATTGCTTCAAAATACCTCTAAGACTAGCTATCCATGCCTTGTAGTCACTATTGGCTAGCAACTAAATATTAAGTTTAAATAGCTTGTTTGATTTGTCTCTTGTACCAAAACCTTGGTCCTCAATAGGTATATCATCTAAAATATGATGATGGTCAGACAATGTAGTCGAAATGACTCTCATTGCACTAGATTTCTACTGGCTCCAAAAATGAAAAAAATCCTTATTTACATAAAATCTATCTAATCTACTATAAATTCTCTTGTTAAGGTTTCAGCATTGCACCACAAGAACCAAATCCCTTGACTAGAGCTTTTGTTGCCTTCAAGAGGATCCAGGAGCCTAAGTGATTTTTTCAACCTTACCCAAAAAAATCTTCATTTCCTTTCCATTATACATGATTCCCACATGCCTTGTCTTCTCTCTCTTCCACCATGTTGAAGTCTCCAGTAATTATCCATGGGACTCTAGGTAGGTAATTAGCCATCCACAACCATAATTCACTTTTATCTTTATGGTCATTGGGGGCATAGAAAGAACATATACCAAACTATTCCCTTTCAATCTAAAACTACCCAAGAACACCTATTACATGGGGAATATTTAGTTTGAGCAATAAACTGACCCACACATTACTGATAAGAAGATTTAAATCCCCTCACATTCCATCTATAACACTTCATATTTAGTATTGTAGGAACCAATTAACAACTACCTCTCAGGAACTACTAACCAGATCATATTATCAAAGCACTTGGGGAGCCTACCCCAGTTAACTTTTTTCCCTGCACTCAACTTTCTATGCACATATCTTCTTTTTTTACTACTCTCATCCTTTACTTTTTGATATAAATATTCTCTTCAGGTTTGGGCACGATATCTTCACCTTCCTCAATAGAAACCTTAGTTTGGGTTTCATAGCCAACATCCTTTAGGTCTAGTGTTCTAAAGGAAATGGAGGAACCATTGCCATCAAGCACTTTTTACCTTTTATTTGTCAAGATATTCTCTCTAATCTTGATTAGAGCCAACTATTGAACATTTTTTTGTTGAGTCACATGTTTAGGGTCTCTCTCAACACCACCTAAGTTAGATGGAGTAGCTTCAGATGGGTTGTCCAACATACTCAGACTTTTAGCAATAGGTTCCCGAGGACCCTCCAATAAGCTATCCCATATGACTTTTCCTTCTTCAAACAAAATAGTGTCAATTTTTGAGATCTCCACAATGTAGTCAAGGTTTGCAAGGGTAGGAGACCCTCCTTTATCAATTACTTCAACCTCTTTGCTAGGGCCTCCAAAGATAAGCCCATTGTTACCAAAAGGGGAGCTCTTAACTAAGGCATCCATGCTCACTGGAGCACAATCCTTATGTTTCTCAATAGCAGGAACATCATCCAACTTCAATTTCTCTAAACTACTTCTATGCTCCCTTAGGACTAGGATCAACCAGTTTAGAAGGTGAAGGGGGATTCACGGCCCCAACCCTAGGGACAAAAAAATTTAATATTTATATTAATATAATATTCATATTAATATCATTATTTATTTTTACCATTGTATAGCTATTATATTCTTTTCTTATAAATATTAAAATTTAAAATATTGTAGTGATCTAAATATTAATATATTATATTGCATAATATTATATTCATATTAATATGATTTTTTAGTTTGTGTTCAATAGAATAATATAATTAATAATATATTAGCAATAATGTTTATCTTAAATTACTGATTATACAAATAAATGGAATTATCATTATAATGTATTTACATTTATGTTATATTATAATAAAAATGAAATATTGATATATATTTGTATATAAGTATTAAATATTAATATAATTTAGTAATCGAAATATTAATATATGATATTGTATAATATTTATATTTATATGATTATTTAATTTTTCTTATCTATAAAATAATATAATTAATACTAGTTTTATAATAAAATTTATTGAAACATAGTAAAATGAGTTATTTCATATATATAGTCAGAAGAATACTAATAGATTAACTAATTAAATTATGAGTGGCCAAATTCTTCCACCAAATTTGGTTATTAAATAATTTTTTTAATGTTAAACAAATAATTTTTCAAAATATTAGATATATATTTGTGTATAAATATTAAATATTCAAATATTATATTTTGTAATATTCATTTTAATATAATACTCATATTAATATAATATTTAATTTTCATTTATTTTATATATTAATTATAAAATTCTTATTTTAAATGTCAATAGAATAATATAATTAATAATATTATTAAGGGATTTTACTAAAATTCACATTTTTGACATTTTCTAATTCAAATTTCATTGTAGTGTATACTAACAAAAAATATTAAATCAAATTCAAAATCAACTAATCCATCATTTCACATCAATATTAAACAAATATTTAATCTAAGAAAACAATTTCAACTACAAAACACATACTATTATTACAACACTATAAGGTAGGTACTTTGCCAGTACATGGCACTTGTTAATAACTTAATTGGCTTCTATATGTTTAGAATAATTTTGATCTCAAACTTATTCAAAGCTGATGATGGGAGGCCAGAATGTTCTAAGGCTCAAGAGCTCTCTTTCAACATCTGTTCTAAAAAGATTGATGTGACAATGGCTGGGAAACTTAAGCAAGATATTTCAAAAGTAGAAATGAAAGGGGCCATCCTATCCATGGAGGATGGCAAGTCCCCTAGGTTGGACGGGCTGCCAATTGAATTTTATAAAGAAAATTTAGATTGGGTAGTAGAGGATTTGTGGGAAGTATATCAAGAAGCCTATAAAATGGGTTCCCTGGGAAGATATTTCAATAGTAGAAATGAAAGGGGCCATCCTATCCATGGAGGATGGCAAGTCCCCTAGGTTGGACGGGCTGCCAGTTGAATTTTATAAAGAAAATTTAGATTGGGTAGTAGAGGATTTGTGGGAAGTATATCAAGAAGCCTATAAAATGGGTTCCCTGGGAAAAGAGATTAATAGGGGAGTTATCAAAGAGTTAGAATGATATCTCTCGGTGTATTTTAGATATATTTTTTAAATTTAGATATGCTAGTTTTATTTTATTTTCTACCTAATAAAATTTAATTTATTTCTTTTTCAATGGCTCATGTTTTATAAAAATAGACTGTCCTAAAGTAATATTTTATAACATTATATTTTATTAGGTTTCATTTTGTTACATATAAGATAATATTATTTTAGGGGTTAAAATTTAGGGTTTAAAATTACTTGTAATATTAATTTTATTTTATAAATTTATGACTTTATAAATTTAGTTATTGAAAAATTTTGGTTAAAAGTGAGGATGATGAATTCTAAACCCCATAAATTTACAATAAATAATGTTTGATTGGTTTTGAGTGAATTCTAAACCTAATAAACTATAGTGCCATAAATAATGTTTGATTGCTTTACTAGTGTATATATGTTTTGATTAATGCTAATATATTTTTTTGTTTTGATATATATTTTTTAAAGCATCTCAAACTAAATAATATAAGGTTTAACAATTTCCCTAAAATAATATTTTATAAATTAGGTTTTACCTTTTAAGATTTTATATTTTGATTAATTTAAAAACTACAAACTTTGGGTTAGTTGTTTACATATATTTTTAAAATATAAAGTCTTAATCTATATTAATAAAAGGATTAGTTAATAAAACCTAGGTTATACAAAACAAAATGAAATGTAGATATTTATCTTTTTAAATATTTTACCAATGAATTTGAATTTTGAATATTCTAGCAATATGAAATGATTTATGCATACATGATTAACACCATTATTCTAGCAAATCATGAAATTCGTACATGTGATTTTCGTTGATTCTTGATTTTGTTGCTTGTTTTTATTTTTTGCTTCTTTCTTTTATTTTCCGCTTGTGGGTTTGTAATTAGTGATTTTATTTTGGTTGCTTTCCTAGAATTTCAAACATTTGAGTTTTATATATGTTTTAATTATTAATGTTGCATTTGTCAGCTATTATTTTTTTAATATTTTTAAAGTTGGTTTTTTTAATGTTTTTAAAGTTATTTTTCTTAACAGGCTCATGCCATTTCGCCATATGCTACCACTGTAGTTATGCCTCTCGGCGTAACAAGATTGTAGCCAAGTTCTTAGTTAGAAGTCTTACAAATATTCTGCCCTCCATCATCAACTGCACTCAGACTAGATTTATCAAGGGCAGATATATCTTAGAGAACCTACTGACTAGCTAGGAGACACAACATTTGGCTAGGTTCTCAGGTCAAAATGCTAGGATTCTTAGCATATGACAGGGTAGAATGGTCTTTTATATTAATGGTTCTAAAAGTATTTGGGTTTCCTATGGAATTTAGAATGATGGTTAAGATGTTTAAGGATGCCTCTGCTCAAATAGAAATAAATGGATCAACTTCTACTTCTTTACCCTTGGGGAGGTCCATTAGGTAGGGTTTTCCACTTGCTCCTGTACTCTTTGTCATAGCCTCAGAGGCTCTATTCTATTTTTTGAGAACAAATAGAATCCTAGGGGGAGTGTGTGGTATATGGTTGTCTGATGACAGTATGCTTCTTAATATGCAGTTTACAGATGATAGCCTTATACCCATTTCTTGAAAAAGAGAATTTGAGGAACATGGAATTGAGTCTGAATAAATTTTGCAATGCCTTAGGTGCAAAGATCTTAGTAAATAAATCCATCATGTTAGGATGGTCTTATTCACCCTTAGACTAGATTGTGGAGAGTGGATGGCAATGGGGTGGCCCTCATAGGCAAGTCAGGCTCTTGGGGATACCTTTTGCTATTGACCCCTATCTTAAGCAAATGTGGAATTGGTTATTCTCCAAAATTAATGTAAAATTGAATAGTTGGAATAGGCAGGTATCATCCCTAGCTAGGGGACTTCAAGTATGTCAAAAGATACTCTCTGCATACTCTATCTATTATGTTTCCATGTGGTTGTTTTCTAACATACAGATAGAATGTATTCAAAAAGTCACTAGGAAGTTTCTATGGTCATATGGGAAAGGTAAAAGGAAAAAGCATTTTGTCAAATGGAGTTGGTGTTGTTTGAGAAAGGACCTAGGTGGCCTAGGTCTTAAGGATCTTAGGATTCAAGGTGTGGCACTGGTGACATAGTGGATTGTAAGATCCTTGGAGGGTTTTGAACTGTGGAAAGTTTTATTAAGGAACAATCTTGACTTCTTTCACCCTAAAAAAACTCTTCTATGGCACAATCTTCAACCTCATGACTTTCTTTTTGGGAACTTCAAGAGCAAACCCTTTGTGTTTGTTGTGTTTGGGTCAATTTGGAAGGCTTGAGAGATAGTGAAAGGTCTAATTTCTAACTCTGGTGCTCTGAATACATTGGATTCATGTGTGGGGGGTCATAGGTCCCTGTGGTGGAGCCTGTTGCATATGGGAAGGCCTCTTGCCTTTATCAAAGGTTGTTAAGGCCTCAAATGGCATAGAAAAGGAATTTCTACATGCAGTGATTTATTCACAGACGAGGACATAAAAACTTGGGAAATGCTAAAATCAGAATTTGGTCTGGAGGATACACAAAGGAGGACATATTTTGTATTGATTGTTTCTCTGTCAAACAGTCTTGTTCAGCTCGAGATGTTGAGTGAGGAGGACTAGTTGAGAAAGTTAGCATGGTTAGATGGTATAAGGTTTTTAAAATGTGATTCTAAGAATATTTACAAAGTCCTATCTAACTCCCTAGAGGTCTATGAGCATAGTGTCAAGGCTTGGGATATGAATGTTAGACCTAAAAGTTTAGTCTCTTCCTTTAAAATCTTTTGGTCAAAATTCTTGAAGCCCAAAAAGGAAGCTTTAGATGGCTTTTGATGTTGAAAAAGTTACCAATTGGTAGAAACAGTTATGTCTGTCCTATTTGTAATGTTTTTGAATCTTGTGAGCACATTTTCTTAAAATGTCCTTTTGTTATTGTAGTCTGAAACTTGTTTATGGGCAATGTAAAGGGCTAGTCTATCATGACCAAAAAGTATTGGTTAGAAGTATTGTATGGTTATGTTTCTGGTTTGTCTTCCAAATCTAATATTTTTTTGGTTTTGTCTTACAACTGATATTCTTTGGATTTTGTGGAAAAGAAGGAATGAGGACCATTTTTAAGACAGAAAGAGAAGCCTTACTCAGTCTGAATTGAGACTCACACTTACTGATGTTTTCATAAAGGTTTTTTTAACAATGCAGCTTCTAATAGAGTGATTCATGAAGATAATTGATGAAGGATCTAAAGCCATATGCAAAATAGACATTAAGTATGCAGAGTTTTGGTCCCATGATCTTAGGACAGTTCACCAAAAATTTAGTGAAGAATATGTTGATTTCCAAAACAGGGACATCAGTCACCACAAGCTAGAGAGATTGAGATGTGAGGTACAGAAAGACCTGGAATTTACCTTTCATAACTTTAATGTGGATAGTGAGCAGCTCGAAGCCTCCTCACCTATTGGCACATTTAGGGGGTGTGATTACTTTAGTCTCAGTGATAATAGAGCACACTTGGCTGACTGGGAGAGATCTCCTTGGCCGGTATTCAGAGGTGAATGATTAGCAAACCAGGCAGTGGAACAAAGCAGAGATCCTCAGTGGTCTAGACCATCCATAGTGGTTGATCATCTTCACATAGGGACACACAATCCTCTTTTTGAAGAGAATGTGCAATCTTATGAATAGGAAAACAATAGGCAAATGGATATCACGAGTCAATGTTAGTATATCAGATATTTTTTGTTCTACATCTATATTATTTAGCTAGTCTATTATCAAAATTTTGTATATATTAAGGAAGAAACACTACATACTTTAGAGTATCTTTTGATATATATGTAAGTTGTATTATGTGGCTCGCTTGGCCACATACTCTATTCTAAGACAACTTTTTTTTTTTGATAAATAGAATGTCCTATGTTTAATCCAAAAAAATATTAATTTTTTTTTATAATGCAGACTTTAAAAACAATTATTTGTTTAACATTAAAAAAATTATTTGTTTAATAACTAAGAATTATTTTAGGTGTTTGTTTCACTCAAAATAATATTTCCACAAAATCCCAGATAAATAATTTTCCCAACAATTTTTGTTAAAATTTTCTCATTTAGACTTAGGAAAAATTAAAATTTGTTGAACATGAAAAATAATACTTTGTTTTGATTGGTTTACTATAAATAGATTAATCACTAATTTAAAAAACTCATTGCAATAGTACTTCAAAGGTAGGTAGTAGTAAATATTTGTAAGAAACATTTATAATTACAAATATTGTATGTATAATTTATAAATACCAAACATAAACAATTTTAAAATTTAATTGATAGACAAAGAAAACTATTAATCACTAATTACAATAAAATCTAAACATATAGTTACAAATAAAATATAATTTAAATTTCTTATATATATATATATATATATATATACGCGGAGAGATATCTTCCAATTTTTTTTGTTTTTTGGATTTTGATTTTTGATTTTTTTATAAATTACTGGCAGTTAGAATGCAAGGGTTTCATTTCCATATAAAATATTTGCATTTTGGTTTAAAATAGCACATTTAGTGGTGTATTTATTGTAGAGTTTGATTATGATCCTCTATCTTAATAATCTTATGTATATAAATCTGAACAATTTTACACCTCATTTACAACAAAAAGTGGTAAATATTTGTCCTCTCGACGTAATAATTTTATTTTATTTAAAAAATTAAAGATGAAAATAAAATTACAACTACCCAAAAAAACAGATGACAGTGATCTCCGTATTTAGTTGTTAACTATTAAAATCATATGGAATCGCCGTATTGAGTTTTTTATATCGAACTACTCCAAAAGAATCATTTTATGAATCGGACGTATTGATAAAGCTGCACACTTTTTTTTTTTTAAACAGAAAAACGGGGGATGAACACCCATATATTAGGAAATAAAAAAAGTGTTACAGAAAACATGGCCGAAGCCGAGTCCAGGGGAATGAAACCAAAAACACCCCACGCTAAAACAGAAACTAACAAAAGGAAAAACGTAAGAGAAAAGGCACCCATTCAAGCACCACTGAGGCCGCCACGACTGACGGGCAAAGAGAAAGCACTGAGGAAAACATCCCACAGCACGCGAAGTCACCACCAGGGCAAGAGCCGAAAAAACAAAACCTGCCATCCACCCACGCCAGACGCAGCCGAAGAAACCGCCAGAGCCATCCCCACACCGACACCGAGCGAACAAACACGGAGACCGCCAACAAACCATACACACCCAACCACTAAAACGGAAACCCACCACCCCCGCAGTGCACCGCAGCCAACACAGGACTTCTAGTAGCAAAAACCTCTGACCACAGACCACGAGCCCCGCGAGAGACATCACGCCGCTGGTGGAGCAGCCGGTAGAGCTTGTGCGTCCATATCCGTAGAAGGCTCAGACTGACCACCCTCCTCCACCTCAGACAGTGCGTAAAAAGGCATACCCGGGGCCAGGTCCGAAGCATGGATCCTGAGAAAACGAATTGCTGTGAAAACATCCTTGATTCGCTCAGACCGTTTCTTTGAGAAATGAAAGCAGTAGGACCGAAGCGCTTCATCCAATTCCGCACTACACAGAGATTTAAGACTAGATTGCATTGCCCTATAAATCACCTGCTGAGGAGGGGAATTCCGCAGGGAAGTGAGGTTAAAAATCCCTCCAATGAGGGCGTCTCCTTGGTCCATTTTATAATTAGCTACTGCCACCTCCCAACGTTCCATCATATAAATGTTCTTGAAGAACAACCCTGCCGCGAAAGAGTGGACATAGACACCATCCATAACTAGGTCCATTATGTTGGAGAGGAGCTGCGAAACGACATCTGAAAAGTTTAGAACACGACCCTCATAACCCCTGATCCAGGCATGCCCCACAAAGTTCCAGACAGCAAACTGAATAAGAGTGCAATCCGAATCAATCAAAGTCATAAGATCAATTGCCTTCACGCGCCCCCTTATCTCAGGTTCCCAGTCCAAAGAAGGAAAAAATAACCTCTGGTTAAGCCGCGTATCCGCCATCACCAATCGCTAGAAGACTAAAACTTGAAAGAAGATGGAGCGACAGAGACTGAGAAAAGCTAGCCAAATGAAACTGAGGGCTGGCGAAGAATAATAAAAACATTTGCTTCAGCCACACATGAAGATAGGGAAGTACGCAGCCAGCTAGAAGAAAAACCGGAAGGGGTAGCCACGTGTCCTGTGAAATACGGAACAATCGGGACGGAGAGGCCGTTGCACCGTCAAAGAATAATTTCAAACCAGTGAGGACTGCCACTGCAAAGGAAATTAATGAACATACAATGAAGACAGATTCGCAATCTTTCTCATGCGGGCAGGACAAGTGAGAAAACTAGAACTATCTAAATACACTCAAACTCACTATTAAAACCCGATCCAACGTCCCTGCAGAGTGTCAGACGTCCTTCCCTCACAATAAATGCAAAAATAAATGAGGCGGTCCCCCAACTAAATGCAAAGCAACACTAGTAGCCTGGGAAGGGACACCTCAGCCTGACATGTGAACAGTCTAGATTAAAACCTGATAAGGGCGCAAAGCTTACTCGGCTTCCATGTCAGCACACAGGATAGAGTTCAAGCCACTAGTCAGAAGGTGATCATCAGAGGGGAAGATTACGTGTGCATTCTCATTGTCCAATGCTACATTGGCTAAAAAGTCCGCCACCCTGTTGCCTTCATGTAGCGTGTGGGAAATAAAGAAATTATCAAGTCTGGACAGGAGAGATTTGGCCAGGCTGAGGATGTAATTCAGCTTCCAATTGTCTAAACCTCTCCCTTTGATGGCGTTTATAACAATGAGAGAATCCCCCTCTATCCATATGGTTCTTAGACCCTTTGCCAAAGCCAGATTGAGTCCATGTACTAGAGCCCATGCTTCTGCCTCATTGTTAGTGCCTGGGGGTAGCTTGGTTGCCTTAGCTGCAATCAAAACTCCATGTGAATCCCTAATGACACAACCCATTCCGGAGGGACCAGGATTACCGCGACATGCCCCGTCAAAGTTGATCTTAAAGAAAGGAGAAGAAGGTGGCGTCCATTTAGCCTGATCTCTACGTGTGGCTATCTTAGCAGGACCTGTGATAGAACCAAGCCCCATAAATCTGATAGAAGGCCACAACGAAATGATTTCCTCATCCCATTTGGACCAAACCAACTTGGTAGGGTTAATGGATCTAAGGTGGGTCACTACCTGATCCGAAAGAGCAGCTTCAAGCTTAGCACAGACCTGAGACGTGGAGCTTACTTCCTTCCTAAAAATACGCAGATTTATTTCCCACCATATATGCCAGATGACCATGGAAGGTCCCAATTCCCAAAGGCAGGCTAATGTAGAATTGCCGAACAAAAGGGGCCAATTTTTGAACATAAGGAATAAAGATTTGGAAATGGGACTAGTCCATTTTAACTTTCTGCAGAACCAAGTCCAGCACACTCTACTGAAGGGGCACTGAAGCAAAATATGGTCTACGGATTCTTCCTCGCATCCACAAAGCACGCAGAGGAAATTGGAACCCAAGCCCAGTCTTTTAATGCGATCGCCTGTGAGAATTTTGTTGTGTAGTGCACACCAGGCGAAGGCTCCAGCTCTAGGAAGAATTGACTTTCCCCAGCACAGCTTGGAGGGCCAGTCTGACAAAACTTTCTGCACACCAATTCTATATCCTTCCTTAACTGAATAGCGCCCTGAAGCTGCTGCAGTCCATGTCACTTCATCCTCCAAGCTGGAGACAAGCACTAACCTCTTACTAAGGAGTCTACTGAGGAAAGCTTTTTGATGGATGGGAAAGTTGCAATTCTGAAATCCTTTCCAGGCGACTGTAACTGATGTACCCTCCCTTAACACCTGCCAGTAGTCCTTGACTTTGAAGCCCCAATTTAACTGAAGAAAAATTCGCGCCTCCGAAAGCTCATTGAAACCAGACAACGGCGCCCCCCCGCCCCAAGAATCAAACCAGAAGTCTGCCTTTTCACCATTATGAATGATCCACGAGAGATTAGGTTGGAGAAGATCTCTACTTCTTACTAAGAAATTCCAAATAGCTGACCCCTTAGGGGGATTTTGCACTGTGAAAATCCTCTCATTATCCAGCGAGTCAAGGTACTTGGCTTTCATTAACTTAACCCACAAGGCATTTGGCTTAGAATACATACTCCACGCCAATTTGGTCCCAAGTGCTTGGTTTTGAACTTGAATGTCCAGAATTCCAGAACCTCCTTCCGCCTTGGGTTGGCAAACCTTATCCCAGGCCAATAGGTGTATTCTCTTCTCTTCTTGAGAGCCTTGCCAGAGGAATTTCCTACATAAGCCATCAATTTTAACAATAATGCCTTTTGGAATGTGGAAAGCCGACATCATATAAACTGGCACCGCAGATAAAACTGCCTTTATCAAAACTATTCTCCCTGCTAGGGACAAGTGCCGCCCTTTCCATTTGGCCAGTTTAGAATTCAAGTTCTTTAGCACCTTGCCCCATACTAAGGAGATTGACTTTAGATAATTTTCAGATTGCCTGTCAATTTAAAATTAGACAGCAGCAATATCAAAGTAATAATAATAACAATCAATAATTAAAATTGCGCGGTACACACGAAGAAGATTAATTGTTAAAGTTGTGGAGTCTGAGAGCTGTATAAATAATTAAATTTTTTTCTCACAGAATACATTAAGAAGTTTGGACATCTGCAGTTGCTTGCATGGCGAAGGGCATATATGTGTATTTGGTGCTTTTATTACTCAGACTGCCTCCTGGTTTTGCTAATGGTAATTTGCATTCTTTTTCTAGTTAATCAATATTTTGATTGAATTTGCAGTTTCGAGAGAAAATTGTCTATAAATTTTTTTTTATGACAAATTATTGAATGTGATCCAAAACTTCAATACAAAAAGTCATATACACTTCTTTAGTATTTTTTTATTTATTCATTGATAGGAATAAAATATATACTGTCATTAAAGATTTTAACAAAATAATTCTGAACTACTTACGGATTTACAATATATTCATAATTACAAGACTACGGTTACACTGGGTATTGCGGAACTTGGAGCGGTGCATTTAAAGGGCCATGTTTTTTTGATGGCGATTGCGACTATACATGCACAACTAGTGCTGATCAGGCTGAATATGGCATGTGCGTGGAAATAAGCTTCATGAAAGATGTTTGTAACATGTTTGTATGTGTTTTAATCGCTGTTAGAATAGCAATCCTAATTAATGTTTGTATGTGTTTTTTTTTACTGTATTTCTATTCATGTTCGTACACATGATTGTTCATGGATTGATAATGATGATTTATTAGTGGATGATATGTATATTTTGAATGATGATTGTGATGACTCTACAAATGATTCATTGTTTTTGGAAACATTATTCCTTCATAATTACAATCTTATAATGACGATTATAATGTACCAACAATTTTTTTCAGATGTTTACTATTTTCAGATCACCAAGATCCCATGAGGGCAAGGTGAGAGCATACATTGAGTAAATATTATGGTAGATGAATAAGAACATATGAGAACATATGGTAGATGAATAATGATTATAAATATTATTTTCTATAACAATAATACCCAAGAAGATGTAGCAATGGATTCAACAAATAATATAAATATATTGATGGTTTAGAGAATAACACACAAATATGAATAAATCTTCCTCCATAATATAATGTTTCTTTAGTGATTACAAAATATATGCTTCCTTAATATAAGTAAGTGCATGGAAATGGGGGATTAGAAAGTGGCCAAAAAATATTTATTGGTCAAAATAAGTAACAATGGGGTCAAGTTACAAATAACATGAGTATGTTACAAATAACAAGTGGATTGTTGCTTGATACTAACCAATTTAAGGCTCAATCACTACCAAACCATAACGTACTCACATTATAACATGGAAGGTTATCAACTATTAAAAGAAAAAAATTGTTGTCTCATTCTACCATTTCCCCAATTCATATTCTTGCTATTCTTCAAACGTACTTTTTACCTTTTTAGAGCTAGTTCAAGGACAAAGCCATGCCACTATAATGTGCAAGATGTGAGTTTGGTAATTGTTTTATAATTTTGATTAAAAGTAATCATTTTTTTGTATTCGTGTTGATTTTTTTATTTTCAGCAAACTAAAACCCATGCACCTACCCCTCAAGAGGATGAAGTAAATTATTATTTACTTACATGTCATTGTATATTTAACGTTTTTTTATATTAATGTGTATATTTTCTAATTAAATTAATAGGTGGAGCTAAAAAAAATAATTGAAAGGAGGTCCACTTGGTAGAGGAGAGATGGAATCTATGATATTAATTCTCCATCTTTTTAATTGAGCAAGAGTCATCGATAGTTCCATGGCACTCCGTAGTTTATATATGTTTGGACATTTTGTTGTATGCCTTCATGGAATCTCTAGATGTAGATTTATATTTTGTCAATGTATATCATTATATGCCTACATGTCTTTGTACACATACAATTGTGTTTTACTAATGTACATATCATTGTATATACATATATGGCTTTGTTTATATATAGATATATATTGCCTATATTGATGACTTAAATGATTTTAACATTCAATTTAAACTTAAGATTGTCATGTTCATGTAACAACACTAAAATGTAGTTGTAGCTAAGTAGACTTGCATGGAGATAGTTTTCTTGTGATTGGTGAGTTGGGTGTATTATGTGTATGGTCAAAAAATTGTCATAACTAACTTAAAAGATAAAGACCATGTGGAAACTAAGTAATAACTTAACGCATGTTATTTTTTGATTTCAAGAATTAACACAAACTAAGTCAACTTACACAATTGAGTTTTGGTTATAGATTTTGATTTGAGCACTTGTTGTGCTGAATGAAATTTATGACATAAAGAACATGATTGGCCTTATTAATTTCCTCTTTGGTAGGCTCACCATCTTCATTATTTTCCTTCATGCTTATGTTTATCTATATCATGAGACTTATTAGACAATCCTCTCCTTCAATGCAATGCCATCAAGGTAGTAGATCAAAGTCATGGAGATCTTAGGAGAACAAATGATCAAATATTCACTTCATATCAACAACACAACTTGATAATAGCCACCTAAGCATTAAGGAAAATTAGAATGTTCCAATAGTAAAATATTTGTGCATTCAAAACCCCAAAAGAATAAAATTCTTCAAGAAAACAATTAGTTTCCATCCCTACCTTGCAATAATGGAAACACATTTAGAATCTTGAGTGTTGTTAATAATGTCATTATGTTCCATGAACCACTTAAACATGCTTGGATTGCAATAGTATTCTTGTCACTAGGCTCTTGGTCATGCTTTCTAAGACTACACAACCTCTCAACCTTAGGACTCATACCATGACCAATTTGCTATGCAAACTAGGGCTGATCTTAATTACAATGTAGCACCTATCGCCTCTACCCTATTGGTTTTTCAAAATTAAATATGAGGTTCTCCTAAAGTATACAACTCCACATATTCTCCATTTTCCTACATATTTATATCTTCACTTTAATTATATCCTTCTACACTTTAGTCTTACAAGAATTATTTAAGATAAAATGACACTGATTTTATCTTTCATGGTAAGAATAAATATAATCCTACAAATTGAATCAAAATCAAAGGCATAGAATTTTGTTTGATAGCCGAGAAATTTGATCACATGAAAGGGAGATCATTTCCAATAGGAGTGGGGTTCTATGACCAGTTCATATCAATCATATTCCCAATAAACCTAAGTTATCGCATCTCAGCTTTTCCAAGGTGTAACTATTATCACAACATCCAAAAGAATACTAGCACATGCTTTAAATTACAAAACTAAGGTTCTATGTTTTATATCAAAAAATGCACAATCTATGACTCTTTCAAAATATGTTTATTCATGTTAAATCATAGATTTTATTATGTTAGCGTAGTGATCTCATGAGTATATAATGAATTTCCCATTAGCAATCAAACTCCAATTCAACATGAAATCCTCTCTTTTGTGAGATGATTTCTATAATAAAAATTTGAGTCTTTTAAACTTACATTAATCCCCCATATTATTGTCCCATATTATTGTCCTCTCTCTGCATTAGAAAGAACAAGAAAAAAGTACTAAATCCATAAAGATATACATCTATGAATAATAATATATCTCTTAAAATGCCCAATGCTTGCCTATTAAAGTAACAAAGATTGAAACCCTCACATACATCAATGTTATTATACATAGGTCTTCAGCATGCCCTAATTTATCAAGTCTCTTTTCAAATTAAATATAAATATGTTTTCAGCCTATAGAAACTATCAACATTAAATCTTGCATTAATGAGACTGTAACATCCCGCCACACAAACTTGAAGGGTAAGGGCCAAAAGATGGCAAGATTTTTTTTTTTACATAAAGTGATATCATATACATAATCTAGTTGCTGACGTGGTAGATCAAGAACATTCATGGCCAAGTATGGCCAAATGTACAACCCAAAGGAGAGGACTAAATGACACTCCTTCCAAACATTGCTAAAAGCCACATTCATTTTAAACACCAAATTCAAATGTTCCGAATACCCATTTCCACTTTAAATATTGAGCCATAATGATCACCATAGTACAAGAAGATCCAACACCCACACCAGAATTCGTAAGCCAAATAAGAATATCTCATTTCTTCTCATTAAATTATATGATTACATCTTCTCTCTCAAGGGAGTACAATTACAAAAGGAATGTACAAATACAATGGCATAGCCATGAATATGATACAATAAATTAATGAGAACAACAACTGATAAAGTAAGGGAGAGAGAGAACATCTGTAATTGGTGCTCCAATAACTTGTTCACCAGTCCCCAATGGTGGTGGCAACACCTCCCAACCATGTGGACTCATAAGAGACCACCCCACTAAGCTCGGAGGTAGTTACAATGCCCAAACAAAAGTAACAAGTTAATGGTATATGTGATGGCCAACACTTACATCAATCATGGAGTAGACACAGAAAACAATGCATAAAGCCAAAGTCATAATGTAGAGATGCTCATCATAAATAATGTTGGGTGCTACTCATGACTACAAAGGTACAAGACACTAAGGTGCAGATCAGATGGAGTGTCATCATGCGTGCTCATAGGGATGGCACCACACGAAATCAAATACACTTCTCATACTGACAAGGAGACTCAATCATGCCTGAATCAATGCCCCATAGATGGCTGACTCGATGCCTCATAGACAAATAGGCCTTTTTGTGTTCATCTTTAGCCTTTAGAAGCACTCAAGGCCATCCATGAGGACTCAATATCCTAGATCTAAGTAGTAGCACATTGCTAGTTCCATAGAAACTGAGAACATGAAAACATGGATATAGAACAAATGCTACCATTTCAATTTTCAAGCATTGGGTGTGCATGCAGAGGTTCTCTATATTGGAGAATTAACCATGGAAGCTCCAACTTCAACAATGAAGTACTAAATGACTTTAAATTGAGTCAGACCAAATGCAATACTAATAAATATTGATTATTGAGTTCTTATTAATCTAGTAATACTCTTGAATTTGATATACAATGAAAATGCATTGTCTAAGTATAAACAAGAATGCAATAGGTATTCCAGAATATAGAGAATGATCACAACCTTATATTGAAAACAACAAGGAATGTGTCAGCTGATTTGGAATGGACCAAAAATAGAGACAGTGAGCTATTTAATATATCAGCAACTACAATATTAGTGGCAAGTACTCTAAGTCACTAGTCCTCTCATAAATCTTTATGGACATTATCTTTAATTTGGACATTTGTCACAAATAAAATACCTTAGAATAAATTCCATGTGACATTAATAAAATGAGAGATTCACAATACACATAAAGAAATTTTTCATCTAAAACAGAGACACAAGTTCTATTGAAAAGATATATTAAATAGTCCTAAAACTATACATGTCTAGCTTTCAACTGAGCATAGACAACTACATCAAATCTAGTCAAAATAACATTGCTAAACTAAACCCAAAAGCACATTACAAAAATGGTAGCATAGAGAAGGCACATCAACTATTTTCAAAAAAATCCAAAAAGAACAGCGGTCTCCTAGACTGCAATAGTTGCAGGATATACATGGAATGAGTTTATTGAAACCGCTTAGAAAGTTTTAAGAAAAATATATTGGCAGGCGTATGGCCAAATACCACAGCCACGGCCAACATCATCCTTGATCACCCAAAATGGAAGCTTGGGAACATGATATGGGCATTCATCAAAGCATAATGGAAAGGGGATATTTTTGTCAGATGTTGTAGCTGCAAGTGCCTAGTATACATGTATGCAGAAAGTGGAAGCATAGACAAGGCGCAATCTATTTGACAGAATGCCTCAAAGAACACAGTCTCATGGACTACAAAAATTGTAGGATATGGACATAATGGATTTTTTGAAAAGTCTATAGAACTTTTAAGTAATTGCAACTGGCGACTATAAAGCCAGACTCCACAACCTTTGCCATGTCCTCACTACCTATGCTAAAATTGGATCATAGAGAAGGCACACAAACTATTTTGCAAAATGCCTAAAATAAATGTGGCCTCATGAAAAATCATGACTGTAGGGTATGTTCAAAGTCTAGGTTTATTTAAAATTTAAATTTCTAAAAAGTTTTCATGCTAATGCAATCAGCAAGCATAAAGCCAGATTTCAAAACCTTTGCCAATGCCTTTTCTACCTGTGCCAAGATGGGAGCATTGAAACATGGTATGAACATCCATTACAGCATAATAGAAGGCAAATTTCTGTCAAATATTATATTTGGAAATGCTATGGTAGATATCTATGTGAAAAGTGTAAGCACATACAAGGGACAAGACTGTCAGAGAGAGTGTCTCAAGAGATCTCATCTCATGGAATGCAATGATTGAAGGAATGCACAAAAATGATTTTTGTTAAAGAAATATTTTAGAAACTTACAAGGAAAAGCAATGGGAGGTGTAGAACCAAATTCCATAGCCATGCCACTCCTCAGTGCCCCCTCCTTCTGCCTTTCCTTTACACCAGCGATTAGGGTTTTTTTTTTTTTGTAAAGCCTTTTCCAAAAATGAATGGCAGCCAAATATTTTTGTTGCACTAAACCCCCTCACCAACTCTCCCCCAAGAGCCATCGTATGGCCAGGTAAGAGTAAAAATATAATATAGAAAACTAACTTCTCAAATAAATCCATCGAATGGATGAGGGAAATAGCCTTCTAAAAAATAATTAAATCTTCCAAACTAAACTTTAATAAAATTCAACATTAAAACATACAAGCTCCCCAAATTAGATCTAATTATCACGACAAGAGCCTACCCAATAAATTAATAAAATCATTTGAAATGACATGTTAAAAACCATGTAAAGATGCCAATCAAACCACATCATAACACTGACAACCAAAATATAGCCACAATATAAGATTAACAGAAACCATGACAAAATACCTCAACAAGACATACTAGTAAACCACATACGACCATAAGGTAATCCAGACATTACCATTAGGTAACTAGATGGTAAGACAACAACATAGGAACACTGCACTAACATGGTATAGTGGCTAGGCTAGGGTATAGGGAACAGGGCTTGTGACCATCTCTAGTAAACACCATCGAGGAATATGAGTATGCTCGGGCCTATGAATCCAGGCGGAGTCAATACTTAGTACCTGCAACATTCTGAGCACACATTAGAGCACATGTGCATATATCATATAATAGTCGAAGCATCAATGAACATCACAAAGAGGGTCATGACATCGTAAGCCTCTCAAATAGGAGTGTTATGACATCATCCCTTTGTTGTCCACAATCATACAAAAGCAATTATATCAGTACATAAACATATAAGTATGTAATCCAGCATGATAACCAATCATGTCAACATCATAATAGTATCAAAATTCATCAAGGAAAAGCAACAACCAAAATACAAACATGGGGGTTGTTACAGAGACTCTCTTGGCTCAATTTAGCCCAAAAGGATCATAACACCTAAGAATGAATGAAAGCCTCCACTAGCATTCACTCACACACCTTGATGTGTTCACATTTTCAGTTTGGTCTCATAATTTATGAATGAAAAAATATGGCTATTGACACCTCTACACTTAACATAATTGAGGTATTTTGCAAGAATGCATTTATTGTTAGCATGGTCAAATGGCTTGGAATTGATGTAAACTAACATAAGCTATTATAGATGAACTTGACATCCATCCATAGGTGCAAATGAAACATTTCTATGATACATGGATTCTAAGAATTGTTGCATCAAATTTTAATTTTGCAATACTATGAAGTCGATAAATGTGTTGAATTACAAAACTAAATATATTGTTGATCCTATATAGAGAAAAATGAATTTGTTTGTATATTTTAGTGTTCCCACTGCTATAGAGAGGCCAACAAAGTAGCATATTGTTTAGGTAGCTTGTCTATCAATCAAACACAAGATGTTGCTCTTTTTTATAGCTTTGTCTAGCCATACACCTCCAAAAATACTATATCTAATCGAAGGGATAGGTCCTCCTAGCCTCCTCATCAGAACAATCTTTGGATTAATTTATAAGGGATCCTAATTTCTTTTGATCTTTTGTTTTCATACATATCCACATGCCAATTAGTTTCGAGTTGGGTTTCTTTTTACTTTTCCAAGTTATTGTTTCATGGTTCCTTCTACCAAAGTGGCATTCTTGGCCAAGCTGGCAGTTTTCATGTTTGGTGGTGGTCGATGTGTCCATCCTGATGCGATTGACAATGAAATCCTTGTCCTGACATTATGAGTTAGGTTTTCATCTGTGTATTGTAACCCTATGGATTATATCAAAAGTACATTGTCAGTTCGCACCCCACTCTAACAAGAATTCAAATAAATGTTCTCAAGTGGTGGGTGGGGACAAGAGATGTTCATGGCATTCACTCTCGCTCCTTGTATAGTAAGTCTTTCCAACTGCAGGTGTAAGTCGGATTCACTCATTCATTCAAATTTAGTTTCAAATCTTGGCATTTATGGCTTCTCGCCCTTGCTAATCTTATGGCAATCACATCTGGCAAACTTTTATTCTCTCCTAATCTCTTAATGGGTGGATTACAGGCCGACATGATGGAGGCATTTATGAGTTGTTACAATAAAAATCATGTATCATTCATGCACCTTTCTCGATGGATACTCCTATATTAAAATATCTGATCGGATCTCTGCTGTGGAAGGAATGTATTGATGTAAGTAGTTTATTTCTGGGCTCGGCCCATGCTTTGTGGTGGTGTGCCTTTATACCACTCAATTTTTTTTAAAAGATGTATTAATTATCTTTAATTAATATAGATATCAATGCATTTTCAAAAAATAAAAATAAAAAAAATCTGATCTATGAGTACAGCATGACCTCACATTAAGGGAATTTTTTTTTAATTTCTCTAGACTGTTGCATTCTTTGGAAATCATCTAAGGGAGTGAATCTATTAATGGAATTTATGTTTTTAGGTCTCATGGTTTCCAACATTAGGATTTATCATGCCTATTGTCTAAGTCTATCATGTTTCACTTGTTATCTCTTTCCTCTTTAGTCTTTCTCTATGTTTATAGGTCCTTAATCGTGTCGTCACCAATGGAGAATTGGATAAAAAACATACGGGTTTAACTCCCACCTATGAATTGGAAGCCTAGCATCCAAGGGGCTTTCAATACGTTGCAAATTAGGCAAATCTTTAACATTAATTGCGAAAATGTCAAATTTGTAGTCAGGACCATTCTTGGCTATCAACTGTTTAAAGACGCTGATAGGGAGTTTAACTGATCAGAGGTGGCCTCGACCCTACTCTCAAATATTATGGATACCATGTAGGATGCAAACTATGTGCAAGCCATTCGTTTTGGACTTCTCTTTATGTATGTCCTAAACATAGACTAGCGGTGGAAGGTGGCACTGGAAGGCTATGATTGATGGTAGGTGATACTCCTCTTGACGGTGTTTTTAAATTGGAGTTCCTTTCTATGTCCTCGCAGGCTGCATGTGTGTACAATTGTATGAAGAGAGGCCTCAAAAGTAGAAGCATTAATCCCCTAAAGTATGCTTTCAATGCTCATAGATTTTCTCTTTCAAATGGCTTGGCAGACAGAGTTCAGGAATCTTTGTTGGCATTCATTTTCTTAGGCTTCATTGTACTAAACTTGCACTTAGCCTATTGTGTGTTCCTGCTACTTTAACTCTCGGTCCTCCTATTCCCATCACCCCCTCTGAAGATAATTGTAGTTCCAACTCTGAATAATGTGCCTCTCAACCAATTTTTGGTGTATCTTTTTGGTTACGACCTTAAGGTTTTCAGCTAGAGGTGTATGCCTCCATTTTGATTTTTTGTATTTTGTGTTTCTGGGATTTGATCATGTATAATTGTAACATACATTCTCATAATACCCAAGATTACACAGGATTTACTAGTAAAGTAAATAAACATGGTAAACATGAAATTTAAAAAAACACATATAACATTGTATATATCATGGGGTGCCTGTTGTTGAAGTGTGTGAGGTATCACTGGTGGTGTGGGTGGAAATGGTATGAGCGGGAAAGGCTCAGAGAAATCTTGGAGCCTTGGTGAAAAGGTGTTGTGGCAGGCTGGATTTGCACACTAAATGTGGAAGAGAAAGGAGCTGGATGAGTGTTTGCTGGAGATTTTTTTCAGGCAGAAGCATTGGTTGGTGTTGTCTCATCATTTGAGATGAGGATGGAGGTGTCAGGGGAGGCCTATAGGAGATCATTTTGAGTGGAAGTCAAAGTATTTGAGACCTATAAGGAGGCATTAGGGGTCTCGGAAGGAGATGGATCTGAGTGGGTTCGAGGGATGTCTGGAGACAAGTATTAGAGAGATAGTCGCAGATAGTGTTCGCTGGGTGATTGGAGTTTTTTGCTTCGGTGGTCAAGGAGGTGGAGGTGCTTTGTGTAGTGGCATGGGGGTGCTAGATGTGATAGATTGAGAGGATTCATTGGTGATGTTGGCATGGGAGAAAAAGATGGAAGGTGTGAAGACTCAGAGAATTTTGGGAGCCTTGGTGTAATGGCGCTACAACAGGTTGATGCCACACCCCGTATTGGTGGAGGAAAGAGGAGTTGGTCGAGCCTTTGATGGAGGTTTGGATGAAGCGGAACTATTGGATTGTGCTGTACTTTTTGCCTTTCTGAGGAAGGAGGTACCGAGGGAGGCCCTATAGGTGTTGGTTTTAAGTGGGAGTAGATGCGGCCTGGAGGCTGGGGCTGAGGCCGATGGAAATGGTACTGGTTTAGAGGCTCCTTTTCTTAGTGTAGGAAATGGCACTAGTGTAGAGGCTGGTGGAAATGGCATTGGTGCTTAGGAGGATGTTAGGGATACGATTTGGTGAAGCAGGATGTCCAACATCTGAGCAACTGAGGTGCAGACCCAGAGACGTGTTGGAATGTAATCTCAACTACCCATAATGAATGCAACAGACATAACACTATTTCCTTTTGAATGTTCAAGACTTTTGCAAATGAAAATGATGACCTCTCCCTTCTACAATCTGCCCTCTTTATTTTTTGTCCTATTTTTATTTATTCTTCTACAAGATGCTGACTTGGGAGTATGGCTACCATCTCCATCGTATGGAAGAAAATGGTAGATTTCTTTTCTGATTAAAATTAAAGTTTCTGATGTAGCCCATACCTCTCCTATTGTTGTAATTGACTGGGGCTTTTCAGCTATATGTAGGATATTTAGTTTTTACCTTATGTTTTTTTGCTCAGTTTTTCTTTGGGTATAAGAGAGCAGCATCTCTGTTTTTAAAAGACAACATATACTCTGTTTTAGGATATATATATATATATATATATATATGCTTTGTTTCCATGTATGCAATGAGCTTGTTTTGAGTTAGAATGGAAATTACATGTATTTTGTTTTTTTAATATGTTTCATCAATTTTGATAAATGACAGCAAGTTAGAGTGAAATGCATGGTGAGTGAGTAGGCTCAGAAATTAGAAATGCTCTATTTTATTTCTTCATCTTTATGCAAATATAAACAATAGTAGAACTCTATTTTTCTCTCTATCATCTGCCTCTTCCCTTCACTTGGTATCAGAGCCATAGTCATGTGCTAAAGGTTTCAAGCAAGGGCATTTCAAGCAAAGTTTTTCAAGAAGACAAGGGGCTTTTTACAGTCAACAATGGCAACAAGCACAAGCTTGACAAACCCACAAATTCCACAATTTAATGGAAATAATTATGACTACTAGGCAATCACCATGAAAGCTTTGTTTTGTTCTCAAGATATTTGGGAGCTTGTTGAGAATGGATTTCCAGAGCCAGCTGATGCAGAAGCATACAATGCATTGACACAAGAAGAGAAAGATTTGTTGAGGGATAATAGGAAGAAGGACTCTAAAGATCTCTTTTACATCTTCAAAGCTTTGCATGAGAGTATTTTTCCAAGGATTGTAGCAACAACTAAGTCCAAACATGCATGGGATACACTTCAAACAGCCTATCAAGGAATGGCAAAGGTGAAAATAGCTAAGTTACAAATGCTAAGAAGGGATTTTAAAATAATCTTCATGAAGGATTCAGATTCAATAGACACTTTCTTCACACAAGTGATGGGTTTAGTTAATCAAATTAGATCTTATGGCGAGACACTTGAAGATTCAGGGATCATTGAAAAGATTTTAAGGAGTTTACCCACAAGGTTTGAATCCATAGTTGTGACCATAGAGGAAACAAAGAACCTCTCACAGTTTTCATTTGATGAGCTCCATGCATCTCTCATCTCACATGAGCATAGACTAAGTAGGTCAGAAAATTCATCATTAGAGCATGCATTCAAGACACAAGCTTCAATTAGCCATGGTAGAGGCAGAGGAAGATCAAATTTTAGAGGTAGAGGAAGGAATTATTATAGAGGTGGAAGAAGTAGCCCATCAAACTGAAGTGGAAGAGGCAGCAGTCAAAACTCAAGCCCAAACCCATCTCAAAATCAACCACATGGTCAAAGGTATGACAAATCTCAAATCCAATGTCATTATTTTAAGAAATATGGACATTATTCAAATGAATGTAGGAAAAAACAATTTGATTTCAACAGACAAAATGCAAACTTTACAAGAGAAAACCAAAATCAAAGCAATATGTTCATAGAATGCAATGTAGCACAAGAAAATCAAAAGGATGTATGGTTTTTAGACTCAGGTTGTAGCAATCATATGACAGGGAACTTATACATGTTCTCAAGTTTAGATGAAAGTGTAAAATCAGATGTCACATTGGGTAATGACAACAAAGTTTTAGTAATGGGCAAAGGAAATATCAACATTCTAACTAAATAGGGGGAGAAAAAGTATATTTCAGATGTGTATTTTGTGCCTGGTCTAAAACATAATCTAATGAGCATTAGGCAGCTTGTTCCAAAGGGGTATAGAGTATTCTTCAAAAACAAAGAATGCACTATTCTAGATAAATTTTCAAGTAATCATCTTATTGCTAAGTGCAAATGACAAACAATAGAATGTTTCCCCTAAAGATTAAGCCAGATTTGAATGTGGAATATGCTCAAGCAAAGCCCACAATGAACCCACAAGAGGATAAAGAAAAAGTTGCAGCAGTTACACAAACCATCTTTCAAGCAGAAATAAAAGATGAAAATTGGTTATGGCATCTAAGATTTGGGCATCTCAACTTTGGAGGTCTAAATTTGCTTCATAGGAAGAGTATGGTAAAGGTTTTCCATTAATAGAGAAACTAGAAAGAGTATGTGAAGGATGTATCTTGGGAAAGCAACATAGAGAGACATTTCCAACTGGCAAGTCAATTAGAGCAAAGGCACCTTTAGAAATTGTTCATTCAGATTTATGTGGGCCAATACAAACACCATCAATTGGTGGAAGATTCTACTTTTTGACTTTCATTGATGACTATTCAAGGAAAACATGGGTCTACTTTCTAAGGAAAAAGAATGAAGTGTTTGATTTCTTCTATCAATTCAAGGCACTTGTTGAGAAGCAAAGTGGGTACTACATCAAAGCATTGAGAAAAGATAGAGGTGGTGAATCCATCTCAAATGAATTTCTAAATTTTTGTAAAGACCATGGAATTCACAAACAATTCGTAACTAGGTACTAATGCTAAAGTAGATGAAGTGCAAAATGTATTCGATGATGAATACAGATATAAGACATCTATAAATATTGTGTGGTAGTTGATGAAACTAACACAACAATTCAAAGTTATACCATAACTACAGAAATCGATGTAACAGATGTAGTTACGTATAGAAACAATGCAATATTTTATGCTAACATTCCCCCCCTTATTACATTGTTTTTACAAATGTACCCCCTAAATAGTTCAAATTTGATCCTACCAAGAGAATTGGTGAACATATTTGTGATCTGAGAGTCTGTAGGGAAGTACTGGAGCTGGATGTGGTGGTTCAAAACTTGATCCTGAATGTAATGACATTCGACCTCAATATGCTTAGTGCGCTCATGGAAAACTGGATTCTTCACAAGTTTTAACACACCCTAATTGTCTCAATGAAGAACTGGTAACTTGTCTTCAGGAATGTCCATATCTACCAGAATGCAACGTAACCAAATTGCTTCATACATAGCTCCTTGTGCGGCATGATATTCAGCCTTAGTGGATGAAAGAACAACAACAATTTGCTTCTTACTAACCCACGAAATTGGCCCAGATCCAAGATGAAAAACATAGCCTGAAGTTGATTTCCTGTCATCTATAGATCCTGCATAATCTGAGTCTATATATCCCTGTAAGAAGAACTGGGGGTTCTTCTTCTATTCTAGACCATAATCAACTATGCCTTAGATATATCTCAACACATGCTTTGCTGCAACCCAATGACACTTCTTTGGCTCCTGCATGAATCTAGCGAGATAGCTTACAGTAAACCACAAGTCTGATCTGGTGTAGGTCAAGTAGATAAGACTCCCAACCAGATGCCTATAGAGAGTTGATGCAGAGGTGTCAGACCTCCAATGGTAATCTAACAAGATCAAAAGATTCAAATAACTTGTGGCTTCAACCAATAAGGCTTCTCTAGTCTTCTCCTTGCCTTAAACTCCACCAAAGGGCTCAAATTTGGATTCCAACTTCTCAGATGAATTCTTGTACCTTCTAGGGTCTCAACCTACCCCAACCAACAAGATTCAATAGGTTTCATGCACCTTTCTGACCAGTTTTTGACAACTCCCCTTAACCAGGCCTAATCCTTGTACCCCTGTTCAGTGACTAATTTGCACTTTTCTCCAAACTTTCCCAAGGAACTCCAAAAACTAATGACTGATCTGAGTACCCTCTATTGAGTTCTATAACATAATTCAAAATCATATACTATTGTTTTGGACAAAATATGACTGTCCTAACGACCCGGCTGTCTTCCTATAGGGCCTAATCCACCCACTTTACAAAGGAACCCTATCAAATACTTATCCCCCTCACCCCAAACCTAAAAATAGTCTTAGGAAAGGATCAAAAACAAAGGATTTCAAGGTTTCAACCAGTGGTTTTCTCATTTACATGTTTAAATACAAAAACCCCCCTTTTTAGGCCTCAAAACCTAGGGCTTGCTAGATCTCCCACTTCCAATCACTTCCAGACATCATTCAAAGATCTAACACCATGTCCTTGACCATATTAACCCTCATCAAACATAAAACCATCACCTTATTAAGGCCAATCTCCTGCTGCTACAACTGAGCCACCATTTCAATGCTCTTTCCACATGCAATCTTTGACTTTCAACGGTGATCACCTGCCCATTTGCACTCCTCCTACTTTGTCAAGTTAGAAATCATATTATACATATAATCAAGGACCTATTCCATGAGTATCAGGCTCCTACATCCATGGGAAGGTCCTATGAGGCATTAAAACCTCTCAAAATATACAGGACAACCTGCTGTTCCTTGTGACAGTCAGATAAACAGCAATGAAACTTCCTACAAAAACCTTCTTAGAACATGAAATGAAGTCTATTAATGTTAACTGATGGCCTAATACATTTTCCAACACTCAACAATCAAAAAGATCAATAGAAACAAGAAGGAGGTGCAAGACAAAACTGAATTTTATTGCTATTTGCAGCCTGCCATACAACTCAAGCTTCCAATATGACTCCTATATGGTATCTCACACCTTGGGAAGGCTTATGTAACTTTTCCTAACTCCCACAATCAATTCCCAAAGGTTGGAGATGGTTAAACTTCCAAAACCATTCATTTTTTTACTTTCCCGCCCAAATGCATTATTTAAAAATTTGAATATTAAACTTTATTTTAAGTGACTTTTACTCTACCAAATTATCATGGTTCATCATGCTTGATCTTATTAGGATCATTATTCCTTATTCCTAGCCTTAGACACTTCTAATTGACTCTTATTTGACTCTAGAGGCACTATTGGCCCACTTACATTATTTTTTGGTCCTAGGGTCCTTATCAGGACCCTCAGGACATTTGATAATTTCATCATTTTGCCCAACAATATGTCATAATTGGTTCTAGGATGGTCCATTTGATTTCATTTGATCTATGGGTTCCTCCTTTGATCATTTGTGTCTTCTTGCTCCAGAGTGTTCTCTTAGGTGCTCCTGCACCATACTCCCCAGCATGATAAAAACTCTTGTCCCAAGATTCATGTGATCTCCTCCAAACCTCCTGCAGTCTCTTTGAAATGTTCCTTTGAGTTGTGATAGGAAACATGAACTCTCCAAGAGTTATCCTCCTCCTTCTCCCACCTGCATGACTTACAAAAAATGTTAGCATCATAAAACATGTTTTGCTGTCCTAGTCTAGGACCTTGCTGCTATAATGCTCTTGCATTCTCCATCTTAGAATTCTGATTTATTTCTTCTTGTACTATCTGCTGTCTACCTTTCTTCTTCAGCCTCCTTATAGGGCAATCAATGTCCCCAATCTTGATGCAACTCATGTCCCAAATTTTCTGCTCTTTAGGATTGTCGTAAACCTTTCTTTGCTACAACTGTTCTTGCTATTCAACCTACACATTCAACTGCAATTTCTCTCCAAAACAAACAATAGCATGTTCCTTCTTATCTTCACACGGTAAAGGCATTAGTTTATACTTTTTACCATTTTTGTGCACCAAATGACTATTTGTATAACCATCATGAACTATCCTTCTCAAACACTGCCATGGTCTTCCCAAAATTATATGCCCACATGTCATTGAAATGTCATCACATAAAACAGAATCATGATATGGACCAATTGAAAAATCAACATATGCCCTCTGATTAACCCTTACTTGTTGTTCTTGACTTACCCAAGTGGCATTGTAAGGACTAGGATGATCAAATGTTTTCAATCCCAATTTATGCACCATATCCCAAGAGACTAAATTATCATGTGAACCTGAATCTATAATCAACTTGCATATTTTTCCATGGCTTAAACAATTAGTTTTAAAAATAGATACCTATGGTGCTTGCTGCATTTTGCATTTTTCCACCATGAGCATTTCTCCGTCCATTACTAGAGAGGCTAATGACATTTCCTGTTCTTCTTTCTTTTCCTCTTCTTGTGCCAAATGAACTCTTGTATCCTTTCTCTTATCAATACCATCCTTCTTAGGATAGTTGAAAGATGTGTGTCCCACCTCATTGCAGTGATAACATCTACCTGTGAACACTCCTCTACCTGATCCAAATCTACCTCCACCTCTATATCCACCTCTCTGTTCTATAGAAAGCTCTTTGTCTTTCTCATTACTGCTTTGAACTTCATTAGTAGGTCTGCCCCTACCTCTGTTTCCTCTTCCATAACCTCCTTGCCTTTCTTGCTTTCTCTTCACTCTCTCTTTAGCCCTGATGGCTAACTGAAAAAGTGTTTTTGGTACTTCTAACCCAATCTCATCCTACAATTTATACCTAAGCCCATTAAGGTATCTTGCCACTTTCTCTTCTTCATCTTCTAATCCTCCCCTAATACTAAGCTTATGAAATTGCTCAGTATAGGATATAACATCCATGTCCTTCTGTTTCAGATTCTGTCTCATCCTCTTTGTCTGAATGGAGTAATCAGATGGAAGGAATTGATCTTTCATCATATCCTTCATCCTACCCTAAGAAGTGATTCTTGTTCCACCTCTAGCCACTCTTTCTGTTTGCACAGTACTCCACCATGTAAGTGCTGTGCCTCTCAACTTTGTTTTTGCAAATTTAATTTTCTTCTCATCACTCATCTCCTCATACTCAAAGAAATTTTCAAGGGCATCTATCCACCATAATAGCTCTTCACTATCCATCTTCCCCTGATAGATAGGTAACTCTATGTTTACCTTTGTTCCAATACCTTGAACTACCTTCTGTAATCTCACAAATTTCTTTTCTTCAGGACCTAATTCATCCTCAGGAGGATTCTCATCTACCTCCTCATCTCCTTCTAAAAAATTTTGTTCATCCTTTCTAGGATTCTTCTCCAATGCTTCCAATCTTGCCAAGATTGATGCATTCTCCCTTCTCACTTGTCTTAACTCTCTTTCTCTTGCAGCATCCTACTCTCTTCTGCCCTTCAATTCTTTTTCTCTAGCCTCTAAGGCTTCTCTCAACTCAGAATTCTCTCTAGCCATCTGGTTCTTAGGGGGCATCTTCACAACTTTCACCAACCCTTACTCTTTCACAACTTTCACCAACCCTCAAGGATCTACTTGCTGCTCTAATACCAATATGATTCAGAGGTGTCAGGCCTCCAATGGTAATCTAACAAGATCAAAAGATTCAAATAACTTGTGGCTTCAACCAATAAGGCTTCTCTAGTCTTCTCCTTGCCTTAAACTCCACCAAAGGGCTCAAATTTAGATTCCAACTTCTCAGATGAGTTCTTGTACCTTCTAGGGTCTCAACCTACCCCAACCAACAAGATTCAATAGGTTTCATGCACCTTTCTGACCGGTTCTTGACAACTCCCCTTAACCAGGCCTAATCCTTGTAGCCCTGTTCAGCGACTCATTTGCACTTTTCTCCAAACTTTCCCAAAGTACTCCAAAAACTAATGACTGGTCTGAGTACCCTCTCTTGAGTTCTATAACATAATTCAAAATCATATACTATTGTTTTGGACGAAATATGACTGTCCTAACAACTCAGTTGCCTTCCTATAGGGCCTAATCCACCCACTTTACAAAGGAACCCTATCAAATACTTATCCCCCTCACTCCAAACCTAAAAAAAGTCTTAGGAAAGGATCAAAAACGAAGGATTTTCAAGGTTTCAACTAGTGGTTTGCTCATTTGCATGTTTAAATACAAAACCCCCCTTTCTAGGCCTCAAAACCTAGGGCTTGCTAGATCTCCCACTTCCAATCACTTCCAGACCTCATTCAAAGGTCTAACACCATGTTCTTGACCATATTAACCCTCAGCAAACATAAAACCATCACCTTATTAAGGCCAATCTCCTGCTGCTACAACTGAGCCACCATTTCAATGCTCTTTCCACATGCAATCTCTGACTTTCAACGGTGATCACCTGCCCATTTGCACTCCTCCTACTTTGTCAAGTTAGAAATCATATTATACATATAATCAAGGACCTATTCCATGAGTATCAGGCTCCTACATCCATGGGAAAGTCCTATGAGGCATTAAAACCTCTCAAAATGCACAGGACAGCTTGCTGTTCCTTGTGACAGTCAGATAAATAGCAATGAAACTTCCTACAAAAACCTTCTCAGAACATGAAATGAAGTCTATTAATGTTAACTGAGGTCCTAATACATTTTCCAACACTCAACAATCAAAAAGATCAATAGAAACAAGAAGGAGGTGCAGGACAAAACTAAATTTTATTGCTATTTGCAGCCTGCCGTACAACTCAAGCTTCCAATATGACTCCTATATGGTATCTCACGCCTTGGGAAGGCTTATATAACTTTTCCTAACTCCCACAATCAATTCCCAAAGGTTGGAGATGGTTAAACTTCCAAAACCATTCATTTTTTACTTTCCCGTCCAAATGCATTATTTTAAAATTTGAATATTAAACTTTGTTTTAAGTGACTTTTACTCTATGAAATTATCATGGTTCATCATGCTTGATCTTATTAGGATCATTATTCCTTATTCCTATCCTTAGACACTTCTAATTGACTCTTATTTGACTCTAGAGGCACTATTGGCCCACTTACATTATTTTTTGGTCCTAGGGTCCTTATCAGGACCCTCAGGACATTTGATAATTTCATCATTTTGCCCATTACAATATGCCATAATTGGTTCTAGGATGTTCCATTTGATTTGATTTGATCCATGGGTTCCTCCTTTGATCATTTGTGTCTTCTTGCTCTAGAGTGTTCTCTTAGGCGCTCCTGCACCATACTCCCCAGCATGATAAAAACTCTTGTCCCAAGAGTCATGTGATCTCCTCCAAACCTCCTGCAGTCTCTTTGAAATGTTCCTTTGAGTTGTGATAGGAAACATGAACTCTCGAAGAGTTATCCTCCTCCTTCTCCCACCTGCTTGACTCTTACAATAAATGTTAGCATCATAAAAAATGTTCTGCTGTCCTAGTCTAGGACCTTGTTGTTGTAATGCTCTTGCATTCTCCATCTTAAAATTCTGATTTATTTCTTCTTGTACTATCTGCTATCTACCTTCCTTCTTCAGCCTCCTTATAGGGCAATCAATGTCCCCAATCTTGATGCAACTCATGTCCCAAATTTGCTGCTCTTTAGGACTGTCATAAACCTTTCTCTGCTGCAACTGTTCTTGCTGTTCAACCTGCACATTCAACTACAATTTCTCTCCAAAACAAACAATAGCATGTTCCTTCTTATCTTCACATGGTAAAGGCATTAGTTTATACTTTTTACCATCTTTGTGCACCAAATGAACTGTCCTTAAACACTGCCATGGTCTTCCCAAAATTATATGCCCACATGTCATTGAAATAACATCACATAAAACAGAATCATGATATGGACCAATTGAAAAATCAGCATATGCCCTCTGATTAACCCTTACTTGTTGTTCTTGACTTACCCAAGTGGCATTGTAAGGACTAGGATGATCAAATGTTTTCAATCCCAATTTATGCACCATATCCCAAGAGACTAAATTATCATGTGAACCTAAATCTATAATCAACTTGCATATTTTTCCATGGCTTAAACAATTAGTTTTAAAAATGGATACCTGTGGTGCTTGCTGCATTTTACCTTTTTCCACCATGAGCATTTCTCCGTCCATTATTGGAGAGGCTAATGACATTTCCTGTTCTTCTTTCTTTTCCTCTTCTTGTACCAAATGAACTCTTGTATCCTTTCTCTTATCAATACCATCCTTCTTAGGACAGTTGAAAGATGTGTGTCCCACCTCATTGCAGTGATAACATCTACCTCTGAACACTCCTCCACCTGATCCAAATCTACCTCCACCTCTATATCCACCTCTCTATTCTATAGAAAACTCTTTGCCTTTCTCATTGCTGCTCTAAACTTCATTAGTAGGTCTGCCCCTACCTCTATTTCCTCTTCCATAACCTCCTTGCCTTTCTTGCTTTCTCTTCACTCTCTCTTCAGCCCTGATGGCTAACTGAAAACATTCTCCAAGTGTTTTTGGTACTGCTAACCCAATCTCATCCTGCAAGTTATACCTAAGCCCATTAAGGTATCTTGCCACTTTCTCTTCTTCATCTTCTAATCCTCCCCTAATACTAAGCTTATTAAATTTCTTAGTATAGGACATAACATCCATGTCCTTCTGTTTCAGATTCTGTCTCATCCTCTTTGTTTGAATGGAGTAATCAGATGGAAGGAATTGATCTTTCATCATATCCTTCATCCTACCCCAAGAAGTGATTCTTGTTCCACCTCTAGCCACTCTTTCTATTTGTACACTACTCCACCATGTAAGTGTTGTCCCTCTCAACTTTGTTTTTGCAAATTTAATCTTCTTCTCATCACTCATCTCCTCATACTCAAAGAAATTTTCAAGGGCATCTATCCACCCTAATAGCTATTCACTATCCATCTTCCCCTGATAGATAGGTAACTCTATGTTTGCCTTCGTTCCACTACCTTGAACTGCCTTCAGCAATCTCACAAATTTCTTTTCTTTAGGATCCAATTCATCCTCAGGAGGATTCTCATCTACCTCCTCATCTCCTTCTGAAAAATTTTGTTCATCCTTTCTAGGATTCTTCTCCAATGCTTCCAATCTTGCCAAGATTGATGCATTCTCCCTTCTCACTTGTCTTAACTCTCTTTCTCTTGCAGCATCTTTCTCTCTTGTGTCCCTCAATTCTTTTTCTCTAGCCTCTAAGGCTTCTCTCAACTCAGAATTCTCTCTATCCATCTAGTTCTTAGGGGGCATCTTCGCAACTTTCACCAACCCTTACTCTTTCACAACTTTCACCAACCCTCAAGGATCTACTTGTTGCTCTGATACCAATATGATGCAGAGGCGTCAGGCCTCTAATGGTAATCTAACAAGATCAAAAGATTCAAATAACTTGTGGCTTCAACCAATAAGGCTTCTCTAGTCTTCTCCTTGCCTTAAACTCCACCAAAGGGCTCAAATTTGGATTCCAACTTCTCAGATGAATTCTTGCACCTTCTAGGGTCTCAACCTACCCCAAACAATAAGATTCAATATGTTTCATGCACCTTTCTGACCAGTTCTTGACAACTCCCCTTAACCAGGCCTAATCCTTGTAGCCCTGTTTAGCGACTAATTTGCATTTTTCTCTAAACTTTCCCAAAGCACTCCAAAAAATAATGACTGATCTGAGTACCCTCTATTGAGTTCTATAACATATTTCAAAATCATATACTATTGTTTTGGACGAAATATGACTGTTCTAACAACTCGGTTGTCTTCCTACAAGGCCTAATCCACCCACTTTACAAAGGAACCCTATCAAATACTTATCCCCCTCACTCCAAACCGAAAAATAGACTTAGGAAAGGATAAAAAATGATGGATTTTCAAGGTTTCAACTAGTGGTTTTCTCATTTGCATGTTTAAATACAAAACCCCCCTTTCTAGGCCTCAAAACCTAGGGCTTGCTAGATCTCCCACTTCCAATCACTTCCAGACCTCATTAAAAGGTCTAACACCATGTCCTTGACCTTATTAACCCTTAGAAAACATAAAACCATCACCTTATTAAGGCCAATCTCCTGCTGCTACAACTGAGCCACCATTTCAATACTCTTTCCACATGCAATCTCTGACTTTCAACGGTGATCACCTACCCATTTGCACTCCTCCTACTTTGTCAAGTTAGAAATCATATTATACATATAATCAAGGACCTATTCCATGAGTATCAGGCTCCTACATCCATGGGAAGGTCCTATGAGGCATTAAAACCTCTCAAAATGCACAGGATAGCCTACTATTCTTTGTGACAGTCTGATAAACAGCAATGAAACTTCCTACAAAAACCTTCTTAGAACATGAAATGAAGTCTATTAATGTTAACTGAGGTCCTAATACATTTTCCAACACTCAACAATCAAAAAGATCAATAGAAACAAGAAGGAGGTGCAAGACAAAACTGAATTTTATTGCTATTTGCAGCCTGCCGTACAACTCAAGCTTCCAATATGGCTCCTATATGGTATCTCATGCCTTGGGAAGGCTTATATAACTTTTCCTAACTCCCACAATCAATTCCCAATGGTTGGAAATGGTTAAACATCCAAAACCATTCATTTTTTTACTTTCCCGCCCAAATGCATTATTTAAAAATTTGAATAATAAACTTTGTTTTAAGTGACTTTTACTCTACCAAATTATCATGGTTCATCATGCTTGATCTTATTAGGATCATTATTCCTTATTCCTAGCCTTAGACACTTCTAATTGACTCTTATTTGATTCTAGATGCACTATTGGCCCACTTACATTATTTTTTGGTCCTAGGGTCCTTATCAGGACCCTCAGGACATTTGATAATTTCATCATTTTGCCCATTACAATATGCCATAATTGGTTCTAGGATGTTCCATTTGATTTGATTTGATCCATGGGTTCCTCCTTTGATCATTTGTGTCTTCTTTCTCCAAAGTGTTCTCTTAGGTGCTCCTGCACCAAGAGTGACATCTACTTGAGGTGAATCCTGGAAACGGGATAGTTGCAAACCTTTCTCCATTGGAGTGGAAATTTGCTTACAGTTGACCATTGCATATTTTTCCAGGAGTGTCTTGGCATATTTCATTTGGGAGATGAATATGTGGTTCTTCTTCTGCCATATCTCCAAGCCAAGACAATAATGAAGTAGCCCCAAATCTATCATGTCGAAGGAGTTCTTGAGATCATTCTTTACATCATCAATGAGACTTCTGAGCTGCTAGTGAGAATAAGGTCATCCACATACAAAACTAGAATGATAATCTCTGTGCCTACCTTCTTAATAAACAAATTAGGATCTGAGGGGCTATGGGTGAATCCATGCTGTAATAGGTGACCATCAATCTTGATGTACCATGCCCTAGGAGCTTGCTTAAGGCCATAAAGAGATTTGATAAGATGACATACCTTGTGTGGATGATGTTCACCAACAAACCCTTCTGGCTAGGTCATGTACACTTCTTTAAGATCACCGTTTAAGAAAGCACTCTTGACATCCATCTGCTGAAGCTTCCATCCCTTCTGCGCTGCCAATGTACAAACCATTCTGATAGTTTTGATCTTCGCAGTGGGTAAAGAGGTCTCTTCATAATCAATGCCTTCCTGTTGAGCATATCCCTTTGCTACAAGTCATGCTTTGTACTTGTTGATAGATCCATCTGCCTTGTACTTTGTTTCGAAGATCCATATGCAGCCAATGGGTTTCTTCCCTTCAGGTAGATCGACAAGTTCCCAAGTATGATTTTGCATCAAAGAATCATACTTTGCATCTATAGCCTTCTTCCACTGAGGTTGGCTTAATGACTCTTGAACTATGTCAGGTTCAGTGCTGTCAACAACAATACTCATGAGCGCAAGATTCACTTCATTTCTTGTCTGACTCCTGGTTCTGACTCCTGACGAAGTGTCTGGAAGAGTGTGCAGGTTAGAGTCCTTGATTGTACTTTGGACCCACTTTGGAGGTTGACTGTACTGCTGCTAGTGTGCAATGTTTTCTAGAGGGCCCAGATCAACATACAACTCTACTTGTAGTTCACTGTCTCTGTGAGAGTCTTCCATATGCTCATCATTTGATTGTGAGAGCAATTTATGAGAAGTAGGAGGCTGTTGCTCTTCTTTCTATGATAAGGAATCGAATGACGATTCGTCACATACCACATCTCGACTCTCATGTATCTTCATTGTCTCAGGATCTATGAGACGATAAGCTTTTGATGTAATACTATATCCCAACAATATACACTAAAGTGTCTTAGGATCAGTCTTCTTTCTCCTATTGGCAGGGACATGCATGTATGCAGTGCAACCAAACACCCTTAGATGAGAAATTGAAGGCTTTTGTCCAGTCCATACCTCTTCCAGTGTCATGTGCTATAGGATCTTTGTTGGTGCCCTGTTGATGAGGTATACAGTTGTCCATACTGCTTTTGCCCAAAATCTTTCCTCCAACTTAGCTATGGAGAGCACGCATCGAGCCATCTCCATGATAGTCTGATTGTGACGTTCTGCAATTCCATTCTGTTGGGGTGTATAGGGAGCAGTTAGGTGCTGCTTGATGCCATGATGATTCAGGTATGCCACGAACTCCTTGGAGATGAATTCCCCCCCTCAATCTGAGTGGAGGACAAGAAGAGACTCGCCGGCTACTTTGACAACTTGCTTGTGAAAGTCCTGAAAGTTGGCAAAGGCTTCATCTTTCTTCTTGAGAAAAATACACCCAGGTCTATCGGGAGAAGTCATCCACGAACAATTGGAAGTACTTATGGCCGAAAAATGAAGCAGGCATGGGTCCGCACAGATTGGTATGTACCAACTCAAGGCGATGTTTAGCATAGAAGCTACTAGCCTCGATTGGATCCCGGTGTTGTTTACATACAAGGCATCTAGGACATATAGGCAATAAATTTGAAATTGGAGGAAGACATCTTACCATTTGTTTGGAGCTGAGCTGATGCAAGGACCTAACTGAAAGGTGCCCATAGCGATAGTGCCAGAGTCCCGTAGATTCTATTGTTGAGGTTGATAGAGCTACTGTAGGGGAGGAGACAGCATCTAATGCAAATAGTCTATCCTTCATAAATGCTCTAGCAAGTATCATACCTTCTCTTGAGATTAGACAGGTCTTGACCCTGTCCTTCACCTGGAACTCAACTTTCAGTTTGTGGTTAAGAAGCTGACTGACAGAGAGCAGGTTTGTTGTCAAACCAGGAACATACAGCACCTTGGTGAGGGTACAACAGCTTGTCCCAAGAGGAATGATGACCTTGCCTATACCCTCTGCAACATACTCCTTATTGTCAGCAATTCAAACTCTATCTCCAGTAGGTTGTTCTATCAGTGCATCGAATAGCTCATGATTGCCTATCATATGCTTGCTGGCACCCAAGTCTATCAACCAAATATCCCTCATGGGCTACGAGGTTTGGGAGAGAAGGACTAGATTGTGATGAGTACCACAGTTGGCTATTTTTGGTTCATCTTCTTCTAATGCATCATCTTGTTGGGCCACTACATTGCCTTTGTGCCTTCTGTGATGATGACGACATTTCAATGGCTAAGTATCACTGCAACCAGAAAAGCCTTCTTTACTTGAATTGCCTTTTGTTAAGGCATTGTACCAACACTTGATAGTGTCATGATTGTTCTTGTTGCATCTATGAAACCATCGATTTGCCTTTGGAGGCTTCGACTGTTGATGTTCTTGTTGTTTCTATGGCTGCTTTCCATGAAACTTCTAACCTTTTGATTGTCTGGAGATCAGGGCCTTGTCTTCAAGGTCACCTTAGACAGATTGAATGGCTTCTTCTTGCTACAACAAATTCACCAATTCATCAAATGACATAGTTTGCTTGGTGATGTTCAGCGTGGTGACAAAGATTTTGAACTAAGATGGTAGTGCTCGCAGCGTAATTGGGACAAGTAGTTTGTCCTCCACCTTTTCTCCAAGTGCAACAAGCTCAGCTCGCAGTTTAGATACCTGCCATAAGAATTCCTCAACTTTCTCGCTAGCCTACATACTGAGTGTATGTAGCTTGGACTGTAGATGGAGGATCTTCATCTAGTTCTTTGCTTGGTAGATTGTGGAGAGAGAATCCCATGCCGCCTTTGATGTTTCCGGATCCTGAATGTGAGGTTGAACTTCATGGTGATGCTGAGTGTTATCAACATCAATGCTTTGGCATCAGCCTTGTCAAACTTTTGCTTTTCATCTGGGTCTTCCAGTCTAGTTATGTCACCAACGACAATTCCCCATAGCTCCTCAAAAATGAGAATAGTCTACATCTTTGTCTTCCATGCGGCATAATTTGGCCCTTTCAAAAGTTGAGCATCAGAAAGAAGCAATTTCAGGGCAAACATTCTAAAAAAAAATCTAGACAACAAATTTATTATTATTTTATTTGACAATACATTCACTTTCAAGAGGAAATTATGGCATGGAGATGAGCACGATAGGCCTGTGTTGTGAGATGGGGACGTTTTGGTGTGCATTCTACCTCATCTTCATCATCAGCATCATAACCCTTGTCTATTTTTACTCTAATCTTCCTTGCTTGACATTGTACATCAAATAGAAAGTAATCTATCAATCCTTGCCTAAACAACTCATCGAATTGAAGATTACCAGTGTTTTTTAGGGCATCTAGAAGAGCAAAATAGAAGCTCAAGCTTTCTGAAAGAGCACGTCTGCCTTGAGGTGGATCATTCGCATGATTACTGGCCACACTACTAGCATCGGGTGAGGTGGACATTTAGTTTTCTCAGACTATGTCTTCCTCTACACGCCAACTCAGACTCCAAGAGCCTTATGGATGGAGGAAGAAAATTTAGTCCAGACACCTCCTTCAGTATTGATCTGCAAGTGGAAGTGGCGCTTTCACTCAATGAGTGCTCTTCTCAGCCTTCAACGGCTTGCTCTTTCCAACAATAGTGCCTTCAACGGTTTGTTCCTTCCAACAACAGTGTTCTTTCCATCAACGGCTTGCTCTTTCCAATAGCAGTGTTATCTTTCCTCAATGGCAACAGTAGCATTCTTTCCTTCAATGGCTTGCTCCTTCCAACAGCAGCGTTATCTTTCCTTCAACGGCTTGTAATGTTTTGAAGACTTCATTTGCTCGCTGTTGGTGACTCCTCTTCACATTGCGCTTACTCCTCCAGGCTCTGATACCATTTAATGGTAAAGTAGATGAAATGCAAAATGTATTCGATGATGAATGCAGATACAAGACATCTATAAATATTGTGTGGTAGTTGATGAAACTAACACAACAATTTGCAGTTATACCATAACTATAGAAACTGATGTAACAGATGTAGTTACGTATAGAAACAATGTAATATTTTATGCTAACAAGTACACACCTCAACAAAATGGGGTAGCTGAAAGGAAAAATAGAACAATCATGGAAATGACAAGAAGCATGTTGAAAGCAAAGCATTTGTCAAATGAATATTGGGCTAAAGCTGTAGCTTGTGCAACACACATTATGAATAGATGTCCAACCAAGAGTGTGAAGAATATGATTCTCGAAGAAGCATGGATAGGAAGAAAACATAGTGTTGCTCACATGAGAGTATTTGGATGTGTGGCATATGCACATGTGCCGGATGAGTTGAGAAGAAAATTGGACAACAAGGGAGAAATTTGTATATTTGTTGGTTATAGTGATGAATCCAAGGCATACAAACTATACAATCCAATAACCAAGAAAGTTATAATCAGCAGAGATGTACAATTCATAGAAGATGAAGCATGGGATGTCAGTTTGGAGAAAGCAATCAATATTGCAGCCAACTTACCACAAGAAGATAGAGAGTAATTTACACCAATAGGTACTCCATCAAATGTGACTCCTTCCACACCCATTCAAGCTCAACAAATTGGTCATCAAATGACACCATCATCAAGTATAAGGACAGTCCCATGCATTCAAGCATCCACTCCCTCAAATGTACAACAAACACCATCTACAAGTGGCAATCAGGGTGTAGGACCATCAAGTCCACATTCCACAAGTCCAAGTTCAAGTGATATGTCAAATCCAACATTGGCAAGCTTAAGAAGACAAAAAATTAGAAGTTTGAGAGACATTTATGATCCAAATGAAGGTGAGAACAATGCTGGTCTGATTTCTCTCTTTGCATTTTATTCACAAGTAGAAAATCCAATTCATTATGAAGATGCAATTAAGGATGACAAATGGGTAAATGCGATGGATGATGAAATTGATGCAATAGAAAAGAATCAAACATGGGAGCTAGTGAGTCTTCCAAAAGACAAGGATGTCATAGGAGTGAAGTGGGTTTACAAAACCAAATTAGATGCAAATGGTGATGTACAAAAACATAAAGCAAGACTAGTGGCAAAATGATATTAACAATAGCCAGGTGTTGATTACAATGAGACATTTGGTCCAGTAGCACGTTTTGACACCATGAGAACTATACTTGCAATAGTAGCTCAAAACAAATGGCTAGTTTACCAAATGGATGTGAAATAAGCCTTTTTGAATGGTTGTCTTGAAGAAGAAGTTTATGTGGAGCAGCCACCTGGGTATGAGATTTTGGGTCAAGAAGACAAAGTCTACAAACTAAAAAAGGCACTCTATGGACTCAAGCAAGCCCCAAGAGCTTGATATAGTAGAATTGACTCTTATGTTTTGCAAAATGGCTTCAATAGGTGCAGTAGTAAGCCTACATTGTACAACAAGATGAATGAGCAAGGTGAGATCATAATTGTTTTCTTGTATGTTGATGATTTGATATTCATGGGTGACTTGACAATTGATTTGTTCAAAGGAGCTATGAAAAAGGAGTTTGAAATGACTGATTTAGGCCTCATGAAGTATTTTCTTGGCATTGAGGTAAATCAAAACGGTAATGGTATATTCATCTCCCAATCTAAGTATGAAAATGACATTTTGAAAAGGTTTAACATGACAAATTGCAAATCAGCTCCAACACCAATTGCCACAAGACCGAAATTAAGCAAGGATGATAAAGGAGGCAACATTAATCCAACTTTGTATAAAAGGCTTGTTGGTAGCTATTGATGTGTTTTTTATGCACATGCAAACTCAGAATAAAATACCAAGGAATTCTATCCTCTCTTGAACAAAGTCTCTCAAAGGCTAAACATTGTGATCCAATGAGACAACTCCAAGGTTCCAAATGTCAGGTCTAGACTTGCAATGGATAGACTCAGTAGTTGATGTGATTTTGCTGAAACTCACAAAGGGACTTACGTTGAATTTACTCCTTATTCCAATGAAATATGTTTTTCTCCTTGTGAAATGGAACTTCTTCTAACTGACCATGAAAAGAAAATATAAAAGGACAAGGGTTTAGGAAATCTACTCTAAGGACAAAGAGATAATGAAACATGTTGAGATAGACAAACTCCCAATGAAACCAAACTCCATTTCACCGTGAGAACCAACAACTACACAAAGTCGGCGCAATCTTCTAAGGAAACTCAAGGATTTTCATGTTGTAAATTTTCATCCAAACACCCACTGCTGGCACAGCTTGAACGAGCATCCACAACTAAACTAAAACATATGTGGTTCAGGCTCACTTTGCAAAATGACTTATCAATGACAAATCATAAAAAGTATGAACTAGAAGAATTCATCAAATATCTTTAGATATATTCATTACATCAATGCACTTTTAATCTATTTCTACTCTACTTGGAAACATTTCTCCATCATATTCAAACATTAGAAACCATCCTAACATTCCTCAGTCAAACAAAATCACCATGCGAACCAACAATGAGCTTGTATTGATTTTGGAAATGCATTTTTTACAACAATTTCATATGTCTCTTCCATGACTTCGAAGAGTCTCCTCTAGTCTACCTCTACTCTAACAACATCTACTCCTACTTGATTGATGTTCTCCCTCTGATAATCCTCTTTTACAAATGAGAGAAATGGGCCTTATATAGGCCTCAAAATTACATGAATGCCCAGGATTGATTTGAGAATCGATGGCCTAGATTTTGACAACAAGGCAGTCTGTTACAAAAATTTACTATCTTTAGAACATTGAATGTGGATGGATGATGTGGCAGACTGTGATTGGATCAATGTTGTGCACGTGCCACCTTAGCATCAAACAAACTAGTTTGATTTCCCTTGTGTTCACATTGCTCAGAATCTTTTTCCCAAATTTTGTCATCTTTTGGAGTAGTCTTCAAATCTTCAAATTTTCACCTCTGGAACTTGGCTGCTTCAAACTTGAAACTTGGGAAATTTCATTGAATTTCTTGTTGTTGTCGATCATGCAATTGTATAATTTATGGATTTGTGATGAGGTTTCTCATTTCTCTTATTCATGACTTTCCTGATGATGTCGTTGTGAAAGATGCAAGATTCTTGTTCTAGACTCTGGAAGTAGAAAGATGCCCCATGCATGAATTCTTGGAGTGAACTACGGATGATAGATTCTCCCTCCCCTTGCCATACAAAGTAACATTCTTTGTGCAAATGATGATCTTGATGCGAAAATTCTCCCATTTGGAGATGATATCTTCCTCCATCAAATGCTCTTGAATAAGACTCCTCCATGCATTGAACTTCTCCTGTGCAAGTCTTTCACCACTATCCTTCCACATCACTCTTCATAACCGCTTTCTGGTTTGTCTCTCACACTCATTACTCATCTGTATAGATACCCAACATTAGTTCACTCAAAAATTCTTAAAAGACAAGCACATGAGATGAAACTCACTACATAATGTATGCGAGATAAAATGATTATACAAATTTTAAATTACCTCGATCCTTTGCAATTATTAATGTGAAATTAATGATAAAACTTAATCCTCTCGATGACTTTGATCCACTTCTCCCTTTTTAAAAAAAAAACTCAAGTAAATTTATCTAAAATCATAGCCTCAAAATTAGTCTTGTGACTACTGATATGAGAAGATGACCTTCAAAGTTCATACACAAGTTCTAAAGAACAAGACCTGACATTGAGCTCCATTCATAAGCGAACTGTTATCAGAAAAGTGATTCAATCAACACACTCTCACCCTAGGCCCACATTGAGACATGAAGTCCAAACCTGCTCACACCAGAAGATAGAAAAAAAGGGATACTTCATAATGTGATGCAACTGAATTCCTTGAGTCTCCAAGTATGATTCCTACAATGCAGAGAGGGCAAGGAAATATTACAAATGATCTTTTTTACTAGAGGCCAGCAAGTACAAACATGCACTCAGACATAGGACTTAATACTTTCAAGGATGAAACTATTCACAGAATATATGATACAACTATATTTAATGCATAACACCCATATCCTCTAAGGGCACTGACCGAATCATCTGATACACCAAGCATTATTATAGGAATGTGTTTTTTGCCAATCAAATACATGTATATGTGCACATTTAAGTGCTCGCATGATGCATTAGAATGTTATGCGTGTCCAAAATCATGATAGGTAGATCATGAATGAGCACTCATAATAAAATATCAGAAGCATTAAATATCCAATGTGACGGATTTAAAATGCAAAGCTATTTTGGGTTGGCACCTCTGAATGGTCAGCAGGAATCTCTAGTAAATTATCGTTACCTCATGTATAGGTGCAAATTGAATTCAAAGGGCTTTAATCACACGTTGACACACTAAGCCCCTCTTACGAGTATGCAGAGTTTCTTCAAATATCCACCAAAGTGTTCATCTCCACCTTCATTGTATGTCATTTGACAGGCTAGTGATAAGCAGACGTTTTGAAGCTCAAGGCATAATGGCAGTGAATAGGTATGCAAGGGACACCAATAGATCTGCTTGAGTGGAGATTAGAAACCAACATGAAAAAAATGAATACTGTAAAGGGACAACAAAAGTCTGGTTGAGCGAAGGTTTCAGGGACTTCTCCACACTGCAAGGCGCACACTGGATAAATCATTCACAACTTAGTAGCATTTTTTTTTGAGCGGACCTTTTAGTTTCAAATGCATGATGCTGAATTTGTCACACTCCTGCCAATATATGTTTTAGCTAGTCTTCAGATGTTCTATATTTAGCATGAAAAAAATTGAATGTGAGTATGAGGAATAACAAGCAGACCTTCTGACGTTCTACGCATAATATCAAATGCTTGAGCGGACTTATCGAATGCCCGCGCATAACTTGAAACTCATTTTATATGCAAACTAACCATCAATCTCTGCTTTAGCGGACCTCTGAGGCTATCTTTCATTGAGTGGAATAAAACATAGTTTGCAAAGGGTATCAAAAAGTCCGCTCAAGTGGACATTGGAGGCCAACAAAGATGCCACCAAAAATATGAGTATTCAATGTATCAACATAAGTCCGTGTGAGTGGGTCTTCAAATGCATCCTCTACCGGTTAAACACCCATCCACTTGGACCCTTCAATGATGTCACATTTGAGCAGACATTTGAGCTAACAATGCATAATACATTATTTGCAAACTTGTTTACCTAGGCGGGAATTCTCAAGCGAGATTACATCCAAAACAACACAACTCAAGCTAAAATACCCAAAAAGAGGGGTCCCTGTTACCAACGGGGTGATGTTGTGGTTAGGTCACAACATCTTGTGCCAATTTGAATAAATGTTCTTGAACATTTCAAAAATAAAGACCCAATCTAGACCTAGAAATGTTAGACAATGCCTTTAAAGTCATCAATCAGTTAGGAAATGCAATCAAAAGGGAAGAAGAATCCTAGATTGGATCAAGACATTTCATAGTTAAATATTTCTTAAACAGTGATTGATACAAAATCTCAAGTGTTCCAAAGATAAACAAGAATCACAACTTCAAATTTCTGTGTACACCCACATGTTAGGCCAAATAAACATGCACACTTGATCAAAGAGTGAAAATCAAAAGTTTAGCACTACCATTCATATCCTGAAGATCCATGTGTGTGCGTCGTGAGTTCATTCCCATCCATCAGCAACTAAGATCACCTCAGTTCCTCTGCATTAAGCTACCTGATTAGTACACACCTCATGAACCACCTAGACATGGCCACGCTGCTAGCGAGCATCTATAGCCTCAATGGGTTTGTCTCATAATTCCATTCGAACAGAGCCCTACTTCCAGTCAGGCATCCATAGCCCCGGTAAAGATTACTTGATTGCCCATCTAATTGAGTTATAGTGTGTGTTTGTGATTTTCTTTTCTTTTCTTCTCTCTTTTGATTTTCAACATGCTTTTTTCTTGGTAGAGTACAATGTAGTACTACTACATGATAACTCAGCTAGCTGGGTGTGGACTTACGATGGCGGCAAAGGTGGACCTTTAGATTTTTCACTTAATGCGAGATCACAAAGATTCACTTAGGTACCTCTAGATTTTAAAAGTGTGAAAAGATATAAGATCTCAAAATAGTTCAAGTCATTCTAAACAGTCGATTTATCTTCCAAGAACAAGCAAAATACTATTCAAACACTAACAATGGAGTCCACAATGAATCCATCCATCTGACGCAAGTTTCTCAAAGGAAAACTAAGAGGTTAATAAATAGATTAAGATTTGGCATTTTAAACATGATAATCACAAGATGTCAGTGTCAAAAAAAAATATAGGATTCCTTTTTGAGTCAAGTAAAAATCTTAGCTAGTTGATAAAGTTAAAGAAAATCATCTTCAGATTCCAAAGAATTTCATGAACATTTATCAAAGAAATGAACTAGACATTTGATAAGAATCAGGCTAAATGTGTTTAAAGGATAACATTGCCCATTTCACCAATCAAGAAACCCACAAAACAAACCTAAACTAAAGCAACAACTGAAACTACGGAAAGCAAACTAAACTAAAGACTAACAAATCATGGCAAACTACTCAAAAACAACAGAGAGGAAAACCTACTCTAAGCAAGCTATGTACAAAGAGCAAACGCGACTCAAAAGACCTAGATATATACAAGACCTTGAATGGTTTCTCAAAATGAAAAGCAGTAATAAGGCACATGTGATGGTTTAGATTTTGGCAAATTTGTCCTTGAATTTAGAGAAAAATTCTCTCACAACACAATCATTGAATTCACAAAAAAATTGCACAAAATTAGTAGTTGTGGCAACTCATAAGGACCATGATTTATCCAAATGTAGGTTGTCTTTGCTAAATTTTCATAATCAAATTCATACTCTTCAAATTCGCAATTTGGAAATTCATGATATCCAAATTCATAATTTTCATCACTAGGAGCAAGGAAAGATACAACCTGGTGGTCTTCATCCTCAAGTGAAATTTTATGCTTGTCGCTTATCAACATGTCGGGAGGTCGAAGTTGGTGATGAATCATCCCACTCGCATCCGCAACATGCAAATCAACATTATAATCAATAGTGGGCATATCAAAATGAAAAAATGAAAATAATGGAAATTTAGAAACATGGAACATTTCACCTATTAATTCATCGTAGATTTTCAGCAATGGATCCAACATCAATTCAAATTGCTTTTTATATTTGGCTTCCATTTTTTCAACTTGTTCAATTTGGCATAGCTTTGATTGTACTTCATCTATGAGAGCATCGAGCACCCCTTCGAATTGCACTTGATTGTCAGGCTTGTGGATGATGGTTTGCAACACATCTTCTTGATCACTTCCCTTTTCAAGGCTTCTTAATACTTCTTGTAATTCCTTCTCAATGATCTTTTCTAGCAACATGGATGAATATGTAGCAAGGAATTCTTCTTCTTGCAATGAACTTGATTCACTTTCTTCTTTGATGGAGGAATCAATATCTTGTTTAGCACTTATCTTTGTTCGAACATCTTCTATTCCTTTTTCAACTTTTTCAATGGGAGGTTCGTTCTTACTTCTATGCAAATGGACCTTCCACTTGATTATCGAGTTCACTTGTGCTATCTTCATTGTTGAATAACATGGGAACATTTTCTCCTCTAGGTGGTGAATTGATTTCTTGAAGACATTTGCTCCACAAGTCATCTAATCTAAATTACACTTTGGATTCTTCTTTCAACCTTAATTCTTCCTTCACTTGATGAACATCTTCCTGACAAGATGAACACATGAGTTCTGAATGAGTGGTGTTGTGAATTCTGCACCAACCACATGGAATCAACATTTCTTCTATGGGTAGGTCCTTCTCAATACTTAGTCTCTTCTTGATCATATCCTTAAAACTTATGAAGGACTCTCTTTCATGAAACAAGGCTTTGGGAAGCATCTTTGTAGAAACAATTGGCTCATGTACTTGTGAGAAAGACATTTTTTCTTGCAATGCTAGTCCCATCCTTGATAAGAACGTTAGGCAATATAGCTCCTCATGTCCATCGGTATCGTGAATTCTCCATCTCTTCCTTGATGCAAAGTCACCCAAACTCTTAGGATAGAGTTGTGAATTCAAAGTCCACCAAAGATGAAGAATATCATCTTGAGAATGATCATATTGCTGCCCACAACCTTGAAATTGCTTCACGTGTAGTGAGAAATCCATCCTTCACTTTGCTTTTGGTATTTTTCAATTTTTTACTTTTTTGGATTTTTGAAGTTTTATACTTTTTTGGATTTTTGGCATAAAAGAGATCTATTAAATCTCAAATTTAGCTTCAAAAGCTCACTTGGTTCCAATCCCACAATTTGGAGTTTGTTTGCATGCTCGGAGTGAAAGAAGCAATGCAATTCCTTGTTCATGCCCTTTTATCGTGAGTTGAGATGTATGAAATTCTTTGTTCTGGCCTCCTCCTTGCTAGATTCTATCAAGCAGTATGATAGAGCAATGAATGATAAAACACCAGAATATCTTTTGTATGCTTGGAACAAACGGAGTAATCCATTGTTCTCGCCCTCCTTCTAGCGCCAATTCTGTTGATGTGTTTTTTATGCACATGCAAACTCAGAATAAAATACTGAGGTATTCTATCCTCTCTTGAACAAAGTCTCTCAAAGGCTAAACAATGTGATCCAATGAGATAACTCCAAGGTTCCATATGTAAGGTCTTGACTTGCAATGGATAGACTCAGTAGTTGATGTGATTTTGCTGAAACTCACAAAGGGACTTACGTTGAATTTACTCCTTATTCCAATGAAATATGTTTTTCTCCTTGTGAAATGGAACTTCTTCTAACCGAGCATGAAAAGAAAATACAAAAGGACAAGGGTTTAGGAAATCTACTCTAAGGACAAAAAGATAATGAAACATGTCGAGATAGACAAACTCCCAATGAAACCAAACTCTGTTTCACCATGAGAACCAACAACTACATGAAGTCGGTGCAATCTCCTAAGGAAACTCAAGGATTTTCTTGTTGTAAACTTTCATCCAAACACCCACTGCTAGCACAGCTTGAACGAGCATCCACACTTGAACTAAAACATATGTGGTTCAGGCTAACTTTGCAAAATGACTTATCAACGACAAATCATAAAAAGTATGAACCAGAAGAATTCATCAAATATCTTTACATATATTCATTACATCAATGCACTTTTAATCTATTTCTACTCTACTTGGAAACATTTCTCCATCATATTCAAACATTAGAAACCATGCTAACATTCATCAGTCAAACAAAATCACCATGCAAACCAACAATGAGCTTGTATTGATTTTGGAAATGCATTTTTTACAACAATTTCATGTCTCTTCCTTGACTTTGAAGAGTCTCCTCTAATCTACCTCTACTCTAACAGCATCTACTCGTACTGCTTGATTCATGTTCTCCCTCTGATAATCCTCTTTTACAAATGAGAGAAATGGGCCTTATATAGGCCTCAAAATTACATGAATGGCCAAGATTGATTTGAGAATTAATGGCCTAGATTTTGACAAGGTAGTTTGTTACAAAAAATTACTTTCTTTAGAACATTGAATGTGGATGGATGATGTGGCAGACTGTGATTGGATCAATGTTGTGCACGTGCCACCTCAGCATCAAACAAACTAGTTTGATTTCCATTGTGTTCACATTGCTCAGAATATTTTTCCCAAATTTTGTCATCTTTTGGAGTAGTCTTCGAATCTTCAAATTTTCACCTCTAGAACTTGGCTGCTTCAAACTTGAAACTTGGGAAATTTTGTCAAATTTCTTGTTGTTGTCGATCATGCAATTGTATAATTTATGGATTCATGATGAAGTTTCTCATTTCTCTTATTCATGACTTTCTTGATGATGTCACTGTGCAAGATGCAAGATTCTTGTTCTGGACTCTGGAAGTAGAAAGATGCCCCGTGCATGAATTCTTGGAGTGAACTACGGATGATAGATTCTCCCTTCCCTTGCCATGCAAAGTAACATTCTTCATACAAATGATGATCTTGATGTGGAAATTCTCCCATTTGGTGATGATATCTTCCTCCATCGAATGCTCTTGGATAAGACTCCTCCATGCATTGGACTTCTCCTGTGCAAGTCTTTCGCCACTATCCTTCCACATCACTCTTCATAACTGCTTGTCGTTTTGTCTCTCTCACTCATTGCTCATTTGCACAAATACCCAACATTAGTTCACTCAAAAATGCTTAAAAGACAAGCACATGAGATGAAACTCACTACATAATGTATGCGGGATAAAATGATTATGCAAATTTTAAATTACCTCACTCCTTTGCAATTATTAATGCAAAATTAATGATAAAACTTAATCCTCTCGATGACTTTGATCCACTTCTCCCTTTTAAAAAAAAAAACTCAAGCAAATTTATATAAACTCATAGCCTCAAAATTAGTCTTGTGACTACTGATACGAGAAGATGACCTTCAAAGTTCATACACAAGTTCTGAAGAACAAGATATGACATTCAGCTTCATTCATAAGTGAACTGTTATCAGGAAAGTGATTCAATCAACACACTCTCATCCTAGGCCCACATTCAGACATGAAGTCCAAACTTGCTCACACCAGAAGATAGAAAAAAAAAGGGATACTTCGTAATGCGATGCAACTAAATTCCTTGAGTCTCCATGTATGATTCCTACAACGTAAAGAGGGCGAGGAAATATTACAACAGTCTTTTTTACTAGATGCCAGTGAGTATAAACATGCACTCAGACATAGGACATAATACTTCCAAGGATGAAACTGTTCACAGAATATGACACAGGTATATTTAATGCATAACGCCTGTATCCTCCAAGGGCACTGACCGAATCATCCGATATACCAAACATTATGATAGGAATGTGTTTTTTGCCAGTCAAATACATGTATATGTGCACATTTAAGTGGTCGCATGATGCATTAGAATGTTATGCATGTCCAAAAACATGACAGGTAGATCATGAATGAGCACTCATAATCAAATATCAGAAGCATTAAATATCCAATGTGACAGATTCAAAACACAAAGCTATTTTGGGTTGGCACCTCTGAATGGTCAGCGGGAATCTCTAGAAAATTATCGTTACCTCAAGTATAGGTGCAAATTGAATTTGAACATCTTTAATCACACATTGACACACTTAGCCCCTCTTACGAGTATGCAGAGTGCCTTCAAATATCCACCAAAGTGTTCATCTCTGCCTTCGTTGTATGTCCTTTGACGAGCTAGTGATAAGTGGATGTTTTGAAGCTCAAGGCATAACAACAGTGAATAGGTATGCAAGGGACACCAATAGGTCCGCTTGAGTGGAGATTAGAAACCAACATGAAAAAAATGAATACTGCAAAGGGACAACAAAAGTATGCTTGAGCGGAGGTTTGAGGGACTTCTCCACACTGCAAGGCACACACTGGATAAATCATTCACAACTTAGTAGCATTTTTTTGTTTTTGAGCGGACCTTTTAGTTTCAAATGCATGATGCTAAATTTATCACTCCTACCAATATACATTTTAGCCAGTCTTTAGATGTTCTATATTTAGCATGAAAAAAATTGAATGTGAGTATGAGGAATAACAAGAGGACCTTCTGACGTTCTACGCATAATATCAAATGCTTGGGCAGACTTATCGAATGCCTACACATAACTTGAAATTCATTTTCTATGCAAACTGACCATCAATCTTTGCTTTAGTAGACCTCTGAGGCTATCTTTCATTAAGTGGAATAAAACATAGTTTGCAAAGGGTATCAAAAAGTCCACCCGAGCAGACATTGAAGGCCAACACAGATGCCACCAAAAATATGAGTATTCAATGTATCAACATAAGTCCATGTGAGTGGATCTTCAAATGCATCCTGCACTAGTTAAACACCCATCCACTTGGACCCTTCAATGATGTCACATTTGAGCAGACATTTGAGCTGACAATGCATAATACATTATTTGCAAACTCCTTTACCTAGGCAGGAACTCTCAAGCAAGATTACATCCAAAACAACACAGCTCAAGCCAAAATACCCAAAAGAGGGGTCCCTATTACCAACAGGGCGATGTTGTGATTAGGTCATAATAGTAGCCTCATGTATTTAACAACCACAAGGCCTGACATAACATATGCAGTTAGTCTCATTTCAGGGTTCATGGTGTCTCCAAAGGACTCTCATTGGCAAGCAGGAAAGAGAATTCTCAAATATGTGAGTGGAACAAGGAACTATGGCATTTAGTATGCAAAGTCAAATGAGTTCAAGCTAATTAGATTCATAGATAGTGATTGTACAAGAAGCATTGATGATAGGAAGAGCACTTCCGGTTATGTTTTTCATTTTGGAATAGGTGTAGTTTCATGGGCTTCAAAACAACAACCAATAGTTACTCTTTCATTAGCTGAAGTAGAGTATGTAGCAGCCACAAGTGCATCATGTCAAGCAATTTGGATGAGAAGAGTTTTGAAAGATCTTAGGTAAGAACAAGAAGAGGAAACAAAGATTTATTGTGACAACAACTCAGCTATAGCACTATCAAAGAATCTAGTTTTTCACAAGAGAAGCAAGCATATTGACACTAAATACCACTTCATTAGAGAATTGATTAACAATGCGGAGATTTATTTGGAACGCTGCAGGTCTGAAGATCAGTATACAGATATCTTCACCAAGCCATTAGGAAAAGAAAGCTTTGAGTATCTAAGAGATCGATTGGGAGTTCAAGATGGTGGTAGTTGTGATTAAGGGGGAGTGTTGGAATGTAATCTCAACTACCCATAATGAATGCAGCAGACAGAACACTATTTTCTTTTGAATGTTCAAGACTTTTGCAAATGAAAATGATGACCTCTCCCATCTACGATCTGCTCTCTTTATTTTATGTCCTATTTTTATTTATTATTCTACAAGATGCTGACTTGGGAGTATGGCTTCCATCTCCATCATATGGAAGAAAATGGCAGATTTATTTTCTGATTAAAATTAAAGTTTTTGATGTAGCCCATACCTCTGTTGTTGTTGTAATTGACTAGGGCTTTTCAGCTATACGTAGGATATTTAGTTTTTACCTTATGTTGTTTTTGCTCAGTTTTTCTTTGGGCATAAGAGAGCAGCAGCTCTATTTTTAAAAGACAACATATACTCTGTTTCCATGTATGCAATGAGCTTGTTTTGAGTTAGAATGGAAATTGCATGTATTTTGTTTTTTTAATATGTTTCATCAATTCTGATATATGACAGCAAGTTAGAGTGCAAAGCATGGTGAGTGAGTAGGCTCAGAAATTAGAAATGCTCTATTTTATTTCTTCATCTTTATGCAAATATAAACAGCAGTAGCCCTCTATTTTTCTCTCTATCATCTGTCTCTTCCCTTCAAGATGGTTAACTTATCGAGCTAGGAGGCTTGATGGATGACCTTAGGTCTGGTGCTAAGGGTGGTTGATTCAGAGGTGGATTTGGTGGTGATAAAGGGTGAAGGGGATATAGTGCTAGTGAAGAAGGAAGGCATTGGAACCCTATAAGGTGGGTTGATATCCTAGAGATGGGTGCTCTCAATTATTGCCCAGCTAGGAGGCTTGTTGGAAGGCCATTGTGTGATAGTTTCTCTATTGGAGGTGTGGATGGTGTTCTTGTTGAAGGTGACGAGGGAGATGTTATGGTAGTAATGGCAATGGGTGGGACATAGTAGGCATGGGCAGAGAACTAGTAGTGGGATGTGGTGGGGTTGTTGGTGGTGATGTTGGCCCTCCAAAGGCTTAGATAGATGGTGGCAGTACAAGGCCAAGGCTTACTTGAAGTTGTGGCACCTGGATTGGAGTTAGATTTGGTGGCCATATTGCTAGTGTTGTCTCTAGCATTGCTTCCAGTTGGGGTTTCGTTAGAAGGCTAGATTTTGGCAATTGTGGCGGAGTGGATGTTTAGAATTGGTGGTTGTGTTGGTGGTGCTCTGGTTGGATTTACTAGTTGCAGAGCTGGAGTTAGCCTTGGTGGTGGATGAGAGGTGCTTTAGCAAGGATGCAGGTGATGGCTAAGGTAGGTGATGGGTTGGGAGGTGGTTGCATCTTTTGCAGTGGTTCTTGGGTAGTTGGGTATAGTGTGGTGGATTAGTGGTGCTGGCTATGATTGTTAGCAGGTTTGGTAGTGGATATTTTTTAAATCTTGCATTTATGATGCTGGCATATGCTTTTGTTTAGATGGTGACTTCATTGATTATATCTTGTCCTTTTTTGACCCCAATAGGCAGATCTACAGATCTTGCCATATTTTCTTGCTATGTTCTTTGGCAGATGGTTTTTGGGGAGGCTTGTTAATGTTTTCACATAAAAAGCATGTGTGGCTTCTTGGTGTTAGCCACTTTGGGTGTACGTTCTCTTGTGGTGCATTTTATGGCATATCACCCAATTTTTGAGTCTTTTCTTTATTTCTCCTCATGGGTCACCTTCTTTCGTTAGTGGCTATTGTGCTTCTCTGCTTGTTGTGGCCCCCTCTTATACTATCCATTTTGGACTTTTAATTTAATTTGTATGGGTGCTTTGCACATTTTTCTCTAAAAAAAAGAGCATATCATTTCGGAATATTACATTTTTGAAATTACAATTTATTCCAGAGTTAGAATCACAGTGAAATCTTTCAATTTTTATTTACAATTATTTGTTCTAGGAAATATAAATAATTTTTCTTCAATACATAAAGAATATTGCATCTAGTATTTTGACATCTGTAACTCAAGTCTTGGCTTGTCTTCTACTTGCAAGGGAGAGCATCACCTAAGTGCTTTACCTCCAACCACAGACTAGTGGTACCCTGCTCACCTTCATTCCTGGAAGTGACCCCACCCTTCACGAAGAGTATAGAAATAAGAAACTGATAGGGTTTTCTATCTGAGTTTTAGTGATGTGTCATATGTAACTCAATCAGCCACACAACTCTAGAACCTTCTAACCAAGTATGATCATTCTGATTGGTTACGTCATCTAGACATTGTGGACTGGCTAATCCATGTAGAGACAGATGCAATACTTTGGCCATAGATTCAATATAAGTAGACATTTACAATGAACGTAGTCTTGAGTTCACACACCTCTGACTTGACTTGGAAGCTATCTCATCCTAAAATGAATATAATTGGACTAACACTAGTCATAGGGTAAATTGGCTAAGTTTCTCCCATAGTCCACCTAACTTAGAATTTAACCCTGATTTCTAGAAGACAATACCAAAAATGGTTTTAAAATATGGGTATGACTTTCAAGAAGACTCTAGTTGTAATCTTACAATATTAGATCTATGACTTCTTGTCACTCTACATTGATAACTCATAAGTTTATAATCTTGGGTTTGAAGTCTAATATCGACTTAGCTTATAACTTTAATCAAAAGCTTCTTTCTCATCTTAGGTATTTGTCTTGGTCTAAGGATTTTCAATTAATCCTTCTGCACTATAAAAATGTTAATTTATCTCAATGTTATAACCATAAGGAGAGACTTATGTTTACTAACATATTTGGGTTATCATTTAGAGAAATATCATCTCTAACCCATCATATAAAATAACATTGAACTCTTATTGTCTGTAGGAAAAAGAATATCATATGATATACAATAATAACTTATAGTCTTCTTTAGACAATATACAACTTTAATCAATTTCCTTTTTCTCATAAAATAATCAACATGGCTTCTATTTTCCTTTAGAAAAATTATATTTAATTATGTAGCATACATATCATTAGCATGACTCTTTTCAATTGTAGAAAAAGAATTTAAAGGAAATAAAGTTATAGGTTAAAACTAATGATAATATTTTGTTCCCTAACATTTGGGCAAGGAAGGGTTATACACTTGCATGTATAATCTTGTACTCAAGAATTATATAACACAAAGTTTATGTCATGTTGTACTAATGATTGTTAATATCATTCAAGTTTATTATGATTGAAAAGAAGACCTATCGATAAAACTTAATGATAGAATGAACTAGATTACAAGAAATGAAATGTATATGCGATTCATTATTCTTATATCCTCATGACGTATTCTAATAACTTGGTATGATAGTCTGATAAGATTTCACTATTTCTCTTTGTATGGTAGTACCCTTGGCTGGTTGATTAAACATAATTTGGCCACCTTCTTGAACACAACAAGCTTTACAAAAAGATTACACAAGTGACTTCTGATCTACAACTTTGTTCAAAATAATAACAAATAGATATTACATAGAAGAATAAGATAGTTCATTCCTAAGAGTGACACGGATTTATATATTCATCGACCACTACTTTATAGAAAAAAGATGATAGTAACCTTCCATACCATAACATAGTATCCATTTGGCCATAAAATGGATGACAATGTTGACAACTTTAAATAACTTCAGGCTAATGCCATTAGGTTATGTTCACTAGTTATATGCAAAGATGTCAGCCTGAAACAACCAAGTGTTTTCCATTGATACCTACAAAATAATGGATTTAAACAATGGAGTTTTAACATTGTTTCACCAAAAAATATTGATTCTAAACAACAAGGATTATATAATATATAGTAACACACTAATTAATTAAAAACTTGTAAGAATTACTCAGGGTTTTGAATGTAAAAAGAACCTATATATATGTTGATTGATATCCCTTTGCAATCCTGGTTCCTCTGCAATGAGCTAGAACCACCCTTTATGGTGATTCAATACCTCTTTTCTACTATCTTATCTTTTTGTTTCCTTTCTTTTTTTTGTTTTTCCCTTTCCCTACTCTTTGCTTGTTCTCTCTTTTTCCTAGAAAGATCTCTTGGTTATTAATGAGAACCTCTAGACCAATTCCAACTCCTAAAGCTTTACCTACAAATAATCTTTGAAGGCATGCAGAAAAATGGATGTGATGGTCATGACTGACCACTCTCCACAAAGGTGTGCATGCTCCTCCTTAGTCTTTGAATTAGTTAAGGAGTCAAGCTTTTCAATATTAAGTAAGTGGTTTGGAAAAGATAAGTAGTTCTATCATGTATTCTTAAAAGTGAATACTTTGAACTAGTCTAAAACTTTTAATAATAATAGCAAAGACACATATTTTGTTTAAAAGGAACAACATAATATATATTTATACAATGGACACTCTAGTACTTTAGCACTTATTGTGATATGATATTAGTGTTGAGGGGTTCTCCCTTCTCTATGTCATTCAAACATCAAAAAGAAAATATACAAAACTATCATGCTACAATTCCTTTAGGAATTCAAATAATAAAATAGTTTAACTATTATTGACTATTTCTCATCAATGGTCACATACTAACCTAACTTAGTTTTTCCAAAACTTAAGTTTAATGAACCTTGTTGATTAATCAATGACTATCGAGTCAAAACTAAATTTCTGACTGAGTTGAACACAATTTACCTCTATCAACTAGGTGTAAAAGAACATAACTTAGATGGCAATAATCTATCATTTCCAATGTCTATCCACTTATCTGTAATGATGATCTCCCTCCCTTTCTTGAAGGTTGGTAATATGTTCCTTGGTTACAACTCACAGTCACCAAATTGTGATCAGTGTATCATTAGTAAATCCTTAAACATCATAAATAGATAATCTCAATAACATATAATCACATGTCAAAATTCTATGCATTTAATTCATAACTCATGAAATTATTGATTTTTCCCGATATTTGTCTAAACATCATATCATTCATACATGCAAGATTATCTACTAATTACATAAAAGTAAAAGGTAAAGCATAGTCAAAATTTGGGGTGTGACAATAATATTTACTATTATATCAATATTTTATGGGTGAGTTTGCACCCTTGTTTTTTTTAAACATGTATATTTTGACATATATCACATTTCATTTTATATAGGGGGAAAAGAATTAAAAACCTTGAGAAATTAATCTCTCAAGGTGATTTTATTCTTCAAACTCAAATTGTACAACTATGATTCACTATTAGTGCTAGGAGAAGCCAAGGTAGATCAGTTCCTTGAAAGTTTTTAGATTATTTCAACACTAGGGAAATTGAGGTGGCTAAGTAGCTATTTATATCTATGTGTATTATTATCCAAGTGTGTCATTTTGAGGGAAATCTTTTTTGAGATTGAACTCTATTTTTAAGAAAAATGTATTCTTAGATTTATTCTCATATGAACTTTGGATAATCTATTAGTAGTTTTTGTAATAATCCCAACTATTATCCTAATTAAAAGTTACATTCATTTAGATTTATTATTAGTGGATAGGAATTTTTTGTAATAAAGTTTGCATTCATGAAATTAAGCTATTCCTAGAGTAGTAGTAGAAATTTATTTACTTAATTTATTTTCATCTAATGCTTCATAAATAGTATCAATGAGTGCCTTTTTCCACTATGTCTCTTAATAGTGATTTTAATGCTTCCATATTGATAAAATTGTTGTTTACCAAATTCCAAGTTTTAATGTCCAATTGTCTTGCATTAAGTTCATGTTGATAATTATTGCAATATTTTTATTGAAATTATTGTTGGAGGAAGTCTTGTAACTTTTTGTACAATCCTTCCATGATGTGTGTTTATGTGTTTTTCGATTCAATCTTGTTTCACTTATTATTTTCAACTTTTGTGCTTAATTGAAAATTGTAAGTGTCCTTTAGATATGTTAGATTATTCTTGTAGTGGATAGATTCATATAGACAATCTTGTGTCTAGTGAATGAAGTATTAAATCATCTTGCACTGTAGATCAAGAAATAAAAAAGGATAAGTTTTAATTTCAATTAGTTTATATTGCAATTCTTTAGATTCTAGGTCAAAGGCAGCTTCTCCATCTAATTTAAAGAATAATTTATTGAACATGTTTCATTTTATTTTACATCAAAAGGTGTGAGTTAAACTATTAATAGGTTTGGCATTTAGTGTGGGGCATGAGGTAAATTCTTTTAGCAAGATTTTATTTTCACGATGAATGACAATTTGGTAGCTTGTTGCCCTTGTTATATAGCCTAACTTGAAATGGATTGTATAGGGTTGGGAGGATATATTGGATAGTTTAAATCACATCATTTTTTATAAAATGGAAATTCCTACATATTGAAGAGAAACAACTACTATCCTCAAAAGACAAGAAAGAAAAGAAGACCTTACAATAACCAATCTTACCTCGTAATTAAAATTTAGAATTTTGGCTTTTAAAGTCTATAAGAGATTAAGAATGAAGGTAGGTCTTGACATAGATCTTACTTTTAGACACTCTATCCTTCCACTAGCAAAGGTTCTTCTGTTAGAGTTCTAGAATTTATTGAATTTTTCTTATCTTTGGTAAAAAAACTACTTCAAACAATGGGTGATAACAACATTGATGTGAATAATGGAAATTCTTGAAATGGTTCTATACAATGGGGAAAAACCATTGAACTATTGGCTCTTCTAGGATATCATGATCTTCCATCAAGATAAACAATTTTTTTTTCTAAGTTTCATGGGAGTGGAGAAGAAGAAAGAATACAAGGGTCAAGAACTAGATTTGATGTGAGAATACCTAGGTTCAAGTAACCAAAATTATCTTCAAAATAAAAGTCCACACTAGAAGTCTGATAAAAAACCAAAGGATCAAATCCATCATCAGGGACAAAGTTTAAAAAGGGTGTACAATTGATATGCATGATCAGCTATCCCAATAAAAATAATATCTCTTCTCTCTAAATCTCTAATGATTACTCAGTCAGGGGTAAATTCATAGTCTTCCTTGCTCCACCATGGGTGATCTAATAGATGGAAAGAAGATTATTTGATAGATGAGGTGCACACAAAGCATCATTGAAAGTGTCATCTCCAATATCAATTGATGATCTACCAATTACACTCATGTAAGTATCGTTGCCCATCAAAATAGGTGGCATAACAAAAGCATCAAAAGAAGAGAACATAGACTATGAAGAAACCATCTGGTGAGAAGCTCCAAAATCTAGGCTTCATCTCCCTGATCTAAGACCTGTAGATGCATAAGGAGCTTTACCTTTTGTTTTACCTATCCCAATAGTATGTTTCTTTTCCTTATCAAATCTTGACTTCTTTGAATTTTTAGAATGTGAACAATAAGTTGAATCAGACATTTGAGAAGAAAAACCTTGTTTGTTCTTCTCAAGAAGATGTTTCAGTTCATCAATGCCTTTCTTATAACAATAATTTTCTACATGTTTGGACAACCTTCTTGTAGTATGCACATGTAGGCTTCTCCTTCTTACATGGTTCCTCCATTGAAGAGGATTTGAAGTCTACTTTAGAAGTAGATGAGGATTCATCTGAAATATGCTTTTTCTCTCCTTAGTTATTTTACTTCCTATTTTTCTTTCTAGTGCCCTATTTTTTAGCTAAGGAATGAGACTTATAAGGTTTAATAATACCCATTTGAATCAATTTATCCTACTCCTTTGTGAAATTAGTAGTGAACTCACCTAGAATAGACATCTTAAATGATTTCCCTAAGCCTCTTTTAATAGAATGAAATGTAAAAAAAAGCATGGCATAATCTTGACCAAGTTTTGAGAGAATACTCAAAATTAGTTTTGAGACATCCTTTTTAATTCGACATTGTTCCAATTGTAATCTTATGGCATTCATCTTATTAAAGAAATTATGAATGGTGTCAAAGTTATAAGGGCTCAAACCTATGAGTTCGTTGTCCAATTAGTGGGCTCTCAAATCATCTTGTGTACCAAAAATAATGTTCCAATTAGTCCACACTTCATTTATTGATTTTATAGATATAATATGAGAGCATAAGTTAGGAGATACAACTATACACAACGTTCCAAATGCTTCATCACATTTGTTAAACCATTTAGGATTTTCATCATGAGTTGTAGGATCCTTATCAATATCCATTGCTATCCTATATAGTTTTAACATTCCAAAGTGAATTTCTATTTTAGTTTTCCACTCAAAGCAATGGTAAATTGTGTGTATAGGAACCATTTTATCCATTTTAGATTGTTGTTGCAATGTAAGAAAGTGCAAGAAGGAAAAGAGATAAAAACACCCCCCATTTTTCACTTAATCAAATAATGCTCCAAGAAAATATGGTTTGACATTTTATATTTAGTGTAGTCACAATTGCCACTAGTGAGAAATATAAGGTGGACTATATTTCAATGCTTTACAGCTTGCTAAAATAAGGCTTTATGCTAGAAGTACATTTCTTAGTTACAATGAGTACAATGTAATAGCAACATTATGATGTATACAAAAAATTATGCACTTTTTAAAAAGATTGCACCTAAAAAGGAGCCCATATGAGCCTGATTAGAACCCTAGAAGTTTCCAAAATGAGAATTATGTAGCAACACCTATGGAAAATTACAAATTCTAAACAATTCGTGCATGAAAAACTAGAATTGTTTGTACCAGTGTGTAGAGCATGAAAAACTAGCCCTAATAAAAAAATTTCTTGGAAATAGGAGGTCCTCAGTCCAAGTTATCAACTTCCAAAGTTTGAGTACAAATTCCAAACTAATGATGAAGAGGGTGACAAAATTTGAAAATTCACCACTGCTAAATTTGGTGGAACTACTATTAGACTTAGTAGTACTACCAAATGTGGAATCCCTCCAACTAAATCTTGAGATTCCAAGATTTGGAATTCTATTAGATAAATTTAGAACTCCTACTAAATGGATCTTCACTAAATTTGGCCAAATTGCCAAATAGACTGCCATATATACTGGAGGTGCCAAGATTAGCAAATAGGTCAAGATCTATGGAGCGCAAAGATTTAAGGGCATTAAAGGCTAAAGACCAAGAGTCCCTACAGACTACCCAAAAGGGTTATGTGATGGCAAGAAAGGCCACATCACCTCAAGAAGAGGTTTTAGGGCCTAAGACCAAGGGCTCCCGCAAAGGGTGGTATACCTAGGTACATGATTGATAGGGCCTATACAAGCATGTTAGTACCCAAAGGTACCAAAAAAATAATTTGGATTTTTTTAATTAAAAACATAGGGAAATTGGGTTTTATGATTCGACTCCCTAATTTTCTTTCTATTGAGGTAAAGTTGTTAGAATTTGACAATATTATATAAAAATAGGGGTTTTGGGGCCCTTTGGATGCAAGGTAGGGTTTGTTTGGCCTCAAAATGCCCCAATTTTTAGTAGCTTGTTGGATCTTTACAAAAAATCTCCTACTTTGAACCCTTGTAGATCTAGCCTCTAGTGTCTAACTGGGATGAAGTGAAAGGTTGATATAACTTTTTCAGTTGCTCTAAGCTCAATTGTGAGCTCAAATGTCTCCATGAAGCTCCATACCTACAACTAGCAAGCTTAAAGAAGAGAATCCCCCAAGAAACTATTTTTCTCTCAAGATTTTCTAATTAAATGCTAATCCACAACTCACAACCAACTTTTGATACCATGTTATAGTTGGTTGAAATCCTCCTAGCATATAAATGACTTGATGAAAGAAAGAATAGAAATCTATAAATTGACAGAATAAATTGTACTCTATTAAACAAGAATGTAAAGCAATTATGAAAGAGTATTACATCCATACAAGCTAGGTGAATTACTCTTACTTACTAGCACTAAACAAAAAGTGCTCCTTAGCAATACACTAGCATAGGTGACAGACCTATGTTGTATATATAGAAAAATAGAGGCATATACATCAAAGAGGAGTAATAAATCCAACTACCCAAGACAAGAAGAGTTTAACCTACTTGGTAAATGTTGGAATACATGGTTGCACCTACACAGATAAAGACAAACAAATGGTTGTGAGAGGTAGAAAATAAATCCAAAAGAGGTTGTGAGACTCAACTACCCAAATGTGGATGAGAGTGACACATGTAACTAATGGATTGTTCTAATATTAACCATGCCTAATTATCCTAAGCAAGCTTAATAATATGTGTATTAAAAATAAATATTTCCTTAACATAAGGAAAATAAAAAGCTACACTAACACTAAGATTTTTTTAAAATGGTTAAGATTAAGAGGGTGAAATGCTATGTAGACACAAAAGTGTTAATGTTTTTATTACTAAATTATAACATAGTGTCTAGTATGCATCTCCTTTTTTTTTACATTCAATATTTTTCAAAACCAATTCGTAGAAATATAGCTAAGAGTGATTACTACAAGTTGTGTATTTTCTACTTTTTTTGTGATTTTTGAAAGTGGGTGCATCTTTAAAACCACATCACTAAGCATGCACGCCACATAACTTGCATAAAAATAATAAAAATAAAATAAAAAATTAATGTGTATAGAATGAAGCATAGAACAATCCTATCTTTTTTTCTTCAAATTTGGATAAATGGATAAAATTTTACAAAGAAAAGCTGATAAGGGTGTGGTTTGGTGGTTAAGTCACTCGGTTGTAGTGGCGGACACTAGAGTTCAAACCTTGCTGGGCCAACGAGCTCGCAAGCTTTACACCTTTGCTAGGCCAACGAGCTCATAGGTTTGAAGTGTTCTCTCTTGGGAATGAGGTCCCCCCATGTTGTGGCCTCACCAGTTCATAGATCCTAACAAAAGCATCATGGAGTCGGAGGGTGTGTCACACCAGCGTCACATGTCACGTTAAAAAGTTTACTAGGTGAATTATCTTTAAAAAAATGTTACAAAGAAAAATTAATAAATATTTGATTAAGGAATATGATAACACTATTTAAAGAAAATATAAATAAATACCTTAACTTATTCAAAAAATTAAAAAATTACATATGAATAGAAAGATAAGAATCAGCTCATTGTTTTAGTGGTGGTTTCATCAATTTTGCTATGAAACAAATAAGTATGATGACATTGAAGTTTAAAAATGTTATTGACTATGAAAACAAATATTTGGAAGGTATTATACAGGTCTAATCCTTAGGCTTGGTCATCCAATCCTATACCAATCCTAAAAGGTATGACCAAGATTTTAATAAATAACACGGCCACATTATGTACATCACCTCTCTCTCTCTCTATATATATATATATCTTTCTCTCTTTTTATCTCTATCTCTCTCCCTCTTGATATCTATCTCTCTCCCCTCTCTCTATCCCCCTCTCTATCTCTATCACTCTCTGTCTCCCTCTATCTCTCCATCTCTCTCTATCTCTTTATCTCTCCCCCTCTCTCTCCCTTTTCTCACTCTCTCCCACAATTCATAAATCTCTATATATCTCTCTCTCCACCTCTAACTCTATATCTCTATCTCCCTATCTCCCTTTTCCTCTCTATCTTTCTCTCTATATCTCTCTCCCTCTCCCTCTATATCTCCCCCCTCTCTCTATATATATCTCCCTCTCCCTCTCTCTATATGTCTCCCTCTCCCTCTATCTCTATCAAGCTCTATCTATCCATCTTTGTATCTCTATGTCTCTTTGTACCTCTCCCTCTCTATATCTAATGCAAGAGCATCCCTGGTTCAAGAGCAATCTTGCATCAACCAAAAACATTTGCATTTCAGTTTGTTTCTTTTCATTTTCTAGTTCAGTTTAGGCAGTTCAATCAGAAGCATTTTTTGTATTTTGGTCTGCATTCTATAATGGTTGTATTTCAGATCTTTTAGAGTTGGACTTAGCATCTAGATTCATTCATCTACATTATATATGAATCTTAGAGCATTTTGATCAAGTACCAGAAAGATATCGCTATCAGAAGATCCATTATTTTCTTAGAATAGAGCATCCTAACAACCTCTAATAATCAGCTAAAGGAGAAGACTTGCAAAGTATTCCATGATTGGTGGAGCCTTATGACACATCATTCATTGATATTTGGTTCATGGATGACCTTCCTTAAGATCCTCACATCATTTCATGCATTTGTGGAGGATTTCTATATGATTAGATCCAACCTATCAGTGTACACATGTCACAACTCTTCATTGGAGTTTTTGATCTTCCTTGGCAGACACGGAGGAATCTATTGTTCTGGAGATGATATATAATGATGTAATTGATCCCTAGGAAACTAGGGATTCACATAGTGATAGTTGATAGTTTGGATTTGTGCAAAGGAGTTTCAAAGCCATATCTTTTGCATATTCTAATATTCTGTAATTAAGCCTGTGAGACCAAATTGTAAGCCCACATGTTGCCAGTAGATTTGTATTTGAATTCTATGATATACTGAATCACTGAATTTGCATTTACTTCATATAGTTGATTGTTTTTGTTGTGTTTACTCTAGATGCATGGTCTGGATAGTTCATTATGGGAACCCTCCTATCGTGATTACACCAAGTGGTATCAGAGTGAAATTTTGAATATTTGGGAATGAATTGAGAAAAGTTGGCGAAGAAATTCTATAAGATCCCACTATGGACATATCGCTGAATTGAGGTAGGTTACTTGTGTCACAACTGATTGCCGATTGTGAGGAAGTTGTCACCTTGTAACTCGATCGCTGAATTTGAGGTAGTTTGTACTTGAGCCTAAGAAGAATGCCACCAAGGAGAATCCCTGCTATTCAAGAAATGGATGGTAGGATGGATGAGATGATGGAAATGATGAAAACAATGAGAATTCAATTGGATGTTGTTGAAGAAGATAGGTGAAGGGGATTGACACCTAGACCTAATGTTGAAAGTGATGATGAAGAGGAATTTCAATCTATTGAACAAATTGGAGAAACCCTAGGAGGTGATGAAGAAGAAGAATTAGATCACGTAAAGATGTTGTGAGCTATTTCAAAGATTGGGAAAAGACCTAGAGTTGATGTACCTAATTATACTGGCAGTTTGAACCTTGAAGAGTTGATTGACTGGATAAATGACATGGAAGAGTACTTTGAATACAATGAAGTTGAAGATCCAGAGGAGGTGAAATTTGCAAAGATAAAGTTGAAAGAACATGTTTCTATATGGTGGAAGTAATTTTAGTTGGATAGGAATAGAAAAGGAAGAGAAAAGATTACAAAATGAGACAGGATGGTGATAAAATTGAAGAATCAGTTTATACCTACTGACTATGAGTTGGAGTTGTTGAAAAGATTGCAAAACCTGAGACAAAAGGAGAAATATGTGGAGTATACTGAAGAATTTCATAAGATGATCATAAGAACATGAAATAGTGAAGCAAGCAAAGATTAAGTGGCTAGATACATCAATGGACTGAGATTGAACATTCAAGAGGAACTAAGTTTGGTAAGGATGACATCTTTAGAGGAAGCATATCAGTTTGCCCTAAAAGTTGAAGAGAAGTTGAATAAGGGATAGAGAGGTAGAGGAGGTAAATTTTAGAGAAAGAGAACATTTTCCAGAGGAGTTATATCACATCTAGAGAAAACAAGCTTGACAACACATTCAAGGACAAATATAATAATGCTTACAAGAGAGATGACATAAATTTTGACTGCAGAGGAAATCCTAGTGCATACCGGAATAAAGGATACAGAAGAGAAGGAAGAGGATTTGATAAGAAAACATTCAGAGGCACTTATTTCAAGTGTGGAGGTAAAGGACATAGAGCATTTGAATGTAATCAAGGGAGTACAAGAAAAAGGACAGAGAACAGTGGAAGAGCATCCTATGTTGAAGAAGAACCTATTGGATCACCTAGTTCAGTTGGAAAACCGAGGAAAGGAGAATCACTTGTGATGAGGAGAGCACTATTTCAAGTAGAAACAAATGAGTAATCACCGTAGAGGAAAAGTTTGTTCAGAACCAAATGCAAATCAGGAGGTAAATGTTGTAGAGTTGTTATTGATAGTGGTAGTTCAGATAACCTAGTTTCAAAGGAGATGGTGACTAAGCTGAAGTTGGAAAGACTAGAACACCCTAAGCCTTATCAGACAACATGGATTAAGGATGATAATAAGGTACTAGTGAGAGAACAATGTTTGGTGAAATTTCATATTGGATCTTAGCATGATGAAGTCTTGTGTGATATTATGCCTATGGATGTTTGTCATATCTTGTTGGGTAGACCTTGGTAGTATGATAGAAAAGCTATGCATGATGGGAGAAAGAATACATACACTATAAAATCAAATGGGAAGAGAATTACCTTGATTCTTTTGGAAGACAATCCTAAGGGTGAAGTATGTGGGAATGCTAGAATCTATTTGGTAGATGGAAGAAAATTTTTGGATGGTTTGAAATAGGAGAATATTGTTATGCTTTGATTACTAAGAAGCCAAAAACATTGAAGGAGAATGAAGAAGTACAACTAAAGCAGATAAAAGATTTGTTGACAAAGTATGAATACATCATATCACATAATGTACCTGAAGGATTGCCACCTATAAGGAGTATCAGTCATCACATGGATCTTATTCCTAGAGCTAGTTTACCTAGCAATGCAACACATACAATGAGACCGAAAGAGAATGAAGAACTAAATAGGTAGATACAAGAATTGTTGAGGAAAGGTTTGATTAGAGAAAATTTGAGTCCTTGTGTAGTACCTGCAATGTTAGCACCTAAGAAAGATGGAAAATAGAGAATGTGTACAGACTCTAGAGCAATCAATAACATCACAGTTAAGTATAGATTTCCTTTAACTAGGATGGATGATATCATGGATTGTTTGAGTGGAGAAAAATATTTCACAAAGATAGACTTGAAGAGTGGATACCATCGTATCAGAATCAGAGAAGGAGATGAATGGAAGACTACTTTTAAGACAAATGAAGGATTGTATGAGTGGTTAGAATGCCCTTTGGATTGACAAATGCACCTAGTACTTTCATGAGATTGATGAATGAAGTCTTGAAGCAATTCTTGGGTAAGTTTGTGATTATATACTTGGATGGTATTCTAATTTTCAATAAGATAAAAGAGGAACATTTGTGGCATTTTAGACAAGTTTTGCAGAGGTTGAGAGAAGAGAAATTGTTGACAAACATCAAGAATTGTAGTTTCATGAAAGAGGAATTGGTATATTTGGGATTTGTGATTTTTGTGGAAAGATTGAAGATGGACCCTGAGAAAGTAAGAGCAATTGTTGATTGACCTACACTAGAGAGCACTGGAGAACTTAGATCATTTCATGGATTAGCTAGTTTCTATCAAAAGTTCATCAGAAATTTTAGTTTAGTTTTTAATCCTATGATAGAAAAAATGAGAGGTGATAGGAAAGACTTTAAGTGGACATCAGGAGTAGATAAAATTTTTGAACTTTGAAGCAAAAGGTGATAGAGCAACCTATTTTGGCATTACTGGATTTCAATAGGGTATTTCAAGTATATTGTGATGCAAGTGGGAGTACAATTGGAGCAGTGTTAAGTCAGGAAGGTAGACCAGTAGCATATTTTGGTGAAAAGTTGAATAATGTAAGGAGGAGATATTCAGTTTATGATCAAGAGTTCTATGTCATAATTTAATCCTTGAAGAAGTGGAGACATTACTTGCTGCCTAAGGAATTTGTGTTGTATACAGATCATCAAGCTTTGTAATATTTGAATAGTCAAGGTAAGTTGAATCAAAGACATATGAGATGGGTAGAGTTCATGCAGAGTTACACTTTGTGTTGAAGCATAGGAGTGGAAAATCAAACAAAATTGTTGATGCATTGAGTCAGAGAAGGAACTTGTTGACAGAGATGAGAGTTGAAGTGATAGGATTTGATGAATTGAAGAACATGTATGAAGGATACATGGATTTTGTAGAACCTTGGAAAGTATGCAAGGAACCTGTTGTGACAGATAGAAGTAAATGGTTGGACTATTTCATTCAAGGAGATATGTTGCTCAGAGGAAATTAGTTATGCATACCTAGAAGTTCAAAGAGAGATATTTTGATCAAGAAGAAACATAATGGTGGGTTGGTAGGACATTTTGGCATTAACAAGATAATGGCTTTGGTGAGTGAAAATTACTTTTGGCCTCAGATACATAAGGATGTTAAGAAATTTGTGCAGAGTTGAAGAGTTTGTCAAATTGCAAAAGGGACTAGTTAGAACACTAGATTGTATAAGCCTTTGACAGTATCAGAGTGACCTAGGGAAGATATAAGTATGGATTTTGTAATGGGATTACACAAGACACAAAGAGGACATGATTCTACATTTGTAGTGGTAGACAAATTTTCAAAGATGGCACATTTCATACCTTGTAAGAAGACAACTGATGTAGTACATGTAGCTGACCTATTTTTCAAGGAGATTGTGAGATTGCATAGATTACCTAAGAGCATTGTTTCAGGCATAGACACAAGATTTATTTGATATTTTTGGAAGAGGATGAAGAAAAATTTGAAGTTTAGTTCAACATTTCATCCACAGACTGATGGACAGGCATAGGTAGTGAATAGGAGTTTGGGAAACTTGTTGAGATGTTTGGTTGGAGAGAAGACAGGAAGTTGGGATTTGATTCTTTCACAAGAAGAGTTTGTACACAATAATTTAGTGAATAGGAGCATTGGAAGAACACTTTTTGAGATTGTTACCAGAGTGAACCCTAGAGGAGTCGTAGAATTGAGAGATCTCAATTTAGAAGAGAAGAGAAGTGTAGAAGCAAAAGAATTTGTAGAACATATGGAGATAGTGCATAATTAGGTAAAGAAGCATTTGGAGAATATGAACAACAAATATAAAGAATAAGAACATGAGAAGAGAATATATAAGGAATTTACAGTTGGATATGAAGTGATGGTATAGTTGAGAAAAGAAAGATTTCTAGTTGGAACATATAACAAGTTAAAGATGAAAAAATTTGGACCCTATAGGATACTTAAAAAATTTGAATCATGAAATGCATATGAAGTGGAACTACTGGAGACATTGGGTATTTCACCTATTTTTAACATTGCAGACCTATATCATTATCATGAAGTAGAGTTTAGTGACAATATGGTAGAAGCCCTAAAGGGATAGTTACCACAACAAGCACTAGAGTAGATTGAAGACATTTTGGATAGTAGAGTTGGACGTAGCACCAAAGGAAGACAATAAAAAAATATCTTGTGAAGTGGAAAGGCAGATTGGAAGATGATTCATCATGGATTTCTCAAGTTGAGGTGGATCGTCTTGGTTTTTTCTCTAGCCCTTGCAAAATGAGGGACTCACTTTTTTAGTAACCCTAGTTGTCTGATGTAAGAGCATCCCTAGTTCAAAAGCAATGTTGTGTCAAACAAAAATATTTGCATTTCAGCTTGTTTCTTTTCATTTTTTAGTTTAGTTTAGGTAGTTTAGTCAAAAGTAGTTTCTATATTTTAGTCTGCATTCAACCATAGTTACATTTTAGATCATGTGGAGTTAGACTTAGCATCTAGATTCATTCATCTACATCATATCTAAAATTTAGAGCATTTGGATCAAGTACCAGAAAGATATCACTATCAAAAGATCAACTATTTTCTCAGAACAAAGCATCCTGACAACCTCTGATAATTAGCTAAAGGAGAAGACTTGTAGAGCATTCCTAAACTTGTGGAGACTAATGACACATAATTCATTGATATTAGGTTCATGGCCAACCTTCCCTGAGATCCGCACATCATTCCATGCATTTGCGGAGGAGTTCTACATGATTAGGTCTAACCTATCTGTGTACACATGTTACAGCTCTTCATTGGAGTTTGTGATCTTCCTTGACTAACGTGGAGGAATCTATTGTTCTAGAGATGATATATAATGATGTAATAGATCCCTAGGAAAGTAGGGATTCACATAGTGATAGTTGATAGTTTGTATTTGTGTGAAGGAGTTTCAAAGACATATCTTTTGTATATTCTGATATTCTATAATCAGGCTTCTGAGCCCAAATTGTAAGCCCACATGTTGTCGGTAGATCTATATTTGAATTCTACAATATACTAAATGACTAAATTTGTATTTACTTCATAGCTTTGAGTTGTTTCCATCATGTTTACTCTAGTTGCACAGTCTGCATAGTTCATTCTGTGAACCCTCCTACCGTGACTGCACCAATATCTCTCTATCTTTATCTTTCTCTCTCTACCTCTCCCTATACCTTCCTTTTCCTTAATGTTGGAATCTAAGTTCCCTAAATGTGAATCCAAAACCATAAACATTGACACTGAAGCATTAAACACAAACTAATAATTCTTAATGCTAAACAATACATGTTGAACCCATAAAGATGAAAGCAAAATATTGAATTACCTCTGTGTGTGTGTGTGCGTGCATGTGTGTGTGTGTATGTATTTCTCCCTCTCTTTGTTTCCCAGTTTCCCCCTCTCTCTTTGTCTCCTAATCTCCCTCTCCCTCTCTCTATCCCTATCTATCTTTCTCACTCTTCCTCTCTATCTCTCCCTCTCTATCTCTATCTCTCCCTCACTTCCTCCCTCTATCTCTCTATCTTTATCTCTCCTTATCCCTCTCCTCTCTATCTCTCCCTCTCACTCTCTCCTCTCTCTATATTTTTATGTCTCTATATCTCCCTTCCCCCTCTATCTCTCTCCCCACTCTATCTACCTCTCTCCCCTTATCTATCTACCTTCTCCTTCCTTAATATTTAAATCTAAGTTCCCCAAATGTGAACCCAAAACTGAAAACATCAACACTAAAGCATTAAAAAAGACTAGTAAATCTTAATATTAAACATTACATGTTGAACCCACAAAGATGAACGCTAAACATTGAATGACTTATCTATCTCTATATCTCTCCCTTCCTCCCTCCCTCTCCTTCCGTCTCCCTCTCCCCCTCCTCACCCCTCCCTCTCTCTCTCCCTCTCCCTCTATCTCTATCTATCTCTCCCTCTTGCTCTTTCTATTTATGTATCTATCTCTCTATATCTCCCTACCTCTCTAGATCTGTCCTTCTATCTATCTCTTTATATCTCTCCCCTCTCTATCTATAACTATCTATCTCTCTTTCCCTCTATATCTCAATCTCTCCTTCTCTATCTCTATCTCCACCTCTCCCCCTCTCCTCGTGTCTCTATCTCCCCTTTATATCTCTATCTACTATCCATATATCTCTATATCTCTCTATCTCTCTATCATCGCTCTCTCTTGAATAGATAGATCCTTAATCTTACAGTGTGTATAGGATTATGAGTAGTTGGGTTGTGGCTACCTTAACTTTTAGTTAAGTTATGTGATCACTATTATATTCTTATTTAGATAATTAGGCCATCCTAGGTTTTATATTTTGTTATCTAAGTCACCCTGATTGATATCTAAGGTATAAGTAGGATATATATAGGACGTGGTGAGTTTTATTTCATCATCATATTGCAAATTGTGTTCTTATTAGAGATATTAGGAGGTTTCCCCCCTCAAAATGACTTATTATTCTCAAGTAATATCAAGTATTGACATCATACTTTTTTATTAAATTATTCTCATGTCCAAGTTATTTCAATACAACACACAAGTCTTTGGGACTATTTTCTCTCTTTTTAGATTTGATAGTAGTTGAGTGACATAAGATTTCATCATGTCATTGAAAAGGTGATGAATAATGCATATCATAGCTCTTTAGTATGTATCCCAATATTTTTCAACCTAAAGGGGATTTCCACAAATAAGATAAGGTTCCCCATGGCATGATAGCTTCTACAATATGAATTTGATTATATCAAAGGAAACAATCAATGGGGGACAACATTTTGTAAAACCAACAATAGAATTGACAATCTAGTTTATAAGTGAGAGTATAAAATAATTCATAAGGCAAAAATTGTTAATGTCTATAAAATTAATGCATATTCACACATCTCGTTCTTCATGAGCATTGGGACTATGTTTGATATCAATGTCGAATAATCTAGTATCTTGATAAATCCTACATTAAGATTGATTTTGCATCTAGTATATTGACTAAGTTATGAACAACAATATCATTATCTAGTCATGGCATGTCTAGATGTTGAAAAGTGGATATATCTATGAAATCATTGAGAATTTATATGTAATTATATAGCTCTTCATCCATCAATTCAACCTTTATTTATACCACTTTTTTGGGTGTACCAATGTTTAGACTAACGGTTTCTCATACAACAGATGGGCAAAATTATATATATATATATATATATATATATATATATATATATATATATATATATATATATATATATATATATATATATATATATATATATATATATATATATATATATATATATATATATATATATATATATATATATATATATATATATTGGTGGGGTAGGAGGTATGTGATGATATGGAGAAGAATATATAATCATTGTAGGACCATCTTGGAGATAAACACGTTCTTGAGAGGCCAAGATATGAGATAGAGAAAAATTTCAATGAGTTCCATGTTTGATGGAGATGAACGAGACTGAAGGGTGATACCTATATCTCTAAAGATGAATTTTGAGAATTATGTTTAAAATTTATTACCTTAGGTGCCTAATGTAGGAGAATTGATGTAGGAGCATCCCAGGAGAACAAGCAATCAACATTAACCAAAGAAAGTGCAGATTTAATCTTTCAATTTTGCTTGGTTTGTTTTGCTTCCTAATAGAATTCTTAGTATTGGATGTGATTGGAATAGTCAGAATTGCAAAGTTACAATTTTGTGGAGTTGCAGTCTTGGTGCATAACATGGCAATTTTAGTGAAACAATTGTTCAGAGCAATCTGTGAAGTTTGGCAACAAACCCTCTAACAAGAAGAATATCGAGAGAATACAAGAATTATACGTGAATGTTTTACAATCAAATTCTTTGAGTTTTTGAGATTTATCCTGAGAGGATACTAGAATTATACGTGAATGTTTTGTAGTCAAATTCCTTCAAGTTTCTAACATTTATAAGTTTTTGCGACTTGTGTTGGCAGTTTGGAAAAACATTAATTTATTGAGCTCCTAGAGGTTTGGTACAAAATGGTTTGGTAGAAAGATTTAGAATGTTGAGTTACACATCTCTATAAGTTTTTTGGTCATTCTGAGCTCTTGGTGAAAATTCATATCAAAAGCCAATTTTCATCTTCGATCCCAACCTAATGTAGTTTTACAAATTGATTTTTTTTAGTTGATTTGGGTAATTTCACATGGAATCATACATTGATCTCTTCTAGCGGGATCTTGAACATTTTAGAGATGATCGTGCAATACATCGACCATGAAATGACTTCTCCTCATCGATGAAGTATAAACATTCATCGTTTATTTTAATATGAATAATAATTCATGGCTATTCAAACTACTGGTGATTGGAATTTGGTTCATACATGTTTATGTTGGCATTCACATCAATAGGATGTAGGAAAAGTATGTACTTCACATTTTATATTAATTACTAAACGTAGTAATTCTATGTAAGTGCTAAGTGAAGGAGTCTATCGTATTGCCTCTAAGTCAATAGACATGTTGGGGGGCATCCAAGGATAGAATGGTGCATATTTGGGAATATTTCAATGGGTGTGAAGGAGGTAATACCTTTCAAATTCACTAATTATGATTCCTTAGTTCTCATACTCATTGAGCAGCTAGAAAGAATTTGGGAATGTGGGATGCCACATTTGGCGGCCCTTATTAGTTGTTCCTATTAATTCTTTGATATTTTTTGGCAATTGGAAAAAGTAGGAGGGTGAGGTATACTAGCTTTCCAAGAATAAGTCATTTGATTTGTATATACAAACTAATGTAAAAACCAAAGGAGATTTGAAATTCCATAGTCAAGAATTTAATTAGCTTTCAATTCATGTTTAGAGTTAGAAATGGAAGGAGATGAGGTGCCGCGAGGATAGGGTAAGGCCATGGGCCTAAAGGAGAAAGAGAGTCTTTGACTCTAATAACAATTTTGGAATTGTATTTTCATTTGTATTCCTTTGCCTTCCTAGATGAAAGATCATGAAAATATTTTGGGATAACTATAAAAATAGAGAGCTAAGCTAAGAAGGGGGCCATTGCCCAAGAGTGAGTGTGGGATTCACTAGAGGATGAGTTTGTGAGAAGAAACTTGCTAAGAGTGTGAGTGTGAGTTTTAGGCTTTTGCTAGACTAATTTTAAAATGGTACAAAATTATCGTTTTGTGATGAAGACAATGATAATAAACAACATGGTGTATTAAGGAACATACATATTATATATAACCCTTAATCTATTTAGAAGTGATAATAATAATGGTATTCAAAATATATACACAAAATTATGCAAATCTTTATTTTCTTATAAAAATAAGAATTATATTAATAAATATAATTAAATTACATTATCTATACATTGAGTGTAAAGAGCTTCTGGATACAACTGTGTTTTGCTTTTTCAGATCGACGTTTCGGATCATACTCCATGATCCATCATCAGGAAGAAAAGGAAGAGGAATGAAATGTAATTGCAGAGATAGATCCTTAAAAAGAGAGAGGTGGGTATGGGCACAAAGTTTGATAAAAGATGATGAGACAACAGGAGGGGATTGAAAAGATATCAATAAAATGAAAGAAAAACTAAATCAAGATACTCAAAGTAAGAAAGCAAACAAAATAATAAATGATAAATAGAAAGATATTAAATTGATATAAGAAAATATATAAGAGGGCCTAACTAAGAAGAGGATTGATCTAGGAATCAATAAATAATATTAAATGAAGATATGAAGAAAAAAGATGAAAAAAGCAAGAACCGATCTCCAAACTCATAAATAAAGGAAGAAAAAATAAGAAAGATAAAAGAATAAAATAAAATAATAAAGGGAAATAGCATGAAAATTTGAAAGAGTGCAAGAACCAACCAAAAAGAAACCAATCTGTAAATATATATATATAAAAAAATAAAAAATAATAGAAAAGTAGCGTACGTATAAGATATGTATGCATATAAGAAGACACTAAGCAAAAAGGAAGTAAAACATAAAAATAAAAACATATGTAGTAAAGATAGGAAAGCAAGAAAAATAAATAGAGAAAATAGGGACGATAGAAGAAATTGTGAAAAATTAATAAGGTGACAAACTGACCTACAAACCTAAAAATATGTAAAAATAAATAAAGAGAAAGAGAAAGAGAGACCAAAGCATAAATATATCTATGTGTGTGTGTGCGTACATGCCCCTATAAAGAAAGAACCAAAAACCCCATCCCACAACCACTTACACACAAAAACGGAAATAAATATATAATAAAATTATGTATAAGGTACTTAATATATCTAAATATACAAGACAAAAGAGGGTCAATGTATATCTATATATATAAGTGAGAAAACAAGGGAGAAAGAAACAAGAAGGAAAGGAGAGGTAAGAGAGAAAGAAAGAGTGGAAAGGAGAGATGAACTTGGGATAGGGAGGGGGAAAGGAACAAAGAGGGATAGGACAAGGAGAACAACGAGGGGGAAAGGGGAAGAGTAAGGGATAAGGGAAAGAGGGAGAAGAGGAAGACCTGAGGAAGGTGGAGGGGATGCTCGCAAGGACCAAGAAGAGGTTAAGGAGGAAACAAGAAGGGAGAAGTGGGTCTGATAAGAGAGAAAGGTAGAACATGGAGATAGGGTGGAGATGGGGAGAAACAAACTCAAGGTGAGGTAAGGAGAGGGAGCCGAAGGAACAAGGGGAGGGGAGTTAGCATGGGGAGAGGTAAGAAAGGAAGAAAATGACCCAGGATAAAGAAGTATGAACACTAGATAAGGAGAGGGAAGAGCAAAAAGCAAGGAGGGAGAGGACAAGGAGAAAACAGGGGGAAAGAGGAAAGGTGAGTAAAGAAGGAAAAGAGGAAGGCTAGAGGCAGGCGGAGGGGAGCTTGGAACCCAAAAGAGGGCACAGGGGAAGCAAGAAGAGAGGTGTGGGACCCAATTAGAGAGTGACATGAAGAGAGAAGTAGAGCATGGAGAGAGGTAGAGAGGGGGGGAAGACAGACTAGGGGGGAGGTATGAAGGGGGGACAAGGAAATAGCAAGAGGAGGGGAGTTTAGTGGTTAAGGGAATTTAAGAGGGGGCACCAAGTTTGGTTCAAATTCCAACCTTCATCTCTATTCAAGTTGGAGGGTGTATTCCTGATGAAGATAGCCTCTTTAAGTTTTCTTTTGAAGTTATCTTCTTTGGCCAAGACTTGGGTGTCCTCAAGGCGAATGTGGTGCTTGGGTGTCCTATCCCTCTTTGTTCCTTTCCCCCTCCTTATCCTGAGTTCCTCTCTCCTTTCCACTCTTTCTTTCTCTCTTACCTCTCCTTTCCTTCTTGTTTCTTTCTCCCTTGTTTTCTCGCTTATATATATAGATATACATTGACCCTCTTTTGTCTTCTTGTATATTTAGATATATTAAGTACCTTATACATACTTTTATTATATATTTATTTCCAATTTTGTGTGTAAGTGGTTGTGGGATGGGGTTTTTGGTTCTTTCTTTATAGGGGCATGTACGCACACACACAGATATATTTATGCTTTGGTCTCTCTTTCTCTTTTCTTTATTTATTTTTACATATTTTTAGGTTTGTAGGTCAGTTTGTCACCTTATTAATTTTTCACAATTTCTTCTATCGTCCCTATTTTCTCTATTTATTTTTCTTGCTTTCCTATCTTTACTACATACGTTTTTTTATTTTTATGTTTTACTTCCTTTTTTGCTTAGTGTCTTCTTATATGCATACATATCTTATACCTGCGCTACTTTTCTATTATTTTTTGTTTTTTATATATATATTTACATATTGGTTTCTTTTTGGTTGGTTTTTGCACTCTTTCGAATTTTCGTGTTATTTCCCTTTATTATTTTGTTTCATTCTTTTATCTTTCTTATGTTTTCTTCCTTTATTTATGAGTTTGGAGATTGTTTCTTGCTTTTTCCATCTTTTTTCTTCATATCTTCATTTAATATTATTTATTGATTCCTAGATCAATCCTCTTCTTAGTTAGGCCCTCTTATATATTTTCTTATATCAATTTAATATCTTTCTATTTATCATTTATTATTTTGTTTGCTTTCTTACTTTGAGTATCTTGATTTAGTTTTTCTTTCATTTTATTGATATCTTTTCAATCCCCTCCTGTTGTCTCATCATCTTTTATCAAACTTTGTGCCCATACCCACCTCTCTCTTTTTAAGGATCTATCTCTGCAATTACATTTCACTTCTCATCCTTTTCTTCCTGATGATGGATCATGGAGTATGATCCGAAACATCGATCTGAAAAAGCAAAACACAGTTGTATCTAGAAGCTCTTTAGACTCATATTATGGACTATGGAAACATCATGTCTACAATTATCTATACATTATTAAAAAGTTTCATCAAAATGTGAAAGGAGTTGTGCCTAAATGACAAGGTCATAAGGTTCTCACAATGGAGGCTTCTACGGATTAAAAAAAAGTTTCATCAAAATTAATTAAAAATTAAAGGAAATAATTTAAACATACAATTACAAATAAAATATATTTGAAAACTTCAAATTAAAACTATAATAATAAATTAATTTAATTTAAAAAATTGAAGATGAGAATAAAATTACAACCACTCGAAGACAGATCACAGTGATCTACTCAACATGACTTTTTAGTTGTTGACGCTTAAAATCACTTTATATTATTTGGAATTGCCATATGATTTTATACTAAAAAAGAGTCATTTTTATCAATCAGATGTATTGATAAAGCTGCACACTAACAAGATTGCCTTGAGATAATTACAGAGCAGCAAACTAAAACTAATAATAATTTTTTTTTTTTTAAAGAAAAAGGTGAGGAGCACCCATACCAATTATATTAAAATCCAAAGGGAGTATACAAAAGGAGGCCCATACTTGGCAGAAATAAAACAATATTTCAAGTAGGCGGACAACACACCAAAAGAACCCAAAAAGCCATAAGGGACTATACTGCATCCCCATAGACATGCTAAACCAACAGATAGACTGGCCCACCATGAAATAGAATTTGGAGCCAAAAATGTGCCCCTATTACAATCACAAGGAGCTCCAATGGTAATTCTAACAAGCTCGATGCAGTTGGGACCGTATATATGGAATAGTCAAAAAATCCCTAACTGTTAGAGATTTAAGTTTTACAAGCCGTTGGAGCAAGTGATAATGGTCCCCTGTAAATTTGAAATTGAAAATGAAGAGACCTCTGAAGAAATTTAAAAACTGACAAAACCAATAGAAGGCTTATCCCCAAAAGAACCATTAGCAGCACTGTATGTCCAACACACCATTCAATCATCCCATCAAAGATCTTTAGAAAGGCCCTTTTCGGGCAGGATGTCACCTACAGTATCCAACATGCTCCTCCACCCAAGGCCTTCAAAGCTTGTTCAACGTCACAACTGGATGAAAAACAAAGAAAAAACCTTTGATTGTAAAGCAAAAGAGCCTACCATAAGGCGTCTCCCTCCCACTGAAACACATCATTCCCTCTGACTCTATTCCATTAACACTATTGGAAAATGTGTAATTATCACAGCTGGCGTTAAATCTTTTTGTCTCTTTAGAAGTGTCATCACCGCCTCATGCACTGCCAATCTTAACTGCCCACAACTTAATCTTCTCCACTCCCTGAGCATCTAACTTCACCAATTATAATGTAGTTTTATTTCCTTTCTGTCTTGCCATGTAGTGCAAGTTCGTAAACCATTTTTTTTTATCATATATACAGAGGCTATGTAATATAAAACACATCAATACAAAAAATAATACATTCTGTTTGCTGTAGCACGTGTTGTTCGCTACTCTGTTTCCGTTATTTTTTGTCTTTGTCTGTTCTACAAAGTGGTATTAGAGCCTGGTTGTCTATTTTTCACTTGATTCAATTCTAAATTGTTTTCAATGGCTTCTTCTTTTGGTGCTAGTCTTTCTAGTCTGCAAACTCCTTTATTCATTGGCAAAAATTATGAATACTAGTCATTAACCATGAAAGCCTTGTTTAGATCACAGGATGTTTGGGAAATTGTAGAGAATGGTTATACAGAACCCCCAGATGCAGCAGCACTCAATACACTTACACAAGCTGAGAAAGGCATTTTGAAGGAGCAAAGGAAGAAAGATGGAAAAGCCCTCTTTTACATTCATCAGGCAATGCATGAAAACATAGTCCCAAGAGTAACAACAGCAAAGAAAGCAAAGGAGGCATGGGACACCTTGCAGGTGGCTTACCAAGGTATGGACAAGGTTAAAACTCCAAAATTACAATTTCTTAGAAGAGATTTTGAAAACTTGTTAATGAAAGAGTTAGATTCTGTAGAATCCTTTTTCCTCCATGTTGTTGGTTTGGTTTGGTCAATCAAATTAAATCTCATGGAGAAGTTTTAGAAGACTAGAAGGTTGTTGAAAAAGTACTTAGAAGCCTCCCTTCAAAATTTGATCCTCTAGCTGTGGCCTTAGAGGAAACAAAAGATTTGAGTCAATACAGTATTGATGACTTGCATGCCTCTCTGATAAATCATGAATATAGGTTGAATAGATCACATATTTCTTTAGAAAATGCATTTTCATCTCAGACTTTTATAAGCCATGGTAGAGGTAGGAATAAGTTCATTTCTAGAAGGAGTTCCACAAGAGGAGGACGTAGCAGTAGTCCTACAAATATTGCTGGAAGAATTCAACCTTAGAATATCAACCACTTAAGTGGTCATAGATATGATAAATCCAATATTCAATGTCATTACTGTAAGAAATTTGGGCACTATGCAAATGAGTGCAAGAAGAGACAATATGACTAGAACAATCAAAAATAGAATCACAGTCAAAATCAATCTGGGACTACACCAACAAATTCTATGTTTATGGCATGTACTAGGATTTCTGAAGCAATTCCTACTTGTTCCCCTATTGAATGTAACATTGTTCAGGAAAGTCCCTGTGATATTTGGTATGTGGATTCAGGGTCTAGTAATCACATGACTGGAAATGTGGATTTATTTTCTAGTTTGGATAAGTTAGTGCAAACTGAGGTTACTCTTGGGAATAATAACAAAGTGACTGTATTAGGCAAAGGCACAGTTGATATTTTAACTAAAAAGGGGGAGCAGAAGGTTATACATGATGTGTATTATGTTGAAGGTTTGAAACATAATTTGATGAGTATTGGTTAGTTGATCTAGAAGGGCTACAAAATTTATATGGAGAATACAGAGACAGTGATTTTGGATACAGAGCCTAGAAACCAGTTGAATGCAAGAGTGTAGATGACAAGTAATAGAATGTTTCCATTAAGGATCAAACCTGACTTGAAGAACAAAACAACTCAAGCTATTCGTAAATCAAATGATACACAATTTGGAACTATTTTTAAGGTAGAACATTCAGATTTAAAAGCAAGCACACAGTCTAAAACAATAACACAATCAAGCACTAAATTTGTTCAGTCCAGCTCCAAAGAACAAGACAATATTGTAGAAATACAATCAGCATTTCAATCAATTGTCAAAGATGAATCATGGCTTTGGCATTTCAGATTTGGGCATTTAAATTTTGGTGGTTTAAATCTATTGCATAGGAAAAACATGGTAAAAGGTTTGTCTTTGATACAAAAACCAAAGAGAATATGTGAAGGATGTATTTTGGGTAAGCAACACAGAGAATCTTTCCCTGTTGGTAAATCAATTAGAGCAAGAGCACCTCTAGAAATTGTGCACTTGGGTTTATGCAGTCAAATTCAAACATCGTCCATTAGAGGCTGCTTATATTTTCTGGCATTCATTGATGATTGCACAAGAAAAATGTGGGTTTGTTTTCTTAAACACAAGTCTGATGCATTTATTTACTTTCAGCAGTTTAAAGCTCTTGTGGAAAAGCAAAGCAGTTACTATATTAAAATTTTAAGATCAAACAGTGAAGGTGAATACATTTCTATTGAATTTCTGAATTTTTGTAAGAAGCATGGTATTCATAGACAATTTACAGCCAGTTACACACCACAGCAAAACGGTGTGGCTGAGAGGAAAAACCAGACCATAATGGAGATGGCCCGAAGCATGTTAAGAGTAAAGCATCTACCAAATAAGTATTGGGCTGAGGTAGTGGCAACTGCTATTTATATAATAAACAGATGTCCAACCAAATGTGTGAAAAATAGAATCCCTCAACAGGCATGGAACAACATGAAACATAGTGTTTCTCATTTCAAAGTATTTGGTTGTGTAGCATATGCTTATGTTCCTGATGAGCTAAGAAACAAGTTGGACAATAAAGGTGAAAAGTGCATTTTTGTTGGTTATTCTAAGGATACAAAAGCATACAAGTTGTTTAATCCAATTGCGAAGAAAGTCATAATCAGTAGAGATGTTCAATTTGTGGAAGAAGAAGTATGGAATGGAAGTATAGATAAGACTGTGAACATAGTTTCAGCTGCTTTACAAGATGATATGGTGGATGAGGTATTTCCACCTCAAGGTACACCTTATACAATTCCTCCCAGTCTTACACAAAAATCATAAGCTGTAGCCCAAGCTACACCTTCATCTACAACAAGGAGATCTTCAAGAATGCAGCAGATGCCACAATAAACTCTAGCAACTCCTTTAGCTGGAATACTTGGAGCAAGTCCATCAAACTCAACAAATAATAGTGCTTCTTTAGACCCAACTTTGTCAAGCATGCTACCACACAAAACAAGGATTTTAAGTGAGTTATATAATGTTGATATAGCTAATTCATTATTTGCTTTACTTTCACAAGTTGATGATCCATTATCATTTGAAGAAGTCGTAAAAGAAGAAACGTGGGCTCAAGACATGGACAAAGAAATTAATGCTATTGAAAAGAATCACACATGGGAGTTAGTGGATTTTCCTGAAGGCAAAGATGTGATTAGTGTGAAATGGATTTACAAAACAAAACATAGTGCTGGTGGAAAAGTACAAAAGCACAAGGCAAGGTTAGTAGCTAGAGGTTTCTCACAACATCCAGGAGTAGATTACAAAGAAACTTTTGCTCCTGTTGCATGATTGGATACAATAAGGATAGTGTTAGCCATTACAGCACAAAACATATGGTCTCTTTATCAAATGGATGTAATTTCTGCATTTTTAAATGGATTCCATAAAGAGGAAGTGTATGTGAAACAACCACAAGGCTATGAAATTATGGGTCATGAAGGTAAGGTGTACAGGTTGAAGAAAGCGTTGTATGGACTTAAACAAGCTCCTAGAGCTTGGAACAGTCAGATTGACTCTTATATGATTCAAAATGGATTTCAAAGAAGTAACAATGAGCCTACCTTATATATCAAAATTAATGAGCAAGGTAAAATACTAATTGTGAGTTTATATGTGGATGATTTGATAGTCACTCATAGTCTTTCTATAGATTCTTTTAAGGCAGCAATGAAAAGTGAATTTGAAATGATGGATTTAGGGCTTATGAAATATTTCTTAGGCATCGAAGTCCATCAATCTAATGTTAGAATTTTTATTTCACAATGTAAATATGTTGGTGATATCTTGAAAAGATTTAATATGTTGAATTGTAAGCCAGCCCCAACACCAGTTATGACAAATTTGAAGTTAAGCCAAGAGAATGATGGATCAAGTGTTGATTCTACACTATTTAAAAGGTTAGTTGGGAGTCTAATGTATTTGATGGCCACAAGACTTGACATTATGTATGGTGTAGGTCTGATTTCAAGGTTTATGGAGTCTCCAAAAGAGTCTCATTGGCAGGCTAGGAAAAGAATTCTTAGATATATCAGTGGCACAAAGAATTTTGGAATTATGTATTCCACTTCAGTTGAATTTAAGCTAATTTGATACGCAGACAGTGATTGTGTTGGCAACATTGATGACCAAAAAAGCACCTTAGGTTATGCATTTCATTTTGGTATAGGTTTTGTATCATGGGCATCAAAGAAGCAACCCATTATTACTCTTTCTTCAGTTGAAGCTGAATATGTAGCAGCAACAAGTGCAGCATGCCAAGCTGTATGGATGAGATGGATGTTGAGTGATTTGATGCATCCTCAACTTGAAGCAACTCAAATTTTCTGTGACAACAGCCATTGCTTTATCAAAAAATCATGTTTTTCATAAAAGAAGCAAGCACATAGACACTCATTATCACTTCATCAGGGAATTGGTAAACAACAAAGAAATTTGTTTGGAATATTGCAGATGACAAGATCAGTTTACTGATATATTTACAAAGCTAATGGCAAAAGACACATTTCAGTACTTACAGAGCTGTCTAGGAGTTCTTAATCTTTCTAGCTCAAGAGAAGTTTGATGAAATTTTATTATGATCCCTAGCAGTTCATAATTAACGGGAGTATTGGAAAATGTGTAATTATCATAGTTGGCGTTAAATCTTTTTGTCTCTTTAGAAGTGTCATCACCACCTCATGCACCGCCAATCTTAACTACCCACAACTTAATCTTCTCCATTGCCTAAGCATCCAACTTCATCGATTATAATGTAGTTTTATTTTCTTTCTTTCTTGTCATGTAGTGCAAGTTTGTAAACCGCTTTTTTTTATCATATATACAGAGGCTACTGTAATATAAAACACATCAATACAAAAAATAATATATTTTGTTTGTTGTAGCACATGTGATGTTCACTGCTCTGTTTCCCCTATTTTTTGTCTTTGTCTATTTTACAAACATGCCCACCATTAAAAACCTCTTTTGGAAGAAAGAGGTGACCACAAGGGCTAAAGCCTCTGGAGGGTGAGAGGAATTGATGAAGAAAACACTCATCAAAGTCTCATTGAGTTAAGAACAATAGAAGCACCCCGCAATGACAAGAGCGCTGAAACACCAACAACAAGCCTGCTCCTGAGACAAAAAAGCAAACACATAAAACACATAAATAATCATCTGCAGACAAAACATCCATCTATTAATAAATGGTGAAGAAGGGATCAATTCCCTTATTCAAAGAAAAGGCACTATTATCCCATCAATGACATTGAAAATCCATTCCCCTGCCTTTCTCCCATCCGCCCTCTAAACCAGGACACTTCAAACCCTGCAAGCAGGCCAGGCAAAAAAGAGCCTCCCCAGACATTCCCCAGCAACTAGAACTATCCTAGAAACCAAATCAATCTAAAGTCAGACATCTCAAATAAGCAACCTTCCACTTATAAATAGTGAAGGTGGTAATCCAGGGGTACAAAGAGGAACAAACCTAGAACATCCACTCTCTGCCACACCCATTTTAGACCAAAGATGTAAACATAATTAAAAGATTTGTAGATTAATAACTCAGCCCCACATTGGAACCAAACAGCAGCCTCTGAGTCCCTTCCCAACATCATTAATCCATGGCAGGGCAGATTTAGGGGTGTATTACCCCTAATAGTCAAAGGAGGGCCTTCATTTTAACGAGGAGAGTATTCTCGAATGTAAAATCTTTTCTATTATGGCTATACGTTCTGCAATTTCCTCCTCAACAACCCTCTTTCTCTTAGCTATGCGTCTCTTCTTGCCCTTACCCATGGGGGAACTTTTAGATTTCTGTAATAGATTTGTCTGGTGCAAACCAAAGCTCAATGTGTTCGAAAAATCCAATTCCTCTTGAAGCACTTCCTCAACCATGTCATTATAAAAAATATTTTCTGCATTAAACAGTGCATCATTTATCATGTCTCTCATGGACTGGTCTGGAAAATCTGCCTCTCCTAACAGATTTTCTACATCCTCCTCCAAACCTTCTATCTCTTCTGCCTCTGTGTCTAAATCACCAAAGCAATCTATGCAGATTTCTTCCCCAGAAAAGGACGGGATCATTACTTGCAGGTCAATTGATCGATCTAGATCCAACTCTGACCCCGAGGAATAGCCCTCAAACTGAGACCCATTTAGAGAGTGAGACTCACTCAATGAATGAGATCGAGAGCTATCCTCTAGTGCAGAGCATCGGTTCAAGTCCTCATCCTTTGCTGAAGTCTCAGTACAGGCTACATAGTAAGAAGGTTCAGGCTCCTCTCCATCATTCCCCTCCTCTGTTAGAGTAACCAAATCTATGGAAATTTCTAGGTTTCGCTCTTCAGAGAAAAAATTTGTAGTCTCGAGTGGGTCGTGAAAAGAAACCCTTTTGAGGCATGTCTTGGCAACAGAATCTGAGCTGCACTCAAAATTACACTTGCACAAATTAGAGTGATGAATAAACTGTGAACAATTTCATTGATTGCATTGCTTTCATTGCTTTGCATTACAAATAGCTTAGGAATTAGTACAATATATATAGCAAAAGATGAGCCATCTAGAAAAACAATTGCCAACTAGAAAAACAGACATGCAACTCCATGCAAGATTGCACAATGAAGCAATCAGCTTTAATGGAAGATAACAACTAGCAAACTTATCTAGAGGAATATCCTAAAATGAAAATTCTACACTAACACACAATAGTATGTCCATAGAAGAATTATTCTTACCAAATAGCCTATTTTAACTAACATCATGTTCTAGCAGTTGATAATATTTACCACAAGTAACCATAGTGGGACTTCTTGCTATGATATTTTAGCATTAGAATTTTTGAATGTGGACAAAGATCTCCACATAATATCTTGATAAGATGTTTCCTTGTGGGAAGTTTACGCGGTACACACGAAGCAAAATAATTACACAGCAGTAAAATAAAACTAATAATAATAATTACAAGCAATAAATAAATTTACGCGGTTCACACGAAGCAGATTAGCGGTATAAGTAGGGAAGCATCTATGCAGCATATAGAATGCACCATATACATCGGATGGTGTCATGGATTACGTCCATACCTATTTGTTGTTTGTTTTGCTGGATTATTTCCTAATTCATTTTTTGCCTAAAATCTCGCTGTATTGTTCTATTTTGGGTATCAAATTTTTTTTTGTTCTATTTTGGGTACCAAAATCTAATCCGTTAATGCAATATGATGCCGAAGCAACTCCAGCTCCAGAAAGAAAAAAAATTGTTATGGCACTTAGCTTTCAAAAATTTTCATCGCACTTAGCTTTCAACTTTTCATATCAAGCTTTCAAAAATTTGAGGAAAATCTTGAACTGCTATCACGCCAAATAACTTTTCCATTAGATTGTCACCTACAGAGATAACAAACACTAAGAAAATCTTCAGCAGCAAATTGCACCAAGCCGTTGAATAATCAGGTTTGAGGTTGCTGCAAATTTTTGTTGATTTTGGTACCCAAAATAGTACGGCAAATCTGAAGCAGTGGCTGCAGCTGTGGGTCTTGAAAACACCCGCTGGCAACATTTGGTGTTCCCTAATTGATTTTCTTATACATTCTGTATTTCCTGGCTATATATCTAAGGTAAGACTGTTATCGGCCGTTGAGGCTTAAACTGGGCAAAGCTCATAACCTATACGAAGAAGCTCTTAAGGCTGCAGGCCACGACAAGAGCGAAAGAGCTTCGAGTTACAAAAATTTGGCCGCAGTAGATTGGTTATGGGGAAAATCAGAATGGCAGACATACATGAATTACCTCGAAGGAGCTACCGAAGCTTTGCAAGCACTCCGGGACAAAGAGCGTATACCAAAGTCCCTTAAATTTTATTTATCGGCTCTTGAATTGGGGGAGTTTGCTGCTAAACCAAAAATATGGGTAACACGGGTAAAAGAGACTATAGCTAACATTATTCGCTGGGTATGTGAATAGATTAACACTGGCAGCGTATGCTTCGAGTCCGTACTAGCTAATCTGTGTGCACAGATGGAAGATGTCGGATACAACAGCTCCCAACTGAAAAAAGTGTGTGCAAGTATTCTTTATATGAATCATGCAGTATTCATCTTTTATCAGGGCCTCAAATACATCGTCAACAAAGAAGGAGAAGAGAAAAGAATTGAAGAAAGTGGTTACAAACGCAGTTTGAATGCAATCAAAGAGGGTTATCTGCCATTAAGTAAGGCAGAGGGCATTGTCTATTCAACAAATAATAATAATTTGATAAAAGCATTTCAGATGTTGAAGAAGCAGATGTTACTGCATGAATTTGTATGTAAATCTATACAAACCCGTTGCTAGGGGAAGCTTAATTTGAGGATGAAGCAGTGAGCAGGAAACTAGTGTGTGATGCCATTGATTCGTATAGGCATTCTGTTTTGCTTAGCGCAGAGAAAGATCCCGAGACTGCAATTGCCCTCAGCGGACTTGGGAAAGTATATTCATCCCTCATTAAATGGGAAACACTAGCCTATCCGTACTACTTAGAGAGCACTAAAATTGCCCGAGAAATCTTGTGTACCCATATAATAGACTCCGAGTGGTATAAGGACTCATCATTAAAGGTGCATCAACACCAAATCGAACAAGAGGAAAATGCAGCGAGGATTCAAGAAGCAATTAATGTGATTAAGATGGAAGGGGAGAAGAGCTCGGAGTCTTTCTTGAACTTCATATACAGGGAGCGTGCAACCATCCAGATCCCAAGAAAGCACAGGCGGGAAACATTGATACTCCTTCTAATGTAAAGCGAATATAAGTGCTCTCCTCAGTCTCAGAGAGGCTTTTGATGTTATATCCAAAGAAATGATTTTCTTATTGCCTCTCTATTGTTTTCTGTTCGAACTCAATCATGCCAGGACATATCATCATTACCAGAATTAGACTTCATCAAGTGTGTTTAGTCAAGCTCCAGTTTAAGCTTGAATAGGAGATATATTAGTAATAAAATTGAAGTTGTGGTATTTTGGCTATCAAAAGAATCAGGAACACTGGTTTCATGACGCTTTTAATTTGTAGAATTTTTCCATATACTTGCTCTATACTTGCTCTTCTATTTTGAATCTGTCAATATTTTCACTTTATTTAAATATCATGCACTTCAATGGTTAAATAGTCAAAAAAAAAAATCTATGATAAGAAATCACAATGACTGTGATCCGCGGTTTGAATAGTTTGTAAACTGGCTTATAAATATTGTGATTACTGCACTAGTCCAATTTATGACTACTCAATGATTATGCACATTCTGTGTTGTAACCCACAATGGTGTACAGGGCACTAATTTAATGTCATTTGGATACCACTTCCCAGTCTCTGATAAATAAATTTAGAGACTTTTTACAATATTATGCACTCTTAAGAATGTGGACTCTGTTGGGTAATCTATCTGATTCAAATAAAACTATACATCTTTGATCCTTATAATGAATGAGATCTCATAGAGAGTTATGATTTTCTCTCAAAGGTTGTAAAACCTACCACAAATCTCATAATATGCTTGACATCTAAATATGTTCTTCTTATTTTGGTTCATTGTTCTAAAGTCTGCAAATATGTTTTTGATAATAGAAGGCGGCAAAATAAGGGGCCGAACCCTTACAAAAAGCAGACAGGCCACAAAGGCAGCAAGCACAAAAAGTGCCTTAAACCAGAAACATAAAAAATAGATAACCCATCATAACCAGCAAACCCAGCCACGAACTAAGATAGTAAATACAGAGTAGCAGAGAAGCAGAGTAGCATCAAAATAAAAACAAAAACTAAGGAGGTAAATTCTCTCTTTGCTTAACCATGGACTTAACAATGTCATCCAAATTCCTAGCAAGATCATCATTGTCAGCATTGACAGGCACCCTCAGGTTTTTCAGCATAGAAGTATTTAGGAAAATAGAACTCCTAAGCATAGAGGAGAGATTCTGCTCCAACTTCTCGATGTGAGCCCTCAGACCCGCCAGTTCAGCTCCCAGACCAGCATCAGTGTCCATATCATCATCAGCCTCTTCCACGAACATCTCACCTGCTTTGTCAGTATTGTCGGCAGAGTCAGCAATTCCTCAGTGGTAGCCCCCGTATCATGAGTCTCTTGCTTGCCTTCAGCATCCCCAGATATGTCCTAAACCTCAATCTCCTTATCCTCTTCCCCCCGGGTGGATTCTTCCGAACCGCTCTCAGAGTAATCAATTAGTTTTGCTTTAAGAGCAGGTTTGCCAGCGATACGCCCGAACCGCTTAACACCAGAGGGGAGACCATCATTAAAAACCTTAGCAGAAGAATGAGACTTGCTACTCTGGCCCACTAGGGTCCTACCAGGATTTTTAGGGGTCCCAACCATAGCCCTACCAGTGCTTGTATTCCCAGCAATAGTCTTTCTCTTTTTGCCCTTCGTAATGACAGTAAGACCTGGAGTATCAACAAGAATATCCTCAGGTGTGGAAAAGGCAACTTCTTTAGTCTTAGTAGGAACAGGGGATGGCCCAGGTTCATCAACACCAGGAATATCCTTAGGGTTAGAGGAGGGTTCCCCACTATTGGTTTGAATGGACTTAGCGGGTTCAAGGGCAAGATGGTGATTATAGAGGCAGAGGATAAGGCCTTGATGAAGAGGGATGGGTTTCTTAGCAGGGTTTTTTGCTAGTTTAGCCCTAACCCTAAGGACAGAATGTTCAAGGGAGGAAAGCAGATAAAACGGAAAGCTAATTTGAGCATTGTGACGGAAATGATTCAAAAGGGGGAGGTGATAGTTATAGAACCTGGTGAAGTGCCCCTCCAGGGTGAAATACTTCATGAGGAGAAAACACACACCGTCCCATGGCTCGAGCAGCTTGGCTCTATCAAATCCCCCTGATATGGGACTAAATCTTTGCCATCTCCAAGAAAGAGCTTCTGACTGGAAAGGTCCGCAATTTTAGTTTTCCTCTGCAGTTTCAAACCTTGGGTAGACATACTAGTGGCCATAGTGATCACTCTTTCAAAAATTTCAAAGCTAATTCTACCCACCAAACCCACCGGTTCTGCTAAGACCTAGCGAATTATTCAGAAATATTTTCATTATGTCCATTGAGCCGCTTCAAATAGGGACTAATCCCACCCTCTTTGCAATAATGCTAGACCACCAGGTTGTCTTTGAACTCACAGCAAGAGATAGGCTCGATTCTGATTCGATCTCCACCCATGTCAGAATTACAAAGCATGTCACAAAACCCCCAAATCTCCTCAGTCGTATTTACAGGAGCATTATTGGCTTGATCAAGGCTAATGATGCAGGTGATAACACCGCATGCACTATCATAAATATGGGAAACCTTGCAAAAATGGCACTTATGCATCCCATACTTAATCATAATTACACGACACATGCCATGATGATCTAGCCACCCGCTCGCCTTATGAGAGCAAGGAGCGAAAATGACAATGGAGAAGGTACAAAAGAACCCGTACTTCAAGAAGCACGTCAACCCCCTCCCAAAGAGCTGACCATATGAGCTGTCTTTCCAACAAATCTAACTCATCAATACCCTGACACTTCCTTAAGAATGAGCACCTTAAGATTAAAAGGGATATGACCAAATTGGTGCCAACACCACCAATTTGAATACCGTTTTCCCAGATTGGCACAGGTGTCTACAACTCTATTGTCCTCACAATAAATATGGGAGATATTCACACTGGGAATCTTCTGCAGGAAAATCTGTATATCCCTAATAACATCTTTCAACTTAATGCCAATAGTCGACACATTGTTAACTACATCAATAACCATTTTAGAGTCCCCCTGGATGTACAAATTCCTAATACCAAGGGATATGGCCAATTTAATCCCCCAAAGAAGAGCCATGGCCTCAGCATAGTTATTACTTTGACAGCCCAGACTGCCAGCATAGACAACAAACATGTTGATCTCTCATAAAAAAATGTTTTGACTCCATGCTAAGTTAATGAGATCATACTTGCAATTGACCCAATGAAAATCTCAAACCCAAAAGCAAGCCTAGTGTAGTTGAGAGGAATGATAAATCCATCTTCATACCATAGTATTTAAGGTTGTTCATACCATAGTATTTAGTAAAGAGAGGGGTATGGAGGGAATCCACAAGGGATGCGGATTAGATACATCATGTAGTTTACCAACGAAATCTCTAAAGAGTTGGATTTTGTTTGAAATATATATTTCTTTTGTTGTTAAATGTTCAACTATAATGGAAATCATAGTCAAAAGGATTTTCACTAATAGGAAGGTAGGGTTATTCAAGGTTTTCAATGAAAAGTTTGGTGGTATTTATGATTTTGAAAGAAGGATTGAGACAAAGAATGCACCTAAGAGATCAAGGTTTTCAATGAAAAATGTGGTGGTATTTATCATTTTGAAAGAAGGGTCGAGATATTCTGAATCCAAATAGCTTCAGTAGTTGCATTAATAGCCCCACGATACTTAGCCTCTATCGATGAAAGAGCAATAGCATGTTGCTTTTTTCTCTACAAACAAATGGGGTTGGATCGAAAGTGGAAGTTGTAACCAAAAGTGGACTTACGATCATCATAGTCACTAGCCCAATCAGAATTTGTATATCCAACCAAATCTGAATTTGTACCTACTGTGTAGTGAATCTCATATCTATGAGTGCCCCTTATGTAGTTCAAGATACATTTGGCAGCTCTCTAATGAAGCTCATGAGGTTCCTACACAAAGTGTGAAACAATGCCAACTATATATGAAATGTGGGGCTGAGTATGTATGATTCAAGTAGGTGAGGCTGCCTACAAGTTGGTGATACAAAGTGGCATCAACCAATGAAGTGGAACAATGAACCTCAAGTTTGACTTATGTTGACCATTTGTTCATGAGCTTGATGATGATCCTATAGATTGTGATAGTGATGAGTACACATTTAGTGATAGCACATGAGCACAAATGCAGTGAGGTTTTACCTTGTGATTCACCTGATATGATGAATAGAAATGATGTAGTTTTACCTCTTCAACACACTAATCCTCATGATGATATGTCTCTCATATGTCATTTAATAAATAGTCTTACATCTATAGATCAATACTTTTTACATAATATATCTCCTCTTATATGTGATGACACCATACCCTATGATGATATATCTTTAGGTATTCATGAGCATTTTGATGATAATATTACAACCTCTTATTCATTACATTATGATACCATGAAGCTTAATGATGATTTTTTATAGGAAGGTTATGATGGTTCTATGGATGACCCTTTACATGTCAAATCATTATTACTGGCTAATTATAAACATCATTAGATAAAAATTACTTATTGATTAGTGATTTCAGATTATAATTAAGTGGTAGAGATTTAAAATGGTTTGGTTCATTTTGTTTACTTTATACTTCTTTAGTGGCTAATGGATCTAGTCTTAAAAACATATGCACTAAAGATTATTTAAACCCATTAGAAGTAGTCATGTCAAAGATATAACCATTACACTTTACAGTTAGAGGATTTGATACTATGGCTAGATCTTACATGAGTAATATTGTTGTACCAATTACGGTTGGAACTTGTAGATTAGGTACCTTGTTCCATGTGATGCTTGGAAAACTACTCGTAATATCCTTCTTGGAAATCCATGGCTACATGCTATAAGAGTTCTACCATCCACTTTATATAGATGCGTAAAAATTTTGTCATAAACAAAAACTATGTCACATATATATGTTGATCTTCAACCCTACAACATGTCCCAACCATAGGTTAGTTCCAACAAATTCATTATAGAAAATCATACATTTGATAAAATTGTTGTAAATTGGGACCTACTCCTTTATAGCACTTTTGATGATGATGACTGGGGTCTATTATATTTTAGGCCTTGTGGTGTTGAAGAGTACTATTTTTTATCTTTCATTTTACATGATTCTATCTCTCTACATAGATCCAACATTCTATATATTAAGAGTTAGGTGGTGATAACAAAGGACTTATTTAGGACATTCAACTTCTAGGATCTAGAAAGAAATGAAGTTTTTCACAAGAATATTTATAGTGATAAAATGGATATATCAATCTAGTATCTACCCTTTCAAGTTTTGAACTAGATCCATTAAAGTCATAGAGTCGGCTTTGTTCATGCCAACACATACATAAAAACCATATAGCCATACAAACATAAAAATCTATATTATGATAGCAACATCCAGCCATACTAAATCAACAAGCCATAAAATATCCAATATCTTAAATTTATAAGACTTGTCCAATGTAAAAAAATAGTTCTAAGGAGTAATATAATAAACACATATCACGATTGGGGAGGGTCCTTAGATGATTCAATCCTTGCTCTATTGCAACCACTATCATGGATTCTCATGTAATATGATTATATAATACAAATGGAGGGCCACCATATCCACATTGATATATCAAAAGTTTAGTATCATAATGTAAATTATAAAGGTAAGAGTGTTTCTTTACATGCTAAAGTGTTGATTCCATGTTATAGGTTGTATCATTAAAAATAATAATTTATTTAAGCTATATGTAAAATCAAACTTATGCTCTAACCCACACATTATTAATATGAGAATCACATGGACATGCTTCTTCTTTGACAATGTGACACACATGTCAACAAGGCATGACAACCATTGATTGAGCTCAAAATGGAATAATTGCATAATAATAAATACAACACCATGAAAGAAAGCAATGCAAATAATGCATGTCAAAAAAATCCATCAGGTTACATAAAAACAAGGGTTCAAAGGGTGAAAGACTTGGAATATTAATAAGACTCATGAAAATATGACTTGAGTAATGGATTGTGATGTTGGCACATTATCCTTGCATATACCAAAATCCTCATGCATTTCTAAGACATGTTTGTTCAATACAAAGTGTAGAAGAATATACTCCACAAGAACTCAAAGATGCATCACAAGAAAGTGGAAAAAGATCCAAAGGAGAATCCCCATAGACATCAAATGGTAGCATATCATCATTATGCATAGAAAAATTGATTAATCCACTAAGAAATGAGCACTACAACCATTTGTGTTATATAATATTATTACAAAAACATTTCTTGGCCACAACTAGAAGTGGCAACAACTAATAAAGATATAAAATTAAGGTAACTAGAATTAATCTACCTAAGAGCCTTATGTAGAGATGTCCTCAAACATCTACATAACTAGAAAGGAGATGACTTTGACAACTATTTTCACCTTGTCCAAACGGGTCACAATGAGGAAATACCCATTCATGTTTCGAATATAAGTGCAAATGGGAGGAGTAATCTAACTTCCATAGAAGTGTTGACCATAATCCTCTATTATATTATCATCAAACCCTGCAAATAACCTTCTAGATTAGTTATAAAATAATTTACATAATCTTAGCATGTCATTTTAAAGCTATAAATCATATGCAAAAGAGGAACTCAATGATATAAATTTATTTTGTAATTTCTCTACCATCAACACTTTACATTGCATCCATTGTTGTTGTTTACTTAATGGGTGGCATATATTGTTGATTGTTTTATTGATCACTCGAACCTACAATGACATGCTCTTTAACACATCAAGTTAAATAAAGTGATCAAGAATAAGATTGTAATATGTAGTCAAGTTAATAATATATAGCATTTTGAATGACCTAAAATGGTTGTTGAAATTTTTGGGTGGGGATAACATCTAACATTGATGGTTATGTTCCACAAATTGAATCCACTGTTTAGAAATAAGAATGAATATCAACAAATTACATGATTTAGCTACAAAATATAATTTATGTAATTTTAACATGTTATTTCAAAGCTAAAAATCATATCCAAAAGAGTAACTTAATGATAGATTTTTTTGGAATTCCTTTACCATCCACACTTTGCATAGCATCCATTATTATTGTCATTGTTTGGTTGAGATCAATACAAAGGGGAGGCCTATGTTGAGTGTGTTGCTGATCATCTAAATCTACTATAACATGCACATTTAACACATTAACTTCTATAAATTGTTCAAGTGTAAGATTAGAATATGTACTTCTTAAGTTAATAAAATATCAACAACCTTAAGTACCTAGAATGGTTTGTCGAAATGACTAAGTGGGGCTAACATTGAACATTGATGGTTGAGCTCCACAAATTGCATCCCCTGCTTGTTTGATTACATATAGAAAAGTGATTAGAAATAAGAATATTTAGTAGCTTTTGTGTATATTAGTAAACACAATGAAAAAAAATAAATTACCATCTATAATTTGTGTTGCATTTGTTGTTGTTTGGTTTAGGTCAATAGAGAAGGGAAAATAACCTTGACAAGTATTTTCTTGATCTAGAGCTACAACAACATTTGTTTAACATATCAAATTAGAGAAAGAACTAATGATGCGTAAAAAAATTAAATACTTTTTAATAAATGTACTCACTTTGTTGTTGTGCAAGACTAATCCTTTCTGTTTGTGTCACTATGCCTGAATGTTTGAAGACATTTTTTTTTCTTTTTCTTTCTACAACCTATAGAGGGGACTGAAATTATTCATACTCCTCAGCATTTTCATTCAAGTCTTCAGCAATGGCATTGCCTCTTTGATGGATAGAATAACATTTATGCATTTTGGTGGGACTAAACCATGGTGATATCTATGTCATAGGCATGTCCTCTGAGCCAGGGATTGTTTTAAATTTGAAATAGGAAGCAAAAGATTCATGGATATCTTTTCTAAATATTTCATTCACACTCATTAAAAATAAGTATTTGATCTACCGTTGTTGGTAAATGTTGGAGTAATGAGTTCAAAAAATCAGTAAAACTTTCTAGGCTATCATTGCTAGTATCAAATGATTTCCTGCCATCTATAATTCAAATAACAATAATTTAGTCATAAGAAAACATAAAAAAACCTTAATATTTCATTAAACTAAATGTTGATATCAGTACTTACCAATAGTTTGGTCTTCAGAAGTGACAAACCTAACTGTATCTTGAGCTTCCAATGGAATAGATCTATCTATAACTAGAATAAAAATTGACTTTTTGAAACCATAAAAAAAATAAAAATTTTATTATAAAAGTAGGATATCAACATTACAAGTAACATTGTTTTCATGACCAAAACTCCCTTCTATGCCATCATCAACTAATGATGTAACAACATCTATAATTCAATAAGAGTAATTTAGTTAGTTTTGAAATAGAAGATAATAATCATTAAAAATATCAATGTAAAATGTAAATATCAATTGACACTAGCAACTTGATCTTTCTCATCTATTTTATTTCTCTTCATGAGATTTAAAATCTTCAACACATGCTTGTATGTGTTTCCCCTTTGTGCCCATTGATAGCCACATACATGGAAGTTGGGTCCAAAGTTTTTAACAAGATACCATTTCATTGCATTATTTTGGCTTCTTATCTTATATGTGCCAGGGAGAAGATCATATGGATAACAATCTACATTTGGTATTACTTTTGACCTCTCTAGTGCAGTAATGTAATATCTTCCCTTTTTAAAATTAGTTAGAAATCCAGATATTTGCAAATATCTTTTATTTTTGTAGAATGACTCTACCCTATGAAGAAGTGTGTGGATAAGCCAATCCATTCTCCTTGTACATTTCTTAGCATGATCACTTAAATAATGGCTCTTAATGTGGAAATAATATGACTCTATGGAAGCATTAGTTTCTTGATTTGCATGGGAGAAGTTGCGAAAGTTTTTTTCCCACATCACTATACAAAAAAACATGATGTTTTAACATACACAAAACTCAAGTTAAATAATGTATGCATATAAACCATAACAAAGAAATTGACAATCTTACCAATACGACTCTCATCATGACACCAATTTGTTTTAAAGTATTTAATGAAGTCCTCTTGTTTGAATTCCTCCATAAATTTGTTGATTAGATGAGTAGTGATGTCTTCATTGTCACTCATTGCATACATAACCTCACCCAATCTATCAAACATTTGTTCTGACATCCTTATCACTAGTGTACCTGAAATATAAAGCATAGAATTAAGTTATGGGGTTGAAATATGTAATGTTCCACATATTTTAATTATCAGTCCACTTACCTGTACATAGTTTTTAGCCATGCCCTATGCACATGCCAAATACATAAAAATACTCAACAACCGGAGGACAATCTACAAGTTCCATTGTAAAACATGATTAATAACATTCCAACAAAATGTATTGTTAAGGTTAAACCATTCTATGGTGTAAATTATTAAGCATATATTCTTACAAACTAAATATTAGACAATTTTAACGAGTTCATTTTAGTTTAAATAAAGAAACTAAGGTTAGTAAAAACCTGATGGCTTCAATATTACTACTAGCATCATCTGTCATGAATGCATTGACATGCCAATATTCTTTACACTACTTTCCTCATGTATGAACTTCGGTGAGCCATTCATTTATATCCTCAACTTTATTTCATGATGATATGGCCCATGAAACAGGTACACTAGCCTCTTTCTCATAAAAAAACAAGCAAGGTATATAATTGGTACTATACATGAATAAAATATTAATAAATTAATTCATTAAAATTAAATAAATCAATGATATAGTTAAGATTGTTATACTTACACCATATTTATTTGTCGAGAATGTGGAATCCATTGCAATAATTAAGTTATGTGAATGTTTCACCATTATTTCTCGCATCCATGGTGTTTGGATGCCTATGATAAATGGTACATTATCCATAGTGTTTGGTCTTTTATAGTAAAAGAAGTTGTCTTTCTCTTGTACATGCCACAAGTTTACACTTTTTGAATCATATTCAATTTTTTGGGATCGAATGGAGCGTACTCTTTTCCATGCATTCAATACAACTTTTCTTAATATAAATGTATCCCTTTTATTCATAAATTTAGTCAGACCACTGTCTAAGTAATATTTTTTACATATTGTGTCAATCCCCACACTCATTAACAATAATCACTCAATATATGATTTACATTCATTTGACAACCTCGGTGCAAAAATAGTCCTTGGATCACCAGAAGGGTCATCCTTTCTATGACAAAATTCACCATTAGCATCACAATGGCTCCACTCATTGTATGCAATAATTGTAACATTTGGTCTACCATACATGACTTTTACTTGAAAGTGAGTTTGACAACCCATTTTCTTTTGAAACCTGTGCACCCTTTGCTTATTTTCAGGTTTATTTATGTTGTCCTCATGGCTAAAAGCACACCAATAACTATTTATACATGCACAAAAGAAATAAGATATATTAATTGATATAACAAAAATGAAATTTAAAAAGATGGCATATTTATTGAATATGTTAAATCTAATCAAACCTTGAGTACATCTTTGTAGTGTGGCTAGTGTAGTTTGTAGAGTTATTCTCTCTATGTACTTTGTGTACAAATGTTATCTCTATACTATCCAATAGACCGTCTCCTTTCAGAAACTCAGGGAGTCTTTCTAGAAAGATTGCAGCAGATAAATCCATCTCACCATTATCTTCTCCAATGGGTGTCCATTGAAGGTTCTCACTTGACAAATAATTTGTTTTCTTGATAATATCTTGCACATCTAGTTCAATCAATGATTCCCATTTATTTTTTTCTCTCCATCCTATATAATATTAAGATTGTTAGTAGTTGTCTAAATAATTGTAGAGCCAAATGATCTTATACTAGTATGACAAATATTTTATAGAAGATCATTTCTATATTTATATACTAAAAAATAGTTTGTCTATCTATTGTTTCACAATAGCTCTTATTTGGGATGATGTTTCATAATAATGATAATGAATAATTGTCTATGCCAATAGCATTTTGAATATCTACACATTATAAGAGATTGCAAGATATAATCTAAAAATTAGCCTCTTCTTAATGTAAGGAAATTAGTGTTGTGCACATATTTGACAGTTAGTTTCAAACTTCTTAAATGATAAATTGTACATGTTCTTCACAAAGACACACACAAACTAATACTTCTCCCTAGAAATCACATTGGCATTGCTTAATGTAGTTAGTGGGAATCACTTTTGGCACTGCTTGCAGTTCCAAGGAATTAGGTGATGACATTGATATAGGCGATGACATTGATATTCTCAATGAAGGGCAATATGATTATTTGTATTAATTTGCCTCTCTGGGCTCTAGATGATTTTCTAAAAGATTTTCTCTTCTTTTTTCAAAGCTTCAATCTCATTATTTTTTCTAGCTTGTGGGTGACTCTATTAATCAAATTATTTCTAGTGACAAGATAGAAAAAAATAATTGAAATCTTTGATTCTTTATGTAAATAGCAAGAGATAAGTGAGCATATTCTAATTTTTCAATAAAAACACCTTTAGGTGTTACACTCAAGCAACAAAGATGTAGACATATTCTAAAAGTTTCAATATGAAAGGATTGTGGATTATACTGTGAATTGAATGGGACGCTGAAATGAGTGGACTGATTATTAGCCTATATGGTGTAATATATGAAAATTTTCAAGAATCAACCGGTGTAAAAACTTTATTACTCAGTTCCCCAAATTGTTGTCTTGCACAGTGTGAGATATCAAATCATACACTTTACAGTCTTAACTAATTCCCTACATAGTTAATCTAACCTAACATGCAACATTCAGGCAACATTCATTACGTTGTCTTAGTGTGTTTTTCATTTATTTGGACCTACCTAGTGCCACCAAGCAAACAGAAAATTTTAATTAAATTGTATGTGAACAATGATATCACATCATACTAGTCTACTCCGAGTGTGTATAGATTTATATGTGTGTGAATTAGGAATTTGTCATGTGAGGATTAGGAATTTGTCCTGTGGAATTAGAAAGGATATATGGAATTTATTACCTAACAAAAGAACTCTAATATCTAAATTGACCCTATATTCATTTAAAATAGAAGAAAAATAAATTCCTAGTGAGACTCCTCCTATGTTTATATATTGAAAGCACATTTACAGCAATACCGAACTTATCTGTATCTGATTAAGAGGAACCCATGCCTTATAGTTTTATTTCAACTGGAGATCAAAGGGAAATGTAATGTCCCCTTCTAGCAAGCCAAAATTTAACTTGTAAAGAGCACATTAGTATTCTATCTTTTTCTTTTAATATTTAACTATATATTATTTCTTTCATAACTATATGCTTTTCTTGTTTATACTTCATGAATTACCTTTGGTGAGATAACCTTAAGCCCATTAATCATTCTTTCCAACTCATGGAAGAAGATACTTAAGGATGTAATGTCACCCCAACTCTCATGGGTCCATCATTATTCCTTCAATTCTCTAATTGAAGGCCTAATCCTTCGATTCTCTAATCGAAGGCCTATTATTCCTTGGTTTGTCAACCAAGGCCTATTAGTCCTTGGTTCTTCAGCCAAGGACTATTATCTCCTTGGTTCTCTAACCAAGGCCTCTTATTCCTTGGTTCTCTAACCAAGGCCTATCCCTTCAATACTAGATTGAGGGCTTCATTCCTTGGTTCTCTTACCAAGGTCTACCCCTTCAATGCTAGCTTGAGGGCTTATTATCTTCCTTGATTCGTCAATCAAGGCCTATGATTTATCCCATGAATTGGTCAACTACAATCCTTGTTTTCCACCCCATCTCTATGGTGAAGATGATTAATGTTTAAGGACTATTATCTAGCCCTTGGGTAATCATGCCTTTACAAATCTATTTCATATTCATAACTATGAACTTATAACCTTCTTGTACTCATTATCTTATTTAAACAAGAATCATACATTTATGTAGGACATCTATTAGTCTCATATTTACTTGATTTCATAAGACCTCTACCTTTATATCTCATTCTTCATGGATCATCTTTTCTTACTTATATGCAGTTCTAAGACTAATCTCATATTGTTATTTTCATACATGTAGATTCCAATTATATAATTCTATTATAATATTTATTATAATCTCTATATTATATTATATATGTGTGGGCTATGCAAAATTTATATTTTATATTATTTATATATAATAATAATAATAATTATTATTATTATAATAATTAATCACTATTATTATAATGATCATTATTATTGTCATCACAATATTATTATATCATTATCCGTATGATTTTGTAATTAATTCAAATTGTATCTTTTCTTATCTGAATATCACAATTCACTTTAGAATATCTATATACTCTTAGAAATCCAAAAATATATTATTTTCTTCTATACACCCAGCAGACATGTATATATATTTGCTAGCACTTGAATTCTATTGTTGTATTATTAGTAACATAACTTTTATAATATATTACTTATTTATTATCATTATAATATTATTATTATAAATATATATAGACATCATTTAGTTATTATATATATATATATATATATATATCATTATTATTATAGTATAAATATAATATTTTAATAATGTTTAATCGTGCTGATCTCTATTTGGACATCGCATCCTTTATCTACTATATATATATAGTATATATATATTTACTTGAATCATTTCTCCTTTTTGCTGTTGATGTACATATCTCTATATATTAATTTGTGATATCATGCCTATCATGTTTTCCTTCTATCTCACAACTTTTATTTATTTCCCTTTCAAGGGAAATGTTCGAAGAGGCACGTCTTTTATTATGCTTGGTGGTAAAAGACATACTTACCCTTTTATAATTTTTATATTAGTTTGCTTTTATGGTAAAACTAGTTCTACCCATACGTAACTCCCTTATAGGTTAAAAGATGTTTATTTATTTTATTTATATTTACATTATATCATTTATATTATAATAAATGATATATGATATATTTTATATTATTTATACTATATCATTTATATCATAATAAATGATATATGATTCATATTATATTATTTGTATTTATATTATAATGTAAGATAATTATAAGAATATTCATATTTATATTATTAGATATATATATATATATATATATATATATATATATAGTTATTTATAATATGGATATTATATTTTAATTATAATAAAATATTCATACAATAATATTATTTATTAAATAATATATAATGTATGTAATTATTTATATTATCCCAAATAATATTTTACAAACCATTTTTATCATGTTCAAATCTTTACTTTAACAGTGTCTTGATATGGGGACATGACAGGAAACATTTAGCAGTAGCAAACTTCTACCAAAATGTGATTTACTGAATTTGTTATATATGAAAATAATACAAAGTGGTGAACATTGAAAATCTGTGGCTATATATACAAATCAAGTTTACTTCCAGAAAATATGAATTGAAAGGCTATCGAACCCAAGCAAATGAGGAAGCTATTGATTGCAAAATAAAGACATGTTACTTCTCTCTAGAAATATCAACAAAAATTTGTAGCAACCTCAAACCTGATTATTCAACAGTTTGGTGAAATAGCTTGTTGAACTGGCCACTGCTTCGGATTTGGCTGCTGAAGATTTTCTTAGTGTTTGTTTTCTGTAGGTGACAACCTAATGTAAAAGTTATTTGGTATGCTAGCAGTTCAAGATTTTCCTCAGATTTTTTATTGGCATGTTAGCAGTTCAAAATTTTCCTCAGATTTGGGAAAGCTTGGTATGAAAAGTTGAAAGCTATGTGCAATGAAGATTTTTGAAAGCTAAGTGTGATAACAATTTTTTTCTTTCTAGAGATGGAGTTGCTTCGGCATCATGCTGCATTAATGGATGAGATTTTGGTAACCAAAATAGACAAAAAAGCACAGCAAGATTTTGGTACCCAAAATAGAACAAAAAAAAGTAGGACTAGATTTTGGGTGAAAAATGAATTAAAAAATAATCCAACAAAGCAAACAACAGATATGTATGGATGTATTCCATGACAACATTGGATGTATATGGTACATTCTGTATGCTGCATAGATGCTTCCATGCTGATCATGCCAAATTTGGCAAGTGCGAGATTCTTGAATTTTTGAGATCAGTTTGTGTGTGTTTCAGTTCCTATTAGCATAGCAATGCTACGAGGTTGTGTGTTTCTTCTGTGATGGGAAAATATAGATTGTTAGTTGCTTGTTTAAGATCAATTTGTTTGTGTTTTAATTGCTTTTCTAATGACAATTGCCACTATACATGCACAACTAGTGTTGATCAGGCTGAATATGGCATGTGCGAGAATATAAGCTTTATGAAAGCAGTTTGTGTTTTAATCGCTGTTAGAATAGCAATCCTAATGAATGTTTCTTCTGCGACTGCAGAATATTTTTATAAATAAATGTGTAATATTATTATTTTTAATATTTTCTGATCACCAAGATTCCTTCAGGGAGAGGTGAGAGCAGACATTGAGTAAATATTATTATTCACCACTTTTTTATCACCTAAATATCATGAGAGTAGAGTTAGAGCATATAGTGGATGAATAATGATTATAAATATTATTTTCAATAACAGTAATACATACTAGCATACCTGTATTTTAACAAGAGACACATTGCGTCAAGTTCCTACCAATATGGAATGTTGAATTGTGATGGGTAATTTGATTTGAAGTGATATATAGTTAAGGGAAGCATAATTGGTCAATGCACTCAAGGTTAGTGTTGTCACTGTTGACAACAAATTATCATCGTTGTTCATACCACTCCATGTTTTATTATGTATGATGAACTTTACATTATCTAACAATACTAATCTATTGCGCAAGCCAAAGTTTAAACAATTGTTTGGAAGCCTATGTTGAACATAATAAGACTATGCAAAAATTAATATATAACTAATGCAAAAAATGTATTACCAATTCAATCACCACATAGTAAGTCAAGATGCAATGTGTCGGCAATTCGATAGGATGAGATCCTAGTAAAGCAGAGTGTCAAGATATCATCAATATGACAGCCTAGCATAGATTGACAAGAACCATACAACCAAAACCAATGCATGTGGACTGTCATTGTGCACCTTAATAATAGTCCCAATATAGGAATTGTGGATGTCAATGTCAACGTACACTTTCCAAAATATCATAGTCAACCTCTATAGATCATTGCACAAGATGTAATGGATTGCATAAAAAATCAAACAATATACAAAGTAATTAATCCTAGCATAGTATAAGAAGATATACATTTCATAACCTCTTTCTAGCATGGCACAATATGTTACAATTACTATGCATTATTTTATGATCTGTACTAGGCAAAAGAGCTTCATCAGTCTAGAGAAATGCTCATATAAAAGTCTAATGTATCATTTTGTAATAAACCATGGTCCATATGAAATGATTAAGCTATGTCTTTCTAAGGGCCCATAATTTATGACAAGAAAAGTTATACTAATGCTAATACTAATAAATATGAGGCTTCGACAATTCAGAAAGAAAAAGATTAGTGTCACATGCCAAACTTGGATTTAGATTAAGAACCATATAAACCTTGCAAAATTCATGTTATAGTTCAAATCTTCTAGATAGACTTCACATAGAAGCCTTTGTTAAAATGGCAAGTTGAATGTTGGACTTGCATGCTACATTTCACAACAAGTCTAAAGTGCACTCGGCAAGATACGTACAATAAAAATAATAGGCTTCTCTATATTTGATGCCATGCTAATTGTTAAAGGTTTATTATAATTTGTAGATCTTAATGAGCCATAAATTTCAGGAAAATATAAAATAAAGTCCTACTATAAAAAATACAATTTAATTTCGAAAAAATAAAAAAGTGAAAAAATCATCAATTCATAACTAGACTGTTGAGGCACTATGCCATACATTTCAACTGTATGAAGTTGCTCCTAGGGAAGGCAATTGGAAACTTGTAAATATATTTGGAGTTGCTGTATTACTTTTTATTGCCATATTAGATTTTTATCTCCAGTTTAATTAAGTCGGCTCACAGACTTCTAGTAGTTGGAAATTGTATTTTTTGGTTGTGATGTTAAATATTCACTCATTTTTTCCTTCAGAATTGGAGCCTTATTTTTATCCAGCCTCTAAGAATACTCAGGAAAAAGAAAAGGTGGTATGTTATACTTATGGCAGTATTATATAGTGCTTCGGATTAAAATGGATGTGCTGGTCTACTTTCACATTAAACACTAATCTTGATAAGTTGTTTGTATGCTTAGTGTATGCGCTTTTGATGCATTCCTCATCTTGTAAAGGATAAAGCCTAAATCAGCAATTGGTGGAGCATACGATATGTTTAGTTTTAGTAGTTTAGTAAAAGTGCCTGTTAATTATCTTATGATGAAAAACAATGACCAAAGGGCTATGGCATAAGCATTAAAAAGGTGCATCCATAGAAAGTGTGACCTAAATTCAAATTACCACACCACAATAAGGCAGTCCAAAACTTGGAGGACAAAAGCATGTAATAGCACTTCCTGGACTGTGGCCTGTTCCAGAATCAATTTGGGCCCAGTGATGTTACCAATTACCCTTAACAGAAAAAGAGAGAGAAAAAAAATAAAACAGCCCACACATTTCCTACAAAGCTTTGAGAAAACACAGTTTATTATAGAACAACAAACCCACAAAATTTAATATGAACAAGGTTATGTAGGAACACATTATAAAAAGCATACAGGGACCGCAAACCATCACTGTCACTGGTTGTTTTGCATGTTGTTCCGCTACTCTTGTTATAGTATAATGATGCCTGAGATCCAATTTGTTAGGTTTTCTGGTCCCTCAAACACACTAAGAAGCCATCAAGTCTGACAATTAGATATGTCTTATCTACCTAACTCTGATGATTGTCATGCAATGGTTTAGTAGCAGAATACGACATTCATATCACAATGATGCCTCTGGTCAAGAACAGCCTGAATTGTCATGGACTCTATGTTAAAGTTGTGACTGCAGAGACAGAAAAAGAATAGAAAAAATATGCACGCACAGCAGGAAACAATTGTTACAGCAATAAAAAATATTTTTATTGATTCTGCTTTTATTTTAATTCACTGTCAAAACAGCGATCACAGATCTACATATATAGGATTACAATCTCTTTCAACTAAAAATAAAGAATTAAAAGTACTGCTGTAACTGAAAATAAACTACTCTAAACTAATGTTTATTCATGTATAAGGCATGTGTGATAACTGATTGTCCTACGAATGAAATCATGCATAAGGCATGTGTGAAAACTTATTGTCCTAAGAATGAAATCTCATGCAAACTGATGATAAAATCTAAATATAGCTGAATGTTATCTCCATGCGATGTGGAGAAATTAGAACTGTAGTTCTAACACTCCCCCTTAATTTCTACCACTAACTATTTCAGCATTTACAATGCCCAAATTTTGTCTTAGATACTCAAAACTCTCCTTTGCTAATGCCTTTGTGAATATATCTGCCAATTGGTCTTCAGATCTGCAAAACTCTAAATAGATTTCTCCATTGTTCACTAACTCTCTAATAAAATGAAATCTCATATCAATGTGCTTGCTCCTCTTGTGAAAAACATGATTTTTTGACAATGCAATTGTTGATTTGTTGTCACAAAAGATTGGTGTTGACTCCTTCTGTGCTTGCAATAAATCTATCAATACTCTCCTCATCCAAATTGCTTGACATGCTGCTGATGTGGCTGTTACATACTCTGCTTCAGCTGATGAAAGTGTCACTATGGGTTGCTTTTTGGATGCCCATGAGACAACACCTGTTCCAAAATGAAAGGCATGTCTAGAAGTACTCTTCCTGTCATCAATGCTACTTGCAAAATCACTATCAGTATAACCAATCAAACCAAAATCATTAGTTGTGGAATATAAAATTCCATATTTTGTTGTTCCTACCACATATCTCAATATCCTCTTTCCAACTTGCTAATATGAGTCTTTTGGTGACTCCATGAATCTAGAGATTAAGCTGACCCCATATATGATATCTGGTCTTGTAGCTGTAAGATACATCAAACTACCAATTAGTCTTTTGAATGTTGTAGAATCAACATTAGGCCCTTTGTCTTCTTTGCTAATTTTAGTCCCTGTAGCAACTGGTGTAGGTGCTGAATTACAATTCAACATCTTAAACCTCCTTAACACATCCTTTGCATATTTAGTTTGATAAATAAAAATTCCCTTCTCTGATTGTACAACTTCAATGCCCAAAAAATACTTCATTAATCCCAAATCTGTCATCTCAAATTCTTTCTTCATTGCTGATTTAAATGTGTCTACAGACAAATTTCCAGTGAAAATCAAATCATCAACATACAAACACACAATCAAAATCTGACCTTCTTTGTTGATTTTTATGTACAATGTGGGCTCACTATTGCTTCTGTCGAATCCATTGTTTGTCATGTATGAATCAATCCTACTATACCATGCTCTTGGTGCTTGCTTGAGACCATAGAGGGCCTTCTTCAATCTGTAGACTTTTTCTTCATGTCCATACACTTCATAACCTGGTGGCTGTTTCACATACACTTCTTCATCTAGGAAACCGTTCAAGAAAGCTGATTTGACATCCATTTGATATACTTTCCAATTATTTTGTGCAGCTATTGCTAAAACCATTCTAATAGTATCAAGTCTAGCAATTGGAGCAAATGTTTCATTATAATCAATTCCATGTTGTTGTGCAAAACTTTTTGCTACTAACCTTGCCTTGTGCTTTTCAATCTTACCTTCTACATTAAATTTGGTCTTATAAACCCATTTGACTCCTATGCAATCCTTACCTTCAGGTAGGTTAATTAGATCCCATGTTTAATTTCTCTCAATAGCATTCATCTCCTCATCCATTGCTTTTATCCAATGTTCCTCATTAACTGCTTCTTCATAATACATAGGATCATGAGAGAAAAAGGCAAAATTTGAACACAAATCTAAATTCTCTTCTTCTTGATCATAAATCTCATTCAAGTTTCTCATTTTCTTACCTTTAAATTTTGATCTTAAAGTGGCAAGAGTTGGATCTGATTCATCACTTACTTGTGAATTGGGAGTAGGATGACATGCATGACCAGATGATTCACCTTGTGCTAAGTTCCTTGGTGTTCTTATTGGAATGCTTGTTCTTGCTTGTGGAGAGAATTGATCACCTTGCAAATTTTGTTCTTCAGATTCTTCTTCATTTTGGGGAATTGGGGCTCCAATTGTGATGGTTCTATCAATGCTTCCATCCCATGCTTCTTCTTCCTTAAATTCCACATCTCTGCTAATAATCACTTTCTTTGAAATGGGGTTATACAACTTATAAGCTTTTGATTCTTCACTATAGCCAATAAAAATGCATTTCTCACCTCTATCATCAAGTTTTCTTCTCAATTCAGATGGTATAAGAGAATATGCAATACAACCAAAATTTTTGAAATGATGTACACTATGCTTCTTACCACTCCAAGCTTCTTGTGGAATTCGATCCTTGACACTCTTTGTTGGGCTTCTATTCAGAATATGTACTGCACATGCTACTGCTTCTGCCCAATATTCATTTGACAAATGTTTGGCCTTCAACATGCTTATAGCCATCTCCATGGTTGTTCTATTCTTCCTTTCTGCTACACCATTCTGTTGTGGTGTGTACCTTGAAGTCAATTGCCTTTTAATGCCATGATATCTGCAAAAATCTTGAAATTCATTAGACATATATTCACCTCCTCTATCTGATCTAAGTACCTTGATTTAAAGACCACTCTGCTTTTCAACCATAGCCTTGAATTCGTTAAATTTTCCAAAGGCTTCAGACTTTTCCTTGAGAAAATATATCCAAGTCTTTCTACTAAAATCATCAATGAAGGTTAAAAAATAAGAACTACCTCCAAATGATAGAGTTTGCATTGGTCCACATAAATCACTATGAACTAGCTCCAATAATACCCTTCCTCTATACGAAGCTCCTACTGGAAAGCTCTCTCTATGCTGTTTTGCCAAAATGCAACTCTCACATGAACTTCCTAGCTACTCTATTGGTGGTAATCCCTTTACCATATTTTTCTTTTGTAACAAACTCAAACCTCCAAAATGTAAATGTCCATACCTTAAATGCCATAGCCATGATTGTTCTAAATGCATGGTTTTGAAATGGGCTTCCTCTTCTCCTTGGATGCACTGAATTCGAAGAGGGAACATCTGATTCTTGGTCATCTCCACTTTTTCTATCAACCTGTCATTTGGAAATTTGTCTAGTATTGTGCAAACATTATCCATAAAAGATACTTTGTAACCTTTCTGTACTAACTGTCCAACACTCATAAGATTATGCTTTAGTCTAGGTACAAAATAAACATCAGGAATAAATCTTCTTTCACCATTTTTTGCCAAAGCATTTATTACTCTTTTACCCATCACATCCACTTTATTATCATTTCCTAATTTCACTTCAGATTTTATGGAGTCATCAAGACTAGCAAACAACTCTTTATTCCCTATCATATGGTTACTGCATCCACTATCTAAAAACCAAATATCTCTAGCATTTTCTTGAGTAGCATGACAAGTGAGGAATAAGCTTCCAGAATTATAATTAGATTCATTTGTGTAATTAGCATTCTACTTGTTTAGATTCATTTGTGTAATTAGCATTCTACTTGTCCACATCTCCTTGTTTCTTTCTGCATTCATTTGCATAATGTCCATATTTTTTGCAATAATAACACTAAATGTTAGATTTATCAAACCTCTGTGAATTTTGCTGGAAGTGATTGTTGCCATGTCTTCTATTGTTGTAGTTTTGATTATTGTTTTCACCTTGATCTGGATTGTTCCTTCCATCTCTACCTCTACCTCTTCCTCTGAAGTTTGACCTTCCTCTTCCTCTTCCTCTGCCAAATGATACCTGAGACTTGAAAGCATTCTCAAAAGAAGTATTGTTATTCCTATTCATTCTGGATTCATGTGTTAACAAAGATCCCATTAATTCATCTACTGATAACTGTTTCAAATCCTTGGTTTCCTCAATAGCTACAACTATTGCATCAAATTTGCTGGGTAAACTCCTAAGAATTTTTTCTATGATCTTCTGATCTGTTACTATTTCTCCATTAGATCTAATTTGGTTCACAATATTCAATACTTGACCCATAAACTGGTCTATAGACTCTGAATCATTCATTTGCAAATTTTCAAAATTTCTCCTAAGAGATTGCAATTTAGCTACTTTCACCTTTGTATTACCTTTATAGGTAGTCTCCAAAATTTTCCATGCCGACTTGGATCTTGTTGCTGCTGCAACTCTAGAAAAACTAGATTCATCCATTGCTTGTTGGATTAGGAATAGAGCTTTTGCATCATTTTTCTTGTTTTCTTTAAGCTCTTCCTTTTGTGCTCAAGTTAATACCTAATGGGCAGCCTCATCCCGTGGTTCTACAAAGCCATTTTCTACCAAATCCCAAACATCTTGTGAGCAAAACAATGTTCTCATTTTAATTGCCCAAAAATCATAATTCTTACCATTAAAAACGGGAATTTGGGGCTGAGAAATGCTGTTGTTTGTTGCCATGTTTCAAACTGAACTTTTCAAAATGAACAGCAACTTCTTTAAATTTCTACTAACTCCTCCTTGTCTTCAGCGACTAAATCCTCCTTCAATTTGCTCTAACAATCTAATGCCCTTGATCTTTTTTCTCAGCTCTGATACCAATTTGTGACTACAGAGATAGAAAAAGAATAGAAAAAATATGCACGCACAGCAGGAAACAATTGCTACAGCAATAAAAAATATTTTTATTGATTCTGCTTTTATTTTAATTCACTGTCAAAACAGCGATCACAGATCTACATATATAGGATTACAATCTCTTTCAACTAAAAATAAAGAATTAAAAGTACTGATGTAACTGAAAATAAACTGCTCTAAACTAATGTTTATTCATGCATAAGGCACGTGTGATAACTGATTGTCCTACGAATGAAATCATGCATAAGGCATGTGTGAAAACTTATTGTCCTAAGAATGAAATCTCATGCAAACTGATGATAAAATCTAAATATAGCTGAATGTTATCTCCATGCGATGTGGAGAAATTAGAACTGTAGTTCTAACAAAAGTAAGGACTCCAACCCAATGTTAAACTGAATTTCAATCTCCATAAAATTTTCATGTGTAATTGCTAGAGAAAGATTAAAGCCAGTTGAGACATGAATGTGGCTAGGGTATTGATGTAAAAGTTCCACTTATTATGGCTAGCTTTAGCATTCTGTTTGCTGTTAAAAAAATGTGTCAACTATGCAGATAACAAGAAGATTATATATAGCTATTAGTTACTGTGAAGTGGCATGTTGTCTTTTCATGTCAACTGAATAAAAAATTGGGTTTCGTTAACTTCATTTTATCAACTAGTCATCAGTAGTATTGCATATGAACAGAAAAAAATACGCATACCTGTGAATTAGCATATTGTCTTCTCACTATGTACTGAATACAAAATCAGGTTGATTAACTTCAATTTATCAACTAGTCAATAGTAATGTTGCACATAAATAGAAAAAACACACATAGCATACCATAGCTAATATTGTGCGGGGTAATTTATAAATCTATAAGTAGTAAAGAGTGCAAATTAATAGATGCAACCATCTTTTTGATATTCTAGACAATTATATAATTTGTAATAACAGTGATGTGGATAACTATTTTGAATTTGCTACGATTGCATCCATCCGATTTGTGTAATCTGTCAATCACTTGTCACAATGTGCTTTGAAATGTTTGCTACACCCAAATGCACAATTTTATCTCTTGTTCTAAAAAATTAGAGGACCATAAAGAACAGTTCTAAAACAATATACTTATTTATGGCGATGGTTTCAAAAGAAAAACCGGAAACATCCCGTGGACTTTTGGAGAAACACAGTAAACTGGTACATTCAAGTGACGTTCAGACAACCCTTATGGCCTTTTCTATGTAGAGGCTATTTATCTTCAAGATGAAAATTATACCTGAAATTGGCTTGAAATGCAGCTGGAATGATATATCTTTCATATACTTGTCCAATTATATGTCAAAGAATAATAGTAGTTCTTGGCTCATAATCAAGGCTTTGATAGTATCACATAAATGGGTGATAGAAATACTACACATTAGGTTAGTTCCAATAACCACGTCAAATCTTTGTGCACTCACCAGGGAATGCATTTATAGATAAAGCTAAAATCTTGATTGCCCAATTCCATTTCATCTTCTTGAGAATTTTAAGAGTTATTTTATATAATTAAGAGTTATTTTGTTCTATAATAGTGCTAAGTGGACTATTCACACTTATGAGTGGAGGGTTCTTGTAAACCATTACTCATGAAATATGAGTCAATAAAGTCTTGACTCAAACATTATAAAATTTTTCTATAGAATTAAGGTCTAAAATCTACTAACTAAGTTAATTATATAAATATTCAATAAAAGAAATCTATTTATAATATTAAATGAAAAATAACTAGTGTTGATATCTTAAACACATCTATCTAAAACACGTGAAGAGATATGAACCTAAAGGCACCTATATTGAATTTGCTATAATAGTAATAATTCATTTTAATATTTACTCAAAAAATATTTGATTTTACATATTATTTACTTTATTCAATTTATTAATATTAATATATATTTTTGAATTTATAATTTTTTATTGGTAATCAATAATATTATAATTAATAAAAATATTATTACTTTTTCCCTAATTTTATTGTTTTTGAATGACTAACTCAAATTTATTTGAAAAAAAAAAAATGATTAAATTAATTATAAAAATATTATAATTAATTAAATATTTGCTTTACTTTACTTTATTTTATAAATAATATTATATTCAATAAATCAATTAACTCTTATTTCACATATTTTGATTTATTAGTTTTAGGGTTTTATTTAATTGATATTTTGAATTAACCTTATTTGAATTTTTAGTTAAAGGTCTGTATATTCCAAAATAGAGGTCAGAAGGTAGAGTTGTACCCTTGGATTGAGATGTTCTATTTGCTACCACAGAGACTCATGTTTTACATTTGACTACTATAGACAAATCATGGTTAAATAAATTACAGATACAAAGTTGTTCTTCTATCCCCTATAGGCACATTATGGATTCCACTCACCATTATTTTGGATTGGGAATCTCAATTACATAATTGCTATTGCAAATTATTTTGCATGTTGCTTGGTTGTAAGCCGCCGCTCTCTAAAGCTTTTTACCTTAGATCAATGAACAAAAGGAATTCATGAATATAACCATGTGCCTTGAGCATGCTTATCTACACATTACTTAACACTAATAAGGCAACACATGTCTCTTCTATCACTCACTTATCCAGGTTGTCTATCGATTCCAATCCCTTGCACTATTTGGATTCGAAATTGCCCTCCCTGCTCCATGAACCTTTTATGAGCAAAATGAACAGGAAAAAAACATTGCTTCCGTAGAGTACGTGGCACAAGTACATGTCTAATCTATAGACATGGAGAAACATAAGGCTTTATAGGACATACATTGAGTCCAACATCATTTTCAAGTAAGATATAGAGTCCCTCTACAGTTAGGCCAACAAGGGCTCAAGAGCCTAACAACACAACATATTAAATCCTATCAGATATTATCATATAGCATCAACATATTAAATCCTATCAGATATTATCATATAGCATCCCATTTAGTATTGACCATCGGATCAATTGCTTTTTTCCTTGACCTGCCAACTCAAATATGTAAACATAGCGTGGTTTAACATCAACAAACTCAAACAATACAAATCAGTGTATTTAAATGACGGTGTGCAAGCTTTCCACACTTAGGTTGTTCTTTGGAATTTGCAATCCCCTTGTCCAAAAGATACAATATTGGAGCCCAGGAATCAGTTCACCCAAAAACAACCGATGACTTTATAATAGAAAATGAATCTTGCCTTTGTAAGATAAATGAATCTCCTACTTCACATTCAAACAATATTTCAACATCTACACTAGGAATTGAGAAAACTTCCCTGTTAATATGGACAGAGTAATGAGTACTCTATGTTTTAGCTATATTTATTGTCCTCATCATCTGTTGCATTTTTACTCAGAATACATAGTTAGGTGATATAAGCCAGCAATCAATCTCCCACAAATTTTCTCTCTAAATTGTAATTCAAACTAACTTGATTGTTTTCCTTGTACCTTTTGCACTAAATTGACAAACCACAATTGTGATTGTATGATGAATGCTGAAGAATTCATTTCCACCTCTTTAGGAAGCAATTTTATCTGACAAAACATTGAAACCCAGTTCATGTTTATCTATTGATATCAGCATTTCTAATTAAAAAAAACATTTAATTTATTTCACCTTTGCTAGTTTCAGATCAGAAATAACGCTCCTAATCTGACGAATGTATTGAATGCTAATATTTTCATTACAAATGTTCAAAAATAAGTCATAATTAGATTTGTGTACCAGACAACTTCAAACCTCTAATTAAATATCAATTGTAATACTATTCCTGATAGCCTCTCTGGATTCTTAGACTGACTACAATGTTTTCATTAAATGTCCATATTGATCAGAGTTTCACGGTTTCTACTAAATTGACTAAATGAAAAAAATAATTTATGCTCCAGTGTTCGATTGGTTGGGCTAGGCGTCTTATTTAGCTAACTAGAATCGTCTATATATGGAGCTCTATTTCTATAATCCAACATACATTTCGTCCTTATGCTGAATTGTACAAGCTGATCCTAAACATGGATGGTTTCAAAATTGTTATCACGTCTTTCCTGGAGATTTTTAGTATTTTTAATAGCGGGGTTTTAAATCACCCATTTGAATTTCTACACTAAACATTTGCGAATAAGATTTAACTCCAACATCGAGCACATTTACGCCTGAAGATTCAAAATTAATTCCGTTAGATATAGTCTACATTGAAAATTTATATATGCCTATATGAGATATATTAGATTCATTTCTAATTAAATAAATTGCACAAGATGAAATCTATTATTTGTAAGAATAGCTGGGATATCTGTTCATTTTGAAGAAAAAGAAACTTATAATGGACTGCGAGGAAACACTAGAACTCATGCTTAAAGATTTTTTTGGCGCTACCGTTAAAAATAGTAAATTAACAACGGATGAGTCACGATGTAACTAGATTGAAGGCCCAAATAATAGTGTTTATTGCTACATGGCTCTATTTTGAGACATGTGAGCTTGTATTAAAATACCTTCAATGAGAAGTTGCTTTTCCCAAGTGTTATTTTGATAACTGTAGTGAGAAGCTGCTTTTCCCAAGTTTTATTTTGATAATATAAACAATGAGCGCAGCAGACGTGTTGGATCAGGGTGAAGGATTTTCTTTACAACAGACAGATGTGTATATATCTCTGGATTCAAAACTCGGCGTGTGCTAGCTGTTTGGTAGAACGTAGCGTAGATAAGGACTAGTGATTCTGAGTGTTAGGGTGATTATTTGACGAAGGACGAGGTTTTGTTGTTGTTGAATTCTGCAAAGAAAGAAAAGAAAACCTTTTTGTTCGCATCTGCATTCGTACCTATATTTAGTCTGTAAAGCCTTTGCAACACATTTTTCTGAATACATTTCATCACAGATTTACTTAGTTTTGCCATAGGCCAAAACAAAAATGTAATGGCGAGAGCACTAATCAACAAGAGGAACAAAAAGAAGGAAGACGACATTACAATGAACAAATCCTCACACAATCGTAGTAGTCCAATTAAAAATTACAGAAATTCTCATAGTTTAATCCTCATGCTCCTAACAGGGTTTATGTTATGTGGGCTCATAATTATCTCGCTTGTTATTCAGCAGATAGAGACAGGATCCTCTGCAATTTTGGAGAATAGACTAAAAGATTTTGAGGTCAGTGCTCTCTTTCATACTTACTGGTCTTGAACGACTAACGAGTACCCACATGATCCGAAAGCTTTTACACAGGCAAGCATACCGAATTTCTAACAAATATTCTTGGGCATATGTTTCAAATTTTGTTTTTTTACTGTAACTTTTGAAAGCAGAATCAAAAGAAAATAAATATTAACTGAGATAAATGTTCTGATAGCATGTAACTCCTGTCCCATTGGAAAACGAAAGACGAAGCTGATGAATGTCACACTTAATTTCCTGAGTTTTTCAGCCAGAGTCTCATGAAGCAGAATAGTATTGCAGAAGCCATACAAGGCAGAATTTCTCTATCGCTTCTACGACGATTCTCAACATTTATCTATTTATAGAGAAGAATCTAGCTAGGGTTTCCAGCCTAGAATTAGGGTTATACGATATAAATTTAATAAGTTTAGGGTTTATAATTCGTTAATGCAGTTTGAGCAAGGTATTAATGTTTTTTCGATGGGTACCGAGGTTCCCTGTTGACCCGTCTGATTAAAGTTAATAAATTTAGGGTTTAGAGTTTCTTCAAGTAAAGATATAGAAAAAAATCTAATAGCATGACCATTCACCAAGCTACAAATCTCGTACAGGGAAGGCTTGAGTGACTATGGATCCCCTAATCGGCTTAAACAAATAAGACTTTTTAGGTATAGTAAAGGCCTGGGTGACTATGACCCCTAATGGTGGCAGCTTAACCGTAGATGATTTTCACATGGCTTAATGCATTTTACTTTGTAACATGCCCCGCATTTTCCCCCATTTTCAAAAAAAATGGTGCTCAGTGCAGTTGTATATTTGAAGGCATACAGGGAGTGGCTCTGCTCACCTGTGAATCGGCAGGTGCCGCCGGGGTCTTCTCTATAGAACGTTGCATGAGCCCACCCCCATTCTCCTTGTGTCACCTCCACTGCTCAGCATATCATCACTATTAATATCACCCTCACTACCAATCTCTATTTGCTTGCCATTTTTTCCAATTTATGCTCTGCAACGATTCTTTCTCTGCTGAGAAAACAAGTCTAATCAACCTATTTGAAAGAGGCAGCATATTGTTGGCAGAAAAGACAGGGGAGAGCAGGGGAGGCAGAAAACTAACCACCAAGAAAAACAAATGCAGAAACAAAGAGGACAAACACAAATACAGCAATATTTCCTTTTTATATATATATACCTTTGAGGTTACATACAAAAACCTTCTTACAATTTATAGTGCAAAGCTGCTGCTCTGTTTTCTGACTTGTTCTGTCCCAATCTTTGGAGCTGCAAATTGTATCCGGAGCTGCCTGTACGAACTCCGTAGCTGCCTTACTTGTGGCCTGTGCTACTGCACAGCAAGCCTTCTAATCCCTCTGCTGTTCTCTTTCTGCTGTTCTGTGTTGTTCTCTTCTGGAACATTCTCATTCCTCTGCTGCTGCAGGTTCAACTCTTTTTTTTCCTTTTCTGTCTTCTCTGTCTTTTTTTTTTAATCGACAACTCATTTCCCTCCTTTTTGTTTCTTCTACATGGCCAGCAAAATGGGTGCTCAACACACTTGAATTTCAAACTTACCTACCTCATTAACTTCTGGCAGGCCAACGATGCTGAGAGATTTGAGGGGATCCCAATCCTGACGCGGGGCTTGACAACATTAAATGAATACTGACGGAGGATTAAATGTCCAACACTCCCCCTTAATCTAAAGTAAGATGTCAATTTGCAATCTTCATTCTGGAACTGATCTCCGAAGATATACATTTGCCTTTACCTTTCTGGAGCAGATCTCCGGAGCTCTTTCTGTTGTGCTGCAACATCTCCGGAGCTGCCCTCTGCATCTCCACAGCTCTCTGTCTTCATCTCCGGAGTTGACTCTCTGCAACTCTAGAGTTCCTTTTTTGCATCTCCGGAGCATCTCCGGAGCTGCACATACTTTCCAGAGTTGAATCTCTTGAACTCTCCTGGTGTCTTTCTAGATCTAAACCTCTAGAACTGTCCACAATGTCGAGCCTATCCGTTAGGCGTTCAAATGAATCTTTCAGCAATGCCTTTGTGAAAATGTCAGCGAGTTGCGCAATACTGCAACTCAATCTCACCTCGTTCTACCAACTCCCTTATGAAGTGATAATAGATCTCAATGTGCTTGCTTCGTCCGTGGAAGACTGGATTCTTTGTCAAGGCTATTGATGAAACATTGTCACAATGAATTGTTATACCATCTTCTTTTTGCTTATACAAGTCTGCCAGGATTCTTCTTAGCCAAATAGCCTGACAAGCTGCTGCATTTGCTAAAATATACTCAACTTCTGCTGTAAAGAGAGAAACAATGGGCTACTTCTTGGATGGGCATGATATCACGCCTAAACCCATGTGAAATACATAGCCGGATGTGCTCTTCCGGTCATCTACATTTCCTGCCTAATCACTATCCATGAAACCAGCCAACTTAAACTCATTAGAAACATCATACAAGATGCCATAACCTATTGTGCCATTGACATACCTTAGGATCCTCTTTCTTGTTTGCTAATGTGTGTCCTTAGGCTTCTCCATGAACCTAGAAATCAGGCTTATAGCATATATCAAATCAGGCCTAATTACTGTCAAGTACATGAGGCTTCCAACCATGTTCTTGTAGAGGGCTGGGTTTACTTCTTTGTTGCTGTCCTCTTTACTCAACTTCAGAGCTGCGGCTGTAGGTGTAGGAGTAGGTTTACTGTTCTCCATCTTAAACCTCTTCACAATCTGTTTGGCATAGTTAGTTTAAGAAATAAATATGCCATGCTCTATTTGCTTGACCTCAATGCCAAGAAAAAATTTTAGCAGACCTAAGTCTGTCATCTCAAATTCATTCTTCCTTGTCTCTTTGAAATCAGTAATGAAAAGATCACTATTGCCAGTAAAAATTAGATCATCTACATACAAAACAACAATCAAAATTTTACCTTCTGCTACTTTGATATAGAGAGTGGGCTCACTCCTACTTTTATTAAAGCCATTGCTCAACAAATATGAGTCAATCCTGTTGTACCATGCCCTAGGTGCTTGTTTCAACCCATAGAGGGCTTTCCAGAGCCTGTATACTTTATCCTCTTGCCCTGGGACTTCATAGCCAGGTGGCTGCTCCACATACACTTCCTCTTTCAGCACTTCGTTCAAGAAGGCTAACTTTACATCTATCTGAAACACCTTCCACTTGTGTTGGGATGCAATTACAATGATTGTCTGAACTGTTTCCAGCCTTGAAACTGGTGCATAGGTCTCATCATAATCTCTTCTAGGCTATTGTTTGTACCCTTTGACAACTAGCCTTGCCTTATGTCTTTCTATCTTTCCTTCAGCAGTAGACTTGGTCTTGTAGACCCACTTAACTCCAATCACTTGTTTACTCTTGGGTAAATCAGTTAGCTACCATGTGTCATTCCTCACTATGGCATCTAATTCTTCATCCATGGCCTCACACCATTTCTCTTTTTTCACTGCTTCTTCAAAGTGGATTGGATCACTAGAAGTGAATAATGTAAAATTCAAATCTTCATCATCATCAGCATACCTTGTGCTATCATAAATCTCCTTCGCACTCTTTGTCCTCTGTGGGATTATTGATGCGAGTGTGGGTTCTGAATTACCTCTAGAGCTGTTGTTGTTCTGACCTCCGGAGCTGCAGTTGTGACAACCTCCAGAGCTGCTACTATGACCTCTGGAGCTATAGTTTTGATAACCTCCAGAGCTGTTGTTCTCCGAAGTTGCAGACCTCCGAAGCTGCTGATCTTCAGAGCTGCAATGCTGCTGTCTACCTTTGGAGCTGCATTGCTAAACATCTTCAGAACTGTTGTTTTCTAGTGCTCTATGGTAGTTTCTCCTTGAGCTACTGCTCTCCGTAGCTCCTCCAGAGTTGCTGTCATCTGGAGCTTCTTCATCTTCAATGGGTATTGTGACTGAAATACCCGTGTTACTATCCACCGTTCCATCCCATGCTTCATTCTCAATGAATTCAACATCTCTGCTAATCACAAGTTTTTTGGTGATGGGATTATACAGCGTATAGGCTTGTGATTCTTCACTATGGCCTAGGAAGATACATTTTTCACTTTTATCATCAAATTTTTGTCTCTTCTCTTTAGGCATGAATGAATATGCCACACACCCAAAGATTCTTAGGTGCTGAATAGTCCATTTGATGTTTGTCCATGCCTCTTGTGGAATCCGATCATGAACTGCCTTTGTAGGACACCTATTCAATAGGTAGACCAGTGTTGGTACAGCTTCACCTCAATAATCATTTGACAGTCCCTTTACCTTCAATATGTTTGCTGCCATCTCTGTGATGGTTTTTTTTTCCTTTTAGCAACTCTATTTTACTATGGAGTATACCTTGTTGTGAACTATTTATGAATACCTTCATACTTACAGAAATTCAGAAATTGTTTGGAGATGTCCTCTCCTTCTCTATCTGTTCTTAGGGCCTTGATATAGCGGCACTCTACTTTTCAGTTGATGCCTTAAACTCCTTGAACTTCTCAAAGGCCTCTGATTTATTTTTCAAGAAATAGATCCACATTTTTCTGCTGTAATCATCTATTAAGGTCATAAAATATACATTCCCACCTAATGTGGGAGTCTTCATAAAGCCACATAAATATGAATGCACCAACTCCAATGGTGCTCTTGCCCTTCTTGAATACCCTGATTGAAAGGGTTGTCTATTCTGCTTTCCTAGAATGCAGGCTTCACATTTTCCATCGGGCTCTACAATGTTAGGTAGCCCTCTAACCATGCCTTTCCTAGATAGTAAACTCAAACCAAAAAAACTTAAGTGCCCATACCTTAAATGCCACAATTTGGATGGGTCTTTGATGACTGTCCTGAAGGTTGTTTGTTGTCCCACTGTTGTGAGTGCCAGATATAGTGCAGGAAACTGCGCTAGAGATAGAGTCAGAGTTAGTGCCGGAGATGGCGCTAGAGTCAGCGATAGAGGAAACAATCTATTTCTCATCATCTGCACTGTTGTAATGACCTTCTTGCTGCCTCCTCTATCAAATATAGTGCACCCTCCATTTTCCATCAGGATTCTATAACTGTTTTGGACCATCTGTCTAATGCTCAATAGGTTATACTTTATGCCAGGGGCATAATATACATCCTAGATCTGCATTTTCTCACCTTGCTTGCTAAGGACTATTATGATGCCTCTTCCTATGATAGGAACCTTTTGACTATTCCCCATCATGATCTCAGACTTGACACTTCTGTCAATGGAGGCAAACAAGTTTTCATTACCACTCATGTGGTTACTACACCCGCTGTCCAAATACCAAACTTCAGGGCTGCTCTTCTCAGCAAGGTTGCACACTATAAATACCTTGAACGGTTTCTCATTTTCAACCCTATTCTCATTTGCTACATTAGCATTTTGGCCTCCATGGTCTTGCTATTTCTTTCTACACTCACTATCATAATGGCCAAACTTATGATAGTAAAAGCATTGAATATTACTTTTGTCATACCTCTAATTTGAACTGTTGTTCTTCTTCCTTTCTTGATAGCTTGGCTGTGAGGTGCTTGCCTCTTCTTGGCTGTTTGAAACTCCTCTTATGGAGTTGCTTCTTCCTCTACCTCTTTGACCTTTACCTCTGCTATTTGTTCATCTTCCCCGACCTCTTACATTGGTCTGAGCCTTGAAGGCTTGCTCAAGGGAAGGAGTAGATCTACTCAACCGCTGCTCATGGCTTTATAGAGAGCCCATCAGCTCATCCACTGTCATCTTGGATAGATCCTTTGTCTCTTCAATGGTTATCACTATAGGGTCAAATCTAGAAGGTGGGCTCCTTAGGATTTTCTCAACAATCCTTTGTTCATCCATGGTTTCTCTATTTATCCTTAGCTGATTCAGCATGGTAGAAACCCTGGTGTGAAAGTCTGAAATAGACTCACTCTTCTTCATCTGAAGAGTCTCAAAATCTCTTCTAAACAACTAGAGCTTGACTGACCTCACTTTATTAGTTCCCTTGTAGCTGTTCTGCAATATCTCCCAAGCCTGCTTTAAATAGTTTGCTGCTGCAATGCGAGGGAAAATAGCCTCTATTAAGGCTACCTCAACTAGATTGAGGGCTTTTGCATCTTTCATCCTAGTTTCTTTCAACTGGTTTCTTTGAGCATTTGTTAGGGCTGCATAGGCTGCTGGTCATTTGCAACCAGAATGGTCTTCATCTTTTTAGACCAAATATCATAGTTCTACCCATCAAAAGTAGCTGGCTATTGCCATCCTTTGCTATTCCCACCTGCCATGCTTCTCAAATCTGAGAAGGCTAATGATTCCTAGACAAACTAGGGCTTATAAAACACCCACACAAACTTGACTACCCAGAAAAAATAGGGCTCTGATACCACTTGTTGGCAAAAAAGATAGGGGGAGAGCAAGGGAGGCAGAAAACTAGCCACCAAGAAAAATAAATGTAGAAACAAGGAGGACAAACACAAAGACAACAATATTTCCTTTATATATATATATATATATATATATATATATATATATATATATATATATATATATATATATATATATATATATATATATATATATATATATATATATATACCTTTGAGGTTACATACAAAAACCTTCTTACAATTTACAGTGCAGAGTTGCTGCTCTATTTTCTGACTTGTTCTGCCCCAATCTCTGGAGTTGCAAACTATATCTGAAGCTGCCTGTACGAACTCTGTAGCTGCCTTACTTGTGGCCTGTGTTGCTGCACAGCAAGCCTTCTAATCATTCTGCTGTTCTGTGTTGTTCTCTTCTGGAACATTCTCATTCCTCTGCTGCTACAAGTTCAACTTTTTTTTCCCTCTTCTGTCTTCTCTGCCTTTTTTTAATCGACAACTCATTTCCCTCCTTTTTGTCTCTTCTACATGCCCAGCAAAATGGGTGCTCAACACACTTGAATTTCAAACTTACCCACCTCATTAACTTCTGGCAGGCCAACGGTGCTGAGAGATTTGAGGGGATCCCAATCCTGACGCGGAGGCTGACAACATTAAATGAATACTGACGGAGGATTAAATTTCCAACACATATACAATCTTATCTAAATTACAGATTAGAAAAGAAAAATACAAATCACTATATTTTACTGGGAAAGTATCTTATGGATTAAAAATTTGAGCAGACTACTATTCTTCTCTCTTGCAATTCACCAATACAATAAGAAACTCTTGCTTTGTCTTTAAGCCTATGTAGAGATTTATGAACACATTGAAAATGGTTTACAGGTTACATAAATTATGGAAAAGATAAGCATGAAATTCTGAGCATTGAAGTGCCTATAGATTAGGTAGTTTGAGAATAGTTTTGAAGCAGACTTGTGGGTCACCCTCTTTGTCGATTAAATATATTTTGATTTAAAACAAAAATAAAACCAACAAAACTAACAGTATAGTTTTCTTACAACATGAAATCTGGAAAAATCAAAGATTTACATACCATGTTTCTTAGGGCAATTGCTACTGAAATGTGGTTTGACATCAAGAGAGCTCCATATATGCATCGTATATATCCTTTCATATCATACCAAATATGCATTATCACTAAGATTTTTTCATAGATATGTCATTACGAAAATTTGGAAATCTGCGACGAAATTAAATAGGTATTAAGTACCATTTATTATAGAGTAGGAATTAAATATTTATGCCATCATTTTTTTAAAAAAACTTGTTTTCCCTCCTTACTGTTTAGAATTTAAACCAATAGGAAGAAAGAAAAATAGTATTTATACAATTAGTTAAAATAAAAATTAAATCTAAACTATTGAATTTTTCTGCAAAAATTTTAATTCTTTTTTATGATTGGTTGAATTAATTGAAAAATTGCATGCAACCAATGCAATAGTAACTTGTTGAGTAACTTGCCTATAGCAAGAACTAAAAATATATTTAAAATACGAGAGTCCTTCTCTAGGTGCCTATTTTCACCTAATTTTCACCTATGTGTAATAAATTGATTAAAAAAATAGGCACCTAGAGAAGGATATCTCTCAACATACTTTAGATATATTTTTAAAATAGAGGTATGTTGTTACCATTGAGAACAACAAACCTAATTCTAACTATATTATATAATTATAAGAATTCTTATAATTAATTATAATATACAATAGAGATATTATATAATAATTATAAAATATAATATTTACAATAATAATTATTATAATATATAATAATTAAAATTATATATTATATTGAGAATTAGAGTTAAGGAATAGGCTTAGGGTTAATTTTACCATACCTATAGTTTAACCTTAACCCTAACCCTGGAATCCTACCCCTAACCATAATACTAAACTTAACTTTAATTGTAACTCTAATTCTAACATTAACCTTAATTATAGTCATAACCCTAACTCTAACCCCATCCCCATTTATAATCCTAATCCTAACCATAATCCTAATATTAACCTTAACCCTAACCCTTATTCTAACCCTAAACATAACTCTAATTTTAACCCTAACCTTAACTCTAACCCTAAGACTGACTATAACTCAAACCCTAACCACAACCTTAATGCTAACATTAACCCTAATTGTAACTCTAACCCTAACTCTAATTTGAACTCTAACCCTAAGTATAAATATAATTCTTACTCCAATTCTAATAGCAACCCACTTTAATTCTAACCTAATTCTAATAGGAAACCTAATCTGAACTCTAACCCTAACACTAATTCTAATCATAACCCTAATTCTACTTTACCTATAACTCTAATTCTAACCCTAAATCTAGCCCTAGCCCTAACCCTAAATTTAACCCAAATTCTAATTGTAATTCCAACCTCAAATCTAATTTTAATCCTAACCCTATTTCTAGCATTAACCCTAATTATAGTTTTAACCCTAATTCTAACCCTAACCCTTTTTCTAATCCTAAACATATCTCTAATTTTAACCCTGAGCATGATCCTAATTGGAACTTAACCCTAACTTTAATACTAAACTTAACCTTAATTATAGTCGTAACCCCAATTCTAACCCCAACCCTACCTATAATCCTAATACTAATCGTAATCATAAGTTTAACCCTAACCCTAACCCTAACTCTAACCCTAAGCTTGACCATAACTGAAACCCTAACCCTAACCGTAATACTAACCTTAACCCTAATTGTAACTCTAACCCTAACTCTAATTTGAACTCTAACCCTAACTATAACTCTAATTCTTATTCAAATTCTAATAGTAACCCACCTTAGTTCTAACCTAATTCTAATAAGAACCCTAATCCCAACTCTAACGCAAACACTTATTCTAATCATAAACCTAATTCTACCCTAACTATAACTCTAATATTAAATCTAACCATAAACCTAATTCTAACCCTTAGCTTCATCCTAATTATAACTACGATTTTAACCCTAAACCTATCAAATTCTAACCCTAAGTCTAGTCCTAACCCTAACCCTAACTATAACACAAATTCTAATTGTAATTCTAACCCCAATTCTAATTTCAATTCTAACCTGAAATATAATTATAACTAACCATATTTCCAACATTAACCCTAATTATAGTCGTATCCCTAATTCTAACCCAAACCCCAACCGTAATTTTAATCCTAACCCTAACCCTAATTTGAACCTTAACCCTTATTCTAACCCTAATACTAACCTTAACCGTAATTGTAACTCTAACTCTAACCTTAACTCTAATTATAACTCTAACCCTAACCATAACCCTAATTCTAACCCTTACCTTCATCCTAATTGTAACTGTGATTTAACCCTATGTCTAGCCCTAACCCTAACCCTAACCCTAACTATAAGTCTAATGCTTACCCTAATTAAGTCACCCTAATTCTAACTCTAACCCTAACCCCAATTCTAACCCTAACCCTATCCCTAATTCTAACAATAAACATAACACTAATTCTAACCCTAACCCTAGAATTTCTATTGTAATTCTATCTGTAATCATTATTCTAACTATAATCATAAATGCAACCCTAGTTCTAACACTATTTTTAATCTAACCGAAACATGTTTCTAACCTAACCCTAATTCTAACATTAGAGTTAGTGTTAGGGCTAGGATTAGAATTATGGTTAGGGTTGGGTCATTTGAAATGCATTCCTTGGTGCAATATTAACTCCCAAATTTATATTAATAGATAAAACCATTGGTACGAAGTACTGTTAAAAGACATCATTTGACATCATAAGATGAACATATAATATGAAATATTCTAATGCATGTACATTGGCACCCTAGTACTTGTACACATAAGAATAGTATTTGTTCACAGAAATCATTCATATCATGGTTGTTTGTTTGGATCTCTTAGCCTTGTTTTAGGATCTTACTTTTTTAACCACAAGAAGATGAAATAATTCATATATTAAAAATTTAGTAACTATTATAATAAGCTTGTAGTCTAAATATTTCCATAATTTGGGTGCATTTCTTTCAATTAGTAATGTATTATAGATTGTGTTGTGTGAATTTTTCACAATACAATTAAAGTGCGAATAACTTAGGCCACTATATCAAATTGTAAGATTTTAAGTGAGACATAAAACAAAATAATCACCTAAGATTTGTCTTATTATTATTTTATTATATTATTATATATTATTACATTATTATATTATATTGTATAAATTATATTGCATATTATTATATTATTATATCATATTATTATTATTATATATATTAGAATCTTGAAAGTATGAAATAACATAAATAAGAAGACTTAAGTTGATTTCAATGGCCCATAGATAGTTGTCCATTTTCTTGACAACTTTAACCAAACTCAAAATCACAACTTTAAATAATTAAATTGCAACCTAATAACACTTAAATAACATTAAGTTATTCATACACATCTCCAAAGTAATTAAGTAATAAGTTAATTAAATAAGAACATTACCCAATAGTATTATCTATATATTTGATTAAATATATCCTTAAAATTGGAACCTGAAACTAAAACATAGAAAGAAATTAAAGATTAGCCATAAAATTCAATTTAAACAAAATTGATATTAGATAATATTAAATCTCAATGTTATGTTAATGGCAACAAGAAATTTAAACTTACTATTTAATTAAAGTTAAGTCAAACAAAAGGCACATCATTATTAAATTTTAATAAAATTTAATACTAATTTAATTCATACATTTAATAAGCATAATTATATTTCTAAAACAAATAATAAAACAATTCAAACTATCTCATGTTAGCTACACATATGGAACATACATAACAATAATTATTTTTAGTTTCTGTCAAGAAAACTATAAGCGAGGCCTATTGTTAACTAGTTATTAATAATTCTTTTTGCAACCAATGAGAACTGAAATAGTTTTTCTATTTCAAAAATATTTAGCTATTGCTATTGTATAGATGCAAATATTTTAACAAAACATATTTGAAAAATGATTTTTCTTCAATCTAATTGGTAGAAAACTTTCACCCGATAAGGGCGATTATTGCGGATCATCAAGGTTTATATTATAAAGTTATGTGATAGATAATATCCTTAATCTATGATAATAATATACTAATACTTAAAACTGAAATAAAAATAAAAATATTAAGAAACGTGTATTTAAATTCCTATTAATATTAATATTGATTAGTAATAGGAATCTTATATAACTATATAAGATTCCTATTACTAATCAATATTAATACTAATAGGAATTTAAATACAAATATAATTTATAAGTTTATCCCAAATTTATATATATGTCTTTAATAATTAATAATAATAATAATATATCATTTACATAGATAATATCCTTAATCTATGATAATAATATACTAATACATCAAAATTTTAAAATATATATTAATGCATAGATAGGAAAAATTGACCAGTGATCAATTCCATAAGTCCTCCCTTCACATGAAATTTAATTAATTTTAATTAATTAATTAAATTTCCCTTAATCCCTAATCTACCTTTAATCATAAGATTTAATTAATTTAAATTAATTAATTAAATCTTTCCTCTGTAAATAAAAATTAAAATTAAGGAATTTAATTTATTATTTGCAAACCTAAAAACCTAAATCAAAACCTATATTTTCCCATGCAGTTCACCTAAATATTACAGTTCAACTACCCAAACCATTTTTATGCCAAAATTTTATAAATACCCTATATTTCCTAAATCAAATTTATGATAGGACAATCTACCGAGTTATGCAACTTTTGGTACATTTCTGGAGATATCTATTGTAAGACTGGAAAAATTTTAATTATTTTTTAGTTCACGAGCTTCAATTGATTTGGGTTCTTGCATGGCTCAACAGTTTCTTTCATTATTTGATCTGAAACTGAGGGAAGATATTGCTTTTGCCGTGTGCTATCAACTATCACATTCTAATATTTTCTTTGCAGAGTCATCTTCATATTTTGAGTTGCAGAAAACTATTTGTATTCTGTAGTCTCATCATTTAATATGTGAATGACATGGCTATGCATTATCTTGGAATGTGTGGGAAATTTTCTAAACTATTTGGTTCCTATCAGCATATTCCCTGAATATCATGTTGTAAACAACATTCACGCTCAAAGATCTTCTAAACTCATTTGCTATTCCAAACAAGGTATTCCATGATCCTCTTATTGGTGCAAGTGCTAGTTATATGGTAGAACTAATTTTAGGGTTTCACTTGTCCCTCACTATAAGCTATAACTTCAAATCTTTAAAATAATGATGTTAAGTGATTTTTATAGCACTAACAACTCTTTGTATTCATGATGTTAAGTGATTTTTATAGCACTAACAACTCTTTGTATTCATGATGTTAAGTGATTTTTATAGCACTAACAACTCTTTGTATTGCAACTTAAGTGCAAACTGTTGAAGGCTAGTGCATTTATCGCCTTCTATATTTGCCTCTTGTCAGATTGTCAAGAACCAAGTTTTAATTGCCAGGGTGCCCATTTCTAGCCTTAGGAGGCTGTATCAATCAAATAATCCATTTTGTCAAGTTCACCATAAATCTTGAAGTATAATCATAAATCTTCAGGTCTAATAAAAAATCACGTACTTTGCAACTTCCATTTTATGCAATCTAATTATTAAATGTAGAATCTCAAAGTTCTTCAAATTTCAACATTCATTGTAAATATTAGAAAACTGTCAACTCTAACTTAAACCAAAAAATTCACAAATTAAGTTATTATATTATCAACATTATTGCTAAAACTAAAGAAACACAACAAATTAAAACAAAACAAGACTATTCATGAACATTTTGGTAGAAACTTGGTTGCTTTGCAGCTCTTGTTTCAATTGCGGTTGAAACTTCTAATTATTTAAATCATATAAATCCTTTTTATTTTGGTTCCTTTATTTTATTTTACCTTTTTTTTGTGGAGCAGAGAAGAGAAGAAGGCTTTGTACAAGAAACTCTAGGAAGCACCATAATGGGTTATCAAGGGGAAATGTTTTTATTGCTGATTTTGTGAATTGCATGTTATAGAGGCTCAGGAATCCATCTATGAGAAAATTACAAGCATGCAAGTACATCTAGAGAAGGGAAGAGAGAAATCTCTTAAATTTAATTTTAATGTAGGTTTTCAATAGATGTAAATCCTGTGAGGATATATAATAATTTATACTACCATGCTACTATAATAAATTAAAATAAAATGAGTTAAAAATAATTATTTTAAAAATAATGTTTAAATTTGTTTTTTATTTAATAAAGGGGAGAGGCCTAGACTAGCTACGCTGCACCCGATGTTGGAGGAGATCCACGACCCCCTCCACAGCCCATGGGCTATGTGAAAGGAGGGCATGGGGTTGCATGTGCATGACTCAAAATTTTTATTTAAATTTTTAATCTATTGAAATTTTATTTAATTATATTATATTATATTATTATATTATTAAAATATTATTATTATTTTATGGGCAAGCTAGCAACAGAGCTATGTATGTTTATATATTAAAATAAAATTTTGGTTACATTTATCAAAATCCCCTATTGGAGGGGAAAACTGCCATCTCTATGACAATTCAAACAGTATTCGATACTTACATAGGTACTAGAAGCTTCAGAATAAGCATACTATATTCAACAAACTAATATAGACATAGATGTATACATTACAAAAATTGTGCAAACTACAGATATTATTCTTTCTTCAGAACCACCACCTCCTCCTTAGCTCTGACCTAGTTTGCAAACTTGTATAGCCATTCCATGCCAGCCACTGGTTCCAAGTTACAAAATTTCTTCAAAAAACCACTCCTCTTTGTTGTTCTCTCATGGTTTTTAGTTAGTGAAATGTTCACAAAGTTGGCCAAAAAGGGAAGTCACATGATATATTCATCACTTGCTCTGCATTTCTCATATTTGTAGACCTATGGGAATTCCACCCCTGACCTTGCCATCTCGACTGACTCTTCCAAATCCCCAAGGAGTTGAGGATTGTAAGTTTATATAGCAAGGCACACCACCATTTCTTTGTCCTCACCTTAGTCCAGTAATGATGCCATGAAATGGGAGGAGATATCAGTATTCACTTTATACCGGTTCACTACATACAATAAATCCTCTCCCCACACCCACTTTATTGCTGCGACTGATAGGAGATGGCTGGATTTGGGAATCCTTGAAATTCAAAGATAAAAAATTATCCCAAGGAAGGACATTTGGCTCATCTTACTAACTAATCTCACTAGGGTATCCATAGAGCTCTCTAGAAATCTGTAAGCTTAGCCAAAATGGGGTGAAGCTTTGCTTGCCTTGTTGCCTTTAATAGCCATCAATGACATCTGCTCAAGTTAAGTGAAGTATGCACAAGAGATTGTGGTAGCCTCCCTTCATGTCTCCCTATGATTAGCAATAATGTCACCACCACTACCCAATCAATTGGATTACTTTATCCATGTCCAAAGGGAATGTTTGTCTTGACATTACATACTTTCCATCTTGTCACAAAATCATTGTTAAATAAGCCTAGACTCTAGGTGATCTTGGAAAGAGCCCCACAGAGAGCTCATACATCAGCCAGATTTATTAGAGATCTATCAAGTACCACCTCAGAGCTGTTGTCTAGCTCATAAAGGTAGGTCATGTCTGCTGCTAGGCTGGAAAGCCTGTTGGCCTCTTAATTCACATCCCTATATATGTGGTTCATAGTGTAGTTATCAAAAGCATGTAAAACCTCAATGATCTGGCTGAGGGTTCCCCTTAACTCCTAGTTCTACGTGGCTCTAGCTTTGATGGCATTGACAATGAGAGTCGAGTCTCCCTCAATTTCTAGCTCATTGATTTGCTCCATGTGACACATCTCCAGCCCATACAACAGAGTGTGAAACTCTGCTACATTGTTTGTCTTGAATAGGAGAGGAATGATCGCTCTCCATACTACATTCCCTTCCCAATCATGAATGATACAACCCACCCCTAAAATTCTAAAGTTCCCCCTTGCTACCCCATCAAACTTTAGCTTGAACCAACCCTGCAACAGAGACTCCCATTAAGCCTCTGTTTTGGCTTTTTTTGCCTTCTTGCAACCTTTCCCAACTACCATTGGTAGTTTCAAGCCTGTCCAAGTTATATTATTATTATATGTAATAGAACCTTGAAATTTGCAAATAACATAAATAAGAAGACTTTTTTTAATTTCAATGCTTAACAACTTTAACTAAACTAAAAATCATAACTTTAAATAATTAAATTGCAACCTAATAAAATTTAAATAACATTAAATTATTCATACACATGACTCAAAAATTTTATTTAAATTTTTAATCTATTTAATTTTTATATATTTATTTGTGCCCATACCTAATCTTCTCCTACAACCTTTCACTTTTTTCCTAATAATTCCCTATCATGCATTTAATTTTTTATTTTATTTATTCTCTCATGCCACTACCCCCATGCATTTAATTTTATTTGATTTAATCTTTTTTTTTATATAATTTTATGATTTTTGTTCATGGGTTATGTTAGTGCTACCACTGTAGAAAGCCTCTCGACATAAAACAAATGAAGCATTGAATGAAAAAATTATATATATGTTGGCAAGAGACACTGCTATGATGAAGGATTGCATGTTGTCATTGATGGAAACAAGGCAAAGGGATTCCATTGGCATGACAAAGAGACATTCTGGTCCAGAAGGCTAAAATGACTAAGTATGGACTATATATAGAGTAAGTGACAGAGACTGGGTCAGTATTCCTCCGCAATAGAAGATCATTACAAATAGTTTAGGTATGTTGTTCATAGCTATATTATGATGATATGTTCCAGTTGTCAAGGCCTGACTTCCTCCAGAAGTTATACTATGAAATGTCTAAGTCTAGGTGAACATAATTAAGTTAGGAATAGTGCAAAGTGCACTGGTATTTTTGTTCACATTTCTTTGCAAGTGATTATATTGGTATATGGTTTTGAGGTAGTATGGATAGGTGTCTGAATCATCTAGTTGAGAAGTTACAGAGTCTAAAGTAATGCAGAAGATCACTTACAAAATTCCATGTTTTGACAGTTGGTTTGCTAGTATTTCACTGAGGCAGAGGAGATAGTTATGAGATCCGCATTTCACCACATAAGGGCATCATGATCTATGGTTGATAAGGTATGATCTGTGAAGAGTTAGGAATGATTGATGTGGTTCTTAGAGTCCCATGTTTATTTTATTTGAAGTGTTGGGCCAACAGAGTCAATGTAAGTTGATAAAGTGTTGTGCTTGACATGATGACTCAGTTTTGAGTTTGAATTCAAAGTTACGGATATTTATATGGGTTAGATTTCAGTGTTAAGTGATGATATGATTGTGATGTGAATAAACCAAATGTGTGTGTGATTCAAAAGTAGAGTTGTGACTAGAAGAAGACAGTAAGGGCAAAGGAGCAGAGCTTATGTAGAGCAGAATAGAAAAAGCATAGTAGATAGTATGAAGTCTTTTGAATCTGTATATTGAAGTAACTGGTACTGCACTTCAGCATTCTGTAGATGCATTTGTAGCAGTCATCTTCTGGTAGTGGGCCAACACTTCTTCTATCTTCTTTTCTCTTGGCAATGAACCTTTGTGCAGTGAGCAATTCTTCAAAGGACAATGAGCCCTGAGGTAGTGAGCCTTCTTGTAATTTAGTATTGTACTATCATAATATATTGTGACACCATGGTTTTTCCCTTTTTAGGGTTTCCACATAAAAATCTTGGTGTCTATGTGTCATGCCTCTATGGTTGTTGTTCTTATGTTTATTCTCCTTTCATGTTGTTGAATTTGGTAATTGGATTAAGGAACAACAAACTAAGTGGTTTTGTAGAATACTGATTATTCACCCTCTTAGTATTTTTTGTGTTCAATAATTGGTATCAGAGAAAGGTTCCTTGGAAGAAGGATAACAACTTGAGGAAGATCTAGGAGAGTTCACCCATGGTAGCTAGAAGACTTGAAAATTACTCATATGAAAACAATGTTGAGATAGAAATTGCTCTTATTGATCTTGAAAAATCTGAAGCAGAAATCAGGGATCTGAAGGATAACATTCCAGAAGCTGATGAATGCATTCTTAAGCAAAAAGAACAGGTCAAGTAGTTCAAAGAAAAATACAAAGAAGTTACTGAACAATTGATATTAGCAAATGAAACCCTAGATGATTTGAAAGTGGAAGTTGTAGAAAGAGCTAAAGAAGAAGATGATCTAAATGGGTATGTGCAGGATCATCGCGGGCCAAACAGTGGCAATAGGAAAAAAATTGCATTTTTACTTAGCCAAATTCGCAACTTGGCAAAGTTTGACTTTGAAATGGATATCCGTTATCAAAACAGATATCCGTTTTCTTTTTCTCTATTGTTTTCATTGTTTTTTATTTTATTATTTTAGCATTTTTAGCATTTTACTATTTAGGCATTTTAGCTATAAAATACAATCTAAATTTTAGAAAGACTGTATCATATGAAAGGGGCAACCTTGTCATCTTTTGGAATGCATGATTTCTTTTAGTTCCATCCATTTTGGCATCATTTATTCTTGTGATTGAGAGTTCTCTCCATCCCTGATTGAACCATTACTTCCCCTAACTAATTCTCCTATCCTCTTGACTCTCAATCAATTCTTTAGTCCACTCTTAATAAGTCTTCTATAATCTCCCAATCAATTATTTAGTCCACTCCCAATTGGTCTTCTATAATCTCTCAATCAATTCTTTAGTCCACTCCCAACCAACCCCACCATTCATGTTGCTTCTTCTACTATTAATACATCTCTCGCCATCATTTTTAGGGGAGACTATCCATTTCTTCCATTTATGTCAAATTCTTGTTAATATCTCTTATTCCATTTTCCATTGATCCCAACACATCATGGATAGTGAGTCACCTCAAAAGAGTTAAGTTATATTTTCATTACAACCCCCACAATAATTATTATACTTTTACAGTCCTAACTTTGTGAGCCTTTTCCATTTCAGTTTTAAGGATTTGAAGGTTCTTACACTCACCATAAAATCTCCAAGTTCTCAATGCATCCTTATTCTTCCCATTGTCATCAAGAGGATGTTCTAATTTCTACAAAGGAGGATACCAAAATGTTGGATCCTTAAGGACAAAAGCTAGCACAGGTGCCATAAAAAGATTCCTTTAAGCTTCACATGTTCTTTACATTATTTTAAAAAGATTTCAGTAGTAATTAGAAAACTTAAATTTGCCTAAGAAACTTGTAACAATTTGTTGCCTCTTGTTGCCTCTTCTTGGTTATTTTAAAAAGCAACAAGGTGAAGTGACACATCCTTATGACCAGCATCAAGAAGAACAACAGGAAGTGTATTTGGATCTTGGAAAAGATCAGGAAACAGAGGAACATCCAGTTGATGAGAATAAAGAGCAAGATAAAGAACAACCGGATGACTGAGATAAAGAGCTCGATGTGGAACATTATATGACATAGAACCAACAAGATGAACATCAAGTTGAACAATGAAAAAGTGGTATTAGTTGCACCTATATAGAGAAGTGGTTTAGAGGTTGGTTAGGGGAATTATTTAGGGTTTAGAGGTTTAGGGTTTCTCGCGTTTAGGGGTTTAGGGTTTACAGTTTAAAGAGAGATAGAGAGAGGGGACTAAAAGAGTTTGGGAGAGATAGAGGAGACAGAGGGGAGAGATAGGGAGATAGAGAGTGAGAGGCATGTCCAAAGACATAGAGAGAGAGAGAGATTGAGAGGTAGAGGGATGTTAGAGATAGGGAGATAGAGGTTTAGGGTTGCTTGGGTCTAGGGGCATTATTTAGGGTTTAGGGTTTAGGGACTTGGGGTTAGGGGTTAAGGTTTAGAGGTCTAGGGTTTAGGGTTTAGAGAGAGATAAAGGACCAATAGGGAGATATAGAGGAGTCCAAGGGGAGAGATAGGGAGATAAAGAGTGAGGGACATGGCAAGAGACAGCGAGAGAGATTGAGAGGTAGAGGGACAAAGGTGATAGGGAGATAGGGGAGAGATAGGGAGATAGTGGTTTATGGTTACTTGGGTTTAGGGTTTAGGGGTTTGGGGTTTAGGGTTTCTCAGGTTTAGGGGTTAGGGTTTAGGGGCATTATAATTTAAGGTTTAGGATTTATTGTTTAGGGGTTAGGGGTTAGGTTTAGAGGTTTAGGGTTTTGGATTTAGGGTTTATAGAGAGAGAGGAATGATAGGGAGATATAGAGGAGTCTGAGGGGAGAGATAGGGAGAAAAAGAGTGAGGGACATGGCCAGAGACATAGGGAGAGATATTGAGAGGTAGAGGGACAAAGGTGGTAGGGAAATAGGGGAGAGATAGGGAGATAGTGGTTTAGGGTTACTTGGGTTTAGGGTTTAGGGGTTTAGGGTTTCTCAAGTTTAGGGGTTAGGGGTTAGGGTTTAGGATTTAAATTGTTTAGGGGTTAGGGGTTACGTTTAGAGGTTTAGGGCTTTGGATTTAGGGTTTATATAGAGAGACGAATGATAGGGAGATAGAGAGAGGAGATCAAGGAGAGAGATAAGGAGATAGAGAGTGAGGCACATGGCCAGGGACATAGGGAGAGAGATCAAGAGAGGTAGAGGGATGATAGAGATAGGGAGATAGGGGAGAGATAGGGAGATATAGGTTTAGAGTTGATTGGATTTAGAGTGTACCTGGGTTTAGGGTTTCTTAGTTTTGTAGATAGCTAGATAGAAAGAGAGAGGAGACAGATAGGGAGAGATGGAGGTGACAAAGGGGATAGATAAGGAGATAGAGAGTGAGCGAGATGTCCAGAGAAATAGGGAGAAGGATTGAGAGGTAGAACTTGATGATAGAGATAGGGAGATAAGGGAGAGATAGGAGATAGGGTTTAGGGTTGCTCGCGTTTAGGGGTTCAGGGTTAAGGTTTAGGGGCATCATTTAGGGTTTAGGGTTTATGGTTTAGGGGTTAAGGTTTAGAGGTTTAGGGTTTAGTGTTTAGAGAGAGAAGACAATTAGGGAGATATAGAGTGAGGGACATGGCCAAAGCATAGGGAGAGAGATTGAGAGGTAGAGGAATGATAGTGATGGGGAGATAGTGAGATAGGGAGATAGAGAGATAGAGGTTTAGGGTTTCTTGGGTTTAGTGTTTAGGATTTAGGGGTTTATGGTTTCTCAAGTTTAGGGTTTAGGGGTTAGGAAATAAGGGTTAGGGGTTAGGGGTTAGGTTTAATCATGTGTTAATATAGGTTGTGGAGTGAGAAATGGGTGGTATGGGAGATTGGAAGACTAGTTTAAAGTTGGGCCGATGGATATATGTCACAACGAAAGGTTCAAAGGCTCGTCAAAAGTGGAGTGATCGAAGCATCGGTATAAGAATTTTTGAGTTGGTCGATAGTGTTTATCTTACCAATAGGAAGAATGTATATGATTTGATGTTATTTGGAACTTTGAGAAGGTTTCTTAAAGCTGATTAAGCTTTAATCTATTTGAACTATGGGTTTTGATGGGTATTTCACCGTGTTTTGAGAGCTTCCACTGTGTGCTCTGCATCAGACCAATAGGGAGATATAGAGGAGTCCGAGGGGAGAGATAGGGAGATAAAGAGTGAGGGACATGGCAAGAGACATAGAGAGAGAGATTGAGAGGTAGAGGGACAAAGGTGATAGGGAGATAAGGGAGAGATAGGGAGATAGTGGTTTATGGTTACTTGGTTTTAGGGTTTAGAGGTTTGGGGTTTACGGTTTAGGGGATTAGGGTTTCTCAGGTTTAGGGGTTAGGGGCATTATTTAGGGTTTAGGATTTAAATTGTCAAGGGATTAGGTTTAGAGGTTTATTGTTTTGGATTTAGGGTTTATAGAGTGAGTGGAATGATAGGGAGATAGAGAGAGGAGACCGAGGGGAGAGATAAGGAGATAGAGAGTGAGGCACATGGCCAGGGACATAGGGAGAGAGATCAAGAGGGGTAGAGGGATGATAGAGATAGGGAGATAGGGGAGAGATAGGGAGATATAGGTTTAGAGTTGATTAGATTTAGGGTGTACATAGGTTTAGGGCTTCTCAGTTTTGGAGATAGCTAGATAGAAAGAGAGAGGAGACAGATAGGGAGAGATAGAGGTGACAAAGGGTAGAGATAAGGAGATAGAGAGTGAGCAAGAGAGATTGAGAGGTAGAGGGACAAAGGTGATAGGGAGATAGGGGAGAGATAGGGAGATAGTGGTTTATGGTTACTTGGGTTTAGGGTTTAGGGGTTTGGGGTTTACGGTTTCTCAAGTTTAAGGGTTAGGGGTTAGGGTTTAGGGGCATTATAATTTAGGGTTTAGGATTTATTGTTTAGGGGTTAGGGGTTAGGTTTAGAGGTTTAGGGTTTTGGATTTAGGGTTTATAGAGAGAGAGGAATGATAGGGAGATATAGAGGAGTCTGAGGGGAGGGATAGGGAGATAGAGAGTGAGGGACATGGCTAGAGACATAGGGAGAGAGATTGAGAGGTAGAGGGACACAAGTGGTAGGGAGATAGGGGAGAGATAGGCAGATAGTGGTTTAGGGTTACTTGGATTTAGGGTTTAGGGGTTTGGGGTTTAAGGTTTACGGGTTTAGGGTTTCTCAGGTTTAGGGGTCAGGGGTTAGGGTTTAGGGGCATTATTTAGGGTTTAGGATTTAAATTGTTTAGGGGTTAGTGGTTAGGTTTAGAGGTTTAGGGTTTTGGATTTAGGGTTTATAGAGAGAGGAATTATAGGGAGATAGAGAGAAGAGACCGAGGAGAGAGATAAGGAGATAGAGAGTGAGGCACATGGCCAGGGACATAGGAAGAGAGATCAAGAGAGGTAGAGGGATGATAGAGATAGGGAGATAGGGGAGAGATAGGGAGATATAGGTTTAGAGTTGATTGGATTTAGGGTGTACCTGGGTGTATGGTTTCTCAGTTTTAGAGATAGCTAGATAGAAAGAGAGAGGAGATAGATAGGGAGAGATAGAGGTGACAAAGGGGAGAGATAAGGAGATAGAGAGTGAGTGAGATGTCTAGAGAAATAGGGAGAAGGATTGAGAGGTAGAGCCCAATGATAGAGATAGGGAGATAAGGGAGAGATAGGAGATAGGGTTTAGGGTTGCTCATGTTTAGGGTTTAGGGTTTAGGGGTTAGGGGTTAAGGTTTAGGGGCATTATTTAGGGTTTAGGGTTTATGGTTTAGGGGTTAAGGTTTAGAGGTTTAGGGTTTAGTGTTTAGAGAGAGAGGACCAATAAACATTTTGAAGATGAATTGAAGACAAGTTTGAATGAAATTAATGTCAAGAAACTCTGTTTTTGCATATTTTACTATTTTCCTACGATTTCTTTGTTTAGTATAGCCCTGTATGGATGTGTTAGGGCCTAAGAGAAATTATAATTGAAAGCTAGTGGAATCTACTTTCTTGTGTTTTAGGTGCCAATAAGGCCAATAAGGAGACTGGGGGCACATTATAAACATAAAAAACTTACATCTTGGGGGGAGGTGCCAATAAGGCCAATCAGGATACTATTTCAGTTGGGTGTGTGTGTATGCAAATCCCATTTATGGCCAAGAAGCTCTCTATTTACTATTATTCAACTCTCGTTGATAGGAGGTTGGCTCTACAACTATTGCAATTTGTGTATGAAACCTAGATGCCTACGAGATCATATATATATGTATGTATGTATCTATGTATGTAAATCCTATTTATGGTCAAGTAGCTCTCTATTTATTATCATTGAACTCTCATTGATAGGAGGTTGGCTCTCTGACTATTGCAATTCAATCCATTTGTAATGATGTCTCTATCATGTTGAGTTAGATCCTATCTCTGCATCAAGTTAAAATCATGAATATGACAACACCATACAATCCTCATTGGCCTATTAAAATGCACAAAACAATCATACAAGATAGTCATTCATGAGATTACTATACAAAGAGGGTTTATAAGTTGCATTAGGGTTTGTCTAAATGATCTAATGGATTTATAAGGTTGTCAAACACCAAAATGGATGATTTATATGAGTTTTGGGACTCTCACAGTCCATGTACAACTTGCCCTTTATGATTGTTAAAAAGATACATATGGCTATCCAAAACTGCCCTTTATGACTATCCTAAAACAACATCATGTATATGCTCATAAAAGCCATCAAACTCTGTGAATAAACTCGTCATTGGATAAGGAGTGGAAGGATAAAGTCACATTCCCAAAACCTCTTAAAATTGCATGTCTCCCCTTATGAAAACTAGGGTCTTTGCCGATACATTGTTCTGTAAGAGCAAAAACCTTGCTAGGTGCCATATTTTTTGTTTTGCTCATTGTGGGGTCGAACGGACTAAACCAATGCATCGGGGTGGGCGGGTAAATGCCAGTGAAGGTCTTGTTTCATGCACCAAGCATCCTAGTCGTTCTGAGCAAGAGGCTACCGGCAAAGTCCCTTAAGATCCCTGAGACCAAAAATGCGCCAAACTTTGACGGAGTAGTTCTTAGAATTTGTGATAGCTGGGAATGTTGTGTTTAGACCTACAAGTGTACATGGGGTCTATTGACAATAACCTCTCTCATTTTTGGTCAACTCCATTCCGTTTGACCATGCTGAAATTAAACGCATTGTTGCAAAATGCTTCAATTTGATGCAGTGGAAAGGTGCTAGGTGTGACATTTTTCATTCTATAGCTCGTGGGGTCGAACGGACTGTACCAACACATTGGGGCGGGTGGGTAAATGCTATTGGAGGTCTCATTTCATGCGCCAAGCGTCCCAGTCCTTCCGGGCAAGAGGCTACCGGCAAAGTCCCTTAAGATCCCTGAGACCAAAAATGCGCCAAACTTTGACGGAATGGTTCTTAGAATTTGTGATAGCTGGGAATGTTGTGTTTGGACCTACAGGTGTATGTGGGGTCCATCGGTAATAACCTCTCTCATTTTTGGTCAACTCCGTTTCATTTGACCAAGTCGAAATCAAACACATTGTTGCAAAATGCTTGAATTTGATGCAGTGGAAAGGTGCTAGGTGTGACATTTTTCATTCCATAGCTCGTGGGGTTGAATGGACTACACCAACGCATCAGGGTGGGTGGGTAAATGCCAATGGAGGTCTCATTTTGTGTGCCAAGAGTCCCAGTCGTTCTGGGCAAGAGGCTACTAACAAAGTCCCTTAAGATCCCTGAGACCAAAAATGTGCCAAACTTTGACGGAGCAGTTCTCAGAATTCATGATAGCTAGGAATGTTGTGTTTGGACCTACACATGCATGTGGGGTCCGTCGATAATAACCTGTCTCATTTTTGGTCAACTCCATTCCGTTTGACCATGCCAAAATCAAACGCATTGTTGTAAAATGCTTCAATTTGATGCAGTGGAAAGGTGCTAGGTGTGACATTTTTCATTCCATAGCTCGTGGGGTCGAACGGACTATGCCAACGCGTTGGGGTGGACAGGTAAATGCCAATGGAGGTCTCGTTTCATGTGCCAACCGTCCCAGTCGTTCCGGGCAAGAGGCTACCAGCAAAGTCCCTTAAGATCCCTAAGACCAAAAATGTGCCAAACTTTGACGGAGCAATTCTTAGAATTCATGATACCTGGGAATGTTGTGTTTGGACCTACAGGTGCACGTGGGGTCTGTTGACAATAACCTCTCTCATTTTTGGTCAACTCCATTCTGTTTGACCATTCCAAAATCAAATGCATTGTTGCAAAATCCTTCAATTTGATGTAGTGGAAAGGTGCTAGGTGTGACATTTTTCATTCCATAGCTCATGGGGTCAAACGGACTACACGAATGTGTCGGGGTGGGCAGGTAAATGCTATTGGAGGTCTTCTTCCATGTGCCAAGCGTCCCAGTCCTTCCGGGCAAGAGGCTACCAGCAAAGTCCCTTAAGATCCCTAAGACCAAAAATGCGCCAAACTTTGATGGAGCAGTTCTTAGAATTTGTGATAATTGGGAATGTTGTGTTTAGACCTATAGGTGCACGTGGGGTCCGTCGACAATAACCTCTCTCATTTTTGGTCAACTCCATTCTGTTTGATCATGCCGAAATCAAACGCATTGTTGCAAAATGCTTCAATTTGATGCAGTGGATAGGTGCTAGGTGTGACATTTTTCATTCCATAGCTCATGGGGTCAAACGGACTATGCCAACACGTCAGGGTGAGCGGGTAAATTCTAGTGGAGGTCTCGTTTCGTGCGCCAAGCTTCCCAGTCATTTCGAGCAAGAGGCTACCGACAAAGTCAAAAGTTGCTAGGATTGAAATTTTGCATTGCACAGGTCCTGGGGTCGAACAGATTATGCCAACACATCGGGATGGGCGGGTAAATGCTAGGGGAGGTCTCATTTTGTGTGCAAAGCATCGCAGTCATTCCAAGCTATAAGCTACCGGTAAACTCATGCTGCTGGTAGCTTATAGCTGAGAAGGACTGGGAGCCTTGGCACATAAAATGAGACCTTCCCTAGCATTTACTCACCCACCCCGACATGTTAGCACAATCTGTTTAGACCCAGGACCTGTAGAATGCAAAATTTCAATCCTAGCAACTTTTGACTTTGTCGGTAGCTTACAACTCAGAATGACTAGGACGCTTGGCGCACAAAACGAGACCTCCACTGGCATTTACCTTCCCACCCTGACTCATTAGCGTAGTCCATTCAACCCCACGAGCTATGGAATGAAAAATGTCACACCTAGCACCTTTCTGCTGCATCAAATTGAAGCATTTTGCAACAATGCATTTGATTTCGGCATGGTCAAATGGAATGGAGTTGACCAAAAATGAGAGAGGTTATTGTCGACAGACCTCATGTGCACCTGTAGGTCTAAATACAACATTCCTAGCTATCACAAATTTTGAGAACTGCTCTATCAAAGTTTGGCGCATTTTTGGTCTCAGGGATCTTAAGGGACTTTGCCAGTAGCCTCTTGCCCAGAACGACTGGGATGCTTGGTGCATGAAACGAGACCTCCACTGGCATTTACCCACCCACCCCGACGCGTTGGCATAGTCCGTTCGACTCCACGAGCTATGGAATGAAAAATGTCACACCTAGCACCTTTCCACTGCATCAAATTGAAGCATTTTGCAACAATGCGTTTGATTTCGGCATAGTCAAATAGAATGGAGTTGACCAAAAATGAGAGAGGTTATTATTGACAGACCCCACGTGCACTTGTAGGTCCAAACACAACATTCCCAGCTATCATGAATTCTGAGAACTACTCTGTCAAAGTTTGGCGCATTTTTGGTCTCAGGGATCATAAGGGACTTTGTCGGTAGCCTCTTGCCTAGAATAACTGGAACGCTTGGTGGACGAAATGAGACCTCCACTGGCATTTACCCACCCAGCCTGACATGTTTGCATAGTCTGTTTGACCCCATGAGCTATGGAATGAACAATGTCACACCTACCACCTTTCCACTGCATCAAATTGAAGCATTTTGCAACAATGCGTTTGATTTCGGCACGGTCAAACGGAATGGAGTTGACCAAAAATGAGAGAGGTTATTGTCGATGGACCCCATGTGCACGTGTAGGTCCAAACACAACATTCCCAATTGTCACAAATTTTGAGAACTCCTCCGTCAAAGTTTGGCGCATTTTTGGTCTCAGAGATCTTAAGGGACTTTGCCGGTAGCCTCTTGCCTGGAATGACTGGGATGCTTGGCAGACAAAACGAGACCTCCACTGGCATTTACCCACCCACCCCAATGCGTTGGCATAGTCTGTTTGACCCCACGAGCTATGGAATGAAAAATGTCAAACCTAGCACCTTTCCACTGCATCAAATTGAAGCATTTTGCAACAATGCGTTTGATTTCAGCATGGTCAAATGGAATGGAGTTGACCAAAAATGAGAGAGGTTATTGTTGATGGACCCCATGTGCACTTGTAGGTCCAAACACAACATTCCAAGTTGTCACAAATTTTGAGAACTCCTCCGTCAAAGTTTGGCACATTTTTGGTCTCAGAGATCTTAAGGGACTTTACCGGTAGCCTCTTGCCTGGAATGACTGGGATGCTTGGCGGACAAAATGAGACCTGCACTAGCATTTACCCGCCCACCCCGACGCGTTGGCATAGTCCGTTCAACCCCACGAGCTATGGAATGAAAAATGTCACACCTAACACCTTTCCATTGCATCAAATTGAAGCATTTTGCAACAATGCGTTTAATTTCGGCATGGTCAAATGGAATGGAGTTGACCAAAAATGAGAGAGGTTATTGTCGACAGACCCCACGTACACCTGTAAGTCCAAACATAACATTCCCAGTTGTCACAAATTTTGAGAATTACTCCGTCAAAGTTTGGTGCATTTTTGGTCTCAGGGATCTTAAGGGACTTTGCGGGTAGCCTTTTGCCTGAAATGACTAGGACACTTGGCACAAAAAATGAGACCGCTACTGGCATTTACCCGCCCACCCCAATGCGTTGGCGCAGTCCGTTGGACCCCACGATGAGAAAAACAAAAATATTATTCTAGTTGACACATTCTCAATCATTGACATGGATGTTATCCTAGTACCATTCCTTTAGGCACAATATGAGCTTCCAAGGGAAGGCGCAATTGTGAGGTTGGAGATAATGAAAAGTGCAGCTCATTCACAATCATGTTTTACTTGTCTTCAATGATGATTCCTTGATTCAACTTAATCCTTTGATAATACATTTTAACCTCCTTGTCAAAGCGCATTTTCAAGGTTGCTTGAGCAAGAGCTAGCGCCTCAACATCTAGGCACACTTTTGGTGTTCTAGAAGCATGAACTAGTAACTCAAATAGTAAGGCACTCATTCTAGGTTGTTTGTTCAATAATTGGCGCCTTGTATTCTTTGGACATTCTTTCAGCTTGTGGAGACAACCTCAACTTGGAAGATCAATTCATTATCAAGGTGCATATCCAAAGTCATAGAGATATGAAGTGGTGCCTCACTAATCTAGGTGCACATTTGATGGTGTAGAGAGGTAGATGTGTGCCCAAGTCATCATTTGATGCCTTCAATAACTATAAACTCCTTTGATGATGTATTTTATCCTTCCAATTCAATATCTAGCCTTAGGTACACATTTTAGGTTGATCAATCATAATCTAACGCCCTAAGTACCAAGGTGCACTTTTAGATTAGTTTAATCAAGGATTGGCGCCTTCACTTCTAGGCGCAAGTTTGGAGTTGAAATACATCAAAATAACAAGTTTCTTCATCACTTCATATTGTCACATGTTGTAAGCCATGTATGTGAAGATGTAAACATAGTATTGGTGACATGAGCAACACTACTACATATTCTTAAGTGTTGTAAATATGCATCTTCTTATTTAATCATGTGTTGTAAATGAAGGAATGCAATGATTGCAATATGTGCACAAAATGGAATTTTTGATAAGGATTGAAAGGAAATGTTAAGAAAATGCAATTGGTGGGTGTAAATCCAAAGTGTGGAAGCATAGACAAGGCATGTGAACAGTTTGGCATGACACCTCAAAGAGATGCTATCTCATGGAATGCAATGATTGAAGGTTATACACAAAATGGATTTTTTGAAAAGGCTTTAGAATCTTTGAAGCAAATACAATTGGAACATTTAAAACCAAATTCCATAACCTTTGCAAGCATTCTCCCTACTTGTGCCAAATTAGGATCTTATATATACATATATGCATAATGTCATGAAAATAATTTGTATAGTGTATATATCAAGCCATATAGGCATGTACAAATAAAACCATATGGGTATATACAACGATATACATCGATAACATACAAAAGTATGTTTACAAAGCCAAATAGGCATATGTAACAAAATGTTCCAAAATCAAATCTCCTATGGATTGCTATCAAATAATATATGGCTCTTGCTAGGCCATGAAGATGGTGAGCCATGAAGATGGTGAACCAGTCAATGACTCATCCTCTATCGCTCATCGACTAGACCTCCTCGATAGAGATTTTTGAATTTCCACCTATTAATACAATCAAACAACGTGCACATTAATATAGAATTTAATATTCAAAATATATAACATGACATAAGTAATCAATCACTTACCGCTAATTGGTGATCCCTCTTGATCATTTGTTGTCTCTCTTCTTCTGTAGAGCTGGATGGGTAGGGAAGGTGACGTCCTATGAGAAGCATGAACAAGCAAATTTAAGTAAATCCCAATTCTTTGCCAACAGACACTCTGCAACGTCCATATCGCTACTACAAAATAGATATCCATTTTATTATGTACATTTGGATTCTAGACTAGGGATTCATTTTATTATTCTATAAACTTGTGAATTACCATCTAATTTGAATGTTTACACACTAATCCACCAAGGTATCAACTTAATAAAGTTGTGGATATAAGCCATTATTTGATTTGAGTAATCTTACTTTGGACACATTTGTGAATAGGATGAACTAAATGCTGAATGTACTGCTCTAAGGCTTGGCATCTTTGCTCAGCTCTGATTCTACCTTTTGTCTCTTGTCTTATAATAGCTCGAGCATTATCAATTGAATCCTGAAGCTCTTCTTCTACTTGCATTCCAGTTAAAGGACCCAGATTGATTGTATTTAATGCATTTAATAAATTTTCCAAAATTTTAAATTTAAAACAAACTCTTCATATATACAGATAGGCGCTTAAATTGGGGGATGAAGGCATGAATATGTGCCTTGTATCTAAGACATCTAGGCGCTGAAATCAAACTATCTTAGTGGCAAAATGCGCCTAGGTCTTTGGACTGATCTTTAACATTTTTATAGTTCTATCTCACATTCAACCCCTCAACTCAAGAAGTCTCCTTATTTCTATGCATTCACCCTATGACTTCAAGCTTTTTTGATGGTTATGTGCCAAGGGTCTTTGTCTTTCTTGCGAGATTCTAATACTTGCAAACACCTGCTAATAACTTCAAGAGTCTTATTATCCCTTAGGCACTTATGTTGACTTCAAAGCAACTTACTTACCCTCAACTCAAGGTGCCATTTAAGATAGACTTAGACCCCATCTCACCTCAAGGCACTACTTTGGAGATCACTCAGGTGTTTTAAAATTGTGCCTTGATCTTACATAGGTGTTCACTTCTTTTTTACATCCATGCTTCTTTAAAAGATTGATGAATTACTTCTTCAATGTTAAGCGCCCACCTTTTTTTTTGACATGCATTGAGGGGTTTTCTTCAAGGCGCCTAATTGAGTGTATCCATAGTTGAATGGGCGCCTAACACATTTTGAGTTATTTTAAGCATTATGATGATTTCAATCCAAGGTATGATGATCATACTACATCATTATCATGTCCCTTTTGTAAGGCGCTCATTAGAGAGCTTCAGGTATGTTATAGCGCCTTAATGCACTTAGCTCATTTCTTATTCCTCAAATGATTTTCTTTTCATGTCAAACCTTCATTATCTCCTCCAAGATGTATTAAGATAACAATCCTCCAAACAAGGGAATGTCATGCTCATTGTATTAAGGGCGCCCAAACTCATTATATTCATCAATACCTTCCTTGGGTGGTATCAAGGTCACTCTTGGCATACTTGAGTGAAGCGAAGTGTTCATTCCAAATTGTATAGGAAGAATCCCAACATGTTCTCTTCAAGGCGCAAAAACTCATCTCTGGCCTTAAATTTGGTCATTTTGTTGGTTTAAATCAATTGGAAGTCTTCTATCATCCAAGTGCCTATGTTATGATGCCAATTGTCCCTTGGGCACTAAAATTGAATTCCTGCCTCACCATGTACTTCAAGGTGCAAAGTGGAGGTCACTCCGGAGGAAATTGGCGCCCATTTAAAAAATTCGTTTTAGGCGCTAAAAATGAGTAGTTTAGATGCAAAAATGCGTCTTACCTCTTTCTTTCTAATTTTATCATCTTGTTCCTCCTTACTCAGTGAATGAGTGTATAGAGGACTTCTTGATCGATAGCCCTTTAATATTAGGCACCCACCTTAGATTTGTTTACAACAAAATTACCATAGGTGCCAAATTAGGTGAAGGCTTATACATTGGGCGCTAAGGATGGTAGGCGCTAAGGATGGAGCTTCAAGTACCAATCGGCGCTATATCTTCAACTTATAACAAATACCATCTCACCTAAGGCACACTTCCCTCATTTTTGGATTGATGTCTCCAGGGCGCTTATGAAGTTCCCTTCAAATACTTTTCATCCATTATCACTCAGAGGATCCTTCACAGTGCTTGGTCAAGGCGCCAACTTGGAGTGCTCTGAATAGGACATGCCACTCAAGATAAATAGGTGTGAAATGGTGCCTTGACTTGCATAGTTTCTTACTCCACAATTTTGTCCCTAACATTATTGACCAACTTGTTTCATGCCTACTTGATGTTGGGTGCTTTACTTGGGACATGCTAGATTTCCACATTTTGTATTCTCATCACCTAGGCGCCAGCATTAGATGGAAGGGTCAAGAAAATGTGCCTTACATGTTTGAATGAAGGGCGCCTAACACATTTTGTTCTTTTCCTTATTCAATTTTCATTTCTTGAGGTCCTTAATCAGCTTTCCAATCAAGGTGCAATTTGATGCTCAAAGTGATTAACATTCTTTCTACAACATAGATCATCCTTCTTATGGCGCCATCAAAACTATATGGATGAGACTTAACTCTAACTCGAGCGCCCCCTAAAGACTTGTGAGTCTAGGTGCCAATTTGAGTTTGATTTGATGACTAAGGGTGCCAAATTCACTGATCAAGGTACACCACTTCCTAGGCACTCATTCTATGCTAAGAATATCATCCTCCACTCCATACACCTCTTAGGCGCTACTTTGGATGATTTCAATCCCTTCCACAAGGCAATCTTCTTTCACAGGGCACTATATTCTAGGGTTTAAAACATCCATTCTATGTTTAAGGCGCAAATTTGGGATCTAACAGATGATAGAATATGCCTTGATTCCTTTTGATGCTTTTCAAACATTTCCAAGCTTATTGTTAGGCACAAAAGGGGACCTCTGAATATTTGTTATGTCCTCCATTAAGCCAGGCGCCCTTTGGTGATTCTATGAGTGCAAAACAATGCCTAACACTACTGAGCCATTTGCTCGCAAAACTTTCCTAGTTCAAGTCATTGAAAGGTCAAAGCATTCATTCCTAGTAGAGGGCCATTTGAAAAAACATCATCCAGATCCCAATGCAAAGCATTGGAATTCAAAAAAAGGGGGGTCCCTATTCCTAATGGGGTGATGTGTGATTTGGCCACAACACGTACTTGATAAGAGCCCATACTTTTTACAAGGAGCCACCAATTTTTAACTAAATATTCCATTAGAAATGGATAAAAAAAATGTTCCCCCAAATGAGGAAACTAGATTGTTAATTAGAATTCTATGTGTAATGTGATATGAAACAATAGATACACCTATAAATGACCAACTAACTTTAACTTCTTGTATTATTGCCTCGATGTTTCAAATATGTTGCTTCTCTTCATCCAAAACCAATGGTACAAAATTTTTCATGGATCAAGGAAACGGATATCCGTTTTCAGAACGGATATCCATTTTGGAAACAGATATCCATTTTCAGAACGGATATCCATTTTGGAAATGGATATCCATTTTGAGTTGCTTTTACCAAAACAAAACGGATATCCATCTTGCTTTGGTACAAAGCAAGACGGATATCCATTTTGGTTGTTGACTTTTTATGGATTCTAACGTGTTTTCATGTTTTAGTCTCTTCTTCAAACTTCACCCTTCGTGCTGACGACTTTTTTTTTACGCAAAATTGATAAAACAAAAAGGGTTTATAGAAAAAATTGTTAGCTTTCTAAAAATATAAGATTTGTTTGGTTATCATTTTATTAAATAATTATTAATAATTTTCTATATACCATTTGTCTGAAATCTTGATGGACACACTGATTGAAAAACATCCATAACTTTCAAACCAATTCACCTTTTTGAGATCCGAAACCTGTGTCACACTCTATGCTTTTCTGGCTATAGGTTAAAAAAAAAAATTGAATTTTGATTTTTTTTAATCGAGTTAGGTTGGCTGGAAAATTACTTTTTATTTTTTTAAAAAAGTCACAGTAAAAAAATCATAACTAATTATTTTATTGGAAAAAAATTTCAAATAAATATGCGTCACATCTGGACATGAGTCCTCTACTTATTTTGAAAGTTTCAAAAATATATATATATTTTTACTCATAGTTAGGTTGGCTGGACAGACACCCACTTTTTATTTTTTTCTGAAAAATTTAATAGCTGTTCTTTGAAATATTCAATTTTCACTAAGTAAATTTAGTTTTTTTTCTTTTTAAAATAGTAGCCTATAAACTAGATTCAATTCTCTACAAATTTCATTCTTACATCTTTTTCAAATTGTGTAGATAATCCATTCAAATTTTCACATGAACTTGATAAATTCTAATTTTCTGTATTTTCATTGCCACTTAGAGGTATAGTTTGGCCCATCATGATCTTGCACATACCCAAATATGTTGGTAGAAAGAAAATTAGAAGAATGCAATAAACTTGAAAAATAAGTTGCAATCCTGAAATTAGATTTGGAGAAAGCTAAGAGCTATGAAGAAAAGATTAAGATAAGCTCTACAAAGCTTGAGGAGTTAATTGCAAGTCAGAAGAGTTTAGATGACAAGCAAGGCTTTGTATTTGAGAAAGGAGAGAGTTCAAAATTAGGTCAAAAAATCTTTCAGTTGAAGCAAAACAAAGGTAACCAATTCAGGAATCAAAGAAGAAGACCTAGAAGACCTCCAGTCAAGTAGCCAAATGCTCAAAGGTACCCATCTTTCAATTGTCATTGTTTTAATTGCAATAAGTTTGGTCATGAGGCTACTTAGTGTAGGAATAGAATAAATCATAATGTTCCATCATTCTCTGGTCAATGTTTCAATTGCAAAAAAAATTGTCATGGTTCAAATGAATGTAGAAGTCTAGTAGAAATGCGTTTTACAATGCAAGGAATACTCAATCATTCAACGAAAAGTGTTTTTCTTCCAATAGATTTGGGAACATGGCTAATAAATGTAGATCAAGGATGAATTTATTCAGAAGAAGGAATCAAGGATAGGGAAGTATTGTGTGCTATAATTACAACAAACTTGGTCATATGGCAAAAATTTGCAAAAGCAAGCATGTGAAAAGAAACTACTATGCTAAAGAAAGGAAAACAAAGTAGAGGAATGATAAGGGAAAGGAAAAAGTTGACCCAGTTGAAACTAAGAAAGAAATGGGCAAGATCTTGATCAAGAAAGATGTGATTGAAGTCAAGGATGGATCCACACTAGTATCTGGTGCAGATACTTCCTCTGGCAAGTGAATTTGTCAGCTTTGGCTCATGGGGAGCTGCAATGAAAATCTTAATCCCCTAGCCAAATTTTTAGTGCTAGAATCCGAAATGAAGATATATTAAAAAGATGGATATGATAGATCTTTTGAAAGAAATTATGAAAGAAAAGGATCAAATGCAAAACATTGCGGAGCAATACAAATAGACTACATTATGTAGACATGTTCTTGACAACTTTTTAATAGGAGAATTTATGGGAATGAAGTCAAGAATTAAAAAGGGGCTCATTCAATGGAAAATTCATTCTATATTCAAAATGCCAAAGTGTCTAAGGAAAATTGAAGTGATTCAGTGATTTCCAAAGAAAATTAAGACAAGACCAAAGAAAACCCTAATTCAGTGAAAAGAGGTATTTTTAGACTTGAGATGCTGCTGTGAATTTATTTGAACTTTTACAAAAAATGGCAACACCACATGTGATTGATATAACTGAAAGAGCCTAGCCAAAATTCAAGCACTTGTTTAAATGAACAAAGGTTAATCCAAATGGTGCATTCTTAGAGATTCTATTCAGTGTGATGCATGCGGAAGACATTAGGGCCTATATTCATGTTGTCCTAGAAGAACATGGAGATAGTCAGTTCTCATATCTATATATAAAACAATTAAGTGGAGATGGATTTGATTTGAAGGAAGAATATAAGGTATTGGAAAAGAAGAAAGTTATTCAATATATAGATTCTCTAGTCTTTGCAGAAGATGAATGGGTCCAGTATGTCTTAAGTCAAATCTATGATGAGTTTATATGGCTCAATTCTACATTCAAGATCACCAAATATGCCGTAAGGGCAGTCATAGGACTAAACTCTACTGGTACAATGCCTGTATTGAAGGCTATGAAAAATGATATAGTGATGAAAGCCATCGTAACAAAATTTGATAAAAGGGCATTGACAATCAATGACATTGAAGATCATGCAGTTAGATTTGTATCCGTGGTAATCGACTATAAGGTCTACTTTACAAACTGGGAGAACTTTGTCTCTAGTATTACCATATATACTACCTATCAGATGGTTAAAGAAAATGTAGAGTATGACCTGTGTGAACTACTTTGTCAATAGTTAATGGAGAATCTGAAGAAGACAAAAGAAAATAAATATCCCTTCAAATTTGGTACATTAATTATGTGTTTGTTCTTATACTTTATGTAAGAGTTACCTAGCATGTAAAATCTATCTTGGACTAGAGACAAACTTGTTGTGGTACAAATCAAAAATCAATTAAATAGTATTGGAAGTTATGATGCACAAGCTACAACCCTATGGGGCTATTTCAAGAACTTCCAAAAGGTAATGCATTCTAGAGAAAGAATCCTTAGATTAGTTATTGAAAAATTTGAGGATAGTATCTGCTTTATTGTGACAAAAGACCAATGCTTGATGGAGGTCGTTCAACCTAGAATAGTATGGGTTATGCCAATGGGCTATGAAGTAGATGGAGGAATATTAGAAAATTATACCCAACATGTGCTAAGAAAAGCTACAAATGCCAATGAAGAAAGATTTGTGACTTATGAGGAACTATCTACAAAAATACAAGATGAGGTGAGAAAACTTGATATTTCAAGAAAGGCCTAGAAGATGGCAGAAGATTATGCTATAAAAAGGGGTTTCACTAAAACATAAATCAAAGAGACAAGAGAAAAGGCACAAGCAGATAGAAGCAAAAGAGAGGAAGGAAAGTTAAATGGTGAAGGCTTCAAAAGAGCCAAAGAGACAACCAAAAAACCCAACAGTAACAAAAAGGAGAACTAAAGGTTCTACTTCTGTAGGAACTGCATCTATGACCTCTAGTCCTACACCCTCGGCAAGTATGGAAACTTATGCAATAAGACACAAGAGACAAAAAACCAAAGGTCATAGAATGCATGATAGTAAAGGAGTTGATCAGGAAGAGACTAAGTCAGATGAAGAAGTGAAGAAAATGAAAACTAAGGCCACCAAAGCTTCTGGGAGAAACAAGAGGAAACCTTCTAGTAAAAGAAAAGATAAGAAAAGGCCATGGAAAGATGAGTCTCAAAAAGGAGAAGCCACTATAAATCTTGACGATGTCCTAAAATCTATAAGTGTTGATGGAAATTGAAAGCCCATAGCCCAACTGTATGATGACTATAATAATCTAGATAAAAGAATTATTGAGACTGCTATTGTCAAATTTCTGGACATCTACAACAAAGCCCTTATTGAGATCATTACTGATCTTCTAGACACCTTAGGTAGTATTATGTCTACAAAAAAAGAAGTAGCTATGGAAAAAGACATTAAACTCCATGAGCATACAGTAATAAAGTTATGTCTAGAGATCTCCCCTGAAGACAAAACATAAATCTCCAAAGCACTCAGCAAGGAGTTCAAAACAAAGAAAAGGATGAATACTCTCATGTCAGGTGACATTGAGAAAGTAGTGAAGGAGACCAAGGAAATCATTTTAAGAGTGTTATAGGAATTTCATCTTCTAAAAATATATGACAATGAAAAAATAAGTGTTGGAAATGACACATGTATTCTGGATGTGAACATGGACCAAGAATCAGAGAAAGAGCCAAAGAAAAAATAAGGTCAAGTTCCTGCTACTGATACAACTATCAAGGACAAAATTGAGATAAATCTTCCTCTGGGACAACAAACTGATAATCAAACACTCAAAGAAAGTGAAAAAATAAAACAAAGCAGATAAAAAACATGCTAAGTTAAGCACTACTTCAGAGAAAAATGTTGATGAAAATAAAGATGTGGATTTAGATCCTATAAAACAAAACTAAGATGAAGTCTCTGATATAGAAAGAGACACTGTAGAGTTGATCAAAGAATTTATGGAGAAAGAGAAACAAGTCCTGGATGAGCCTGAATTTTTACAAGGACCAATAAACCTAGACTCAATGTCCCATGTAAAGAAATTTAAACTGGTATCAATCGTGCAAGCAAAGGCATAGGAAGAAATTTTGAAGTCTCACATATAGGAAAGTAAATTGATTGGTGAGGCATCCAACATTTTGGAGAGGATGATACCATCATATTAGAAGGACACCTCGTTGTCTTCAATAAGTCAACAAAAAGGACTCATAACTTCTGTAAGTGAGCATTTTGAATCTTTTGAGAAATCTACTGAGACAAAAGTAAGACAAGAATTTGATGAGAAATGATTAAATGAGTTGAAGACTATGATCGTAAATGACAAAGCTTTGCTAGACAATAAAATGAAAGGTATACATAATGCTATCAAAGAAGAAAGTGAAGGTATGTACTAATTTTTCTTATCTTGGCTAAAAGACACAAAACAACTAGAAGAAAAGATAAAGGATTTGAAACTACAGCTGACAAATATTTGTAAATCATTTGACCAAGTAGTTGAGTTGGTGAGTAGCAAAGAAATAGAAGTGATTAATATTTAATGATGAGTTAAGTAATCTTCTGAATAAGAGGGATCAAATGAAAAATAAAATATGTCAGTTGAGAGGACTAATTAGTCCCATGTTAGATTCAGTGATTAGTATTGTAGTAGAAGCATAGGTAGCTTCACAAATTGACACACCTTTTGATGTGCAAAAGGCAAAAGAATCTGTCTTTTTGATAAATGGTCACATTCAAATTTTGGAAAGAGCTAAATAACAATGGGATGAAGAGATTACACAATTAAAGATTGTGTTCAAGGATATCCTCTCACCTACAACTAATTGAGTTAAAGATTGTATGTGTACATATGTGGCAAAGTATGATAGATTTACAGTTTTGACACAATTTTGACTTTTGTACATACACCTTTTCCATTTATGTCAAAGGGGGAGAAGAAGACTAGTGAAAAATGGGTAAACATCTAAGAAAAAGAAGGAATATAGAGTAAGGGAGAGAAGACAAGAATTTTTCACTACGTGTCACCATCAATGTCAAAGGGGGAGATTATTGGCAGGAGACATTGCTCTCATGAAGGATTTCATGTTGTCATTGATGGAAACAAGGCAAAGGGATTCCATTAGAGTGAAAAAGAGACATTACTCCAAAAGACCAACTTGGTTTGGCAATAAGGAACAAAAGTATTCTGTTCTAGAAGGCTGAAATGGCTAAGTATGGACTGTGTACAAAGTAAGTGACATAGATTGGGTCAGTATGCCTCTGTAGTAGAAGGTCATTACATGTAGGTCAGGTATGTTGTTCATAGATATTTTATGATGATATTTTCTGGTGCTCAAGACCTGATTTCCTTTGGAAGTTATACTATGAAATTTCTATGTCCGAGTGAAAATAGTTAAGTTAGGAATAATGCAGAGTGCATTGGAATTTTAGTCTGCATTTCTCTGCAAGGGATTATATTGGTATGCAATTTTGAGGTAGTATGGATAGGTGTCTAAAGCATCCAGTTGAGGAGTTACAAAGTCTAAAGTGATCCAGAAAATCACCTACAAAATTCCATGTTCTGACAGCTAGTTTGCCAATATTTCACCAAGGCAAAGGTGATAGTTGTAAGTTCCACATTTCACCACATAAGGGCATCATGATCTATGGTTGATAAGATATGATCTATGAAGCATTACAAATGATTGATGTGGTTCTTAGAGTCCCATCTGAATTTTAGTGGAATTGTTGGGCCGACAGAGTCAATGTAAGTTGATAAAGTGTTGTGCTTGATAGGCCGATTCAGTTTTGAGTTTGAATTCAAAGTTGCAGATATTTATATGGGTTATATTTTTGTTTTGAGTGATGATATGATTATGATGTGAGTAAACCAAATGTGTGTGATATTCAAAAGTAGAGTTGTGACCAGAAGAAGATAGTAAGGGCAAAGGAGCACAGTTTATGTAGAGCAGAACAAAAAAACTAGAGCTGATAGTATGAAGTCTTTTGAATCTGTATATTGAACTAATTGGTACTGCACCTTAGCATTCTGTAGATGCATTTGTAGCAGTCATCTTCTCGTAGTGAGCCAATCCTTCTTCTATACTCTTTTCTCTTGGCAGTGAGCCTTTGTACAGTGAGCACTTCTTCATAGGGCAGTGAGCTCTGGGCAGTGAGCCTTCTTGTAATTCGGTATTGTGTTATCATAATATATTGTGAGCTAACACTATCGTGGTTTTTCTATTTTTGGGTTTTCCACATAAAAATATTGGTGTCTAAGTGTTATTTCTTAATGGTAGCTATTCTAATATTTATTTTTCTTTCATGTTGTTGAATTTGGTAATTGGATATTTAAAGAACAACAAACTAAGTGGTTTTGTAGAGTACCAATTCACCCTCCTCTCAGTATTCTCTGTGTTCAACAATACACACACACACACACACACACACACACACACACACACACACACACACACACACACACACACACACACACACACACACACACACACACACACACACATTCCTCCATAATATAATGTTGCTTTAGTTATTACAAAACATATGCTTCCATAATATAAGTAGGTGCATGGAAATGGGAGATAAAAAAGTGGAATAAAAATTATTGATAAAAATAAGTAATAATGCGACCATGATACAAATAACACAAGCATGATACAAATAACATGAGTGCATTAAAATAATGCAATTGCATTGTTGCTTGATAATGAACAATTGTAGAAGGCTCAATCACTACCATACCACATGCTCAAGTTATCAACTATTAAAAGAAAAAAAATGTTGTCCCATTCTACCATTTCCCCAATTCATGATCTTGCTATTCTATAAGAATAGTTTTTTTCCTTTCGAAGGAAATTTAAAAAAGAAGCCATGCCACTACAATGTGCAAGAGATGAGTTTAGTAATTTTATAATGTGCATGAGATGAGTTTGGTAGTTTCATCCCTAATTCCCCTAAGGTAGTTTCAAAATCAAAGAAAAAAATGTGAAGATTAAAAATTGACGCAAGTGGATCTCCCACCTGCTACTACAACACATAAACTTACAACATAATATAGATTTGCAAACAAGAATTTCTATTTTATTCAATCATAATCTATAACATATTTACATCACAACTTGGCCTCACAATGGCCTCTCAAATTATGGGAAACTTCTTTTCCTTCCCACACACCCACTCAACAATTCTCTTCTTCCTAAGCCCCTCACACGGGTTGAGATCTCTCTCTCCCCAAAATTTCCCTCCAAGAAATTTGCTCTCTTTGTGTAAAAAATAATGCTTTTAAATAACATTCCATTTGCAACCTCTGATCTTTCATTTCTATGTCTTGGACCACACGTCCCTTCCTATTTGGAAACAAGTCACCTCTCTTTGTCTCCCCTATGAGGCCCCTCTTTGTATTCTTCCTCTCCATACTGGAGCTCACACTCCCTTGCTTGTTGGCATTTTAGCTTCTATAAGGCTACACTTAGATTCAAAACTAGTTGCCCATGATTCCCCATATGACTTCCTATTACATATATATGTATGTCTTTCATTTCAAAAGTATATAAGAATATATAAAATGCCACCCCAGGAAATGAAAATTGAATAGTTCAGAAGTTAATCAAACTTGTATGAGCAATTCAATATCCCAAGTTGACCTCTTTGTTAATATTATCTATTATCTCTTTTATCATCTGGGACATTTCAATTCAGCTATGCTGGAAGCTAGTTGCACTCTCTTGGAGTATCAACTCTACATTCTGGCTTGTGGAGCACACATTTAAACATAGAAGAGAGATGAAATTTCCAAAGTGTGACACACTACTTCTTGCACAAGGTTTCTTGAGGATAAAGTATCCCACTGTGATCTGTTGCTCTCATCCATAAGGAAGTCAAATACTCGATAGGGAGGAACAAGAAGCTAGGATGAAGTTGTGGCACATATTACAACACTAGTGGGTCATCCTGGTTTGGTATTGTTTCTTGTCCTAATTTGATCACTGTCATCACTTGTGCTGCCACTCGATCCAGACTAGGTCGTCCATGAAATACTAGTGGATGCACTAACCATTTGAACATAAACTATTGATCATCCTCTGAGACAATCTTATCACACTCCTTTTTCCTTTTGGGTCAACATAATAGATACAATCTGCATGTTGAGTGTTCCCACAAAGTAGGTGTTTATTACCATGTCATTTTCTTGATAAATTTGTCCTACCTCCATCAAAATGACCAGATTGTGTTCCAAGGCAAAAATCTTTTTGGTGACACAAGATTGTCAACATCTATGGGTGCTCCTATATCAAACACACTAGTTAGAATATTTATGAGCATAGGCTCACAAACATGGAGTTAAGTAGTTGCACTACTCTTCCAGGTTGCCATCAACCTACATCAAACTACTTCACTGTCCAAGAGCTAAAAATTAATCTTTCTTTCACCTTTTCTAGCATCATGCTAGAACATGCACCACCTTCCTTTAGCAACGCTACTTCTTCCTCCTCTTTCCCCTCGTGGACTCATGTCCACCGAAGTTTGACCTCCTCCACCAATTTCTTTCCTCACTTCTCTCCTCCATGGGTTTAAACCCACCTTTAACCATCCACCTCCACCAATATCCTGAAACATCCTTAACCATCTCTACACACAACCACACAACATTTTGTTGTCCTCTATTCATCTCATTTTCTACTACCACATCTGAAAACAATATTACATCATGTAATTGATTTACCTCATTCACATTCATAGTTGTAACATCTAACTTTAGTACAATGTCCTCCATGTTCTTGTCAGATGCAACTACATCCTCTACTATTACAATCAATTCATTTTCTTTCACCTTCATTTCTCTTACCTCTTCTTCCACTACCAAAATATACAACATTAAATAATCTTTCTCCTCATCCTTTATTGCAACCTCTTCATGTTTTATCATTGCACCTTAATATCTTCACAAAGCAAGCCTTGATCTTCCTTAGGTTCTTCATCGAACACTGGACCATCATGAAGAATCAATTCTTCTTCTTTACCAGTCACTTCTCCTTCCAATAATCTTTTGATCCTTCTCATCCCCTCTTTTAGTGGGAGATTATCCTCATCAGCTTCTTCATCAAACATAGAATTCCCAAAGTTTATTTTCTACACCTTTTCACCTCTCTTTTTTTCTTTTACCACTACAACCTCTGTACACTCCACGACTGCAAATTTATCTGCTGCACACATGTTGTCACCTGCAAACAAAATATTAGCAGAAGAAACATGGGACTCTTCTCAACCTACTTTCTTCACTACGTAAATCTCCTTTAGGTTTTCATACAACTCTTCCTTCAATTCTTCCAATAACTCTTCACACATCTTCACAACTCATTCATCCCATCTTTGACTTGTCCATCTCTTCAACATTGGGATTGTCAAAACCCAACCAATCATAAACCCTCTCTTCATTGTCCTTATTTTGTTCATTAACAACTTTGAGTATTTCTTACTCTCACCATTATAGGACTCCTTCACACCTATCCCATCTCTTAATCTTTTCTCAGTTTGTTTACTGCTGCAATTGATCACACATATTTACTCTCTCCTTTGTGGCTTCAAGCTCTCAACTGATCAAGACTTCATATATATACCTGCAATGATCCTTTCAAGTCCTCACAATTGCCTTCTCTATTGCTCCATAGTTCCTGGTGGATACTCTCCATGCTCAGGAACAACCTGCTCTGATACCACTTGACACAGGTGGAACTCCCACATGCTACTACAACACATAAACTAACAACACAATATAGATTTGTAAACAAGAATTTCTATTTTATTCAATTAAAATCTACAAGATATTTACATCACAACTTGGCCTCACAATGGCCTCTCAAATTACGAGATACTTATTTTCCTTCCCATACACCCACTCAATAATTGTCTTCTTCCTAAGCCCCTCACATAGTTTGAGATCTCTCTATCCCCAAAATCTGCTTTAGAGAAATCTGCTCTCTTTGTGCAAAAATAATGCTTTTAAATAACATTCCATTTGCAATCTTTGATCTTTTATTTCTGTCTTGGACTACACATTCCTTCCTATCTAGTAGCAAATTCTCTCTTTGTCTCCCTTATGAGGCCCCCTCTTTGTATTCTTCCTCTCCATGCTGGCACTCACACTCCCTTTCTCATTGGTGTTGTCATTGATATCAACATATCCTTGTTGCAATTGGTGTCAACTATATCCTATTTTGTTGCCTTCTTAGAAGACTGGACTGTGGAGGATATTGAGAAAATTAATGAGGATCAAAGTATGCAGACCATATGGCTAAATAGAGGATTGTCTAAAGAAGCTCCAGTTAATATTTGAAGGGTTCACATGAAGATTTGAAGAAGCTATGGCCATCTAAGTAGAACTAGATTTGTAGTGTTCATAAGAGACAGAGTGATAGGAAAAAGGCACTGATTGTTTTGAATATGCAAAATGATGATTTGTGGATCTAGAGGCATGTTTGGGAAGTCAGTGTGTATCAACCATTCAAGTGGTTCATGGTTTCAAGGTCCACAAGCAATCTTTCTAGTGTGACAGTCATAGCAGACATTTTTCTTGAGGTTCTTGAAGAAGATACAAGTGATTTTGATGATCTGGATGAGTACAGATATTTTTGTTGAATTCAATGTGCTCGTGGAGGTTCCTGAATCATGTAACTACTATGTTGGAGGTCTGCATTGAAGATTGAGCTCGTTGTTGAAGATTTCTTCCTTTGTCTTGTTATTTTTCCTAGTCTTGGCTGACCGAATGATTCAAGAGTGTTCCGAATGATCTAAGAGCAATTATATAAATCCTGGCTTGTTGATTGAGGAAGATTTGAGTCACAATTATATTTGCTGACAACTTAGTGATTCACATTTAGTCAGATGTTTATTTTGTTGACCTTGATGTTCATTTCAAGGTTGATAAAGCATATAAATTCTTTTTGATGAGTTGTGGAAAATCATCCTTGTGCAAAATTAATAAAATCTAAAGAAAGGATCAGAGACAGAGTGTAGAGGAGAAGTAGAAGAACAAGAGCTGCTTGGGGCAGAGTAGAAGTTTTATGAGTATTCAATGAAACTAAACCATGCATGAAGAAGATGTTATCTCTCAATTAATTATTTCTATGTTAAACATAAATTTCTTGTAGGCAGTGAGCCTCTCTTTTGATTAGTGAGCTCTGGACAGTGAGCCCGAAGGCAAGTGCCTTCCCATTTTTTTTAAGTACTTTTAATAGGGTACGATTCTTGTGAGCTAACACCCACTGTGTTTTTTCCCTTAATTGGGTTTCCAAGTCAAAATTCTTGGTGTCAAATGTGTTAATTGTGTTGATGCTCATGTACTATTGTTTTATCCTTTAATGCTTACATCATTAATCAATTTGGAAGTTGTGAAGGAAGATTAGAAAGAAGAAAAGATTAATTTTTGGGACAACTAATTCACCCCTCCTCTCAATTGTCCAGACTAATTCTAACAATTGGTATTAGAGCTAGGTTCCTTTAAAAGGAGCTTAACCACCCGGGGAGATCCAGGATGTCAACCTACAAGATGGATAGTCTGAGATTTGATGGAACAAATTACTTTTCTTGGAAGAGTCACATGGAGTGCCATTTGCAATGCATGGGTGATGCTTATTGGGTTATAACTAAGGATGAGTATAATCCTCCAAAGAAAGGTCCTTCAACTCTAGATGAACTCAAATATGCTGAAAATACCCTTCGACCTAGAGAAGCCTTGTTGAGTGCCCTGACTAATTTAGAAATGACAAATGTTTTTGGACTAAAAACTGCTCATAAAATCTAGAAGAAGTTGGAGAATCTTTATGAAGGCGATGAATATGTCAAATGTGCCAAGCTACAAAGTCTGAGAGGAAAATTTGAAAATCTGAGGATGAGTGAAGATGAAAACATCACAATCTCTATGCAAAAGATAAATGAACTTGTGTGTGGTATCAGGGGTGCTATTGGAACTTTGTAAGAATTAGAGATTGTGGTAAAAGTGCTAAGATCTTTACCTGATTCATACAAACATAAGGTTGCTTCTATAGTGGATATCAGGACTGTCTCAAAAGTTACAAGAGATTTGCTAGTTGGCAAAATTTTAGGTTTTGAATTAAGTGAGTTTGGTGATTCTCTTCCTAAGTCTGAATCTACATTCAAAGCCAGTATTCAAGGGAAGAAAAGATTGATCTGGGTAAAAATTTTTAGGAAGATCAAGTAGATTTACTAAGACAAGGAAGGATCTTGAAGATGATGAAATTGAGTGTGCAGAACTTGAAGCTCTTATTACCAAAAGAATGCCAAGAGGATCCGGTAAATATGAAGGAAAGTTGCCATTCAAATGTTTTGCTTGTAATAAGATTGGTCATTTTGCCTAAAGATGTCCAGAGAAAATTTCAAAGCCAAACCCTAACAGATATAAAAGTCAGAAGAAATGTTACTATGTCCAAGAAGCTAGAGAAGGAGTCACAGATGATGAATCTAATCACAGAGGTTCCATTGAAGGTGATTAGGTGTTCATTGCTATCAAAGAAGATAATCTAGTGTCTACTAAATCTGTGAGCAATGCAAATGTGGAAAGTGCCTTGGCTGCTCAAGTTGTTGAAAAGGATGAATGGGTGATTAATAGTGGATGCTCTCGTCATATGATTGGTGATAAAAGTAAGTTTGTGAGCTTTGAAAAATATGAAGGTGGAATTGTAAATTTTGGAGACAACTCAGATTGTAGAATCTGTGGCAGAGGATCCATCTCTTTTGATGGTATGAATAACACTAATGATGTTATCTATGTGGAAGGACTGAAGCATAATCTTCTCAGTGTTGGACAGTTGGTTGATAAGGGTTATGACCTCAAATTCAAGGATGGAAAATGCAGAATCTTGGAAAGCTCTGGAACTGAAATTGCATCTAATACTCATACTAGAGGTAACATCTTTCATTTTAGTAGTTTGGGTAAAATTTGATTGATTTCTCATATCAATCAGAGTTGGCTTTGGCATAGGAGAATGTGTCATGTGAATTTTCATAACATTGTTAAGATAAGTTCCACTCAGGCTATAAGAGATCTTCCAAGACTTGTGAAACCTAATGATAGCATGTGCAGAGAATTTTAATTAGGTAAATAGAATAGAATTTCATTCAAGAGTAAAGAATAATCATCAATTGTGGATTGTTGGAACTTGTGCATACTGATCTTTGTGGTCCTGCTAGAATTAGGAGTGTACAAGGAGACATATATTTCATGTTGCTGATTGATGATTACTCCCAGATGATGTGGGTAACCTTCTTGAAAGAAAAATTAGAAGCTCTTAACAAATTCAAGGTGTTCAAGGTCATGGTGGAGAATGAGATTGGTGTGAAGACAAAGTGTTGGAGATCCAACAGTGGTGGAGAGTTTACCTCTAGTGAGTTTGATTCATTTTGTGAGAAGTAGGGAATAAAAAGATAGTTATCTACTCCTAGGACTCCTCAGTAGAATGGAGTTGTGGAAAGAAAGAACCAGACCATTCAAGAAGTTGCTAGGACCATGATGATGGAAGCTAATGTTCCACAAGTCTATTGGAGAGAAGTTGTGAGTATTGTTGTCTACACTCTTAACTGGGTGTAGATCAAAGGCAATTCTGGTAAGACCCCTTATGAACTATGGTTTAGTCATGCTCCTACTTTGAAGTATTTTAGAGTGTTTGGTAGTAAGTGCTATATCAAAAGAGATGAGGATCTAGGGAAGTTTGAAGCAAGAAGTGATGAAGGGATATTTCTAGGTTATTCTAATCAAAGCAAGGCCTATTGGTGCTTTAACAAAGATTGAAAAAGATTGTTGAAAGTGCAAATGTTAGAGTTGATGAGAGCAAAGGACATTCCAGGTCTTGCAGATATGAATTGAATGTTCAAGATGAAAGTGAATGTCATGGAAGACAAGTTTAAACCCAGACTCAGATTTAGATTGATCCAGAAAACCCAGTAACTCAAGAGGATAATGTAAAGGTTGATGAACAAGTTCAAGAAACAAAAGTTCAAGCAAATTCCAAAACTCGTATGTATGTAAGACTGAATCATCCTAAAGATTAGATCATAGGAGATAGAAATAAAGGCATTCAAACTAGGAGAAGAATTGGTGAAGATCAAGAAGAGATTCGTTTAATTTCAAAGATTGAACCAAAATCAGTAAGTGAAGCCTGCAATGATGAAAACTAGATAAAAGAAATGGAAGAAGAACTAATGTAAATTGAAAAGAATCACACTTGGGATCTTGTTTCTAGACCTGGGGACAAAAATGTGATTGGAACTAAATGGGTCTTCTAGAATAAAATAAATGAAGATGGTTAAGTTGTAAGAAACAAAGCAAGGTTGGTATGCAAAGGATATTCTCATGTGGAAGGAATTTATTTTGAAGAAATGTTTGCTCTGGTGGCAAGAATAGAGGTAGTCAGACTATTTCTTGTATTTACTACTTGTAAAAATTTCAAGGTCTATCAGATGGATGTCAAATCAGCATTCCTAAAGAGAGAGTTAGAAGAAGAAGTCTACATTGAGCAACCAAAAGGATTTCAGTTGTCTAATCAGAAAGATATGGTTTGCAGGTTAAGGAAAGCATTGTATGGACTCAAACAAGCCCCTAGAGCTTGATATGCATGATTAGATAAGTATCTGACAGTAATCTTTACTTCAAGATTGATCATGAGAATATTTTGATTAGTGAGGTATTTGTTGATGATATCATTTTTGGTGGAAATGAGAGTATGTCCAAAACATTTTCTGATCAAATGCAGAGTGAATTTGAGATGTACATGTTTGGTGAAATGAATTTCTTTCTAGGTCTACAAATCACTCAGTCAAATAAGGGTATCTTCATATCTCAATCTATGTATGTAAGAGAATTGTTGAAAAAGTTTGGAATGGAGGAGTCAAAACTAGTAAGTACTGCTATGGTAACTGGATGCAAGTTAAGTAAAGATGATAATTCACCTAAGGAAGATTAGAAAAGGTATAGATCAATGATTAGAGGACTGCTTTATCTGACTTAGACCAAACTTGATATCATGAATGTAGTTGGACTTGTTGCAATGTTTCAAGCTGATCGTAGAAAAACCCATGTTGTGGTAGTCAAAAGAATTTTTAGATATCTCAAAGGGACAATTGATTATGGATTATGGTATCCAAAGGATAATGTCTTCACTCTTCATACATATACAAATGTTGATTGGGCACGAGATGTGGATGACAAAAAAAACACTAGTGGTGGTGCATTCTTCTTGGGAAGTAGATTGATTTCTTGGTTGAACAAAAAGTAGGAGGCAATATCCCTTTCTACAACAAAGGCAGAGTATATAGCAGTAGAAAACAACTAGACTCAAGCTCTGTGGATGAAGCAAATGTTGAAGGACATCAAAATTGTGTTTGAGTAGCCTATCACAATCTTTTGTGATAATTCATGTGCAATAAGCATCTCAAAGAATCTAATGTTGCATTCAAAGACAAAGCACATATCCATCAAGTTCATTTCTTGAGAGAGAAGGTAAATGAGAATGAAGTCAAGTTGGAGTTGGTGCCTCCAAATGATCAGATTGTGGTTATTTTCACTAAGCCTCTTCCCAAGGATACTTTTGAGTATCTCAGAGAGAAGTAAGGGGTTATTACCCCTCCTGATCAAGATTAAGATGCACTAGAGTGCATCAGTCTAGTGGAATTCATAGTCATATCTTATGATCTGGATTGATGTTAAGGAGGTACTACTCAGGGGGAGTAGTCTACATGTAATTTTTGAGTTTGGTCTAAAACAAAAATAAGGAGAAAAGATTGCAAATATGTGCCCTTTGCCATTGATGTCAAAGGGGGAGAAAAGTCATGTGAAAAACTAGTTGCTGATGAAAGGGGAGCAATGAAGATAGTGGTTGCAGAATTGATAAGAGAAAAGGGGGAGAAGTTCTTGTCTTGATGGTTGAATCAATTTTTCACATCATATGTTTCCATCAATGACAAAGGGGGAGATTTTTGCAAATATGTGCCTAACCGGTGTTGTCATTGATGTGAACATATCCTTGTTGCCATTGGTGTCAACTGTATCCTATTTTGTTGCCTTCTTAGAAGACTAGAATGTTGAGGATATTGAGAAAATTAATGAGAATCAAAGTATACGAACCATATGGCTAAGTAGAAGATTATCTCAAGAAGCTCCAGTTAAGATTTGAAGGGTTCCCATGAAGATTTGAAGAATCTATGGCCATCTAAGTAGAACCTATTTCACAGTGTTCAAAAGAGACAAAGTGATAGGAAAGAGGTCCTGATTGTTCGTGATATGCAAAATGGTGATCTACGGATCTAGAGGCATCTTTGGGAAGTCAGTGTGTATCTTCCATTCAAGTGGTTCATGGTTTGGAGGTCCGCAAGCAATCTTTCTAGTGTGATAGTCATGGCAGAGAGTGTTCTTGAGGTTCTGGAAGAAGATACAAGTGATTTTGATGATCTAGAGGAGTGTGGATGTTTTTGTTGAATTCAATGTGCTTGTCAAGGTTTTCAAATCGTGTGACTACTGTATTGGATGTCCACATTGAAGATTGGGCTTATTGTTGAAGATTTATTCCTTTCTGTTGTTGTTTTTCCTAGTCTTGGCTAATCAGATGATTCAAGAGTGTTGTAGATGATCTAAGAGCAATTATATGGAGCATAGCATGTTGAGTGAGGAAGATTTGAGTCACAGTTATGTTTGGCTGACAACTTAGTGATTTGTATTTAGTCAGATATTTATTGTGTCAACCTTAATGTTCATTTCAAGGTTGCTAAAGCATTTTAATACTTGTTGATGAGTTGTGGAAAATCATCCTTGTGCGAAATTAACAAAATCTCAAGAAAGGATTAGACACAGAGCAAAGTAGAGGAGAAATAGAAGAAGAAGAGTTGTTTGGGATAGAGCAGAAGTTTTATGAGCATACAATGAAACCCAACCAGGCATAAAGAAGACGGTATCTCTTAGTTAATTCTTTCTATGTTAAACATATAAATTTCTTGTAGGCAGTGAGCCTCTCTTTTGAGTAGTGAGCCTGAAGGTAAGTGCCTTCCCATTTTTTGAAGTAATTTTAACAAGGTACAAATCTTGTGGGATAACACCCACTGTGGTTTTTCCCTTAATCAGGTTTCCATGTCAAAATTCTTGGTGTCAAATGTGTTAATTGTGTTTCTACTTATGTACTATTGTTTTATCATTTAATGCTTACATCATTAATCAATTTGGAAGTTGTGAAAGAAGATTAGAAAGAAGAAAAGATTAATTTTTGGGACAACTAATTCATCCCCCACTCTCAATTGTTCAGACTAATTTTAACAAACACATACAATATGGATGTTGAGTGTGCCCACAAAGAAGGTGTCTCTTACCATGTCATTTTCCTGATAAATTTGCCCCACCTCCATCAAAATGACTAGATTGTGTTCTAAGGCGAACAACGAAACAAAAGTTAAACAAAATAGAAATAATTTTTTTTTATGACATAGGATTGCCAACATCCCCTAGTGCTCTTGCATAAAAAATGAGCATAGTTTTGGGTATATGAAGCCCAATGGACATCTTGTCCTTTCAATTCCTTTGACCATTCAATCTCTCTCAATGGAGTCCTTTACTTGTCTTTTTGTATTCCCTCTTTTCAAGGTGACTTCCTAATATATTTGAACTATGTAATTCATTAATTCTTCAAAAGATTGTATGTGCTACAGCATAATGTATGACTATAAAAATAGAGACTAATAAAGAAATCCCTCTACTTCTTTGTGGATGTAGCCTATAAGGTGAACCATGTTAAAAACTTGTTTTCTTCTTTTCATCTGTGTGGTTGTTTAATTTTCTACATTGTTTTTTTAATCTGTTGTCCATTCTTCAACAATTGGTATCAGAGCTCGATGATGGCATTGTTTGGAAATCTTGTGACAAATTTCTAGAAACATGGAGGAGGTGGATAAATGGAAGATAAAAAAAAATTGGTATAGAACTTTGATTTGTGGAAGCTTCAAATTTGTGCTTTGTTGATTCAGAAGGACCTCACTATTGCACTCCAAGGGAAAGAAAATAAGCCAGAGAAGATGTTGAATGTTGACTAGGATGTTTTGGACCAAAAGGTAGCTGCAACTATCATTCTCTCGCTGTCTAGCACTGCTATTTTCAATGTTTCCATGGAAACAACAACAAAATAAATGTGGGATAAGTTGTCTAATATGTATGAAAGAGCCTTAGAAAAAAGTCAAGTTTTCTTGTTGAAGAAATTGGTCAGTTTGAAAATGAAAGAAGGTAATGGCATCTCAAACCATTTAAATGAATTCAATGTTGTGATCAACCAATTAGCTTACATGGATGTCAACTATGAAGAAGAAATGTGAGTCATGTTTTTATGCTCTCTTCTTGATAGTTGGGATAGTGTTATCATGACAATGAGCAATTTGGTATCCGAAAGAAGGAGATCCCAAGAAGGGGAGAATAAGAAAAAAGAATCAATGTTGAGATATGATGATGTTGCTGCAACACTTCTCAATGAAGATATGAGAAAAGGGAAAAACAAAGCAATTGGTGATGCCTTGATTGTTGTCAATAGGGGAAGGTGTTAAGATAGAGGTAGAAATAATAATAGCAGAAGGTCCAAATCTGCAAGAAGATCAAAGTCCAAGGGCATAAATGGTGATTGTTGGTTCTGTGGAAAAATAGATCACACAAAAAAGAATTGTTGGTCATACAATAAGGCACAAGAAAAATTAAAGGACAATGAATCCAACACTGCATATGATAAACATGAAGGCATTCCATTTTTATCAACAAGTGACACTACTATGGATTTGCGGGTGTTGAATTCTGGTGCCTCTTTCCATGCTTCTCCATGCTGGGAGGTTTTTACAAACTATGAAAAAGGTTAGTTTGGAAGAGTTTATCTTGGTGATAACAAAGCATGCGAAATAATAGGCAAAAGTGATGAGATGTTCCAATATAAAAATGGAAACAAATAGAATTTGAGGTATGTAAGATATGTTCCCACACTAAAAAAATTTTGATATCTAAAGGCTAGCTTTATGCTCAAGGGTGTAAAATCAATTTCTCCATAGATTCTTGGAAGGTAACCAAGGGAGCCTTGGAGATTGCAAAAGGAAATAAAGTAAGTGGTCTATATGTGCTAGAGAATAAGGCTGAAGTGGGAGCTACAAGGGTGGTTGTGGACAGCAGTATGGAGATTTGGTATAAAAGGCTTGGACACATGAGGAAGAGAAGAATTGAAATTATGTTAAAGAGGGATCAACTTCCTAGTTTGAAGTCCATTGACATGGAAATGTGTGAGCATTGCCTGTATGGAAAACAAAGTCAGACCATCTTCTTGACAACTGGTCATGACAATAAATCTACACCCTTTGAGCTTGTGCACTCCAATGTTTTTGGTCCTATGGAGGTAACCTCCATTGGAGGAGCTAATTATTTTTTTACTTTTCTTGATGATTGTACTAGAAAAGTGTAGATTTACATTTTGAGTAGAAAATAAGAAGTGTTTTCAAAATTTAAAACTTTTAAAGCCATTGTTGAAAATCAAATTTGACACAAAATAAAATGTTTAAAATAGAAAATGCGAGAGAATTTTGTTCTTCAAAATTCAATACCTTTTATGTAGATAATGGATTCATAGGATAAAGATAGCTCCATTCACCCCTTAAGAGAATGGTGCAACTAAGAGGTTGAATAAAATGATTCTTGAGAGAGCTCAATGTATGCTCTCTAATGTTGGGTTGGGAAAATAATTTTGGGAAGAAGCTTGTAATATAATAGTCTACTTGATCAATCAAGCTCCTTCATCTAAATTGGATTTTGATATTCTAGAGGAGAGATGGATCAGGAAATGAATCTCTTACAATCACCTATGCATGTTTGGCTATGAAAGCTTCTGTTCGTGTTCCAAAGGAGTGGTGAATGAAGTTAGATCCCAAATAAAAAAGGTGTATATTTATTAGTTATGGTGAGGAACAATTTTGTTTCAGACTTTGGGATCCAATTGTCAAAAAGTTTACTCATAGTAGGGATGTTGTTATCATGGAAAAAGTGTTCCCATGCCAGTTGATGATATTAGAAATGGAAGTGATCTATTTTCACAGTTTTCACATCCAAATGTGGCACAAAACATATCCAGGGAGAGTAATTCACATGCTCTACCATGGTATTCCTCTTCTTCTCAGTTAAAAGGTTAAAATCTTCCCTCTACCTCAGGTACACAACAAAGTTTGGATTCAAGTATGTCAGGTTTTGTTTCATCTGGTAATTGATGTATAGATTATTCACAAGACTTTATGCAATAGTAGCAATGTCATAAGTTACAAGCACAGCCTTCTAAAGTCTTAAATCACATGTCCCCTATGCCAAACCCCATACTACCTATTAAAATTTAATGCAGTCTCCTTATATTCCTATGCCACTTCCCACAAATCATACGCAGCTATTTGAAAATTCTTTGTAAAATCCAGCATTGCCTTTACAATCACAGACTTTGGAAACTTTATTTCCAAGTCCAACACAACCTTTAGTAAATACATATTCAACACTACCCTTGCAATTTTCATCGCAATCTTTAGAATGTCCATCACTGCCCTTGCAAACTTCAACACAACCATTGACATTCTCAACAAAATAAATTTTGAATAAAGCCATCTCTCCCATGCACCATAATGTCACAGAGGCTATGGAATTCCTCTCACCAAAAAAATAAGGCAATTTAGATGTGAGTGTACCAAGTTTGGCACAAGAAAATTTGAGAAGTGTGGTGATAGTCAATTCATAGCCGAATCTTGAACATTGCAATTTGCAGCCTGACATAGAAGGTATTGAAAATCAATTTGAGTGATTAAACTTGAACAATAACTTGTAGAAGCAAGCTACATAACTAAGGAGGTCTACCTAGTAGAAAAGGATTTTGGCAAAATTTGATGATTATGAGTTATTACTGACTAGCCAAGTAGATGAAGAATTATTGTTTTCTGATCGAGTATAACCAAAAAATTATAGGGATGCTTGCAAAGACAATAATCATGACAAATGGATGAAGGCAATGCAAGAGGAAATGGACTCCTTGATGGAAAATTAAACATGGGATTTGGTGACCCTTGCCCCAAATTGAAAACCATTAAAGAATAAATGGGTGTATAGAGTGAAACAAGAAGATGGAGGCATTAAACACTTCAAGGCCAGATTGGTGATAAAAGGTTTTGATCAGTAAAAGGGGATTGATTTTAATAAGATTTTCTCACAAGTTGTGAATATGACCACCATTTGAGCAATCGTAGGTATGGTGGATGTATGGGATCTTGAGCTTGAACAACTTGATGTCAAAACTACATTTCCTCATGGAGATATTGAAGAGGATTTGTATATGGAGCAGCCTAAAGGTTTCTCTAAATAGGGTTAGGAGACTTTATTTTACATATTGAAACAAAGTTTGTATGGGATCAAGCAAGCCCCGAGGCAATGGTACATCAAATTTTAGAGCTTCATGGTTGATCATAACTTTACATGTTGCAAATCTAATCCATGTGTTTATTACAAGAAGCTTGCTAATGGTGAGTTTGTTATACTTTTGCTTTATGTTGATGACATATTGTAACCAACAGTAGCAAGAGGATAGTTCATGAATTGAAGCAACATTTGTCTAAATGGTTTGCAATGAAAGATTTAGGGGCAAAAAAAAGAATTCTTGGCATGACTACAATTAGGGACAAACAAAAGAGAGAAATTAGATTGTCTCAAGAGAAGTATATTGATAAAATCTTGGATAGGTTCAACATGAAGAATGCCAAGCCTATTAGCACTCCATTGGCTGATCACTTTCATTTTTCATCAGCATTGTGTCATAAAACTCAAGAAGATCAAGAACACATGAAGGGTGTTCCTTATTTATCAATGGTTTGCAGTCTCATGTATGCCATGGTTTGTACTCATATGAATATTGCCCATGTGGTGGGAGTTGTGAGCAGATTTATGAGCATTCCTGGTAAACCTCATCGGCAAGTGATATAGTGGATATTACAATACCTGAAAGGTACTTCAAATCATGTTTTGTGTTTTGGAGTATAGGATACTCAGCTGTGAGGTTATGTTGACTCTGATATGGCTGGAGACTTGGACAAATGGAGCTTTACAACAAGTCATGTGTTTAGTTTTGTCAAGGTTGCAATTAGTTAGGTTTCATGGTTGTAACAGATGGTTGCGCTCTCCTCTATAGAGGATTAATATATTTCTCTCACCAAAGGAGCAAAGGAAATGATATGGTTACAATGGTTATTGGGATAATTACAATGCAAGCAATATGTTTTCACTTTATTTTGTGATAGCAACAACACTATTCACTTTGCAAGGAACTCTGCCTTTCATAGTAGAACCAAGCATATAGAGCTAGGATATCATTTTATTCAACATGTACTTGAAGAGGGTAAGTTGCAGGTGGAGAAAATTTATATGAAAGTGAATCTAGTTGATGCATTGACGAAGGTAGTATAAAGGGAGAAGTTCAATTTTTGTAGAGCTTCTCTTGAAATTGTCAAGATGTGACAATAAGATTGAAGTAGGGGAATGTCTGATATGTTGCAGCAGTCATTGGACTTCAAGTGGGAGATTATTGGCTATATGAAGCTCAATGGACGTCTTTTCCTTTCAATTCTTTTTACTATTCAATTCCTCTCAGTGGAGTCCTCTTGTTGAAGAGGGACAACAACCCTCTCTCACACAAGAATGCACTTAAACAAAAAACCAAAAGTCATAAAACCAAATTGCAACATAACATAGTTTTAGCATAATTTTATTTATTCAAAACATAAATACCAATACTACTAATCAATTATTTACATTATCGGCCTCCATGGCCTCTCTCTCACATGCACAAAACCTTTGATTTTCCTTCTTCATGGCAGTAGACTCATTTCATCACACTACTCAGGCATTCACTAGATGTTCTCCATATCAGAACTAAAATTTTTCCTGCCCTCTTCTTGTGCCTTTCTTCATTTTCTCTCCTTCTGGGTGCTCTCCTTATTTCCCACTATTTTTTTCTTTTTAAAAACATTACATTTTATCCTCTAAAAAAGGCACCTTTTCTTCTTCTTTCAACACTTTTCACAAAAGAATATAAAAAGATACTTTAATATGCATCAAATGAGGCATTACTTTTCCTCACGTAGCCTCTTTCTTCCCATATAAAGCACTTCAAACTTCCTAATTTATGAGTTGAAAAAAAATCGCTTAAATCTGATTTCTCTTGCCTTTACATGAGGCGTTAAAATGTCTTTTCCTCCCTCTCTTATGCATTTCAAATTATATCAAACATTTCACTTTTTTAACTTTTAAATCCACTCCAAGAGTGGCATTCAAGCTTACTTATTACCTATTTTTCTATAGCCAATTAAATAATTAATCTTGCCCAAAATGATAAACATTTATTTACCTTGCTAGCATGGGTAACATAGATCCATTGTCTAAATCTCATTTGGTTTTTATGGAATTTGCTCATTGACTTTGTAATCTACATGTATTCCTTTTTAAACTACTCAATTAATTAAAGGAGATCCACGTGTGATTGTGACAAAACTATTGATAGGCAAAATGGATTCAAAACTGAAGAAAGATCAAATTATGAAATTACCACAAGGAGCTGAAACTAACTTTTGATAGAACTTCTAGCCATAAACTCATAATATCACAAAAAACTTGCAAAGGAGTTCGTTTAATCATTCCTAAGGTCCCCGCCAAGTTGTTCTATCTCAGACCTTACAGAATGCAAAATTTTAAAGTTTCATTAAACTATTAGCATAAGTCAAAAAACATAAAAAGCTCATAAACCAAAAGGAATTTGACTACAAAATCTTCATGTATAATTATGGAATGCTTTCAAGATTCTTCCTGTCAGAGGGTTTTCCATGAAACATCACCGAGCTCCTAGAACAGTTGTTTTGTGAAAACTGACTTCATGCGCACACAGACTGAATTCAAGCAACACTGTCAAACTACCTCCCAAATTGTTCCAAGCACACAGTGTCGAGAAAATCCATTAGAATCCAACAAACTAAATAAAATTGAAACTTAAACCTACAATTATTTTTGGTTTATGCCAGATTGCCCATTCGCCTGGATGCTCCTACATCACCTCTATTTGTCTTTTTACATTCCCTCTTTTGGCTGCTTCATACTATACTCGAACTATGTAATTCATTAATTCTTCCAAAGATTGTATGAGATGCAACATAATGTATGAATGTGAAAACAAAGACTAATAAACAAATTCCCCAGCTTCTTTGTGGATGTAGCCTATAAGGTGAACCACATTAAAAACTTGTGTTCTTCTTTTCATCTATGTGGTTGTTTAATTTTCTTCATTCTTGTTGTTTTTATTTGCTATTCATTCTTCAACACATAGACCAATCTTGTTTAGCCAATGTGGAGATGAAACAAAGGTTTTCAGAAGTTTCCAATTATTATTGATGATTTAAAGATAACAGTTTGTTATACTACAAGAACTTTTGTACTTCTGGCAACTCAATATATCTTTCAAGCAAATATATTCCAATTCAGTTAGGATCTAACTATAGTTGGATTTGGTTATGCATCATTTGAATATATGATGCTAAAATAGATTTCTTTCAAATCATTTGAAGCCTATTAAAAATGCCAACACCTTATCAGGCATCTTCTAAATTATGCAAAGAAGATGGAACATTTTTTTCTTTTCTTGTAGCAAAGAAGAGAATTATGACGGTTCATTTATTTCTAAATTATGGCAAGATACTTTGTTGAATGAACAAAATTAATCAATAAAGAAGTCTCTATTCCCAAAAGTGGCATGTTAAGTCTACAAACCTTGTGATAAAAGGTGATGTGAAAAAGCACAAGCTTATTCCATCTTTTTATGTAAACACATAGGGAATAAAAAAAAGTATCTCTCCTAAACTCAAAATAAATATGACTTAAAATAAAATAGTATAACTATATTTAAAAAATATATCTAAAGTACACTGAGCACCTATTTTTCAAGAAAGATATCCTTCTTGAGGTGCCTATGTTTTAATCAATTTACCTCCTAAAATTAGAATAAATATGTGTTTATCATATCTATATTTAAAAAATATATCTAATGTACACCGAGAGATATCCTTCTCTAGGCACCTATTTTTAAATCAACTTATCAGGCATAGGTAGAATAGGCTCCTGAAGAAGGATATCTCTCTACATACTTTAGATATATTTTTTAAATATAGGTATGCTAGTAGCATCCATAGTGGCAAGCTTAATTATAACTATATTATATAATTATATGAATTATTATAATTATATAATATAATATTATAGTATAGATTAGATATATATTATTATAATATATTCATAATAATAACTAAATATAATATTATATTATATTATATTATATAGAAAATATATATAATGATTAAAAAAGATATATTATATTACATAACAATTATAATTATAATTATATTATTTATTATATTTAGGATTAAAGTTAGGGGTAAAAATTAGGGTTAGGATTAGTTTTTAGGTTATAATTAGGGTTACAGTTAGGGTTAGGGTTAGAAATATAATTACTATTCAAATTAGGGATGGGATTATTGTTAGCATTAGGGTTAGTGTTATTATTAGAGTTTCAACCAAAATTATGGTTAAAATTATGTTAAATAGGGTTAGATTTAGAAATTGTTACAAATATGTGCCTAAAGTGGTGTTGTCATTGATGTCAACATATCTTTGTTGCCATTGGTGTCAATTGTATCCTACTGATGTTTGCATAGAGGACCAGATTGTTGAGGATATTGAGAAAATTATAGATAATTAATACATGCGGATAATACAATTGTATAGAGGATTGTAAGAAGTTGCTCCAGTTAAGAATAGGGAGGTCCGCATAAAGATTTGGTGAAGTTATGGACTTCTTAGTAGAACAAGCTTCTACAATTGTTTAGTGTTGACAGAATGGCAAGAAGCTAGTCTGGATTGGTCTGGTATTAGCACTATATGATCTGTAGATCTAGAGGCATATCTGGAATGGTGGTGTGTTCTGTCAACTTGAGTGGTTCATGGTTTGGAGGTCCATAAGTAATCTTTCTAGTTTGATAGTCATGACAGTTAGTATTCTTAAGGTTCTAAATGAAGGTGTAAGAGATTGTGGTGATGTGAGGGAGTGCGGTTGTTTCTGTTGAATTCATTGTACTTGTGGTGGTCTCTGGATCGTGTGGATGTTGTAATGAAGGTTTGCATTGAAGGTTGAACCTGTTGTTAAAGATTTCTCCTTGAAGTTGTTCTTCTTCCATTTTCTTGGCCGACCGGATGGTCCTAGCATGTTGTGGATGATCTAAGGAGCATGTTGTGAAACATGGCGAGTTAATAGAGGAAGATTCAAGTCAGTTATGTTTTGGCTGACAGTATGAAGATCCATGTTGAGGTTAGCTGACTTTGTTGATTATTCCAAGGTTGATGAAGTATATAAATACTTGAGAAATTGTCGAAATGTATCCTTGTAAAAATGAGCTAAATCAAAAGAAAGGATCAAAAGTAGAGCAAAGCAGAAGAGAAGTGAAGGAAGAATAAAGTAAAGAGTCAGTAAAGAAGAATCTAAAGATAGGAATAGAACTTCTTGAGCCTTCAAAGGGATTGATTTAGGCATGAACATAGATGTTGTTTCTCAGTTCATTATCTCTATGTAAATCATAATTTCTTGTAGTCAGTGAGCCTTTACTTGAGCAGTGAGCTCTGGGCAGTGCACCTAAAGGTATGTGCCTTATATTTTCTTAAGTACCTTTAATAGGGTATGCAATTTTTGTGGCTTAACCCCCACCATGTTTTTTCCCTTAACCGGGTTTTCCACGTCAAAATTCTAGTGTTATATGTTCATATCGTTTCTGCTCATGTGTTGATTAATGCTTTAATGTTATCATCATTAATCTAGTTGTAGGGAAGTTTCAAAAAATTAAAATATAGTGACAACTAATTTACCCCCCTCTCAGTTGTCTGGACTATTTCTAATAGTTGGTATCAGAGCCAAGTTCCTCTTAAAAGGGAGCTTAACTGCTCGAGGAAGATCCTGGATGTCAACTTACAAGAAGGATAGTCCAAGATTTGATGGAACAAATTATACTATGTGGAAGAGTCGCATGGAATGCCATTTATAGTGCATGGGTGATGTCTATTGGTCAATAACCAAAGATAAGTATGAACCTCCAGAGAAAGGCTCCTCAACTCTAGATGAACTCAAGAATACTGAAAATAATCTTTGAGCTAAAGAAGCCTTATTGAGTGCCTTGACTGATTTAGAAATGACAAATGTCTTTGGACTAAAAAACTGCTCATGAAATCTAGAAGAAGTTGGAGGATCTATATGAAGGAGTTAAATATGTCAAATGTTCCAAACTACAAAGTTTGAGAGGAGTTAAATATGTCAAATGTTCCAAACATCACAATCTACATACAAAAGATAAACAAACTTGTATGTGGGATCAGGTGTGCTGGTAGAATCTTGGAAGAATGAGAGATTGTGGAAAAAGTGCTTAGATCTTTGCCCAATTCATACAAACATATGTTTGCTAGTATAGAGGAGATCATAATTATTATAGATGTTACAAGAGAACACTTGATTGGCAAGATTTCAGCTTTTGAATTAAGTGAATTTGGTGACTCTCTTCCCAAGTCTAATTTGACATTCAAGGCTAGTGTGCATGGAAAGCAAAGATATGATCTGGGTCAAGGTTCTTTAAGAAATTCAATCAGATTTATCAAAACAAGGAAGGATCTTGAAGATGTTAAAAATGAGACTATAAATCTTGAAGCTCTCATCACCAAATGGATGCCAAGAGGATTTGGTAAGCATGAAGGAAAGTTGCCACTTAAATATTTTTCTTGTAATAAAATTGGTCATTTTGCTTCAAAGTGTTTGGAAAGGTTTTCAAAACCAAACCCTAAGAGATACAGAAATTAGAAAATTTCCTACTATGTCCAAGAAGCTGGAGAAGAAGGAGTCACAAATGATGAATCCGACCATGGTGAAAATGATTGGGTGTTCATTGCTATTAAACAAGAAGATCCAATATCTACTGAATCTACTAGCTGTACAAATATGGAAAGTACCTTGGCTACTCAGGTTGTTGAAAAGGATGAATAGTTGATTGATAGTAGATGCTCTCATCATATGACTTGTGACAAGAGTAAGTTTGTGAGTTTTGAAAATTATGAAGGAGGATTTGTGAAATTTGGAGACAACTCAGCTGGTAGAATTTGTGGTAGAGGATCCATCTCTTTTGATGGTAAGAACAACACCAATGATGTTCTATATATGGAAGGACTGAAATACATCTTCTTAGTGTTGGACAGCTGGTTAACAAGGGTTATGATCTCCAGTTCAAAGATGGAAAGTGTAGAATCTTGGAAAGCTCTGGAACTGAAATTGCATCTGGTACTCAAACCAAAGGTAACATCTTTCATTTAAGAAGTTCAGGTAAAAGTTAGGGCATAGAAGGATGTGTCATGTGAATTTTGATAACATTGTCAAAATAAGTTCCACTCAAGTTGTAAGAGATCTTCCAAGACTCGTGAAACTGGATAGCATATGTAGAATGTCAATTGGGTAAACAAAGCAAAATTTCTTTCAGAAGTAAGGAACAAGGTTCAAGTGAGATATTGGAACTGGCACATACTTATCTCTATGGTCTTGCAAAAATTAGGAGTGTGCAAGGAGAAAAATATTTCATGTTGCTGATTGATTATTACTCTCAGATGATGTGGGTAACTTTTCCAAAAGAAAAATTAGAAGCTCTTGATAAGTTTAAGGTGTTCAAGATGATGGTTGAGAATGACATTGGTGGGAAATTGAAGTGTTTGTGATCTGATAGAGGTGGAGAATTCACTTCTGGTGAGTTTGATATTTTTTGTGAAAAACATGGAATAAAAAGACAGTTATCAGCTCCTAGGACTCCTCAGTAAAATGGACTCATGGAAAGAAAGAACCAGACCATTCAAGAAGCTACCAAGACCATGATGATGGAAACAAATGTTCCTCATGTTTATTGGAGGGAAGCTATGAGTACTGTTGTCTACACTCTTAACTGGGTACAGATCAAAGGAAATTCTGGTAGGACTCCTTATGAACTATGGTCTGGTCATCCTCCTACTGTGAGATACTTCAGAGATTTTAGTAGCAAATTTTATATCAAAAGAGATGAGGATTTAAGCAAGTTTGAAGCAAGAAGTCATGAAGGAATATTTTTGAGATACTCATCTCAAAGTAAGGCCTACTGGTGCTTCAACAAAAGACTGAAAAAGATTGTTGAAAGTGCTAATGTTAAAGTTGATGAAACAAAAGGACACTCCAAGTATTGTGGATATGATTCAGATGATCAAGATGAAAGCCAAACCAAGAAAGACAAGTTCAAATCCACACCCAGATTCAGATTGATTTGGTAACTCCAGTAACTCAAGAGATTAGTACAGAAGATGAAGAACAAATTCAAGAAGCAGAAGTTCAAATAATTCTGAAAACTCCCAGGTATGTAAGAATGAATCATCCTAAAGATCAAATCATAGGGGAGAAAAACAGAGGTGTTTGAACTAGGAGAAGAGTTGCTGAAGATCAAGAAGAGATTTCTTTGATTTCAAAGATTGAACCTAAATCAATAAATGAAGCTTGCAATGATGAAAATTGGGTGAAGGCAATGGAAGAAGAATTGATGCAAATTGAAAAGAATCACACTTGGGATCTTGTTCCTAGACCCAAGGATAAAAATGTGATTGGAACTAAATGGGTCTTCCAGAATAAGCTGAATGAAGAAGGTGAGGTTGTAAGAAACAAGGCAAGGTTGGTATGTAAAGGCTACGCTCAAGTGGAAGGAATTGATTTTAAAGAAACATTTGCTCTAGTGGAAAGAATAGAGGCAGTCATATTATTTCTTGCCTTTGCTACTTTGAAAGATTTTAAAGTTTATCAGATGGATGTCAAATTAGCATTTCTAAATGGAGATTTAGAGGAGAAGTCTACATTGAACAACTAGAAGGGTTCTAGTTGTCTAATCAAGGACATATGGTTTGTAGATTGAGAAAATCCTTGTATGGTCTCAAGCAAGCTCCAAGAGCTTGGTATGCTAGATTGGATAAGCATTTGCTTCAGCTAGGATTTAGCAAAGGAATAGTTGATTGTAGTCTGTACTTCAAGATTTATCATGAGGATATTCTAATTGTTGAGGACTTTATTGATGATATTATTTTTGGCAGAAATGATTACATGTACTAAACATTTATTGATCAGATGAAAAGTGAGTTTGAGATGTCAATGTTTGGTGAAATGAACTTCTTCCTAGGTCTGCAAATTGTTCAAATAGATAAAGGTATCTTTATATCTCAGTCCAAGTATATGAAAGAATTGTTGAGGAAGTTTGGAATAGAAGACTCAAAACCAATAAGTACTCCTATGGCAACTGGATGTAAGTTGAGCAAAGATGATGACTCTCCCAGGGCAAATCAGAAAAAGGTACAGGTCAATGATTGGAGGATTACTTTATATAACTCAAATCAGACCAGACAACATGAATGCAGTTGGACTTGTTGCCAGATTTCAAGATGATCCAAAAGAATCCCATGTTATGGTAGTCAAAAGAATTTTTAGGTACCTCAAAGGGACAATTGATTATGGATTGTGGTATCCAAAGGATAATGACTTCACTCTTCACACATATACAGATGCTAATTGGGTAGGAGATGTTGATGACAAGAAAAGTACTAGTGGTGGTGCATTCTTATTGGGACGAAGATTGGTATCTTGGATGAGTAAAAAGAAAGAGGCAATTTCTCTATCCACTACAAAGGCAGAGTACATAGTAGCGTCAAATAATTATTCTCAAGTTCTATGCATGAAGCAAATGCTAAAGGATATCAGAGTTGTGTTTGAGAAGCTAGTCACAATTTTCTATGACAATTCAAGTGCAATAAGTATCTCAAAGAATCCGGTGTTGCATTCAAAGACAAAGCATATATCCATCAAGTTTCATTTCTTGAGAGAGAAGGTAAATGAGAATGAAGTCAAGTTGGAGTTTGTGTCTTCACAGGATTAGATTGTGGATATTTTAACTAAGCCTCTTCCCAAGGATACTTTTGAGTATCTCAGAGAGAAGTTAGGGGTTATTACCCCTCCTGATTAGAACTAAGATGCACTAAAGTGCATCAATCCGGAGGAATTCACATTCATATCCTATGATCTGGATTGATGTTAAGGAGGTACTACTCAAAGGGGGAGTAGTCAATATGCAAATTATGGGACCAGTCTGAAACAAAAGGAAGAAAAGATAGCAAATATGTGCTCTTTTCCATTGATGTCAAAGGGGGAGAGAAGTCATGTGAAAAACTAGTTGCTGGAGTAAGGGGGAGATGTAAAGGAAGAAATTGTAGAAATCAAAAAGGAAAGAGGGAGAAGTTTTTGTCTTGATGAGTGAATTCAGTTTTTTACATCATATGTTGCCATCAATGACAAAGGGGGAGATTGTAGCAAATATGTGCCTAAACTAGTGTTGTCATTGATGTCAACATATCTTTGTTGCCATTGGTGTCAACTGTATCCTACTGATGTCTATAGAGAGGAAAAGATTGTTGAGGATATTGAGAAAATTATAGGCAATTAATACATGCTGATAATATAGCTATATAGAGGATTGTAAGAAGTTGCTCCAGTTAAGAATTGGGAGGTCTGGATAAAGTTTTGGTGAAGTTATGGACTTCTAAGTAGAACAATCTTCTACAGTTGTTCAGTGTTGACAGAATGGCAAGAAGCTAGTCTGGATTGGTCTGGTATTAGCACTCTATTATCCGCAGATCTAGAGGCATGTCTGGAATGGTGGTGTGTTCCCTCAACTCGAGTGGTTTGTGGTTTAGAGGTTTGCAAGAAATCTTTCTAGTTTGACAGTCATGACAGATAGTGTTCTTAAGGTTTCAGATGAAGGTGTAAAAGATTTTGGTGATGCAAAGGAGTGCGGTTGTTTCTATTAAATTCATTGTGCTTGTGGTGGTCTTTAGATCGTGTGGCTACTGTGATGAAGGTCCGCATTGAAGGTGGAACCTATTGTTGAAGATTTCTCCTTGAAGTTGTTCTTCCATTTTCTTGGCTGACTGGATGGTCCTTGCATGTTGTGGATGATCTGAGGAGCATTTTTTGAAACATGGTAAGTTAATAGAGGAAGATTCAAGTCTCAATTATGTTTTGGCCAATAGTGTGAAGATCCGCGTTGAGGTTAGCCAACCTTGTTGATTATTCCAAGGTTGATGAAGTATATAAATACTTGTTAAAAAATTGTCGAAATGTATCCTTGTCAAAATGAGCTAAATCAAAAGAAAGGATCAAAAGCAGAGCACAGCAGAAGAGGAGCGAAGGAAGAATAAAGTAAAGAGTCAGTAAAAAAGAATCTAAAGATAGGAATAGAAGTTCTTGAGCCTTCAAAGAGATTGATTCAGGCATGAACATAGATACTATTTCTTAGTTCATTATCTCTGTGTAAATTATAATTTCTTGTAGGTAGTGAGCCTCTACTTGAGCAGTGAGCTCTGGACAATGCGGTCAAAGGCATGTGCTTTCTATTTTCTTAAGTACTTTTAACAGGGTACACAATTTTTGTTGTTAACCCCCACCATGGTTTTTCCCTTAACTGGGTTTTCCACGTCAAAATTCTAGTGTTATGTGTTCATATTGTTTATTCTCATGTGTTGATTAATGCTTTAATTTTATCATCATTAATCTAGTTGTAGATAAGTTTTAAAAAGTTAAAATATAGTGACAACTGATTCACCCCCTCCTCATTTGTCCGGAGTGTTATTATTAGAGTTTCAACCAAAATTATGGTTAGAATTATGTTAAATAGGGTTAGATTTAGAAATATCATTAGATTGAGGGTTTTTTTTAATGTGCATGGTAAACTTTTTAACATGATTGGTGATGCTGGTGTGACATGCCCTACGGCTCCATGGTAATGCTTTTGCTTGGAGCTATGAATTGGTGAGGCCACAACATGGGGGACCTCATCCCCTAGTAAGAACACTTGAAACCCATGAGCTTGTTGGCCCAATGAAGGCTACAGCCTACGAGCTTGTTGGCCTAGTGGGGGTTTGAACTCTGGTGGCCGCCACTACAACTAGGCAACTTAACCACCGAACCATGCCCTTAACAATGAAGATTGAGGGTTTTGAGGCTTATAAAAAAATGCTAATCTTATGATTGTGGTAACAATTAGGGTTAGATTTAGAATTAGGGTACCTTTTTTAAAAGAATAGTTTAATCTCAATGTTGAATTGTAACCTTAATTCTAACCCTAAAGTCTAAAATAATCAAATTGGATAGTTAAACAAAAAATAAGGATGACCTCATTGCTTAAAGGTTGTTTTTATTCATTTTCCTTAGTATAAACCTCTCCACCAAATTGGCCTAATTCTAATAGGTTCAATGGAGAGGATTTGACTATTGTTAGCATACATCCTTTGGTCACAGGGCCTCTAAGTAGCCTCTTTGAAAATAGCATGAAGTATGCAGCTTCAAGCCTCTATGAATCTATGATCATCCTCAAATAATTATTTTATGTACCTTCTTTTGATTTTTAGAATAATATTACATTTTGAATACGTAATACATTTTGAATATATTTATAAATATAGTTACGTTTAATATTTTGATCATGTACCAAATTTTGTGTTGTTATATGGAGCCTAATCAAACTCGGAAGTTACATTTTCCCCACTTTTATCGGTGCAGTTTCCCCCCAAATTCCTATGGGGTCAAGTTGTAGGGATTACTGGTTGTAATCAGTTTGATTTATTGGATAATAATATTGGACTCTCTGTTTGATGGATGTAGTGCGAGTTTGGGTGAACCACGTTAAAACTTGTCTCTCACTATTATTATTTCTATGTATTTCCATTCCTCTGTTTAATCTTTATTTGCATTTAATTGATATTTTCTATCGGTTAACCCTAATAAGTGGTATCAAAGTGGGTTGTGTTCGATTATCATCTGCAAGAAGGTCTCATATTTGAGTGGGAGCAATAGTGGATGAGGGTAAATTGAAGGTTGATAAATTCAATGGGAAGAACTATCAGTTATGGAAGATGCAGATGGAGGATTACCTCTATCAAAAGGATTTATGGATGTTATTGGAAGGAGTAGCCAAGAAACTGGCAACAATGTCTGATGAGGATTGGCATCTTCTTGACAGAAAGGCAGTGGGAACCATTCAGTTGTGCCTGGCACCATCGGTGGCATTCAATATAATGGAAGCAAAGACAACAAATGGTTTGATGAAAGCTTTGGCTAAATTGTATATAAAACTCTCAGCCTCAAATAAGGTATTTCTCATGAAGAGTTTGTTTAATCTGAAAATGGTTCAAGGTCAATCTGTGACAGATTATTTAAATAAATTTAATACGATTGTTAGTCAATTGACTTCTGTAAATGTAAAATTTGATGAAGAAGATAGAGCTCTCTTGATATTATGTTCATTGCCTGAAAGATGGAATAGTTTGGTAATGGTGATTAGTAGCTCTATTTTTGGTTCAAATACCCTAAAATTTGATGATGTTGTTGGTGTTATTCTAAGTGAGAAAATTCGTAGGACAAGCTCAGGTGGATCCACATCAGGTAGTGTTTTGAATGCAAAAAGTAGGGGCAGATCAAAGGAGAGAGGAAAAGGTTCTAGAGGTCATGGTAAGTCACGAGGAAAATCAAGGGATAAGAGATCCCAAACTAGAGGACAAAAGGATTGCTGGTACTGTAGGAAACTAGGTCATCTGAAGAAAGATTGCTGGTCTCAGAAAAATAAATGAGACAAACAAGAAGGTAATAAGGAGGCAAACTTGGTAAGTAATAAATCTGAAGATGATGCTTTGATTCTTTCCCTAGATAATGCTGATGATTCAAGGGTTTTAGATTCAGGGGCCTCATTTCATGCTACGCCCCATAGAAGTTATTTTCTTGATTATGTCCAAGGGGATTTTGGGCTGGTTTATTTGGGAGATAACAAACACTGTCAGATTGTTGGAAAGGGAAGAATCGAGATTAAGTTGCAGAATGGGAATCATTGGCTACTACAAGAGGTAAGGCACATTCCAAGGCTCAGTAGGAATTTAATTTTAGTAGGGTAGCTAACTGAACAAGGTTGCATTGTTACATTTACTAATAAAAATTGGAAGGTTTCAAAAGGTACCTTAATAGTAGCAAAAGGTGTGAAAGTAGACACCTTATATCTTTGTACAGGTCATACTATTCCTTCTACTTTAGCTATTGTAGAGAAAAAATGAACAAGTTCAGTAACAGTTGCTGTAGGTTCTGAGACAACACTGTGGCATAATAGACTTGGGCATATAAGTGAAAAAGGTATGAAGGTACTTCATTCTAAGAAAGTTTTATCAGGTCTGAAATGTATTAATATGGATTTCTATGAAAGTTGTGTATATGGTAAACTAAAGAGAGTCAGTTTTCTTAGAGATGGGAAGCAAAAGAAAAATGAAAAGTTGGAGCTTATGCATACAGATGTATGGGGACTAGCTCAGGTATCTTCTCTCAGTGGCTCTCAGTATTATGTTACATTCATAGATGATGCAACTAGGAAGGTATGGATTTATTTCCTTAGGTAGAAATCTGATGTATTTGAAACATTTAAGAAATGGAGAAGCTTGGTTGAGAATAACAGGAAAAGATTAAAATGTCTCAGATTTGATAATAGCGGTGAGTATTGCAGCAAAGAATTTGAAGATTATTGCTCCTTTAATGGAATTTGTAGGTAGAAGATGGTTCCAAGGACTCCACAAGAAAATGGGGTGGCTGAATGCATGAATAGGACAATAATGGAGCATGCAAGGACCATGAGATTGCATGTTGGGTTGCCTTTAAATATGTGGCAGAGGTTGTCAACACTGTTGTATATTTAATTAATAGAGGTCCTTTAGTTCCTTTGGGCTATGGTATTCCAGATGAAGCATGGACATGCAAGCAGGTGAGTTATTCTTTTCTAAACACCTTTGGCTGTGAGGCATTTGCACATATAGATTATGAAAATAGAACCAAACTGGATGCAAAATCAAAAAAGTGTACCTTTGTTGGATATGGCATTGGTGAATTTGGTTATAGACTTTGGGATTTTGAAAATCAAAAAATTGTGAGAAGTAGGGATATTATATTCAATGAGAAGGTGTTGTACAAAGATCAGTTGCAGTAGCATGAGAAGAAAGAAAAGGATTATGTGGTGCTAGATGATACTCCAAATAGTGATGTTTTAGTGGTTCCTCATGCTCCGCAACAGCATCCAGAAATACCACAAACTCCAGTGAACGTTAGATAGTCAACAAGGATAAGTAGACCTCCTGAAAGGTTTTCTCCCTCTTTGTATTCAATTTTTCTAATAGATGCTAGTGAACCAGAGGGGTATGATTAAGCTATGTAGGTGGATACATAGGTTCAGTGGGAGCTTGCAATGAAAGAAGAAATGGACTCCTTGTTGAAAAATTAGACTTGGGAATTATGTAAGTTACCTGCAAGTAAAAAGTCTTTACCAAACAAATGGGTTTACAGGCTAAAAGAAGAAGATGGAGGTAAGAAAATATTTAAGGTCAGGTTAGTTGTAAAAGGATTTGCATAGAAAAAGGGTATTGACTTTGATGAGATATTTCTTTGGTTGTCAAGATGACTTCTATTCTTACTATTTTAAGTATTGTGGTTGTTGAAGATTTACATTTGGAATAGCTAGATGTGAAAACTACCTTTCTCCATGGTGATTTGGAGGAGGAGATATACATGGAACAACCACAGGGATTTGAGGTCCAAGGTAAGGAGAAACAGGTGTGTAGATTGAAGAAGAGTTTGTATGGCCTGAAACAAGCACCTTGACAATGGTATTTGAAATTTGATAGTTTTATGGCTAAGCAAGGCTACAACAGGTGTAATTCAGACCATTGTATTTATTTTAAGAGGTTGGATAATGACAGCTACATTATTTTATGTTTATATGTTGATGACATGCTTGTAGCTGGGTCTAACGTGCATCACATAAGAGAGTTAAAACATCAATTAGCACAATCATTTGATATGAAGGATTTGGGGGTAGCAAAACAAGTCCTTAGTATAAAAATTTGTAGAGATAGGAAGAACATAAAATTATAAATTATAAAGAGTATTTAATTTTTTAAAAAGGTAGTAGAGAAAAAATAGTTTAAAAAATCAAACCACAAGCTTTTTTTTGTTTTGTTATTAACTTTTTATTTATTCTAAATTAGAAATTTTTAAATTATAAAAGAGTATTTAATTTTTTTAAAAGGTAGTAGAGAAAAAATAGTTTTAAAAAATCAAACTAATAGTTTTTTTTGTTATATACTATTATAGAATTATATTATGAATTGGGTATCAGTGCAATAAAAATGACTATCTACAATAAACATTAAAAAAGATAAAATAATTTGTAAAACACCTCCATTCCAAATTCTCTTATTTGCAACCTTGCATGAGAAGAAGAAGAAGTTTGAAAGCCTATGGATAAAATTAAAACAATGTAGTGTAAACTATGTATTTTTATATATTTAAGTTTTAATATTTACTAAAATTACAGCTCCACAACTCCCTATTTTCTAAGTAATCTGATTTAAAAATAGAGTTTTTATATATTTATGTTTTAGTATTTACTAAAATTACAGCTCCACAACTCCCTATTTTCTAAGTGATTTGATTTAAACATATAAACCTTTTTATAATTACTAAATGATTGATTTTATTTAAATGTTATTTTTTTCTCTTATCTCTATGAAATGAACTTTAGAAATTAACTGTATAATTTTATTAAAAATATAGAAATGTTACAACTGTTTAACTTTATTTTATAGAACTTTTATTATTTAATTTCTTAAATATAAGACATTTAACAAAATATTTATATCCTGAGGGGCGGGGCCCTAAATTGATTGGCTAAAAGGTTACGAGGTCCAATCTCCATCACCGGTCATGTGAAAAAGGCACTGCAGTTTATAGGGGGGCTACCTAATTCCTGAAGTCTAAAAAAATTTATGATTGTTTAGAAATTAATATTCAAGTTTTAGACTATATTTTTATTAAAAATATATAAATGTTATGATTCTTTAGTTATTTTATACAATTTAATTAAGATAGAGCTTTTATTATTTAATTTCATAAATATAAGACATTTAGGAATATCATCTCCTTTTCATAATTGTAATTATGGATTCTTTTCTTATTTATATGAATAAAGTTTAAAACATTTAGGGAAATATTCATTTCCTTTTCATAGAATAAATATATATATATATATTTTTCTTCATAGAATAAATATATGTGACTATAATTTAATTAAGAGGAATAAATAATTTGATGAAACTTAATATTGTCAAAGTCATTTAAAATTATATCATAGAAAAATATTCATAAATATAAAAGTTGTAAAGCACATAAAATATCTGATTAGGGCTAGGGAGCACATAAAATATCTTATTAGAGTTAGATTTTATAATTTTCTTTTTAGTTTAAATTTAGATTTAAATGTCTAATTTGACAATATGATTTTTATAGTGCTTATCGATGGCAAAAAGGATAGAGAAGAGGCCCATTGTGGAGGAAAAGGAGATCATGACTGACAAATCTATAGAAAATTATAAGATCAAGATGAGAAATGTGCAAAAATAAATAAAAAGAACAAGTGGATCTTTATGATCTACTTGTTTAAAACTCTCAAGCAAGTGCACCCAATTATAAACATTTCAAGCAAAGCTATGGTAGTTATTGAAAATTTTTTCAATGAGATGTTTGAGAAAATTGTGACTGACGCAGCCAACTTTGGTCACCACAAGAAAAAGACTATTATCAACATATGAGAGATTGAGATAGTTGTGAGAGTTTGTCTTCCCTAGGAGCTTGCAAAGTGTGTAGTCACTCATTTTTCAAAAATTATTACTGAGTTCAAGTCTTTTTGTCTCGATTTTGAATTAGGTTTTAGTTTGTGTAAAGGTTTATTATCCTTAACTTTTGTATAAGGGAAGTCTCCATTAATGAATTTCTGGTTTTAGATTATTGAATCTTGCTATTAAAATTTCATATTAATCTTTCAACTTATATCTTACTTTTTAAAAATAAAACTATAATTTTATATAATTTAAAAATTTATTAAAATGTTTTAATTTATTAATAAATTAAATAATGTCTACCCTTGTTAGATTAAAATATTTTAATAAATACAAGAAAGTCCTTTAAAAGGCAACTGTAGATCATACTACATAAAATTATTGGTGAATATAAACTAAACTTATAGTTATAATATTTATTTGGAAGGGAAAGTAGAGATAATTACTTGGTATTAAGGAGACAAGATTACTTGGTATTAGTTGGTATTAATCATATCATGATTTAAAAAAAAAATCAAAGACATAAAAATATGAGCAGAGAATTACAAAACAAGTTTCAGTAATTTTTATATATGAATTCTCATTGTTAGATATGTGTAGAAGATATGTTCCCTAGGATAATGGGGAATGCAGAAAATGACTCTACTAACAAATTTTCTGTGCAAAAAAGGAAACATGTTAGAACATTGAGTTAACAGAATCAAAGCTCTAGGTGTTTGAACCTGTGTGGATATCCACCAAAGTATGAAGAAAATGATTTTTTTTAAATCAAATATTAGAATTGGAATGCTTTATGTAGAGATTCAAGTGTTGATTATGTAGAACCATGTTAGTACTGCCTCAAACAAAAAACAAACCCCTCATTTATTCATACGTATATGGGGTCTTTTTATAGACCACATGGTTGTGGCCCTCACAAAAGCTGCCTGTAACAGGAACCACAACAAAATACACACTTTTTAATAAATGTATTGTTATTAATTGATGATTTTAAATATAAATTGAGGCTCACATATGCTCATTGTCTTTAATTACCTCTATTTATATATATTTTTTCAATTTATTTTACATTCTCTTATTTTTAATTAAGTTTACACTGAAATTAGAGAATCTTCCAGCTCCTTTCCTCCACCTGTGCTATGACTATAGAAATGCCTCTTGGCATAACTAGAGAGAAAACAGTGGGTTGCCTTATTTGCATCTTTGTCAACTAGAAGAGGATGTGGAATAGGGTCAACATGAAGAGGATCTAGATCAATGAAAATATCAAGATAGCAAAGAGTATCTAGTTGATTATAATACAGAACAAGAAGTACATATGGAAAATCTAAATGACCAAGATAAGGTCAGGATATGAAACAAGATAAAGAATGAGACTAACATGATTCACAATATCAAGTTGCAAAACAAGAACAAGAGGTTCTAGATCAAGGTGAGCAACATGAGGAACCAAATTAGGACATTCCTGGATAGTTAGCTTCAGAGGTGCAACCTCAACCTATTCAATCGATTCCTTTAGAGTATTTTTCAAGAGGAAGCGTTGAGGCCAAAAAGAAAGCTTAGAATAATGTCCTCCAAAAGGAGAGACAAACTAGGAGCTAGGATATAGTCCAATTGGGTATTGAGAGAATGTAGAGGTGATGACAACCCGAGTCTTGAAAGACAAGAAGAAGAAGAAAGAGTTGAAATGATAGATTGTCCAACTGAAAAACTTCATAAAGGGAATTGTGATGCCTGGATAGATAATTCTTGAGGTTCCATCTAATCTCTCTCTAGTCACACAAGAAGGGGTTGTAGGACTTGATGTGAGGAAACATGAGGTAGGTATCATGGAGAGCTAGGTCAAAAAACTCTAGATAGTAGGGGAAGACACAATTAAGATGGCAATCTCAAATTTGGATGTCATAGCTCCACTAAAGGTTAAAATTGAATCCTTGAAAGAAGAATGAATGGAAAGCTTGGAGTAGAATTACATGGATCTTGTTAGGTTGAAATATTTTCAAGATGTTAACAACAATGTCATGTTCAATAAAGGGATTTTGATAGACAGGATTGTGTCATTGCTTCTTGTTTGTGTTGAAGAATTGAAGTTCAAGTGAGACCTCCTAAAACAATGTCAAGATAAGATGGTTGAACTCAACCTAAAGGCCCAAGAACTATTAACTGAGGAATTTGAAATATTAGAAGACCTGGTATGACATTTGGTTGGTGTTGAGGCTAGATACAATGTGAATCAAGCTCTTAAGGAATTTAGGAGCAATATTTAGAATATTTGAGATGACCATGTTTAGTATTTATTGAGGGTACTATAGATAATATAATGGACAAGAATGTGAAGTTCAAATCGTAAAAGGAATAGGTCAAGTCTAGATTGATTAGAAAAGTAGTGATAGAGAACAATTTTGAGGTATAAGAGTTCTTTCGGAATAAGGCACAAGCATATGACAATAAAGGAATCAGTACAGTACTGATATCATATATTGATTATAAGACCTAAGCCAAAGGGTCATGTATAATTGAATCTAGGAAAAGTACTGAGACTCACCAAGTCTCATTCTTTTACATATTGTACATTTTTTTTGCAACCTAGAAATGCTTTGCATTGCTTGATCAACTGGATTAAAGGAAATTGGAACTAGATGTAATTTAAGATATTATTTTCTTTAACTAGATACATAGTGCCATTTAATGACAAAGGTTGCAACTCACATTAGTGCCAACTATCAAGAATGCCAAATGGAAGTCATGTGCTATAGATTTGTACCATTGATTATTTTGATGTAAACTAAACCATGGACTTTTGTAATTGATTTCATGTATCCTTGTTTTATAAAAAGACTCGCGACATGTATTTTAAAAGGGATAGATTAAATTGTTTATGCTTGTCATCCTTGAAGTGAATAACTTGTGCTTCTTGCTTGCTTCATGGTTTTATATTCCATTCAGTGTGAATTTTTTTATATTTTATCTGAAAGTTGTGAACTTGAGGCTGACTGGTGGTCATGTCTATAGTAAATCTCAAATGATTGTACATTGATTAAATAGTAATGGAATGTCAAATTGTTGCATCCTACAGAGAGTGCATTTGAATATCTTCATTATGTTGTCAATCTCCTTTGAATATTTGCATCATTCAAATGTAACTATGAAGAATTCTAGTGAAGTATAAATTTATTTGCTTATGCTCATGATTTTGATAAAATATACATGTGTGATCATTGAAAATTTATCTTTCTTAGAACCTTTTCTCTTCCTTCACTTATCTTTTTCATTTATTTATCAAAATTGTTACAAATAAGTGCAAATAAATCTAAATTCGTAAGCAATTTTTTGAAATACTTCTAAATCTATTAAATTCGTGAAGACCTTTAAGTGATTCAAGAAGAAATGATCAAAGTTCCACTAATCAAAGTAATTTCAGAAGAATTGATCAAAGTTACTTTATCCTTTGGGAAATTTATCAAAATAATTGCAAAGTTTATCCATATTAGTGCAGATCAAGTGGAGTCCTGACAATATTTGTAGATATTTGAAGATCCTTTAAAGATTTGTTAACCTTGTGAGATTGAAGTAATCTACTATAGGCCCCTTGATTAAACAACATAATACAACGAACCCTAAGTGACAACATACATGTTAATACCTAACTGCTAGAGCCTTGGAAATTCAATTTCATCATGAATTTGAAGTATTTCAAGAGAGATAAGCATTCTATTATGAAGAGTCTCAATATATGTCTGATGTGAGTAAAATATTTGTTAATAAGAAGGCCACAAATTTAGACCAAAGTACATAGGTTCGTATATGGTTAAGGATGATGTCAAAAATGGTTCTTACTTCTTATGCACAATGGAGGGTGAAGAATTTAGTGAAATGATTAATTCCTTTCATCTAAATAAACATTATATCTAAAAAGTCTATAAAAATTGTAAAACCATAAAAAAAATACAAAAAAAAAAAAATCCAAAAGGGAGAATTTAAATATGCATTTTCATTCTATTCTCCATGCACTTGTTAGTGAAATGCTCTTGTTTGATTTTTGTCTTAGTGAGGAGCCTATCATTTCCTAGACATAGGTAGACCCTCTAAACCTTTGATATTCCTTAAAAACATCTTCACCTATCATTCTCCTTTGCATTCACAAAAAAATCAAAATAAATTCAAGCTCTTAGTTTTATACTAGTCCGAATCTTAACGAATCATAATGTAAAGTCTAATTGAAGTCAATATTGAAGCATATATTACTCAATAGAAGCTCACAAGTAGACCTTCCCCAGTCCTCCTTAGTGAAAGGGAAGTCCAACTAGATAGAAAAAGCTTTTGGTGACACCTAGCTCTTTATCTTTCCTAGCCAAAAACATCAAGGGGATAAGAACATTGCAAAGCAATAGAAAAAAAAGAAATCCTGAAAAGTCAAAACCAAAAAGAAATACCCAAAAAGGGTACAGAAAAAGAAGAGAGTGCAAAAAATGATGAGAAAAGATATTACAAAATGTAATGTCCAAGCTAGTTTTGCCCTGATTTTTAGATTCCTATTGGTTTGACATTTTGTCAAACATTTGGCATTATGTTGTCCGAACTGAGCTTTCTGAATGTTTTTTCTATAGGATAACTTGTTGTGAAGTTTGATTCATGGATTATTCACTATTCCATGGTCAAAGTATAGGAATATAAGAAGCATTTTGTCAAATAGTTTGTAGTCTTTTATAATAGAATGTAAACAAGATTTCAAAGTAATGCAATCTACTATTACAAAACATACATATAAACAACTCATAAATTATCAAATGCCACAAGGAAGGACATGTTTACCACTGTGAATGTTGGTGGATGGTCAAGCTATCTTGACAAGCTATTCAAACACTAAACTAATCTGGACTTCTTATATTCTTGTTATTCCCAATACAACTAACTCAGAAAACCAATAGATAACTGCCTAGAAATCAAATTAAGTTTTGTACTCTAGTGGTACAACAAGAACCACACTTATAAATCCCTCAAAGATGCTCATAAGTCAACATATTCATAGAATCTTCTGACCAAACCTATTGCAATTTTTTTCTATGACCTAGGCAACCCTGTTCCAAATATAATTCATAGTAAATACACAGTAATCTACAATAAGGAGCTCATGTCCTAGTTCTATTGTACAATAGGTATGGCTGGTTTAGTATAATTTGAAGGCCATGGTAATTCCTCCCAAATGCCTCCAAATTACACAACACCCTAAGGCATCTCAGAATGCACTCGAAAATGAGTGAGAAAGCCAAGAATTTGGGCTTGGGAAGTCATCATGTGAGGACCTTTTGACACAAGAGGTGTACTGACACAACCACAAATAAATGTATATACTTTTTGTAATATTTTCCCTCTTTATTCACGCCAAAATCTTATTCAAATGACTAATAACAATATCCAATAAGATTTAATACCCTTCTTATGAAATGGTACCCTTTATGAAAATGTACAACACACCAAATGTATGACCAACATAGGAAAAAAAAGTAAATTAATATTAATGCTTCAAATATCTCTTGCATGGATGAAAACTTTTCTTAATCACATCAAAATCATCTTTTATTCAAAACAAACTCACAGGTATCAAAATCTGAAAACTCCATGATCACTCCAGGTGATTCTCTATATGAAAATCACACCAATTGACTATGGTAGATATTTCACTATTGAAACCATCAAACAAATGGGGTAATCAACCCTAAATGAATTCAAGCTAAACAACCTAGATTCATGGAAGAGGAAAACTCCATATTCATCTCTGCATATCCTTCATGAGCATTCAACTCCACTTAAATAATTCCTCTCATGCATGCCTCAAAAATAAAATGTAATATTTCATAAAGTGGGCATTTTAATGCACTTTAAAACCACTAAGTGAGTGCTCTAAAAAAAACAATAAATTAAATTACTTTATTTCCCAATGCTCAACTCACTTTAACTCACTTTTAAAATATTATAAAGTGGCTAATTTAATAATATTTAAATAAAACAAGCCATCCTTATAAAACATTTTAAAATTTAGTTCTCTTAATTAAACCAAGTTAGCCTTCAGAAAATAAAAATATTAAGGCCAACGTTCTTCAACATTTACTGATAAAAAGGGGACATTACAAAAATTACAAAAAGAAAGAGCAACAAAAAAAATAGAAAAGAAGAAAATGAAAAAGACGTAATTTTTTATGTCTATACTCTTAGGTGGATATAAGCCTAATCTCAAAGCTATGAGGGAGGAATTTATCAAAGAAAATTAAAAAGAGAGTTACAAAGCACACACACTAGTTAGGTAAAGCCAAGAGTCTAGCTCTCTTTACCGCCATCTTTTTCTCTACAGCCTTTCCCTTACCCTTTGTCTATCTTGATGGCCATATCTGATATAAGTCTAGAAGGTACTAATAGAATTTATTACTTAGCTAAGTTGAAAATGAGTCAAAGTTTTATTACTAGATAATGATTGGTATTTAGCCTTCTTCAAATCTAAATTTAGAAATTGTTCTATTTTCCTGGCATCCCCATTTGAGTCCTTAATAAAGTTCCATCCCAAACTTTAAGAGGTCTTCCTATACTAGGTGAACTTGCAATCTCCTAAGATAAAATTCCTACTAAATGATATTCATAGTGTTTGTTCCATTTGCATACATATTATCAAAACAATAAAAGCAATAATTTATATCATAACTCATGGAAACTGTAAAAATAGAAAGTAGAAAGATGTGTTATATTTGCATCCACATGTGTTTTTCATCCATTCATTTTATACTTGTATTTCAGTCATCTAAAAAAAAATATCACAATCATCATGTTATTATGAATATGTGAATCATAGAGAAGAAATAATAAAAATTTATGAACTATCTATATGCACAAGAGATAAACAAGGCGAGAGATGTCAACTACAATCATACAATAACTTAACTAGTAGAATTCATTGTATATATAGTGGATATCAATATTTGATTACACGTCACTCCACCAATAGAGTTCTAAAGACTAAATACAATGCACTCATGCATGCACAATATCCACATGCAAAGGGGCAAATCGAAACTCAATAATAAGCTAGGTCTCTCTATGACCTTAAGGATGCCTTGGACCAATAGAACCTTCAAGGATCTTCCACCGAAGTCTCCTCTGACTATCTATTATATCTAAATCTTTGTGAGTCCTATGGGAATGAGAAGGGACTTGGCTAGGAGCTCATGAATTAGATGGACCTACTGTCTAAGTCCATGAAGGTGGCCTATGGATATGTAGTGAGCCATCTCTTAGAGCAAGACATTAATAAGCTTTAGTACATTGATCCTAGCTCTTTGACAAGAAATCTCTTGATCTACATCACTAATAGGATCCATAATGTTTGCTTGATGACCACTAAAGAGGGAATGTGAACATCAACCAGAATAACCTCTCTACTTCACCTAGTGAAATGAATCAATAAATCAAATTAAGCATTACAAAAGGGTCCCTCTATCCATCGACAATACATATGAGCAAATAATATGGAAAATAGAATTTTAGTTCAAGAGTTAAACTCAAACCATTTTGAAGGAAGAAAGTACAACAAAGAAATGAGTCTAGGTTAGTGTGGTACTCATCAGGATCACCTAGCTTTGATGAGGGATTCGTAAATCTCATATCCTCCTTTGTCATCTCTTAGAAAAGATGCAGTCCATGTATAGGTAGGGCCTCCTCTGGCACTACATCTCAATCCTCAGGAATCTCCTCATCTACTCTAGGAGCCACCTTATCACTCCTCCTTAGGATCATAGTCCTCATCTATGGTATCATTGATCTCCTCCTCAACTAAAACAAGTCTTTAAGATTATTTTCCTCTTTTCTATTAGCATGGGCAACCTCTTGAACAATTATTATGATCAAGACCCTATGGACTATGAAACCCAAAGTAGAGTGTTGTGCTGAGTACCAACTATATCCTCTGTAGATTTGTAACATGTAGGTAATTGGAGAAAGTCCCTTGGCTAGTCCTCTCCTAACTAGAAGATCACTTGTGTGATATGGTGAGCCTCAACTAATCTATTTCTATCTACCAAATAGCTTACCTCTAGATAGTGATCTTGAAGTTCTATCTTGTCACTTGAACTAACCCCTCCAAATTGGTATAAGGGTCTAAAATGAAATCTACATCTACAACAGTAGCCACAATTCATGTAGAGGCATCAAAATGAACAAGGCATCCCCTCTACATTAATATTGGTAATGTGGGATCCAAAGGGAGCATGAATATAAAAATGATACAATATGCACTCAAGAATACAAGTCATGATGAGTGAAGAGTGACTCAAAGCAAGTGCCCCTCATTAGAAAATCTAATACAAATATTGGTAAACCAAGGCAAGAATTTAACAATCCCCTAAGAAAAAATTATCCCTTACTTGAGTCACTAAAACATTGTTTCCCAACACCACCTAAGTTTAGGAGCCTTTTTGTCCCCCCAAAAGTGAGTGGAAACCAACCCAATGAAAATCTACAAGGGAAGGAATAGTGAAACTAGGAACCAAAGTAAGTTGAACCCCAAGACAATGCCTAGCATCGCTAACTTGATCATAGCCGAAGATAGTCTCTCATACTTTCTCTCAAGAAGTACAAGTTAGTCACCTTTAATAATAAATCCTAAGATTTGATAGAAGTCATACATAGTGATGGTCCACTCTGTAAAAGCTTGAGGAAATAGAAATGTCTTTCAATTAGCATCCCAATAAGTCAAGTTGTTGCAACATATACGAGATGATGGGTTAACAATAGGAATTTGAGCTACTTTGTCTGACCCCATCCTAGGTACAATAGAATGATATCTTTCCAACATTTCTCAATGACCTCCATGTACCAACATTACTCATGAGTAACACTCCATTAGATGCACATATCCTATCAAACATAAAGAACAACATATCAGAAAAAATCCTAAAAATTAAATACTTTATTGAAAATTTCAATAAATAGAGAAGTTAGTGCCAAAAATAGAGATAATTAAATGTCAAAAGAATCATATTTTTTTAGTTTCCACCTC